>JAUIMM010000255.1:6252500-8652500 GCA_031769625.1 Taudactylus pleione | reverse complement strand
TAACAGACTTGAATACACACCCTTAATTTCACAATACACAGGGATCCGCATAGTGCACCAGTGTTTCCCAACCAGTGCATCATCACATCAGTACTAAGTTGAATGTGTCACAACAATAGTTTAAACCTTTTAATTGAATTGGATATATTGTATTGATATTATATGTTATATTTACATATTAAACACATACATATTTATCCATGGTTTTGGTTTTATTTATTACAATATGTTAGCACTGCTAAGATATGGGATAGTGAGTTATGTCTGTCAAGCACTGCAAAGTTTGGGAAAAACATATACGTAAATGCGCACTGACAATTTAAACATGAGTATTGGCAAAATGTGCGATATTTGGATAGAAGTCGCACTATGAGGCGTAACCAATGTGTCATGGGTAAGAAGCTTTGAAAAATGATCTGTGTGAGTGGCCGGTTTGAGTGATGATGAAGCCAAGGGAGTGATGGATAGAGACCAATGTTCCTGTACTGTAGATCCTGTGTGGATGTGATTCTGTTACTGTATAACCGCATAGAGAATGTCTCTACATGTTTAGGAAGTCATCTCTTGTCTCATATGTCACTGGTTGTCTTGTGCCCACAAAGCAATGCCACCTGCCTCCATTGTAAGCTCACAATCCATTTCCTCACTCTACTATTTTAAGATCCTCTCTTTAACATTTTTATTGCTACTTGTGATTCTTTAACAGAGCAATTGCTTGAAGATGGATTGGAGGATGTATGCTGTCTTTACTATTTGGTAAAGATCTTCACAGGACAGGCCAGCACCTACTTCTCAGGCATTCTTCTGGGATCAAAAGCATGTTGGATATTAGCCTTACCATTGAAATGGTATTTTACACCCAGAATTCTACACTTATGTAGGTGATCGAGTGCAATCAATTTCGGTCCAGAAAAATGCACATATGAAAGAGTGAATGTATGTGCATATGCTCAGATATACACATCTTATAATGATTCTAGCAGTCACAATTATGTGAACATACCTCTACTGTACTTGGCCTATGGGTAAGTATACACCATGCACAGTAAGGGCAAGTGCATGTTTGTGACACAATTAGATGTGGATACATTTGCAGATCTATCTCTTGTGGGGGCTGGTGCAACAACATATACTGTAGTTATAAAGAAAACTATCAGCCAGGGGCGTATTACAAAGTTCATAGGCCCCCTCCCCCCTGCAGAGGCGCCAAGAGGTGGTGGTGGGGGAACGGGTACTAATTACCCAGGCTTGATGGAGGGGCCAGACGGAGGCCTGGATCTGCCCCCCCTCCTCCCTTCCTTACCTGACAGGTGCAGTGTCACAAAGTCTCCTCAACCCTGCACTCACTGCTGTGTGCCGGGCTGCGGTGGACAAGGGAGGCTGCTGCCACTGATCAGCAGCAGCAGTCTCCTCTGGCTATGTGGTGGGAAAGGGAGGGGGAGCGAGCACACTGCCAGGAAGGCTCACTAAGGCCCTGCCACCCTGGGAAAAAACCTATGACTATAAGAAACTATGGCACTGTACCAGCGTCTTCTGAGCATGTGCATATTTTGGGCATAGTCTTAGGAAATATGGCTTCAGTACCATATTTCTATTGATTACTTTAGCAATACGCCATATTTCCAAAGCAAATGCCAGAGATCTGCACAGTAAAGTGTGTGCAGTGTAAGCCCAGTCTGCACCCATTATAGATATGCTACTGCTACCGTCTTTCCCCGATAATAAGACACTGTCTTATTTTTTTTTTGGTTCCAAAAAACACCATAGGGCTTATTTTCGGGGTAGGTCTTATTTTAACTAACATTGACAGCAGTGCCCCTTATGCAGCCCCCCCTGTAGCAGTGCCCCTTATGCAGCCCCCCCTGTAGCAGTGCCCCTTATGCAGGCCCCCCCTGCAGCAGTGCCCCTTATGCAGCCTCCCTTGTGTAGCAGTGCCCCTTATGCAGGCCCCCCCCCTGTAGCAATGTCCTTTATGCAGACTCCCTTGTGCAGCAGTGCCCCTTATGCAGCCCCCCCCTGTAGCAGTGCCCCTTATGCAGCCTCCCTTGTGTAGCAGTGCCCCTTATGCAGGCCCCCCCCCCTGTAGCAGTGTCCTTTATGCAGGCCCCCTTATTGCAGTGCAAGAACGGTACTTACCTGAGTCACCGCCGTCCGGGATGTCCCTCTCACTTGCGCGCTGACTGGATCTAATATGATCCAGCAGGCGCGGCCGCACAGGATCCTAAGCGCGCGGGTGACGTCTTGACGTCACCCACGCACTGCATGACTGGGAACGCTGGTCTCTTCAGCGTTCCCAGCTCAAAAAGAAAAAAAGGTAGGTCTTATTTTCGGGCTAGGGCTTATTTTAGACCGGGCTACAAAAGTAAGGGTAGGGCTTATTTTCAGGGTAGGTCTTATTATCGGGGAAACACGGTATCAGCAGCACTGTCTAGCCGCTTCTGAATGGCTGATTGTGTATTGCCCCCACCACTTTATACAACTGAATCATTATCTTTGCGGCTATATTACATGCAGTCACTGCCACATTGTAGCATTACTTAAGTGACTACTGCAGGAAAGATTCCAAATTCATTATTAAAGAGGTACATAAGACATGATGGCAATTCAATTTGTATTTGTGTTTGTATGTAATCACAATTTATGTGGCACATGCAACTCACATTTATAATATTCTCTGTTGTGTATACAACACTTTGTTATATTGTGTATAAACAGGGTAAAATGGCTTTTCACTTTCTTGGAGGACATTGACACTCACTAGTAAAAAAAACCTAAAGTAATAGATGCGTCCAACTAAACGAATGCACATACAGTAAATATATTATTTTGCATGTGTTTTCCCTATGTCCGTATATATTACTCCATGTCAGGGAAATCTCAAACTTGAAAGAAATAACATCTTTTACCCCTGTAAAAGGGGAGTTCTCAGTATAATAAAAAATTCAAATAATAGTCTGGAAATCATTCCAGGGGATGGAGGAGTAAGTCCCAATGCTTGTGTATTTTTTGGTATGTTGCTCCAACGTTGTCACACACTGCTGACATGTTTCAACCTCTAAATGGTCTTCCTCAAGATTTTATTTCTTTCAAGTCTGTGATTTCCCTGACATAGGATTATATATACGTTTGCATTGTTCTACAATAAATTACTTTTGTACCATTCATCTGTGCCTATAGTTTAGGTAATTCATTTCCACAGATTTTTTACCTGTGTTTATTGTGTGTGGAAAATTGTCACCTGTTTTTGAAGGGGTTCTGACATTACCTCATTATAACCCCTAGTGTATTTTATTATAAGTTTTTAATATTTATATTGTATATTAAGTGTATGTACTGTATGTCTCATATTTTCGCAGCTTTTGCACATGACACATGTACATGTGACACCCTGCGCACTTTTTCAGCACCTATTTTTTCACAATTTATGTTGTCTATGTAATTACATATAATTGGTATCATTAATAAAAGTTAAGTTTTAAATTATAATAATTTCATTAGAGTGCCCCTATTTTGAGAGTTTTTCATTCTCTACATCTATAAGCCCAGAGAGGCATCTAAGCAATTTTTTATCTGTATTGATTAGTCCCTATTGGTAATAAGACTCAGGACCACTTAGGCTGCCTATTGAACTCCTGCTGCGCAAAAAGAGAATCCAACCTATTGCATCCATATCATTAGGCAGCTTTAGGGACTCCTTTTACACACAAAGCGTCAGATGCCCCCACCACACACTAACAAGAAGTGGAAATGGAGGAACAGACGATAATACTGAGGGGCTACCAGGCCAGCCCCTGAACAGAAAGGAACTCCTCGGCAGCCTGTGCCTTGATTGGCTGAGTGACTGTGTGATGTTACTTAGCCAATCAGAGTGTGTATGTATAAGAGAGGGAGTGTGTATAAGAGAGGGAGTGTGTATGTATAAGAGAGGGAGTGTGTGCATGTATAAAAGAGTATGTACAGTATAAGAGATTGAGTGTGTATGTATAAGAGAGGGAGTGTGTGCATGTATAAAAGAGTATGTACAGTATAAGAGAGGGAGTGTGTATGTATAAAAGAGGGAGTGTGTATATATAAGGTAGGGAGTGTGTGTATGTATAAAAGAGTATGTACAGTACAAGAGAGGGAGTGTGTATGTATAAAAGAGGGAGTGTGTATATATAAGGTAGGGAGTGTGTGTGTATGTATAAAAGAGTATGTACAGTATAAGAGAGGGAGTGTGTATGTATAAGACAGGGAGTGTGTGTATGTATAAGAGAGGGAGTGTGAGCCAGAGACATGATGGGCGATATTATACATAAAGAGACATGATGGGGAATATATAATAATAATAATTTGGCCACTCAGTGTAAATCTCTATCTATCTATCTATCTATTGTGATGCAGTCAGGATACCGGCGGGCGCTATCCAGCACGGCGATATCCCGACATGGGACTAAAGATAGGTGTCAAAATCCCTAGTAGTGCCTAACCCGACCCGGATTCGGGTTAGGCACTACTAGGAGGGGTTAGGGTTAGGCACTCCCTCGGGAGGGTTAGGTTTAGGGTGCGGAGAGGGGGTTTAGGTTTAGGCACTACCGGGGGGAGATTAGGGCTAATCACTAGGGGGTGGAGGTTAGGGTTAGACCCCACTAAGGGAGGGTTAGGGTAGGCAGAGGGGACGGTTAGAGTACTTACCTGTTGCAGTCGGGAGTCCGACCCGCCGGGCTGCCGCTGTCGGTACTTGCTCCGGCATTACATACCGATTTCTATCTATCTATCTTCTATCTATCTATCTGTCCGGTCCTGCCCCATCTCTGATTGCTGTTCGTCCTGTCCTCTCCAACTCTCCCCAAGCTCTGTGTTGTCCACCCCCCACCCGTTCCATCCCCCCTTCCTGCTCAGTACCGCCTTCCACTCTAATATACATAGAAATATGGTGGGGAGATATATATTCAGAGTCATGTTTGGGATATTACATCTAAAATAACTTATGGGTGTTATTACATATAATGTGGCATGGTGGGAGGTGTTACCGTGTTACACATAAACTGACATGGTGGAGAGTATTATATACAAAGTGACTTGGTACGGGGATATTGGGATGTAGTTAATAAATCCGGACTGAACCTGCCTGACAAGGGACTTTAGATAGGCATCGAAATGCCGACGCCTACCTTAATCCTGATGCCGGAGGACTGACCCCCGCCATCCTAATTGTCCGCTGATGGGTAAGTATAACACTTAGCCCAGGGATGGGGGGGTTAGGTTTAGGGACTGCCGGGGGTACTTAGGGTTAGGCACCCCCCAGGGGAAGGTTAGAGTTAGGCTTGGGGAAGGGGGGTTAGGGTTAGGCACTAGGGGGGAGGTTAGGCAGCCCCCGGGAGGGTTAGGTTTAGGGTGCTGGGAAGGGGGTTAGGTTTAGGCACCCCTGGGGGGAGGTTAGGGTAAGGCACCCCTAAAGGAGGGTTAGGTGGGGAGAGGATAGGGTACTTACCAATGCCCGTCGGGATCTCTCACTGTCGAACTCTCATTGTCAGGATTGGAACCGGCGGCTGTTGAGCCGCCGGTATTTCAATCCCATTCCGGGGATATCATATATAATTATAGATATATATATATAAAGTGTCATGGTGTGAGGCAATGTGTATGAGAAATGTTTGAATGTGTTGTTTATGTGAGAGTGTAGAAATTGTAGGCAGGTATGTATATATACAGACATGCACACACATACAGGGCTGGATTGAAAGTGAAGCACAGTGAAGTTTTAGCAATAGGGACATCCTGCCAGGGTCAGACTGGCCCACAGGGGTACAGGGGAAATCCCCGGTGGGCCCCACTGCCTGATGGCCCCACCTTCTCTTCTAATGTCAGATTTCAAACAGTACACTTGAATTATACATTGTTGCTCTATTACAGAGTCAGTTACCTGGTAGAGCAAGAACATGGATGAACAGACCATGCACAGTAGTATCCATGTTGTCTGCAGGCTATGTCCTCTATAATGGTTAGCCAAGCCTCTGTGGTGGCTGGCCACACCCTTCTGGAGGCTGGTCACACCCTTTAAGCATGGGCCCAAACCAATGCCTTTCCCCGGTGGGTCCTTCATGCCCCAGTCCGACACTGCATCCTGCCCTACATATAGATAAAGGGCTAAATTTACTATGCTGCGCTTTTCAAAGCCACCATAATCTGTGACTGGATTTAAAATAACAATAATACTGAATACAAAATCAGGCGTGTTTTGCATTTACTATTACTGCCCCTACAATATCAATGGCCAAGACAGCAGAAGATTATGTGGATTTGTACAGTTTAGTACAGTTTACTAATTTTAGCCCAAGTACAAACAAATACCACCAAAATCCAAATCTGTTGCCACTTTCTTGGGACAAGATTTTGCTGTGTTCTTAAAACCTAAAATTTGGTCCCTTCCTACCCTGAAAGCCTGTGTTAGCCCCTGGGCAGCAGTGAAGCCTGAGCAGCATTCTGCATCAGATATCTGTGCATCTGGACTGCAGCCTCGCCAATCAGCCAGCTAGGAGCAAGTAAGAGTTATTAAGAGTTATTATTTTTATTTTTCAAAGTCGAGTGTATGAGGGCCCAAGAGATGGGTATTGGGAGGAGGAGCTGTACGCTGAAGCTTTGGCTGAAGCACTGAGAAACCTTGCACCAGCCTTGTGTGTTTCAGATACAGCCACCTCCCAGATGGTATAATAAATTTGCTGTTTTGCAAGATTAAAATACTCTGTAAACTCCCTGCATATTTAAAACACCTTCAGATATACACAGTCTCCACTTCTTGGGGTTCATTAGAATATCTCATCCCACAAAATAAAATCTGCTTCTTTGCACTAGTGAGCAGAGGTATGTGCTTTATCATTACAGTGCTAGTCTGGGCATCCACTCATGAACACAGCCAAACTGCCAACATTGGTACATGGTGCCACAATACCAGAATAATGGCTTTTGTCCAATTTATACTATGTGATGGGTAGGTATTTTCCTATACAATAATATACTGTACTTAATCTATAGAGGTAATGATTTTAGCCTAGCAGATATGATCTATGGATCATTCTATTATTATTATTATCTTGTATTTATTTTATATGGAACTACAAGCACTCCACAGCACCGTACATAGGGCAACAACAAAAAAATTAAAGTACACTAGAGAGTTATAAACTAGTCTACAACTTGACAGAGTAGCATAATCGACCAATTAAATGATTACATTGAGGAGACAGTAGGGAAGCGAGCCCTGCCCATAAGAGCTTACATTCTACATACTTACATTCACAATAAACATTGTAAGCATTTATAGACAACCTACAGGCTTTTTCTGCTTAATTCAACTTTCAAAAATAATAAGAAGAATAAGAATTGTATATAGATTGATAAATGTCTCTTTCTTAACGGTTTCTCTGATGAGGTGGGCTTTTAAGTCTGAATAGGTACTGTATGTCTCAGAGAGCATCCCCTTGTGCTGCCAGTGTTTATTACAAGGGTTAACGTCTCCTTTGTTTCCAGTATCTATGTGATGCTTTATTTGCGTACACGGCAAACGTATTCTTAAAGCACCTGGCTCTCTCTTCCTATTGTGTCATTTTGGAAATAGAAAATACAAGCACAGCACTTTTTAGCTGCTTGTCCCAAAATGCCCCATACAGGAGTCCTGTGATTTCCCCCCAAATTGTTCCCTTTTCTCTAATGATTAACTTACTGATTCCAACCCTGTTCTCCCAAATTCTCACAGCGATATATCACTGTTATATCACAGAATATTGGGTGGTTACAAATAACAGCACCCATTCACAACTTATCTATCTTGGAATTAACCAAATGTGTCTCCGAACCAACTGAAAACAGTAAGATGGGCTAGAAAATAATATGCATCACATGGTAAAAATAGAAGAAGGTTTGCAGTACTTTTATTACAGGTTTTTGATACATTGGGCCTGATTCTGAGTTGGACGCTGCAGTGTCCGTTTATGTGTCTTTTGCTGGTATTGCTTCTACGACTTTATGCATATACTGCTACATATACATACATATGTCTTGGTGCATCTGCAGACGCAGCGGTACCATCAAACTTGCACCAGCCCCATGCCAGGGGCAGATTTTCCATCTGAGTATGGCCTCCAGTGTGAGTGACTCTGCGTCTGAGTTCCCAACCACCTGAGCGACACGCCTGCGACGTTACCATAACACGCCCATAAGACGCAGAATCTCTGTGCTTCTGCGAAGCCAAAACCCTGTCACTGCCCAGGACATCTCCAATAAATGTATGATATCCTGCACCTCACAGACAGCAATCATTGGCGGGACCTGCCTGACAGGCTGCTGCTTTATGAACATTATGCGGTTGCAACAGGATGAACAGATGGAATCCCCACCAGTTAAGTTAGGCTAAAGGGACGGGGGGGTGTTGTTAGTTTTTCGATTGGCAATATAGAATAATGGATTATGAAACTGTGAGACTGGGAGAGGTAATTAGGGTAATAACGGGCATAAATACAGTTATTTGATCATGTTGGGGATAATTAATAATGGGGATTAATTCAGGTAAAGGAGTAAATTATATCTATCACATTGAACAGGGTTGTTCAGATGATGCTGAGGTAGTTAATAGTTTTTGAGAAAGGGTTAATTATTGATGAGGGAATGATATTGTAAGGTGATTAGAAATACTGTATGTATTGTATGGCAGCCACACTCCTCTGTTTTATATGGCAGTCACTGATGCTCATTATATTATAAGTGTGATCACTGATACTCTCTCGCGCCTTATAAGGCAGTCACTGATGCGCTCTGTATTGTATGGCGGTACTAGGATGTCCTCTGCATTACAAGTGGTAACTGTGATGTTCTCTGAATTATATTGTGGTCACCACAATGCTGTGTATTTTGTATGGTGGGCACAGTGACATTCTCTACATTATATGGTGGACATATAGGAAGAGGGTAACTACTATCTACTGGAGGACTGCTGAGCTGGGGGCCTAATTTAGAGATGGCTGGTAATGCAGCTGCACTCACAGCCATTCTCTCAATATGCAAATGATAATCTCAGCCTTCCCTTTGTGCTCCACGGTGTGCAGGGCCAGATTAACAATAGGGCAGATGGAGCTCCAGGCCACCATAGAAAAATAGGCCAATCATCATGACCAGCTGCCTAGATGGCCACAAAGTCTGCCATTAATGACAAGTATTAAATCTGTATTTCTAGTCTTCCCTATTTTTATGCATTTTTGATAGTGTATGGGGTGTACACACTCGCATAGCTCTGGCTACACCCGCACAGCACTGGTTGCAGCTCCACCTCTTCTCAGTATAGGCCCTTGAACTTTTTCAGCCAAATCCCATGTGGCCCTTAATTCAACCACTTTCAGGCTCCATGGTCTGTGCATTTGTGATGGATATTTTAAACACTTTAATATCAATGCAACATTGGTCGCACCATCAATATTTGTGGTAGCCCAGGCTCTACTCTAGTTACTTTCCTTCAATCCAACTAAACATGGTCTCTGAGAAGCAGTGGATTTGCGATTAGGAATACAGCAGAGTTCCCAGACATGCCTGTGACACTCTCATAACACGTCCATGGAACGACACTTTCTTGCGATCACATAAAGTAACCTCCCAGTCTCTACCCTGAAATGCCCAGGAATCGAAAACCCCTTCTCAAGTGTTAGCGATGTCTTACGCAATTACGAACGGCATAGGGCACTTGGTTTTGCACATGCGCATTAAGCGGTTCCCAGACGTTTTGCATATGCACAGTACCCAAACTTCGCTCAAGTGCGCAAATGTCAGCACTGCATCCATCTCTGAATCAGGCCATTTGTCTTGGCCTCAGGAGACAGAAAGCCACATCACAAACAGATGTGGAACTCACCTACCATCACCCCCTCAATAAGCAGTATTTGCTCACTTTGGGGCTTCTGTATTGGGAGCAAAGCAAAAAAGAGCAAGTAACTCTGGACCTTAGCAGGGTTGTCTTAACAGCAGTGTGGGCCCTGTGCAAAGCAATGCACTGGGGCCCCTACACATCCATTCACGGGAATAAAATTTAAATGGTGCATATGCCCATCAGACCTCCCACACATGCAGAGAGACTCTGGGCCTGATTCAGACCCGCTTGCAAGCGCTATGCGCTCGCGAGCAGGTCGATGTTTGGCCACTGCGCATGCACACACCGGAGCCGGCTCCGACGTGCGCATGCGGGAGACCCGGCTAGCGACGGGCGCTCCGTGTCTCGCACCAAAAGGGGACAGCTGTCTATTTTGAATGACAGCTGGCCCCGTTTTAAAGGCGGCCTGGGGGGGTGGCTGGCCAAACAGAGGCGTTCCCGAAAGAACACCTGCCGTTTGGGGGCGGCCCCACTGACATCACGAGTGGTGTCAGTGGGTGAGCTTCCGGGTCTAATAGAGCCGAAAGCTCACTGGGGCTTGCGGGAACGAGACCCTACCACAAGGGTCTCGTCGCAAGCCCCGACGGTCGCGGTGGTCGAGACCATCACGACCATCAACTGGCCGCTCGCGATAGCTGTAGGTGGTCACCCACAGCTATGCGAGCGGCCAGGAGGCTGCACAAAAAAATAAAAAAAACGCCCTGATTCAGAGTGAGCGCTCTTTCAGAGCGTCCGGCTCTGAATCAGGCCCTCTGTCTAAAGCCGGTGGATGAAGTGAAACTGGGACTGAGGTGAGTACTCGTCACGGGGGTGGTAGGTTAGATCAGAATACAGTGCATCAGCGGCTGGCTTATAGAAATATCACAATTTTACCAACTGGCCGGGCTGCAGGGAGGGCGAGTTGGTGGGCCACTACAAGCTTCGGGCCCTTGGGCAACTGCCCAACAAGCCCAATGGAAGAGATGGCCCTGGACCTTAGTAAAACCAAGTTGCACAGCAAGTGGAGCGGATTAAAACTGTGCAGATAGATTTAGATATGAGAGAGGTGTGTCTAAATGCAAGCCTAAATTGCAGTGTAACAATAAAGCTGTAGAGTATTCATGGGCTACATGCAAAAACAGCCAGTATTTACCCTGCGTACTAAATAAACAAATGCATTTGCGCCCCTTGCATTGCAACATGGTTTGTTTCAGATAAAAAGATACTTGCTTTTTGCTTTGCTCCCAAATCAGAATCAACCTTTTCTCTTTAGTTATTTGCTCTCACTAGTAATAAGGATATTATTTTTCACAATTGCCAGGTTTGGGCATGAATTTGTGGCTTGTTGGACAAGATGGCACTGATAGCTGTTGGTAGAGGCGGATCTGTAATACCCTGGTAGGGATAATTCACGGTGTGTATACAATTCACTAACATCTTGATTCTTCTGCCAAGTTGTTTCCACTTCAGGTTCGCTAATGATGGCGGAGCTATGGAAGTACAGGACCAGTCTCTGGTGTGGCGTGCAAGGTCTCCGTGAGGTTGTTTTATTTGCAAGAAATTAATTTGAGTAAAGGAACACTGGGCCTGATTCAGAGCCGGAAAGCTCTTTAAGAGCGCTCGCTCTGAATCAGGGTGGGTTTTTTTTGCGGCCTCCTGGCTGCTGCCAGGTGATGAATCAGGCCCACTGCCCACAGAACGGGTGCATCACAATGACAACAATATAAACACTGGATATGCAGCTCATCACAAATTGGCAATAATCACTTTTGTATCAGTATACTGTACTGTACTCAATCTATGAATCACAGTTACATGCACCATGGATCACGTAATAACATGAGTGACTTTCCAATATTATATGCAATAGTATATATCACTTTCAGACATTACATTTAAGAAAGAAATGACTTTTCCGATATATTGGCAATATCACTATTCATTTAGTAAGTATCCTGTAATATAACACCAAGGCAGTTCACTATAACAATATTCCTGAGATATAGGGCCTGATTCAGAGCTGGACGCAATTAGTGCTCGCTTGTCCAGAAAATAGGGGTGGCTATTCAAATCAACCGTTCGCTCTTTGCGGTCTGTTCACGCCTCTAGGTCTGAACGTGCGAACAAAACTTGCGGTCGTTTTTTGAAAAAATACGCCCCCTGGCCGCTCGCATCCTACGTCATGTCCGCTATTTATTAGATTAATCGAGTACATCGACCAGGGTATGAACTGCTCGCTATTCTTGGGGTTGGTTTTTGCTACCACAATTTTGTGAGCAGTTCTGGCTATAAAATAACCCAGTGACGTGGTCAATGACGCTGCTGTTTTAATTATGCACACCCATAAAACGCTGCGTTCGGATCTCCACTCCCCGTTTTCAAGCACCTTCCCCCGTTACCACCCACATACGCCTACTCCTGTCACTCAAATTAACAGGCATTCGCTATTTTGCGAGCACATGAATTTCGGCTGCACTGACTGGTTCGCGCATGCGTATAATGATCCGTACGCATGCGCAGTTGGGCAAACATCGCTCGGAGCGAACGAGCGGACGCTTACGAGCGGCTCTGAATCAGGCCCATAGTTCCGGTATACTTGAGCTCAGGGTTTGAGATCCCAATATAAGAAGGGATGTATATGCATATACATAAAGCCCTTAAATGCAAGATTAATTCCTCCAAAAAACACGGTAGTGGGAAAGATCCTAAGTGACATGGACACTGTTCACCTTAGGATAACTATCAAAAGCTTCTGCACCACAGCCTGGAATCTGCTTCCTTTTAATTAAAAGTAAATTAGTTGTCCCGTAGCTAAACTAGTGTCTCCCTTTATTACTATTAGCTTGGCCAGGGGCCAGGACACAATACTGGGTGGTGAGGGTAGGTGCTCACTCAGTCCTGGTAGGTGTGCTGGTTCACCGGATCTCTCACAAATGTTACTGGATCAGGCTGCAGGGTCACTCTTTAGATGCAGGCAGGGCTTCCCTCTCTGCATTAGCTCTTGCCTGAATGCTGATAGCAGGGGTTTCCCCTGTTGCTGTGGCAGTCTCCTCTGCCATTGTGTGGTTACAAGTGTCGCTGGGACTCCCTCTTTACTTAATCAGTCCTTCTCTGCTCATCACACAACACTGTCTCTCCACACTGGCTCTTCTCTGCACTACTCAGCTGAGCTCCCTTCAGATGCAGGGCATATTTAACATCTTTCTCTGTCCAGGGCAACATTCCATGCCTGGGATTCCGGCTCTCAGAGCATCCAATCGGGAAGATAAGGAGGCTTGCAGCTTGCAACATTTTGTTGTCTCTAGCTGCATTAACCCATGTTGTCCCTGTAATTTCTGTAGAGGTGGGCTGTGTGCAGCATACCTTAGCTTTGCTGGCTGCAGAAGCATGCTGGCACCTGTAGTTCCACACGTTTCTATGGGGGTACCACAGATCTACTATGAAACTAATGAAGCTTAAGCTTCAGGGCCCCTAACCCCAGAGAGGCCCTGAAGCTATTTTTTTAATTTTTCAACAAAATCAATTATGTTTTTTAAGTGTGTGTTATTAAAAAAGGTTATTTTAGTGATAGACTCATAAGCCAAGGGTTTGAAATATTTAATATTGACCTTAGAATATGCTCTACAGTAGTGCATGTAGGGAGGATTTCTGAGTAAACAGATACCCCCCTGATCAGTACTTACTGGCAGACACTCTATCTACAGCTCCAACCAGAAGATGGCTCTTATGAGGTGGCCAGGCGCAGAATAGAGAGCTGCTGTTAGTGTCACACCTGAGTTCAGTACTGGCAGGTGCCACTAGATGTTACTATCTCCATTTGTGCTGTCCCATCTGCCAGAAGTCGCCCCTGCAGTGCTGACTACAAACTGAAAGCTGAGCTGACTAAGGGATGGCATTCAGCTCAGTGGCGGGAGCATGAAGCCTGGGGAAGAGACCTAACTCCCCCTGATTCCAGAGATCCCACTCAAGAGCATCAATAGCTGGGATTCTACAGAGGAAGTGAGTAAGTTTTGGTGTTTTGTATGTGATCTATCTACAGTTTCTCTTGGGGGCTTTCTATCTATCTATCTATCTATCTATCTATCTATCTATCTACAGTCTCTCACTCTCTGGGTGTTTTCTACATCTATCTATCTATCTATCTATCTATCTATCTACAGTCTCTCACTCTCTGGTGGTTTCTACATCTATCTATCTATCTATTTACAGTCTCTCACTCTCTGGGGGGTTTATACAACGATCTATCTATCTATTTACAGTCTCTTAGTATCTGTGGGGGGGGGAGTTTCCTACATCTATCAATAGCTGGGATTCTACAGAGGAAGTGAGTAAGTTTTGGTGTTTTGTATGTGATCTATCTACAGTTTCTCTTGGGGGCTTTCTATCTATCTATCTATCTATCTATCTACAGTCTCTCACTCTCTGGGTGTTTTCTACATCTATCTATCTATCTATCTATCTATCTATCTATCTATCTATCTACCTACAGTCTCTCACTCTATGGTGGGTTCTACATCTATCTATCTATCTATCTATCTATCTATCTATCTATCTATTTACATTCTCTCTCTGGGGGATTTCTACAGCTATTGATCTACAGTCTCTCACTCTCTGGGGGGTTTATACAACCTATCTATCTATCTATCTATCTATTTACAGTCTCTTAGTATATGGGGGGGTTTCTACATCTATCAATAGCTGGGATTCTACAGAGGAAGTGAGTAAGTTTTGGTTTTGTATGTGATCTAGCTACAGTTTCTCTTGGGGGGTTTCTATATCTATCTATCTATCTATCTATCTACAGTCTCTCACTCTAGGGAGTTTCTACAGCTATTGATCTACAGCCTCTCACTCTCTGGGGGGTTTCTACAACTATCTATTTACAGTCTCTAAATATCTGGGGGGGGGGGAGTTCTACATCTATCTATCTGTCTATCTATCTGTCTACAGTCTCTCTATCTCTCTCTTGGGACTTTCTACATCTATCTATTTATCCATCTATTTACAGCCTCTCACTCTCTACGGAGTTTCTACATCTATCTATTTATCTATCTATTTACAGCCTCTCACTCTCTGGGTGGGGTTTCTACATCTGTCTATCTACAGTGTCTCACTCTCTGGAGGTTTCTGCATCTATCTATCTACAGTCTTTTTCTCTCTGGGGGGTTTCTACATCTATCTATCTATCTATCTATCTACAGTCTCTCTCTCTCTGGGAGTTTCTACATCTATCTAGGGGGTGGGTTTCTACATCTATCTACAGGCTCTCACTCTCTGGGGGGTTTCTACGTCTATCGATCTACAGTCTCTCACTATCTGTTTTTTTTTTTTACACCTATCTATCTACAGTCTCTCCCTCTCTGGGGGTTTCTACATCTATCTATTCATCTATCTATGTAAATCCTCTCACTCTCTGGGGGGTTTCTCCATCTATCTATCTACAGTGTCTCACTCTCTGGAGGTTTCTACACCTGCCTATCTACAGTCTTTTTCTCTCTGGGGGGTTTCTACATCTATCTCTCTCTCTCTATATATCTATCTATCTACAGTCTCTCACTCTCTGTTTTTTTTCTACAACTATTTATCTATCTATTTACAGTCTCTCACTCTCTGGGGAGTTTCTACAGCTATTGATCTACAGCCTCTCACTCTCTGGGGGGTTTCTACATCTATCTATTTACAGTCTCTCAGTATCTGGGGGGGAGTTATACATCTATCTATCTATCTACAGTCTCTATCTCTCTCTGGGGAGTTTCTACATCTATCTATTTATCTATCTATTTACGGCCTCTCACTCTCTACGGAGTTTCTACATTTATCTGTCTACAGTGTCTCACTCTCTGGAGGTTTCTACACATATCTATCTACAGTCTTTTTCTCTCTGGGGGTTTCTACATCTATCTATCTACAGTTTCTCACTCTCTGGGGGGGGTTCTACATCTATCTACAGGCTATCACTCTCTGGGGGTTTCTATGTCTATCGATCTACAGTCTTTCACTATCTATTTTTTTTACACCTATCTATCTACAGTCTCTCCCTCTCTGGGGGGTTTCTACATCTATTTATCTATCTATATAAAGCCTCTCACTCTCTGGGGGGTTTCTCCATCTATCTATCTACAGTGTCTCACTCTCTGGGGGTTTCTACACCTATCTACCTACAGTCTTTTTCTCTCTGAGGGGTTTCTACATCTATCTATCTATCTATCTATCTATCTATCTATCTATCAATCTACAGTCTCTCTCCCTCTGGGGGGTTTATACAACGATCTATCTATCTATCTATTTACAGTCTCTTAGTATCTGTGGGGGGGGGGGAGGTTTCCTAAATCTATCAATAGCTGGGATTCTACAGAGGAAGTGAGTAAGTTTTGGTGTTTTGTATGTGATCTATCTACAGTTTCTCTTGGGGGGTTTCTATCTATCTATCTATCTATCTATCTATCTATCTATCTATCTATCCACAGTCTCTCACTCTCTGGGTGTTTTCTACCTCTATCTATCTATCTATCTATCTATCTATATATCTATTTACATTCTCTCTCTGGGGGATTTCTACAGCTATTGATCTACATTCTCTGGGGGGTTTATCAGTGGCGTAACTAGGGCAGGGCGGGCGGGGGTTCGTGCCCTGGGCGCCGTTGGACCGGCGGCGCAGGGGGCGCCGCCGGCCATGGTACCGGCCCGCCCACCCTAGTTAGCCAGTGTAGCGCTGACCACAGTGAGTGCGGTCAGCGCTACACATTTACACAGGACCAGCGCTAGGCTTCCAGCGCCGGTCCTGTGCTGCACGCCTGAGCCCGTTCACTCCCCCTGAGCGCTTGCCCAATAGCGCCAGGAGGCGGGCTCAGGCTGTGCATAACACACGCATCGCCACCAGCGCTGGCAGCCAATGAGAGTCAGATAGACTCTCATTGACTGCTGCTGCATCCACTGCAAGAGCCGGACTTCCGTCCGGCTCCTGCAGTGGGTAATGGGACTGACGTCATGACGTCTGTCCCATAATGCTGAGCGCGCCCGCCCGGGCGGGAGCGGCGTCGAGAGCAGGACCAGGAGCAGAGATTCAGGTAAGTATATTTTTATAGATATATATATATATATTTTTTTTTTTAACCTATCTGCACAACGGGGGAGGGGGTGGCTACTACTGGGGGGACCTCTACTGGGGGAGGGGTGGCTACTACTGGGGGGGACCTCTACTGGGGGAGGGGTGGCTACTACTGGGGGGACCTCTACTGGGGGAGGGGTGGCTACTACTGGGGGGACCTCTACTGGGGGAGGGTTGGCTACTACTGGGGGCACCATTGGGAGGACCTACTCTACTGGGGACTACTACTTGGGGGGGAACTACCACTGGGGGCATTATAAAAGGGGCCTACTAGAGGCACTGCACTCGGGGGACCACTACTGGGGGAAATAATAGGAAGGGCCACTACAGGGGGCACTGGATAGGGGGGATCACTACAGGGTGCCTGCATAAGGGGTCCACTACTGGGAAAACTGCATGGGGGGGACTACTGCTGGGTCACTATACAAAAGGGCACTGCATAGGGGGGGGACTACTACTGGGGGCACCATATAAAGGGCACTGCATAAGGGGATACTGCTACTGGGCGCACTGCATTGTGGGGACTGCTACTGGGGGCACTGCATAAGAGGGAACACTACGTGGGGCACTGCATTTGGGGGGCCACTACTGGGGGTACTGAGTAAGGGGAACTAATTGGGGGCTGTATAAGCGGGACCACTAGTGGGGATACTGTATAAGGGGCACTACTATGGGCCTGCATAAGAGGGACCACAACTGCATACTGGGGGTACTGTATAAGGGGTACTACTGGGGTTAAGGTGCATATGGATAGGAATGTTCAGCGTGAAAATAAAGGGGTGTGTCATGCTGACACGCCCCATTTTTAAGTGACCACGCCCATTTTTTTTCCCGCGCGCGCCTTCGGCACGCACTCATATCGGTACGTTACTGGGGGGGGAGGGGCTGCGTTTTTAAATTTGCCCTGGGCTACAAATACCATAGTTACGCCACTGGGGTTTATACAACCTATCTATCTATCTATCTATCTATTTACAGTCTCTTAGTATCTGGGGGGGTTTCTACATCTATCAATAGCTGGGATTCTACAGAGGAAGTGAGGAAGTTTTGGTTTTGTTTGTGATCTAGCTACAGTTTCACTTGGGGGGTTTCTATATCTATCTATCTATCTATCTATCTATCTATTTACAGTCTCTCACTCTCTAGGGAGTTTCTACAGCTATTGATCTACAGCCTCTCACTCTTTGGGGGGTTTCTACAACTATCTATCTATTTACAGTCTCTCAGTATCTGGGGGGGGGGGAGTTCTACATCTATCTGTCTACAGTCTCTCTATCTCTCTCTGGGGACTTTCTACATCTATCTATTTATCCATCTATTTACAGCCTCTCACTCTCTACGGAGTTTCTACATCTATCTATTTATCTATCTATTTACAGCCTCTCACTCTCTGGGTGGGGTTTCTACATCTATCTATCTACAATGTCTCACACTCTGGAGGTTTCTGCACCTATCTATCTACAGTCTTTTTCTCTCTGGGGAATTTCTACATCTATCTATCTATCTATCTATCTACAGTCTTTCTCTCTCTGGGGGTTTCTACATCTATCTAGGGGGTGGGTTTCTACATCTATCTACAGGCTCTCACTCTCTGGGGGGTTTCTACATCTATCGATCTACAGTCTCTCACTGTCTGTTTTTTTTTTTACACCTATCTATCTACAGTCTCTCCCTCTCTGGGGGTTTCTACATCTATCTATTCATCTATCTATGTAAAGCCTGTCACTCTCTGGGGGGTTTCTCCATCTATCTATCTACAGTGTCTCACTCTCTGGAGGTTTCTACACCTATCTATCTACAGTCTTTTTCTCTCTGGGGGGTTTCTACATCTATCTATCTACAGTGTCTCACTCTCTGGAGGTTTCTACACCTATCTATCTACAGTCTTTTTCTCTCTGGGGGTTTCTACATCTATCTACCTATCTATCTATCTATCTATCTATCTATCTATCTATCTATCTACAGTCTCACTCTTTCTGGGGGTTTCTACATCTATCTACAGTTTCTCACTCTCTGGGGGGGGGGGGTTCTAGATCTATCTACAGGCTATCACTATCTGTTTTTTTTACACCTATCTATCTACAGTCTCTCCCTCTCTGGGGGGTTTCTACATCTATTTATCTATCTATGTAAAGCCTCTCACTCTCTGGGGGGTTCTCCATCTATCTATCTACAGTGTCTCACTCTCTGGGGGTTTCTACACCTATCTATCTACAGTCTTTTTCTCTCTGTGGGGGTTTCTACATCTATCTTTCTATCTGCAGTCTCTCATTTCTGGGGGTTTCTACATATATCTATCTACAGCTCTCTCTCTCTGGGGGGGTTCTATGGCTATTGATCTACAGTCTCTAACAAAGGCGAAACTAGTAATGGGTGGTCCCAGTTTTAGCACCATGTCAGATATTGGAAAAAAACACCAGTGGCGTCCTTCCCCATGGTGTCACCCGGAGTAAGAAGGCAGGATGTGTGCGCGGCGCAAAAAAGGGGGCGTGGCCTCGTGAACAGGGGCCGTGGTCACTTGAGAAGGGGGAATGGCCTTGCAGCATGAACCCCAGTGTTCTGGTGTGTGTCTAAGAAATACGTGTGAGCACTGTGCAGTGCCGTCTCCCTCACACTGTCAGGAGCCGAGTGCTGCATGTAATGCTACAGTGCAGCATCCGGCTCCTGTCACCTTGGCGTCACCCCTAGGTGGGTTTTTGGGCCCCAGTCAGTTTGAAAGTCTTTACTTACCTTTTATTACCTATATGGTGGTTTCTCTGCAACAGGAGGAACCTCTGAGGAATTTGAGCCTCACTGGGCAGCGTCTTCAGCCGGTATTCATTATTCATGTAGGAGATCACATTGTCTGGAAAATGCCTGTTTACATAGAAATATAACCCATGTCATCATCATAACCAAATAACATATACTGTAGTAACAGAAGCTTTTGTGCAGGAAAAATGTGAATTTCCCTGATCAAACTTCTGTGTCTCTCCAGGCTCCCCTGTGTTACTCCAGACCACCCAATGTCTCCATCCCCAGGCCCCTCTGTGTTTCTCCAGGCTCTATGTGTCTCTTTATCTCCAGGCTCCCTTTTCTCTTTCCATCCCCTGGACCCCCTGGGCCTCTCCATCCTCAGGCCCACCTGTGGCTCTCAGCCTTATTCAACCAGCCCCAGTGTGCGTCTCTCTGCCCCATTCCCCCAACCCCAGTGTGTATCTCTCAGTCCCAATCCCCCTGCCCCAGTAAGCATCTCTCTTCCCTATTCCCCCGACCCCAGTGTGCCCCTCTCAGCCCCAGTGTGTCTCTCAGCCCCATTCCCCTTACCCCAGTGTGCATCTCTCAGCCCCATTGCCCTGACCCCAGTGTGTGCCTCTCAGCCCCAGTGTGTCTCTAAGCCCCATTTCCCCGACTCCATCGTGTGTCTCTCAGCCCCATAACCCCAGCCCCAGTGTGCATCTTTCTGCCCCATTCCCCCAGCCACAGTGTGCATCAGTGTCATTCCCCAGCCCGTCACCACAGCCCTGTGTTAACGCCAACCCCCAGCCCTTTGCAGTCCAGCTCCAACCCCCCCAGCCCCCTGTGCAGTCAGCTCCAACCATACCCCCAGCCCACTGTGCAGTCATCTCCAATCCCCCCCTCAGCCCTGTGCAGTTAGCTCCAATCCCCCCCCAGCCTTGTGCACTTAACTCCAACCTTCCTCCCCAGCTCCCCTGTGCAGTCAGCTCCAATTCCCCCTCTCAGCACAGCTCCAATATCCCCTCCCTCCTATGCACTGTGCACAGCTCCAATCCCTCCTCCCCCCTCAGCACTGTGCACAGCTCCAATGCCCCCTCCCCCCCTCAGCATTGTGCAGTTCCAATCCCCCCACACACCCCTCAGCACTGTGCACAGCTCCAATCCCCCCCTCAGCACTGTGCACAGCTCCAATCTCCCCTCCTCCACTCAGCACTGTGCACAGCTCCAAATCCCCCTTCCCCCTCAGCACTGTACACAGCTACAATCCCCCCTCAGCACTGTGCACAGCTACAATCCCCCCCTCCCTTCTTAGCACTGTGCACAGGTACAATCCCCCCACCCGCCCTCCCTGCAGTCGCCGCCAGCACTTACCTCCATCCTGTTCCTCTGTTTTGCTGCTTGTTGTGGGAAGAGCATGCTCAGCAGCTCCCCCAGTGGCCATATTTTTTTTTTTTTTTTTTTTTTTTTTTAGTGAACTGGGCTAATGGGTGGTCCTGTGCACCCCCGGACCACCTCCCAGTTTTGCCTATGGTCTCTAACTCTCTGGGGGGTTTCTACATCTATCTATCTATCTATCTACAGTGTTTCACTCTCTATGGGGTTTCTACATCTATCTATCTAGCAATCTACAGTCTCTCACTCTCTGGGGGGGTTTCTACATCTATCTATCTATCTACAGTCTCTCACTCTCTGGGGGATTTCTACATCTCTGCCATTTGGGCCTCAAGGTCCTTGCAAGGGCAGCAAGGCCCTTTGGACCTTGTTGGATGTTGCCCTTGCTGGTTGCAAAGGGTCCCCATAACAGTTCAAGCTTCAGTTCAAGCTTCAGGGCCCCAAAAATGTACATCCGCCACTGCCTGTTGGGCTGATCTTGCAAGACCAAATTATTTAAATGAGATAAAGGGTAGAAAAGATACAATGAGCATAGAGAACCCTGCTGTGTAGGAAGTTGTAAAACCTTTTTATCCCTGCAAATGGATTTACTTTTTCCATCTCCTCTGTAGGGGCATAGGATGGGACTTATGATACATTTTTAAAGGATTCATGTCTGTTACCAATGTAATAAAACATTAACACATACAAAAGTGACTTGTTATAAAGACAGTTCTGATATGTCTTTACTATCATCTTATTAACACACAAATTAAGGCTGTTTTAGGAGAAAAACTGAAAAGTTGAAATAAATGCAGTGAGTGGTTGCAGGCTGAACTATGGAAGGATGTCACACTCCTTCCACCATCCGTCTATTAGGTGGATACACAACCCAGAAAATACCAGGCTCAGATTGCATCTTCTTCTAAGTTACAGGGATAGAGAGTGAATGTGCCCTTTTAAATGTGCTAACAGACAAATAAGTGCCCTTACACACATAAAATAACTGTGTGTCCTCACATTTTGCAATTCATAAATAAACCTTAGTGAACCTTAATCAATACAACAACAAGACCATGTGCATAATGTACATAGAGCCTGATTCAGAGTTGTATACAAAGACGATATTTTCAATGCGCATGCGTCAAGGTCAGTGGCGTCACGAGGGTGCAGGTGGTGCGGCCCGCACCCGGGTGTCAACCGCCGAGGTGCAGACTCCCTCTCAGTGACATGAGCCGGGTGCAGCACTGAATAATTAAGTGCAGCACTCGGCTCCTGACACTGTGAGGGAGCCGGCACTGCAAACAGGGCAGTCACTCCGCACCTCCGGCACCCCCCATTCCCCACTGTCTGCACAGTAACTGTAACCACAGGGGTTCAGACAGCGAGGGCCCCGCCCCTTCCCGCGAGGCCACGCACAGCATCCCTCCCCACTCCAAGTGACACCGCAGGGAGGGATGCCACTGGTCAAGGTACAATACGTAGTCACACATTGGAAGCCATTATTCGCAGTGTGATTGACAGACAGGGAGCATTTGGGGGAGGCAACGGGGAGTGCCAGCTAAGAACGCAGACTTGTCGCCACCATTTTGAGGTCATGTCACATGCTGCGTTTGCATTCCTATAAGTAATGAGCAGGGCTCCGGCGTCTCAGTTACGTCAGCCATTCTGAGTGACCACAGACTCAAGGAGTCAATGGTTACCTGATCTGTGTCCGATGCTGCATACACTATGTGTACGCACTTTTGGACAACCATGAAGGCTCCGGTGGGCATCTCGGTACAAGACCCGGCTGCTGTGGCTTCACCATGTTCTTGCACACCCATAGCTGCGGCAGCAATAGCGTACAACTCTGAACAAGGCCCATGGTTCATATGGAAAGAATAATCAACTGAATATGATGTGCATTAAGTCATAAATATTAGGAAAAATAGTGCTAATAACATTAGGTAACTCTGCAATCTGGAGAGTTATCAGCAAAAGTTTAGTGGAATATACTTGACAGTTTTAATTTATCTGTATGTATCTGTGACCTAATTATGAGTATATATTATATACAGCAGTATACATGTAACTGTGCGCAGTGAATGTTCTGCAGTCTCACACACAGATTGCTCTTTCCCTTGGTAATAGAAACTTTTTGGTAGGGGTGTTAAGTGGAGGAAACATCAGTCTTCATCCAGCTCCACTCAGCAGACACCCTCCCTCCAATCAATCACCAAGGGACAGAGGGGGGGATGAAGCGGGAACTCTGGGGGCCGAGCCCACTGGTCTCTCCTGGGCCATTTATCACATTCTGGGGAAAATAATGGAGCGTTAATAGACTGCGCATCATAGAACCTTCTTTTAATTTCTTTCTTTTTTTCCCATTTCCCAACAAATTTTACGAAATGAACCTGATCTGCGGAGAAGGGAATGCTGGGAGATTCCTGGCAGTCTTGGCTATTTGTCAATGTCTTTGGAGCAAATAGCACCCGATTTATGGTAGAAGGGAAAAAAAAAACCTTTCATGCTGAAATGTACTATATATACTCGTATATGAGAACGCTAACGTTATTAAATATTATTATTATCCAGTAGTTATAAAGCCCCAGCAGTTTTTGTAGTGGTGTATTAGAATAAATTATTTGAAATGAAAAGGAGGTTTCTAGGCACTGTTTACATACACCAACGTGAAAAGTAAAGAAAGAAATAGTTGAAATGAAAGATGTACAGAATGTTATAGGGAAGAGTTTGTGATGCCATAAAAAGAAACTAGAGAAAGGTGTATAATGAGTATAGTTATAACTACATAACTGTAAACAAGTGTTAAGGGATAATGGGCCTGATTAAGAGATGGACGCAAATCCCATCGTGCCTGCGATTCCGTACGCAGTAAACTTGCAAAAATATGCAAATGACTTAGCTGATGTCTTGTGCATGAGATGCTTACTTGCAGTATTTATTTTCTGCTACTAATGTACTAAAGCAGGAACATTGGAAAACATTGGTCGCACATTGAACCTCTGAGTAAGCCTATGCTGTCTCAGGCAGATCGTCTCTCCTACGATGCCGGGACCTGTGCAGCTATGCACGAATTTGCAGAGGCTCACTAGAGCATGCCCAGAAATTGTCCCAACATGCCTGCCTTTTTCTAACCACCCTTTGTTACCTCCTCCAAACGCTGACTACTTGCCACTCATTTTGCGAATAAAATCTCTCGGCGTCTGCCATCGCTAATCCATCACTGTGTGTGCCCAGTGTGACTGTGATGAATGCAGAGTGGCAAAAAATGGCACCACTGTGTCCAACACCGATATTGCATCCTTCTATGAATCAGGTCCAATGTGATATCATGGTGTGTGCACAAAACTCATTCTGAAACAACACAAGCCTGTGCCTATTTAATGTTAATGTTTTACACAACATAGTCACGGGCACAAATACTAGACATCAGTGAATTAAGAACTACAAAATGTGGTTCGGCACATGATTAGCACAAAGAAATGGTACTACTTCCAAATGTGGCCCTTGACCCCACCTTGGATTGGGTTCAGATAGTGTAAAATGCAGTACCCAATTAAAAACAAAGCATAAACCCTCCCCCAAAAACCAAACAGCCAAACAAGCCATATCTGCCACTGTCACTTGTTCCTGAAGTTACAGACACAGTGCTAGGAGTCCTCCCAGGTACTTAATGGTTAAACCTAAGCCTTCCCTTGACAGCGCTGCACATTAATTAGCCATCTCGGAAAGACTAGCACAGCTAATTATTCCTTTTTTTTCTCAGGCATCCCAGCCAATTCCTGGCATTTAGTGTGACAGTGAAACCGGGTAACATTTTGAGAGCTGACATCTAAAAAGATAAATGATGATGTTTGGGCCTTAAACAAACTATATTTATGTCACAAGTTCCACTGATTTAGTTAAAGAAAAAAAAAGAATATAAAATTAAATGCCTATATCCTTTTTTATTGCTCCTCTACTACATGCGACAATCCCAGAGTTCTAATTTTATTTATTAAGAGTTTTCATTTCTCGTTGTTCATTAAACAAATGATATTAAACAAGATTACAGTTATAAGTGTGAATATCTAAAGTATTTTATACAGTCATAATATGTGAGTCGTGATTTCACCACTAATAGCCAGACAGTTTAAACACCATCAAGTCAGGATTATAATTACTGTTACAATGTATCTTCTATAAGCAATATCATAATATGCAATGTAGATGGTGTAGTCATTTCACATGTAAGTACCACCATGGCTTATAACTGTCCCTAATTTCAGCAAAGTCTTATATTTTGTCACTGGATGCTTGTATCAAAATGTTGCGTTACTGAACCACACAATTAAGCTGCTCTTGTTCTATATACTGAATGTCATTGTATAATGCCACTCTGTATTAGCTGTTTAATTGAACTTTTATTAAGCTAGAGCAGATCATAAATAGTAACATTTTATATGGAATAAGGCGCTTCCTACTGCTTTTTGACCATTTAAAATGTTGGGGCTGCAAGACAAGTTCTTTTATGCAGTTCACAGAAATTCAAAGTGACTTCTTATATAACCGTAATGACTTACAGTAGGACTGCAGTGTTCCTACTTATAGACACACTACTGTGACTCTGCTTTGTGGATGTTCTCATAAGAGAACAGGTGGATACAACTGGACTGCCACTGCGGGGATTTATACAAGTCTCTCCATATTTAATATTTTTTAAAGTGGCAATCATAATAAAGGCTACCAAAATTTCTGGTTGGTTTTGCCTTTTAAAAATTCTTGCTTTAAATCTACTGGCTAAATCGCGAAACTCTTACGGCGGTCCGCAACTCGCAGGCTTTTACGTTTGGCCATAATGTTCCCTTCTCCTTATGTACGATTCCCGTACATGGTCTATGTATGTTTTCCTGTGCTTGTACTGCAAAAACACTTCTAAACTCTTCCTACTTGTGCATCTGTCATCCCTTCACTTATTAAAGTAAGTTACATAGATGCAGGGCCGTAACTAGGGTGGTGCGACCAGTGCCATGGCACAGGGCATTGCAGGGCAGGGGACGCTGTTTGGGCCTGTCAATTTTCTGTTTATCATTCTTACTTGTTGCCAGAGCCGTAGCTAGACTTTTTGGTGCCCTGTGCCAGAAAGAGCATTGGCACCCCCCTCATATTTCAAAGGGACATAATACACCCAAAAAAGGGCCATGGCTTCATGGGGAAGGGCCAGAGAAGAGATAGGAGAGGCCAGGAGATGCTGGGGATGAAATAAGAGGAAGCTACAAGCAAGAATGATAATAAACTGACATTTGACAGGCCAAAGCAGCGCCCCCTGACCTGTGGTGCCCTGTGCGATGGCACCAGCCGCACTACCCTAGCTACGGCCCTGCTTGTTTCCTCTTCTTTTATCCCCAGCATCTCCTGGCCTCCCCTATCTCCTGGCCCTTCCCCATGAGGCCATGCCCATTTTTTGGGTGCGTTATGTCCCTATTTGAAAAATAGGGGGGCTTCAATGATCTTTCTGGCACAGGGCACCAAAATGTCTAGTTACAGCTCTGTGTAGATGACTGTAGTGTGATTTCTTGTATGGCTTTATGTGAGCTTGTCTGAAATGTCAATATTTTAGTTGAAATCATAAAAAAACAGTATAACAGCGATATAGGCTTAAAATTCATATGTAGTGCAGCTTGAAATGAAAATAAATAAGGTTTTAATTTTATATTATAAATATACATAAACATTTAGTTTGTCAATAAAATTGAATGAGCATAATTCATGAGCATATATATAAGAATAACAAGAACTAGACATATGGATATTAAACTCCAAAAGAGAACTGCTAGATGTCTCCAGTGCAGGTAGATGAGATTTCAATATGAGGCACAAAGTGAAGTTGTATTGATATATAAATATTTTCAATCTGGCTTTATCAGTTAGAAAGATCTATCACATTACCAGTCCATGGCAAGTAAGTCCATACAGTCCAATTAGAAAGGAATCCTCGTGAAGATACTGGCTGTTGGTTGTCCTTAACTGGCCAAAAAGTGAAGAAATTCATATGCTGGTCCTGGATGAATAACACAGTTTAGAGGGATCCAAGTGTGTCTGTTGTGTCCAAATTATCATCTTAACGCGTTTCGCTGAGGTAATATTCCTCAGCTTCCTCAGAAGCAAAACTTGAAATCACATTGCTTTACCACACTCCTAAAAATCAGGACACACAAGCAGGAATAAAAATCTAGAGTATGTAGCTCTAGATAAAAGGTGTACCTTTTCTCTAATAACGCATTTCAACATATGACTTAAAAAGTGGCCATCTTGCTTTTTTGCTGTGCCAAGTGCAGAGAGGAAGCCCACTGATTTCCAACTACAGACTGTCCTGTTATGCCAACTGTCCTGACAGAATTTCTGCACAAAGCCTTCAGATTTGTGTGAAGAAGCAGGCAGAAGGAGGAAATGTAGGCGTGCAGACATCGCAAATACGCTAAGGCAGCTTTTGTGATGCACATTTAAATAATAAATGATCCATAAGATGGCAAACATCCCAAGTTCTGTTGAGCTGTTGCAGAACTACTATTTGTCAGTTATTCAAGGTGTCTTTTCACCCAGAACAGTGCTAATTAAGGCTTACTGGTGCTTTATCATTTATATTATGCTTTCATTCAGTAAAGCAAGCAAAATGCAGCACTGTGAATGTGTCACCTACACTTCATGCCTAGGTGATGTTACTTCTCTATAGAAAAACAGTAGACTGCTATATTATGAACATTGGTTCAGCCCACAAAGTGGCTGCAGCTACAGTTTGTACATAACATGCAAATAACATAAATATACAGATAAACAGAACTGTAACTAGACTTTTTGGTGCCCTGTGCCAGAAAGAACATTGCCCCCCCTATTTTTTAAATAAGGAGATAATACCCCCGAAAAAGGGCAATGGTGTCATGGGGAAGGGCCAGGGAAGAGATACAGTAGGAGAGGCCAGGAGATGCTGGGGATAAAATAAGAGGAAGTTACAAGTGAGAATGATAATAAAATCGACAGGCCCAAACAGCGCCCCCTGCCCTGCGGTGCCCTGTGCCATGGCACAGGTCGCATTACCCTAGTTATGGCCCTGCAGATAAATATTTTCTACGCAGCACACAGTTTGTCAATGGGCTATTGTAAACCTTTTTAAAAAATAAAATAAATATACTTTACTGGAAGCATATAATTATTCTTTAAATATTTCTGTGTATTAAACATGAAACATGATTTCATAGAATAAGGAAAAGTAGGAACTGAACTCCGTATAGCAATACTCACTGTAAAGCAGTGATGCACATTGCTCCAACTTGCTGTCCAATACTGAAACACAAAGAGTGAGGCTGTACCTACTATAGAATGGAACAATTCTGTTCATAAGAGCATAGAAGTTTACCACAATGCTTCGGGTTTATGGAATACACCACAGATGAAGGTACATCATAATCCCCAAAGGGTTGCGCTAATTGACTGTATTTTATTCAGTTAGGAGCATCCAGTGCATTGTTCTTTGATTTTGGGCACCTGGAATTAATATATATATATATATATATATATATATATATACTATCTATACATTTTTAGTTGATAATGAGAAAGAAACTGTATTTAAGCCTTTATATGGCATGTGGTTGCTGTATCCTGTTATTAGGGTATACAAGTCACCAATGTGCAGTCATTTTACATAATCACAGTGATGTACCTTTTCAGTTGTAGAACCGTACATGATTTACCCTTAAATGTGCACCAGTCTTGCAGTCATGAAACAAATGAAGATATATAGTGAGCTATAGGGAGCATTGAACACTGGTCCTATAAGCTAGGGGATATGACAGTAAGTTATTAGTGTCCAGAAATGATCATCTATAAACCTGAACTGGGGAGATGTCACATTTTACACAATTTCCAGACACTCTGGGGCTGATTATGAGTCGGCACAGAAGTTAATTTACTTATTTTTGCATATTTCCATCCTATTCTCAGTCAGACAGATGTTTGCTGGAACTCGCTTTCTGTGAAATGGGCATTTCGGAATGGGAACTGGACAGTGACAATGTGATCGCATGAAACTGAGTTTTGTGGGATTATCGTGGGGATATGTGTACTAGGGAGGGAAGCCCGTTTCTGACTGATCTCATGCACCTAGCATGGGGCTGGTGCAGATCACACTTGTCTAATCTCCCGGAAGTTGTGGGAGGCTCACATTTTACAACGACGGGGCCTAATCATGTGGAGAACCCACCCCTGAAGCTGTCTGCTGCATCTTCTCTCTGAGAGATAATTAAAATCGGCAAGTATGGTGCAGTTCCTAATGATGGTGGCTGCAGTGGTTTGCGTAAAATCAATGTGCGGCAGTGGTTTTCTATTGCAGACACACAAACCTCCGTATTAGCCCTACGGATTGTCAGTGTAGCATAAGGTGGTAAATCAGGCTTCCATGGCTGCCCGCAGATAGAGCCATTTTGAGTGTGACTCAGGATCAGCCCCCTAGCCTGCATTCAGGGCCTTATTCAGAGATGGACGGAACTGCAGAGCTGCACACAAGTGGCTGTTCAATGCTGTCCATCTAAAATGCTAATGCAGCAGGAGGTGTCTGTAGGAAATAGTCACCTCCTTTCTGCATCTGTGATCCCTGGGTCCTCTGTATGCGCAGACCCCAAAACATCGGAGATGTGTGCTAACCATCAGGTTCGCATACATCTCCAAATCAGGCCCTCAATTAGAAACGCCCTTATTCCCATATCTCATTCCATTGGGAGTCATACAATGTTGCTCCCCTGCAATTGCCACATCTTGAATACTTAGATGTGCATAAAAACAGGTAGATTCCCACTCACACTGTATGCCTGCATTCATGCAGCTCTGTAAGCATGTTATGAAAGTACACTCTGAAATGGTGAATGCTATAAAGTTTCATTGAAATGCACTTTTCTGTATTAAGTCTGATTGGAAGGTACAAAAGGCATCTGATTAATGGAATACACTGACAACTGATCTCTGAGGACATGGAAAAAGACAGTTCATTTTGCAGGTAGAAAATGGCAGTGCAGCTCCACACATCTACAATTATTATTACACTAACTTATTGACCTCCTCACAAAATGACATTTTTATTTTAGTTTCAGTAACCACTCAATAGGGAATAATCCTGGCAGTGAGTGTCGCACATGGCAGCCTCTTCTCCATGAGACTTACAGTGATACAGTTTGCATTGTAGTAAAAAGTTATTCCATGTGTGACATCCCACCATATAACTGTTATTTTTGTGTCACAATGTATACCTTCTATTACTGCTCCTATACCCAGTATCACCTTTGTCTGGAAATTCTCATATGCATCCTCTTTATTGTACAAATATTTTAGTGCTGCCAATAAACACCCAAATCATTGCATGCAACTTATTCTGGCCTCCTTTCTGTAGATGTTTATGGACTTACCCATAATTGGATCACTTTTACCTCCTATCACTTTTTATTATACAAATGCCTCTATTATTATTTAACAGCATAATTGCCCTGATACAGACGGCTCTGTCTTGCTCATTTAGCCCTTGTCCTCCTCTTTAATCCACCCACTCTCTCGTTCCTCTGTCCATTCTTTTGCCTTTCAATGTAGCTGTCACCAGGAAACAGATGGGGACAAGATGTTTGGGTCTGGCTCTGTCTGGAGAGTCCTGTAAATGCCTCACACAGGAGCCGGTAGAAGTTTAACTAGCCTGTTATTGATGAGCTTGCTAGACCCTGTGTTTTGGTCTGAGGACAGATTGGCCCCTGTGTGGAGTACATGAATACTGAAGTTGAGAAGCAGGTGACATTGTGCTGTCCTCCCACTCATACACCCACAGAGCTGTCACCAGCACACATCACCTCTCCACGGGCCGGGAATTAATATGTGCAGTGCTATAGTCATAAACAGGAAACTTAATCTATACATCAAATGCATTATTATATATATATATATATATTTATATACACTACATAATAAAATTGGATAGCCATACAATGAAAACTGACTAGCTGATACAATACAACACAATCTCTGCCGCTGGCTTTAGTGTATATAAATGTAACTTTGGGTAAACACATTCATTGTGGATAAATAATACCCTGTATGACCAGGACTTTGTCTGTCCATTGTGCAAGCTTCATCTTTACACACTTTATGTGAGCTGTGCACACAAGAAAAGGAGAATTATCTACTACAATAGTTACGAAAGAAATATCTCTTATCGTGAATTGCACAGTATATAAGATATAAATATGTCTTGGAACTCAGGGCCTGATTCAGGTTGATTCCAAGGCTGCATTCGCACACTCCCTGTTCGCTGTGAAAATATGTTAATGAATGCAATCGCACGGCAACCGCAACACTATACCAGGATGCCCACCACTGTATAAAGCTGGCCACTTCCCATGACATGCATTCGCAAGTCTGCAAAAACATTGGTAACATCGAGTAACATCAGAACCATCTGCGCAGTTGTTGACCTGACCCAACCGCACACACTGCTAAACTTCCTGTCCGCATCTAGACCTCTGCCAGCGTATGTTATCGCGGGGGCTTACTTATGCACGCCCCTGTAATGGCATTTAAACGCCAAGGCACGCCTGCGTTTCTCTGACCACTTCTCGTCAACACCCTCAAACGGTCACTTTCTGTCAATCACTGTGTGAAGACTCGCTTCCCGATCGCAGTGGCCGGTTAACACATGTGCAGTCTTATACGCATGCGCAGAATGCAAACATCGGCTGGCTGCGTGCGAACGCAGCCTTGCGATCCAACCTGAATCAGGCCCTCCGTTCATAGCAGACAATTACTAATTAAAAAAAAAACTAAATATATAATAAACTAGCTGGAGTACCCGGCGTTGCCCAGGATTTTAAGAATGTTTGTTTACACATCATCCTCCAACAAACCTCTCCTTAGGCAGGCCTCATGCAAAGTGTGACATACTTCCCCATCCAAAGTCCTAAGATCTTCGAAGGAAGTAGGACCTGTAACGGTGTAAAGCAAACTTCGGAGATGGAAGCATTCAAAATTTGTGTAAACATGGCCAAAAGCTTCTGTTGATCTGATACCAGTATGACTGTGTACTTCCTGGTTGCTGGATCGCACTATGAAATGCACAGCAACTACTTCCAGTTCCTTGGGCAGCTGTTTCCGGCATTCAGGGTCTCCACGGTGTTTAAGATTCATCCAATCGGTTTTACCCTTCAGGGGCTGGCAAAGGAATGAACCGGAAGTAGCCTGTATGCGTTCCATAGTGCGGTCCAGCAACCAAGGAGGTAGACAAAAAAAGTTTGGTCGCCACTGTTGGCACCATCTAGTTGTGTAAGCTCATGCATGAGCAAGTATAAATAAAAAATTTGTGCTACAGAGCTGCATTTTTGCATCCCAGTATAGTTGCCATCTTTATGGGCCTGATTCTAAATCAGATGGATCTCTCCTCATGGATGCAGATAGCAATTTTTACCATATTCAGACTCATAATAAGCCTGGCTTAATATCAATAGTGGTTATAAATTCATACAGCATTTAAAAGGTACTGTAAACTCCATGCGAGAGCCATAGTAAATGATGTTCAGAGACTTAGATTATATGCTACAGAATAAAATTCCATAATTCCTTAGTATATAGCAAAATGCATGTTATAAAATCAAATTATGAAATTAAACAAAAATAACATTTTAGTATTTCTATTATTGACCTTGCAGATGGCCCAAGAAGAATGGTGTCCAAATCTGCATCTAACAATAAACCAAACAGGAAAATGCTTTTATTCTTCTTTGGTGTTTTAGGTGTAGAACCATGAGAGATCTTGGCTTGTAAACTGTGGCTTGTAAACTGTGGATTTGTGTAGAAAGACAGGACAGAAGGAAACATTTTTTGCTTTTATATAGTAGAGATAGAAAAGAAAAAATAGTAGATAAGCTAAATCCTTTTGTAATTCCGTACCTGACCTGTAGAGGGTGAATGTTATGCAAAAATTGTGTTTTTTAATGAATTAAAAATGAACAGTAATTAATTTCGATTTCAAATTGTTTTAGTTGCCTTCACTGTGTTTTAATACGCTCGTATGTAAAATTTCACGATCTTGGCTTGTTAACTGTGGATTTGTATAGAAAGACAGAAGGACAAATTTTGGCTTTTCTATAGTAGATTTAAGTAGGCTGTCATATAATATATACAAACTTAAAAAAGTGAATCAATAAAAATAAAAAAAACATGAAATAATAAACACTCATTTGGAATCTTGCTGAAACAAACTGACTGCCTTGTATTGTTCTGATACTGGATACATTGTATAATAATAGTAGGCACTAATAATGAGCATACTGCATAATGTAATAATAATGTTTACATGTCAAAAAATGAATACAAATACACCATATAATGTAATGATTCAAAGTATTTATGTACCGATAGTAAAGAACCTGTTGGACAGTTGGGCTGTGTATGAACAAGGAAACAAGCAGAGGAGCAAAGTAAAAGCCTTTCCATGCTTTCCATGTTTTCCATGCTTTCCATGCGTTCAATGCTTTCCATACGTTCCATGCTTGCCATGCGTTCCATGCTTTCAATGTTTTCCATGCGTTCAATGCTTTCCATACGTTCCATACTTTCCATGCGTTCCATGCTTTCCATGCGTTCCATGCTTTCCATGCTTTCCATGCTCTCCATGAGATCCATGCTTTCCATGAGTTCCATGCGTTCCATGCTTTCCATGAGATCCATGCTTTCTATGCGTTCCTTGCTTTCCTTGCTTGGAGACATCATACAAATGTTTTTGCACTTGTTTAGTAAAGAACCTGTTGGATAGTTGGGCTGTGTATGAACAAGGAAACAAGCAGAGGAGCAAAGTAAAAGCCTTTCCATGCTTTCCATGCATTCAATGCTTTTCATACGTTCCATGCTAGCCATGTGTTCCATGCGTTCCATGCTTTCAATGTTTTCCATGCTTTCCATGCGTTCAATGCTTTCCATATGTTCCATGCTTGCCATGCGTTCCATGCTTGCCATGCGTTCCATGCTTGCCATGCGTTCCATGCTTGCCATGCGTTCCATGCTTGCCATGCGTTCCATGCGTTCCATGCTTTCCATGAGTTCCATGCATTCCATGCTTTCCATGAGATCCATGCTTTCCATGAGATCCATGCTTTCTATGTGTACCATTCGTTCCTTGCTTTCCATGCTTGGAGACATCATGCAAATGTTTTTGCACTTTTGCAAAAGTTTTTTTAATCACATTCTTCAACTCTTTCATTTAGGTGCATAACTTGTACAAAACATCAGCAAATAATCCTTTTGTTAACTTGTACAAGGCAGAACTATTTATTATTAATGAACAATCATCACGGTAGAACTCAGATTACATATGTACTGTACTGAGAACAACTCTCTTCTATACATTTTTATACAGTTCCATAGAGGGGTGGGCTGGGCAGCAGTATGGCCAACCGGGAGCAGGATGGCGAGATAATAGGCATGGCCAAAACCACAGTTTAATTTATGATGATTTAGCATGTTCTGATGGGAGGAGCTGGGTAGGTGTGGGCACACTTATGTGATTTATGATATATGCCAATTTTAGATTATCTGTTATGGTAAACATGTTAGCAACAATAACCCTTTCATCTTATTTATACATTGATATCTAAGGCTTTAGCATGTAATGATCCTGACTATTAATGATTAATGTTTGTTTGACATTGATTTGTTGCTCCTCAGTGTATTTATTTTCAACAAGTGATTTTTACAAATATAATTGCAACCTTGGTTTTTAATTTTAATAAAATAACTGCTTTAAATCTTGCTGCTCATAGATCTCACCACTTGTCATAAATCGCAGGCTATTACCTTTAGTCACTTGTGTCTTTACATATTCAGTTTGGCATATTTAGAGAGAGAGTGCTTCTCAGGGGTGTGGTATGATATGTCGACATTCATAATATCATGAGAACTGCAACATGGTCATTATGTCGACATTCATCATGTAGACCAGGGATGGGGAACCTCAGGCCCAGGGGTCGTATAAGGCCCCTGGAATCATTTGGTCTGGCCCTCTGAGCTTTTTTCTGCTAGCCTCATCTGGCTTGAAGGGTGCCTATAATGGCACCCTGCAGCCAGAATCTATGCAGCAGTGCCCCTGGAGCGTCCTTAGGACACTTCAGGCGGTCACACTGCTGCTCCAGGCATTTCTGCAATCATTGGCGATTGTGGCCCCGTCCCCATGTGACATCACACGGAGGGGATGTGGCCTGCACCGGGCCCATGAATAAAGTTATACATATATCAAAATGGCCCTCGGCAGAAAAAAGGTTCCCCACCCCTGATGTAGACATTGATGAAATGTCAACATGTTAGAAAGTCGACATATCGCCCTTGGTGGCCCAGTGGTCACTTACCTGCTCCTGGTGGCTGCAGCAGCTCCAGCATTACTTCTGGGTCCTGGCCGTCATGTGATTGTCACTTCTGGGTCAGACCTGTGATCCTCCAGTGTTATGGTAAGTATTTTTCTGCTATGCATAATGCCTACCTAATCCTTCCTCTAGTGCCTAGCTCTAAACAACCCCCCCCCCCGCAGCCTAAAGCTAAATTATATGTGTACCCAGTGATCCGATGGGAGCCCCAAAATATGCAGCTACAGGTACACATTAGATGATCGGTTGCCCGACGGCCGATATGTCCGTCCCTGCATGGGGTCATCAGTTGCATCGTCATATTGAGATGCATGTAGGGATGACCTGACGATGCGGCTGACGACCACGCAGGAGCGTGTAATGGAGGACATAGTGGGTACACACTGCATGATTTTGACGATATGCTGGCCCGATCCATCGGATCAAGTGAAATATTGTTAGAAGTGTGTACCCAGCTTAAACTTAACCTCCCCCTGAAGCTTAACACTAACTCTCCCAACCGCAACCTAAACCTATTGTCGACATTCTGACAATCTCGGCACATCGCCTGTTGACATTTTAACAATGTTGACATTGTGGTGTCGGTCTAATGACTACGTCCCCTTCTCAGCCAGTAGTCATTAACTCATCTATAGAGTGAAACAAAATAATGCACACTAGTGGCTATACAGCCATACACGTAAGAGAAAAGGAGTAAACTTGCTTACCATATCCTAGTACGAGATAACCAGCGCCTTACAGATTAGGGAATGTTATGTGAACCCAGCATCAGTGGAGTGTCTACCCATTGTCCAGGATGGCACTCGCCAGGGGCGCCGTCCGGCACTGTCATCAGCAGCCAAGGGGTGGACTAACCCCGCTAGTCCCCCGGCCCCACAAGTGTAGGGCAGACCACAGTGAGAGCGGTCTGCCCTATACAGCCCGCGGCGGTTGTGTATTTGTTATAGCAGCCAGCAAATGAGAGTCAGACAGACTCTCATTGGCTGCTGCGTTGTCCACGGAGGGAGCCGGCTGGAGCTCACTCATGAGCTCTGTCTTCTGACTCCCCCTGCAGCGGGTGATCTCCCATAGTGCAAGAGAAGACCCGGGACTCGGAGTGGACAGCGGCGGTCGCGTCAGGAGCGGGGATCAGGTAAGTTGGTTTTTTTTTCTTCTGTGTGTGTGTAAGCCTGGCACAGCAGGGGGGGGGGGCACTGTATAAGGGGGGCCGCTAATGGGGGCACTTTAGGGGGGGTGCTACTGGGGGCACTGTATAGGGGGGACTACTTCTGGGGGCACTGTATAGGGGGGACTACTACTGGGGGAACTGTATAGGGGGACTACTACTACTGGGGACACTGTACAGGGGGGACTACTACTAGGGCACTGTATAGGGGGGACTACTACTGGGGCAATGCAGCATAGAGGGGACTACTACTGGGGGAACTGTATAGGGGGGGCTACTACTGTGGGGCAAGCCATCATAGGGGGGATTACTACTGGGGGCACTGCATAGGGGGGGAGGAGGGCACCAGTCCATTACATTGCCAGGGGCGCTTGTATCCCTAGATACACCCCTGCCCTGCATAGAAACTTGTGGTTTTCCATACAGAGACCATGATTAGGAGATGGTTGGTAATGCAGCTACTCTCTCAATTGAGGGAATATGAAAATGCTAATCTCAGCATTCCTTTTGTGCGATGGAGTGTGCGAGTGGTGAGATGCCCACTTTCAGGTTGTATGGTCTGTGCATTTGCGATGGAGATTGTAAACACTTCAACATCGATGCAAAATCCTCATTGCCTGATTCAAAGATGTCCGCTAACCCGATGGTTTAGGGGTCTGTGCAGGCGCAGAACGGGTCCTGCAATCTCTCTCACAGTTCCCCCCTAGCCACAGCGTGATTGACATGGGGTGGTGAAGCAGGGACCTGGCTGGCCACCATTTTCCAGGAGGGATGAGGCATAATGTGTTACAAAGGGCATTACTGCCACATGGCAATTATTCGCCATGAGGGGAGAGCTTGGGGGAAGCCCAGCCCCACAGTGTGATGAATTGTGGGTGTTCCGCAGGGACAGGTCCCCTTTCCCTTTCAGCACGCGCAGAGGATCTAAAAAAAGTTGTGTTTTTTTTGGGGGGGGGGGGGGCAACTGTGTACTTTCGCCCTGAGCTCCACAATGTCTAGAACCGGTCCTGTCTGCAATATCAAATATACTGAGGAATACGCCAAATGTTGCATTAATGCTTTGAAGTTTGACAATTATATTTACACCACTGAAAGATGTAGTGATAATTAAATAGTGTTCATTCTAGCACCCTGCACGACCCATGCAGTTCCTCTTTCCTGCCTGATGTCTGTCTGTAGCAGTGTGTTGCATTAGCTTAGTGTGCTAGAAGCACTAGAGCGACACCCCAGACAGGAAAGAGGAACTGCACGGGTTATGACAGATGCAGGGTGCTAGAATGAACACTAATAATAATAAAAAACCTGGTAAGTAACAGATGTAGATTACAATGAAGTTGAGGAACTAGAAATAGTTTAGAGTCATTCTTTGGCACATTAAACTAGGGATGTGCAGGCTCGGATAGGTTCGAGTTTGCACGTGGAGTTCGGATTTTTCCCTCCAAAAAAACGGAACTCAGAACGAGGCAAAACGTCATCTTACATGGACGAACATCATCATTCCTGGACAAAAGACCAGGAATGATGATGTTCGTCCATGTAAGATGACGTTTTGCCTCGTTCTGAGTTCCGTTTTTTTGGAGGGAAAAATCCGAACTCCACGTGCAAACTCGAACCTATCCGAGCCTGCACATCCCTACATTAAACACATAATCATACAAAGTTTGTCTGCAAACGGATATACTGATTCAAATAGTGATGGTGTCAGGTTTGTATAAATGAATAAATGCTATATGCTCTGGGTTACCACAACCTCTGCCCCCCACTCAGTCCTGCACTCTCGTTTGTAAAAAACGCCCATTGCTGGCATCTTCAGATCTGCTGGCTGCATCCAAAGACACAGCATTGGATGCAGTGAACATCGGGCGGCCATCGGACATCTTAGTAACCCTCATGTTACTCAGGATGTCCGGTGACACTATATTGCCGGGGCCAGTGAAACTGCATCTGGCTTTAGCATTTCCAAGTAAACGTGGCCAACACGCCCCTATTTTCTGCAATGTTCCCCTTTCCCACCCCGTCCCCAAATGGCTGCAGACTGTCACTCACCTGACGTCTGCAGCCTCACTGCATCCAACGCCATAGGACCAGATCTGCTCTTGCGCAGCATGGCTCCTGTGCATGTGCAGATAAAAAAGTTTTAGAAACCTGTGTGAAAATCAAACTACCATCCACAGTGCAGAGTTCTAAGCAAATGTGAAACGTGAAGCTTGAATGGCTGGAACTTCTCACCCCTGCAAAACAGCCTGCTCCACATGTGAAAATCAATTTATGTGACATTTTGTTACAATTTCGATCTTCTCACTAATTGTTAATGCAAGCTACAGTATTTTACATTATCATAATATAAAAGACAGAGGGCCTGATTCAGAGCCGCTCGTAAGCGGCCACCCGTTCGCTCCGAGCGATGTTTGCACAACTGCGCATGCGTATGGGTTGTAATGCGCATGCGCGAACCAGTCATTGCGGTCGGAAATTGTGTGCTCGCAAAATAGCGAATGCCTGCTAATTTGAGTGACAGAATGAGACGTTTGTGGGTGGTAACAGGGGAAGCTGCTTGAAAACGGGGAGTGGAAATCCGAACGCAGGCGTGCCAAACGGTCAAAACGGGCGTTTTAAGGGTGTGCATAATTAACAAAGCAGCGTCATTGACCACGTCACTTGGTTGTCTTTTAGCCTGAACTGCTCGCATGATTGTGGTAGGAAAATGCTACCACAAGCACTGCGAGCAGTTCATACGCCTTTCGATGTACTCGATTAATCTAATAAATAGCGGAGATGATGTAGGATTCGAGCGGCCAGGGGGCGTTTTTTTTAAAATAGCGAGCGCATGTTTCGTTCGCTCGTTCAGACATAGAGGCGTCAACAGACCGCAAAGAGCGAGCGCTCTATTTAAATATCCGGCCCCTTTTTCTGAACGAGCGAGCACAAATAGCGTCCGGCTCTGAATCAGGCCCAGATACTTTAGTCTAATATAGTGAGACGTACCTCATGCCTCCTCCAAATACAGACATTAGAACATGAAGGTCTCATTTTCTCCTTGTAATACACAGATAGCAGGATATGCAACTCTCACTTTCTTCTAACATACTGACATCACGACATGTACCTCTCTCCTTTTCCTAATAGATAGACCTAAGAACACATACTGTACCTCTTACCTCATCCTAGTACACAAGGACATGTACCTATCAACCCATCCAAAGACATAGCTATAAGGACATGTACCACTCACTGTATCCTATTACATAGACATTAGGGCATGTACCTCTTACATTTTCCTAAAATACACAGACATCAGAATATTTACCTCTCACATTACCAGGGCATGTAGCTCATCCTCTCCAAATGCACACACATGGGGGCACATCCTATTACATAGACATTAGGGCATGTACCTCTTACATTATCCTAAAATACACAGACATCAGAATATTTACCTCTCACATTACCAGGGCATGTAGCTCATCCTCTCCAAATGCTCACACATGGGGGCACATCCTATTACATAGACATTAGGGCATGTACAGTATGGTGCAAATGTTTTCGGCAGGTGTGGAAAAAATGCTGCAAAGTAAGAATGCTTTCATAAATAGAAGTGTTAATAAATTATTTTTATCAATTAACAAACTACAAAGTGAATGAACAGAAGAGAAATCTATATCAATCAATATTTGGAAAAAGAAACTTTTGGATTCCAGCACTATTAAAGGAATACGAGCAGCTTTATTCTGTGCGTATCAACTACTCACCTTCAAGGGAATGCTGGACTCCTACTGGTAAATGAGATCTCCCTGTGTAAGTGAGTGGTACTTTGCTTTATAATATCAATACGGCAGGACCTGCTACAGTTATCATCAAAACCTATAGATTGGGGAATATATCATATTATATGAATGGTTTTGCAGTGCAGAATTTTATATTGCATACAAGTAACATAGCTATATATTAATAGCAGAAGGATGCTTTTATGAGTGACATATTTCTATGATGTAATTGTCTGAGCAGGGCACATCATATGCCAAATGAAAGGTCTTGGGGCCTGACTCAGTTTAGGATGGATTTGCAAAGCTGCACGCAAACAGCTTGCAAATCCGTCCTTGCAATTATGGTAATGCAGCAGGAGGCATCACAGCTCCTACATGCATTACTTATCTGAGCTGCGTTGTACTATGCAGCATCGGATAATCTGGGAAGACATTGGTTGGCTAAGTGACCCATGGAGTCACACAAGCCGGCCGACGCAGATGAGAAAAGAAGGCTAGGAAATCTCCATCAGCCGACAGAGATCCTGGCCTCTTCCTTCCCCCCAACATTGGCGACACGCTTTGGTTTAGAGAAACGGAGGCTGTCACAGCCCCCTAATGTACACTCTGAATCAGGAGCTTGGTCCATAGATTTACGCTGTAATTGGTTGCTTTGTTTCGGAGTTATGTGGGAAAACGTCTGACTGCCATTTACAAAGCATCACCGCTGTGACAGTTTTTGAACTCTCCCTGTGCATCTGCTAGGTTACCTGGAACATGTGAACTTCTGGGTGGACTGGAAACTGTACCTTTTACTGAACTCTCTATGTACACCTACTGGGTGACATGGAACATGTGTCCTGCAGGGGAGTCTGGAACCTGTGACAGTTATTTGCAGCCACATATATCAGCGTGTCTTGCGGGGACCTCAATCACCGACTGCTGTGTCAACGTGGTGGTACCCTTACAGGTCACCCAGAGTGTGCAGTTCAAAGATATTAAACAACGTATAACAAGATCAACTGATGTGCCATTTGCTTTCGAAACTACATATTCGCCGCAATACTACACTTTGGGTCTTATGGATGTGCATTGTGTGACCTGTGGTGCCCTACACTTCTTGGTAGAAGAGATTAGTGGTCATTCTTCAGACTACTGTCACAATGGAAAGGTTTCATTGTCCAGTGTGGTTGTTCTACCATATTTAGCAGAGCTCTTTATGACAAATACCCTCAAATTACTGAAACATTATCTCCATAATATACTCAGTAACTAATATCTATAATATCCTCTATAACTAAGGTGGTTACCGCTGGGATTCCCTAGTTAGTAGTTTAATAGAATTTATTATTGAGACTTATATAAGTCGATCTCTGTATAGATTTTTGTATATGGATTTTTATTGTAATTGTGTCATTAAATGATTCTAATTTTTAAATGTATCCTGATGACGCCATATCTGCCATGGTGATATTTTATTAGCTAATTGGCGCAGTTTCTCAGTTTTTCCCTTTGGCCATGAGACATCGCCCTGAGACACAAGAATTATACATTACTAGTGATCCATTTACTTTCATTTAAATATAAATATATTCAAAGTTAGTATCACTTTTTTTTCTGCTACTACTTTTACGAGTAACAATAATCCTACTGCTGTCTGTTCTGGCCTGCCCATAGATAAGTCAACAGCAACTCTTAAATGCAACCTTCCTGCCCTCGGTTACTGCCTTCCCTAGAGGCCCTTTGCTCTTCTATCTTTCTGAATTAGGGAGACAGTTTTCACTGCTTGATACATGAGACTCCTGGGACAGAAAAATGAAGGTTATGCACTCATTGCGATATCAAATAGAGTTGAGAATTAACGGCAGTCATTTACCTGCAGAAAGGAGTGAGGCAATGATTAACCCCTGCGATGACCTGTATATACCTTACTTTTTGTGAAACAGAAATAAAATTCTTTTAGATATACAGTATTACATGACATATGTACTCTGAATTGTCTGTAAATCAAATACATACTGTGCACTGATAAACCTCCTCTGTGCATAGTAGGGATACACACACTGCCCTGTGTATAATACAGATAAATACAATGCCCTGTGTATAATACGGATACATTATTCTGCATATAATACAGATAAACACACTGCTCTGTGTATAATACAGATAAACACACTGCTCTGTGTATAATATAGATACACACACTGCTCTATGTATAATACAGATACACACACTTCTCTGTCTATAATACAGATAAACACACTGCTCTGTGTATAATACAGATAAACACACTGCTCTGTGTATAATACAGATACACACACTGCTCTATGTATAATACAGATACACACACACTTCTCTGTCTATAGTACAGATAAACACACTGCTCTGTGTATAATACAGAGACACACACTGCTCTGTGTATAATACAGAGACACACACTGCTCTGTGTATAATACAGAGACAAACACTGCTCTGTGTATAATACAAATACACAAACACTGCTCTGTATAATACAGATAAATACAATGCCCTGTGTATAATACGGACACATTGTTCTGCATATAATACAGATAAACACACTGCTCTGTGTATATACAGGGCCGCAACTAGGGGGGGGCTGGAGGTGCACGTGCACCAGGGGAGCCGCTGTACCTGGTGCCAGTGACCTCCAGCCCGGCGCTGCAGAGAGGCTCCAAGCCGGACGTCCGCTGGTAATATTTATTACCAGCGGGCGCCCGGCTCCTTCTCTGCAGCGACGCGGTGTAGCCGGAGCCGGAGGCTGGAGTTCTCTCCCGAACTCCAGCTTCCGGCTCTCCCCACGGGCACTATGGGGGAGACGTCATGACATCTCCCCCATAGTTCAAAGGACCAGCCGGCGGACCGGACGCGACGCTGGATGCAGGAGCGGGGTTCAAGGTAAGTATTTTTATTTTTTAATAAGCTGCACTACAGGGGCATTATTATGGGGGCAGGGGCATTACCACAGGGGCATTACTATGGGGGCATAGGCAATACGGGGCATTAATAATGGGGCATGAGCACTACAGGGGCATTACTATTGGGGCATGGGCACTACAGGGGCATTACCACAGGGGCATTACTGTGGGGGCATGAGCACTACAGGGGCATTACTGTAAGGGCACTACAGGTATATTACTATGGGGGCATGGGCAATACAGGGGCATTACTTTGAGAGCATGGGCACTACAGGGGCATTACTATGAAAGCATGGGCACTACAGGGGCATTAATATGGGAGCATGGGCACTACAGGGGCATTACTGTATGGTGGGCACTACAGGGGCATTACTACATTACTATGGGGGTATTAACATATGGGCATTACTATGGGGGCATTACAATATGGGCACTACTGCAGGGGGAATTACATGGGGGGCGCCAAATTACTGTCTTGCCCCTGGTGACAAAAATCCTAGTTTAGGCCCTGGTATATACTATAGTACAGATAAACACACTGCTCTGTGTATAATACAGATACACACTCCTGTGTATAATACAGATACACACTGCTCTGTGTATAGCACAGGTACACACACTATTCTGTGTTTAATACATATACACACACTGATCTGTGTTTAATATAATTACATACAGTGCTCTGTAGTAGACATAAACACCCCACACACTGCTCTGTGTATACTACAGAGACACACTGCTCTATGTAGAATACAGAGACACACACTGCTCTATGGATAATACAGACACACACACACTGCTCTGTGTATAATACAGATACACACACTGCTCTGTGTATAATACAGATATACACACTGCTCTGTGTGTAATACAGAGGCACACACTGCTCTGTGTATAATACAGATACACACACACTGCTCTGTGTATAATACAGATACACACACACTGATCTCTGTATAATACAGAGACACACACCGCTCTATGTATAATACAGATACACACACCGCTCTGTGTATAATACAGATAAACACACTGCTCTGTGTATAATACAGAGACATACACTGCACTGTGTATAATACAGAGACACACACTGCTCTGTGTATAATACAGAGACACACTGCTCTGTGTATAATACAGATACACACACACACTGCTCTGTGTATATTACAGAGACTCTCACTGCTCTGTGTATAATACTGATACACACACTGCTCTGTGTATAATACAAATACACACACTGCTCTGTGAATAATACAGAGACTCACACTGCTCTGTGTATAATACTGATACACACTGCTCTGTTTATAATACAGATACACACACTGGTCTGTGTATAATACAGATAAATCCAATGCCCTGTGTATAATACAGATACACACACTGCTCTGTGTATAATACAGAGACACACACTGCTCTATGTATAATACAGATACACACACGCTGCTCTGTGTATAATACAGACACACAATCCTATGTGTATAATACTGATACACACACTGCTCTTTGTATAATACAAATATACACGCTGCTCTGTGCATAATACAGAGACTCACACTGCTTTGTGTATAATACAGATACACACACTGCTCTGTGTATAATACAGAGACACACACTGCTCTGTGTATAATACAGAGACACACACTGCTCTATGTATAATACAGATACACACACACTGCTCTGTGTATATTACAGAGACTCTCACTGCTCTGTGTATAATACTGATACACACACTGCTCTGTTTATAATACAGATACACACACTGGTCTGTGTATAATACAGTTAAATACAATGCCCTGTTTATAATACAGACACATTGTTTTGCATATAATACAGATAAACACACTGCATTGTATATAATACAAATACACACACTGCTCTGTGTATGATACAAATCATAGTTGCCGACTTTCTGGCTGCTCCTTCCGGGAGGAAGCAGCCAGATCGGCAGGGCATCGGGGGGCGTGGCTGAAAAAGGGGGCGTGTCCGGACGGGTGCCTGCCGTTTGTAGGCGTCACGGGGGCGGGGTAACGCGATCGCGTCATTTTGGCCCCGCCCCCGCCACACAATGGCGATAATACAGGCATTGTGAGGCAGGGGGCGGGGTCAAAATGACGTGAATCGCGTCACTGGCTGCCCTCAAAGCGGGGGTTAAGAGTAAGTTGCGGGGGATGTCGGGGGGATCGCCGGCTGCCGGGAGGCTTGCCTGCCTTTCCGGGGGGGCGGGAGCTGCACCCGATTATCGGGAGGCCCCCGCCCAAATCGGGAGGGTAGGCAACCCTGATACAAATACACACACTGATCTGTGTATAATACAGATACACGTACCACGCACTGCTCTGTGTATAATACAGATACATGTACCACGCACTGCTCTGTGTATAATACATATTCAAAATCCAGTGCTTTACTGTGTAACAATGTTTCGGGGTCCTCCCATTTCGGGGGGGAGGACCCCGAAACGCTGTTACACAGTAAAGCATTGGATTTTGATTGATTACCACAGTCTGGGTGTGCCGTTTTAGGTATATATGTGGAAGGGCATTGTACCCCAGGATGAGCACCTCAGCAAGCAACTATTCTGCTCTAAACTACAGTGAGTGCCGGTATAATGTATTTTTTTTATATATATATATATATATATATATCTCTATGGCTAATATGGAAATAATTAATCACTAAGGAGCTGTTCGGTATGAGAGTGGTTGCATCTTCACCTTATTGTCTAATATTCTGGCCCCTGCTGGGCCTGCATCCTGCAGAGAGTTAAACTTTAACTGATCCCAGCTATGTCTGTCAGTATCCTGAGAATCCTGCAGTCACTCCAGTTCTCTCTTCACTAACCCCCTCAACAATCACCAGCCTGATACCATTCTTCTCCTGATCAATAAGATCTATTCTCAAAAAGCCCCACAATCAGTTTTCTTATGTTCTCCACCTCCTAGTTAAGATAGATCAGACAGTGTAATAAGACAGATTACACTTTAGCTAGTACACGACCCTCTGTTTTGCACTCAGTTAACATACTGTTAACAGGCAGTATATGCCAGTTTTATGTCCTACCAATTACTCTGAATTCTTACAAAAATCTAACAGTGAGTAAGAAAAATGATAGTGTCTAGGATCAAAGGAAAATCAGTACTGTTTTGTTCAAGGCCAAGAAACTATTATTTTAAAATAGTAACAACTCTCTGTTACTGTTACTTTTAAAATGTGAAATTAATTGCTATTCCCCCAGTTGCTGCGGGAAGACATTTTTGTTTCAGTGTAAAGCTGAATCCGTGTAGTTCATTAAAAAGTGAATTGGTTAAAAACAAACAGCTTGCATATACATTATTATAATTTCCTCTACATTGTTAGTAAAGTGTTCAGAATTGTTCATATTATAATAATTATTTCTGTGGTGATTACATTTTTAAATTTAGATTTATGAAAATGAGACAAAGCTGTGACAAAAAACTTGTTGCAGTTTTAGAGAATACTGAAGTTATTAAAATGTCACTTTGAGAAGGTTGGTTTGCATTTAGAGAACTAATACAATTTCGAAGAAGTATAAATTACAATTGGCTTTGGTCTTTCGATTATCCAGCCAATATTAAAGATCAAGTCTGATTAAACCAACTGCTGATATAAATTACAGTATGTCATTATGTTGGTATGTAGTTATTATTATTATCATTTATTTATATGGTGCCACAAGTGTTCCGCAGTGCCTTACAAAGTACATAGGCAAATAGGTTAACTTACAGTACAATACAATACAGGACATGGATAATATACATTGCTACATTCGTGACCATAACACCCAGATAAGCAACAGAGCAAAGCAACCAAGTGTTAGGTGCCCTAGTGGGGAGTAAGAAGTAGATTAAAGTAGAGTTAGGAGAAGCACAAGAGGGTAGAGGGCCCTGCTCACAGGAGCTTACATTCTAATGACAATTGGTATGAACTTCCCACCAGTGTCAGTTATGTCACTTCCAGAGAGTACTGGTATAACACACATCTATAATCTCCAAACACTCCAATCAACCAATAACATCACCACAACATTATGCAAAACCAAAAATGTATAACAGTACAGAAAAAAGGGATGCACGGGTCACATAGAAAGAAGAAAAAGCGAGGACGTTCCAAAAAGTACAAGAGTAAAAATGAAAAGAAAGAAGGTAATACTAAGGATACTCTATATAATAAAATCAAGTGCTGATAAAAAAAAATATCATCACATGGTGCAAGAATAAACAAGTAATTCAGATTATTACATTGTAATATGTACCTTTAATACATTTTAGCTGGGTTTGAAAACAAAAAGAGTGGTAGGCTCTGTATAACCAGTAGTATGTGTAAGAAGTTATATTGATCTCGCCATAACACGTGTGACACAAACCATAAACATATAACAGCAATGGTCTGTGTTGTAGTTTTAAGGATCTTAAAAACATATTCTCCTATTATACGAATATAAAAATTGCATGTTATACCTATATTTTTTCTTATACTGTAAGATGAACACAGGGCAGATAAAGGTGACAATAATACCTGTGGGAATGCATGAGGACATAATGCAACATGAATGTCTCACAGTGGGCATCATGACTCCAAAATGGTTAATAATTTTGTGGGGTATATGTCCCTTTTAAATTCTTCTCCTCAATTTGCCAGCGGGCTCATTCTGAAGGATTTCTTCTTAGCTGGGCACAATTAAAAACAAAAGCAATCAAAAAATAAAGCATAAAATACATGAATCGAAGAACATTAGGGAGAATTAATGGGCTACACAAAAAAAGCGGCTCATAGTGGATCTCCTCCCCTGTTTTATTTCACAGCTCCCAAGGGAGAACATAGATGGAGAACAGTGAAGAGAGAGAGAGACAGGAGAGAGAAGGCTAGTCAGAATATAACAGGGTACTTTATGGCAGTCAAGCATTTATACAGTAGTTATTTACTTTTCGTTTAGCCAGTTTTAGTGCTGACGGTTGTTTTTATGTATGTTCAGAAATCATAGGCAGAGTCCACGCCAGACATCGCATAATGTGCACACATTGCTGCACTGTGATATATAGACACAGCCTCAGTACAGTCTACCCTTTATCCATGTGCAGAGTTTTAATTCTATATATGTGCTGAGGGATGGGGTAAGTGTGTGACCATGTGTCTACATCGCAATCATGGTGTGGTATAGGGGTCAGGTCATTCCATAAACCCTTTTTAGACTCCCCCCTCCTCCCCCAGCTATGACAGCAAAGAGGTCACAAGCTCTGATTAATTATCAAACCAATACACCGTGCACTTGAACTATATATATATATGTATATATATATATATATATATATATATATACACACACACACAGGTCCATTATAGCCTGTATGTGAATTTAAATAAGTCAATAGGAAATATTAAACAAAATATACAGTATACAGTACTTACATCTAATTTCCATCATACCAGCCAATGTATTAAACAGTTCCAATGAATTAATGTTTTCTGTTACTCCCTAAATGCTATTTAAATACCCACTCTGTTAGCAAGCATCATATATTAGGTTTATATTAAAAGTAGTATAGCAAATATATCTTAACACAAAACATCAAAATATTAGCGTTGCATGAAAATATGTAAAATATATTAACACATAGATAGTGAAAATCTGTCATCATATGAGCACATTACCTAATGGGATAGTCATATATTCCTATTACAGCTCAGTGTCCTAAAATCCATTTATTAGCCCCAAGCTTACAGAGAATCTTCAAAGACAGAGAACATTTGTGTTTTAAATTTACAGTGATTCTGATTGCAGGCTTTAATCAATACATAAACACAGCATCTTCCCCATAAAATCTTCTGGACAAACCTGAGCAACCTGTCAAGTGAAAATATAGTTTCTAGAAAATGCCTTATAATTGCATTTTGCAAGATGATGCATCAAACCAGGTAGTGATAAAGGAAACAATGATGCGAAACAGAAGATATAGTTATAAGATCATCAAGCAATTGGGGAGATAGAAAGAAAAACTGTGGTATTAGGAAATTCTCATTTCCCACAAGGGTGTTTATCACCTTTGACTTTTATGTCTAGTCTGTCGCCAATGTATTGCACATCCACAATAATGGCACTTTCAATTGCCAATTCAGGCCCTTGTCTATAACGTTCTTATTGGCTAGTTTAGACTCATGAACCTCAGGCGTGATTCATCATGGATCGCAATTGCAACCGCATACATAGATCGGTCGATGGTGCATACTGCATATGCATATGCACCGCAAGGCGTGTGTGTGAGTCAGCATTGCGATTGCCCTGCGATCACCTACGCAGATACAAAGCTATTGCAGAGTGAGTGACATCAGGTCAGTGTTTGGGGGTGGCGGCAGGGGAGTGGTCGGAGAAATGCAGGTGTGCCTGTCAGTTTGAATGTCGTTACTTGGGCATACATAAATTAGCCCCTGCAACGTCATATGCAGCTTGTGTACTCACTGCGTGCGACGAGGTTAGCAATTTCTGAGTAAGGTCAGACCTGTTGTAATTGTGCGTGAGGGGCTGATGTTACTCGATGTTCCCGGTATATACGCAGGATTGCAAGGTATTACGGATGTGCGAAAGCGTTAGTGGGCGTCACTATGCTGGCTTTGGGCGTCTCTATACTAGCTCTGCGATTGCAGTCATTAGCATATTTTCGCAGCATACCTGCTTGTGTAATTGCAGCTGCAATCGCGATCCATAGTGAATCAGGCCCCTTATGCGGCAATCACTGCATCTGGCCTGTCCTCCAGAATTCCTGCTGAAATCATTCATGAGTTTACCATAGGAGACTTACTATGCTGAACTGGAAATAGTTCATACTTGCATATAGAATAAAGAAGTACCAGTCGTTTATCCTATGGGTGGTGTCACATTATGGCGAATGAATGCTGCGATTTTCCACCAAGGACTGGATTGTTCCCATGATGTCCCATTAAAGACAAGAAGAAATATCCTTCTGGGACATGAGAGCACTTCAACTCTACGGTTCCGTAGACACTGGTGTTAGACCATTTCCTAGTCCTCCAGCCAGATTGCAATGGAAAAAAGATGCTCATTGGGGCTACATGGCCTCACATCAAAGTTGCTTTGTGAATCAGTCATTTAAGAATAGAAATAATACATGTAAGTTTTGTGTGAACTGTGTTGAGGGGAGGTAATGTGGTAGAATAGCCTCGGAAGGTTAAGATGGTGGTTCAGGAATGTGATAAGCTTTTGTGAAGATGTGAGTTTTCAGGGACCACTTGAAGTTTGGAGGCAAGGCTACAGAGTCTTGTTGTACAAGGGAAGGATTTCCATGTAGCTGGTAATAGGAACAAGTAATAAGTATGGATGAGAGGTACAGAACTTGGGTAGGGTGGATGATTCAAGTTAGGAGCTATATTGAGGTAAGCACCTTGGTGCAAATATGTTAATAGCTCTATGGGAGGAATTCAGTTAGGTGCAGGGTTTACCATGTAGGGAAAAGTGCCGGATTTCACACCCATTGCTATTCAATTAATCAGCATTTTCCCTGCTTGGTAAACCATGGGTTAACACGCGCTAACTCATAGAGTTTGCATTTTAATGCAGCTTTTTCCTTGCAGCTCTTGAGGCTGCATGGAAAATTCCACCCTCGAGGGCTTAGCGCGCGGGGTTCCCGCAGCCTAATTGAATTCCCCCATATTTCCATATGTTAGTAGAAGTATTTTATATTGGATTCTGTAATGTACAGTCAAACAATGTAGAAGCTGGCAGTGTAGAGCAGCAGTATAAGAATATTTGGCATGGAAACTAGCAGATACTTTCAAAATAGAAATCCTGATTAGGTGAAGACCAATAAGAAGAGAATTGCAGGAGATTAGGAGTTTATTTTGCAGTGCTTTGTGTGAGCTATGTGAGATTCTGGAAATGTTTCATAGATGCTTGTACCAGAATTTGGAGACAGATTGGATGTGGAGCACAAAGGACAGTTTTGAGTTGAAGAATGTATTACGCATGTCAGTAGTTTTGCAAGGGTATATAAATCCTCAGCATTATTAGTTCAGGATAGAGCTATTTAAACAGCATGAGGTCTCTGTCAGATTGCTCTATGATGAATTGATTTGTACTTTGCTTTTAACAAATGAATCTGTGATCATTCAACATTCTAAATGATCTCAGGTGACTATCATTTCCCAAAACTGATTTATCAACTTCTTACAGATAATAGTACATAAAATATAAAATAAAACAATTCTGTTCAATATAAGAACAGAGGTTATAGGTCTTTATTTAGCCACAACTAAAATGTACAGTATGGGCAGGCCACTAGGCCTAGGAGTGTCGCAGTTAGAGAAGCGGCACCATGCTGGGCTTTTCTGTCTTCTGGTCACCCTTTCCCAGGTAAGGCATCTGCTTGCAAAGCTATGGTGTGACAGCATGGCAGTTATTATTATCTTTTATGTTTGCTGCGCCATACAAGGGGTTGTGCACACTATGCTGCTGGGTGCTGCTTGGATTACTTATGTTTGCACTGAGAAGAAGCATGCTGCATAAGATTGACATGGGTTGATGATAAAAGTACATCTGATCAGCCTTAATGCAGGAGCACACAAAATGGTTGTATCCACTATTGCAGGTAATGCACGTAATGCTAAATTGTTACCTATGAGCGACAGTCCACTCCGTGGAGTCCTTGGAGCTGATCTATGTAGCCATTCTTCCCTTGGCTTCATGATTCTTCTTCTGGCCTTGGTCAAGATTCGGGCTGTGTAGTGCTGTGGAGGGGGCATGTGAGCAAGGAAACCAATCAGAAGCCAAAATCAATTACACTAATTTAAAGTGGTAAGCATGAATGTTGGATCACTTATCCCCCTTTCAGACTAAAACCCGGGTTTTTGCACTTAAAACGCACATCAACCCGGGTCTGGCAAATGTCTAAAAGGTGTGACCTGGGTTGACAGTTCCAGGTCTGCGACCCTGTTTTTCCCTGGAATTACAACCTGGGCCGAAGACCCGGTTGAAGTGTGAAAGGTGTGACCCAAGTCTTGATGACCCATGTCATGCCTAAAACAAATTGATTGGCCAGGGACAGTGTTGCCCACTAAATGCCGGAAGACCTGGGTCACTGCAAGACCTGGGGCTAGTGCGAAGGGTGATGACCCTGGAATAACCCGGGTTGTCTCCCTAAGTGTGAAAGGGGTTGAAGCCGGAAATTTATGTCTGAAAGAGATATTAGGTGGTAGAGTAGCTTTAACTGAACTAAATTGAAAAAAAATATATATATATTTTAATAATATATATATATTATATATTCATATATAAATGAGTTGGTATATTGGCTGACAACAGTTCTACAGTCTCGGCTTTTGATGGCTGTGGACTGCAATGAATGCTTATCATGGTGGCTACTATTTAGAGAAAATAAAAGAGATAATTGCATAAATCTTTTAAAATGACTGTGGGGCATATTATTTGAAAAATCCAGAGGCGCAAGCAGTGGCAAGGGAGCCCCCCCCCCCCAACATCCCGGAAAAAAATGGGCGTGGTCACTTAAAAATGGGGTGTGTCGACACACCCCTTTATTTTCATGCTGAACATTCCTATCCATATGCACCTTAACCCCTGTAGTACCCCTTATACAGTACCACCAGTATGCAGTTGTGGTCCCTCTTATGCAGGCCCATAGTAGTGCCCCTTATACAGTATCCCCAGTAGTGGTCCCCCTTATACAGCCCCCAATTAGTTCCCCTTACTCAGTACCCCCAGTAGTGGCCCCCCAAATGCAGTGCCCCACGTAGTGTTCCCCCTTATGCAGTGCCCCCAGTAGCAGTCCCCACAATGCAGTGCGCCCAGTAGCGATATCCCCTTATGCAGTGCCCTTTATATGGTGCCCCCAGTAGTAGTCCCCCCCATGCAGTGCCCTTTATATAGTGCCCCCAGCAGTAGTCCCCCCCATGCAGTTTTCCCAGTAGTGGTCCCCTTATGCAGGCACCCTGTAGTGATCCCCCTATCCAGTGCCCCCTGTAGTGGCCCTTCCTATTATTGCCCCCAGTAGTGGTCCCCCGAGTGCAGTGCCTCTTGTAGTAGGCCCCTTTTATAATGCCCCCAGTGGTAGTTCCCCCCCAAGTAGTAGTCCCCAGTAGAGTAGGTCCTCCCAATGGCGCCCCCAGTAGTAGTCACCCCTCCCCCAGTAGAGGTCCCCCCAGTAGTAGCCACCCCTCCCCCAGTAGAGGTCCCCCCAGTAGTAGCCGCCCCTCCCCCAGTAGAGGTCCCCCCAGTAGTAGCCACCCCTCCCCCAGTAGAGGTCCCCCCAGTAGTAGCCACCCCTCCCCCAGTAGAGGTCCCCCCAGTAGTAGCCACCCCCCTCCCCCGTTGTGCAGATAGGTTTAAAAAAAAAAAAATATATATATATATATATACATATATATAAAAATATACTTACCTGAATCTCTGCTCCTGGTCCTGCTCGCGACGCCGCTCCCGCCTGGGCTGGCACGCTCAGCATTATGGGACAGACGTCATGACGTCAGTCCCATTACCCACTGCAGGAGCCGGATGGAAGTCCGGCTCTTGCAGTGGGTGCTGCAGCAGTCAATGAGAGTCTATCTGACTCTCATTGGCTGCTGCTTAACACACGCATCACCGCCAGCGCTGGTGGCGATGCGTGTATTATGCACAGCCTGAGCCCGCCTCCTGGCGCTATTGGGCAAGCCGGTCCTGTGTAAATGTGTAGCGCTGACCGCACTCATTGCGGTCGGCGCTACACTGGCTAACTAGGGCGGGCGGGCCGATACTATGGCCGGCGGCGCCCCCCCGCGCCGCTGGTCCAACGGCGCCCAGGGCACGCACCCCACTCGCCCTGCCCTAGTTACGCCACTGGGCGCAAGGTTTTTCCCGCAGCTGCAGGGTTTTGCTATTCAATAAGTTGCCTGAAAATGGGATGCAGTGATTTCTATAGAAATCAACACGTCTTTTTTCGCCCACCTTCAGAGCAAGGCTGATTTTTTCCTAAAATCGTTAATTTTAGGAGAAATCAGTGGGACTTGCTCTTGGACCCTGGCGGAACCACCTATGAGGAATAATTAAGCAATTGGAATTTTCCAATTAGCTTAATTAATTCTTAATTACTCACCTTCCAAAGCGGGGTCTTCTTCCTCCAGCGTCGGGACCCAGTTTCCTGCAGCAGGGTCAATGTGTGTGAGTGTTTGTGACTGTGTGTGTGAGTGACCCCCCATGTGTGTCCCCCCCTCCTTGTAATGGGGACGCTGGGAGAACTACATCTCCCATCCGCCCTTGCTCCTCCCACCAACTTCCCCATCAGCCCCCAGGATTCTCTGCAGCCACCTCCCCAGTGACAAGATGGAGGGGAGGTCACCAGAAGCCGCAGAGACCCCCGGAGACCCCCAGACGGATAAACTTAATTTTTTTTATCATGCGGCACAGAGTTTTTTACCTTGCTAAACCTTGCGCCCAATTGGATATACCCCTATATCTCAATATGGCAGAAAAACAGAAAAAAGTCTGTTGTAATATACATTGTTGCCAACAAAGCTAGTTTATATAATGATCCAAGTCAATGACTAGGAATGGAAGATGGATCTAAATATGACAACTTTCAGGCTTCGTTTAGAGCTTAGAGTAAAACCATCTTGAGGGTACAATTTTACACCTTGGCCACAGTACCATGGTGCAGTCTGTGCATGGACTATTGTAGAATCTGCAGAATGATTTATAGATTTGAGAGGGGCAAGTGTATACCATAGTGTAAAAATAAATGTGGCCAGTATTTATGTGCTAAAGAATCAACTACTATTTTCTCTGCATGGAAAACCCCCCAGAATGAATAAACAACCATTGCATCAGAGCATGGGTTGTCCATCCTTTAGCTGGATTTACTCCTAACTCTAAATGAGACTCTCAGTTAGCAATAATTAGTTATTTTCAATTAAAGAGCCATTTTTACATTCAAGGGAATTCAGTTTACGCTTTTAAACAACTTTTAAATAAATTCAACAGATTTTGTTTCTTTTTTTTCTCTTATACACTAGCACACCTGTATTATAATAATAAGAGCAATAAATCAGCACTCATCTGAGCGGTTCTCTCTGCAGCCGCACAAGGTCTATATTTCAGAAATGCAGAGTTTTAAACACATTACCAGTCAAGCTTAAAAAATAGCAATGACCATAATTCTAATTAAGTCTGGTGATCCAAACTGACATTTATTAAAAACATGTGAAGTTTACATTGTTTTCTAAACAAAATGTAAAAATGAAAATGTCTTTGAAATAATATGGCATCACAATAATCTATTTGTACCACTTTGCCTAAACAGGGCTATGGGCCTGATGCAGAAATGCACGCAATACCCGTCGCTGCTGCCATCCTATACGCAGCGGACTTGCGAAAATATGCTAATGACTCAGCAGTCATCTTGTGCACAGAGGCGCCTACCTCCGGCGTTTCACATCCTTCGCTTGCGTACAAAAGCAAAAACAGCGGAAATATCAGTCACACATCGTACCTCTGAGTATGCCTATGATATTGCAGAATGAGCTTTTCACCTAGGTGAGACGCCGGGGTCTCTCCAGCTGTGTGCGCATTCGCAGAGGCTTATTAGGGCATGCCCAGAAAATGGTCCTGACACAACTGCATTTTTCTAGCCAGCCCCCGTAACCTCCCCCCCAACAGCTTGACTACCTGCCTCTTACTTTGCGTCCGCCATTACTAACTACTCGCTGTATGTGCGCAGTGCGGCTTTAGCACATGCGCAGCAGCAAAAGAAAACCACTCCACTGCGTCCGACATCAACATTGCAGGTATTTCTGAATCGGACCCTATCTTTGCACGTCACTCAATGTATTTGATGTGAAAAATTATTTCTTAGCAATAAAACACAACATTGATTTAAACCATATAGATTTAATATTAACTCAATCTGTTTGTACACATTGTATCGGCAATAGAAAGTAACTGATCTATATTTGTCCTTTCATGTGTGACTAAAAATCCAGAGTACTTAGGTGAGCACAACAGAAATACACATTACACATTTCCCTCACAAGCAGATGACTCCGTTGTTTAGTTGGGATATTTTTGCACACTATGCAGGGTTCCCGACATCTCTCAGCTTAGCTGATATGTAAATAAAGAGCTGGGCCAGATTGGAAGTTGTCCACTGGGTGCGTTATTAAAGATTGCAAGGAGCATACATCACGCGTTCAGTAGCTCTGATGCAGGAACCATGCTGGGTATTTGGCAATCCAGCCCTGCTCAGCCTCATTGAGAACAGCGGTGGGCCGTCAAACGCTCTACTTCTGCATGAAATATTTGTGTGCTGGTGGGGAAAGTCTGTTTTTTTGCTACACCAACATGAGTTGTGTATGTTACACAGTGCTGCTCAATAGATTTGCTCTGTTAGTGTCAGAGAGGTGAGTGTTGTTATCTTAGATCTGCCTAACATGACCCATTTCTGCAGCATAATAAACCCAGCTCCTGTTTTTCTCAACTTATTTCTCAATTGCAAAAACATGGACAGGTGTTTGTACACAAACTAAAGCATGTGAATACATTCTGTGCAGCATTTTAATATTGATGGCAATTGCTAAGGGACAAGGTAGCAGCAGGTATACCTGAGTGAAAACGAGGTTCCAGGAAGAGAGTATAATGTGAATGGGTCATATCCTTGCCTGTTGCGAGTCCCTGGACATTTGCAACAAACACAGTGATGCAGTCGTGTGGATTTAACTAACGTTTTCCAGCTATTGGCAAATAGCTGTGCTACGTGCTACTGGGGAGGTGTATACATGTCAAGCATTACTTCAGGCCAACAAAAGACGCTCAATTCAACATGATCATTGGAAATGACAGGACCATAACAAGGGGTGAGAGACCGGGGCCTTCACCCAAGGGGCAAGGCCATTCTGACAGCACCTTTCCACCTGTGGAATGCATGGAGAAGCACCCTGTTACATATAAAGGTGCAGGGCTTGTACTTAGGATGCACCTGGGACCCATCTTCCTGTTCCTGGCACTTGTTCCATAACGTCATGAGCGTTGGAGATGGGACGTGCCGGCCCAGAGCACCTTTGTGCCCTGATATGGCCCCGGCAAATGATCATAATGCAGTGTATTCCTGGGACTCCCAACAGCGGCATCCAGCAGAGGAGGAAATCCTGATTGTCCTCAGGTACGTATAAGCTAACCTAATTTACCCCCTAACCCTCCCTTAGGGGTGCCTAACCCTAACCTCCCGCCCTGTGCCTAATCCTAATCCCCCCTCTAAGTGCCTAAACCTAAACCCCCCGTTCCCCGCCGCCTAAACCTAAGTCCCCCGGGGGAAGCCTGACCTTATCCTCCCCCTGGGGGTGCCTAACCCTAACCCCCCCTTCCCCTAGCCTAAACCTAACCTCCCCGGGAGGTGCCTAACCATAAAGTCCCCCCCGGGAACCCTAGACCTAACCCCACGCCCCCAGCGGCTGTCCGTGCCCGACGCCCGGTTTACCGTCAATCGTTAAGCCGGGTACCGGGCTTCCACCGTAGGTAAAATGAAAGGTGTCGGGATATCGACGCCTGTCATTTAACCTTTGCTGGGATTAGACAGTCGGGAAGCCGGCGGTCGGGATTCCGTCCGTCGGCTTCCTGTCTATCAAGTACTTCATTGTCAAATATCCAGCACATTTAATGTTTGCATGCAAAATAAACACAGGTAAAAAGAATCCAATGCAGGGATGTAACATGAAAAATAATAATCGACTCTTTGTTTAATTCCACTTTAAACACTGAATACAATACATTGCGAACTGTTGGCAGCAATGAATAGTAAAATCTTTTGTTTCCAGACACTAAAGTTCAGGGTATTTTGATTGCCAGGCTCAGGACATCCACAGTTTTATGTACTGTGGGCCTGATTCAGACCCGGTCGCAAGTGCTGAGCGCTCGCAACCGGGTCGATGGTGGCCTACAGCACATGCGCACGACGGAGCCGGTTCCGTCGTGCGCATGCGCGAGACCCGGATAGCAATGGGCAATCCGTCGCTCCGGGTCTCGCACCAAAGGGGGCGTGCTGTCGATGTTGAGTGACAGCACGCCCCCTTTGGTGGGCGGGCCGGGGGGGGTGGTTGCCCAGACGGAGGCCATGGGAACGCCTATCGTTTGGGGGTGGCCCCACTGACATCACAAGTGATGTCAGTGGGAGAGCTTTCGGCTCTGTTTGAGCCGAAAGCTCTCTGGGGCTTGCGGCCATGAGACCCTACCAGAAGGGTCTCGTTGCAAGCCCCATGGTCGCGATGGTCTTGACCATCGCGACCATCATCCTGGCCGCTCGCATAGCTGTGGGTGGCAACCCACAGCAAATTGAGCGTCCAGGAGGCCGCTCCATAAGAAAAAAAAAAGACGCCATGATTCAGAGCGGGCGCTCTGTCAGAGCGTCCGGCTCTGAATCAGGGCCTCAGTCCAAATCCCCATACTCCCAAGCCTTGACCATTCTGCCTCAGCATCCATCCTATCAGTGCAACTGAGACCATGTGTTCAGTGTTGATTACATTTAAACCTGCCTCATGTAATTCTGGATGTTAAAAAACGGAGAGGCAGATATATCAAACCATGGAGAGATATAAACTGCCAACCATTCAGCTTCTAACTATCATTGTACAGGCTGTGTTTGAAAAATGACAGTTAGAAGCTGATTGGCTGGTACTTTATCTCTTTCCAAGCCTGATAAAGGCCCCATAGAGCCCTATGCAAATTTGTCACCCCTTCCCTCTCTCCAATTTTCAAAAATGACTATATAAAATGGATTAGAGTAATCCAGGCCCCAGAAACAAAACAAAATCCACATTAAGTGCAGCCTGTGACTTTACCGCAGGCTGTAATTGAATAGCCCCAGGCACTTAACCAGGGAGCTACAAGCCCACAGTAAGTGGGCCCATATGTGTATAGAGCAATGGTTCCCAAACTTTTTTGAATCGCGGCGCCCTAGTGCATCACAACTGTATTCACGGCACCCCTAAGCCAAAAGTATGTTATTGAGAAATTCAGAAAAAAATGTAGTGAAGTAGTACAGTGAAGTAAATTGTGCTTACCTGTCATCCTTAGGTTTGGTTATATAGTGGTGGACAGGTTTGTGCTTCTGTTTGTTCACATATTTACATTACATTGACAATAAAGAATTTGATTTGATGCTGGACCACCAACATGAGGCACCCCTGCAAGTGTCCGCACCCCAGGGTGCCGCGGCGCACAGTTTGGGAACCACTGGTATAGAGTAATACACTTGGAATTGAGGGTACATGTTAGTAATAGCTTATTATAAACTAGGGGAGAGCGGGTTCGGATTTCTGAAATCCGAACCCCCCCCCCCCCCCCGATCCGAGGCCGATCCGAGTCAGGCTCGACTTTTCCCGCCTGACTCGGATCTGAAATCGAGGCAAAACGTCATCATCCCGCCTTCCGGGTCTCGTGGGTTTTGAATCCTATATAAGTTTCCCGCGTCGGCGCCATTTTCTCACAGTCCTAAAGGGGTGCTGTAGTGTTGTCCAGGGGGTGCTCTGTCCATCAGGGGTGCTCCCCCCAAGTGCTAAAAAAATAATATTTTTTCTGTGTTTGTGAATTGTGTGCGCAGTAGCCGCACGTGCATCAACAAAGTAGTGCCAAGCGTGCGCCTGTGTCATAAGTAAAGGGCCGGCTGGCTTGACCGTTAAAGGGTGCTGTAACCCCCAAAGTACACTCCAAACCAAATAAAAAAATATTTTCTGTGTTTGTGAATTGTGTGCGCAGTAGCCGCACGTGCATCAACAAAGTAGTGCCAAGCGTGCGCCTGTGTCATAAGTAAAGGTCCGGCTGGCTTGACCGTTAAAGGGTGCTGTAACCCCCAAAGTACACTCCAGTCCAAACCAAAAAAAAAAAATATTTTCTGTGTTTGTGACTTGTGTGCACTGTGGCTGCACGTGCATCAACAAAGGAGCAGCGCCAAGCGTGCGCCTGTGTCCCATAAGTAAAGAGCCGGCTGGCTCATTTCTTAAAGGGTGGTGTAACCCACAAAGTGCACTACTCTCCAGCAAAAATCAAAAAATATTTTCTGTGTTTGTGTGCGCTTTAGCCGCACGTATATATCAATATAACATAAATGGAGGACCAAACTTTCTCTGATAAAAATAAAATAGGGAAAGATCAAGAACCACTTCCTCCTAGTGCTGTTGCTGCTGCTGGGAGTTGTTCATCATCCCAGAGAGGAAGTAGGAACACCACCACTTTTACTAAACAATTGACCCTCCAACAGTCCCTAGCGATGAGGATGAAGTACGACAGCAGTCATCCTGAAGCAAAACGTATAACTGAGGCCTTGACTGCTATGTTGGTGTTAGACGTGGGTCCGGTATCCGCCATTAGTGCAGTGGGATTTAGACAGAAATTTTTTTTCTGTCTTTGTGAATTGTGTGGGCTGTAGCCGCACTTGAATCCTCAAAGCAGCAGCGACAAGCGTGCGTCTGTCTGTTAAAGGGTGGTGTAACCCTCAAAGTGCTCCAAAAAATAAAAAATATTTTTTTTATGTGTTTGTGACTTGAGTGCGATGTAGCCGCACGTGCAGCAACACAGTAGCAGCGCCAAGCGTGCGCCTGTGTCATAAGTCAAAGGCATGTTTGGACATCTGGTCCAGATGCGTCTGTCTGTTAAAGGGTGGTGTAACCCTCAAAGTGCGCTCCACAAACAATTAAAAAATTCTTATTTTTTTTTCTGTCTTTGTGAAATGTGTGGGCTGTAGCCGCACCTGCATCCTTAAAGCAGCAGCGACAAGCGTGCGTCTGTCTGTTAAAGGGTGGTGTAGCCCTCAAAGTGCGCTCCACAAACAATAAAAAAATTCTTTTTTTTTCTGTCTTTGTGAAATGTGTGGGCTGTAGCCGCACCTGCATCCTTAAAGCAGCAGCGACAAGCGTGCGTCTGTCTGTTAAAGGGTGGTGACACCCTCAAAGTGCGCTCCACAAACAATAAAAATATTCTTCTTTTTTTTTCTGTCTTTGTGAAATGTGTGGGCTGTAGCCGCACCTGCATCCTTAAAGCAGCAGCGACAAGCGTGCGTCTGTCTGTTAAAGGATTACATCGGTGACAGCATCCAAGTAGGCATGTCAGACAGTCCGTACCTGTACTGGCAGGCAAAAGAAGCAATTTGGAGGTCCCTGTACAAACTGGCTCTATTTTACCTGAGTTGCCCCCCCTCCAGTGTGTACTCCGAAAGAGTGTTTAGTGCAGCCGGGAACCTTGTCAGCAAAAGGCGTAGGAGGTTGCTTCCACAAAATGTGGAGAAGATGATGTTCATAAAATGAATTATCAACTCTTCCAGGGAGACCAGCCTCCAGAACGTACAGAGGGACCTGTGGTTGTGGATTCCAGCGGGGACGAATTAATACTCTGAGGATGAGAATGTACACAACACTGAAGAGGATGAGGACGACATCTTGCCTCCGTAGATCCAGTTTATGCAGGGACAGATTAATTCCCAGCTTGTTTTGTGGGGGCCCAAACGAACCAATCATTTCAGCCACAGTCGTGTGGCAGACCCTGGCGCTGAAATGTTTGGTTTGTTAAAGTGTGCATGTCCTGTTTATACAACATAAGGGTGGGTGGGAGGACAATTCCATCTTGCACCTCTTTTTTTTCTTTGCATTATGTACTGTTTGGGGCCTAGTTTTTCAAACTGCCATCCTGTCTGCCACTGCAGTGTCACTCCTAGATGGGCCACGTGTTTGTGCCGCCCACTCGTGTCGCTTAGCATAGTCATCCAGCTACCTCGGTGCAACCTTTTGGACATAAAAACACTATTGTGAGGTGTGAGGTGTTCAGAATAGACTGGAAATGAGTGGAAATTAAGGTTATTGAGGTTAATAATAGCATAGGAGCAGAAAAACACACAAATTCTGTGATTTTAGCTGTTTTTATGCTTTTTTTAAAAAAAATACAGATCCAAAACCCAGAACCCAAAACACGGAAGGGTGGTTTTGGCAAAACCAATCCAGATCCAAAACACGAAGAAAGATCCAGATCCAAAACCAAAACACAAAACACGAAAAGTGGCCGGTGCACACCCCTATTATAAACACATTTCATATATAAATATAGCTGTAAAGCTACAGTTGTACCTGAGCCTTGTGGGATAAATACAGTTTTAATAGCCATAGTGTTATAGGAAGAAGATGGTCACACAACATGAATGCAATGGTCAGTTATGCAGTGAACAATAGGACAGGTGTTTCCCCATACAAGAATGCTGAGCAAGAGTGGTGGTACCGTAAGTCAGAGAGTGTGATCGATGAGTCGGGGACTCACAAGGTCTCTTGTGTCTTGGCATTGCTCCATGACTCCCATACCATCGGACATGTGCCTCTTCTCTGTCACCAACAGCTGGGAGAAGAAACTGCTGAGTTTCTATACAATTATATCCTGTGCAGGAAAGGTATTTTGTACCCCACTGGAAATTTTAATTTTATGAACAGACTTTAAAGTCATAAAAATGTCTTGAAATTAATGACCAGTTTAGGGAAGTTTGTAAGTAGCTGTTTTCACATTATCTGGAATTCAGAGTTGAGAACTTTACCTACTGCCTATTTCAGTAATGAATTAACATGTGATTTCCCACTCATAAAATTAGATACCCATCTTTTTACCTATCAGTAATGAATTTGTAGTGCCTATCCCTGAAATCTGTTGGAGGCTAGATGGATCTGAATGGCTGAGTTACAGTTTTCATCTCTGAAACAATTTGACTGTATTTAATTAATTTTATATAGATGTATTAACAACCAGTCTTCCCACACCAGCTTCACAGGAGTCTTCCTCACTTTTTTTTAATTGTGTATTTTGTTATTGAATAGTTTTTAAAATACACACATATAAAGCACAAACAGTAAATAAAAACAGACATTAAGGATAACAAAAGCAAAAACAATATGCAAGTCAATGCATAAAGAACAAACAGGGTGATTCATCTTAGGTCGGAATAGCAAAGTTAATTCCGTCCTTTCTAACATGGAAATGCGGCAGGAGGTGTATGACACCCCCTGCTGCATTTCGGATTCCAGCACTGCAACCGAGGTCGCATGCTGGGATCACCATTGCGACCTTCAGCTTACTCAGACTGGCCAGCTTGCGAGGCCAGTCAACTGTGTCCGTGGACACAGCCCCTGGTCTTGTTACTTCCAGAAAACAGGGTAGACACGCCCCCGTTCCCGCCCCCGACCCTTAAATGCCTCTGCCTGTCAAACAGGCAAAGGCATAGAAGGGGCTGCATGCGATCACGCAGTACCTGGTCTGCACATTCACAGAATAAGTCCTGCGCATGAACAGATTCCCGATAATCGGGAGTCTGCATTCAGCATTCCACATATGTGCAATGCTGAATCAGACCCAAAGTCCACATATGTCAAAAGTACGCAGTACAATTCTCTTGCATATGTACTTTGTGGTTTTGGGTGACTTTGGGCCTGATTCAGACCCGGTCGCAAGCGCTGAACACTCACAACCGGGTCAATGGTGGCCCACAGCGCATGCGCACGACAGAGCCGGCTCCGTCTTGCGCATGCACGAGACCCAGCTAGTGACGGGCAATCCGTCGCTCCAGGTCTCGCACCAAAGGGGGCAAGCTGTCGATGTTGAGTGACAGCACGACCCCTTTGGTGGTCGGGCCGGGGGGGTGGCTGCCCAAACGGAGGCGTTCCCATGAGAACGCCTGCCGTTTGGGGGCGGCCCCACTAACATCACGAGTGGTGTCAGTGGAGAGATTCCGGCTCTGTTAGAGCCGAAATCTCTCTGGGGCTTGCGGCCACGAGACCCTACCACAAGGGTCTCGTCGCAAGCCCGATGGTCGCGATGGTCTTGACCATCGCGACCATCATCATGGCCGCTCGCTATAGCTGTGGGTGGTCACCCACAGCTATGCGAGCGGCCAGGAGGCCGCACAAAAAAAAAAAAAAACGCCCTGATTCAGAGCGAGCGCTCTTTCAGAGCGTCCGGCTCTGAATCAGGGCCTCTGTTCCTTCCATTGAACTCTCAGGCTGGGTACACACTACAAGATCTATTGCACAATATATTGTTCCGTCGCGGATCAGAACTATTGTGCGGATCGCATAGTGAGTACGCCCGATCGCGCGTGCCCGCAGGTCGTCTTCACATCGTCCCATCTGCTGTGCCACACAGAAGATGGGACGATACGATAAGTGATTACATGCTGCTAAATGTAGCATGAAACTACGCAATATGCCGTCGTACACTACATCTTGCAGTGTGTACAGACAGAGGCCCTGATTCAGAGCCGGACGCTCTGACAGAGTGCCACCCACAGCTAATGCAAGCGGCCAGGATGATGGTCGCAATGGTCAAGACCATCGCGACCATCGGGCTTGCGACGAGACCCTTGTGGTAGGGTCTCGTGGCCACAAGCCCCAGAGAACTTTCTGCTCAAACAGAGCCGAAAGCTCTCCCGCTGACATCACTTGTGATGTCAGTGGGGCCGCCCCCAAACGGTAGACGTTCCCAACATCGTCACTCAACATCGACATAACGCCCTCTTTGGTGCGAGACCCGGAGCGACGGATTGCCCGTCGCTATCCGGGTCTCGCGCATGCGCACGACGGAGCCGGCTCCGTCATGCGCATGCGCTCTGGGCCACCATCGATCCGGTTGCGAGCGCTCAGTGCTTGCGACCGGGTCTGAATCAGGCCCAGAGTTATGTATTGTGCCGTTGCATCATGCCGCCACTGGGTACACACATCATGTAGTGTGTACCCGCGTTAGTCTGTGACTTCCTGCTTGCCTTCATTTCATGACACTGGCCTTGTCACAGGGAGACCTGTCCTCACTAACCCTTCATCCTACAAGAACAGATGACTATTGTAGCTCTGCCTACCTGAACAAGTGCTCTGTGACCAGTCAAATGCACCATAAATGTAGTATTGGGAGTTCTGGGCTTGTAAAGGATGACAAAACACTGCTTCAGTAGTAACATTTGTTCGAGAAATATATATATTTGGTAAGAAAAACTTGATGAATGTTAACATTAATTAAGAGGTCTATTTATTGGATGTACTCATATCAACATTTACAATGACAACATATATAATATCGACAGTTATGATGTCTGCATTGTGCGTATTGTTGATATGTTCACAATGTCGACATGTGAAATACCGACATCCTGCACGGATTAGGGTTAGGCTTCAGGAGGGGAGGGTTAGGGGTAGGCACTAGGGGGAGGGTTAGGGTCAGTTATACAGCTGGAAAAGCAGCAGGATCCGTCATCAGGATATCACCACTTGAACTACAGACCAGGTAAGTCAAACATAAACCACCAGGGACGTTTTGTGGACATTCTATTCATGTCAACATTTCATCAGTGTTTACGACATGTTGACATTCTCATGTCAACATTATGAATGACTGAATGTTGACAACATATACCACATCCCTATTTACTAAGACCCAACTGAAAAGATTGCTCCCTATTATTGTTATTGCATATATAGAAAAATAAATTTTCGACTTCTTATCAAAAAAGTCGCAGTGCAGCTGAGTGATCATCAGCTCCCCAGTGACATTGGCCAACAGCATGAAGAGTCGTTTTACCACTTGCCCTGACATTAACTTGTCTATCAGCGCATGTTCCGGTTTGCTAGCTACCTCATGCGCATTGGAACTAGAAGTCTGATTACATTGTCCTTCAATTGTGTTGGCCATCAGAAGACAGCTATAGTACATGTATCACAGCTGTCCATGATAAACAGTCCCCTTGCAAAGCAGAATGCTCCAAGTGGGGACCCCAGTAGGGCAGCTTTGAGAAATAGGCCAAGCCTCCCCGTTTTCTCAGGATTTAGGGCTTTTTGCCTATGATAAATAGACGAATGAATGAACACAAAATATTCTATATTATTATATAACTTACTAATATTCACAATTACTGTTCTATTTCTATCTCATAGATGAGGTCATCTAACAGCAGACTTGACAAAGCTAATGCTACCAATGAAAAGAAATCGCCTCCTGCTCTTACCATTAACTTGGTAAAACATTTTGAACAGCAGCAGGATATGTAGTATTCTTAGTGATATTATATTTTTTTAATGTGTTTAATTAGCCACATCATCTTATTGCAGCTCTTAACTGGCTCACTGCCAGGGAGCTTGCTAAGACATTCCTTCTTGGTGGAATATCTAACTACAGTAAGTAGTTACGGTACCCATAAAATTACATGCATTAGCACTGGAGTATATTATACCATAGATGATGTGATCGTCACTACACCTGTAAGGAATCAAAGTTTTACACTAGGGTTTAAGGCACTGTCAGGCACCTCCATCTGAAATAGTCATTCAAAATTGCTGCAAACATACATAAAGAACCAGCAGGGCCGGATTATAAGGGGGGCGACAGAGGCGGTCGTCCCGGGGCCCCCCCACCTAAAGGGCCCCCACACAGCAGTAGCAGCTGCACAAGAGCAGGCACCGTTATTAAGCCCCACCCACCTCGCTGCAAAATGCCGCGATTCGTGGGTCAGTCGGCTCGAGACGGAGCCAGTATGATGCATTTCCATTACAATTGTGTAATTTTGCTCCGCCCCTTTCCGATTGACCCGCGAATCGCGGGCAAAGCCGCGAGGGGGCGGAGCTTAATAACATGGTGCCTTCCTGCGAGATCCCCTCCCCATCCGCAACATGCAGTGCAGATGGTGCAAGGTAAGTGTGTGTGTGTGTGTGTATGTATGTTTGTGTGTAAAGTACAGTTTGTGTGACACATGTATGTGTGGTGTATATATGTGTTTTTCTGTGTGAATAAATGTATGTGTGTGTAAGTATATAAACATATGTGTGTGATGTATGTGTATATATAAATATATACAATTTTATTAATAGGGGCCCCCACAAAGTTGTTGCCCCAGGGCCCCCTCAAACCTTAATCCGGCCCTGAGAACCAGGTATCAGTTAGACATAATGAAAAAGGATATTGTTAATGCATCTGAATGCTGACCATATTTCTGTTGTTGCTATAAGCCTGGGAATAGGAGTATAGCACTTTGGAGGCATGCTGATAAGAACAACCTGCTAAAAACAAAAAACAAAAAGTTCCATATACTAGTGCTGTCAGGATAACTTATATGGGTACAGCTGAACCACGCAGTGAAGTTCGATGTCACATCACGCTGTTTTGAAACGCTCCCTGCTTACCTACTAAAATTGGTCCATGCGTCTACTACTTATTTTAATTACATTTTAAACAGCTAAACAGTACTCAGTGTCCCCAGCGATTCTGACCCAAAACTGTTCGGGTTTAACTTACGGTAGTCAGCTAACCAGCTTGCACATGTGCAGTGGAATTGAAAGCCCAGATTTGAGCTTTCAATTCCACTTCTCAAAAAAAGAAAATAAAAAGTTTACAAATAGGTTACAAAAAAATATATATATATATATATACCAAAAAAATCCACAACATGTAAAAAACAAAAACCCCTTAACAATAAAAAAAAGCTTTGTTAACAACATAAAGACTACTTTTTCACACAATTTTCTTGTTATTTATTGCCATCCTCATATTTCCATAACAGAACAAGTGTTGTGGCAGGAGATGTACCCGTTTGATCCTTGTTAAATAGGCTTCCCCATGCAAAAGTATGGGAAAAGGCAGCGAATCTTACAGCCTGTGGAGGTTCCTGTGATACAGATGTGTTCTCATACACAGTTGCTCAAGTCACGGCAAATAGCCCCTCTTGGCGCGACAGTCCCCGGGCTACTTAGCTGCACTGAGCATCTCTCTTGCTCAAAAAATGCATATTATTTACATAAATAAAACAACTGGAAGTGACAAAACTACTTAGCTAGTTTACACTGATCAACTTGATGTGCAACATTTGTGCGAGTCTGAATTTGTGTAAGAAGTGCTACGATGCAGCAGCTATGGATTTTTCTCACGCCAAGTTCTTTTGTGCTTCATCTGCAACTTTGTATTGTAGGTGTTTAAAACTGATTCCTTTGCTGTTAAAGTTGCAGCCCAGTATCTCTAGTACACTTTTAATGGTGCTTCACTGCGTCTACGATGCAAATATTTAAAGAATACGGTACGCTAGACCGCTGGGAAAATCTCAGTCATGTCGGTCATCTCACGCTGTATGGCGTATAGACGCTAGGTGTATAAGGACACATCAGTAGGAGTGATATCACTAGCAGTAACTATTTGATGTGTAGGGCAATAGGATAAAAAGTTCTATCACCAGTGAAAATACCCATTTTCTATGGCAATGAGAATTTTTGCCCTTTAATAAAATATATTTCCATAAATATGCTATGAACTTTTAATAGGTACTCTATATCTTCTTACATTGTCCTGCTGCAATGTATCCTATTGAACAACATCAAATATCCAATTCTTTCTATTACTTTTAAAGTGATAGAGAATCTGCAGACGATACTGTGTCCTAAACTAAGGTTTGGGTATCCTAGGGTAATCCTGTAATCCAGGTAACCTCGCAGACCTCACAGCTGACCATAAACGTCAGACATATATGTCAGTTTGCGCTGTTAAGCTGGGGCAAGAGTCGAGCATAGATCCTCTCTCTGACATGCATCTATCCCTCCTGTAATCACCCAGAATTCTGCGGGCACTGCAACATGATTAATGTGGTCTCCAAATGGCCCAGGGTAGAAGCCTTTCTCTTTTTCCTTCTCGCCTCTTAGTTGCAACCTGCAAATTAATTTAATATTCCCCTACACTCTGAGTCGAGAGCAATGAAACAAGGTCTGCAGGCAGATGAAGCGTGAACCATTTGTGGCATGTATTTAATCTCCGGACAATAGATAGAGATGTTAGTGAACGGTACACTAACTTCTATTTACGCTGCCTATTAAAGGCAGCCAGTCTGAAGTCTGATGGGGAGTGTTACAGAAGCCTAGAGGGAACTGCAAGTAAGCACTACATTAACGACTGCAAATGAATGAGAGAGGAGGGGGGCACAGACAGCAGACAGTTTATACAACAGAAAGCGGTTATTGACAACAGTCACTCAATACCTGTAATGTACTCTAGTTTCTGTCTTTTATACTTTAATGATCATTTTGTCATAGTTGTTACAACTAGTTGTGACTGCAAAAATGGCTACAAAAGTCAATTGCTCCCAATTCTTCTGCAAGCAACCTGTGGTTCTCCAGCATTTGAGGAACAACAAGTCCCAGCCTGCCTTGTAATGGAAATTCCCTACCATGTCCAACCAGACTCTTTCCAAGCATTTTTAAGTGCTGTCTGAAAACCCATCTCTACGAAAAACTACACTAGTCCTACTGCTGCAATCTCCAGTCTGACTTACACTAGCACCTATTGTCGCGGCAGGCGGTTCAAATCCCGACAGCGGCAGCACGACAAGGGTGAAGATCCCAATCGTCCCTAAGTTAAGTATCACTAACTTAATTCCCCCTCTAACCCTCCTTAGGGGTGCCTAACCCTAACCTCCCCCCAAGTGCCTAACCCTAATCCCCCCTCTAAGTGCCTAAACCTAACCCCCCCTTCCCCACAGCCTAAACCTAAGTCCCCCGGAGGGTGCCTAACCCTAACCTCCCCCCGGGGGTGCCTAACCTTAACCCTCCCTTCCCCTAGCCTAAACCTAACCCTCCCGGGGAGGTGCCTAACCCTAAGTCCCCCCGGGAGCCCTAAACCTAACCCTCTCCTCCACGCAGCTGTCCGTGCCCGGCGCCAGGCTTACCTTCGTTCGGTATGCCGGGCGTCAGTCTTCTGGCATATGGTTAATGACAGGCATAGAGTTTTCGATGCCTGTCATTAGTACCACACTGGGATTAGAAAGTCTGGAAGCCGGCAGTCGGCATTTAGACCGTCAGCTTCCAGACTACATCCAATTGTCTCAGGTCTGCCTAATTACCACTAGATTTAAAACCCCATTATAACACAGGGCCTTCCCTAAAGTTCATTTTCATGGTATGTTCCTGTTTTATGTATAATCTAATTTCCGGGACTGCAGACAGGGCCAACGAGAGAGGTGACGTGCCATGGTACTGGGAGGCATGGCAAAATTAAGGAGGTGTGGCCACACCCACTACAAAATTACTGACAGTGGCAGCAGTCTCCAAGGACCATCCGCCGCCCAGCAAACAGCAGTGTATAATACCTTAATAATGACACATGGAAAAAGGCCACTGGTCCGTTTTGTGCCCCTTATGCATATATGGGACTCTCATCTACCTGATTGGATGTAAACATCTTCAATAGAACGGACTGCCTTTTCTCTTTAACCAGTCTGAGATCTGTTGAGGAGGACTTGGCCCCTTGTTCTTGTTATCCATTTTTCTGGTATGACCGAAGATTTCTCTAAGCTGGCGAACTTCTTTATCAATTTTGATGAATTTCACATTTTTATTTCTATTTTCAAGTGTTTTTTTACACACATGTTATGGTGTTTAGGCACCTTTTAAAGCACTATTAGTGTGCTATATTTTGTATCTTTGGACATTTGGTGGTACTCCACACACATCTAGTTTAAGGTTGGAATTTGGTGAGAGTGGCCTCATCATTACCCATAGCCATCACAAAGAATTTAAAAAGAAACCTTAACATGCACTTGAGAATTTGGGTTTAGGTGAGTGCAATAGCAGTGTGGTTTGCACTTGCTATATACCTCGCAGGATTACACAATTGTATTTCTCCTTGTTTTGTTTATATGTAACAAGTTTGAGGGAGAGACCTGGAAAATTCCCAGTTGGTTCATCCCACACACGTCCAGCATTGGAAGAGGTTGGATTGGCGAATAGGAAAAGGGATCCATTTCCATTGGGGGTTGTAAAAGACGCCTTTATGTGCATGAGCCCCACCTATATTAGGTGAGTGGAACAGCTGGGTGTTTTTAAACATCATTTGAACACTTTCTACCATTGAGTCTGTATGATTTATGTGTAACTTGTATCAATATCATACTAAATAAGTCTCAATTGCCCCAATTTTTTACAGAACAATAGCAATTCGAAGGCCACAAAACGGGTGGGGTTCCAGACCAAAGTGGGAGTTCTCCTTTAAGTCCATGAGCTACAGTCACATATAATACAAATAGTATTCTAACATAAATAGTAGTAGATGAACAAGGCGTGTTCTGCTATCTATATAGTGTACTGTTTAATACCAACAGGAATATTAATATGTAATGTCTGACTGATATATCAACTTTCATTTATAATACTGTATAACATGTAGTACATTGTAAAATGGAGCAAAACCCCCCAAAATACAACAAAGATTGCTATAACAGCTCTTATTATCTAGGTGCATATTCATTTAATATGCACCTAGATAATAAGATATCTAGCTATTTAGCATAAATGTCATAATATACAATGTAAAAAGACTACAAGTTAATATAAAAACAGCAGTAGCATTATACTCAATAACATGTAAAAACAGAAATGATCAAATAACATGCCTCACAACATTTGGAAGCAGGGCGCTGATTGTATCATGCGAGGGGTGTGGCCAGTTTCGTAAAAAAGAGAACATGCCTTTAGTGTCTGCATCTCCAAGCTCCTACCACTAGTTTATTTATTTATTACCATTTATTTATATAGCGCACACATACTCCGCAGCGCTTTACAAACAATATTTAGTCATTCACATCTGTCTCTGGACCTGTGAAGCTTGCAATCTATGCTCCCTACCACATGCACACTAGGGTATTTTTTTAATAGGAAGCAATTAACCTAACAGTATGGGAGTATATACAAAATCCACAGAATTTGAGCTGTGGTGGGAGTCAAGCCCCAGACCTTAGTGCTGTGAGGCAGTAATGCTAACCATTACACCATCAGTACTGCTCCGTTATGATCTACACATAATGATACAAAAGAGACAAAAAAGGAACATAAATATTGCAAAATTGCAGTTGTATTGCGGCCACATTTTTGCAGCCTACAAATGACCTATATTCAGTTCATAATGCAATTTTATAATAATATATCCCCTTGAGCAAATTTTACAGACATTTGCAGACATGAAGTGTTCAGCAAGCATATAAAGAGGTTGCATATAATGAAGGTACAGGCCAGGTTACTTTATGGAGGTCACAGAACATGAGGAGACCCTATATTCTAAAGTAATGGGTATATTATTCTTTATAATAATAAAATGTTCCAATACTCCAACTAACAAAATCAGCATTTTTAGATCAGGTGTAGATGAGTGTGTACTTATGCCTAACGATAGTGTAGAGATACAGCATTACCCTATTTTTATAAAATAAGATAATATAATAAAAAGTCTTAAGGGGGAATTCAATTGTCGGCGAAGTGTGAGAATTGCCATTGCCACAGCGTTCAAACGCCGGCAACGGCAGCCCGTCTGGCACCCTTGGCCGGCTAGCTGAATGCCCGATTCGCACAAAAGTGCTCTCTACCCTATTGGTTAGCGAGCACTTTTGTGCGAGATCCCATAGCGATAAAGCACGGCGGATGCCGTACAGCTTCAGCGGGCCCAATGGATTCGCCCTTAATTGTATTCCCCCCTTAGACACTCGAGAGAAAAATTACATTGTTATTAATGTTAACATTTAACAGTTTAATTAATGAAACACAAACAACCACATATCCCTTTAACAAAATAAATCTAACTTTTTTCCTTGCCCTATTCTGCTTCTCCAGGTGTAAGGGGTTGCAAATCTGATACACACACAAATAGAAATACAGATACATTTTGGTACATAGGCCTGATTCAGAGCCGATCGCTCTGACAGAGCGCTCGCTCTGAATCAGGGCCGTTTTTTTTTTTTTAGAACGGCCTCCTGGCAGCTTGCATAGCTGTGGGTGACCACCCACAGCTACAGCGAGCAGCCATGATGATGGTCGCGATGGTCAAGACCATCGCGACCATCGGGCTTGCAACGAGACCCTTGTGATAGGGTCTCGTGGCTGCAAGCCCCAGAGAGATTTCGGCTCTAACAGAGCCGTAATCTCTCCACTGACATCACTCGTGATGTCAGTGGGGCCGCCCCCAAACGACAGGCGTTCTCATGGAAACGCCTCCGTTTGGGCAGCCACCCCCCGGCCCGTCCACCAAAGGGGGCGAGCTGTCACTCAACATCGACAGCTCAACCCCGTTGTTGCGAGACCCGGAGCGACGGAGTGCCCGTCGCTAGCCGGGTCTCGCGCATGTGTACGATGGAGCCGGCTCCATCGTGCGCATGCGCTGTGGGCCACCATCAACCCAGTTGCGAGCGCTCAGCGCTTGCGACCGGGTCTGAATCAGGTCCATAATGCGCAGTACAGAAATGGGTATATGTACACCACAAAAATGTATGTATGTCCATTTTTAAATTAGTCCCTATGTGTACTGACAATGTTTACCTTGTCACTTCTTTATTATAATATAATTGTATTTTACATGATGTCACTATACAATGAAGAGAGAAAATATATGATCAACTAAGTAGAACTTTGTCATACTTATAACATTAGAACAAAAGACTACTACAGCCTTGGTAATCATGAATGAATGATTCATAAACTATTACTGGAGACTTTTATTTCTTTTAAATGGGAACTAATTGGGATTTTGAAGATCTGAATTACATACACCTGAATTGTAGCTGATAACAAGGCGGGTTATCCGTAACAACCTCCTTAAAGACATTTTAATGGGTAAAAAACATTATTTATTAATCTTTATTTATATAGAGCCTACTTATTATATATCAGCAGACAATTAACGTGCCTGTATGTTTTTGAACTCTGAGAGGAAATGGGAGCAAACATGGGGAACATATAAAATACGGACAGTTAGTGCCATGGTTGTATTTTAACCCGTGAACTCAGCACTCTGAGGCAGCAATACTAACCACTGTGCCACTGACAATTAATGTTTTGTGTGTTTGGGAAATTTATATAGGTCCACTGTCAACCTAAATAAAAGTTATTGCAAGCTTCAAAAAAAATCTAGCATTATATTAAAGAAGTTATTCTACCAGGCAGCTAGTCTCACAGCAGTATTGTGGAGCAGTTTCCTTCTGAACTGTTAAACCTTGAGCCATATAAACCATCAGTAAAGGTATATGAGGGGATTCTGCAGGTTGCCATCGATTGTAATTGCAGCTGTGATGTTATACCTGTCCATTGTGGGCCATAAGCTCTCTGTGTTTAGTAACCGAAATTCAAGTGAATTTTATAAACAATTAAAGCACTTCATGTCAATAAGCATAGGATTTATGCAAATGATCATTTACATATTAATGTATTTTTTTATTTACAGTGCTTCTCATTATCATTGCCAGTGGCTTGTACTAGTCTGAGCTTGTACAGGAAGCTTATCACACCCCTATTTCTCAGCTAATATTTTTATCAGTTGCAGATGGCTAGGTGTCTGCAAACTCTTCTTGGTCTTTTTTTATTGATAAATATTAAACATTAGGTACAAAGTGGGAAAAGTTCAAGTGATAATTTATCTAGTGAGACATTTTTAAGTAGTACACTTCTACCATGCGATGTGGATCAGCATATCCTAAATATATCTTGTGGTAATATACACCAAAACTGTGTGCCGCTTTGTAGGCACTTGAAAGCATAGAAAAGTGAATCACATTATTAGACTATTTAAAGGAGATGAGCACTTTAAAAATAATTATATATATATATTTATTGCAAGTGACACTATGAAGAGTCATTTGTAAACAGTTATTGATTTTTCTGCTTCGTAATTGAAAAGCAACATTTAAAGGATAAGTGAACTTCATAGACCCGTAGGGGGTCACTTATTTTTCTTCATAGGGGTAAATTGTACTGCAGCCCTCCTGTTGGTGGGGCACTGGAACAAGGGAGTAGCAGGGCTAATGTCCAGGTCCTGGGTGGTCTCTGTATAAAGGGAATCCAGGACAGGGACATGTGTGGTCAGGAGGGAAAGGCTGTGCAAGCCTGGTACTGTGAACCAGGACTCCAAGTGAATTTATGCTAGTATGCCAGACAGGATGGCACCCACTTACACCAATGATGACTGCACTGTTATGCTGGGCAGGATGTCACCCATGGTGAGTCTATCCTACCTGGCAAAAAAAAATAAATCCAGTCAACATATATTAAGTTCCTGGCTGCCACCAATGATTGCTTTGTAAGGACAAGTGTCACTCGCTCATCCCCAAAAGTCGCATGTACAAATTTTTTTTTAGTTTTTTAGATATATTTCTAACTTTCCTAGTTTTCAAACCCTGGATTTTTTTGTGTAAGGTCTAGTAAACAGGCACTTTTCATTGTATTAGGGCAGGCGCGTCCAAACCTGTTTCTTGGAGTGCCATATTAAGAAAATGACTTTTAACAGAGGGACACAGTTTTCTCCTCACATTTAGCCTCACGGCAATTAGGTAAGGGTTCTTAGCTGAGTAAATCTTATTTTAAAAAAAAAACCTATGAAAACTAATAAAAAAACTTGGAAAAAGAAAACAATTTTTAATGATTTTAGATTTATATATTACTCACTGTGATTAAATGCATAATGTGCCACACAGTACTATCGCCAATTTAGATGTCACACTGTGCCTCAAATTCTTAATATGCTACACAGTAATGCCTCCACTTGATATGCCTCAGAACTAGGGGTGTGCACTGGCCACTTTTCATGTTTCGGTTTTGGATCTGGATCTTTCTTTGTGTTTTGGATCTGGATTGGTTTTGCCAAAACCACCCTTCCGTGTTTTGTGTTTTGGATCTGTATTTATTTATTTTTTAAAAAGCATAAAAAGCTAAAATCACAGAATTTTTTTTTTTTTTGTTCCTACGCTGTTATTAACCTCAATAACATTCAATGGCACTCATTTACAGTCTATTCTGAACACCTCACAATATTGTTTTTAGGCCAAAAGCTAGTTCCAAGGTAGCTGGATGACTATGCTAAGCGACACGAGTGGGCGGCACAAACACGTGGCCCATCTAGGAGTGACACTGCAGTGGCAGACAGGATGGCAGTTTGTAAAACCAGGCCCCAAAGAGTACATACTGCAAATAAAAAAAAAGAGGTGCAAGATGGAATTGTCCTTGGGCCCTCCCACCCACCTTTATGTTGTATAAACAGGACATGCACACTTTAACAAACCAATTATTTCAGCGCCAGAGTCTGCCACACGACTGTGGCTGAAATGATTGGTTCGTTTGGGCCCCAACAAAACGAGCTGGCAATTAATCTGTCCCTACACAAACTGGCTCTACAAAGGCAAGATGTCGCCCTCATCCTCCTCACCCACCGATTCCTCACCCTCTTCAGTGTTGTGTACATCCTCATCCTCACAGAGTATTAATTCGTCCCCGCTGGAATCCACCATCACAGGTCCCTCTGTACTTTCTGGAGGCTGGTCTTCCTGGAAGAATCGATAATTCATTTTGATGAACATCATCTTCTCCACATTTTGTGGAAGCAACCTCCTATGCTTTTCGCTGACAAGGGTCCCAGCTGTACTAAAAACTCTTTCGGAGTACACACTGGAGGGGGGGCAACTTAGGTAAAATAGAGCCAGTTTGTACAGGGGCCTACAAATTGCCTCTTTTTCCTGCCAGTACAGGTATGGACTGTCTGACATGCCTACTTGGATGCTGTCACCGATGTAATCCTCCACCATTCTGTCAATGGTGACAGCATCATATGCAGTGACAGTAGACATGTCAGAAATTGTGGCAGGTCCTTCAGTCTGGCCAGATGTCCAAACTTGGTCTTGCCTGCCCTGCATCACCGCCAGCGGGTTGCTTAGGATATCTAAGTTGTTTCCTGGCAGCCCCAGTTGCGAGAGAAAATAAAGAAGGAGCTATTGACGTGTCACATTCCGCTTCAGCTGACAGTGTTTTCACCAGCAGGTCTTTGCACCTCTGCAGGCTTGTGTCCGCTGGAAAGAGAGACACCACATAGGCTTTAAACCTAGGATCGAGCACGGTGGCCAAAATGTAGTGGTCTGATTTCAACAGATTGACCACCCTGGAATCCTGGCAAAGCGAATGAAGGGCTTCATCCACAAGTCCCACATGCCAAGCGGAATCGCTCCGTCTTAGCTCCTCCTTCACTTTCTCCAGCTGCTTCTGCAAAAGCCTGATGAGGGGAATGACCTGACTCAAGCTGGCAGTGTCTGAACTGACTTCACGTGTGGCAAGTTCGAAGGGCTGGAGAACCTTGCACAACACGGAAATCATTCTCCACTGCGCTTGAGTCAGGTGCATACTCTCTCCTTTGCCTATGTCATAGGTGGATGTATAGGCTTGAATGGCCTTTTGCTGCTCCTCCATCCTCTGAAGCATATAGAGGGTTGAGTTCCACCGCGCCACAACCTCTTGTTGCAAAATATGGGACATGCTGGAATTTGCCCAGATGTAATGCCCGCACAATATTGGTGGCGTTGTCAGATATCACAAATCCCCAGGAGAGTCTAAGTGGGGTTAGCCATTGGGCAATGATTTCCCTCAGTTTCTCTAAGAGGTTGTCGGCGGTGTGCCTCTTACTGAAACCGGTGATACACAGCATAGCCTGCCTTTCTGAGATGCTGCTACTGGTGACGCTGCTGTTGTTGCTGCGTAAGGCGATACATCTACCCAGTGAGCTGTCGCAGTCATATAGTCCTTAGTCTGCCCTGTTCCACTTGTCCACATGTCAGTGGTTAAGTGGGCATTTGGTACAACCGCATTTTTTAGGACACTGAGGACACTTTTTCTGACGTCTTGGGGACACACTACCTCCATCAATTGTCTAAATCCCACTGCACTAATGGTGGATACCGGATGCATGTCTAACATCAACATAGCTGTCAAGGCCTCAGTTATCCGCTGTGCAACAGGATGACTGCTTGTCGTACTTCATCTTCCTCGCTAAGGACTGTTGGAGGGTCAATTGCTTAGTAAAAGAAGTAGTGGTGTTCCAACTTCCTCTCTGGGATGATGAACGACTCCCAGCAGCAACAGCAGTAGCAGTAGGCATAGCAATTCAGGATCCTCCGGAGGAATCCCGGATAGGAGAGGAGTCAGTCATGCCAGTGACATGGCCTGCAGGACTAATTCCGATCCTGACTGAGGAGGAAATTGACGAGGACGAGGCGCACATAGGAGGGTGGGGGGGACTCCATTTTTAAATTTGCCCTGGGCTCCAAATACCCTAGTTACACCACTGCCGATGTTACTCGATGTTCCCGATGTATATGCAGGATTGCAAAGTATTACGGATGTGTGACAGTGTGGTTCGCAGGCGCCTACACCACAACACACAGGACAGCCCCTGTAAAAGTTTTTTTTTTGAAGGGCAGCGTACCTCTGCACCACACAGGACAGGAGCTGTACAAAATTGAAGAAGGGCAGTGGTCTACACCACAACACACAGGACAGCCCCTGTGAAAATTATTTGTACTTTGGGCAGCATAGCCCTGCACCACACAGGACAGACCCTGTAAAAATTATTTGTAACACGGCACGCACACAGAAAATAAAATATATATATATATTTTTTTAACAATGGTGGTAGGTGAAGAGAGCACCCCTGAAGGACAAGCACCCCCTGAACACAGCACTACAACCAGCCAGCCCCTATATGGACAACAGTAGCCAGCCAGCATCAGCAACAGCTCCCTCCCTCTTCATAGTAGCCAGCCAGCCAGCCAAGTATTGTAATGTATATATAAGTAGTGTACTACTAATTTTATTATTATCACAAAAGTACAGTAGCCAAAAGTAGGCAAGTATGTTACACACAGAAGAAGAAAGAGGGTTAATCTGCAACTTACTGGGTCCAAATGCTTGATCCGGCAATTTGCTTTTCTGTGTGAAGGGGGGTACAGTCTGGGATTGGCAAAAAAAAAAAGGTGCATCAAATGCTGGGTAAAAGCTTGGTTTTTCATAATTTCTGTGTGAAAATGGTATTAATCTATCCCAAGATATGCTTCACATCTGTGCCCCAAATTTATAATATGCAATACAATATGCAGTGTCCCATACAAGAGAAGTGCCAGCAATCTTATATATAAAATTAATTGGTCTGTTTGTTTGTCTGGTTATGCATTTGGACATATGTACACAGATTGGGCTGAAGCAAACATGAGGTGGTCCAGTTGGATCCTGGCCAGGTTTTAGGGGGTTATTGTCCTGGTCGGACCTCCCGTTGGTGTACACTGGGCAGAACTTTGACCTGGGGAGCCTGTTTTGGGCCTTCCACTGGATGAATTTGGATGAAAACTTCACAAAGTGGTAACATTGGATCCCAGAAGACATACTAGGGTGTTGAGGTCATGGTTGAACCTCCCATTGGTGTACACTGGGAAAAACTTTGACCCGTGGATGCTGGGCAGAACTTTGCACTGGGGAGCCTATTCCCGGCCTTCCACTGGATGTATTTGGATGAAAACTTCACAGAGGGTTGGTAATAAGTCTGGGATGCCTTATGGAGTGGCTGGGGTCCCGGTCGGACCTCACGGCGGAGTGAGCCAGTCAAAACTTTGACCCAGTGAGCCTGTTCTGAGCCTTCTACTGGATGGATTGGGACTAAAACTTCACAGAGTGGTAACATTGGATCCCAGAAGATATACTAGGGTGTTGAGGTCCCAGTTGTACCTCCCGTTGGTGTATGCTGGGCAGAACTTTGACCCGTGGACGCTGGGCAGAACTTTGCACTGGGGAGTTATTCCGGGCCTTCCACTGGATGGATTTGGATGAAAACTTCACAGAGGGGTGGCAATTGGTCTGGGGTGCCTAATAGAGTGGTTGGACATCACGGCGGAGTGTGCTGGGCAGATCTTTGACCCAGGGAGCCTGTTCTGGGCCTTCCACTGGATGGATATGGACAACATCACATAATAAAAACTTGGGCAACTTCAGGTACTTCAGCTAGGTTATAATATGCCACACATCTGTGCCCCAAATTCATAATATAGACAGACTTATTGTTTAGCAGAATTCATACTTGCCAGTTGAAATCTTCAGCATACAATTAGACTGAATGTTGCCAAAATGTTCACATTCACAATGTCGCCTGCTGTGAAGTTAGCTGCTACAATGTCAACATGTGCAGAATGTCGATATGTTCATAAAGTCGACAAGTGAAACACAAACATTCTGCATGGACCGGCAGCAAAGGGATAGAATGCAGGAGGGGAGGTTAGAGTTAGGCAGTAGGGGAAGGGTTAGGCTGCAGGAGGGTCGGTTAGGGTTAGACAATAGGGGGGTCAGGGGTAGGCTGCGGGAGGGTAGGTTAGAGTTAGACAATAGGGGGGCCAGGGGTAGGCTGCGGGAGGGGAGGTTAGGATTAGACAATAGGGGGGTCAGGGGTAGGCTGCGGGAGGGGAGGTTAAGGTTAGACAATAGGGGGGTCAGGGGTAGGCTGCGGGAGGGGAAGTTAGGGTTAGACAATAGGGGGGCCAGGGGTAGGCTGCGGGAGGGGAGGTTAGGGTTAGACAATAGGGGGGGGGTCAGGGGTAGGCTGCGGGAGGGGAGGTTAGGGTTAGACAATGGGGGGTCAGGGGTAGGCTGCAGGAGGGGAAGTTAGGGTTAGACAATAGGGGGGCCAGGGGTAGGCTGTGGGAGGGAAGGTTAGGGTTAGACCATAGGGGGGTCAGGGGTAGGCTGCGGGAGGGGAGGTTAGGGTTAGACAATAGGGGGGTCAGGGGTAGGCTGCGGGAGGGGAAGTTAGGGTTAGACAATAGGGGGGTCAGGGGTAGGCTGCGGGAGGGGAGGTTAGGTTTAGACAATAGGGGGGTCAGGGGTAGGCTGCGGGAGGGGAAGTTAGGGTTACACAATAGGGGGGTCAGGGGCAGGCTGCGGGAGGGGAGGTTAGGGTTAGACAATAGGGGGGTCAGGGGTAGGCTGCGAGAGGGGAGGTTAGGGTTAGACAATAGAGGGGTCAGGGGTAGGCTGCGGGAGGGGAGGTTAGGGTTAGGCACTAGGGGTATCAGGGTTAGGCTATGGGAAGGGAATGTTAAGGTTAGGCAATATGGGGTCAGGGTTAGGCTGCAGGAGGGGAGGTTAAGGTTAGACAATATATGGGTCAGGGTTAGGCTGCGGAAGGGGAGGTTAGGGTTAGGCGCTAGGGGGAGGGTCATGGTTAGGCTGTGGGAGGGAGGTTAGGGTTAGACAATAGGGGGGTCATAGTTAGGCTACGGGAGGGAGGTTAGGGTTAGGCACTAGGGGGAGGGTTAGGCTGCGGGAGGGAAGGTTAGGGTTAGGTGCTAGGGGGAGGGTTCTGGTTAGGCTGCGGGAGGGGAGGTTAGGGTTAGACAATAGGGGGGGTCATAGTTAGGCTGTGGGAGGGAGGTTAGGGTTAAGCACTAGGGGGAGGGTTAGGCTGCGGGAGGGAAGGTTAGGGTTTGGGGGAGGGTTAGTCGGTCAGGGTTAGTGATGCTTACTATCGGAAGTGCCACTGGATCTGCTGGTGGAAGTCCTCATCAGCTAACCGGCAGACTAGGAAGAAATTGCTAGAACTGCGGGGCCCTCCGTACCAGGTAGGTCTCTGCTAAATTACAAGGGACATTTTGTTGACATTTTAATCATGTTGACATTTCATCATTGTTGACATGATAAATATCAACGAGGTCAGTATCAGCATTGTGACCATGTCAACATTTTCATTCCGACATGATGAATGTCGACAAAAGCTACCACACCCAATTATATAGATTATATGACTTAGAAACATCTTTAATATATACATTTTGAAAAGACAAGGGGCACCAAAATAAAATCAGACAGATAAATCTGTAAAACAGTACAACAGAAATTTCCATACCATAAGTGACAACACTTGAAAGTGGATCATCACAGAGTGTAATGAGAATATTGCATAGAGATAATCAAATAAAGAAAAAAACTCCACGTAGTGTAATACAATCAAAATAAATGATTTAACAAGTGAACAAAATGATTGCTTGGAACAGAACTATGATGTAAACAGGCACAATGCAAACAACAATCGGTTCTTTCATGCATGGTTTATCTGGAAACTTTTTCTCATCCATCAGAAACCAGGCAGGTTTCTTCCAATGGCAGCATCACCGCAGGGGACAAGAATAAAAAAAATATGGTGTAGTTGTTGTAAGTCCAAGGTGCTTTTAACTCACAGGTCAAATGGCCATGTACATTCTAAAGTAGTTATAAACTCAAATCCTGAGAATATTTACCAACTACAACTGGGGATATCAGTTGGCACATCCAACAATCCATAGGTGCAGAGCTGGCCCTAGGAATAGGCATAATAAGCAAATGCCTAGGGGCATTCCAGGACTCTGCCGCGGCCCTTCCCTGCTGCCGCGATCGGAGCTCAGCTCCGATCAGACAGCGCAGCAGTCAAGTGAGCCGCCCAGGTCAGAATGAGCTTCTGGACAGAAGCTCATTCTGGCTACAGGAGGATACAAGATGGCCACGACGTGTCCACTCTTCCCATGGGACTTTGTGGAGCAGGGCCGTGAGTGACAATTCACGGCTCTGCTTCCGCCTCCATTTTAGCCGCCAAGCCATCGGATAAAGAAGGTGGCAGCCAGCCAGGTTAGTTAGTCTTTTAGCTATATTAGCTATCTCTAGCTGGGAGAAGGACGGTGGGGTGGGCACCATGTATATAGTATATGTATATACAGTATATATATTAAGGGTGTGCACCGGCCACTTTTCGTGTTTTGGATCTGGATCTTTCTTCGTGTTTTGGATCTGGATTGGTTTTGCCAAAACCACCCTTCCGTGTTTTGGGTTCTGGGTTTTGTGTTTTGCATCTGTATTTAAAAAAAAAAAAGAATAAAAACAGCTAAAATCACAGAATGTGTTGGTTTTTCAGCTCCTACGCTATTATTAACCTCAATAACCTTAATTTCCACTCATTTCCAGTCTATTCTGAACACCTCACAATAGTGTTTTTATGTCCAAAAGGCTATGCTAAGTGACACGAGTGGGCGGCACAAACACGTGGCCCATCTAGGAGTGTCACTGCAGTGGCAGACAGGATGGCAGTTTGAAAAACTAGGCCCCAAACAGGACATAATGTAAAGAAAAAAAAGAGGTGCAAGATGGAATTGTCCTTGGGCCCTCCCACCCACCCTTATGTTGTATAAACAGGACATGCACACTTTAACAAACCAATCATTTCAGCGCCAGAGTCTGCCACACGACTGTGGCTGAAGTTATTGGTTCGTTTGGGCCCCCACAAAACGAGCTGGGAATTAATCTGTCCCTGCACAAACTGGCTCTACGGAGGCAAGATGTCGTCCTCATCCTCCTCATCCACCGATTCCTCACCCTCTTCAGTGTTGTGTACATCCTCATCCTCACAGAGTATTAACTCGTCCCTGCTGGAATCCACCACCACAGGTCCCTCTGTACGTTCTGGAGGCTGGTCTCCCTGGAAGAGTTGGTAATTCATTTTTATGAACATCATCTTCTCCACATTTTGTGGAAGCAACCTCCTACGCCTTTCGCTGACAAGGTTCCCGGTTGCACTAGACACTCTTTTGGAGTACACACTGGAGGGGGGGCAACTCAGGTTAAATAGAGCCAGTTTGTACAGGGGCCTCCAAATTGCCTCTTTTTCCTGCCAGTACAGGTACGGACTGTCTGACATGCCTACTTGGATGCTGTCACCGATGTAATCCTCCACCATTCTGTCAATGGTGACAGTATCATATGCAGTGACAGTAGACATGTCAGAAATTGTTGCCAGGTCCTTCAGTCCGGACCAGATGTACAAACTTGGTCCTGCCTGCCCTGCGGGTTGCTTAGGATACCTAAGTTTTTTCCTGGCAGCCCCAGTTGCGAGAGAAAATGAAGAAGGAGCTGTTGACGTGTCACGTTCCGCTTCAGCTGACAGTGTTTTCACCAGCAGGTCTTTGCACCTCTGCAGGCTTGTGTTGGCCGGAAAGAGAGACACCACATAGGCTTTAAACCTAGGATCGAGCACGGTGGCCAAAATGTAGTGGTCTGATTTCAACAGATTGACCACCCTGGAATCCTGGCAAAGCGAATGAAGGGATTCATCCACAAGTCCCACATGCCGAGCAGAATTGCTCTGTCTTAGCTCCTCCTTCACTTTCTCCAGCTGCTTCTGCAAAAGCCTGATGAGGGGAATGACCTGACTCAAGCTGGCAGTGTCTGAACTGACTTCGAAGTGCTGGAGAACCTTGCACAACACGGAAATCATTCTCCACTGCGCTTGAGTCAGGTGCATACCCCCTCCTTTGCCTATGTCATAGGTGGATGTATAGGCTTGAATGGCCTTTTGCTGCTCCTCCATCCTCTGAAGCATATAGAGGGTTGAGTTCCACCGCATCACAACCTCTTGCTTCAGGTGATGGCGGAGCAGGTTCAAAAGTGTTTGCTGGTGCTCCAGTCTTCGGCACGCAGTCGCTGAATGGCGAAAGTGGCCAGAAATTTTTCGGGCCACCCAAAGCGTCTCCTGCACGCCCCTGTCGCTTTTCAGAAAATTCTGCACCACCAAATTTATTGTGTGAGCAAAACATGGGACGTGCTGGAATTTGCCCAGATGTAATGCCCGCACAATATTGGTGGCGTTGTCAGATATCACAAATCCCCAGAAGAGTCTAAGTGGGGTAAGCCACTGGGCGATGATTTCCCTCAGCTTCTCTAAGAGGTTGTCGGCGGTGTGCCTCTTACTGAAACTGGTGATACACAGCGTAGCCTGCCTTGGAACAAGCTGGCGTTTCTGAGATGCTGCTACTGGTGACGCTGCTGTTGTTGCTGCGTAAGGTGATACATCTACCCAGTGAATGGCATATTGGCAAGTTTACGTTTCTCCTCAGATGATTTAAATGTTTTTTTCAAGGTCATTTTCCTGAACTTTGTCATTTGGGATTGTATGTGCCCTCTACTATGACATTGGGCATCGGCCTTGGCAGACGTCGTTGATGGCAAATTATCATCTATGTCATGACAAGTGACTGCAGCTTCAGCACAAGGAGGAAGTGGTTCTTGATCTTTCCCTATTTTATTTTTATTGGAGAAAGTTTGGTCCCCCATTTATGTTATATTGATATATACGTGCGGCTAAGGCGCACACAAACACAGAAAATAATTTTTTATTTTTGTTGGAGACTAGTGCACTTTGTGGGTTACACCACCCTTAAAGAAATGAGCCAGCCGGCTCTTTACTTATGGGACACAGGCGCATGCTTGGCGCTGCTCCTTTGTTGATGCACGTGCAGCTACAGCCCACACAATTCACAAAGACAGAAAAAGAAAGAAGAATTTTTATTCTTTGTGGAGCGCACTTTGGGGGTTACACCACCTTTTAACAGACAGATGCACGCTTGGCGCTGCTGCTTTGAGGATGCACGTACAGTGCAGACAATTCACAAACACAGAAGAAAATGTTTTATTTTTGTTGGAGTGCACTTTGGGGGTTACACCACCCTTTAACAGACAGACGCACGCTTGGCGCTGCTCCTTTGTTGATGCACGTGCGGCTACTGCGCACACAATTCACAAACACAAAAAAATATATTTTTTTATTTTGTTTGGAGTGCCCTTTGGGGGTTACAGCACCCTTTAACAGACAAGCCAGCCGGCCCTTTACTTATGGGACACAGGCGCACGCTTGGCGCTGCTCCTTTGTTGATGCACGTTCGGCTACTGCGCACACAATTCACAAACACACAAAAATATATATTTTTATTTTGCTTGGAGTGCCCTTTGGGGGTTACAGCACCCTTTAACGGACAAGCCAGCCGGCTCTTTACTTATGGGACAAAGGTGCACGCTTGGCGCTGCTCCTTTGTTGATGCACGTGCAGCCACAGTGCACACAATTCACAAACACAGAAAATATTTTTTTATTTTGTTTGGAGTGCCCTTTGGGGTTACAGCACTCTTTAACGGTCAAGCCAGCAGGCCCTTTACCTATGACACAGGCACACGCTTGGTGCTACTTTGTTGATGCACGTGCGGCTACTGCGCACACAATTCACAAACACAAAAAAAAAATATTTTTATTTTGTTTGGAGTGCCCTTTGGGGGTTACAGCACCCTTTAACGGACAAGCCAGCCGGCTCTTTACTTATGGGACACAGGCGCACGCTTGGCGCTGCTCCATTGTTGATGCACGTGCAGCCACAGTGCACACAATTCACAAACACAGAAAATATTTTTTTATTTTGTTTGGAGTGCCCTTTGGGGGTTACAGCACCCTTTAACGGTCAAGCCAGCCGGCCATTTACTTATGACACAGGCGCACGCTTGGCACTACTTTGTTGATGCACGTGCGGGTACTGCGCACACAATTCACAAACACAAAAAAATATATATTTTTATTTTATTTGGGGTGCCCTTTGGGGGTTACAGCACCCTTTAACGGACAAGCCAGCCGGCCCTTTACTTATGGGACACAGGCGCATGCTTGGCGCTGCTCCTTTGTTGATGCACGTGCAGCCACAGTGCACACAATTCACAAACACAGAAAATATTTTTTTATTTTGTTTGGAGTGCACTTTGGGGGTTACAGCACCCTTTAACGGTCAAGCCAGCCGGCCCTTTACTTATGGGACACAGGCGCACGCTTGGCGCTGCTCCTTTGTTGATGCACGTGCAGCCACAGTGCACACAATTCACAAACACAGAAAATATTTTTTTATTTTGTTTGGAGTGCACTTTGGGGGTTACAGCACCCTTTAACGGTCAAGCCAGCCGGCCCTTTACTTATGACACAGGCGCACGCTTGGCACTACTTTGTTGATGCACGTGCGGCTACTGCGCACACAATTCACAAACTCAGAAAAAATATTTATTTTTTTTGCACTTGGGGGGAGCACCGCTGATGGACAGAGCACCCCCTGGACAACACTACAGCACCCCTTTAGGACTGGGACACTGCACAGGACTTTGGAGTGGACACAGCCCCTATGGACAACTGACTGCACAACACAGTCCAGCCAGCCCCTATGGACTTTGGAGGAGTGGACACAGCCCCTATGGACAACAGCAGCACAGCACAACACAGCCAGCCCCTATGGACTTTGGAGGAGTGGAGACAGCCCCTATGGACAACAGCAGCACAGCACAACACAGCCAGCCCCTATGGACTTTGGAGGAGTGGACACAGCCCCTATGGACAACAACAGCACAACACAGCCAGCCCCTATGGACTTTGGAGGAGTGGACACAGCCCCCATGGACAACAGCAGCACAGCACAACACTACACTACACAGCCCAGCCAGCCCTAACTCCCACCTTCCCTCTTCACTGTCCACAGCCGAGTGAGAAAATGGCGCCAACGCGGGTACCTTATATAGAATCCAAAACCCGCGAGACCCGGAAGGTGGGATGATGAAGTTTTGCCTCGATTTCAGATCTGAGTCAGGCGGGAATAGTCGAGCCTGACTCGGATCGGCCTCGGATCGGGGTGGCTCGGGGGGGGTTGGATTTCAGAAATCCGAACCCGCTCACCCCTAATATATATATATATATATATATATATATATGTGTATGGAACAAATCAGCGGCACTTGGAGACTTGTGAAGAAGTTTAATACGACACCTCACATCACACCGATGTTATTAAATGCTGCAATGCACATAGATATTTGCTTTTCCTGTATAATTGTCTCTAACATTTACAATCAGCTATTTCCATCTTATCTTTTTTCTGTAACAGGACGGCCAGCCGCATCGATCCGCTGGCGTCCTGGTTGTCTTGACAACGAGAGACGCGCAGCTTGATGACGTCATTGCGGGACTCTGGCTGCGACACAGTGACCTTGACAAAGGGGCGTGTGAGCCCGAAACATCGGTGTGATGTGGGCGGGGTCACATTATTATTATTATCAGTTATTTATATAGCGCACACATATTCCGCAGCGCTTTACAGAGAATATTTGGCCAGTCACATCAGTCCCTACCCCAGTGGAGCTTGCAGTCTATGGGCCTGATTCAGACCCACTCGCGAGCGGCTGTCCACTCGCAAGTGGGTCGATGTTATGGACTGAGCATGCGCATGACGGAGGGAGCTCCGTCGTGCGCATGCGCCAGACGCGACGAGCGAAGGAAAGTCCTTCGCTCGTTGTGTCCGATCAAAGGGGGCGTGCTGTCAATGTTGATTGACAGCACGCCCCCTTTGGTGGGCGTGTCCTCCCTGACGGGGGCGTTCCCACGGGAACGCCTCCCGTCAGAAGCCGGCCCACTGACATCACTAGTGATGTCAGTGGGAGTGATTTTGGCTCTGATAGAGCCAAAATCACTCCGGAGCTTGCGGTTGAAAACCTCAACCGCAGGCTCCGGCTCGCAAATTCGATGGTCGCGATGGTCTCGACCATCGCGACCATCACAATGCACGCTCGTATAGCCTGTGGGTGGTGACCCACAGCTATATGAGCGTCCAGGAGGACGCTCCATGAAAATGGAGCCCGGCCCTCATTCAGAGCGTGCGCTCTGCTCAGAGCGTACGGCTCTGAATGAGGGCCTATATTCCCTACCACATGCGCACACACTTACACACTAGGGTTAATATTTGTGTTGGGAGCCAATTAACCTACCAGTATATTTTGGAGTGTGGGAGGAAACCCAAGCAAGCACAGGGAGAATATACAAACTCCGCACAGGTAGGGCCATGGCGGGAATCGAACCCATGACCTCAGTGCTGTGAGGCAGTAACACTAACCATTACACCGTCTGTGCTGCCACAAGTCTCCAAGTGCCGCTGATTTGTTCCACTTGTGTACAGTTTGCAGAAGGCACAGGAGTATGTATTAGTCGGTTTAGGGGAGTGCCGGTCCGGTCTTTCTACACACACATATATATAATATATATATATTATTCAGTCCGGCACTCTGGATAAATTTACTGGTAATCTTGAGGGTGCCCTCCTAAGTAAGGAATAATAAACAAATTCCTATACCGAGCTGAACAGCCCCCTCAGGAAAAAAAACAGACGGCACTCATCAGTACTGGTAAAATAGTTATATATTGTCACAAATCACATAGGTGCTGTTGACGTTTCAAGACCCATTGGTTTTTTTCATCAGGACATGTCCTAATGAAAAGACAGATGGGTCTTAAAACGTCGACAGCACCTTCTGAGGAGTGCCGCCTGTTTTTTTTCCTGAGGGGCTGTTTAGCTCGGTATGGGAAGTTGTTAGGGGGCACCAGTCAAAATTTTGCCTAGGGCACCAAATGGGCTAGGGTCGGCTCTGCATAGGTGTGATGTATATTGAGTGCAGGGATAGAGCTTACGCAGGGTGGTGACCTGGGCAATGTCCCACTGCTTTTCGTGCAGGCCCACACTTGCAACTTGCAGGCTTAGTTCTGACCCCTAGATGTAAGACCTTCACTTCTTACAACAAACTGGGTGGAGATGTCTCTAGACACCCAGCTAGTCATAAGAAGGTAAGCAATCACTTTGTCCACTTGTTCAACTCCGCATCAACTACATAGTGCAGTTTGGAAATTTCACACCTCTGTGATATGGCCTGTTCTCAGGGGCGTATCTATAATGGGTGCAGGGAGGCCCCGCACCGCACACCCTGCACCCATAATATACTTACCTCTCCGGAGTCCCACGTCAGTGCGGGGGTCCGGCGCTGTAAAAACATCTTGAAAATGGGCGCGGCGGCCATTTTCCCGTTCTTTGCGCATGCGCAGTACAGGGAAAATGGCCTCCACGCCCATTTTCCCGGTGACCTGTGCATATGTTATAGACTCTGGGCACACTCTAGTAGCGGCAATGCAACTGGAGAAAGTAGTGGCAACGCGACTGGAAACCCGCCTGTCTACCCATGATATTTGTGATCCATTCCAGTCAGGATTCAGGAGAAGACATAGCACTGAAACAGCTCTGGTATGTGTGCTTAATGATCTTCTGATGGCAAGAGACAGAGGTGATTGTTCAATCTTAATCCTTCTGGATCTCTCAGCAGCATTTGATACTGTCGACCACGGGATTCTAATTGAGCACCTGAAAAATTTCTGTGGACTGGATGGCAAAGTCCTTAGCTGGTTCAAATCATTTCTGACCGGCATGTCACAGAGAGTTTCATCTGGAGTAAACTCTTCATCACCAGTGCCACTTCCATGTGGTGTCCCACAGGGTTCTGTACTATCTACCATGCTTTTTGCAGTATACATGCTACCATTGGGTGAAATAATCAGACGTCATGGCCTGGTGTACCACTGCTATGCAGATGATAAACAACTGTACCTATCCTTTGCTCCAGGTACAAAGGACCCCATAAGAACCCTAAATGGCTGCCTAGCTGAGCTTCAGGAGTGGATGAGTGCCAGTTGGCTTCAACTGAACCCTGATAAAACAGAGGGTCTCATTCAGACCCGCTCGCGAGCGCAGGACGCTCACAAGCGGGTCGATGGTACCCAAATGCGCATGCGCACGACGGAGGGAGTTCCGTCGTGCGCATGTGCGACACCCGCATAGCGACAGCCAAGCTGTCGCTCCGGGTCTCGCACCAAAGGGGGCGTGCTGTCGATGGTGATTGACAGCACGCCCCCTTTGGTGGGCGTGCCGGGGGCGTGGCTGCCAGACCGAGGCGTTCCCATGGGAACGCCTACCGTCTGGGGCCGTCCCCACTGACATCACTAGTGATTTCAGTGGGAGTGATTTTGGCTCTGATAGAGCCAAAATCACTCCAGGGCTTGCGTCCATCATCATGGACGCTCGCATAAGCTGTGGGTGGTAACCCACAGCTATGCAAGAGTCCAAAAGGCTGCTCCAAATTTAAATAGGACGGCCCTGATTCAGAGCGAGCGCTCTGTTCAGAGCGTCCGGCTCTGAATCACGGCCAGAGGTCCTTATGATAGGTCACAAGTCAGGGCTACAGCGTAGCCAACCTACAGGACTTACGCTTGGGGGATCAGAATTACAAAACACTGAACATGTGTGGAATCTTGGTGTTGTCCTGGATAGTGGCTTGACACTTAAGCATCAGGTATCAGCCACAATCAAATCCTCATTCTTTCATCTGAGGAACATTGCCAAAATCAAGCACTTAATTCCTTCAGAAGATCTGCCTAAAGTCATACCTGCATTTGTATCATCACTCCTAGACTACTGCAACGCCCTCTACTTTGGTCTCCCAGCAAAAGAATTGCACCACTTGCAGATGGTACAAAACGCAGCTGCCAGGCTATTAGCCAACCAGCCCCGTTCCAGCCACATAACACCCACTCTCTACTCCCTTCACTGGCTGCCTGTCAGATGGCGAATTGTGTTCAAGATTGGATTACTAACATACAAAGCCCTACATGAGCCCTACACTGTCCCACTCGATTACTGCTATCCGTTGACGAAGGGCTATTAACAGTACCTAGAATCTCCCGGAATTCATCTGAGGGTCGAGCTTTCAGTTTTGGGGCTCCAACCTTATGGAACTCACTTTCCTGCACAGTTCGAGAGGCCTCCACTCTAGAATCCTTCAAAAATAGACTCAAGACTTACCTTTTCTCCCAAGCATTTCACTAATGTCCCTTGTTTAAGCTTATTTTGTGTTTTGTACTGTAAAGGCAAATCTAAAGCACTTTGAGTCCACTAGGAGAAAAGCGCTATATAAATAAAATTATTATTATTATTATTATTATAATGCTGGCGCTGGCCGCGCACAGCTCAGTAGCTGAGGGCTGCCGAATGGAGAGGAGAGGGCCCGTGACGGAGACTGCACACAGGCCCCCTCCTCACTAGAAACGCCCCTGCCTGTTCTGCTGCAAATCACCAATGTGTGACACTTCACTATAACTATGCTTATCTCTGTGCCTCATAGCCAGAGGGTTTATATCACGTCATGGGGCTCAATTATCAAAGTGTATTTGAGGTATAATCCCCTAAAAAACGGTTTTCGGGGGTTTACCTCAAATATTACGTATTCCCCGTATGTATTAAGGAGGGACTGCAGTGGTATCTCCCATACCTGGTGTGATCCCCCCATTGCCGCTGGCATCTGCCTTCCCCATAGGTTTCTATGGGGGATGCAATGCTGCTAAATTTACCAATATCCAGAATGCGATACATTCCAGATATTGGCCCTCGCAGCTGAAGATGGCATTAGCCGCTGTAGCCTATGGGCTACACCGCGCATAATTAGCTGGTGGAGGGATCCGCTGGAACCCTCCCCGGCTATGGCAGCTGTGCATGTGCAGTCCGCGGGACTGCGCATGCGCTGCACCCCCTGCACTGGCCGGCAACTCTCCGGAGACATCGTAGGGACGAGCTCCTTTTGGAGCCTATGTCCCTGCATGTCCCGGATGATACATCCGGCCGTTATGATCGCATTTTGCAATGTGATCATGGACGTTACTGGCATGCCCTGATCGCATTGCAAAAAGCGATCATTGAAAATAGGCCCCCATATGTCACAGGGCCACAACTACAGAGCTAATGAAAGGATGATTATATATTTTCACTGGTACATTTCGAGTGTATGCTGTCAGGAAGCCGATGGTTGAAATGCCGACCGCCGGCTTCCCAACTGTGCAATCCCGACAGGGATTAGGCACCCCCCCTGGGAGGGTTAGGTTTGGGATGCAGGGACGGGGGGGCTAAGTTTAGGCACTTACGGGGGTGTTAGGGTTAGGCACCAGGGGGGGAGGTTACAGTTAGGCACTCCTAAGGGAGGGTTAGGGTTGGGGGGGGGTTAGGTTCGTTACTTTACTTACCTTGTCGGAATCTTCACTGCTGCCGATCTTCCGGCGTCGGGATTTGAACTGATTTGACTTAGGTTTGGCGGTCATTCATACCGATCCCCATTTCGAGGTATGCAAAATATGAGGGGGCACATAAAGTAAAGTACCCGAATGCTTTTTTTGTTTTGTTTAGTATAATACAATGTATTATGATAAATTCCTGTATAACAATCATGCAGAGTATTACAGCAGCTCTCAGGAATTTGTACGTGAGGAGTAATCCCGTGCAGAAAAATTGGTTGTTGGTAGTTCAGGAAAAGGTTATAAATCACGGCTTATGAAGTACTTTCCCTGTGTAACACCACTGTCGGCCTGACTCTAATGATAAGTGTTACTCAATGTTACTCTTCGTCCCCTGTCAAGCTTCCAGCGAGATATATGATAAGTTCAAGCATTGCTACTGCTTTCAGCTGATTCCCATATCCCCTCTGCTCTGTAAGGCTCTTTAACTGTATATTACAGAGCCCAGGCTGTCACAGTGAGCTTCCCTCACTTAATAAATCCATCCATCTCGGTGACACATGTTTAGAGCAGCGTCTCTTGTGCAGGACTGAGACATCACTCTGAGAATAAACATGTTGCTCTGTTTAATGGCACTGAGAGTCTTGTCACATGCAGGCCTCTCACTGCCCGCGTGTGACTGTGTACAGTATGTTACAGCTAGTAATACAGATAATTCACTCTTCAGTGTGATTGTATGCAGTATGTTACAGCTAGCTATAACAATAATTCAATGTACAGTGTGACTATGTGCAGTATGTTACAGCTAGTAATACAAATAAGTCACCGTTCAGTGTGATTGTATGTTGTATGTTACTACTAGCTATACCAATAATTCACTGTACAGTGTGACTGTGCACAGTATGTTACAGCTAGTAATACAGATAATGCTCAGTGTGATTGTGTGTTGTATGTTACAGCTAGTTATACCAATAATTCACTGTACAGTGTGACTGTGTACAAAGGGTCTCATTCAGACCCGCTCGCAAGCGCCGATGTGCTCGCAAGCGGGTAGATGTAGAGGCCCTGCGCAAAGATATTCTCTCGCTCCGGGGTTTACTACAAAAGGGGCGGCTGTCGATGGTGATCGTTTTGTAGGCGGAGCGGGGGGGTGGCTTGCCAACATTTTGTAGGCGGGGCAGGGGGGTGGCTTGTGGAACGCCTGCCTTTGGGGACGGCCCCACTGACATCACGAATGATGTCAGTGGTGAGCTTCCGGCTCTAAAAGAGCTGAAAGCTCACTGTGGCTTGCGGTAGATGAGACCCTACCACAAGTGTCTCGTCGCAAGCCCCGATGGTCGCGATGGTCTTGACCATCGCGACCATCAACCTGGCCGCTCGCTAAAGCTGTGGGTCACCCACAGCCTAGCGAGCGGCCAAGAGGCTGGGTCAGAAAATAAATGCGGCCGCCCTCATTCAGAGCGAGTGCTCGCATTTTGTGAGCGCCTCTGAATGTGGTCCAAAATTTAACAGCTAGTAATACTGATAATTCACTGTTTCTTTGTGATTGTGTGTTGTATGCTACAGCTAGCTATACCAACAATTCACTGTACAGTGTGACTGTGTACAAAATGTAACAGCTAGTAATACAGATAACTCACTGTTCAGTGTGATTGTGTGTTGTATGCTACAGCTAGCTATACCAACAATTCACTGTACAGTGTGACTGTGTACAAAATGTAACAGCTAGTAATACAGATAATTCACTGTTCAGTGTGATTGTGTGTTGTATGCTACAGCTAGCTATACCAATAATTCACTGTACAGTGTGACTGTGTGCGGTATGGTACAGCTAGTAATACAGATAATTAACTGTACATACCACACACAATCCCACTGTACAGTGTGACTGTGTGCGGTATGTAACAACTAGCTATATCAATAATCATTGGCATAACTAGGGGGGAAGGGTCAAGCAAGGCACGTGCCCCGGGCCCTGTGGCAGGCCAGGGCAGCCGTTACAGAAGAATCATCCCTCAGCAATGTAGCTTCCTGCTCTGTGAGTCCCGGGGTTTTCTCTTTGACATGCATCCGCAAGTCAGCGAAGTCAGCGAAAACATCATTACCATCGAGTAACATTGGAACCATCCGCACAGTTGTGGTAGACCTGGCCCTACCGCAGAAACTGCAAACTTCCTGTCGCCATATAGACTTCTGCCAGCATATGCTATCGCAGGGGCTTAAAGGTGCACGCCCCTTTAACGGCATTCAAACGCCCAGGAATTTCTCTGACCACCCCCCGTCACCACCCTCAAATGGTCCTTTCCTGTCAATCACTGTGTGAAGACTCTGCGTGCTCACTGCAATCGCTTGCCGCACGCAGTGAGCATGCGCATACTTACCGTAGTGCACGCGTGCACTGCGTCTTATACGCATGCGCAGAATGCAAACATCGGCTGGCTGCGTGCGAACGTAGCCTTGCGAACCAACCTGAATTAGGCCCAGAGATCTAATTGGAACCGATAAGCACTTGATACCCTTTGATTTGACTTTTGCCATAAGCTTTTCAGTAATCAAGAATTTAAATTTGTATATTATGATGATTCCCTGAAATCCTTGGAAGAAATCTGAAACAAAATAGATTTATGGTGCGTACGCACTGGGCGATAAAGTGGACGACTGAACGATAACGATATCGTTATCGTTCAGTCATCCACTTTATCGTCCATTTTTAACCCCAAAACGATGAACAATAACGACAACGCGCGTTCCCGCGGGTCGTTCATCATCATCGTTCATCGGGCTGACATGCAGGCCAACCTGACGATCTCGTCAGGTTGCTGCATGTTGGGGAATGGGGGAGAGAACCCGGCGCTGAACGATATCGTTAATGATATCGTTCAGCGGGTGTGCTCAATGTCATGAACGACATTGAGCACAGCCTGCCGGGGACACACTACACGATATCGCTCAGGGAGCATATCGTGTAGTGTGTACGCACCATAACCCAAATCTGTCTAAGCAGTCACATCACTGTTGTTTATAATTCGTTTTTCCCATTCCTGGAGATGCTTCTCCTGAAAAACGAAGCATTGAGCCCAACTTGGAGACAGCATTCTTGCCATGAAGTGAGCAGGACAAGGCGTATGATTACAATACTTGTGTCATCATGCCCCCACCACTCAGTATAAAGCTGGCTGATATCAGTGACATCATCAAGCATCACTCTGCAGGCCTTTAAGTGGCCCTGTTGGAGAATTGCCTGCTCTCTCCTGAGTTCAGGATGTCTCCCCCTAATTTGAGCTATTCCTGAAAATTCCGGGAGCCTAGGCAGCTATGCTCTTGTTGGATATTACAGTGATGCATAGATTTCTATACAAACATGTTTTGAATTCCTTCTCCCCAGGAACCAGTAGCAAAGAGTGTCTGGCAACCCAGGTGAATAAATCCCGTCTGTTATACACTAAATAATGTGGATTATATGATCAGCCCACCCACTCTGAATGTTTTCAACTGGCTGTAAAATTTGACACAATTTGACCTTTGTCATTATAGAGTTTAATGATAAATAGTAACATGGCCTGAACAAACATAACTATTTAAATGAAATACTATGTTCTTAATTCATACAGTGTAAAGAAAATGCCATTGTTATAGTATGGCTGTTTTTTAATATTCACCATACACACAAAGCCACTTTTGTTATCCTAGATACTATTCGTATTATAAGATCTACACTGCATAAAATAGATGTGCTTTTTATTAACCATTCATGTAATAAAAATAAAAGTACTATCTAAATTAATTATTACCCTCTTAGCAATGAAAAGCATTTCTTCCACTGCTCCCTATAATCTCTGCACTCTGGAAATGATAGTGTTAACAAATGCACTTGTTAGGAAAGATACAGTGGGCAGGGTTATACTAAACAGCAGATCCTCAAGCTCTTTAGGATGAATATTTTTTTACTATTTCATTACATTAATTCATAGGAGGATGCAACAGTGGTAATCTCATTTTACGTAGATGTTGGATGAGAATGTTAGGTGTCAGCCTACCATCACCCAGGATCACTGGACGTACCTGTGATATGCTGCAGTTATGCCCACATTTGTTTTCATCCTTTCTACTTCTGGAGTTTATATTTCAGAAAAAGTAAGAAATATTTAATCCTGAATCTAATAAAATGTGTAATAATTGAATGCTTTAACAGGTCTGATTATACATACTCATAGTTACATTTTGCAGGAACAACTAATGGTTAATTTGTTCAATATCCCCCTTGCTTCTCTTACCTTATACAGTGCTTCATACTGGTGACAAACTCCATCTATCTTACAATAGGACTGGCTTCCTTCTCTCTCCCTCTCTTTTCCTGTTACTCCATAAATCCTGGGGTCTTTAATTAATCTCACTTCTAGCGTAGGCTCCATAACACCAGACTCTTCAAGCAAACACAAAATTAATTCATCTATTTACGGCCATCGCATCCAAAGGCGCTTTTCATCTTTCATAATTATACTTATGTGCTCACACATGGCATCAGGAAGTGTGCCTGTGTTAGAAAACACTTACAACACCTTGAATGAATGTGGTTTGAGGTGACCATATTTCTTATTCTCAGAAGAAGATTAGGGAATTGCTGAGATCCCTCAGTGCTGGTGGGGATCCACATTGTTTTCAAGCATTGTGGCCCTGACCTTGTTGTCCTGTGTGACACGGTAGATGGCTGGATTACATAGTAAAATCTCTGGGAGAGAACAGCTGATAGGCACAGGTGGGATTCCAGCCTTGTACTCGGGACAGAGCAGCCAACAACACTGGTCTAGATTTCGCTCAGCTGTCTCTGGTTCCCACGAAACCTTTCACCCTCTACTTGCATATCTGTCATAACTGTACACATATCAGTAAATGGCTGTACTCACCGCAGACTGCGTATATCTATTATGCTAAGGTACATTGACGGGAGTGACGGAAATCGTGGCTGGCCTCCCCATTTTAAAGTGAATGTGCCCACCTCTTTTATATGTCTGCTGAAACAATGGAAAGTAAAAACAAGCAAATTACAAATCATCAATATAATAATTCACTATTAAAAAAAAATTTCAATTAGCCAAAGATAACATATAATTGTTCCTACTGAATTCATAGCCATTTTACATGGGGAATTATACAGTTTATAGAGATAACATTTCATTTATTACAGAGTACCTGGAATAATCATATGTGTATAATAAATAATGCTGCTTCCTACAGGATTTGCTGCAGAGGTGTTTTAAGAGTAGCAGGTACAGTAAGTGGTCATTACATTTATTTTAGCCATTGACACCTGTGGTACATGATAGGCATATGGATGCAAATTATCATACTGATAAATAGATCTTATCTCTCATTACTCTTAAATCCTGTTGCTACTCCCTATAGACTGATGCTATCAGGAAGGTCTGTGACAGTTTTATTTAATCAATGCAATTGGGTGGTCAAACATATGGACTTTTAAAGAGGAGAATGATGCCATATCCAGCCTATTATAACAAAACTATGGACGTTGCAGGAATCCCTTTAAACCATCTGGCATTTGCTATGGCCAGTGTCTTCCTTTGATGTCACTGGCCATTTCCCTTTTTATACAGGCTGACATGCCATCTTCCTGTCCTGCTCATCACTTGCCAATCATGCTATAGAGGACTGGATGAAATATTAACCAGCAGCCAGTGAATCAGATTGCTGACTAGTACATAAGGATGACACAGAGCTGCCATGTATCCGGGACAGCTATAGATGCAGCATACAATGGCACACAATCCCATTAACATGGCTGCTTGACTGCTGGGGCATAAGGGGTCTTGCATCATAGTCATACCTCGCTGCACATAATATCTTATATGATCACTAATTCATTTGTAGATTTAACAACCATGTTTTGGAACTGTGGCAAAAATCAATATAAATGAGCACAATAAAAGGATTATGAAAAAAAGATTGCACAAAGTAATATATAAGGATGTAAAGCCAAAGTATTTGTAATCACTAGTTACAAGCATGCATGGCTCATTGGTTCCTTGTGTTGGTACACCCTGCCCCCAGCCCTAGGAGCATGTGACAAGATGGCATCACACAACAAGGACAGGAGAGCAGTAAGATGGTCTCTGGGCGTTTCCTTGGGCAATGTTCTACACTTTTCTATGTAGCAGGGCGCCTCCCAGGGTACCCTGCAAGCTTATATACATGGTTGACATTGGGGCAGTGACTGTGCCACACCCTTTGTCTTGTGTCCTGGGTAGCTTCCCCGGTAGCACAGCCTCTCTTTGGCCCTGCATACACGTGAGGATGCTATTATCATTTTATCATTTAGGAACATTTTCCACCCAGTAAATTGCAATATTGAAAACTATATTTAGTGATAAACAGCTTTCGATGGGAAACAGCAGTTTCCAAAATCACCTGGAATGTTGTGAAGCGCTATTTCATTAAAGTAAAACTCTGTTCCCACAAAAATGTACATATGTCACTAAAATAACTTCTACACCACCTGTACAGTGCAATGTAAAGTAAGACAAGAGAATACTGCATGGCATTACATTGTCATGAGCTTTCCACCTAACCGGAAATAAATAATCACATCACGTTTTATTTAAACATTCAGAATGTACCAGGTGCTCCAAGAGTACACAAAAATTGTACTGAAAAAAAAAACACTTGGCCAAAGCACTTCCCATAGAATCTTCAGTGCATCGAGGCACTGTCATGGAGCACATACCACCATTTTGGTATTTTCCATGTAGCACCACTTTAACTCACTGCTATTTAGTGGGCATGGGCCCTAAAGACTTGTTGGGCAAAAAAGAATTATACTACTTGCTCTTGTGCCTAGGACAGAGAGTGAACTCTTGGGAGGGTCTATCTCTCGGGCTTGACCATTACCATTCAAGTTGCCTTTAGGGAATTCAAGTCTAGCTGAAAGTGTCATCACTGCAAGCACCGACCTACACTGTAACTGTAGGGGTAATGGAGAGCTGGCTTAAGACATTGAAAGGCCTAAAAAAGTTGGACTCCTATATGAGTTTTAAAAATAGGTGGCAAATATTAAGAGGCAATGAGAAAAATTCCATTGTAAAATATATGTAAATACCAGTGGCGGAACTAGTGAGCATGGGCCCAGGTGCAACAATATGCCATTGACCCCACATACAAATGATTAATTAACTCACATATCATCAACTATATTTATACTCGTACTGTATATTTGTCAACCATCTAATTACCTCCCTCATTAACCATATTAAAAGTAATAGGGGCCCATTTATCAAAGTGCATTTGAGGTAAATTCCCCGAAAACACCCGTTTTCGGGGGTTTACCTCAAATACTTAGTATCCCCCGGATGTATGAAGGAGGGACCGCAGCAGGTATCGGAGATACCTACTGCGATCCCTCCATCGCCGCCAGCTACCGCCTCCCCCATAGGTTTCTATGGGGGATGCGATGCTGCCAAATGTATCAATATCGGGAATGCTTCACATTCCCAATATTGACCCCAGCAGCTAACGCCATCTGAAGATAGCGTTAGCCGCTGTGTCCTATGGGCACTTACCCGCATTTCAGCCGGCGGAGGGATCTCCCAGACCGAAGGGGAAGGTCCAACAGGGAAGACCAGGGCCATGCACTAAAAGACATCACGGCCCCAGGCCCAGTTTGCTCATCTGTCCCGCCCCCTTAATGTGTGGAGTAATGGGAGGGGATTATTTGTTTCTGGCAATCAGTCCCTGGAATGGTCCCGTGTGAGCCAGAGAAAGGTACATATATGAAGCCGCCAAGACATAGAACTAAGCATGTCAAAACATAACCAATAATTAAAGTGGACCATTTACTATAAATTGGGGCAGATGTACTAAGCTCTGGAAAGTGATATATTTGAGAGTGATAAACTACCAACCAATCAGCTCATAACTGTCATTTTTCAAACACAACCTGTAACATGACAGTTAGGAGCTGATTGGTTGCCAGTTTATCACTTTCCAATTTATCACTTTCCAGAGGTTAGTACTTCTCTAAGAGTAATAACTATTCTCTACATGCAGTTACACGTAGAGAATTTTTGCCATTAAGCACAGTTGCATGGACTTGTCCCGGCACTCTCCCTCACTCTCTCTCTCTAAAATATATCCTAATTGTCAACTGGATGTGTGGAGGGTGGCAAAGGAGGGTCACATTAAACAACGCGGTACAGTGGCTTCTATGCCTGGAACGGCCCTACTAATAAAGCACTTGAAGCAGTGTTTTGATGTCTAATTTGTTAAATGTTATGAAATGCTAAATAGAACTTGCCTCTAGCAGTCCCCTCTGGCATCATATTTATTGCATTATTGTAACCAATATATAATTATGCATGACATGCAATCTTCTTTATTCACTTTTTCTGAGAAAGAACACCCCTTTTGCGTGAAGCGGTCAATGAGCAGGGACTGTCAGTTTGAATTATTCACATGCTTTTGATTCTAGCAGAATCTGACAGCTCTGCATAGGATCCCATCTGTAAACCTGCATATTTTCCATGTGTGCAGGGAGCACGTTAATTACGTGTATTAAACAAGAATCTTGCAGGTAGTATGTGTTAAAGTCATGTTGCTGCTAATGTTAATCAATGTACTTGTTCATTGATTTTCTCTCTCTTCTCCTTATTCTAAGTGACTCTGTAACCAGCAAGCAAGGAATTATCATTTGCTAGACACCTTGGGGACCATCACTTTATACACAGAAGTGTCTCCTGTCCTAAACTCACTGGAACAAGTTATAGGTCTGAATAACAGATTTTCCCTGAGCCAGTGGAGATATGCCACCATTATAATGGCATAAATACCAATACTCAATCTGCTGCACGCTGTAATCATATAATAATTCCTGGGAGTGATGATTGTTTTTCCTGATCTACAGTTGGCTCAAGAATAGATTTTTCTTTACTTAAGTTCATCAGTGCAGCTGCTGTAAAGTAAATCCACTCCTGAAATTGTATTTGAGATGCACTGACTAGACAAATTGAAACTAAACCAAATAATATTCATTGCCTAATATTGTAGCCAGATAACTAACATTGTATGTAAGTCCTAAATCGCCAATTAGCTTTTATACAGCTGGTGTCATGTAAACAATGAAAGCAAGTTTCTGATTGGTTGCTCTTCCTTCAATGCAAATTTTGCAAACAATTGCATTGGTAGGAAATGATCCCAATTGTGTGCCAGCCTGGGATGTACCCTTATATAAAGGAGGTCCAGCAGTTTTGGCTTCAGGTGTGTTATTGTAATAATCATATTATAATAAGATGTAGCTAAATGTTAATTGTGTGTCCCTTCCGGCTGCCCAGAGGTGGCCGCCACCAGCCTGCAGCCGCCCACTTTCCAAGTGAAAATGGGCAGGCCGGGTGGCCGATGGCAAGATTCATGCTGAAGGGCCCTGCTTAACAATGGCGGTAATTAATAGCGGAGGCACAATGCATAGCATCACGCTCGCCCACTTCCTGTGACACCCCTCCCTCTCCTGCTAACCCGACCTGGATGCTCCGCCTCCTACCCAGGAAGGGCAGCCAGGAAGTCAGCAAGTATGACTTGTTGTCCAGTGTAAAAGTGACAAATAATAAAGAAATATACAGCCTCTCGAGCTAAACGATTTGTAGCTTCTTAATACTTAACTGTTTATCCATTCCTGGGTTATAAACACAGCTCCATGTTGGCGTTCAGAGCCAATACACAAATCTTTGCTTGCATGAGACATTAATAATCAGCAGGTGAAATATGGGAAACAATAGGGATTAGGTACACTGTGAAATCCATCTCTCTAAGGCACCAAGGTGGTGATTAATCTTTTGTGGCTGAGCTGTTGTATAAGATGCCGTCTAAAAATGGTCTGATATTTGTCTTGTAGACAAGATAGGTGCGTGTGTATAGGTGGTGGGAAATAGGCGTTGCATAGAATGTGGATGTGGAACAGAAGGAGGAGTTACAGTGAGAGCTCAAAACAATAGAATGACAATTAAGCAGCAATATAATATTGATATGGGAATATAACTTTTACCAACTAAAATATTACTTAATTTTGCAAGTTTAAAGGATCATTTGTTCAAAGGTTTTTTCTTTGTAGAGCACAGCATTCTAGCCTTAAAGGGGAGATCTACCTTTTGGAGAATTCTACTGTCCAGGCAGATTTTCTATGTAGGTACATTTCTGTTCAAAGTGCCGATGTTTTCTCAGGCATAATATGCGTTCACTATAACAAGCACAATTGTGTGCATACAGTATGTCATGTTGGAAACTTTTCTTTTATTGTATGAATAACAAAAAATTTAAAACAGTGTACTAAGCTACACTCACAAAATTATTACACATGCACAAGCAATGCAAAAAGAAAAGCTGCAACAATTAATCCACAATCAACCAATCAGCAAGGGTTAACTAATGCTATGTCCACCACAGACACATGCAGTGCTTATAACTTTTATGGGCATATCTGCATCTCTGTGCTGGTCGTATCTGATCGCAATCAAGCAAACACACTATTTTGTCCACTGTGCACTTGTATTTCTCCTGTCTTTCTGCCATCAGGCAGCAGATGCTCTGCAATAGCCACAGTTTGAATCAGTCTATTAAAACTTCTGTGTGAGCGGTGGAGACTGGTGTGGTACGATCTAGCTGTGCGCTTACCTCCCACATTCAGCTCTCTCCTCCAGACTGCTGAAGTGTTGCAGATGGTCAGAAAGCACAGGTCCAACGACTCTTTCTTAGAAAGAGAAAGAGATGAGGAACCACACAATGGTATGACATGGACAACAGGAAAGAGTTTGCTAAATTCAGTAGGTGCGTCAGGTTATCTTCATCCTTGATGCTAGCGCTTCAAATGCCCAGCAATATCCTATGTGTGCTCGCAGGTTGAGGTGATGGTTGCCAGTAGCGCCCACCTGACAACCTGACCGATCTATGGGGAATCCCCTCAGTCTGTATTAACTCCCATATGTATCAGACAGACTTCAACTACAAGGGAAGACACATACGGGTACATAAATGGTCTGTCTCTTAACACCCACATATTCCAGACAGACCAGACCCACAATGACAAAAAACCTTGATTCATGTCCACTGCATCTGGAACAAAACACAGGTAGTAGCTACCTGGATATTGTGTGCCACCCACCTAACCTAACTACATTACACAGTATCCGGCTCTATAACAAAAACTGGCCCTGGTGTACAGTACAAACTCACAGACTAGGTGTACGCACTAACAACATGCAGATGTACTATCTACTACTATTAACTCACAAGATATAGTACAGAACACAATCAACAGCTATTGCAAAACATGCAAGTGCACAAACAATACACAAAACACTTGGACACTCGGTAGGGAATGGGCTTGTATCGTGCCTTGGACGCTTTACATGGTTCCACCTCCTACCCATGGGCAGCCTAATTGCCGGTAGTGCGTAGCAGCCCTATTGCCTACCACATGCATACAACGGTATCTTCCTACTAAGTTTACTATAGGGCCTAATGCCAAATCAGTGGGCCGGGCCTAGTGCCCGCCTACCCAGGGGTCACGTTAAATTCTTAATGCAAAGCCTAATGCCCAGTGCTCTTGGGCCTAACTGGGGCGTTCTCTAGGGGCCTAGTGCCCAATAATTAATTGGGTGTACAGCCTAATGGTCTAGGGCTATAAATATCCCACTTACAAGATCTGTCAGACCTCTGGGCCGGCCCTTCCATGCTGGGACCAGCACCGCTTCTCAGCAACCTAAGCTCTGGATCCTCTCTAGGCGCTAACGACTCTGCCGGCTCCTTGACTCCCACCGTACGTCCCCTGAACAGCAAGGGAGCCCCCTTGCTAGGTATAAGTCTTTAGAATAAACCCAGCATCTTCTTTATTCCTTCTGGCATATTTTCCCTTCTTTGGTGTCTTTCCTTCTCCCTTCTGCTGCACCTCTTCTTCGTGGAGCTCTTCTTTGCTCATTCGCCACTAATAAAAGTTGAAGTGAGGAAGCGAAGCCATGATGAATTGGCTCGCTGCAGCTAGCTGATTGGCTGCCAGTCCATGAGCAGTGATTGACTCGCGCCCGGTGCCAATTTTATAATGCCGCAGCACCTTATCTTCAAGCGCTGGCTGCAGATCATCTGTCCCAGCGTTAGGATCCCTCTCTGCGGCCAGCCACCACGCGACACCTACAAATCGCAAAATTTAGCGTTGCAGTTCTCATTTGTCCCACAGTTTGTGCATCAGTGTGTTTTGGTTAGAAATATGGCAATATCACAAGTTGAACTATACTCTTTATTGTTTAGTAATTTGTACTGTGTATGCCTTAATACAGTATACTGTCTGTAAGCACACTATAAAACTATTAGTAAAATAATTTAAATTTAGCATTCTCAATTTACATAATTCATATTCAGGAGTTATATAGTTCTGTGACTCATCATACTGGAAACACTGCGATCAAACACTATCCATGATCCAACTGTAGCTTTTATTTATTTTTACCTCTTCTGGTACCCACTGTTCGTTCATGTTGTTTTTATGACCATGGCAGTCCCTTTCTCTCTCGACGGTAGATGCACTAAGCCTTGGAGAGTGATAAAGTGGAGAGTGATAATGTACCATCCAATCAGCTCCTAACTAATTTTTCAAACACAGCCTGTAAACTGACCGTTAGGTGCTGATTGGTTGGTACTTTATCTTCTTCACTTTTTTACTCTCCAAAGCTTAGTGCATCAAAGTCATCTATTTATTAAGCAAATAAAAGCTGTCAATTTTCCTAAATTAGCCTTATTGTAGTGTACTGGGACTATTTAACAAGGGAGTAATGATATCTCTGATGTCTGCTGCAGCGCCTTTCTTTATGCTTGCAGTAGCAGCAGTCCCCATAGCTTCAGGGCTGATGCTACCATTAGGCAGCTTTAGGCAGCTGCCTAAGGGCGCCAGCTCCTCAGGGGCGCTGTTGAGGTGACTCAGGTTACCAGAACAAAAATGAAAGAAGTCTCTGAAATAGACATCCTTTTGCTACTTAGTACTGACAACAGAAGCAGATTATAAAGACAGCTGCTGCACCCATACTTCTATTCATGTATAGCATGCCTGGCTGGTTCAGCAATGCAGGCAGATAGCAGTGTCAGTACTCTTCCATTCTCCCCCTCTTTGAATGTATACAGGTGATCTGAGGTATTTAGAAACATTTGTGGAATATTTAGCTCAAACTACAGTCAGACACTTTTTGGAGCAGCTCACACATGATGTGGAATAGTATTATCAGAAGTTGCATTGAATATTGGATGGATCGTAACTTCATTATCAATCTACTATTCAGTATGAACTATTGTGTTGATGCGGTGCTGAATGTACACCTGTTTAGCATATGTTGTGTGAATGCTCAGAAAATGAGCATGCACAAAAGTGGCTGTGCACAGTCATGTGCACCTTGGACCATTACCGCCAAAGAGGTGGAACTGGGAGAGCGGATGAGGGGATGGGGGTGGGGGGTGGGGGGTGGGGAAGGGATGTAGGAGGGGGGCATGCTAGGATGAAGCTATGCCTAGCATGCCAAGAAACCTCTGGCCATAAGGATATAACAACAAATCAAGTCACCAATAATTACTGTCTTCATGGGATCTGCTATTCCTGCAAATATGTGTACAGTATAATGCTTGGCCCTGTTAGTGAACACCATAATTTTTGGCTACATTAATGCCTTCTTTTTTTCTGAAGGATCCCTGTCTGTAAACATACTGTACGCTAGCACATGTGCAACCCATTTGCACATTAAAGAAGTCAAGACTGAACCTGGACATAACGTGATAGCATTAGCTTTCACTTTACATTTTTCTTGGCTCAGATAAATAGCCCTGAAAAAGCCTTCCAAATCGCTGTATGCTGGCAAGCTGCAGCATTTGGGGGGGGGGGGGGGGCGGCAACTGGGAGCATTCTACAAAATGGGGGCGTGTTGTCCTCGTTTTGTGGCTAGCCAGGCCTGGGTCTGCAACCCTGGCCAGAGTCACGGAGCTGCGAAGGGCAATCCGAGTAACCATTGCTGATGGGCTTGCAGAAGATCCGTTGCTGTGTCTTAGTATGCAGCACTCAGATTTGCAATGCTGTCAGGAGGCGCCTATATACACCAGATGCCTGCTGCTGCATTAGCATACTACTAGTTGTGCAGGAAGCGGCCGTGCCATACTGTACACCCTGAATCAGGCCAATTATATCTGACTGATTTCTAGCTTACACTCTTGAAAACAAATAATTTTTAGAAGCATCAGTCATCGCTTCGTCCCAACAATGTGTTGCTATGTGCCTCTTGAGAGCACAACTAGCAATTCACTGGCTGTCAATAAGTATACCTATATCCTATACAAAATGAGGTAGCGACTTGGTGGTGTGAACCTATATTCCGCCTATCAAGAAACTTGTGATAAACAAAGTGCCTATCGCCTCGGTACTATCACTAGTTTATTGGGAAATAATTCGTTTTCTTATGAGTATCAATTCCAAAGGCAAATAGCCGCTTTCAATATCAGTAGACAATGGATACATACTGTATGTAACAAGTGCTTCCTGCTGTGTTTATCAGGACACCGCTAATAATAAACATAAAATGGCAAAATGTAAACATGGATAAATATATTCTGTAATCTTTGTGTGGACCAATAATTAGTAATACCATGTGCTATACTCGGTTTCTTTTTTGTAATTCCTAATAAAAAATGTTCTCTTTCCCAACAAAAAGTTGGTGGATATGAAACTCAGAAGCAGCACAACCAATGAGAAAATGGTATTTTGGACTTTATTCTTCCTGGAACAAGCTTTACTTGCCGTGGAAGTCAGACTATATTTGTAAAGCTTAATTCAGTCATACGAAAACATTTTTTTCCAAAACTTTTGTACAGTGTGTCGACAGCAAGCAATGTTCCTATTATTGCACATTACCCTGAGTGTAAATGCATTAACTTTAGTGTATAATGCTTAAAGGCAACACTTAACCTTACTGAGAGGCCAGTGCTAGCTAAGCATTCCCTTGGAATAAAAACTAATGTATAATTCTCTTATCTTTTAACTACCTGGAAATCATTGCTCTAGACCTGAACTCTGCAGTGAGGAGAGCTAAACGTGGCTTAGGCATAATCTTTTCTAATGAGTTCATGTAGTGTGATGAGAACTGTGTGGCCCCTGGAATCCGTCATTCTAGACTGAATTGGAGATAAAGGTGAATGGGTTTTTCTGTTTCTCCAATGCATAGTATCAGAGAGCACACTATCAAACAATGTAATATGTACTGTTTAGCTGTGTTATTGCCTTGTAAATATAACTATTTCCTGTGTCAATAATTTAACTTCCTTCTTAATCACCAAATAGATATAGCCTTGTTTTTTAATTCCTTCCGCTATTTTGTGTTATAGTTGCTATTATTAGAGTACTATTTCCAGGGACACTTTACTATTGGGCAGCTTAATCTAGGACACTACACTTACCTAACATAACATGATCATTGGGTACAGCTATAATTAAATTCTTATAAATAGTATAAACACTTAAAGATACTATACTACTCATGTGTGCTTATATGACTTGGCCAGTATACATGACCAGCTGTTGTACCCGGTTTCACCGGGGAAGACCTTAGATATTTACTGTTTCCATTTCCATCTCAGCACTCCAGTAACACTTTAAGCCTTCACCTCTATAGTAATGCATCCTCTCCCTCACTGCTATAGTAAGACATTTCCCTCCCTCACCTGCGTACTAACACATTCCACTCCCTCACCTCTATAGTAACATATTATCCTTGCTCACCTTTGTAGTAACTAGTTTCCCACCCTTGCCCATGTTGTAACACTTTCGACATTCCCCTGCCTCACCTGAGTAGAAATACAACCCCTCCCTCACACCTGTAGTAACATATTACCCTCACACCTGTAGTAACTTATTCCCCTCCCTCATCTGTGTAGTAACACATTCCCCTCCCTCACCTCTATAGTAACACATTCCCCTCTCACTGCTGTTGTAACACATTTTCCTCTCTCACCTCTGTAATCAGGGCCGGTTCTACCGTTACGCATGGTGCGCAGCTGAGTAGGGCGCCACATAGTGGATGGTGCCTCAGCTGCGTACCATGCGCCGGCACCTGTGTGTTTGTTTTGATTAGCAGCCAATGAGAGTCTGTCAGACTCTCGTCGGCTGCTGCGCCCACTGCCGAAGCCATCTTCCGGCTCCCGCAGTGGGTAATGGTCGAGCCATCAATGACGTCTCTCCCATAATTGAAAGCCACCCTGGATGATGGACATAGGAGCTGATAGCTGCGCCGGGACCAGGAGCAGGAGCGGGGTTTCAGGTAAGTGTTTTTTTTTTTTTTAATTACATGTGTCTCTACTGTGGGGGGGACTACTACTGGGGGCACAACAAGGGGAGGCTACTACTGGCTGGGGGCACTACAAGGGGGGCAACTTCTGGGGGCACTACAAGGGGGAACTACTACTGGGGGCACTACAAGGGGGCCTACTACTGGGGGCACTACAAGGGGGGACTACTACTGGGGGCTCTACAAGGGGGGGAACTACTACTGGGGGCACTACAAGGGGGGACTGCTACTGGGGGAACTACAAGGGGGGACTACTACTGTGGGCACTACAAGGGGGGGACTACTACTGGGGGCACTACAAGGGGGGATTACTACTGGGGGCATTACAAGGGGGCTACTACTGGGGGCACTGCATAGGGGGGACCTCCACTGGGGGCACAACAATGGGGGGACTACTACTAGGGGCACTACAAGAGGGGGGACTACTACTAGGGGCACTACAAGGGGGGGACCACTACTGGGGGCACTAGATAAGGGGCAATACTGGGGGTACTGCATAGGGGGGAAATTACAACTGGGGCCACTGTTTAAAGGGCACTGTATAAGGGGTACCACTATTATGGGCACTGCATGGGAGGACTACTACTGGGGCACTATATAGGGGGGCTACTACTGGGGGCACTACAAGGGGGGTTCTGCATAGGGGGGAATTACAACTGGGGCCACTGTTTAAAGGGCACTGTATAAGGGGTACCACTATTATGGGCACTGCATGGGGGGACTACTACTGGGGCACTATATAAGGGGCTTACTACTGGGGACACAAGGGGCACTGCACAGGGGGGACCACTATTGGGGGCACTGTAAAAGGGGGGCACCAAAAAATATACTCGCTGAAATAACACATTCCCTTCTGTCACTATTCAAATAGGAGGCACACCAACTGCCAATGATGTTTGGCTGCACTCGGGATGTCAGTTAGTGTTTGAATATGAACTGTGCTGCAGCCACGATGAGACAGTCAGACAGGACATTGCACAGGGGGAGCAATCATTTTAGCCCTTTTCACCCCCTTAGGAGTAGAATTTCTAAAATGTTATGGAAGGAATATACTCCCCGATTTTCATGTTTCTAGGTCCAGGGGTTCGGGCTGGGCATTAATGTGTCAGTCAGTCAGTCAGGACTGCACTTCTGGGCCACAACATCATGGAGGCTCTGTGATGGAGCCCAGATCCAGAAGCTCAGAGCAAAAGGCAAGGCTGGTGTAATTTGTGCAGAGCTTTCCTCAGCATGGGATAGCCAGTGATCCCTCCAGGTATACAAATTTGTGTATGGCTGAGCAGGGTGGCACAAGCCTGCCCCACAGCCAGCTACTCAACTGAGTGTCATCCTGGCAAACCGGGAGTCAAGACCCTGTTTTCAGACTACTTCACAGCTGCTGTGCTCTCAGTGCCCTTTTAATCTTTATTAGCACTCATAGTTGTGCTAATTATCACTAATGTGAGGGGGGTGCACAACGTGGGATCTGTCCCCAAAAGCTACAACCAGTACAAGGCTAGATCACACTAAGAAAATCTGCAGATTGGGGTCCCCCAGTCCAAAGGCTATTTGGCAAATTTTAGCCTGGGTCAAGTACTCCACACTGGCCCATTAGCTGAGGCCCATCTCTAAAAGGTAGTTTTAGGTGTAAAACACAGGGACTGACTTATCAAATGACAAAAAGCCTTTTTGTTGGAGAAAACTGGCGTTATTTCCAGCGAAAGAGCTTGTTTTCACTTATATCATGATATTGATGGCAATAACACCCACTAGGGAGCCTATTCATCATGCATCAAGGCAATACACGCTGTTCTGGTAACACTATCTGCTAACCTGCCCACTTTCCTACCACAAAATACATATGTCCGTTGGTGGGTATCATACATAATTAGTGGCAATTAGCTACACAAATTAGTTTGGGTGCTGCTGCACAAGCTCATGGATAGTCCCTCTAGTGAAGAAGGCATTAAATACAGTCTCTCCAGGGGAGGGCTCCAGAGGAAGTAGGGGAGGGCTACTGGATTGCATGGACCAAGCAGTTGAAGAAGATGCTCCATGGAAAAAGTTGCTAGGCTCTGTTTTGTAGAAACTGGTGAGATTCTGAGTGCTATGGGAAACCAGGGGACATGAGTATGCATTATACAGTATGCCCATGCTTTTAAACGTGGAACGGGAGACAGAATTAACTTACACCTCGGCCATCTTGGTTAAGCGGCAAGCCATGCCCCCATGTAATCTTTTAGAAGTAAACTTATTTTAGTGGCACCAACACTTTTACAAGCCGTTACAAAGACACCAAATATTACATTCCTCAAAACCTTACTGTGCATTTTCCACACTTCATCTCATGCCCACAATCAGTTTTTGACCATGCTCCGGTCTACATAACAGAAAGGGTCCCGCTTTTTAATTTCCGTAATGTTTCTGTGCAAGGGGGAGGCAGAGATAGCAGCTAATTAAAAAGGGAAAAAACTGTTAAAAGCCGACAGTTCGACAATAATTCTGTTCCGTTGTGCCTGCAAAGTTAATGTGGCTGCCTCTTAACACAGATGTTTTAATTAGGCACTGTTAATAAAGGGAATATTGTCGAGATTAAAAAGCCAACACGAATATGTGAATGTAAAACGCTAGCACACAGTGTAACACTGGTCATTAGCAACAGTTCATAAAAGAGACAATAGATATAAAAGACAGATTATAAACAATGTTACTATAAAATAATGTGTCTGTAACAGATTCTAGACTACCCTGTAATTCATGCGTTTCCTCATGCTGGAGACAAATTAGATATTTAGCGGATTATTCAGGTCAGGTTTTACTTTAGAATAAATTTTATATTGTTCTTCTAATTGTACTTAGGTTTTGAATATAATCTGCTTAAAATTGCAGAAATTGTGTACGTTGAAATCTATATGTACACAATAAAAAATCTCATAGATCTTATTTTGCAGTGTCTCCTATATATAATATTTTATATATATATATATATATATATATATCTATGGGATGTTGTCGGCATCCCGGCGTGCAGGATGCCAACGGTCTAAATACCGGCGCCGAAATCCGGACAGCGTCAGGATCCCGGCACCAGTATCCCGACCGATGGCAATCTGAATGTAAGTATCTGCAGTTAGGGGGAAGTTAGGGTTAGGGTGCAGGGTTATGGTTAGGCACTAGGAGAAGGGTTAGGGTTAGGCATCGGGGAGGGAGAGTTAGGATTAGGGTGCGAGGAGGGGGAGGTTAGGTTTAGTCACTAGGGGGGAGGTTAGGTTTAGGCACCGAGGAAGGAGTGTTAGTTTTAGGGTGCGGGGAGGCGGAGGTTTGGCTTAGGTTAGGCTTGGAGGTTAGGTGTAGGCAGCGGGGAGGGAGGGTTAGGGTTAGACTTACCTTGTTTCCTGATGGGTGTAGAGATTCTGACCGTCAGGATGCCGTTGTCGGTATTCTGACCAGAAGCATCCCAACCGTCGGCTATCCATACCCAATCTATATATATTTGTATAAAAACAGGTTGTTTATTAACCTCTCCCTGTCCTTATAGTTAAATACTAATAATAATAGCATAAAACACAGATTCATTTTGAACAAGTTTTTAATATATGCAGGTTATAGCAAGTTAGGAGGTGTAGAGTAGGCAGATACATTGCATACAATTCTGACAATGTGATGACAAGTTGTAGTTTGTGAACCTTGTCCTGTGGTGGATATAGGGGCCCATTTATTAATGATCGCATTTGCAATGCGATCTGGGCATGCCATTACTGCCCATGATCGCATTGCAAAATGTGATCATGTCGCTGGAATGTATCATCCGACACACGCAGGGGGCCCCCGCACCGCACATCCTGCATCCATAATATTGCTTACTTCTCCGGAGTCCCACATCGGCGCGGGCATCCGGTGCTGTAAAATGACTGGAAAATGGCCGCTGCGGCCATTTTCCCGTCATTTGTGCATGCATAATATAGGGAAAATGGCCGCCGCGGCCATTTTCCTGGTGACCTGTGCATACACTATAGACTCTGGGCACACTTTAGTGCCCAGAGTCTATAACTCTGGCACTGGCCGCGCACAGCTCAGTGCGCTGCCGGCCGCCCGGCGGAAAGGAGGGGGCCTGTGTTGGAGACTGCACACAGGCCCCCTCCTCTCTAGAAACGCCCCTATTAACCAGCCATACCAAGCAGGTGATAATGATCAGCATTTTAGGTTGAAACACGGGGGCGGAATGCAGCAAGCCGAGAAATGTAGTAAGACCCTGAAAATATCTCATATGCACCAAGCCCCAGAGTGCGATGCACCTGATGCTGTTACCCATAGAAGCCTCCGCAGAGTGCTGATACAGGGATCCAATCGCATCCCTCCCAGCACCCCCCCACAGCATGCATGTCCTCCTGCGAATGCGCAGAGATACGCCGTAGGGGCTTGATACGTGCGATGACCGGCGGAATGCATCACTTCGTGAGTGCGATGCATCATGCATCTCACCCAGGGCCTGATTTAGCTTTGGGAATATAGTACGATTGCAAGTAACTGTGAACCTGGACAAACCATGATGCAATGCAAGGGGAGCAAATACATATATTTTATTTGCAGGTGGGGTAAATACTGGCTGCTTTTGCATGTAGCCCACAAATACTGCACAGCTTTATTTTTACACTGCAATTGTGATTTCAGTTTGGACACCCCCCAAATCTAAATCTCTCTGTACATTTTTAAATCTTCCCCACCAGTAGTGCAGCATGATTTTACCAAGACGCACAGTTACTTGCAATATTATACTCTATTCCCAAAGCTGAATTGGGCCCACAAGGTGCCTACACACGTAACGATTTTTTGAACGTTGTCGTTAACGACGTAGTTATCGTTCAAAATATCATCCAGTTTCTGAGTTATAACCATGGACGATAATCGTTCAAGCGCGCCCCCGTTTGTAGTTTGTAGTTCATCGTCCATTTCAGACTGTCCAACATAACGATTTTCATTAAGGGAAGGAACATTTTTCGTTCATCATTGTAAAAATCGTTCATTACACTTCAAAAAATCGTTCACTTTTTCAAGGGGAAATCTGACAGAAAATCTGACAGATAATCTGACAGAAAATTCTTGGTTACAAAATTGTTACGTGTGTCATTAACTGAAACAGAAACAGCTGTGTAGGACGCTTAAATCTGGGTGAGGAAGAGCCAAACTCTGCTATAAAGGTGAGGTTGTGGAAGACAGTTTAATTTCACAGGTCATACACCATGGCAAGACTGAGCACAGCAACAAGAGTCAAGACACAAGGTAGTTATACTGCATCAGCAAGGTCTCTCCCAGGCAAAGATTTCAAAGCAGACTGGGGTTTCAAGATGTGCTGTTCAAGCTCTTTTGAAGAAGCACAAAGAAATGGTCAACATTGAGGCCCGTAGACGCAGTGGTCGGCCAAGGAAACTTAGTGCATCAGATGAAAGACACATCATGCTTACTTCCCTTCAAAATCAGAAAATGATGAGAAGTGCCATCAGCTCAGAACTGGCAGAAACCAGTTAGAACCAGGTACATCCATCTACTGTTCAGAGAAGACTGGCCAGAAGTGGTCTTCATGGAAGAATTGCAGACAAAAAGCCATCCCTTCGATGTGGAAACAAGGCCAAACAAATCAACTATGCACGAAAACATAGGAACTGGGGTGCAGAAAAATGGCAGCAGGTGTTCTGGACTGATGAGGCAACATTTTAAATATTTGGCGGTAACAGAAGGCAGTTTGTTCGCCAAAGGTCTGCAGTACAATAATGTACAATACAATAATGTACAATAATTCTGCAAGCAGAAGTGAAGCATGGTGGATGTTCCTTGCAAGTTTGGGGCTGCATTTCAGCAAATGGAGTTGGGGATTTGGCCAGGATTAATGGTGTCCTCAATGCTGAGAAATATAGGCAGGTAGTTATCCTTCATGCAATACCATAAGGGAGGCTTCTGATTGGCTCCAAATTTATTCTGCAGCAGGAAAACGACCCCAAACTTTCAGCCAATGTAATTTATCTTCAGCGTAAAGAAAAACAAGGAGTCCTGGAAGTGATGATATGGCCCCCACAGAGCCCTGATCTCAACATCATTGGGTCTGTCTGGGATGACATGAAGAGACAGAAAGATTTGAACAAGCCTACATCCACAGAAGATCTGTGGTTAGTTCTCTAAGATGTTTGGAGCAACCTCCCTGCCGAGTTCCTTCAAAAACTGTGTGCAAGTGTACCTAGAAGAATTGATGCTGTTTTGAAGGCAAAGGGTGGGCACACCAAAAATTGATTTGACTTAGATTTCTGTTCAGTTCATTCACTTTGCAATTCGTTAATTGATAAAAATAAACTATTAGCACTTCTATTTTTTTTAAAAGCATCCTTACTTTGCAGCATTTTTTCCACACCTGCCCAAAACTTTTGCACAGTACTGCATAAGTATACTGTATATATATATATATATATATATATATATATATATATATATATATACAGTCAGGTCCATAAATATTGGGACATTGACAGAATTTTCAGATTTTGGCCTCTATGTACCACCACAATGGTTTTGAAATGAAACAAACAATATGTGCTTTAACTGCAGACTTTCAGATTTAATTTGAGAGTAATTACATCCAAATCAGGTGTACGGTGTAGGAATTACAACAGTTTCAATATGTGCCTCCCACTTTTTAAGGGGCCAAAAGTAATGGGACTATCAACTCAAAAGCTATTTCATGGACAGGTGTGGGCTATTCCTTCGTTATTTCATTATCAATTAAGCAGGTAAAAGGTCTGGAGTTGATTCTAGGTGTGACATTTGCATTTGGAATCAGTTGCTGTCAACTCTCAATATGAGATCAGTTAAGCAAGCCATCATTAGGCTGAAAAATCAACACAAACCCATCAGAGAGATAGCAAAAACATTAGGTGTGGCCAAATCAACTGTTTAGAACATTCTTAAAAAGAAAGAATGCATCGGAGAGCTCAGCAACACCAAAAGACCCGGAAGACCACGGAACACAACTGTGGTGGATGACAAAAGAATTATTTCCCTGGTGAAGAAAAACCCCTTCACAACAGTTGGCCAAATCAAGAGGTAGCTAGGAGGTAGATGTATATGTGTCAAAGTCAACAATCAAGAGAAGACTTCACAAGAGTGAATATAGAGGGTTCACCACAAGATGTAAACCATTGGTGAGCCACAAAAACAGGAAGACCAGATTAGAGTTTGCCAAACAACATCTAAAAAAGCCATTACAGTTCTGGAACAACATCCTATGGACAGATGAGACAAAGATCAACTTGTACCAGAGTGATGGGAAGAGAAGAGAAGGAAAGGAAATGCTCATGACCCAAAACATACCACCTCATCAGTGAAGCATGGTGGCAGTAGTGTCATGGCGTGGGCATGTATGGCTGCCAATGGAACTGGTTCCCTTGTATTTATTGATGATGTGACTGCTGACAAAAGCAGCAGAATGTTCTGAAGTGGTTCGGGCAATATTATATGCTCATATTCAGTCAAATGCTTCAGAACTCATTGGACGGCGCTTTACAGTGCAGATGGACAATGACCCAAAGCATACTGCAAAAGCAACCGAAGAGTTTTTTAAGGCTAAAAAGTGGAATGTTATGCAATGGCCAAGTCAATCCCCTGACCTGAATCCGATTGAGCATGCATTTCACTTGATGAAGACAAAACTGAAGGGAAAATGCCCCAAGAACAAGCAGGAACTGAAGACATTTGCAGTAGAGGCCTGGCAGAGCATCACCAGGGATGAAACCCAGCGTCTGGTGATGTCTATGCGTTCCAGACTTCAGGCTGTAATTGCCTGCAAAGGATTTGCAACAATGTATTAAAAAGTGAAAGTTAGATTTAGGATTGTTTAGTTTGTCCCATTACTTTTGGCCCCTTAAAAAGTGGGAGGCACATATAGAAACCGTTGTAATTCCTACACCGTTCACCTGATTTGGATGTAATTACCCTCAAATTAAATCTGAAAATCTGCAGTTAAAGCACATCTTGTTTGTTTCATTTCAAAATCATTGTGGTGGTGAAAAGAGGCTAAAATATGAAAATTCTGTCAATGTCCCAATATTTATGGACCTGACTATATATATATATATATATATATATATATATATATATATATATATTATCAAATATTGTCATTATGTCATTAACAGTCAACATTTATACTAATACTATTCACCTCTTTTACCGGGGGGATGGGTGGGATGCGAGAATTTCTAAGGGCCCCCTAATGACTAACCAGACAGAGGTTCAGCCGGTGACATGTGACAGAGCATGTACTGTGCCATGCCATGTAAATGAGATTCAGCTAATGTGGAAAGGGTAGTATGCAAATCACATGTAAATAATGGACTGGGAAGGGAAATGTGAGCTGTTATTTAATATATTGCAATCGGAGCCATGCTGAGAATGCTGATACTCACATGTGGATGTGTAATTAACTGGTATTCATCATTACAGGAGCTAAAGTGTCAGTGCAGTGTTTGTGCAGGTCTTACTGTACAATAATGTACATGTATATTTTCTGGACAGGAGTAGCAGCTCCTCTTGCCTTTATATGTGCCTACAGTGGTATACATTCTTTTGGTTAATATTTCTAGGAATCTTGCTTCCTTTACTTGTGAAAGGATTTAATTTAGGCTTGGATCCCAATTGCCCTGTTGTAGAAAAAAAGATATATGTTATTTAATATATATATATTTTATGTTTAAAAGCTGTTTGTTTTTTACAAAGGTTTAAATGTTTTTTGTTTTTTTATTAGAGTGAAATTAAAGGCTTAAATCGAAGACTTTGTGCAATGCACTATAGAACAGAATGGTGGCCACCGAGGCGGTAAGACTTTATTACTCTGGATAGCTTTCATGAGTATCAAACCATTTGTTTTTTGTTTTGTTTTTCAATTCATTTGTTTAAAGGAGGATTGATGTGTGTGTACATGAGTGACAGCATATTCAGGGAGAGATGTACTAACTAAGCCTTGCAAAATGTTAAAGTAGAGAGTGATAAAGTACCAACCAATCAGCTCCTAACTGACATTTTTCAAACACAGCCTGTAAAGTGACAGTTAGGAGCTGATTGGTTGGTACTTTATCACTGTCCACTTTATCACTTTTCAAGGTTTAGTACATCTCCCCGCCAATATGATAAATGTGGATTGTCCAATTAATCATGTATTGAAATCATGCAATTAAAGTCTGACAATTCTAGTACTGTCCTGCATTACACATGCGCTGCATATATCTGCTATGTCCATTCAGAACTGCAATGTGTGAGAGGCTTGATTTTTTTTTTTAATTAGGAGTACAGTAAAAATGATCGTATTAAAACTGCAAGATTATAATGTGTGTGTGTATATTGATGTGATGTGAAACAAAATGTAATCATTCATTTAGAACAATTACAGTATCATTCAGGAAGAAAAGTGCTGAAGATGATGAATTTCAAGTGGAAAAAAACCTCATAGTCTTTAAAAACAAAAAAACTGTGAGTTCTGAATATATCTCTGGATCTGCAGGGTAGTTAGAGCTGAGTATTTGAGGAACATGACCTAATGTACTGTGGAACTCTACAGTATGTTGTCCTCACAAAGCTGATGATTATTAGTTTAAGTAATTAAAAACAGACTGTAAAGCTGAACATCTACCTCTTATATAGAAATATGTGTTATGATTTAATATCTACCAGATAATTGACCGCTTTTAGCTCTGGGTATGTTGGTGCTTTATTCTGCATTAAGGCTTCTAACATCTATTTTATCTTTTGACACAGTATTTTTTGCAGACGTCTGGAAGAACCTTTTCTCTTATGTGCATATTAATATTAATGTTATTTCTTTCTGTAATGTCAGATATAACTTGTCAAAGCCTCCCAAAGTGCCAGTTACGCTTGTTTTTGTACTTCTTTCTATCCATCTTTTATCTCTTACACTCTAATCTTTCTTTCTTGGTCATCTTTCTCTTTTCTTGTCTCTTACTTTTCTTTTCTATGATTTTTTTTTAGAGTAGTCTTCTTTCCATTGATCCTCATTGCTTCTGTGGTGCAGTCTGTGTATAAGTCTGGTGAGCACAATCCTACCGTACACGGTTCTTGCTAGGCTTTCAATAGAACATAACATAATGAAGTAACAACTACACTGGACAAATAAAAAATACACTATATATATATATATATATATATATATATATATATATACACAGTACAGGCTGCTCCATGTGTACTAAATCTTTTAATCTACAAAATTTACCATACATATAAGTATTCATTATTTTACACTCTATCCCCAGTACATATAATTTCACCCTCACTATATGGCATCTCATACACTGAGGCTGAAGAAGCTGCACAGTGATCACGTGACTCTTTGACCAATTACTGAGCATCTAATCCGTCATCACTGTGACGCTCACCAGCGAGAAGCAGCAGGGAATGGCACTGCATTTCCTACAACATTGTAAATTTCACATCAGATTTTATATGAAAATGTCCACTTTATTTTGTATTCATAGATATACACGTTAGTTGGTAACTTGGATACAAATAACTAGAAAACACAGCTTAATTTACACAGCTAAAAATAGTCCTGGATCTGCTAAATACTGAGATAGCCTTAAGTACATTTTATATGACATATGACAAGCAAAGGCTCCAAAATCATAACATTTAAATTGGAGGAAATGGGCACCATCCTGACAGTTTTGGTAACTTCTGCCTTATGTGTCAATAATATGTTAAGCAGGGATGTGTAGTCAGGGTAGGCAGGGGAGGCAGAGCCTCCCCTGTCCTACTCCTGAAATTTGATATAAAAATTTACTTATAAACATTTTCTTTGTTTATTGTAATAATTTTTATAGTTAACACTCCCCAGCTTTGTGGAGCTCCCTGGGACTGCAAGGAGACGAGAGATGAGTCAGCAACAGCTTAGCCTTGCTTCTGTATAGTCAGACATTGCTTGCAGAACTGGGGGCCGGGCCACACCATGGGCAGTAAGCTGCACAGAAAAAGAGCTAATAGAGGTATGCCTCTGAGTATGGGGGGGCGTATCTTGAGCACTGATGGACACCTTGGATGCGTCATGTGACTAGGAAGTGCATTGCAGTGTTTAGAGATTGGAGCTCAGTCAGCAGCAGCAAGAGAAGACTCAGTGAAGCAGGTAGGAGAATCAATGGACACTGAAGCTTAGTGTAGTGAGGGGAGAGTTACAGTGAGTAGGGGGTGAGACAGGCGCTCAGCATTCAGGCCCATCTCCATGTGTGCCTCCTCAGCCATTGAATTCACCTACTTTAGCATATATAATTTTACAGCTATAGATACAATGTACCACACAGCAATATGGAATGGCACAGATCATGAGTGTCGCATATGAAAATCACAGATATGTAGAGCGACTCTGCATGGTGTAGTTGGATCAATATTGAGTGATCAAAGCAACAGGCGGTTATACAGTACATTGTGTCACAAAGCAGTAGTGTCTTGCGGCATCATTGGGCAATGTATGTGCTATATTGCCATATTGTATGTTTCAGTTAATCTCTAATAGAGAGTAAGTGTAGAGCAGGCATGGTGACGGTATTTAGTTCTGTAAAGAGAGAGTTGTATGTATACGTAAATAAACCTGTTTTCAGATGGATCTTTTGCACCATGGATAGGGCTGATGCAAGTGAGCACGGATAACGATGAAGTCTAGGAATCCATGTGTACAGTTAGGGGGATATCCGGCCGTACAGATGTGCACAGCTCTGCATGCTTGTGAATATACTTCTTTAGTTCTATGCACACAATGTGGGGTCAATTACAACCCACTTGCATTGGGCCCTGTACTGTAGTTTTTAATTTTTTGGACCCCAAATATAAATCACGGAACACTGTTGCATATATTTCCATCTCAATATTTATTATGAAGAACAGTGAATTTCACTACTGGAAAACATGGAAGGCATGCAGCTTTGCCAAAGGTAACCTCACTGTGATCTTCCTACCTAGCTACTGTATCTTTCACTACCTTGATAGAAAAGCTCTTCTGCTTTTATTAATGAAGAACCCATCACACTATGGACCTCATTCAGAGTCGGTCGAAGCGGCCGCACGGTCGTACGGGAAAAGGGGCCGGATATGCAAATGATTCCCTCGCAAGTTGTGTCCCTAAGTTCGGATCGGTAGCTGGCCGACCAAGGGGAGGAAGCGGCCGGAAGACAAAAAAATACACCACCTTCTCGTACGCATTACACGTCATCTCCGGGCATATAAGGATTAATCGAGACCATCGGCAACCTTCGAAACTGGTCGTAGAGCTTAAGGTTGACCATACCCTCTCTTAAGCTCTACGATCATGTCAGTGTAAAAACCTCCCATGTCACATGTGCCATGACGCTACTTTGTTAATTATGCACTCCCATAAACCGTATGCACTCCCATAAAACGCCGTTCGCATAATTAGGGCGCCTGCGTTCGGATTTCCACTCCCCCGTTTTCAAGCACCTTCCCCTGTTACCACCCACAAACGCCTCATCCTGTCACTGAAACTACCGACCTGGCTGTGTTCAAGGAGAGAGAAATTTCTGATCGTAGCGGCTAGTTTGCGCACGCGCATTGCAAACTTTACGCATGCGCAGTATAGCGAACATCGGTGGTGTACGACCGTGCGGCCGCTTCGACCGACTCTGAATGAGGTCCTATATGTATTGTGGTGGAAAAAAACATTCGTTGTCAATTTTGTAAGTGATCACAACAATCACAACAATATAAAAATCTAACAGATTGACATTATATTTGTTGGTGCCATCAAACACTCATTTAGAGTTGGACATACTGTATGTCTATTTATTTGTGAAAAATACCCATTTCTGTACTTTGCATGCACACCAAACATGGCTATACACATGTCCAAAGGGAAGGGATGGGTGACTGTAGCATGAGTACAGCAAGGGCTTGTTTTGCGGTAGACCTTTTACACAAATGTGGATACTTTTGTAGCTTATGCTGGGCATACACTGCCAGATAAAATGCCTGTCAGACCGACAGACATTTTATCTGGCAGCCTGTCACCCTGCAGATATCGCATGCATACACTGTGAGACATCACAAAGTGTATTAGCCCCAATATCTGTGCTCCACCTCCAATGGAGGAGACATTTCCCCCTTCCTTCCATGGGAAGGAAATGTCTGTCTGTCGGCCGCAGCTGGGCATACACTGCCCGATATGGCCGATATTTAACATACAAAATATTGCATTGGACGGGCATGCTGGAAAATATGGCAAGAGCCGACCGATCAATATTTTACTCTTGGTCGCCCACACACACAGTGTAGTTATCAGGGAGATTGATGATATCAGGCGGAATGCCCCGATGATTGTATAGTGTATGCCTGGCATTACTCAAAGGTTATTGGGAGACTGCCAATTTCCACTGGAGCCAGCCCAGGAACCTGTGTAAATTATGTCCCCATTTTTAGGGATTGTGTGACAGTGTGTGGCTCTGACTAAGTTCAAACCTAGACAAAAACCTAATCCTGGTCAAACAACACCACAATGCCAAATTTGGTGGAGATAATAAAAAGGAAAGGATATGCAGTGCTAATATAACAATTTATTAATATTAAAACATTGTATTGCAGTGGTTACATAAATAAAATAAATATCATTTAAAAGGTCATTGATAACCTGAAAGAAGATTTTAAATATCATGCATGATATATTAACCCTGTAGGCACTATTTGCTGCAGCAATATAATGGAAAGTGGACACTGATGGAAATGTCATTCAGGAAGAACTGGAGTATATTTGTAAATCCAGTAATGGGGAAATGGTTTTACCAGCTTAGATCAAGGTGAGTGAGGTTTCCAGAATTAGCGATGGCATCACAACCGGCAAACTTTCAACGCAGGGATGTACCCTTCAGCAGTCAATGCTGGAACCAGTAAATAAGTCCCAAATCCAATACGATGTTCCAATAAGGATCCTTGTAGGTGTCCAAATGATGAGTGCCGTAAACCAGGGAAGGCCACCAACGCATTTCGCTACCTACAGGTAGCTTTTTCCAGGTCAGTGTGTGGCCCTGACTAAGTTCAAACCTAGACAAAAACTTAATCCTGGTCAAACAACACCACAATGCCAAATTTGGTGCAGCTAAGTCCAAAACTCTAGCCGTGCATAAAGGACAAACAGATGAACGGATAGACAGACACACTTTCTCACTTATTATATAGATGTACCTCTTTCATTGATAAATGTATTAATTTAATTTATTACTGACACTTAGAGTAATATGTGTGGCCCCTTTGAATGTTGAAGTGCCTACCAGTGCGGCCCCTGAAATACTGTATATCAGATTGTGTGTCACTGCATTAGACAATTAGAGGAAATGTGGGGTACTGTACTTTTGGAATTTGTTATTACCTATTGTGTTGTTAGTATTAGGTAGACATGGTAATATGAAATGTTGCCAAACAATAGATTGAAGTTATGATCCCTCTAAATTCTTTTCCAAAGAATCAGGGAAACTGTATCAGGCTTTTGTAAATTGTTACACCCCATGCAAAGAAATTTCTCTCTTTAATCTCACCCTAGATTACATTATATTTTATTAACCTAAATTAAATTTACTTGCAATGATTCAACATGTTAATAACTATTACATGGTCTGAACACTCTCCAATTACTCTACAAAGGAAAGGGCAGTCTAATTATTTGAAACATTTTTCTTTCACTCTAGGCTTAATGAGTCCATTCTAAATAAACCAAGCATTCTCAAATCTAGTAGACCCTGCATTTTGGAATCATTTTATTTGTCATTTCTAACATCACAAGTATTTCTGCTGTCTGGGAGGCTCATAACCCTTAATAGGAGAACATTCTTACCATAACATCTCACTTCTATAATCAGCTCCACACCCCAGTGTCTCCCTCTGCGAGGGAGATGGGACAGCAGTAGAAGAGGAAGACTGGCTGCTGGGAACAAGGTAGGTATGGAAGCCGGGGGGGGAGGAGGGGGGCAGGATGGAGTATTACACTGTAGTGGGGATGGAGCCATGACAGAGTGGGGGCGGAGTGGGACAAAGTGGAGGGCACGACAGTGACGAGACTGAGGTGACCTGGGTAGACCCTTATTTAATTCCAAGTTCATTTCTGTATTTGCAAATTTCAATTACCTGGAAAAAGTGAGTATTATCCCCAGTTATTCTTCCCTAATTCCTCTTATTTATTAAGATCTATGTACCAAATTCTGACACTATTGCTGATAGATTGAGGTGCGGTTAAATAGGCAAGTATCTCATTGATGGTCTTACCAGTTCCAAACTTCCTTCAATTGCAAGCCCAGACACAAGGCAGTGGTGTTTCTATAATGGGTTAGTGTGTGGTGTGCAAGGGCCCCTGAGGCAAGAGGGAGCCCACAATGCCCACCATGTATGCCTTGCAATGTTTCACCTGTCGACAGTAGTATATCTAGGGGGGGTGAGCAGGGCATGTGCCCTGGGCTTCGTCAGCACAGGAGGGGGCACCACCGCCCGCTGTTCAGGAAACTGGTTTCAAGTCAGTGTACTGAGGGCGCAGGAGCGGGATTTCAGGTAAGTGTTGTGTTTTTTTTATGTGTGTCTTTGTCATATATATGTAAGGGAGACTGGTACTGCATAGGGCGTGCCACTACTGGGGGCACTGCATAGGGGAGACTACTACTTGGGGCACTATATAAGAGGCACTACTGGGGGCACTATATGAGGGGCACTACGGGGGGCACTGTATAGGGGGGAACTACTACTGGGGGGCACTATATAAGGAGCACTGCTGGGGCACTGCATAGGGGAACCACTACAAGTGGCACTGTATAAGGGTGCACTACTGGGGGCACTGCTATTGGGGATATTGCATAAGGAGACTACTACAGTGGGCATTGCAAGAGGGGCACTACTACTGGGGGAATTAAGGTGCATATGGAATGTAAAAGAATGTTCCCAGAGTGACGAGAAACGGTGATGTGTCATGCTGTCATGCCCCATTTTCCAGTGACCACGGCCCTTATGGCATTTTACCACTTTTTCGGTGTGCACACATACTTGGGGGGATGCTCAGTTTTTTAACTTGCCCTGGGCTCCAAATACCCTAGTTACGCCACTGCCTGTCGACCACCTGATTTGACAAGTACTATATGCATGTTGTGGGTACAGCAATGGGCTGTAATACAGCACCGGCAAATGATAATTTAAAAATGGCCACGTATGAGTCTAGATACATAATGCCCATATACAGTGCCCGAACCCTGTACTACCGCAGATATATAGACAATCTTTTTGCTGTTGATGAGTTAATTTAGATGGTGCAGACTCTGAATGGTAGTGATTTACCCATGAAATTTACTTTGAAAATCAATATGCAGAATAAACACTTCCATAATGTTACAATCTATAAACTAGGCTCAAGCCTTGAGAATACACTATATCGCAAACCATCTAAAAAATGCGCTGTTATGTGCCACAAGTCACCATCCTAAACAGCTTAAAGAGTCTCTTCCCATTTGCCAGTTTCTGAAGATACTCCAGATAAATACAAATATGACTAGCAAATGGCCAGTTTGTAAAGACATGTGCAGGTTCAGAGAAAGGGTCTCCAAGGACTCACCAGGTCTGGTGACACTCGGTGCACACTCCGTATCCCGAAAGGAGGGTGTGGCCTAACATAAAGGGGCATGGCCTCACGGGAAATCCCTCCGAGGGTGTCACCTGATGCAGCCTGTACCCCCATAGCAATGCCACTGATATACCGCACACATATTCCACAGTACTTTACAGAGAATATTTGGCCATCCATTCACATCAGTCCCTGCCCCAGTGGAGCTTTCAATCTATATTCCCTACCACATGTATACACACATACACAATAGGTTATTTTTTTTTTCTAGGAGCCAATTAACCTACAATTAATCTACCATTATATTGTCTATTTCTAGCATTCAAGTTGGAACACACATGAGGAATGAAGATGGAGTACACACACAAAACACGTAAAATTGAGAAAATGTATTGCAGTACCTAGATAACCTGTTGCTCTCAAGCACTGTGGGACTCCAAGTCCCAGCATGCCCCTCCATCCTCTGAAAATGAAAATAAGCAGTCTGTGACCTGGAAGGGAATTGGCAGTTAACCGCATTCTGTGATTACAGGGGGCAGCAAGTTCACCCTCTTGGACCACCCATGTACAGGTGATTCCAAGTAAGTTGAATTGTGTAGATGTTTATATATATTATATATATAATATATATATATATATATATATATATGTGTGTGTGTGTCTTTTACTTATGTATACGTAAGGTTTAATGTGTGTGTAAGTCTTAGCAGAAATCAGCACATCCCCATTTGGTTAACTTTCCTTTTTAATAAATGGAGACTGCCCTTTTTGCTTCTTTCCCAATTTATCCTTGTCCCCTCAGCTGAAGTGACTTTCTGTCCCAGAGATAACAAGCCAAATTCTACATCTCACACTTAAATGTCATTTGTTCTGTGCAGTAACTGGCTGCGGATCAGCGATCCTACACAGACCCAATTATATTAACCTGTGTGGGACTACGTCTTAATGACACCATATTAACAAGAGAGGAGCCTTGGCTGGCTGGCCTTTCCCTTTTTACATTTAACCCTTCCTTCCAGTACGAGAGCGAGAATTACCAGTCTGTAAAGGAATGTGTATCATACAAGTTCTAGGTCACACATGAAAGGCTAGTTATTGTTACAGTAAAAAAGAGATGCAGTTCTAAGTTCACTTTGAGGAAGCAAGTAATTGTAATTATATGGGAAAATCTGAAAACATGAACCATACATACATTAGTGCTCCTGTATTGCCATTCAAAGTCTATAGAAATAATACGTTGATTTTCATCCTGTTCATGGGAAAGCAGGCGATGTATGTAATCTGGCCATGACCCTATGTGTTACTGCATTTTCCATTGGCTGTAGCTCTAATTATATTATGTGCAATATCATCAACTTTATAAAAAGTATACATGATGACTGTAATGTAACTATACTTATGTGTAGGATTTGCATATGATACTAAAATAGATCGCTAATATGTACTGATGTTCCAAAGGTAGTCCCTGTATTTTCCCCCATACACACTTTTAAGATGGAGAAATCTGACAAAAGTTACAGTATTAGAGGAGAAAGACAACTATTGTTATTTTATTATATTGGTCACTCACAAACCACAAGCAATGATGACGCACACATTTTCTGTGTGCAAATATGCCTCCCTATTTTCCACCAATAGCGTTTCAAAGTGGGCTCGTGGAATGAGTGGCGGTCCAGGGGGCAGAGAAGCAGGGCTATCGCCCAGGGCGCTGCAGCCTGAGGGTGTGGTCGCAGTCATTCCGCCAGCGCTGCCATATTTACAAACAGTGCTGCTGTTGTTCCTTCCCAGAATGCCGGTGCCGGGCGTGATGTCAACACGCACGGCATTCTGAGAGCGGCTGTGGGAGAGAGAAGGAGAAGCAGCAGTAGCACATCTCCAGAACAAGTAATGTTGTACGCAAATGCGTATGCCATCGCGCACATTGGTTCACACGGATGCAGTAAGGAGTTTTGAGACTTTTCATGCATGCGCAGTAGCAAATAATCTGCACAAACATCAGTACTGTGTGCAACTCTGAATCAGGCCCCCAGTGAGCCTGATTCTGATTTGGAGTCTGTGGTGTATATGTAATAGGCTGCGGACTGCAAGCATCAGCGAGTCCCGTGAGAAACTAGCAGTCTTTTAAAAGGCAATACCAGGTTGATTTTGCCTTTTCAATGACTGCTAGTTTAAAACATTGGGCAGTTTCGCACGAGACTCGCTGATGCTTGCAGTCCGCAGCCTATTACATCCTTCCTGATTTACATCCGTGCTTCCAAATGTGCAAGAACACCCATGTGCCAGCATTCATAGACCCTGAAATGCCACTTGGTGGCACTATCGGTCACACCATCGAAACTTGCGTCAGTTTCTCCATCTGGGTATGGCCTCCTATGAAAGCAGTTGAGCGTCTCTGTACACAACCTCTTTCAGGACACGCCTGCGACACTCCCATAATATGCAACATTTGCGTGCTCTTTTTAGTCACCGCGTTACCTCCCAGTCACCGTCCGGGTACGCTCCTGACACTTCTGACACCGTGCATCCAAATCTGTACTGTGACTCGGGCAATGTAGACTCGAGAATTAATTTTGTGTAGTGAGATTATTGTAATGAGATAAAGCCGTCAGAGAGTGCAATATCTATTTTTATTATCAATAATTTTTATCTAAAGTTTTCAAAGAAATGGAGGTGGGGTACAAAAAAAGGGAGAGGCGAGAAATGTAAGGAGAGGATTGTGCAAGGATACAAACCAGAATCAGCCATTTAAAGAAATAAAAGTTGCAAACCAGAAAGAAATACATCTACAGTCAGGTCCATAAACATTGGGACATTGACAGAATTTTCATATTTTGGCCTCTATTCACCACCACAATGGCTTTGAAATGAAACAAACAAGATGTGCTTTAACTGCAGACTTTCAGATTTAATTTGAGGGTAATTATATCCAAATCGGGTGAACGGTATAGGAATTATAACAGTTTCAATATGTGCCTCCCACTTTTTAAGGGGCCAAAAGTAATGGGACTATCAACTCAAAAGCTATTTCATGGACAGGTGTGGGCTATTCCCTCGTTATTTCATTATCAATTAAGCAGGTAAAAGGTCTGGAGTTGATTCTAGGTGTGACATTTGTATTTGGAATCAGTTGCTGCCGACTCTCAATATGAGATCCAAAGAGCTGTCACTATCAGTGAAGCAAGCCATTATTAGGCTGAAAAATCAAAACAAACCCATCAGAGAGATAGCAAAAACATTAGGTGTGGCGAAATCAACTGTTTGGAACATTCTTAAAAAGAAAGAACGCACTGGAGAGCTCAGCAACACCAAAAGACCCGGAAGACCACGGAAAACAAATGTGGTGGATAACAAAAGAATTATTTCCCTGGTGAAGAAAAACCCATTCACAACAGTTGGCCAAATCAAGAACACTCTCCAGGAGGTAGATGTATATGTGGCAAAGTCAACAATCAAGAGAAGATTTCACAAGAGTGAATATAGAGCATATAGAGGGTTCACCACAAGATGCAAACCATTGGTGAGCCACAAAAACAGAAAGACCAGATTACAGTTTGCCAAACAACATCTAAAAAAGCCATTACAGTTCTGGAACAACATCCTATGGACAGAGGAGACAAAGATCAACTTGTACCAGAGTGATGGGAAGAGAAGGAAAGGAACTGCTCATGATCCAAAACATACCACCTCATCAGTGAAGCATGGTGGTGGTAGTGTCATGGCGTGGGCATGTATGGCTGCCAATGGAACTGGTTCCCTTGTATTTATTGATGATGTGACTGCTGACAAAAGCAGCAGAATGAATTCTGAAGTGTTTTGGACAATATTATATGCTCATATTCAGTCAAATGCTTCAGAACTCATTGGATGGCGCTTCACAGTGCAGATGGACAATGACCCGAAGCATACTGCAAAAGCAACCAAAGAGTTTTTTAAGGCTAAAAAGTGGAATGTTATGCAATGGCCAAGTCAATCCCCGGACCTGAATCTGATTGAGCATGCATTTCACTTGATGAAGACAAAACTGAAGGGAAAATGCCCCAAGAACAAGCAGGAACTGAAGACATTTGCAGTAGAGGCCTGGCAGAGCATCACCAGGGATGAAACCCAGCGTCTGGTGATGTCTATGCGTTCCAGACTTCAGGCTGTAATTGCCTGCAAAGGATTTGCAACAAAGTATTAAAAAGTGAAAGTTAGATTTAGGGTTGTTTAGTTTGTTCCATTACTTTAGGCCCCTTAAAAAGTGGGAGGCACATATAGAAACCGTTGTAATTCCTACACCGTTCACCTGATTTGGATGTATTTACCCTCAAATTAAATTTGAAAGTCTGCAGTTAAAGCACATCTTGTTTGTTTCATTTCAAAACCATTGTGGTGCTGAATAGAGGCCAAAATATGAAAATTCTGTCAATGTCCCAATATTTATGGACCTGACTGTATATCTACAAATGCGGGGTGAGGTGAAGAAGAGGGGTCTGCACCTTGTTAATTTTAAACAAAGTACAGAATTAGCTGACCCAGAAAGTTGGGAGCGTGCTGTCCCATCTCCCTCATATTCATGCCATGTGAACTACTTGACCATAGAGCAGGGGTTCCCAACCATGGTCCTCAAGGCACGCTAACAGTCCAGGTTTAAGGGATAGCCATACTTGAGCACAAGTGACTTAGGCCCTCATTCAGAGCCGTACGCTCTGAGCAGAGCGCACGCTCTGAATGAGGGCCGCCCTCCATGAAAATGGAGCGGCCTCCTGGACGCTCGTATAGCTGTGGGTGACCACCCACAGGCTATACGAGCGTGCAGTTTGATGGCCGCGATGGTCTTGACCATCGCGACCATCGAAACTGCGAGCCGGAGCCTGCGGTTGAGGTTTTCAACCGCAAGCTCCGGAGTGGTTTTGGCTCTATCAGAGCCAAAATCACTCCCACTGACATCACTAGTGATGTCAGTGGGCCGGCTTCTGACGGGAGGCGTTGCCCCCGTCAGGGAGGCACGCCCCCGGCACGCCCATCAAAGGGGGCGTGCTGTCAATCAACATCGACAGCACGCCCCCTTTGATCAGACACAACGAGCGAAGGACTTTCCTTCGCTCGTCGCATCTGGCGCATGCGCACGACGGAGCTCCCTCCGTCGTGCGCATGCTCAGTGCATAACATCGACCCACTTGTGAGCGGACAGCCGCTCGCGAGTGGGTCTGAATCAGGCCCTTAATTAGTACCTCAGTTATTTTGATTTAACCATCTGTGCACAATCATGGATATCACTAAAACCAGGACTGTTAGTTAGTGTGCCTTGAGGACCGAGGTTGGGAATCACTGCCATAGAGGAAGATGCAGAGTTTGAGAAATTGGTGATAGCAGTCTCCATCACAAAGGCTTTATTACATTTTCTATATAATTTTGGATTGTAGCATGGGAGGAATCTTTCCAAAACTGACAAATTGATGTTTTGGTGGCAATCAAGATATGGGCCAAATGTATCTATTGTGTTTGGAAAGTCCTAGGGATACTGATGTTAAAGGGCTATAATGGGAGAAAGTTCAATAGGGGTAGGTTAAACTTTAGAGATCAAAGTACCCACCTCCTCCCAAAATTATTCAATAAGTGGAAACTCTCCAAAAATTATTAAATAGATCCCCAGTTTGAGAGTTACATCAGGAGGCTTAAGGGTAAATTTACTAAAGATCGATTTTAATTGATTTCAAATCTAGCTAAATCAATCAACATTGATTTTGTGTTTCTGGGGTTAAATCACACATTTACTAACACTTAAAAAAACACATTAAAAATTGTCTGTTAGTAAATATGTGTTTTAGCCCCAAAAACACAACATCAAGGTTTGATTAAATTCGACCTTTAGTATATATACCTTAGAGTTGTGAGGCCAGAAATGATATAATTGGTAGGGGTGAGATACAATCGATATAAAAACATAATATGTATTTCTAGATGGTTTAAAAGGGTGATAACCTAAATGCTTTACTTTAAATAGTCTGCCACTGTCAGGCCGAAAAGAGTTTTGAGATCCAATTTCCACTATAGAGCCGTATTAAATTTGAATGGACCCGCGATACTTTTCCTCCTCCCGGACTTTTCGACTACATCGCGAGTTTGGCAGGCGGAAAAGTATCGCGCGTGCCCGCTTATCCTCGTATTCAATTTGAAAGTACGCAAAAACGGGACCCGGCGAAACCTAAACAAGCGGAAAGTACTGTTAGGTTTTGGAAATCAGCCTGACACCCCCCAAAAGATGCTCTGACATAGGGGTTCCCTATGGTTACCCCCGATTTGGCTTGCTGAAGGTATTTGTTGTTTTTAAACGGGCTCAATAGCTGCTAAATAGTGTTTTTGTATCAGTGATGCAGAATAGTATTCAGGAGGTTTTTTTGCACAAAATAACTTATCCCACCATATTTGGAGCACTTGAAAATGGGGGTCAGGATTTTTTAAAGTTGCTAAAGTTAAGTTTAAAAAAACGTGAAAAAAAACAGCCGCCTGCCGCAAGCCCCTGCAATGAAAAAAACACATGCGGCATACTTGGGGACCGCCCTGGAGCCTAGTTCGCTAGTTTTGAACTTTGTCCCCCAACATTTTTTTTTCTGCCGCAAAAATGAAAGTGATTTTTTGGGGTGTTCTCAAGTGTTTTTTTTTTTTTTTTTTGACGCAGTTTACCTTTGGGGACTGTCCGAAGACTGCATGGGGGTTCCCGCAACGGTGCACCCCAAAACCCCACTTCTGCACTTTTTTCCACCTGCTATTCATAGGTGAAACTTTTCCGCCTATTACATTGCATTAACTTTCCACCTAGGCGGAAAGTCTTCCAAATTGAATACGGCGATGCTTTTCCGCCTGGTGAAATGACGTCATCAGCGAAAAAGTTTCGCCGATTCCGGCTTTTCGCCTCAAATTGAATACGGGCCATAGTTGAGGTTTGGATTTGGTAAGGTATCATTGGCCCCCTCTACTACTAACTTGAATAAGTCTTTAGTGGATGTCAGCCAGAGATAATTGTAGTCAGGGCTGCCATCAGAAATGGTGGGGCCCGGTACTGACAAATTAGGCAGGGCCCCCCTCGGGGTATGGGGCAGAAGTGGGCGTAGCTGTGGATGTGGGTGGAGCTACTTTGGGGGGTTAGAGACAGGGAGGGCTGGACTTATTGGGGGCACAGATTAATCGTTCGTAAGTGCTGTTATATTACTTGCTGTGTTGACATTTTCATTTTCATGTTTTTAATTTAATATATCTAAGCACAAGCTGTTTTGTGTGTGTATATGTATGTATGTATGTATATATATATATATATATATAAAACATACATACACAAACTAAAGACTTTGGTGCTTAGCTATATTAAATTAAAAGCATGCAAAAGTAAGTGTCAGCACAGCAAGTAATATAGCAGCACTTACCCACATGTATGTGAGTGAATATATATATATATATATATATATATATATATGCACACACAAACACTGTATATATGCTATATATATATATATATATATACACTGTATATATAATATATATACATATACATATATATATATGCACACTGTATGTATAATATATATATATATATATTGTATATAATACATATAATACATAAATTAGGCACTCCCTCCCTACAACAGAGCCCAAACTTACCTGGACACTCGGCCGTCTCAGTGACTCTGGGAGCTCCCTCAGCGCAGAGTGATGTGCGGTACCGCGTGTCACTAGTGGAATGCACTGGCAGCTGCCAGAGAAGAGGAGAACCACAGCTCACGGAACGGCCGCTGCTGATTTGCTGGATGCTGTTCCACGAGCTGTGATTGGCTCGCGGAACTGCAGCCAATCAGCAGCGGCCGCTGCTGATTGGCTGGCTGCCATTCCGCGAGCTGCTGTGATTGGCTAACGGCCGGCTCCTTGTATTAAATGCCACCAAGTCTCTTTACGACTTTGGCTGCCCCCGGTGCATTCCAGCAGTGATGTGCGGTACCGCACATCACTGAATTTCACACCTCCGCTACCCGGGCCCCCTCTCTCTCCGGGCCCGGGACTGGAGACCCCGCAGTCCCCCCCTGATGGCGGCCCTGATTGTAGTGATTCCCTTGTTTCACATTTAGCTGTTTACCAGTGGTGTATTTGTTAATATTTGTAAATGTTCTGGGAGAAGATGCCGTATTAAGCTTGGAGGACGGTAAAGGGGGAGTAAAGAAATCAGTATGTTAGCTAGTGTGGAAGACAAACACAAATCCTAAACTTGCAAAGTGTATTGCATCTACAGATGTGTCCTCCTCATGCACCTAGCATTTGTGTACCACGGATACCGATTCAAACTTTTCCCTAAATTTACCATCTTATTTGCATTGTAGCCATATACAAAGTCACTTACAGTGTACCAGGAACACTAGATTACTACTTTTGTCACAAAGGGATCTATTTACTTACATTGCACTTTTCGCTGAAAAAAAGCCCCTCCTGCTCGCCTGCTACCTCTGCGGAGCAGAAGGCGGCTACCGCAATAGTTACTATTGCTGCTCCTGCCGAAGAGGGTGATTGGCAAATCCCCTCTGCGGTGAGCGCTCAGGCACACAGCGCATCCCATAGTGTTTACTGAGCATGTGTGATGAATGGTATCCTATCAGATGATGCAGTGACAGCATGGACAAATTCCTTTCAAGACAGCAGCTCTGAGGTTTTTTTTTTTTACAACAGCTTTATTGACACAAAAAAAACAGAGACTTCCTGGATGCTTTTTTTCAGTCAGAGGACGAGTTACCGGCAGCCTGGGGACGCGTTGCGCCAGGCGAGCAGACTGGATGCAGTAAGTATTTAAAAATGCTTGAAAACTACTGAAGCACTTAGCGCTGCCATAGGAGCCTATGGCAGTGCGATAGGACATCACAGATTTAATGCTGGAGGCAGCTTAGACCTGAACATCCGATAGTACATATCGAGAAGTGGTATGTACTTTGATTTTCTGTGCCTCTGAGCTATTTGCGCCCTTAACTACAGTTAGTAAATAGACCCCAAGTAATTAGTATAAGGTTACAGATTAAGCATAAGAGGCACAAGGCATAGTGCGGTTGCCTTTTTTACCCAGATTAGCGACTAAATCGCATATAAGAGTACAGGAGACATCAGCACCGGTAATCAGAGTACCTCTGCACTGTACGTTTGCCGCATTAGTAATGCAAATAAAATACATATTTTGAGAAAAATTCTCTGGAGAGACACTTGACGCAGCTAATTCACAAACTCTGTGGCACGCCAAATGGGGAAATTGGGCCCAAGTTCAGCTAATGTGTATGTGGACACATTTGTAGATACTGATTTGAGCAAACACAGCAGTTATCCGACATCAAAATCCTATTATAAATACTTGAATTTATGGCTTGATCCTATTCCTATGGCCAGAAAGTGCATCACATAACAAAGGTCTATGCAGGCCCAGGTGTTCGCTTGGATAAATTTGGGGATGTGATTTCTAATTCCACCCCTAAAATTCACTTTAGCAATCTTAGTGCTGTTTAAAACTCACTGTGCTGTTTTGTTGATGTGCTGTGAAACTACAAAGCACATTATTAAAATATGGTATCAGATGTACGTTGGCTGATAGTAGCACATCTCCAGAACAAGTAATGTTGTACGCAAATGCGTATGCCATCGCGCACATTGGTTCACACGGATGCAGTAAGGAGTCTCGAGACTTTTCATGCATGCGCAGTAGCAAATAATCTGCACAAACATCAGTACTGTGTGCAACTCTGAATCAGGCCCCCAGTGAGCCTGATTCTGATTTGGAGTCTGTGGTGTATATGTAATAGGCTGCGGACTGCAAGCATCAGCGAGTCCCGTGAGAAACTAGCAGTCTTTTAAAAGGCAATACCAGGTTGATTTTGCCTTTTCAATGACTGCTAGTTTAAAACATTGGGCAGTTTCGCACGAGACTCGCTGATGCTTGCAGTCCGCAGCCTATTACATCCTTCCTGATTTACATCCGTGCTTCCAAATGTGCAAGAACACCCATGTGCCAGCATTCATAGACCCTGAAATGCCACTTGGTGGCACTATCGGTCACACCATCGAAACTTGCGTCAGTTTCTCCATCTGGGTATGGCCTCCTATGAAAGCAGTTGAGCGTCTCTGTACACAACCTCTTTCAGGACACGCCTGCGACACTCCCATAATATGCAACATTTGCGTGCTCTTTTTAGTCACCGCGTTACCTCCCAGTCACCGTCCGGGTACGCTCCTGACACTTCTGACACCGTGCATCCAAATCTGTACTGTGACTCGGGCAATGTAGACTCGAGAATTAATTTTGTGTAGTGAGATTATTGTAATGAGATAAAGCCGTCAGAGAGTGCAATATCTATTTTTATTATCAATAATTTTTATCTAAAGTTTTCAAAGAAATGGAGGTGGGGTACAAAAAAAGGGAGAGGCGAGAAATGTAAGGAGAGGATTGTGCAAGGATACAAACCAGAATCAGCCATTTAAAGAAATAAAAGTTGCAAACCAGAAAGAAATACATCTACAGTCAGGTCCATAAACATTGGGACATTGACAGAATTTTCATATTTTGGCCTCTATTCACCACCACAATGGCTTTGAAATGAAACAAACAAGATGTGCTTTAACTGCAGACTTTCAGATTTAATTTGAGGGTAATTATATCCAAATCGGGTGAACGGTATAGGAATTATAACAGTTTCAATATGTGCCTCCCACTTTTTAAGGGGCCAAAAGTAATGGGACTATCAACTCAAAAGCTATTTCATGGACAGGTGTGGGCTATTCCCTCGTTATTTCATTATCAATTAAGCAGGTAAAAGGTCTGGAGTTGATTCTAGGTGTGACATTTGTATTTGGAATCAGTTGCTGCCGACTCTCAATATGAGATCCAAAGAGCTGTCACTATCAGTGAAGCAAGCCATTATTAGGCTGAAAAATCAAAACAAACCCATCAGAGAGATAGCAAAAACATTAGGTGTGGCGAAATCAACTGTTTGGAACATTCTTAAAAAGAAAGAACGCACTGGAGAGCTCAGCAACACCAAAAGACCCGGAAGACCACGGAAAACAAATGTGGTGGATAACAAAAGAATTATTTCCCTGGTGAAGAAAAACCCATTCACAACAGTTGGCCAAATCAAGAACACTCTCCAGGAGGTAGCTGTATATGTGTCAAAGTCAACAATCAAGAGAAGACTTCACAAGAGTGAATATAGAGGGTTCACCACAAGATGCAAACCATTGGTGAGCCACAAAAACAGAAAGACCAGATTACAGTTTGCCAAACAACATCTAAAAAAGCCATTACAGTTCTGGAACAACATCCTATGGACAGAGGAGACAAAGATCAACTTGTACCAGAGTGATGGGAAGAGAAGGAAAGGAACTGCTCATGATCCAAAACATACCACCTCATCAGTGAAGCATGGTGGTGGTAGTGTCATGGCGTGGGCATGTATGGCTGCCAATGGAACTGGTTCCCTTGTATTTATTGATGATGTGACTGCTGACAAAAGCAGCAGAATGAATTCTGAAGTGTTTTGGACAATATTATATGCTCATATTCAGTCAAATGCTTCAGAACTCATTGGATGGCGCTTCACAGTGCAGATGGACAATGACCCGAAGCATACTGCAAAAGCAACCAAAGAGTTTTTTAAGGCTAAAAAGTGGAATGTTATGCAATGGCCAAGTCAATCCCCGGACCTGAATCTGATTGAGCATGCATTTCACTTGATGAAGACAAAACTGAAGGGAAAATGCCCCAAGAACAAGCAGGAACTGAAGACATTTGCAGTAGAGGCCTGGCAGAGCATCACCAGGGATGAAACCCAGCGTCTGGTGATGTCTATGCGTTCCAGACTTCAGGCTGTAATTGCCTGCAAAGGATTTGCAACAAAGTATTAAAAAGTGAAAGTTAGATTTAGGGTTGTTTAGTTTGTTCCATTACTTTAGGCCCCTTAAAAAGTGGGAGGCACATATAGAAACCGTTGTAATTCCTACACCGTTCACCTGATTTGGATGTATTTACCCTCAAATTAAATTTGAAAGTCTGCAGTTAAAGCACATCTTGTTTGTTTCATTTCAAAACCATTGTGGTGCTGAATAGAGGCCAAAATATGAAAATTCTGTCAATGTCCCAATATTTATGGACCTGACTGTATATCTACAAATGCGGGGTGAGGTGAAGAAGAGGGGTCTGCACCTTGTTAATTTTAAACAAAGTACAGAATTAGCTGACCCAGAAAGTTGGGAGCGTGCTGTCCCATCTCCCTCATATTCATGCCATGTGAACTACTTGACCATAGAGCAGGGGTTCCCAACCATGGTCCTCAAGGCACGCTAACAGTCCAGGTTTAAGGGATAGCCATACTTGAGCACAAGTGACTTAGGCCCTCATTCAGAGCCGTACGCTCTGAGCAGAGCGCACGCTCTGAATGAGGGCCGCCCTCCATGAAAATGGAGCGGCCTCCTGGACGCTCGTATAGCTGTGGGTGACCACCCACAGGCTATACGAGCGTGCAGTTTGATGGCCGCGATGGTCTTGACCATCGCGACCATCGAAACTGCGAGCCGGAGCCTGCGGTTGAGGTTTTCAACCGCAAGCTCCGGAGTGGTTTTGGCTCTATCAGAGCCAAAATCACTCCCACTGACATCACTAGTGATGTCAGTGGGCCGGCTTCTGACGGGAGGCGTTGCCCCCGTCAGGGAGGCACGCCCCCGGCACGCCCATCAAAGGGGGCGTGCTGTCAATCAACATCGACAGCACGCCCCCTTTGATCAGACACAACGAGCGAAGGACTTTCCTTCGCTCGTCGCATCTGGCGCATGCGCACGACGGAGCTCCCTCCGTCGTGCGCATGCTCAGTGCATAACATCGACCCACTTGTGAGCGGACAGCCGCTCGCGAGTGGGTCTGAATCAGGCCCTTAATTAGTACCTCAGTTATTTTGATTTAACCATCTGTGCACAATCATGGATATCACTAAAACCAGGACTGTTAGTTAGTGTGCCTTGAGGACCGAGGTTGGGAATCACTGCCATAGAGGAAGATGCAGAGTTTGAGAAATTGGTGATAGCAGTCTCCATCACAAAGGCTTTATTACATTTTCTATATAATTTTGGATTGTAGCATGGGAGGAATCTTTCCAAAACTGACAAATTGATGTTTTGGTGGCAATCAAGATATGGGCCAAATGTATCTATTGTGTTTGGAAAGTCCTAGGGATACTGATGTTAAAGGGCTATAATGGGAGAAAGTTCAATAGGGGTAGGTTAAACTTTAGAGATCAAAGTACCCACCTCCTCCCAAAATTATTCAATAAGTGGAAACTCTCCAAAAATTATTAAATAGATCCCCAGTTTGAGAGTTACATCAGGAGGCTTAAGGGTAAATTTACTAAAGATCGATTTTAATTGATTTCAAATCTAGCTAAATCAATCAACATTGATTTTGTGTTTCTGGGGTTAAATCACACATTTACTAACACTTAAAAAAACACATTAAAAATTGTCTGTTAGTAAATATGTGTTTTAGCCCCAAAAACACAACATCAAGGTTTGATTAAATTCGACCTTTAGTATATATACCTTAGAGTTGTGAGGCCAGAAATGATATAATTGGTAGGGGTGAGATACAATCGATATAAAAACATAATATGTATTTCTAGATGGTTTAAAAGGGTGATAACCTAAATGCTTTACTTTAAATAGTCTGCCACTGTCAGGCCGAAAAGAGTTTTGAGATCCAATTTCCACTATAGAGCCGTATTAAATTTGAATGGACCCGCGATACTTTTCCTCCTCCCGGACTTTTCGACTACATCGCGAGTTTGGCAGGCGGAAAAGTATCGCGCGTGCCCGCTTATCCTCGTATTCAATTTGAAAGTACGCAAAAACGGGACCCGGCGAAACCTAAACAAGCGGAAAGTACTGTTAGGTTTTGGAAATCAGCCTGACACCCCCCAAAAGATGCTCTGACATAGGGGTTCCCTATGGTTACCCCCGATTTGGCTTGCTGAAGGTATTTGTTGTTTTTAAACGGGCTCAATAGCTGCTAAATAGTGTTTTTGTATCAGTGATGCAGAATAGTATTCAGGAGGTTTTTTTGCACAAAATAACTTATCCCACCATATTTGGAGCACTTGAAAATGGGGGTCAGGATTTTTTAAAGTTGCTAAAGTTAAGTTTAAAAAAACGTGAAAAAAAACAGCCGCCTGCCGCAAGCCCCTGCAATGAAAAAAACACATGCGGCATACTTGGGGACCGCCCTGGAGTCTAGTTCGCTAGTTTTGAACTTTGTCCCCCAACATTTTTTTTTCTGCCGCAAAAATGAAAGTGATTTTTTGGGGTGTTCTCAAGTGTTTTTTTTTTTATTTTTTGACGCAGTTTACCTTTGGGGACTGTCCGAAGACTGCATGGGGGTTCCCGCAACGGTGCACCCCAAAACCCCACTTCTGCACTTTTTTCCACCTGCTATTCATAGGTGAAACTTTTCCGCCTATTACATTGCATTAACTTTCCACCTAGGCGGAAAGTCTTCCAAATTGAATACGGCGATGCTTTTCCGCCTGGTGAAATGACGTCATCAGCGAAAAAGTTTCGCCGATTCCGGCTTTTCGCCTCAAATTGAATACGGGCCATAGTTGAGGTTTGGATTTGGTAAGGTATCATTGGCCCCCTCTACTACTAACTTGAATAAGTCTTTAGTGGATGTCAGCCAGAGATAATTGTAGTCAGGGCTGCCATCAGAAATGGTGGGGCCCGGTACTGACAAATTAGGCAGGGCCCCCCTCGGGGTATGGGGCAGAAGTGGGCGTAGCTGTGGATGTGGGTGGAGCTACTTTGGGGGGTTAGAGACAGGGAGGGCTGGACTTATTGGGGGCACAGATTAATCGTTCGTAAGTGCTGTTATATTACTTGCTGTGTTGACATTTTCATTTTCATGTTTTTAATTTAATATATCTAAGCACAAGCTGTTTTGTGTGTGTATATGTATGTATGTATGTATATATATATATATATATATAAAACATACATACACAAACTAAAGACTTTGGTGCTTAGCTATATTAAATTAAAAGCATGCAAAAGTAAGTGTCAGCACAGCAAGTAATATAGCAGCACTTACCCACATGTATGTGAGTGAATATATATATATATATATATATGCACACACAAACACTGTATATATGCTATATATATATATATATATATACACTGTATATATAATATATATACATATACATATATATATATGCACACTGTATGTATAATATATATATATATATATTGTATATAATACATATAATACATAAATTAGGCACTCCCTCCCTACAACAGAGCCCAAACTTACCTGGACACTCGGCCGTCTCAGTGACTCTGGGAGCTCCCTCAGCGCAGAGTGATGTGCGGTACCGCGTGTCACTAGTGGAATGCACTGGCAGCTGCCAGAGAAGAGGAGAACCACAGCTCACGGAACGGCCGCTGCTGATTTGCTGGATGCTGTTCCACGAGCTGTGATTGGCTCGCGGAACTGCAGCCAATCAGCAGCGGCCGCTGCTGATTGGCTGGCTGCCATTCCGCGAGCTGCTGTGATTGGCTAACGGCCGGCTCCTTGTATTAAATGCCACCAAGTCTCTTTACGACTTTGGCTGCCCCCGGTGCATTCCAGCAGTGATGTGCGGTACCGCACATCACTGAATTTCACACCTCCGCTACCCGGGCCCCCTCTCTCTCCGGGCCCGGGACTGGAGACCCCGCAGTCCCCCCCTGATGGCGGCCCTGATTGTAGTGATTCCCTTGTTTCACATTTAGCTGTTTACCAGTGGTGTATTTGTTAATATTTGTAAATGTTCTGGGAGAAGATGCCGTATTAAGCTTGGAGGACGGTAAAGGGGGAGTAAAGAAATCAGTATGTTAGCTAGTGTGGAAGACAAACACAAATCCTAAACTTGCAAAGTGTATTGCATCTACAGATGTGTCCTCCTCATGCACCTAGCATTTGTGTACCACGGATACCGATTCAAACTTTTCCCTAAATTTACCATCTTATTTGCATTGTAGCCATATACAAAGTCACTTACAGTGTACCAGGAACACTAGATTACTACTTTTGTCACAAAGGGATCTATTTACTTACATTGCACTTTTCGCTGAAAAAAAGCCCCTCCTGCTCGCCTGCTACCTCTGCGGAGCAGAAGGCGGCTACCGCAATAGTTACTATTGCTGCTCCTGCCGAAGAGGGTGATTGGCAAATCCCCTCTGCGGTGAGCGCTCAGGCACACAGCGCATCCCATAGTGTTTACTGAGCATGTGTGATGAATGGTATCCTATCAGATGATGCAGTGACAGCATGGACAAATTCCTTTCAAGACAGCAGCTCTGAGGTTTTTTTTTTTTTACAACAGCTTTATTGACACAAAAAAAACAGAGACTTCCTGGATGCTTTTTTTCAGTCAGAGGACGAGTTACCGGCAGCCTGGGGACGCGTTGCGCCAGGCGAGCAGACTGGATGCAGTAAGTATTTAAAAATGCTTGAAAACTACTGAAGCACTTAGCGCTGCCATAGGAGCCTATGGCAGTGCGATAGGACATCACAGATTTAATGCTGGAGGCAGCTTAGACCTGAACATCCGATAGTACATATCGAGAAGTGGTATGTACTTTGATTTTCTGTGCCTCTGAGCTATTTGCGCCCTTAACTACAGTTAGTAAATAGACCCCAAGTAATTAGTATAAGGTTACAGATTAAGCATAAGAGGCACAAGGCATAGTGCGGTTGCCTTTTTTACCCAGATTAGCGACTAAATCGCATATAAGAGTACAGGAGACATCAGCACCGGTAATCAGAGTACCTCTGCACTGTACGTTTGCCGCATTAGTAATGCAAATAAAATACATATTTTGAGAAAAATTCTCTGGAGAGACACTTGACGCAGCTAATTCACAAACTCTGTGGCACGCCAAATGGGGAAATTGGGCCCAAGTTCAGCTAATGTGTATGTGGACACATTTGTAGATACTGATTTGAGCAAACACAGCAGTTATCCGACATCAAAATCCTATTATAAATACTTGAATTTATGGCTTGATTCTATTCCTATGGCCAGAAAGTGCATCACATAACAAAGGTCTATGCAGGCCCAGGTGTTCGCTTGGATAAATTTGGGGATGTGATTTCTAATTCCACCCCTAAAATTCACTTTAGCAATCTTAGTGCTGTTTAAAACTCACTGTGCTGTTTTGTTGATGTGCTGTGAAACTACAAAGCACATTATTAAAATATGGTATCAGATGTACGTTGGCTGATAGTAGCACATCTCCAGAACAAGTAATGTTGTACGCAAATGCGTATGCCATCGCGCACATTGGTTCACACGGATGCAGTAAGGAGTCTCGAGACTTTTCATGCATGCGCAGTAGCAAATAATCTGCACAAACATCAGTACTGTGTGCAACTCTGAATCAGGCCCCCAGTGAGCCTGATTCTGATTTGGAGTCTGTGGTGTATATGTAATAGGCTGCGGACTGCAAGCATCAGCGAGTCCCGTGAGAAACTAGCAGTCTTTTAAAAGGCAATACCAGGTTGATTTTGCCTTTTCAATGACTGCTAGTTTAAAACATTGGGCAGTTTCGCACGAGACTCGCTGATGCTTGCAGTCCGCAGCCTATTACATCCTTCCTGATTTACATCCGTGCTTCCAAATGTGCAAGAACACCCATGTGCCAGCATTCATAGACCCTGAAATGCCACTTGGTGGCACTATCGGTCACACCATCGAAACTTGCGTCAGTTTCTCCATCTGGGTATGGCCTCCTATGAAAGCAGTTGAGCGTCTCTGTACACAACCTCTTTCAGGACACGCCTGCGACACTCCCATAATATGCAACATTTGCGTGCTCTTTTTAGTCACCGCGTTACCTCCCAGTCACCGTCCGGGTACGCTCCTGACACTTCTGACACCGTGCATCCAAATCTGTACTGTGACTCGGGCAATGTAGACTCGAGAATTAATTTTGTGTAGTGAGATTATTGTAATGAGATAAAGCCGTCAGAGAGTGCAATATCTATTTTTATTATCAATAATTTTTATCTAAAGTTTTCAAAGAAATGGAGGTGGGGTACAAAAAAAGGGAGAGGCGAGAAATGTAAGGAGAGGATTGTGCAAGGATACAAACCAGAATCAGCCATTTAAAGAAATAAAAGTTGCAAACCAGAAAGAAATACATCTACAGTCAGGTCCATAAACATTGGGACATTGACAGAATTTTCATATTTTGGCCTCTATTCACCACCACAATGGCTTTGAAATGAAACAAACAAGATGTGCTTTAACTGCAGACTTTCAGATTTAATTTGAGGGTAATTATATCCAAATCGGGTGAACGGTATAGGAATTATAACAGTTTCAATATGTGCCTCCCACTTTTTAAGGGGCCAAAAGTAATGGGACTATCAACTCAAAAGCTATTTCATGGACAGGTGTGGGCTATTCCCTCGTTATTTCATTATCAATTAAGCAGGTAAAAGGTCTGGAGTTGATTCTAGGTGTGACATTTGTATTTGGAATCAGTTGCTGCCGACTCTCAATATGAGATCCAAAGAGCTGTCACTATCAGTGAAGCAAGCCATTATTAGGCTGAAAAATCAAAACAAACCCATCAGAGAGATAGCAAAAACATTAGGTGTGGCGAAATCAACTGTTTGGAACATTCTTAAAAAGAAAGAACGCACTGGAGAGCTCAGCAACACCAAAAGACCCGGAAGACCACGGAAAACAAATGTGGTGGATAACAAAAGAATTATTTCCCTGGTGAAGAAAAACCCATTCACAACAGTTGGCCAAATCAAGAACACTCTCCAGGAGGTAGCTGTATATGTGTCAAAGTCAACAATCAAGAGAAGACTTCACAAGAGTGAATATAGAGGGTTCACCACAAGATGCAAACCATTGGTGAGCCACAAAAACAGAAAGACCAGATTACAGTTTGCCAAACAACATCTAAAAAAGCCATTACAGTTCTGGAACAACATCCTATGGACAGAGGAGACAAAGATCAACTTGTACCAGAGTGATGGGAAGAGAAGGAAAGGAACTGCTCATGATCCAAAACATACCACCTCATCAGTGAAGCATGGTGGTGGTAGTGTCATGGCGTGGGCATGTATGGCTGCCAATGGAACTGGTTCCCTTGTATTTATTGATGATGTGACTGCTGACAAAAGCAGCAGAATGAATTCTGAAGTGTTTTGGACAATATTATATGCTCATATTCAGTCAAATGCTTCAGAACTCATTGGATGGCGCTTCACAGTGCAGATGGACAATGACCCGAAGCATACTGCAAAAGCAACCAAAGAGTTTTTTAAGGCTAAAAAGTGGAATGTTATGCAATGGCCAAGTCAATCCCCGGACCTGAATCTGATTGAGCATGCATTTCACTTGATGAAGACAAAACTGAAGGGAAAATGCCCCAAGAACAAGCAGGAACTGAAGACATTTGCAGTAGAGGCCTGGCAGAGCATCACCAGGGATGAAACCCAGCGTCTGGTGATGTCTATGCGTTCCAGACTTCAGGCTGTAATTGCCTGCAAAGGATTTGCAACAAAGTATTAAAAAGTGAAAGTTAGATTTAGGGTTGTTTAGTTTGTTCCATTACTTTAGGCCCCTTAAAAAGTGGGAGGCACATATAGAAACCGTTGTAATTCCTACACCGTTCACCTGATTTGGATGTATTTACCCTCAAATTAAATTTGAAAGTCTGCAGTTAAAGCACATCTTGTTTGTTTCATTTCAAAACCATTGTGGTGCTGAATAGAGGCCAAAATATGAAAATTCTGTCAATGTCCCAATATTTATGGACCTGACTGTATATCTACAAATGCGGGGTGAGGTGAAGAAGAGGGGTCTGCACCTTGTTAATTTTAAACAAAGTACAGAATTAGCTGACCCAGAAAGTTGGGAGCGTGCTGTCCCATCTCCCTCATATTCATGCCATGTGAACTACTTGACCATAGAGCAGGGGTTCCCAACCATGGTCCTCAAGGCACGCTAACAGTCCAGGTTTAAGGGATAGCCATACTTGAGCACAAGTGACTTAGGCCCTCATTCAGAGCCGTACGCTCTGAGCAGAGCGCACGCTCTGAATGAGGGCCGCCCTCCATGAAAATGGAGCGGCCTCCTGGACGCTCGTATAGCTGTGGGTGACCACCCACAGGCTATACGAGCGTGCAGTTTGATGGCCGCGATGGTCTTGACCATCGCGACCATCGAAACTGCGAGCCGGAGCCTGCGGTTGAGGTTTTCAACCGCAAGCTCCGGAGTGGTTTTGGCTCTATCAGAGCCAAAATCACTCCCACTGACATCACTAGTGATGTCAGTGGGCCGGCTTCTGACGGGAGGCGTTGCCCCCGTCAGGGAGGCACGCCCCCGGCACGCCCATCAAAGGGGGCGTGCTGTCAATCAACATCGACAGCACGCCCCCTTTGATCAGACACAACGAGCGAAGGACTTTCCTTCGCTCGTCGCATCTGGCGCATGCGCACGACGGAGCTCCCTCCGTCGTGCGCATGCTCAGTGCATAACATCGACCCACTTGTGAGCGGACAGCCGCTCGCGAGTGGGTCTGAATCAGGCCCTTAATTAGTACCTCAGTTATTTTGATTTAACCATCTGTGCACAATCATGGATATCACTAAAACCAGGACTGTTAGTTAGTGTGCCTTGAGGACCGAGGTTGGGAATCACTGCCATAGAGGAAGATGCAGAGTTTGAGAAATTGGTGATAGCAGTCTCCATCACAAAGGCTTTATTACATTTTCTATATAATTTTGGATTGTAGCATGGGAGGAATCTTTCCAAAACTGACAAATTGATGTTTTGGTGGCAATCAAGATATGGGCCAAATGTATCTATTGTGTTTGGAAAGTCCTAGGGATACTGATGTTAAAGGGCTATAATGGGAGAAAGTTCAATAGGGGTAGGTTAAACTTTAGAGATCAAAGTACCCACCTCCTCCCAAAATTATTCAATAAGTGGAAACTCTCCAAAAATTATTAAATAGATCCCCAGTTTGAGAGTTACATCAGGAGGCTTAAGGGTAAATTTACTAAAGATCGATTTTAATTGATTTCAAATCTAGCTAAATCAATCAACATTGATTTTGTGTTTCTGGGGTTAAATCACACATTTACTAACACTTAAAAAAACACATTAAAAATTGTCTGTTAGTAAATATGTGTTTTAGCCCCAAAAACACAACATCAAGGTTTGATTAAATTCGACCTTTAGTATATATACCTTAGAGTTGTGAGGCCAGAAATGATATAATTGGTAGGGGTGAGATACAATCGATATAAAAACATAATATGTATTTCTAGATGGTTTAAAAGGGTGATAACCTAAATGCTTTACTTTAAATAGTCTGCCACTGTCAGGCCGAAAAGAGTTTTGAGATCCAATTTCCACTATAGAGCCGTATTAAATTTGAATGGACCCGCGATACTTTTCCTCCTCCCGGACTTTTCGACTACATCGCGAGTTTGGCAGGCGGAAAAGTATCGCGCGTGCCCGCTTATCCTCGTATTCAATTTGAAAGTACGCAAAAACGGGACCCGGCGAAACCTAAACAAGCGGAAAGTACTGTTAGGTTTTGGAAATCAGCCTGACACCCCCCAAAAGATGCTCTGACATAGGGGTTCCCTATGGTTACCCCCGATTTGGCTTGCTGAAGGTATTTGTTGTTTTTAAACGGGCTCAATAGCTGCTAAATAGTGTTTTTGTATCAGTGATGCAGAATAGTATTCAGGAGGTTTTTTTGCACAAAATAACTTATCCCACCATATTTGGAGCACTTGAAAATGGGGGTCAGGATTTTTTAAAGTTGCTAAAGTTAAGTTTAAAAAAACGTGAAAAAAAACAGCCGCCTGCCGCAAGCCCCTGCAATGAAAAAAACACATGCGGCATACTTGGGGACCGCCCTGGAGCCTAGTTCGCTAGTTTTGAACTTTGTCCCCCAACATTTTTTTTTCTGCCGCAAAAATGAAAGTGATTTTTTGGGGTGTTCTCAAGTGTTTTTTTTTTTATTTTTTGACGCAGTTTACCTTTGGGGACTGTCCGAAGACTGCATGGGGGTTCCCGCAACGGTGCACCCCAAAACCCCACTTCTGCACTTTTTTCCACCTGCTATTCATAGGTGAAACTTTTCCGCCTATTACATTGCATTAACTTTCCACCTAGGCGGAAAGTCTTCCAAATTGAATACGGCGATACTTTTCCGCCTGGTGAAATGACGTCATCAGCGAAAAAGTTTCGCCGATTCCGGCTTTTCGCCTCAAATTGAATACGGGCCATAGTTGAGGTTTGGATTTGGTAAGGTATCATTGGCCCCCTCTACTACTAACTTGAATAAGTCTTTAGTGGATGTCAGCCAGAGATAATTGTAGTCAGGGCTGCCATCAGAAATGGTGGGGCCCGGTACTGACAAATTAGGCAGGGCCCCCCTCGGGGTATGGGGCAGAAGTGGGCGTAGCTGTGGATGTGGGTGGAGCTACTTTGGGGGGTTAGAGACAGGGAGGGCTGGACTTATTGGGGGCACAGATTAATCGTTCGTAAGTGCTGTTATATTACTTGCTGTGTTGACATTTTAATTTTCATGTTTTTAATTTAATATATCTAAGCACAAGCTGTTTTGTGTGTGTATATGTATATGTATGTATATATATATATATATATATATATATAAAACATACATACACAAACTAAAGACTTTGGTGCTTAGCTATATTAAATTAAAAGCATGCAAAAGTAAGTGTCAGCACAGCAAGTAATATAGCAGCACTTACCCACATGTATGTGAGTGAATATATATATATATATATATATATATATATGCACACACAAACACTGTATATATGCTATATATATATATATATATATATATATATATATACACTGTATATATAATATATATACATATATATATATGCACACTGTATGTATAATATATATATATATATATATATATTGTATATAATACATATAATACATAAATTAGGCACTCCCTCCCTACAACAGAGCCCAAACTTACCTGGACACTCGGCCGTCTCAGTGACTCTGGGAGCTCCCTCAGCGCAGAGTGATGTGCGGTACCGCGTGTCACTAGTGGAATGCACTGGCAGCTGCCAGAGAAGAGGAGAACCACAGCTCACGGAACGGCCGCTGCTGATTTGCTGGATGCTGTTCCATAAGCTGTGATTGGCTCGCGGAACTGCAGCCAATCAGCAGCGGCCGCTGCTGATTGGCTGGCTGCCATTCCGCGAGCTGCTGTGATTGGCTAACGGCCGGCTCCTTGTATTAAATGCCACCAAGTCTCTTTACGACTTTGGCTGCCCCCGGTGCATTCCAGCAGTGATGTGCGGTACCGCACATCACTGAATTTCACACCTCCGCTACCCGGGCCCCCTCTCTCTCCGGGCCCGGGACTGGAGACCCCGCAGTCCCCCCCTGATGGCGGCCCTGATTGTAGTGATTCCCTTGTTTCACATTTAGCCGTTTACCAGTGGTGTATTTGTTAATATTTGTAAATGTTCTGGGAGAAGATGCCGTATTAAGCTTGGAGGACGGTAAAGGGGGAGTAAAGAAATCAGTATGTTAGCTAGTGTGGAAGACAAACACAAATCCTAAACTTGCAAAGTGTATTGCATCTACAGATGTGTCCTCATGCACCTAGCATTTGTGTACCACGGATACCGATTCAAACTTTTCCCTAAATTTACCATCTTATTTGCATTGTAGCCATATACAAAGTCACTTACAGTGTACCAGGAACACTAGATTACTACTTTTGTCACAAAGGGATCTATTTACTTACATTGCACTTTTCGCTGAAAAAAAGCCCCTCCTGCTCGCCTGCTACCTCTGCGGAGCAGAAGGCGGCTACCGCAATAGTTACTATTGCTGCTCCTGCCGAAGAGGGTGATTGGCAAATCCCCTCTGCGGTGAGCGCTCAGGCACACAGCGCATCCCATAGTGTTTACTGAGCATGTGTGATGAATGGTATCCTATCAGATGATGCAGTGACAGCATGGACAAATTCCTTTCAAGACAGCAGCTCTGAGGTTTTTTTTTTTTACAACAGCTTTATTGACACAAAAAAAACAGAGACTTCCTGGATGCTTTTTTTCAGTCAGAGGACGAGTTACCGGCAGCCTGGGGACGCGTTGCGCCAGGCGAGCAGACTGGATGCAGTAAGTATTTAAAAATGCTTGAAAACTACTGAAGCACTTAGCGCTGCCATAGGAGCCTATGGCAGTGCGATAGGACATCACAGATTTAATGCTGGAGGCAGCTTAGACCTGAACATCCGATAGTACATATCGAGAAGTGGTATGTACTTTGATTTTCTGTGCCTCTGAGCTATTTGCGCCCTTAACTACAGTTAGTAAATAGACCCCAAGTAATTAGTATAAGGTTACAGATTAAGCATAAGAGGCACAAGGCATAGTGCGGTTGCCTTTTTTACCCAGATTAGCGACTAAATCGCATATAAGAGTACAGGAGACATCAGCACCGGTAATCAGAGTACCTCTGCACTGTACGTTTGCCGCATTAGTAATGCAAATAAAATACATATTTTGAGAAAAATTCTCTGGAGAGACACTTGACGCAGCTAATTCACAAACTCTGTGGCACGCCAAATGGGGAAATTGGGCCCAAGTTCAGCTAATGTGTATGTGGACACATTTGTAGATACTGATTTGAGCAAACACAGCAGTTATCCGACATCAAAATCCTATTATAAATACTTGAATTTATGGCTTGATCCTATTCCTATGGCCAGAAAGTGCATCACATAACAAAGGTCTATGCAGGCCCAGGTGTTCGCTTGGATAAATTTGGGGATGTGATTTCTAATTCCACCCCTAAAATTCACTTTAGCAATCTTAGTGCTGTTTAAAACTCACTGTGCTGTTTTGTTGATGTGCTGTGAAACTACAAAGCACATTATTAAAATATGGTATCAGATGTACGTTGGCTGATAACTCGCTGAACTCCTGAGTGTCATTGGCTCAGACAGTGTCAGTGGACAGCAATCTCCAGTGATCGCTAGGAACAAAACATACCGAGCCCATTTAGTACTAATGTTGTAATTCCAAAGCAGTATGACAGCACACATTAGTGTGCCACATTGTTAGGCTAGTTGTGTCACAAGAGTTTCATTATAAAATGTGGAAATGTTTAGAAAGAGAGCTTAGACATTTTAGGACACCCATATTCTCAGCAATCAAAGGAGAGTGTTTTCCACTGACACTATCTGAGTCTGTGGGTTTAGTATGTTTTATCGACATTCATCATGTTGATATGGTCCTAATGTCGACATGCATCATGTCGATATGTTTAGCACGTAGGCACTGATGAAATGTCGACATGCTCATAATATCAATAAAAAAGTGGGTCCTGAAGGTGCGGTGATCACTTACCTTCCGTTCAGCCCTGGCGTGTAGTGGTGTCTTCCCGGGAAACAGGTGGTGCCGAGTCCCGGTGGTGTAATCTGGTCCAGAAGTTTCAGAAGTGAGTATGATACTCTCCAACGCTCAACCTAAAACTAACCATCCCCTCACAGCCTATCCCTATTCCCCCCACCCCGGCAGCCTAACCCTTCCCCTGCAGCCTGACCCTCCTCCCACAGCCTACCCCTAATGTCAGCATTTGGCAGAATGTCACCATTTAACATGTCAAGATTGAGAACATGTCGACATTCTGCAAATGTTGACATGTTCCTTGTCAACATTTCAACAATGTCAACATAATAACTACCAACATTATGACTGCCAACATTTTGAATGTCGACATGGTGATTGTAATCCGAAATAAGCTTGGTGTCCTCTGATCTAAAAAACACCCCAAACAAATGCATACAAAAATGATAAAAACAATATAAAAAAATATTATTGTGAATAAAAACCACCAATCAAAAAGCTGTCATTTTAAATATGCCCAATGAAATCTGTGGATGATTTGAGGATAGCTGAGGACACAAAAGACTTTGGAAAGCCACATTCAGCACCAGATATAGAGTAAAATATGGCGATACATGGAGAGATGAAAGTACAAAAAACACCATTCATACTGATACAAGGTTAATAAGATGAGTTGCAGAACTTGGTTACTTTTTCAACAGGAGATTTTAGCAACAAGATTGACTGTGGCTACATCCATTCTTTATATATTCTTTTTATTATTAGGTAAACAATAAATGCCCCATCAGAATCAAACTGCGGTTTCATTCATCAGGGCTATTCTGCATGTGCTTAGCTACTCTAGATTTAAGGAGGAATGTGAGGTATTTTGCATGGGATATATTTGTGCTCACGTCTAATTTCTGCTGACCAGATTCTCCAGCTTGTGTCCTATTCTGTGTCTGACAGGAGGGAAGGGTCTCTGCTCAATCAGGTCCTCTGTGCTACCTCAGCAGGATTCTGCTCCAGAAACACACATGTGTCTCTGGGCAAGAGATGTTCAGCAGATGAAGTTAATCATTAACCACATAATCCAAAGTCTTCTCTTCTTCTGCATCCACCTCCTCAAACATCAATCAGGATAGGGACCTTGAGTAGGTGGACAATTCTTCTATCTTCTGACATGGGATACTTCCAAAATTACAACACTTACTCATGTTGGGAAGTGTTCACAGGAAATGTACTCACCCAACTGGACCATGGTTTTTTTGTGTAGATCTATCCTATTGTGTTCGAGTCAGTGACTGTTAATCCTAAGGGATTTTAAATAGGAATTGGAACATACAGTAAACTCAGTTATCCTGTGGTATACTATCCCATTTACATTTACAGAGTTAAGCATGGTGGAAGTGTAGTAACATTGTTGTCTAAGAGACTATCTTTTACATTCGACTTTAATTATCACCCATCCACCATTAACAGGTTGCAGTGCTAGTAATTGCTTGCTGTTAATACTGGATTTTTCTCGAATTAAAGTGTGACACATTTTGTGCTCTGAATACATGGGTAAGAATGGTATCTCAATAAAATTTACCTACTTGGGGATGTTGAGCCAAACATAACTCTATATACGTTGAATGCAAAACTAGCAGATCATTCACGTATTGTTTTCAGATGCACAAATGGTGAATTCTTACACATAATGATAGTGAAGAGATGTACTGTAGCTTCACAGCTTTAGTAGTGCAAAACTCATATCATCCTATTTGTACTAGTTTAGTGTCTTCACATCGTCATTAAACATCTTAAACCCGATAACTGATAAATATGTTTAAAATAGTTTTCGCTATTCTCTTTACGCCATAGAAATGGTCTTATGCTTTGAGCAAAATCTGCGCTTAAAGAAGAGCCAGTTCAGAAAATGACATCTTTCACGCAGATACCTCTTTATCAGGTGCACATCAATCCATGTAAACATGACTTGCCAGAATTTTAAGCTGAGAAGAGGGCCTGATTCTGATTTGGAATAAAGCAAGAAACAGAAAGTTACTGCGTCCCTGGACACACCATGTAGCAATGCAAGGGGTGCTAATACATACATTGTTTTGCATGTGGGATAAATACTGGCTGCTTTTGCATGTAACCCACAAATACTGGACAGCTTTATTTTACACTGAAATGCAGTTTGGACACACCCCTCACAAATCTAAATCTCTCTGTACATTTTGAATTTGCCCCAGCAGCATGGTGTTACCAAGGTGCACAGTAAGACCCCTTTCAGACAGAAAACCAAATTACCAGGTCAAACATTTTTAATTTGCTTACCAACACGGGTCCTTTTTCTGTCTTAAAGGGTCAACCCGGGTTGAAATTTCCAGGTCTTCGACCCAGGAATTTACCAGGGTCGGAGACTCGGGAATTCTGACTCGGGTTGATCCTTTCAGACAGAACAAATACCTGTGTTAATCAGCAAATTACAAGGTAGAAATGTTTGACCCAGTAATTTGCTCTTCTGTCTGAACGGGGGTTCAGGCTGGGACCGGCGAAATGACCCGGCAATCAAATGCCTGGCAAAATCTGGGTTTTGGACATTTATCTGTCTGAAAGTGGTATTACTTGCTCTTTCTTAAGGCCCCCATACATCAGAGATTGATTGCAGCAATCGTGCAATTTGCAATCGATAGTGTATAAAAATCTTTCCCTTTTTCAATCGATTGCAGATTGCAGAATTGCCACAATTGATTGAAAAAGGGAAAGATTTTTATACACAATCGATTGCAAATTGCACGATTGCTGCAATCAATTGCTGATGTATGGGGGCCTTCAGTCTACTCTCAACTCAGCATCAAGCACAGTGCCCAGACTATTATTTCTCCATTAGCTGGAGTGATACATAATTAGCCTGTGAGCAGCACCTGGAGAATGATTTGCTTTTTTTATATATTACTAGCGACCCGCCTCAGCTTCGCACTAAAGCAATTTTTAATTTACGGTGATAGTAGTTTTTTTAACTGAGCTCTGTTAAGCTTACCTTGTAGATAACATTAGTAATTTTTCCTACTAATGTCAATACGAAAATATTTAGTTTTGAAGTAAAGTAACATCCAAAAGGGCCACGTAAAGTTGTCCATGAGATAAACAGTTTCCACTTAGGTCAACTCCAGCTACGTTAAGGGGTATATTTACTGAGGTTTGATTTAGATTTCTGTTCGATTTTGCATTCGATTTTGGTTCGATTTTGTTTCCATTTTTTATGAAGGTTTTACTAAAGGCCAAATCGAATGTCAAATTGAACAGAAAAAGGAATATGAAATTAAATTGAATCTCTGAAAAACATAGATGTTTTCACATAGAGGACAATAGAATCCCTTCATTTACTAACATTCGATTTGTAAATCGAATGAAAAATGAGCTCAAACTTGAACTGCAAATCCCCAAATGAATAGAACTTCATGCATTCGTTTTCAGCATGATCAGTTCGACTTCACACAGATACATGCATACATCAGTGAGATGCATGCATGTATCTTACTGTAAAAAGCATGTAAAGAGTTAATGTTTAAAATAAAAATTATGTGGGGCCCCCCCTAAATACACAAGCAGCCCCGGACTTTTCATAGCCAGTCCTGGTTTTGTAAGTACAGGGGAAAAAATAGCGTAGGGTTCCCCTGTACTTAGCACAGCCAGCACTGGGCTCAGATCCGGTCCTGGTTCTGGAATTACAGTGGAAAAAATAAAGGGGTCCCCTCTCCAGGGCACACCAGGCCTAGGCTGATATCCCCACCACCCGTGGTACTTGTAATTCACCTGTAAATTTTTTTTTAAATAAACACAATACACACACTCAGTGACAGTATTGAAGTTAATGGTGAGAGACGCAGTGTTACTAAAGGTGATTCTGCGGTTCCCACCATTGACTTCAGCCAATGAACGCTCAGACATGGCCCTACAAAGCGAAGAACCGCGTCTGAGCTCTTCAATCGGGAGGTAACAACCATCGTGGTTGTTACCTGTTGCGTGGCTCGGGCTTACATGTTTTTTTATTTTACGAAGACCAAGGATGCCTAAAGGGAGAAGAGGACCAGTCCAGGTAATGTAGGTGAGTATGTGTGAGTGTGTATGTATGTATTAAAACTATACTGTCACGGTTTGTGTGTATTGTGTTTATTTAAACATTTCTTTACAGGTGAACTACAGGTACCAGCGGGCCCATATGCCCACATGCTGGTACTTGTGGTTCTCCAAGTACTAGCATGTGGGGGAGGCTTGCTGGGACCTGCAGTTCTACTCGTGAAGACAATATTTACACCTATTTTTTGTTACACTACACTTACACTATCAACCCGCCACCCACAACCCATGGGTGGCGGGGTTAGCCCCGGGCCATCAGCCTAGGCCTGGGGTACTCTGGAGAGGGGGACCACTTTATTGGGGGCAGAGCAGGATTAAGGCTCTAGGGGACCCGGGTCACTTAAGATAAGAGGGCCCCTGTAGAGTGTGTCTATATGTAATATATATATATATATATATATATATATATATATATACATACACATAACCACCGGCTGCTCTAATATAACCACTGGCTGCTCTAATTAGAAGCAGCGGGTTAGACGCAATTGTCCTTTTAATTCAGTAAAATTGTGAGGCATAGCGCCAACCTTGGAAGTGCTCTGCAGTTCTATACAGATGGCATGGAGCTGCGCTTGTAGCCTTCTGTCAGTGCAGCAGTGGGTGGCTGCTGCTGGGGCCAGAGCCTTAACTAGACTGCCCTCCAATCCACAATATGTGACTCAGTGCCTCCAGTACACAATATACCAATGTGCCCAATGCATATGCCACTCAGTACATAATATGCCACTCAGTGCCCCCTAAGTACATAATATGCCACTCAGTGCCACCCAGTAGATACACAGTGAACCCTAAGTACATAATATGCCATTCATTATGCCTCAGGACATAATGTGCCACTCAGTTTCCCTCAGTACATAATATACCACACAGTGCCCCCTATGTACATAATGTGACACACAATGCTTTCTTTTCACTTCTTTCTTACTTATCCTCTTCTAACTTTTTTTTTATTTCTTAATTTCCTAGCTGCTACTCTTCCCACAGGCTGCTTGCTGTCCTCACAGGCTGAACTGACTCCGTCCTCGCTTTACTTGCTACTCGCGCAGGTACTTGGAGTGGGACACACACTGCAGCTGCTAGGATAGTCCTGCAGTGAACTGCAGTCAAGAAAATCCACCTCTCTCTCCTCCTACTTGCCAACAGCTGGGCACAGTAAGCATTCATTGTGCTGGCATTCAACTGTCTCCTCTGAGGGTAGATGTAAATCGGCACCCGCCGGCCGCTGTTAATGTATGTTGGCAGCGCCGGTTACTCGCTCAGCTTAAAGAAGTCATAGTGGGAGTGGGAGGAGATCACTGGACACATGGGGGCGGGGCCTTCCGGTGGCTGAACTCTGATATTATTTCTTCTTCATTAACAAAACCCCAAAAAAACTCATGCATGCAAAGAGGCAGGCAGGGGGACCCCCGAGAGAGTAACTTGCCCCCTGTGCACCACCCTTAATCCAGCTCTGATTGGGGGGTCTAAATAGCGGTCAGGGGTAATGATAGGGTTTCCCTCGCTGTGACATTACCCCCCACCCCGCTAGAAAGGGTCCAGTGATGGTTGTGGAAATTACAGGGGAACCCTACGCAATTTTCCTGTTGTAATTCCAGAACCAGGACTGGATCTGAGCCCAGTGCTGGTTGTGCTAAGTACACGGGAACCCTACGCAATTTTTTCCCCTGTACTTACACAACCAAGACTGGCTATGAAATGTCCGGGGCTGCTTGTGTATTTAAGGGGGGACCCCACATCATTTTTTTAAAAAATATTAACTCTTTACATGCTTTTTATAGTAAGATACATGCATGCATCTCACTGATGTATGCATGTATCTGTGTGAAAATGAACTGCTCAAGCTGAAAATGAAAGCATGAAGCAGTTCTATTCATTTGGGGCTTTGAAGTTCGTTTTGGAAGTTCTGAGATTTGCTAAGGGATTTTGCTATTCAAGTTCAATTCGATCTTAGGAGATTTCAGTGATTCATAAAAATGAATCTCTAATCGAACGTTAGTAAATTTACCCCTAAATGTCTGTCCCTGTACTTTATTTATTGTCATGCCAAAGCAGACTCACATAAATGAAGTAGGAATGGTAAAAAAGGGAGAAACTTAAATTTAGTATCAGTAAACAGGGCTTACATAAATATTTCTGGAGAAACCGGATATTAAGCATCAATCTCTACATGGTATAAGATAAAGTAACGGATAGCGTAAGCCAAGAAAGCGCTCGGAAGTCTGATTTTTCATTGACTTGCTTCATTAAAATCGTCACTGCTCGGCTCCCTTTTGTCATACATTTTAATGTGTCATAAACTGCATCAGAATCCGTCCACTGGTTCTTGAGATTAGCCCGAACATACAGACAGACGCCTACCAGGGACTTTATCTTATACTATGTATAGGCTTAAAGCTAACCATAGTGCAGAGGTTCCCAAATTGTGTCCTCAAGGTCCAGGTTTTAAGGATATCCATGGTTGAGCACTGATGGTTAAATAAAAAGACTGAGGTATTAAGTCACTTGTGCCCAAGCATGGTTTTCCTTAAAACCTGGACTGTTATAGACAATTATGTTGAGTAGGCCACTCTGAAAAGTTAGGGAGATTTGGCATGCCGAACATTGCTACAAAAAAAGAACTGGGGAAAAGTGGATAAAACATATTTTAAAGTCCTTCCCGTATCCCCACAACACACACGTTATATACCTTTATAAACACTTTGTTAGACTTTATTGATTTTGTGCCACACCCCCTTTATATAGCTTTTTATCTTTTGCGCTCCCCCTTTATTAGGCTTTAATGAATTTGTGTGCCCCACTAATTTATATAGTTTGACCTCTACCCCTCTATACTTTCTTCTTACTTACCCCCTTGCATGGCTGTTCTTCTCAACGGGTCTAATCCCTGGCCGGGCAGTTCTTCTCTTAAATTCAGGAATGGGCCATTATGATGTCAGTCTCCTCGTCACGCATGTGCAATAAAAAAGAAACAAATCATGTGGCAGGTCAAAATAAAGCTAATCTGAAATGTTCAAGTCTATTTCTGTTGTTGGTGGAAGAGGCGCTTGTGAGTAAGGAGGGAATTCCTTTGCCGTGTTTCTGACTCCTCAAAAGTACTTTCACCTAGTGCACCTCTGCCCCATCCCTCACCAAGTGTGCCACTGCCCCCCCCTCCCTTCCCATGTGTGCCTCTGCCCCATGCTTTCCCACGTTTGCCTCTGTCCCATCCCACCCCATAAGTGCCTCTTGTTGAAATACGGATTGCGCTACTGCCTCCATGATGTTCCTTTAGGGAAGCATGAGTACCTTACCAAAATGGCCACTGTTAAGGCTTTTGCACATGTGCAGCGCCATCTTGCCACTGCATTAGAGTGCCACAGTGGGACACTGAGATCCACATTATACCTGCTATCACTGCTTGTATATGCACTGCTATCTGTATACATCACCGGCAGGCAGGGCCGTAACTAGGAGTGTGCGAGTGGTGCGACCGCACAGAGCGCAGCGCTCTGTGAGTGGCACTGCTGCTCACGCACAGCTCCTGCAACTGGCTAGCAGGGTGCCTGTAACGGCTCCCTGCTGCCAGAATCTCTGCAGCAATGCCGCCTGGATGCTCCAGATGGTCACAATGCTGCCCTTACAGCAGCCCAGGAGCATCCTGAGGATGCTCCGGGCATTGCTGTAATTACCCGCTCCCGGCGCCTAGTGCAGGCCACGCCCTATCCGCGTGATGTCAACACCTCTGAGGCCCCTGATTTGCTTTTCGTTGGGGGGGGGGATTCCTGCAAATATTAACTATCCCCTTGATTTATGTACAGGGGGATGCAGCAGATATCGGAGATACATGAAGCTATTCCACCATTTTCAATTGCAAAAGCAGCCCCCATAGAAACCTATGAGGGCTGCTTTTTTGCTGAATTTAGCAGATGGCATTAGCCATTGTACCGTAGCCTATAGGATACAGGACCTGATTCAGACCCACTCGCTAGCAAGCAGCCGCTCGCTGTAGACAATGTTCGCTAATGTGCGCATGCGTGTAGTTCGCAGTGTTCGTGCGCAATCTAGTACGAGCTAACAGAATGTGCTTGCTCGCCCTGCAAAGACAGCCCAGTGACAGGAGCGGCCGTTTGTGGGTGGTAACAGGGGCAGGCCAGTAGTAACGGGGGAGTGGAGTTGCGGGCGCAGACGTGACAGAGTGCTTTCACACTGTTTCTGGGGCGTGCATAATTAACAGGCAGCGTCATAGTACACGTCACCTGGTTGAATAATACACTGAAATGCTCGCAGTGCTTGCGGTAGGGTAGAATCAACCGCAAGCGCTGCGGTCTGATCCGATGGGACCCGATGTACCGATGGTTGTATATACTTCCTGCAGATGACGTACGCTAGTGGGCGGCTAAAGACAGGCTGGTGGGCGTCTTTAAACACAAAGTGATTGCTCGCCAAGACATAGTGGGCGTACTTATGCCTTGCCGTGTTAGCGTCACTTAGCTGAATTTCCATACGCTGGGAGCGAGCGGCCGCATCTAGCAATCAGGTCTGAATCAAGTCCACAATCCGCAAAAGTTACTGGGACTGGCACTCTCCACTTACACATCTGTGGTCAGCAGACCACACCTGCACAGTAGCAACATTGGCTCCCGAAGAAGAAGTAAAGTTATCACATTAGTGATAACTTCTCTTCTAACACATCGCAGAGACTGGATCCTATCACAGCCACTGTGTGTGTTTTTCAATATTCTTTGGCAATCTTTATGTTTTTTATTGCCATGATAATCGGTGATGAGAAATTGTAATTATCCGGTTTAGAAACATAAAAATGAATAAATATGCCCCTATTCCTGTGCAGATTCCTGCTTATGCGCATCTGATAAAATAGACACCTATGTGTATTATGGAGGGGATAGAAAAGAGTGGTACGTTCATTAGTAAGCTCTATAATTAAGACTGGTCTATGGAACTGAAAATGGCTTGTGATGAATAAATATATCCAGATTTGAAATGGCCAGTGATAACATTTAAGCTATTTGAAGTACACAGGGAAAGACTAGTATAGATGAAATTGTCTGGATTGATCTGCTGGAATATTCTCTGCTTCCGTGTGAGCTCTCGCATTTCTGGAACCGCGATCAAAACTACAACTTATTAGCTGAACATACACATTTTCAAAACCATTCTCTAAAACTTCCAGGCTAAACCCACTGGCGTAAGAAAGTCTTCCCTGGGCAAAGAGTCTTCCGTCCCTTCAGATAAAAACCTCAAAGGTGAGCGAATTTAGAGGGATGAGACGCTTGCTATAAATATATGCCAAGTTCAGACGCCAGCCAAACGTCAGAAGTGGTAATTAAATTCTCCCTCGCTTATACCAGGCGTCCTGTATACTGCAGGCATTGCAGGACTTACAAAAAAATGCGTATCAAACAAAATTTTATTCTTATTTTTGTGTGTTGAGGAGGTGCTGGGGCGGGTTGGGAAATCTGCAATATTCTGGAGGCAGAAGCTGTCAGATGTTGGACCTGCTGCTCATATTTACCTAACATTTCTCATGTAGAACAGCTGGAGATTTGATGCTTCTGTGATGTAGGATATCAGTAATTAGAAAGTAGAAGAATTTGGGCTCAGCTTCTAATGTTTGCAACATACATGTGATATTTTTACATGAGTCAGTCCGAACAGTTATTCTCAGGAGTGTATAGACTATGGGGATAATTTATTTACTAATGGAAAATTGTGCTCTTCTGCGTGGCATCGCATTATACTCAGAAAATATTTTTCGGGGGAACTTCCTGCAGAAATTCTTGGTCCACTGACTTTTGTGGGACTGCAGGTCTAAGTGAAGATGAACATGGGGTAAAAGAGTGAAACTATCAACTTTAGGATCACCCCTTTCCCTAAAGATAACTTTTAAATTTTTCATATAAAATACTCCTTTTTCATATCTGATTTATGTCTTCATTCGTTCTTTGACGTAGATGATATATTTACGTCAGTGGTGGGTGGGCTTTGTGCTGTGGCACCATTTATAAAAAGTGTTCCCATGTGGTAGTCATGTGCTGCAGTGCCTGGTGATGACAGTTTCCAGCAATGCAGCTATGACTGTAAGGCTGGGCACACACTACACGTTAAATTGGATGATTTGACGTTATGAAGCAAATCGTAATGACAAATCGTGCATATCGTGCAGTGTGTATGCCCGATTGCAATATTGGCCAATGCACGGCCCATCACACGATATCACATGCAGGGCTGTGTAGTTTAATAAAGGAGTGATCGTTCCGTCATTCAATTAATCTTCTAGTGTGTACCGGCAATCTTGCATGGTCCGGGGTGAAAGTAAATCACCCCGACCATCGCCGAGATTGCTGGTCGTCTAGTGTGTACACAGCCTAACTTACAGATCATGGTGACATGATCTCTGTACATTGCATTCAACAGCAGAAGCCTAGGCTGAAAGGCTCCACCAACTTCTGAGGAAATGTAAAATTTTAGTCCACTTGCAGGGAGAAAAGGGCATTGCAGCGGCCCTGGCTAAATAGGGAAAAGCCCTGTAAATGTGCTCTTCCTACCTTTGACCTCATTAAAATGTCTCATCCTGAGAAGTAAAATCTCATATTTGCATGTGGATGCAGTATGAGGCATGTGACAGAAGAATGCATAGCCTGCCCTGAGCTAAGAACACCATGTGTCACCTAGCTCTTTCCATCAACAGGTGCAGAATGTTGCAGTCTACAATCTACACCTTCTTGGCTCGCTAATCCATGTACATGTCTGAATAACCGTGAATGTTAACACAATAATAGGAATAAACCACAGAGACGTCGGGCCTGATGCAGTGACTGTGGCTGCTTCTTTTGCTTAATACAAATGCTGCGTCTGATTTTTAAACAATTGATACGCCCACTTGCATTGTCTTAAGTCACTGCATTTCCGTCACTGTGCGTATGTAGACACACTATCGGTCGCATTGTTATATCTTGCACCAGCCCCATGACAGGTGCAGTTTCTCCATCGGAGTATGGCCTCCTGTGTGAGCGGCGGTGCTTCTTTGAACACAGCCGCTTTCAGTGACACACTCGCTTGGGCTTTGCGACCCCCGTTACCTGCCAGGAGCGCACACTGTAATTCTCAGACCATTCTGCAGATTATGTGCTGCATCTCTGTGCAGAGACAATTGGGGCACCAAAAAATAAGTGGTCTATTTATCTATACCCACATTTTTGCCCTGTTTAGTAACATCTGTTGTCGCTGCATTTCACAGTGATAACAGATGGCGCTCCATGGAGATGTGACCTAATTAGATGTGGACCCATCCCCAGCAACACCTCTTAGTAGGCATATCTTTTGTGTGTACTGGCAACCTGTGGCTAACATTTGTGATGTTGAGGAGGAACCTAGCAGCTCTAACTAGAAGCTAGTTACTGACCCCTCCAGCTTGTTTTTACTTAATACATTAGTGTTGGGTTCTGTATATCAAGTCTATTCTGATTGCTTATTTGTAGTTTAGAATATATATATATATATATACATATATATATAGATTGTATCAAGTCTATTCTAATTGCTTAAAGATATTTGGCGATAAAGATGATTATCATTGCAATTTAAACGAGTAAATATTGGATATGAGGGTGTTTGTATTTCATTTGGAAAATGCAACTTATGCATTTTTTATTATGCTATTCTCTCCTGTGTATCTGACAAATATTACATTTATCATTTATTTATTACCAGTTACTTATATAGTGCACACATATTACGCTGCACTTTATAGAGTATATTTGACCATTCCCATCAGTCTCTGCCCCATTGGTGCTTACAATCTATATTCCCTACCACATGGTCACACACACACTAGGGTTAATTTTGTTTTCTTTGTTAGGGGCCAATTAACCTACCAGTATATTTTTAGAGTGTGGGAGGAAACACAGGGAGAAAATACAAACTCCACACAGGGCCATGGCGGGTATTGAACCCAAGACCTCAGTGCTGTGAGGCAGTAATGCTAACCATTACACCATCCGTGGTGCCCATTACATCATATTGAATATGATGTTATATATGAATAGAGTAATGCAGCTTTCACAGTTACTACTAACACTACATCTCTACGTTGTCATGGTGCGCAGCGTAAGCATTGGAGTATCTATGGGTACAGGGTGTGCCATTTACATGGGCCCACAACGCACCCCTTGCACCCATGTTTAATAATTACCTCGTCAGAGTCCCAAAAATCACCGGAAAAATGGCGTGGCTGACATTTTTAACGAAGAATCTCGCAGTAGAGTTTTCCCCATGACCATGGCATGGGCGCCGTGTTACTGGAGACCAGCATATGTGCAGTAGACTCTAACACGATGCCAGAGTCTACTGCACCACAGAGATGAGGGGGCCTGCACAAAGTAGTCTGCACGAAAACTACTCCAATTGCCCTTTCATACATTCATGTGCATGGGATACTAAAATAATGTGAAAAGGGTGTGAAAACACCTGTTTTCACATTATTTTAGTAAAAATAATGTTTAGCATACACATAAGTACTTTTTTTTTGCAATAGTTTTATTATGTGTTATGTGTATTCTGTTAGGCCCTGTTGTTGATTTGACTAAACCATATACATTAAGTTTAGATTTATTCCATTTTATTAAGATATGAACACTGCATGAACCAGTATAGCCCTTGAAGTAACATATAACTGTGGTACAGTGCACAACCTTATTGAACGTGCCCTCTACTGCCCCCCCAATAGCATCCAGTGCATCACATGGTTACTGGTGAGTTATGAGTCTTTTCCTCAGTCACAGGATGTTTTATATATCTGTCTCTTCAGATGAGTTATTCTCCAGCAAATAAATGAATAATCTGCTTCTCACAGCGTGAATAACTTAGTATTTAATTGATCCACTAGTTTGGCCTGGGTGAGAAGAATTGATTGTGCTGTGAATGGTCCTTTTTATCCCAGTAATGCACTCTCTAATCAATGGGCAGAAGTCATACAAGGGGGAGTGGGTGCTTGTGGATGGGGAGATTGACTATGTGAGTGCCTTATTCCCCATTTACCAGGGATATAGAACACATATTGATATGTACAATGTATTGCTGGATATATAAATCTAAACCTGCACTTATTAATAATAGAAATATATCTTGTCATAACGTAAGCCAATTTCACGCTAGCGGAGCTGCCAACTGTCCCTCATTTCCAGGTACCAGGTTTTAAACATTTGTCCCTGCGATACATTGTAAACGGAACTGTCCCTGTTTTTCACTAATCCAATCACACACTTTCCTTTCTTTTAACTTTCCAGAAACCAAGCAATCAATTGTTTTCTTCTTGTAACAAAAGACTATATTGCCTCTGCTGGGAGGTGAGCCAATGTGAATACCTATACATTGTCTTCATCAGAAATTATTAGACAGAGTGAAAGCCCAAAATAATATGTGAAATGCATCGCACATGAAGGATCCTGGGTTGCAGACATCTGATAAAGAGCTATTTTTCACCTTCTAATAACATCCCCCTCACATCTTAATAAATGCATGTTTGTTGACTTGTGTAAGCATTGCAGTAAATAGATGGGATCCACTACACAGAGAGTGTATAGGAAACATATGCTCTGTGAATAATGACTCTCTACTGCATAAAAAGGACGCAATTCATAATAATCCCTTGCTTTTCTCATTTTGCAGTGTACAAGGGTGATTAATCAATTTGCTGGTGTTCTGTCACCCGCAACAAATTTGCCAGAGCTGAGACAAATTTATTGCTTCATGATAAAAGAACTTGTTTAGAGGGAAAATAAATGAAATGGATTGCTGTGGTATTTGAATGGAATGCTCACATGTAGGGGCCGAGCGGAGGTGTCTATCCCCTATTATTACCCTTGTGCTTTGAGAATAGTTCAAGGAGAGACTGCAATTCCTTGTATTATTATTTTGGCAACATGAAAAAAAGGATTTGCTTTAACCCATTGTTCTGTGTCAGTGGTGATGTCATCAAAGGGTGCTGTACATGTCATTCAGTGGCAAGGTGTCCTAAAAGGCCTAAGTTCCATAAATCTGACTTGTATTGCAAATCATATAGTATATAAATCATGCACTTAACTGCTTTCAGCAAAAGTATCAATCCAAGGCATGAGATGTCCATCATCATCTTCATGTCGTCTGTCTGATCTCTCTCTTTGTACTTAGTATACAATGGCCCATGCAAGAGGAAAGTGTTAAATCTGTGGTCCCGTCCAAGACTGTAGGAACAGATCATGTGCTCATAAGGGTAAACTAGAATTCTATTATGAAACACGTCAGTTTAGTGATGAAAACCCCATATTCGATATCTGGACATCATTTTTTTGTTCTTTGTGGGTAAGGTATATTCTGCTGACACTCCGGAAAGAAATCAAACTGTTGGAGACTTTTATCTGAACATCAGATATTGTGTTCTCTCGCTTCTTCTCTTGAGTAACTCGCAAGGGCCACAACAGATCACAATCTCCCAACGTATATGTTTTTCGAAGGCTTGCTCCATAACCACACGGACAGAGGAATCAAGGTCACTGTTGCATCACTTGGGTGATGTATATCAACGCTTGCCCTGATTTAAAGAGAAAAAAATTAAGTAGATTTGATCAATCAGTTTTGGAAAATAAGACCTATTTTCTGTTTCCTGATGAAGTTCTTTGTCAGGTCTATTATCAATTCTTGTGGTTAGGATAGTACGTTTTATATTATTTTTTTTGTATCCTCACAATTGGATGTGTTTTAAAATGGCTCCATTGCCTTTTGTACAAAATAAATCTAAACAAACTGAAACAAACTAAGGAAGTCAAATCACTATGTCCAGTATTACTCATTTTGTTATAAAACCTCATAGACCACTGGTTGCTTGATTTATTATGGGTTTGGGACAATATAATAGTATAATAAATATATTATATAATACAATTCCAAAAATATATTATAATATGGCACAATTGCTTGGAACTCTGTTTCAAACACACTTGTATTAAAGAGCCCCTCCCCAGTAGCACAAAGGTGGTGGAAGCATTCATATTGTGGAATTTGTTTGCTACCATCATTGTTTGTGGACCATGGGCCTGATTCAGAGCCGAACGCTCTGAGCAGAGCGCTCGCTCTGAATCAGTGCCCTCCTCCATGAAAATGGAGCGGCCTCCTGGCCGCTCGCATAGCTGTGGGTGACCACCCACAGCATATGCGAGCTTCCATGATGATGGTCGCGATGGTCTTGACCATCGCGACCATCGGGCTTGCGACGGAGACCCTGCGGTAGGGTCTCACTGCCGCAAGCCCTGGAGTGATTTTGGCTCTATCAGAGCCAAAATCACTCCCACTGACATCACTAGTGATGTCAGTGGGGCTGGCTACAGACGGTAGGCGTTCCCATGGGAACGCCTCCGTCTGGCGGGCACGCCCCCGGCACGCCCACCAAAGGGGGCGTGCTGTCAATCAACATCGACAGCACGCCCCCTTTGGTGCGAGACCCGGAGCGATGGAGAGCCCGTCGCTTGCCGGGTCTCGCGCATGCGCACGACGGAGCTCCCTCCGTTGTGCGCATGCGCAGTGGGGGAACATCGACCCGCTTGCGAGCGTCCTGCGCTCGCGAGCGGGTCTGAATGACCCCCCATGATCAGTAAATCATACTTCTTACTTGTGAATTTGCAATAAACATTAATAAACTAACAGTTACTGATAGATAAACAACTCGTTCAATTATTAATATAGTAAGTACTTTAAAGTAATTTCCTGCCATTAGACAAACCACATGATTTAAAGGAGTTGACCTGCTAAAATAATTATTACCCCTACCCTATTTATTTATGTCCTCCCCCTCATTAATGGTAAATTATAGTTTTTTATTTACACTTATCTAGGTCACAATCCATGTTGACAAGTACACTGTCATTACTTTGTGTGGTACCAGATTTGTTCTATTGGTAGAAGTTCCCCTGCGTCTGTCTTGTGCCTCTTTTTTACATCTTGTGCCAAACTACACATGAACGCTTGGGGCCTGATCCAGCATTATAAGTCCGTTTTGTGAACACATCTTGCAGTTATTTTTGCACTGCACATGTGTCTGTGCCGAGCATATGGAACTATGAGAAACTACTGAGGATTCAACACGCATCTTTGCTACACCTCCACTAGTGGCTGAGTGGGTGTAATTGGCTGGGAATTGAGAGTTTGCACATAGGATAAGTGCTCCAAGGGAGTGACATGGCAGGGTGTGTAGGTGGAATTGGGCTATTTAGAGGTAAGTATATCCAGAAAGCTGTCTGATTTCAGATGGATCTCCTGCACCATGTATAGAGCTGCTGCAAATGTGCACAGATAGTAATGATGGCTACAGGGCCAACTTGTGTACAACTCTGAATCAGGCCTTTTGTATTATTTACTGTAAACTAATAATAACTGCTGCAAAGTGCTTTATCAGAATGTTCAGTGAGGTTCACAGATCAGGTCAGGGCTGTATCGAGACAATAATGTGCATACAGCGGCCCTGCCCCCAGCACGACACATCATGACCACAGGATCACAGGTTGCCTCTGTGGTAGCTCTCCAGGGCACTGTGTGCTGTTATTATTATCCTTTATTTATATGGCACCACAAGTGTTCTGCAGCGCCTTACATAGAACTAATAGGTGAACAAGAAACAAGTAACTTACAGTACATTACTGTGCAGGACAAGGACACGATTTATATACATTGCTGCAGTAGCGATTAAAGCACTCACAACAAGCAGCAGGGAGTTATCAGTCACACGTTAGGTGCCCTTACGGGGAGTAAGGAGTAGAAGAAAATGTAAAGAGAAGCACTTGAGGGAAGAGCTCCCTGCTCGTGAGAGCTTACATTGTAAAGGGTGCTGTTCTAGACACCCTGCAAGCTAAATAGAGCTGCCACAGGAACAGCAATTGTGTCCTGGGCAGGAGGCACTATTCACACACCCCTAGTTATGGCCCTGGGTCTAAGTAAAAGCAGGAATATTAAAATAGAATTATAATTTATTTTTTTAGTATGTTCAGATATATAGATTGCTACCAGGGTGCTTTTATTATTAGACAAACCTAATGTTATGATCAGCGGCAGCGGATCATCTGGGTGGCAGGTCCCGGCCGTATTAGGCGACTGGGATGCTGTATCATGCCTTGATTCCAGTTCTGGCTGTAGCAGGCAGCTAGAACTCTGTCTGTGTCTGTGCAGCTCATAGCTGCATTTCTTGCTGTCAGTCTGTGTACAGCTTACAGGCGCAAACCATTCATTTCTATGGGAGGCTCTCTACAGGGATTGCTCTCATTGGTCCCTGCTTCTGTTAAGTTACAGCCAGCCCTATACTTCCTGCCGGTGATATTGCATGACTTCTAGAGTACATGTGTGCCTAGTGCTCAGAAGCCTGTGTTTTAGCCGTTCTTTACCTTGTTCTGCAGTTCCTGCGATCTAAAGGTTCCCACACACATAGCGATCTGCACACGATCCCACGATGTGTGCGTTTTCCCCTGAACTCTCCCCCGGGAGCTCTAGACACGATTTGGAGTAAAAATAGGATTTTCGGGTGCCGCTCCCGGCCCCCCGGAAAGGCAGGCAAGCCTCCCGGAATCCCCCAGCCCTCCCGACCTCCCCCCAAAATAAACTTGAAAACCCCGCAGCAGGGGGGGCGGTGACCTGATTCGCGCTGAATCGCCTCATCGTAACCCCGCCCCCTGCTTCACAATGGCGAAAATAATGGCATTGTGAAGAGGAGGCGGGGCCACGATGACACGATCGTGTGGCCCCACCCCCGGATCTGCCCCCAATGTGATGTCAGTGACCGGCTACGCCCCCCGCTGTTAGCCGGCAATCAGTTTCCTCCCGGAAGGAGGGAGCTGATTGTCGGCAAGTATGGGTAAAAAGCATCCAATCTGACTTAAGATCTATCTTGAATGTTAACTTTTTTTTTTTTCCAGTGCATTGAGTCCCAGATTGTCAGATCTGCCCTATTGCACTGCAAATTTGATGATGCTATGTGCGAGTAGCGGGGACACACATCGCATCGTGGTCGTGAGTGGGGACTCACGATTTACTCTCAATTCGGCTATATTTTACACGATCTGTCGTTCCAATGTGTCGGAATTTGCCAGATCGGGTAAACTATCCCTATGTGTGTGGCCAGCTTAACTCATTGTTACCTATTTTCTGTACTAGCTTTCCTAGCCTGAGGTCACCCTGGTGTCATCTGCTGATTCCACCTGCAGCCGTGGCCTTCCCATCATCAGCCAGTGGCTCAGCCACATTATAGTGCCTTATTCTGTTGTTCCACAGTCCAAGGTATAGGCTGCATCACCGTCCATGGACCAGTTGCTCCAACCTACGGTCAAAGCCGAATCAGCGTCTGCCTGCCTGTCAATACCTCAGCCAGTGGAATAGCCGCACTTCAGACCCTAGTCTGCTATGTCAGCCAGTGGCCCAGCCACATTATTGTGCCTTGTTCTGTTGTTCCACAGTCCGCTTCAAAGGCTGCACCACCGTCCACGGACTAGTGGATCCAGCCTGCGGTCTAAGCCGCATCAGCGACTGCCTACCTGTCATACCTCAGCCGCAGCATAGCTGCATCATAGTTCTTGGACCAGTCATCTTGCAGCCTGGGCCTGGTCATTCCAAACCACAATCCAGCCGCTCCACAACCCGCAGTTTAGCCGCACTGGAATTTGTCAACCGTATCATGAAACCCTGCAGTATCACAGTCCGGTCACTCCTGCTCCATAGCTAGCGAGTTTTCACCCGGTGTTTAGCCATTCATGCCTGGAAACCCAGTTGCACCATAGTCCCTAGACGCACCTGAGACTATCTCTACTTGCGCTGCTAGTGTACCTTTTCCATCGTTCCTGTGCAAGTTACTATCTGCCTGCAGCCTCACTCCAGCTAGTTCTTGCAGTGGAAGGATAGCCACTTCTCAGCTTTACCTTGTCTTCAGTCAGCAGTCCTGCAGTCTCTCGTCAGTTGTGTAAGCCTCTGCTGCTAGAGGCTTAAGTCCAGGCGGCCACCTAAGTACCAGTGTGAAAAGCTATCACTAAGGGAACAGCGGGTGGCTGCTATTGGCAGAAGACCCTCTCCCTGGCTCTAGAGATCTTACACAACTGTGCAGGATTCCGCAACATCTAGGCAGTTGCCTAGGGTGCCAATGGTTAGGGCGCGCCTAAACATTGAATGAGTAATGTAATTCATGTATGTATGTGGTTTTATATATATATTATGGGCGAATCTATAATGGGTAGAGGGTGTACAGTGCACACGGGCCCCTGGGTCCAGGGGAGCCCACACTGCACACCTTGCACCCATATATTCTAATACCTACCTTTCCAAGGACCCACGTCAGGTGTCTCAGCCCTGCACAAAACGTCAGAAAATGGCCGTTGCGGCCATTTTCTCTGCATTTTGCGCATGCGCAGTGAGGAAATCGCCAGGAAAATGGCAGCTGCATGCACAATAGACTCTGGGCAAAGACTAGTACCCTGTCGGCTGCCGGGGAGAGAGAAGGGGGCTCCGGACAGGGAATGCACACGGGCCCCCTCCTCTCTTAATACGGGGAGAGAGAGAGAGAGAGAGAGAGAGAGAGAGGATTTACTTTACCTATTCCTGCCACCTGCAAACGTATATATTTAATTACAGGCAAAGAAGGACATCTTTTATCAACGTTTAAAGTATCCCAATGTGGACTCAGTGGTCAATTCACCAGACAGCAGCAGGGATTAGCCCCAAAAGTGTGCCCATATTTAATAGACATGAGAGTACAATCAAAGTGTGCGGCAAGCAAATGAAAGTAAAAATTGGGTAAGCAAAGCCACCTAGTTAAGATAAATTTTATACCTAAGCCTATACTTTGCCACACTGAAAATAAGTTAGATTATTAGGCTTTTTATTTCTTTAAGGGGTCTATTCATTATCCCTTAATTTCTACAAAAGTCAAATTTTTACTGCTTTTGTAGAAATTAAGTTTCGGGACCATTCATTATAAAAGTAATGCAGGAGATTTCATGGATATCTCCTGCTTACCTTTCAGTCTCGATCTGCCCCGCTGTCCTCATACAATAGTATGGGGACCTAAATTCTTCAAGCTCCAAAAATACTAAAATCTTCAGATGACGTGATTCCCAGACCCCCATTCTTTTCCTATTGGAGTGCGAAGAGACCATGTTCGGCTCCTTCAAGCAGACGCCGTTTTATCTGTGTGCATGCGTGAACCCACGTTCACACATGCGCACTAGCACTGCCAAGTCAGGCGCAGCAGTGTTAAGTTTCACCGCTATTAAAGTAGCAGCGATAGGGATCGCGGGGACAGTTTAATTTCGGATCAGCTATCTCTACACCGGACCAATGTTGAATTGCTCCAGTGATTTTTTATCCACCACTGCTACTTGCAGCAAATTGGATACTTAATTATCAGGGTCCACCTGGCCCCCTGCTAGTGAATAGGCCCCTAATAGATTTTGGAGGATAAAAATTGCAGAACTCTGAAATACATACACCAGCTTTTGGAGAATTATCTCTTTATGATAATAAAAGGCAGTTTTGAGAGCAATATAGTTAATAAATGTAAATAAGGACAGCACATTGAGAGGTACACACTCCTGCTGACTGATAATTAAATTTAGTTACCTATATTGTGGTCCTCTGAGCTGTCTGTTAATCCTTCATGTAATGGTTTTACTTGCCCCAAAAATGATATTCAGAACTAACAATTGATCAAAGCAAGCCACAACATTAGTCCATATCTACCTACTTTTAACTTGGTCTCCCAGGAGATCCGAAAGGAGAGTTAGAGGCGTGATGTGCAGAGGGCATCACAGCACTACAATCTACTGTTGAATACTGTGATTGCTGCAGCATGGGATGGTTGGAGCCATGATGATGCAATTCACCAGGAGATGCGTCATCAAGCCCCTGAATCACTCACTTCACTGGGGAAGTTGGCAGCATCTGAGAGGTTGTTCAACTCTGTTGAAAGTCCAGTAGATCTTCCTAAAGATTAAGGAGTCTACCGTACATTCTGAGAGTAGGCAAGTATGAAATAGGCATTTAGTACACACTGGAGAATGAATATGATTCTGCCAAATAGAGCTGCATTTCATTCGTACATAAAGAAACGATGTCCTCTAATGATGTCCTGTTAATCTTCTTTCAATCAGATATAGATTGTGTAACGGGTTCAACAGATTGTGCTCTATACCTTACGTCTACTTAATGGATAGGAGTGTGAAATCATATCTCCCACTCTGTGCAACATATAAATTTTGTTCCAAAACCAAACTTCTTCATGACAGCCCAGAGATACTGTCACTCCATGGATCCACAATGCTTTGTGATGTTAATAGGAAACTTAGGCCCTGATCCACAGCGGAGGCCCTGATCCACAGCCGGACGTTCTTTGTGAGCGCTCGCTCTGAATCAGGGCGGCCTGTTTTTTTTTTGGCTGGCCACCAGACCACTCGCTAAGCTGTGGGTGACCACCCACAGCTTTAGCGGGCGGCCAGGTGATGGTCGCGACCATCGCGACCATCAGGCTTGCGACGAGACCCTTGTGGTAGGGTCTCGTCCCCCGCAAGCCCCAGTGAACTTCCTGCCAGTGAGCAGGAAGCTCACTACTGACATCACGGGTAATGTCAGTAGGGCCGCCCACAAAAACGGCACGCGTTCCTTCAGGAATGCCTCCGTTTGTCCAGCCACCCCCCCTGCACGTCTACAAAACGGGGCGAGCTGTCAATCACTATCGACAGCCGGCCCGTCTTGTAGTGAGTACCGCAGCGAGTGACAATTCACTTGCTACGGGGCTTGCTCGTGCGCACTGCCCGGCCATCGATCCACTTGCGAGTGCTATGCGCTCGCGAGCGGGTCTGGATCAGGCCCTTAGTTGTGTTTTGTGGATAAAAGTTTGCATAACTTTTTTTTATATTGCTTGAAGTTGGAATATAAGCCCCCACATAATGCATCTGCCACCAGTAGCAATATAGCACCCCTTCTCCCCCTTTCAGGTATTAACAAAGTATTTATTTTCTTCTCTTGCTCTGATTTTTCAATCTTATGGGGAAGTTTATTATTGGGATAAACAAAACAAAACAGAGAAGGAAATACAAGGGGGGGGGATATTGTACAGAAACAACTTTTTAGACCTTCAATGATAAAAATTACTTTCTTTAGTGAGTTTGCAGTGTTCTGTTCAATTGAAAGAAATTACTAAATCTAAAATACTTTTGTTGGCCTAATATTTTTCTGCATTTAAATTGCTGAGGTTACACATCACAATATTCAGTGACCCCACTGGGCACACAGAACCATGGCATGAGCTGAGAGACGGACAGGGAACGTATCCCAGCTAATGTGACAGTCTCCTGAAGAATACAGCATGTCAGCATCAATGAATAGTGACCAGAATGAAAACAGCTGTCCATGTCAATCCCAATGAAGCCTGTTACAGGCGGACCGTGGTGCCCTCATCACCAAAGCGCCCAGGGCCATTGCCTTATTCATAAACTCCTGGCTATAACTGTTATCACTGAAGATTTTTTCTCTAGCAGGCCTATTTATCACTGTGGAGCTGGTTTTACTATCATCATCATTTATCATATAAAACCATTGAGGATTTACTTACTGGCCAGGTCACGCATGCACAGTGGAACTGAAAGCCCAGAGTAATTCTTTTAGTTCCACTTAAGCTAGATACACACTAGAGCGATTTTCCTGGCTATCTGATAAACAGTACGATTTTACTGCCAGTGAAAGCTCCCGATATCGGTGCAACACACTAAGCTATTTTATTGTAAAAAAAAATGCTGATTTTCACAGTGACTTTGCATATGTACGCCCACAAGGATGATGACATAAACAAATAATATTGGAGGAATTAGGGTTAGATTATCGAGAATGCCCAAACACTACACAATATTGTCACATTGTGGCAGATATATATAAAAAATTCTGAACGATTGGATAATCAGAGCCAGGCGTATCTGGCCCGTTTTCCCTGCATTTCTGCAAATCCATCATGCCTGCACACTACACAAAAATCGAACCAATCAACTGATAATTTACTGAGTGGGCCGATAATTGTGTAGTGTGTACCCAGCTCTAGTGTACAAACAAAAATGATTAAATAAGCTAAAAAGATATGCAAAAAGTTAAAAATATTTTAAAATAATTAGTAATTGAAAACATTCTTTATTTAAATAATAATTTTTTTCATTGACTTTCTTCTGCTTTCAGCAGCCAGATGTGGTGAATACAAACTGTAGTGATACATGAACCAAAGGTCTCCTTGTTAGGTACTAACAAGCTAACGCCGACGAAACCCAGTGAATCATATTGCCAGCAAGGGTTACCTGAGGTGACTGCTAATTAGATTTACTTTTATCGCTATATTTTCTGTGATAAACCATCTTATTAAGTAAATGCAGCAAGAGAATTTACTAGGTCAGATTTTACTGTGGTTCAAGGCTTTGTAGAGACAAAATAGACCTATACACTTTATTGCACTATGATTCCAGATCAATAATTCTGAGAGAAAAAAATGATCTTTACAGTTTGTCTTAGTTTTTATTAAACTGACTACTGAGCACTTCTTACATTTACATTTTCCCTGTGATTCTGTCTCTTTAAATGTGCATAACCCTTTTAACTTTTTGGCATTGATGTCCTTTTATAACAAATTGAATATAAGAGAGATGATTTGTACACTTGTCTGTCTCGTGTAGAGAAGGAATAAATCAACCCTGTTATTTTTAAAGCTGATCAATATTTTGACAAATGCGGATATTTACTCATGTTTACTTAAAACCTGATGCATCCCATGCGGATTTGGGCAGCGCAGACGCTCCGTCAGATGGACTCGCATTAACCTAGCCATCTAATGTAACCCATACTGCACAGCCAATCAATAAGTGACGGCTTGGAGTTTAGTGTAAACAGAGTGCATTCGATTGCAGCATCTGAAGATATTGTATGGATAAGCTGAAAAATTCTGGCACCCGCCCTCATGAAAGTGAAGAAGGAGCGAGAAATTTCCAGGATGGAGCCAAATGGAAAAAGCATATTAGGAGGATGTTATTCATTCATTACTGTCATTTTAATCACTAAAAGGCCCAATTAGGTATAAATCAGTAGTATTATGTTACCTTAGTGGAGGCTGCATGCAAGGGAGGGGGGATTGACATACATGTGGGGTTAACTTGCAAACCTCTGACAAATATATTGGGATTGCAGCATATCTGGACAGTAGATATAAATAATTTTCTTGTGCAGATTAAATTAAAAAAATTAATAGTTTGCGCACTAGACATCCGGTCATGCTTAATGATCCCAAAGTGTCTTTCCAGAAATGTCAATTTTCTGGGGTTGTTAAACTTGTAAACTATTTTCTGCAGAGCAATATCTCCCTATTTCACCTGAGTTTGAGACTATTGATACACTAGCGTATTTTGCACAGCTTGCGTAGAGGATCCCACTGAACACCAATGGCTTGTTGGTTATGTAGTCTCCTGAAATAGGACAGTTGGCAGGTATGGAACTGCATTATTTTTAGTAAGATGCCCTTTTCTCCATCCCAGGCACAATTCATTCAAGTAAGTGCATATACAGTATATGCATGTAAAACCAACTTAGCCTATGCCAATATCAAATAGAGACACATGAAATAAGGACTGACTATCTATTGTGACTTATAATTAAGATGTTCACTAATAAATCAGGAATTTAAAGTTAACTTTTTAGTTTTGTGGAGATGCAAAACGCTATTGCAGATCCTGCAAAAGGTCATACAAAAAGCTGAATGGAGGTGTATACTTGTGTGTGAGCACATTGGCACAAGAAGTGTGTGCTTTGGATATACACTGTTTACAGCTATTAATCCTTTGTTGTTTATAATCATTTTGATACGGCTTGGCTGCTGTTCATGAGAGTGTCACAGTTTCTCTGGATATATTCATCCCTCTGCCATGTTCTAATAAGTTCTCCTATGAGGCCAGTCTTGGTGGTGATTATCTTCTTCTTGAGTTTTTTTCTTTACAATTGCCCAAATATTCTCATTTGGAATTGCATCTGGACTGTTACCTGGCCAAGGAAGGATATCTACGATATTTTTTGCCAAGGTTGCCACCTTCAAAAAACAAAATTTCCCTACCCATTTTTTTTAAATAGAGGACCTAGAATCTGAGATAAGCCATGAAAATACCTCATTGCATTGCAAAACAGCTTTACAGTCTATGAGCGGGATGTACTAAAAGCAAAATGCGGCCAAAACTCCAAAAAATAACAAAACTAAAATTTTCAGAGTTCTATTCGCATTCCCCATATGGACCCGTTAGACAATGCCATATATAGATGGCGTTGCTTAATAGAAGCCTTTGGACTTTTCTTCGTATTATGTCCTGGGAGGGATCCAATCGGATCACTCCCAGTGTTCCCCACGGCGCACGCATCACCCGCTGCATGCACAGAAGAACTTCTTGGTCATAAACCTGGAAGTCCTATTCAGAGGAGTGGCGTGGAACCATGGTGCCTGGAGAAAGTGCATGTCATAGCGCCCTCCCTGTACTGAACTGTGCCATTGGGGTTTGGCCAGTCTGCGGGGGAATACTGAAGTGAAGAGAAAAACAGCAAACAGTGGCAGTATCATGCTGGGCATTGAGGTCCCATTGGTGGAATAGAATGCTTTGGTGATGCACTATCTGACATTAACGGGTAGCTCCTTTGGCACTGCTTTATTTATGTATTGCACCTAGGATCTGACTTTATCTCCTTTGAATCATTGTTATTAGTCAATAGAGGATATTGTATTATATATTCTGATCATTTAACGTAAATTGACAGAATACAGAGATTCCACAGGGTATATAAATATAAAAATCCAAAGAATATTCTCTGGGGCACGTCAGGTCAGCAGCTGTTTAAGTGTGTTGATCTCCTCAATAATAGGTAAGTAAAAAGAAAAAATTAAAACAGCGCTAGTGGATCTGATATATTGATACTGGTTAAAATTAACCCATATATAATAAAATATTGATGTATTAAAATGATAAAATATAATAATATAGGAGATATGCGGCTTGGTTTCACATATAATGTGTTTTTAAAGTTCAATCCCAGGCCAAATGACCTTCCAAACGATCCTCAACTCCTGTACCGTTCTGGTATGTAATGCAAAACTCCAATTGGAGTGATCCTCGGGACAACCGTTGTACTTCCAAGTGAAAAGGAATTGCAGTAATGGGGTGCAAACTTCCATATAAATGGGAACAGCAGGTATGAAGCAGGTATGAAGGCTCTACGCGTTTCTGTGTGGAAAACACCCACACCTTCCTCAGGAGCAACCTGAACATTGCACAGATATAACATTTCTCCTCCATTACTGGACATTCACCGGATCACTCATCTACCACGGTACACCATCAACCAAGACTTATGGACTATGGGCCTGATTCAGAGATGGACGCTCTGACCAGAGCGCTCGCTCTGAATCAGGGCCCTCCTACCTAAAATTGGAGCGGCCTGCTGGCCGTTCGCATAGCTGTGGGTGACCACCCACAGCTTATGCGAGCGGCCAAAATGATGGTCGCGATGGTCAAGACCATCGGGATTGCGACGAGACCCTGCGGTAGGATCTCGCTGCCGCAAGCCCAGGAGTGCTTTTGGCTCTATCAGAGCCAAAAGCACTCCCACTGACATCACTAGTGATGTCAGTGGGGCCGGTCCCAGACGGTAGGCGTTCCCATGGGAACGCCTCCATCAGGGCAGCAATGCACCCGGCACGCCCACCAAAGGGGGCTTGCTGTCACTCACCATCGACAGCATGCTTGGCTGTCGCTATGCGGGTCTCGCGCATGCGCACGACGGAGCTCCCTCCGTCGTGCGCATGTGCACTAGGGCACCATCGACCCGCTTGCGAGCGCTCAGCGCTCGCGAGCGGGTCTGAATCAGGCCCTATATTTCCTTGGGTCAGTATGGTAATATGTATTACACTATCTGAATCAGGTGATTTTATTTGCGTTCATTTAAAATGTATCAATCAGAGTCATTGTTATAGATTACATTTATTTTAACCAATAAAACACAATATATGTGAAACCAAGCCGCATATCTCCTATATTATTATATTTAATAATTTTAATACATCAGTATTTTATTATATATGGGTTAACTTTAACCAGTGTCATTATATCAGATCCACTAGCGCTGTTTTAATTTTTTCTTTTTAGATTCCACAGGGTGCACAGCTTATGACTGCAATTACTGCCCCAAGCACCTTTCACTGGAGTGGGAACACCTATGGGAAGTTCCCTTCTAAGCTATGCTCCTACTTAGTAAATATACGTTGCACCTATATTAATGTGAGTACTATTAATCATGTCATGTTCTGTCTACCACCATTATTATTATTTCAGGTCGTCTAATATTTTTTAAAAGACCTTTCAAATAAAACGTGGTGGTCATGGGAACACCTCCATTACTTTAAATAGCAAAGTAGCGACTCTTTTTAAACTCATACAGTGCCTTATAATTGAAGTTTAGGATTTTACCTCAGATGTCTCACTTTTAAGTCCATTAAAGTCCATGAATGCATGAGGAGAGAAGGAGGGAGGGGATGAAAGAGGAGAGGGGAGAGAAGAGTGCCAATCAGAGAGGGGAGGTGACAGAGGCCAATAAGAAAGGAGAGGGGAAGGGCAAACCCAATCAGAGAGGGCCAATGACAGAAGCCAATAAGAAAAGGAGAGGAGAGGGGTGGTGACAGAAGCCCATAGTAAAGGAGAGGGGAAGGGCAAAGAGTTGATCAGAAGGGGTGGTGACAGAAGCCAATAAGAAGGGGGAGGGGAGGGACAAAGAGTCGATCAGAGAGGGGTGTTGACAGAAGCCAATAAGAAAAGGAGATGAGAGGGGTGTGTTGATAGAAGCCAATAAGAAAAGAAGAGGAAGAGGCGTAGTGACAGAAACCAATAAGAAAAGGCGAGGAGAGGGGTGGTGACAAAAGCCAATAAAAAAGGAGAGGGGAAGGACAAAGAGTCGACAGAGGGGTGGTGACAGAAGCCAATAAGAAAGGAGTGGACAGGGGCAAAGAGACAATCACAGGGTAGAGAGGGGAGGGAATTAAAGAGGTGAAAAATGAATGTAATCAATCTGACAGGAAAGGGGAGGTGACAGAAGATGATCACAGAGGGTCGGAGGGGAGGCAATCTGGGCAGCTTAAGGGAGCATGAAATGTAGAAACGGATCTCAGATCCGTAACTTATTTAGGATAAAGAGAAAACAAACCGAGATAAAACAGGCGGCTGTCATACTGTGCAGCGCCTCATGAATTCGGGAACCCTGGATGGCGCCCTCTGTCCATTTTGGCGCCCGGAGCTCTTGCTCCACTGGAACCACCTCACTACTCCCCTGGTCCTATTATCGCAAAGGACAGCTCTTTTCGGAAGAGCTGTCCTTTTCTATTTTAATTGCAATTCTAAGTGCATACTGGCGTTATTAATGCTGTTATGCATCCACTAAGTGTTGGGATATACCGCATCCAAAATGCCTACGTTTGTGGCCAGTAAGTCAGGAAAACTATGAAAATGTAAAAAGCTGGCATTCAGTCAAATAGTTTGCACACTTTGTTGTATACTTTTGGCGGATGAGAAATTATCTTTTCGTGACTACTGAGAAGTAACAGTTTTAAACAGTATTTCTGTTGTTACAGGGTATTGATGCTAAAAAAAACAACTAAAATCATTCAGTATAAAGTAGTCATGTGACCAGTGAGTCTGCAGAATATACAAGATATGTTTAACAATTTTTGTATATCAACTGAATAAAAAGCAAATTAATTAAGTTTCAAATGAAATGTAAGATCGATTTGTACAAATGTAAGCATTTCCAAAATTATAATGATTTCAAAATTCCCTCTAAAAATATGTTGTACATCGAATGGCTCCAGAAAAGAAAGCAGCCGTCACACATTCTGTAAAATACACAAATATGTGAATATATATTATCAAATCATTTGTCGTTTCTTATTGTTATTCACTGATGTGGCCTATTATACTAGCTGCCGATTTTCCATAATGGAATGTAAGAGAATGGTCATACAACTCAGCAGTGCAAATGTTGCATCTCTCCAACATGAAATTATGCCAAGTAACAGCTCTCAATAATTCTGAGGGATTAAAATAATGATAAAAGTAATAGTCCATTACATTACCTACTTCAGCAGGATTGTAATGAACGCCATAAATTGCAGACTGGGCTCCTAACTACTCCCATCTATTTAAAATGAATTTGTGGGGTTACTTTCATTAACTGTGCTCAAAGACAGCAGTCTGACATGTTGCTTTAAATGGCTGTAAAACCGATTAGATGTAAAATATGTCTTATAGGCTCAAGGAGGAGAGAACTCTTTATACAGTGTATAGTGGTAAACTTCTAACACACCCTAACATGTGTGTTAGTCTATGTGAATAGTTCCAATTTCTCTGTGTTTGAGTTATACTACCCTATTCTGATTCCCAGTTGTGTGGGGGATAAATGGCATGTTTGTTTGGACTGTGGCAATTATAGAGATAATTTAGACAGTCACTTCAACCAAACCCAAAGATATTTGATAAGGATCCTCTATCGGAAATAAAATTCCTATTCATTATTATTATTATTATTATTATTATTATTATTATTATTATTATCCTTTATTTATATGGCGCCACAAGTGTTCCGCAGCGCCTTACATAGTACATAGAACTAATAGGTGAACAAGAAACAAGTACATTACAGTGCAGGACAAGGACACAACTTATATACATTTCTGAAAGAGTGATTAAAGCACTCACAATAAGCTGCCGGGAGTTGGCAGTCACGTGTTAGGTGCCCTATGGGGAGTAGAGAGTAGAAGAAAATGTAAAAAGAAGCACATGAGGGAAGAGGTCCCTGCTCATGAGAGCTTACATTCTAAGGGGAGGGGCAGACAGACAGGCGTGACACAGAAGGGGAAGATAGGAAGGAAAGAGCATGAGGTGGGTTAGGATGAGTGCTGGAAGGCCTTGATGAAGTAGTGGGTCTTGAGAGCCCGTTTGAAGATTTGTAGAGAGGTGGAGAGTCTGATGGGGAGAGGGAGAGCATTCCAAAGGTAGGGAGCAGCATGGGCAAAATCTCGGATGCGGGAGTGGGAGGAAGTAATCAGTTGGCAAGACGGGCGGCATGCATTAGTTGAGCGAAGTGGGCGGGCGGGAGTGTGAAGGGAGAGAAGGTCAGAAATGTATGCGGGAGAGGATTTGGTGAGGGCTTTGTAGGCGAATGTAAGAACCTTGAATTGGCATCTGAAGGGGAAGGGGAGCCAGTGTAAGGCTTGAAGGAGAGGGGAAGCAGATGTAGAAAGTCTGGAGAGGAAGATGAGCCGAGCAGCAGCATTAAGAACAGATTGTAGTGGAGAGAGGCGAGAGACTGGGAGGCCAGCTAGGAGAAGGTTACAGTAGTCCAATCTGGATATGACCAGTGAGTGGATGAGGGTTTTAGTGGCATCCTGGGTGAGCAAGGGTCTAATCCTGGAGATATTTTTTAGGTGAAAACGGCAGGACTGCGAGAGGTGCTGAATGTGCGGTTTAAAGGAGAGGGAGGAGTCTAAGATAACTCCAAGACAGCGCACTTTGGGGCTAGAGGAGATAGTTGTGCCATCAATAGATAATGAAATTGTGGAAAGTGATGTAGTGGAAGAGGGTGGGAAGATGATCAGCTCAGTCTTAGACATGTTAAGTTTAAGAAAGCGCTGGGACATCCATGAAGAGACAGCCGAGAGACAGTTGGAGATACGGGTAAGGAGCTCAGGGGTGAGCTCAGGGGTGGAAAGGTAAATTTGAGTATCATCTGCATAGAGATGATATTGGAGGTCAAAGGAGTTAATGAGTTCACCTAAAGAGGATGTATATAGGGAGAAAAGGAGAGGTCCAAGAACAGAACCTTGGGGAACTCCTACCTTTAGTGGAAGTGGAGGGGAAGAGGAGTCATGAGAGGACACAGCGAAGGAACGATCAGAGAGGTAGGAGGAAAGCCAGGAGAGGGCAGTGTCACGTAGACCGAGAGAGTAAAGGATTTGCAGGAGGAGAGGGTGGTCTACAGTGTCAAATGCAGCAGAGAGGTCAAGGAGAATGAGCAGAGAGTAGTGGCCCTTGGATTTGGCAGCAAGGAGGTCGTTGCTGACTTTCGTGAGGGCAGTTTCAGTAGAGTGGAGAGATCGGAAGCCAGATTGAAATGATTCAAGGAGGGAGTGGGAGGAAAGAAAGGTGTTAAGGCGGTTGTAGACAATACGCTCAAGGAGTTTGGAAGCAAAAGGGAGAAGAGAGATGGGTCGATAGTTGGAAAGTATGTTAGGATCAAGAGTAGGTTTTTTAAGAATGGGGGAGACAAGAGCATGTTTGAATGCAGAAGGGACAGTGCCAGATGATAGGGAGAGATTAAGGAGGTGAGCCAGATGGGAACAGGCAGAAGGAGACAGGTGGGAGAGGAGACGGCAAGGGATAGGGTCAAGAGGGGAGGTGGAAGGAGGGGAGGACCGGATGAGGGCCATGACTTCCTCTCCAGAAGCAGGTGAGAAGGATGTCAGAGTTGGTGAGACAGAAGGGGAGGGGTGGTAAGGGCGAGGAGGGGGAGGAGTGCTGAGGGTCTGATGGGATATGATGTCCTCACGTATGGAATCAATTTTAGATGTAAAGTAGGTGGCAAAGTCAAGGGCAGAGGGCGAGGAGGGAAGGCAAGGAGGGGAAGGGCAGAGTAGGGAGTTGAAAGTGGCAAAGAGACGCCGGGGGTTTGAGGACTGGGAGGAGATGAGGTTCTTGAAATATGTTTGTTTGGAGAGAGACAGGGCAGCACTGTAGGAAGAGAGAATACATTTGAAATGGAGGAAGTCAGCCTTAGAGCGTGACTTTCTCCACTGACGCTCTGCAATTCTTGAACACTTTTGTAGGTATCTGGTGCATTTGGAATGCCAGGGTTGTGGTGTGGATCTGCGAGGGTGAGTGGTTATTGCTGGAGCAACAGAATCAAGAGCAGAAGCAAGGGAGGAATTGTACAGAGAAGTAGCTTGTTCAGGACAGGAGAGAGAAATGATAGGGGAGAGAAGAGAGTCCAGCAGGGAGGAAAAGCAACAGTGTCAATAGCCTCAATATTACGCTTAGTAATGGTAGGCTTAGGAGTTAGAGGAGGGGAAGGAGAGAGGGATAGGTTAAAAGAGAGAAGGTGATGGTCAGAGAGGGGGAATGGGCAATTGGAGTAATCAGAAATATCACAACGGTGCGTAAAGACCAGGTCAAGTGAGTGCCCACTCACATGGGAGGGTGAGGAGGTCCATTGGGCGAGACCAAATGAAGAGGTGAGGGTAAGGAGTTTACCTGCAGAGGATTCTGTGGGAATGTCAATAGGAATGTTAAAATCACCTAGGATAATGGAGGGAAGATCTGAGGAGAGAAAGTGAGGGAGCCAGGAAGCGAAGTTTTCAAGGAATTTGGAGGGAGAGCCAGGGGGACGGTAAATGACAGCTACTCTGAGGTTTACTGGTTGGAAGAGGCGTATAGCATGAACCTCAAATGTGGGGAATGTAAGGGATGGTTCAGAGGGTATTAGCTGGTAGGAGTAACTGGTGGATAGAAGGACCCCAACACCACCACCATGGTGACCCCCAGGCTGGGGGGTGTGGGAGAAGGTGAGGCCCCCAGAGGATAGAGCAGCAGGAGAAGTGGTGTCAGAGGGTGAGATCCAAGTTTCAGTGATGGCTAGAAGATTCAGAGAGTTGGAGATAAAATGGTCATGGGTGGGGACCAGTTTATTACAGACTGACCTGGCATTCCAGAGGGCACAGGATAGAGAGATAGCATTTGTGGGGGAGATGTGAATAAGATTATCCGGGTTGCTGTAACGTGGAGGTAAGCTTAATTGGGAATTAAAAATTCTGGATTTGGTTTCAGTCCTTTGGCCAATTCCAGACAATTTTTTTTTTCCTGGAGTTTGTTTCAGCTGAATCTATTGGCAACACCTAGCCAAATCCTTGCTTACTTTAGTTAGAAACCCACTTTCCCCTAACACAGTATCTGAGACATGCGACAGCACTCACGCGTCACTATAATAATGATGGGCTTGACTATAAAGAGGGAAACTATGAAATTACATCATTGTTGACAAGCAGGGAAGAATTGTTTAAAATTCAGAATTGGCACAATTGTAAGTAAGACCAAAGAGGCTAAGAACAAATATAATTATGTTTAACCACTTAACTGTCGATTTAAAGAAAAAAAAAGCTCAGAAATTGTAATATTTTTATTTAATAAAGCTTTAAAAGTATTTTTAAGAATATAGTAAAATATTTTATTTAAAGGTGGTGTTTTGCACCCTTTCATCCCCCCATGTACATATGCCCCCATTATGAAATATCTTTTTACCACCTATTGGCATTAGACCACTGGTGGTCATAAATGCTATTAATATTAACCCCCCAACACCCCCTAAATAGTAAAAAAAAAACCTGTTTTATAAAACAGCCCCCTTTGTAAAACCCCTTTTTTTGCACACTACTTCCTCCTACCCTGTGACCATTTTAATATTTTTTTTATTATTTTATCCCTTCTTAGCATCATAAGCTTTTATTTGTATCCTTACCCCACCCCCACTTATGCAAGATCCCTTCCTCTCAGGTGGTTACTCTCTTACTATCATGGGCAGTCTGTTTCTCTTAGAGATGAGCGGTTCGCCTGACTCGGATCCCCGTTCGTGGCCGAGCCGCAGCTCCCTGATGTCGGATACTCGCGAGAGAATCCGACGTCAGGGCTCCTCTAGTGTAGGGCAGACGCTGTGATAGCGGTCTGCCCTACACAGATCAAACACAGCCACCAGCGGCAGCTGTGTGTTTGTAATAGCAGCCAATGGGAGTCAGGCAGACTCTCATTGGCTGCTGTACGGAGGGAGCCGGTTGGAGCTCACTCATGAACTCCGTCTTCCGGCTCCCTCCTCAGCGCGTGACAGCAGAGCAAAACAGACGGCGGCAGGAGCGGGGATTCATGTAAGGTTTTTTTTTTATATGTGTGTGTGTGTGTAAGAGGGCATATTACTACTGGGGGCCTGCTAGTGGGGGGCATATTACTACTGGGGGCCTGCTAAGGGAGAGCATACTACTTCTGGGGGCCTGCTAATGGAGGGGCATACTACTACTGGTTGCCTGCTAATGGGGGGGCATACTACTACTCGGGGCCTGCTAAGGGGGAGCATACTACTACTGGGGGCCTGCTAATGGGGGGGCATACTACTACTGGGGGCCTGCTAATGGGGGCATACTACTACTGGGGGCCTGCTAAGGGGGGGGCATACTACTACTGGGGGCCTGCTAAGGGGGGGCATACTACTACTGGGGGCCTGCTAATGGGGGGCATACTACTACTGGGGGCCTGCTAAGGGGGGGCACTACTACTACTGGGGGCCTGCTAATGGGGGGCATACTACTGGGGGGCATACTACTACTGGGGGCACTGCATAGGGGGCCCTACTACTAAGGGGACTGCATAGGGGGCACCACTACTGGGGCCATTGTGTAAGGGACACCACTGCTGGGGGCATTGTATAAGTGGCACTACTACTGTGGGCATTGTACAAGGGGCATTACTACTGTGGGCTTTGTGTATAAGGGTCACTACTGTGGGCATTGTGTAAAAGGGTCACTACTGTGGGCATTGTGTAAAAGGGTCACTACTGTGGGCATTGTGTAAAACGGGCACTACAGTGTGGTAACATAAATAAGAGACACTACTTTATGATGTAATGTGAATCAGGGACACTATGTGCAGTGTAATGTGAATAAGATTGTGCACTGTGACTCCTTGGGCCGTAGCCCGCTGTGTATACAAGTACTGTGATTCTGCTGGCCGTACCCCACTGGGTAGGTGCACTACTTTTCATTTCTGCCACTGCTGTGTGGCAATGTTTCATAGATGTGCTTTAAATTGTGGTGTCTGTGCCGCTGCGCCGCTGCTTTGTCGCTTAGTAACCAGCCAGCTCACTGCAACCTTTGGCCAATAATGTTGAACACAATATTATAAGCTGTGAGATGGTCTAAATTGACTATAAATGACTGGAAATTAATGTTATTGAGGTTAATGATACTCTAAGAAGAAAAAAAGGACCAATTTATGTGATTTTAGCTTTTTTTGTCAATTTTTGTAAAAAAAATCCAAATCCAAATCTAAAGCCAGTCACCACAGTTTGGCAAATTCAAATCCAAATCCAAAGCCGGACGACGAATTAGAACCACATCCAAATCCGGCAAAAACGGTCTGGCGCACATCCCTAGTTTCTCTACATGTTGACAGACTTTAAGCTGCTCACACACAGGCCATTTCTTTTGTTCCCATAAATGCCCAGACTGATGTGGCAGAACATTTGAAATTGGGTAGATGCACCAAACATCTGTCTCACCATGTGGCCGATTAAAGTTGACCATTGACTGTTTAGAGTTTGCTTACAGGAACCAACGCCATCTTCAGTTAGGTTGGGTACACGATCCCTGCAGTCAGTATCCCGACGGTGACAATGCCTGCTCTGGAATCCCAACGATGAACATTTCAACGCATGTTGGTGAGTATTCTTTCTAACCCTTACTTTAACCCTTCCTGTAACCCTTACCCACACCTCCTGCAGCCTAAACCTAACCATCCCTTCCAACAGCCTAACCCTCCCCTCCCGTAGCCTAACCATCTCCTCCCGCAGCCTAACCATCTCCTCCCGCAGCCTAACCCTTACCTTCGCCTACTGCTTAAACCTAACCCCTAACATTAAGCCTAATACTTACTGTTATGATTTTGGAGCCGGTATTCTGACCGTTGGGATCCTGTGCGCCAGAATGCTGACTACACCCCATTCAGATGACGTTGATTCACGGAGCCCCACTCCTTCCCATAGGAAGGAGGTCTGGTATTGCAAAGAAGGATCAGCGAGGATCCCTCTGCCACCTCCTCACTTGTGCCCTACAGACATGCACATGCGTGAACTAGGGTCACATATGCGCATGTCAGCCTGCTCAGGAGGGGTAAGTAACACTGCTACTTATGAAGCTTTAAAGAGTTCAAGGGGACAGTTGCTTTTCAGAGTAGCTGTCCCTGCACCAGAACAATACTAAATTGGTCCAATAAGTATTCGCCGTCGCAACTTGTTAGCAAGTTGAATTATTAATTATCTGAATAGTTCCCTTAGACACAATACAAAGCAGAGCACTGTGGGGGCGATTCAGACCCGGGCGCAAAGCAGCGCACTTTTGCAGCCATCAGGGGTAGGGTATGCTAATTCCGCGATCGCGTGGCAAGGCTTAAGGACGCCCTCTATGTCTTAGTGAGCGACGGCAGAGTGAACGCACGCCGGTCTAAAGACACCCCCTTTTCCTTCGCAGCACATGTCATCTCCAGGAAGTGTATGTAATATCAGTAACATCGAGAGCCATCGGAGCTGCTCGTAGCCCTTGAGGAAGACCCTACCCTGCCGCAAGCACTGCGATCACTGCAGGCTGAAATACAACCAGGTGACGTATACAATGACGCCTCCATGCTAATATGCACGCCCATGAAACGCCATTAGGACACACAGGCTCGCCAGCGTTCACACATCCACACCCCCATTTCATAGACCTTCCCATGACACCACCCACAAATGGCACTATCTGTCACTCAAAGTAGCGCTCAGTCTGTGTACTACGAGCGCACAATTCCCGATCGCAGTGACTGGCTCGCACAAGCGCACTGTGACACATGTGCAGACGGGCGACTATTGGCCATAGTCCGGGTTTGAATCAGGCCCTGTATCTTTACCTCTGTAATTACTTTAGAAGCTGGACACCTTATGACACAGCTGCTTTAACAATTGGTTTGGGTTACTTTTATGAGAGCTGATGCATGGCTCATTAATGTATAATATATGTATGTCACACGCAAATGACAGAGCAGCAGGCCTTGTTCTAGTCTACATCATTAAGGGGTCTGGTCAGCAAAATAAAGTTGTCGCTTGTTCATCTGCTTTTGTATTGTTGCACGTTTGTGTCTCCCCCGCAAATTATTTTCTCTGTCTTTTTTCAGTCTTTTCAGTCTTCTCTGACTGGCAGGGATCATCTAATGCCTGCAGTGTTAGTTTGTTCTGAATACAAGTGGATTCCAGGCCTTTTACACTTTCTTTGGACTGCGGACTGCTGATGCAGCTTTTGCATTTAGTTAAAGATTAACAGGTTGGCTGTTACTTCAGATCACTCTGTTTCCTAAAACACAGTTGCTGCCATGTAAATTGATTCCTGACTAGACTTAAGTAAAGTGTATGTTTAAGAGCCATGCTGTCAGCCATTTTATATGGTTCAGGAAGTGCCATGCTGATAAAAAGTTGGCCTGTATAAATAAGAGTGGTTTATTTTTATGTTAACTGATGCTGTACTGTCTGCCTGACAACATATTTAACAGTCTAACATGTCCATTTATCAATAAGCAGCAATAACAGTGATTCTCTATCACCACTGATACAGAAAATCGTATGGATGGGTCTCTGCATACATGACCCAGTTTTGTTGGTTCACACATGTGCAGTCACTGCCGTGGGACTGGAAGCCCATGCCATGGAGTTACCTGGCATAAATTTTCTCTACTGGTTTCTACCCGTTTTCATCAGAGAAAGTACTTTTCTCCCTTTAATAAATAGACCTGTTATTAGTAGAGTATCGGTAGGGGTGTGGGGATCCAGAGCCTATTAACGAGATGGCTGGGATCATAGCCTATTAGCAGAACTGTGTAACAGTCAGTGCAGTGTGGTGCTAGATGTAGCAGACAATTTATGCACCAGTAGGGAATACACTTGGCCAAAATATATATGATACTGAGTGTGTAACACAGTTGTTTGGTGCTGGCGGCGGTTAGTCCACACATGGTATAGCTTAACCAGTTCTTAGGTTTGTTGAACCAGGTAGAACAACAAGTAGCATAAGACACAGGGATAAGACAGGTATAACTGTAGCATATAGAAGCAGCCTTAAGCTTTAGTGTATCGCTGGGCATTGTAGTGCCCCGGGAGTGGGAAATGCACCGGCAGATGTTAGAAATATGCCCACACACTATAGCGGTAGTGATATAGGGCTCTATTTATTAACATTATTTTCAACACCATTTTCACATTATTTTAGTTTCACATAAACTTACTAAAGGGCATTTGGAGTAGAATTCGTAAAATTCTACTCCAAGCCCTAATTATCACTTATTTGTAGTAAGCAGATCGCATGTCCCATAATTGTAATGGGAAATGCGATCTGGCCAAAGTTACTAAAAATAAAATGTGGAAAAATGTCGGGGAAGCCCTGTTAGAATAACACCACCTGGAGGTGGCGCTATCCAGGGTTTCTCCCGGTTCACCGACTCCTGCTCTGCTCTAACGGACAGAACAGAGTCGGGAGCCGGCCCCAGTGATCAGCTGTGTGGTCTAAACAGACCACAAGCTGATCACTGGATAAGAAAAAAAAAAACTTACCTGCATCCAGGGTGATCGGTGCTCCGGTCATGTCCTCCGGCTGGTCTCCGGGCTCCTGCACTGTGACCCTGGTCAGATGCTGCATAGAACAGCTGACTGGGGTCACAGTGCAGGATGGGAGACCAGCTGACCGGATCCCTAGAGGACATCACAGGAGCAGCGATCACCGTAGGTAAGGGCAAGGGGGGTCGCGGTGGGAGTGGGGGGTGGTGTTGTGAGTCGCGGGGGGTCGCGGTCGCAGAGGCAAGCAGGTTGGCGCATGCACGGCACTTTCTCACTGTATTTTTACTGAAAAGTACAGTGAAAATATTGCGGAGGGGATTCGCAGGGACAGAGGTTTATCGCAAGCTCTGTCCCTGTAAGGGATTTTTTATACATCCCTCTGATGTTTCCTAAATTTGCAATGCCAATTTAGGTGAAGATATCACACTACAATCTGCATTTTAAGGCCCCCAGTTACTAAAGAGTTTTATCACCAAAACGAGTGATAAATGTCACTGTGTATGATAAATGGTGATCCAGCCAATCAGCTCCCAACTGTCATATTTCTAACAGTTGACAGTTGGGAGCTGATTGGCTGGAGCACCATTTATCATACACAGTGATATTTATCACTTGTTTTGGTGATAAAACTCATTAGTAAATGAGGCCCTAAATGCAGATTGTAGTAAATAGGGCCCATAGTGTACTTGTGGTGTTTGTATACAGTAGGCTCTACAAGGCTTGTGTCTTGGAGAGTCTTGCAGACACGTCGACATGAATACCAGTGAGAAAGACGCATAGAAATGCTTGGAATGCGCTGTATCACATGTCAGAGGTTGGGCCTCTCACTGAGCTTCCGCAGGTCTAAGAGACTGTCTGCTCAGCTGCACTGTGGGCCTGATTCAGAGCCGCTCGTAAGCGGACCCTCGTTCGCTCCGAGCGATGATCGCACATCTGCGCATGCGTATGGGTAGTTATGCGCATGCGCCAACCAGTCAGTGCGCTCGGAAATCGAGCGCTCGCAAAATAGCGAGTGCCTGCTAATTTGAGTGACAGGATGAGGTGTTTGTGGGTGGTAACAGGGGAAGGTGCTTGAAAACGGGGAGTGGAGATCCGGACGCAGGCGTGCCAAACGGTCAAAACGGGCGTTTTAAGGGTGTGCATAATTAACAAAGCAGAGTCATCGGCCACGTCACTTGGTTGTTTCTTAGCCTGAGCTGTTCGCATGATTGCGGTAGGAAAATCCTACCACAAGCACTGCGAGCAGTTCAGACGTCTTTCGATGTACTCGATTAATCAAATAAATAGCGGAGATAACGTAGGATGCGAGCAGCCAGGGGGCGTCTTTACAAAATAGCGAGCGCATGTTAGCGTCTGGCTCTGAATCAGGCCCTGTGTCTGCACTGAGGATGGAGGCAGTGCCAGAGCGCTCCTCATCCAACACCTGTAGTGGTGCATACACACGGTCAGATTTTTCTTCAGATCTGAACGATAACGATTTTGAAAATCGTTCTTATCTGAAGAAAAATCTGACATATCTGACATGTTTGTCAGATGAACGATGCGCGTTCCCGATTGTCAGATAACGATATGTCGAAGCTGGATAATTGGCTGAGACAAGATCAGTTTACAATTGAATCATGGCGACGCCATCTTGCGACTGGCCGCAAGACGCCATCTTGGAAATGAGATCGCAAGACGCCATTTTGCGAATGGCCGCCCAAGCGCCATTTTAGATAAACTCAGAATTAAGTACATATGGCGATATTACTATTATCACCATGCGATTGCATCTTTCATCATTTCTCATATACACATTAATACGCACAATTGCGCTGTTAACTAGTCGCATATTAGCGAATGCATAAGACCCTATATGAAAATGCTGTTTAATAGCTAAATGCGCATGCATCTGTCCCCAGTTAACTAGCGTTGTTATATCAAACCCAGCATACTCACACATTACATATCCACGTACAAGGTTCCATAAGCTTTAAGGTATAAGATTTAAGTTCGTTCATTTAGTATAAATGCTGTGAAATAAAGATTATTTGGTAACTAAGGTTTTATACATGCTAAGAAAGCCGTGTTTGGTTTTGTACTGATGCGTACTCTTTCCACAGTATTCCGGTATCGTCGGTGTGGAGATCGCATCATGCATTCTCAACTTATGGACCGCAGAGACTTCAAGCAACAAAATGTATATAATATGAACAACTGTTAGGATGTTGCATGTGGTGGGAATCCAGAGATCCCCAGTTGTTAGAGGCTAGGTTGGGTCTATTTGAATCAGCCTGTTAAACGCTCTGTAACAGATGTATCCCCTTTGGGAACCAATGGCATCAGCAACAAACGTCTATTGTTTTGTCTATTCCTGGGGGGTATAAATATGTGTGCTCCAGCGCTGGATTTTTAGTCTTTCTAATGCTGTGACCCGAGACCACACATGCGTATTCGGGATGACGGGGAGGAGGTAAATAACGCAGCTACAACTGTAGCTGCGATACTATCTGAGGGGACAGCTGCTTTTCGGAGCAGTTATCCCTGCACCGGAGCAATGATGAATTCCTCTGGTGTCACGTATCCCCCCACTGCGAGTTGGATACCTAAGTATCCCTGGTAGCGAGTTTAATACTTCATCATCGGAGGCCATACGGACTATGATGATGAATAGGCCCCATAAGAACTGGATAATAATATAACGGACTGGGGGCCTGATTCAGCAATGAACGCAGTTGCTAATATGCATGCAACTGGCCGATTGTTGCGTACTGCGCATACATATGCATCATAGTGCACGTACGCAAACTAGCCATTGCGATTGGGACTGCGATCGCAGTGACTACGCAGACCCATTTGTAAAGTGATTGATAAGAAAGTGCCGTTTGAGGGCGGAGACGGAGGGTAGTCAGGCGAGCGCAGGCGTGCCAGTGCATTTCAGGGGCATGCATTAAATTATCCACTGAGATGCCCTATGTAGCCTGAGGCCTCATAGTGTGCATGGAAGTTAGCAATTTCCAAGTAAGGTCAGGGCAAGTGCAAGTGTGCATGAGGCTGCGATGGTACTCATTGTACTGATGGTTTTGCAGTCTTGCTAAACATTACAGATGTAGTGCTGCGTATGGTATTGCGATCGCAATCGATTAACATACTGTCGCAGTTGAACTGTGTGTGTAATAATTATTGCATTTGCAGTTGCGTTCCATAGTGAATCAGGCCCTGGGACCGTTCAGATACAGAGGACCTGGGAGCTCAGCACAAAGCTGTACCTTCAACAAGAAGTGACATTGTACTGACAATGATGGCCAGTCAGGGAATGGAATTTATAGGGGTAGATCCCCAGGGATTGGATGCTGCGATCAGCTGGTCTGGGAGCAGCACTCTGAGTGGAAGAAAATCGTCTGGTGACAGAGGGCCTAATTCAGCAAGGAACGCAAAAGAGAGAACGCACACACTCGGCCGATGTTTCCGCACTGCGCATGCATCATAATGCGCGTGCGCGAACAAGCAATTGCGATCGGAACTGTGGGCCTGATTCAGAGCCGGACGCTCTTGAAGAGAGCTCGCTCTGAATCAGGGCATTTTTTTTTTTTTGGTTGCGGCCTCCTGGCAGCTCGCTAAGCGCGGGCGGCCAGGTGATGGTCGCGACCATCGGGGCATTCGACGAGACCCTTGTGGTAGGGTCTCATCCGTCGCAAGCCCCAGAGAGCTTCCTGCTCTAACAGAGCAGGAAGCTCTCCACTGACATCACTGTGATGTCAGTGGTGCCTCCCACAAACAGCAGGCGTTCCTTTGGGAACGCCTCCGTTTGTGTAGCCACCCCCCTGCCCTGCCTACAAAACGGGGCGAGCTGTCGATCAACATCGACAGCCGCCCCTTTTGTAGTGAGTCCTGGAGCGAGAGAATCTCTCTCTCGCTCCTGGGCTTGCGCATGCGCGCGCGCCGCGCTTGCGCAGTACCCCAATATTGACCCGCTTGTGAGTGCTATTCGCTCGCGAGCGGGTCTGAATCAGGCCCTGTGTACAGTATGCAGAGGCTACACAGTACCCATCGCAGAATGATTGACAGGAAGTGCCGTTTGTGGGTAGTGACAGGGGAGTGGTCGGGCGAAAGCAGGTGCGCCAGTGCTTTGCAACGCCGTTGCAGGGGCGTGCATAAATTTGGGGAAGTGGGAGTCCTTATCTTAAGATGTGATCGCAATGCGATTGCAAACATTTGCATTTTACTGCTAATATTAGCAACTGCAGTGCGTGCGTATTAGAAGAATAGCGATCCTTGCTGAATCAGGCCCAGAGTCCAAAATGGCTGCGCCCATACTGTTGATCTCGAGGGAACTCTGGCATCCAGTTTGTATACCATCATGCTGGGGAGGCATGCTGTGAGCAAGTGACTGCGAAAAGCCATCTCCATGTTCAGTGACAGGACAATGAGCAGACGGGGCAGTGAAGCACAGCCCACGCAGACCTCAGTGCTAGCCAGGACAGACACCGGTGAGGTAAACAGGTGGTTTTAAGTGTCTGGAGTGTGACAGCGGGCACAGTGAAGTTTGGTAGAAATACTGTAGTCTCTGTTTTGGAGCAGTTTTTCAGAGAGCGAATTGGAGGTTATCCTGTTTTAAGGTATGGTTAGAAAACACAGTTGGTCAAGCAACCCCACAGGAATTATATAATTGTCTCTTTAAATTCAAAACAAGGAAAGTGGATTTTCTGTTGCATGGAGTCACACTATCAGAGTATAACAGAGAGAAAAAAATTCTAAGAGAGTTCAGGGTAAAAATTACACCTACAATAGGACCATACAACAATTACTTTTGTCGACGCTGGGTAGTGGTAGTTAATAGATGTGCATTCAATCTAGGGGTGTGCACCGGCCACTTTTCGTGTTTTGTGTTTTGGTCTTGGATCTGGATCTTTCTTCGTGTTTTGGATCTGGATTGGTTTTGCCAAAACCACCCTTCCGTGTTTTGGGTTCTGGGTTTTGTGTTTTGGATCTGTATTTTTTTTTAAAAAAGCATAAAAACAGCTAAAATCACAGAATTTGTGGTTTTTTCTGCTCCTATGCTATTATTAACCTCAATAACCTTAATTTACACTCATTTCCAGTCTATTCTGAACACCTCACACCTCACAATATTGTTTTTATGGCCAAAAGGTTGCACGGAGGTAGCTGGATGACTATGCTAAGCGACACGAGTGGGCGGCACAAACACGTGGCCTATCTAGGAGTGACACTGCAGTGGCAGACAGGATGGCAGTTTGAAAAACTAGGCCCCAAACAGTACATAATGCAAAGAAAAAAAAGAGGTGCAAGATGGAATTGTCCTTGGGCCCTCCCACCCACCCTTATGTTGTATAAATAGAACATGCACACTTAACAAACCAATCATTTCAGCGCCAGGGTCTGCCACATGACTGTGGCTGAAATGATTGGTTCATTTGGGCCCCCACAAAACAAGCTGGCAATTAATGTGTCCCTGCACAAACTGGTTCTACGGAGGCAAGATGTCGTCCTCATCCTCCTCATCCACCGATTCCTTGGATAAAACAGGAAAAAGGGAGTTAGGTGTCCCTGGACTGCTTACGGTCTTAGCCAAAGTTTCTGAACTTGACAGTAACTTTTTATGAACGCACTGCAGGTGCCGTATAAGGGAGGATGTTCCCAGGTGGTTAACGTCCCTACCCCTACTTATTTCACCTTTACATATGGTACATATGGCAAGACAGTTGTTGTCCGGATTTGAATAGAAATATTGCCAGACCAAAGAGGTGGAATGTTTGGTCTTCTGCCCAGGCATGACCGTGATGGGCTTTTTCATCCCACGGACAACAACTGTCTCCCCCGGAGCCTGATTTAAACAAACCACATCACCATCAGAATCCTCCTCGCCAACTTCCTCCTCAGCGCCAGCTACACCAGTATCCTCATCCTGTTGTACTTCAACAGTGACATCTTCAATTTGCAAATCAGCAAGTGGACTGTGGGTGCTCCTTTCAGCACTTGCAGGGGGCGTGCAAATGGTGGAAAGAGCCACCTCTTCCCGTCCAGTGCTGGGAAGGTCAGGCATCGCAACCGCCACCACACTTGGACTCTCTTTGGGGATTTGTGATATCTTCTTAGAACGCACAGTTCTTCGCTGTGCTTTTGCCAGCTTAACTCATTTGATTTTTTTAGAGGGAGGAGGGCTTCCATCGTCATGTGAAGCTGAACCACTAGTCATGAACATAGGGAAAGACCTTAGACGTTCCTTGCCACTCGGTGCCGTAAATGGCATATTGGCAAGTTTACGTTTCTCTTCAGATGATTTAAATGTTTTTTTCAAGGTCATTTTCCTGAACTTTGTCATTTGGGATTGTATGTGCCCTCTACTATGACATTGGGCATCGGCCTTGACAGACGATGTTGATGGCATGTTATCGTCTATGTCATGACTAGTGGCAGCAGATTCAGCACTAGGAGGAAGTGGTTCTTGATCTTTCCCTATTTTATTTTTATCGGAGAAAGTTTGGTCCTCCATTTATGTTATATTGATATATACGTGCGGCTAAGGCGCACACAAACACAGAAAATAATTTTTTATTTTTGTTGGAGACTAGTGCACTTTGTGGGTTACACCACCCTTTAAGAAATGAGCCAGCCGGTCCTTTACTTATGGGACACAGGCGCACGCTTGGCGCTGCTCCTTTGTTGATGCACGTGCAGCTACAGCCCACACAATTCACAAACACAGAAAATATTTTTTTATTTTGTTTGGAGTGCCCTTTGGGGGTTACAGAACCCTTTAGCGGTCAATCCAGCCGGCCCTTTATTTAAGGGACACAGGCGCACGCTTGGCACTACTTTGTTGATGCACTTGCGGCTACTGCGCACACAATTCACAAACACAAAAAAAATATATTTTTATTTTGTTTGGAGTGCCCTTTGGGGGTTACAGCACCCTTTAGCGGTCAATCCAGCCGGCCCTTTATTTATGGGACACAGGCGCATGCTTGGCACTACTTTGTTGATGCACGTGCGGCTACTGGGGACACAATTCACAAACACAAAAAAATATATTTTTTTATTTTGTTTGGAGTGCCCTTTGGGGGTTACAGCACCCTTTAATGGACAAGCCAGCCGGCCTTTTACTTATGGGACACAGGCGCACGCTTGGCGCTGCTCCTTTGTTGATGCACGTGCAGCCACAGTGCACACAATTCACAAACACAAAAAAAATTTTTTTATTTTGTTTGGAGTGCCCTTTGGGGGTTACAGCACCCTTTAGCAGACAATCCAGCCGGCCCTTTATTTATGGGACACAGGCGCACGCTTGGCACTACTTTGTTGATGCACGTGTGGCTACTGCGCACACAATTCACAAACACAAAAAAATATATATTTTTATTTTGTTTGGAGTGCCCTTTGGGGGTTACAGCACCCTTTAACGGACAAGCCAGCCGGCCTTTTACTTATGGGACACAGGCGCACGCTTGGCGCTGCTCCTTTGTTGATGCACGTGCAGCCACAGTGCACACAATTCACAAACACAGAAAAAAAATATATTTTTTTTGCAGTTGGGGGAGCACCCCTGATGGACAGAGCACCCCCTGGACAACACTACAGCACCCCTTTAGGACTGGGACACTGCACAGGACTTTGGAGTGGACACAGCCCCTATGGACAACTGACCGCACAACACAGTCCAGCCAGCCCCTATGGACTTTGAAGTAGTGGACACAGCCCCTATGGACAACAGCAGCACAGCACAGCACAACACTACACTGCACTACACTACACTACACAGCCCAGCCCAGCCAGCCCTAACTCCCACCCTCCCTCTTCACTGTCCACAGCCGAGTGAGAAAATGGCACCGACGCGGGTACCTTATATAGGATCCAAAACCCGCGAGACCCGGAAGGCGGGATGATGACGTTTTGCCACGATTTCAGATCCGAGTCAGGCGGGAAAAGTCGAGCCTGACTCGGATCGGCCTCAGATCGGGGGGGCTTGGGGGGGTTCGGATTTCAGAAATCCGAACCTGCTCACCCCTAATTCAATCTAATTATATTAATCATAGTAGAATCTACAAGGGAGTTAGCACAGATTAGACAAAAAAATCAGAAATGTGTAGAACTACATAAGCCAGCAATAACACAGGAAATAACCACTAATTGGATGGAAAAACGAAATCATCACATTGCCATCTTCAAAAGGGACCTTGTAGCATTTAAAAAGCAGAAATTTTAAATATTTAATAAGGAAGTACCGTAGCACGAGGAGGGGTGGACACTGCCTCAGGAACAACTGCAAAGAGAAGAGGACGCCATAGGCGAATTTAGTTTTCAACCTATCTTTACGTAAATGAACAGAACATGAGATGACAGTCATCAACAAGGCCAAAGTTTTATACCTATTAACCCCTATTAAAGAACTAGAATGGAAGATTGATCAAAACCACCTACACAGACAACTAAAACTAAGGGACTTTTTTAACAATTATTATTATTATTATTATTATCATAATTTATAACAGTAAGGAAGAACCTTTAGGTAGCACTCAAGAACAAAAGATCTTTAAAAACAAGACTACCTTTGACCCCCATCTCCAACAATCTCTAAATTAAGGGATTCATGAAAGTTCTGGATGCACAAGTCACAGAACAATCCAAAAATTCTGGACATCATAGGAACAATTTGATATGCCAGGAATGGGAAGCGCTAAAAGACATTAATAGGTATAGTAATTCGGCCAGCCAATAAGGGGGGGAGGGGTTGTCATCCAGGATATAGCACAATATTGCGATGAGATCTATTCCAAAAGTACCTCTACTATATAGTGTACCAAAAATACACCAGAGATTAACTAACCCCCATGGTATCCTATAATATCGGCAAGGAAATCATATTTAGATTATTTCTTACAGCCATGCATACAAGCGGAAAACACCTACCTCATAGATACAACAAACCTCCTTAATAAAGTAGATCAACTGGGGGAATCAGTGGCAAACACAGGATTTCTAGAGGGGGGTTTCCAAATGCTTGATTTTGGAGCGAGTGTGGCCAGTCCATGAAGAGGGTATAATTAGCACTTATCCAGCTTTAATATGTTACATACAAAGTATATTGTGTTGCATAATTCCAGCATATACAGGACCAGCGATCACAGTAAGCTATTATATGCGGCAGAAGGTCCATCCTGTCTGAGCAGAATGTTTTTTTTCAGATGTGGGCACCATTCCAGAGCATTGGAGCAAGTCTGGGGGAGCAGCAGAAGAACCTAGCACTGCCCTGGACATATATGTACATATTGGTATCCTTATGTACTGGATAGTGTATTATTATACAGTATTAATAATTAACCCTATTGATGGTCTATAGCAGTGCATGTTTTCCACATCTCCTAGTTGGTGCACAGGTATATTTATTACTGGCTGACACATTTTGAAAGATCCGCAGTTGGTGTTAATCATTTCATTTGTGATACTGAGAAGAACATGCAGCACTAGTAACATTCTATTATATTACTATTGTGGTCATAGTATGTGCTAGAGAGGGGGGTTTCCAGGCAGACGGAAACCCCCCCTGCGTTTGCCTATGGGAATTACCAAACCAATACATGGATGTGTACGTTGGACATCACAAGTCTATACACAAATATACCACACAATGAGGGAATTAAAGTGACTAGAGACTTGCTTAGCAATATTCCACTTTATACAGGCCCAGATCTTACATTTGTTTCTCACACTGCCAGAATTAGGTAGGAATTATTTTTACTTTAATGGAGATTTCTTTATTCAGCGCACAGGATGCGCAATGAGGTCGCATGTAGCACCTTCATATGCAAACGTATACATGTTTCATGTTGTGAAAAAATACTTTTTTACCAGAGACCTATGAGATAAAATCATATTTTACACTAGATACATAGATGACGTCTTGCTTTTGTGTAGAAGAGGATATGACAAATTTCACAAAGTGATGGAAGAGATCAATTTACAGGATGCCCCATTAAATTCACGTATACAATGAGTCTGGAAAGAATCTCATTCCTTGATGTATCCATCTCATGCAATAATCAGAAAATGTCAATGGCCATTTATACTAAACCATCATATAGAAACACATTTCTGTTGGCTAACAGCCATCATCCACCTGCTGCGAAAAGAGGATTGCCATTCTCTCAACCTCTGAGCGTCAAAAGAACCAGTGATGAGAGTGAAATGGAAAAGAATTTGGAAATTATGACCAATAAATTTAGAGAGGGAGGATACTCGGAGTCCATTTTGAAAATAGGAAGAAAAAAAGTGGATGAGATACCTAGAAGTAACAGCGTGAAAAGATCTCTGACAAAAAACAAGCAGAATAGGCTACATTGAGTCTGACGCTTCAACACCTCACATAACATCATTGTGGCCCATCAAACAGAATGATAAGGTCCTTAAGAGTCTAAAACAAATAAGTATTATGCCATGTTACAGGAGAGGAAAGAACATAAGAGACTGGACTGTGACCAGATATCATGGAACAAACTAACAATACTTAATTTATTCAAAGGAGAAGTGGTGGGTATTACCAGTGCACCAGATGCCTAACCTGCCATCATATGATTAACAACAAATAGTTTTGCCCATCCCCACACAGGCCGCAAATACAATATAAGATATGCGCTTTCATGTACCAGCACACATGGAATCGAAATGTAATGCCGCCGGATGTATTGCCAGCGGACTAAATACCGACGCTGGAAGCCCAAACCATCAGGATCCCGACTGGGGCTGGTAAATACCCTAACCCTCCCCTCTGCCCCCCCTAACCCTCTCTTAGTGGTGCCTAACCCTAACCTCCCCCAGGTGGTGCCTAACCACCCCCCAGTTTTACAAGCACTGTCCTGCTGTCCCACCTGCGGGCCACAGTGTCCTGTGAGTGGGGGGAAGTTGGGGAAGACACTCTCACACCACTGCTCTGCATGACTGAGTGGCGATGAGTGGATCCCGATGGACCGAATGCCAACGTTCACAATACCAACAGCGACATCCCAACAGTGGCATCTTGGATAAGAAAGGGCTGGATTCTAGCAATGTTCTGGAGATGGAAGAGGCAGGACTTGGAGTACAGATGAGAGGGTGATTCCAACAGAGACAAAGGGAGAGAGAGAGAGGGGGGGGACACCCTGGATGGGGGAAGAAGAAATAAGTTTGGACTTGGGTCTGCCGAGTTACAGGAGGCAGAGGCGTCACCGCGTCTGGTGATACCCGGTGCGCACTCCGTATTTCCCCCTAAAACAGGGGCGTGGCCTAACAAAAAGGGACATGACTTCGCAGAAAAGCCCTCTGGGGGCATGTCCAGCATTCCCCTGCACTGCCGGCCCCTCTGTTACAGGAGCTGAGTGCTGCAGGAGAATGTCACACTGCACCCGGCTCCTGTCACTGATGAGAAGCTGGCATTTTGGTGTCACCCAGTCCGATAGTGACACCCGATGCGGCTTGCACCCCCATAGCGATGCCAATGGCAGGAAGTGCTGGGACATCCAGGAGGAAGGCAGTTGGAGATGTGAGATAGGTTAGGGGAGAAGAGGTAGATGTGAGTGTCATCAGCATATAAATTGTATAATAAACCCAAAGGAGCTGATGAGATTTCCAAGGGAGTAGGTGTAAAGGGAAATGAGGAGGAACTCTTGGGGGATATCTACAGGTAGAGTAAGCAAGGGGTGAGTAAAGGCAGTGGTAGAGACAGAAAGGAGCAGTTGACATGGTAGAAATGAACCAAGAAAGGGCTCGTAGTCCGACGGAGTAGAGAGTATGGAGGAGAATAGGGTGGTCAACAATTTAAAAAAAACTGCATACAGATCAAATAGAATGAGGAGCGAGAAGCGACCTATCAGAAGTTCATTAATGACTTTAGTGAGAGCAGTTTTAGTGGAGCAGAGGGGGTGCAAACCAGATTGAAGAGGGTGGAGAAATGAGTGGGTAGAAAGTAGGGGTGAGCGGGTTCGGATTTCTGAAATCCGAACCCCCCCGAGCCCCCCCGATCCGAGTCCGATCCGAGTCAGGCTCGACTTTTCCCGCCTGACTCGGATCTGAAATCGAGGCAAAACGTCATCTTCCCGCCTTCCGAGTCTCGCGGGTTTTGGATCCTATATAAGGTACACACGTCGGCGCCATTTTCTCACTCGGCTGTGGACAGTGAAGAGGGAGGGTGGGAGTTAGGGCTGTGTAGTGTAGTGTAGTGTAGTGCTGCTGTTGTCCACTACTTCAAAGTCCATAGGGGCTGGCTGTGTTGTGCTGTGCTGCTGTTGTTAATAGGGGCTGTGTCCACTACTTCAAAGTCCATAGGGGCTGGCTGGACTGTGTTGTGCAGTCAGTTCCAAAGTCCTGTGCAGTGTCCCAGTCCTAAAGGGGTGCTGTAGTGTTGTCCAGGGGGTGCTCTGTCCATCAGGGGTGCTCCCCCCAAGTGCTAAAAAAATAATATATTTTCTGTGTTTGTGAATTGTGTGCGCAGTAGCCGCACGTGCATCAACAAAGTAGTGCCAAGCGTGCGCCTGTGTCATAAGTAAAGGGCCGGCTGGCTTGACCGTTAAGGGTGCTGTAACCCCCGAAAGTACACTCCAGTCCAAACCAAAAAAAAAATTATTTTCTGTGTTTGTGAATTGTGTGCGCAGTAGCCGCACGTGCATCAACAAAGTAGTGCCAAGCGTGCGCCTGTGTCATAAGTAAAGGGCCGGCTGGCTTGACCGTTAAGGGTGCTGTAACCCCCGAAAGTACACTCCAGTCCAAACCTAAAAAAAAATTATTTTCTGTGTTTGTGAATTGTGTGCGCAGTAGCCGCACGTGCATCAACAAAGTAGTGCCAAGCGTGCGCCTGTGTCATAAGTAAAGGGCCGGCTGGCTTGACCGTTAAAGGGTGCTGTAACCCCCGAAAGTACACTCCAGTCCAAACCAAAAAAAAATTATTTTCTGTGTTTGTTAATTGTGTGCGCAGTAGCCGCACGTGCATCAACAAAGTAGTGCCAAGCGTGCGCCTGTGTCATAAGTAAAGGGCCGGCTGGCTTGACCGTTAAGGGTGCTGTAACCCCCGAAAGTACACTCCAGTCCAAACCTAAAAAAAAATTATTTTCTGTGTTTGTGAATTGTGTGCGCAGTAGCCGCACGTGCATCAACAAAGTAGTGCCAAGAGTGCCCCTGTGTCATAAGTAAAGGGCCGGCTGGCTTGACCGTTAAAGGGTGCTGTAACCCCCGAAAGTACACTCCAGTCCAAACCAAAAAAAAATTATTTTCTGTGTTTGTGAATTGTGTGCGCAGTAGCCGCACGTGCATCAACAAAGTAGTGCCAAGCGTGCGCCTGTGTCATAAGTAAAGGGCCGGCTGGCTTGACCGTTAAAGGGTGCTGTAACCCCTGAAAGTACACTCCAGTCCAAACCAAAAAAAAATTATTTTCTGTGTTTGTGAATTGTGTGCGCAGTAGCCGCACGTGCATCAACAAAGTAGTGTCAAGCGTTCGCCTGTGTCATAAGTAAAGGGCCGGCTGGCTTGACCGTTAAGGGTGCTGTAACCCCCGAAAGTACACTCCAGTCCAAACCAAAAAAAAAATTATTTTCTGTGTTTGTGAATTGTGTGCGCAGTAGCCGCACGTGCATCAACAAAGTAGTGCCAAGCGTGCGCCTGTGTCATAAGTAAAGGGCCGGCTGGCTTGACCGTTAAGGGTGCTGTAACCCCCGAAAGTACACTCCAGTCCAAACCAAAAAAAAAATTATTTTCTGTGTTTGTGAATTGTGTGCGCAGTAGCCGCACGTGCATCAACAAAGTAGTGCCAAGCGTGCGCCTGTGTCATAAGTAAAGGGCCGGCTGGCTTGACCGTTAAGGGTGCTGTAACCCCCGAAAGTACACTCCAGTCCAAACCTAAAAAAAAATTATTTTCTGTGTTTGTGAATTGTGTGCGCAGTAGCCGCACGTGCATCAACAAAGTAGTGCCAAGCGTGCGCCTGTGTCATAAGTAAAGGGCCGGCTGGCTTGACCGTTAAAGGGTGCTGTAACCCCCGAAAGTACACTCCAGTCCAAACCAAAAAAAAATTATTTTCTGTGGTTGTGAATTGTGTGCGCAGTAGCCGCACGTGCATCAACAAAGTAGTGCCAAGCGTGCGCCTGTGTCATAAGTAAAGGGCCGGCTGGCTTGACCGTTAAGGGTGCTGTAACCCCCGAAAGTACACTCCAGTCCAAACCTAAAAAAAAATTATTTTCTGTGTTTGTGAATTGTGTGCGCAGTAGCCGCACGTGCATCAACAAAGTAGTGCCAAGAGTGCGCCTGTGTCATAAGTAAAGGGCCGGCTGGCTTGACCGTTAAAGGGTGCTGTAACCCCCGAAAGTACACTCCAGTCCAAACCAAAAAAAAATTATTTTCTGTGTTTGTGAATTGTGTGCGCAGTAGCCGCACGTGCATCAACAAAGTAGTGCCAAGCGTGCGCCTGTGTCATAAGTAAAGGGCCGGCTGGCTTGACCGTTAAAGGGTGCTGTAACCCCTGAAAGTACACTCCAGTCCAAACCAAAAAAAAATTATTTTCTGTGTTTGTGAATTGTGTGCGCAGTAGCCGCACGTGCATCAACAAAGTAGTGCCAAGCGTGCGCCTGTGTCATAAGTAAAGGGCCGGCTGGCTTGACCGTTAAGGGTGCTGTAACTCCCGAAAGTACACTCCAGTCCAAACCAAAAAAAAAATTATTTTCTGTGTGAATTGTGTGCGCAGTAGCCGCACGTGCATCAACAAAGTAGTGCCAAGCGTGCGCCTGTGTCATAAGTAAAGGGCCGGCTGGCTTGACCGTTAAGGGTGCTGTAACCCCCGAAAGTACACTCCAGTCCAAACCAAAAAAAAAATTATTTTCTGTGTTTGTGAATTGTGTGCGCAGTAGCCGCACGTGCATCAACAAAGTAGTGCCAAGCGTGCGCCTGTGTCATAAGTAAAGGGCCGGCTGGCTTGACCGTTAAGGGTGCTGTAACCCCCGAAAGTACACTCCAGTCCAAACCTAAAAAAAAATTATTTTCTGTGTTTGTGAATTGTGTGCGCAGTAGCCGCACGTGCATCAACAAAGTAGTGCCAAGCGTGCGCCTGTGTCATAAGTAAAGGGCCGGCTGGCTTGACCGTTAAAGGGTGCTGTAACCCCCGAAAGTACACTCCAGTCCAAACCAAAAAAAAATTATTTTCTGTGTTTGTGAATTGTGTGCGCAGTAGCCGCACGTGCATCAACAAAGTAGTGCCAAGCGTGCGCCTGTGTCATAAGTAAAGGGCCGGCTGGCTTGACCGTTAAAGGGTGCTGTAACCCCCAAAGTACACTCCAGTCCAAACCAAAAAAAAATTATTTTCTGTGTTTGTGAATTGTGTGCGCAGTAGCCGCACGTGCATCAACAAAGTAGTGCCAAGAGTGCGCCTGTGTCATAAGTAAAGGGCCGGCTGGCTTGACCGTTAAAGGGTGCTGTAACCCACAAAGTACACTCCAGTCCGAACCAAAAAAAAATTTATTTTCTGTGTTTAGCCGCACGTATATATCAAATCGATATAACATAAATGGAGGACCAAACTTTCTCCGATAAAAATAAAATAGAGAAAGATCAAGAACCACTTCCTCCTAGTGCTGAAGCTGCTGCCACTAGTCATGACATAGACGATAACATGCCATCAACGTCGTCTGCCAAGGCCGATGCCCAATGTCATAGTAGAGGGCACATACAATCCCAAATGGCAAAGTTCAGGAAAATGACCTTGAAAAAGACATTTAAATCAGCTGAAGAGAAACGTAAACTTGCCAATATGCCATTTACGACACGGAGTGGCAAGGAACGGCTAAGGTCGATCCCTAGTATGTTCATGACTAGTGGTTCAGCTTCACATGACGATGGAAGCACTCCTCCCACTAAAAAAATCAAAAGAGTTAAGCTGGCAAAAGCACAGCGAAGAACTGTGCTTTCTAAGAAGATATCACAAATCCCCAAAGAGAGTCCAAGTGTGGTGGTGGTTGCGATGCCTGACCTTCCCAGCACTGGACGGGAAGAGGTGGCTCTTTCCACCATTTGCACGCCCCCTGCAAGTGCTGAAAGGAGCACCCACAGTCCACTTGCTGATATGCAAATTGAAGATGTCACTGTTGAAGTACAACAGGATGAGGATACTGGTGTAGCTGGCGCTGAGGAGGAAGTTGGCGAGGAGGATTCTGATGGTGATGTGGTTTGTTTAAATCAGGCTCCGGGGGAGACAGTTGTTGTCCGTGGGATGAAAAAGCCCATCACGGTCATGCCTGGGCAGAAGACCAAACATTCCACCTCTTTGGTCTGGCAATATTTCTATCCAAATCCGGACAACAACTGTCTTGCCATATGTACCATATGTAAAGGTGAAATAAGTAGGGGTAGGGACGTCAACCACCTAGGAACATCCTCCCTTATACGGCACCTGCAGCGCGTTCATAAAAAGTTACTGTCAAGTTCAGAAACTTTGGCTCAGACCGTAAGCAGTCCAGGGACACCTAAATCCCGTTGTCCTGTTGTATCCAAGCGCCTGCAAACCACACCGTCAACTCCCTCCTCGTCAATTTCCTCCTTAGTCAGGATCGGAAGTAGTCCTGCAGGCCATATCACTGGCATGACTGACTCTCCTATCCGGGATTCCTCCGGAGGATCCTGCATTGCTACGCCTACTGCTGCCGCTGCTGCTGTTGCTGCTGCTGCTGGGAGTCGTTCATCATCCCAGAGAGGAAGTAGGAACACCACTACTTTTACTAAACAATTGACCCTCCAACAGTCCTTAGCGAGGAGGATGAAGTACGACAGCAGTCATCCTGAAGCAAAACGTATAACTGAGGCCTTGACTGCTATGTTGGTGTTAGACGTGCGTCCGGTATCCGCCATTAGTGCAGTGGGATTTAGACAATTGATGGAGGTAGTGTGTCCCCGGTTCCAAATCCCGTCTAGATTCCACTTCACTAGGCAGGCGATACCGAGACTGTACAGAAACGTCAGAAAAAGTGTCCTCAGTGTCCTGAAAAATGCCGTTGTACACAATGTCCACTTAACCACGGACATGTGGACAAGTGGAACAGGGCAGACTAAGGACTATATGACTGTGACAGCCCACTGGGTAGATGTATCACCTTACGCAGCAACAGCAGCAGCGTCACCAGTAGCAGCATCTCAGAAACGCCAGCTCGTTACAAGGCAGGCTACGCTGTGTATCACCGGTTTCAGTAAGAGGCACACCGCCGACAACCTCTTAGAGAAACTGAGGGAAATCATCGCCCAGTGGCTTACCCCACTTAGACTCTCCTGGGGATTTGTGATATCTGACAACGCCACCAATATTGTGCGGGCATTACATCTGGGCAAATTCCAGCACGTCCCATGTTTTGCTCACACAATAAACTTGGTGGTGCAGAATTTTCTGAAAAGCGACAGGGGCGTGCAGGAGACGCTTTGGGTGGCCCGAAAAATTTCTGGCCACTTTCGCCATTCAGCGACTGCGTGCCGAAGACTGGAGCGCCAGCAAACACTCTTGAACCTGCCCCGCCATCACCTGAAGCAAGAGGTTGTGACGCGGTGGAACTCAACCCTCTATATGCTTCAGAGGATGGAGGAGCAGCAAAAGGCCATACAAGCCTATACATCCACCTATGACATAGGCAAAGGAGGGGGTATGCACCTGACTCAAGCGCAGTGGAGAATGATTTCCGTGTTGTGCAAGGTTCTTCAGCCCTTCGAACTTGCCACACGTGAAGTCAGTTCAGACACTGCCAGCTTGAGTCAGGTCATTCCCCTCATCAGGCTTTTACAGAAGCAGCTGGAGAAAGTGAAGGAGGAGCTAAGACGGAGCGATTCCGCTCGGCATGTGGGACTTGTGGATGAAGCCCTTCATTCGCTTTGCCAGGATTCCAGGGTGGTCAATCTGTTGAAATCAGACCACTACATTTTGGCCACCGTGCTCGATCCTAGGTTTAAAGCCTATGTGGTGTCTCTCTTTCCGGCCGACACAAGCCTGCAGAGGTGCAAAGACCTGCTGGTGAACACACTGTCAGCTGAAGCGGAACGTGACACGTCAACGGCTCCTTCTTCATTTTCTCCCGCAACTGGGGCTGCCAGGAAAAAACTTAGGTATCCTAAGCAACCCGCTGGCGGTGATGCAGGGCAGGCAGGACCAAGTTTGGACATCTGGTCCGGACTGAAGGACCTGGCAACAATTTCTGACATGTCTACTGTCACTGCATATGATACTGTCACCATTGACAGAATGGTGGAGGATTACATCGGTGACAGCATCCAAGTAGGCATGTCAGACAGTCCATACCTGTACTGGCAGGAAAAAGAGGCAATTTGGAGGCCCCTGTACAAACTGGCTCTATTTTACCTGAGTTGCCCCCCCTCCAGTGTGTACTCCGAAAGAGTGTTTAGTGCAGCCGGGAACCTTGTCAGCGAAAGGCGTAGGAGGTTGCTTCCACAGAATGTGGAGAAGATGATGTTCATCAAAATGAATTATCAGCTCTTCCAGGGAGACCAGCCTCCAGAAGGTACAGAGGGACCTGTGGTGGTGGATTCAAGTGGGGACGAGTTAATACTTTGTGAGGATGAGGATGTACACACTGAAGAGGGTGAGGAATCGGTGGATGAGGAGGATGAGGATGACATCTTGCCTCCGTAGAGCCAGTTTGTGCAGGGACACATTAATTGCCAGCTTGTTTTGTGGGGGCCCAAACGAACCAATCATTTCAGCCACAGTTGTGTGGCAGACCCTGGCGCTGAAATGATTGATTTGTTAAAGTGTGCATGTCCTGTTTATACAACATAAGGGTGGGTGGGAGGGCCCAAGGACAATTCCATCTTGCACCTCTTTTTTTCTTTGCATTATGTACAGTTTGGGGCCTAGTTTTTCTAACTGCCATCCTGCCTGCCACTGCAGTGTCACTCCTAGATGGGTCACGTGTTTGTGCCGCCCACTCGTGTCGCTTAGCATAGTCATCCAGCTACCTCGGTGCAACCTTTTGGACATAAAAACACTATTGTGAGGTGTGAGGTGTTCAGAATAGACTGGAAATGAGTGGAAATTAAGGTTATTGAGGTTAATAATAGCATAGGAGCAGAAAAACCTACAAATTCTGTGATTTTAGCTGTTTTTATGCTTTTTTTCAAAAAAATACAGATCCAAAACACAAAACCCAGAACCCAAAACACGGAAGGGTGGTTTTGGCAAAACCAATCCAGATCCAAAACACGAAGAAAGATCCAGATCCAAAACCAAAACACAAAACACGAAAAGTGGCCGGTGCACACCCCTAGTAGAAAGGAACAAGGTGAGGAAGAGATAGACAGTCCTCTTAACGAGGCATGGGGAGGGAGAGCCAGGCATGGGGAGGGAGAGCTAGGCATGGGGAGGGAGTGCTAGGCATGGTGAGGGAGAGATAAGCATGGGGAGGGAGAGCTAGGCATGGGGAGGGAGAGATAGGCATGGGGAGGGAGAGCTAGGCATGGGGAGGGAGAGCTAGGCATAGGGAGGGAGTGCTAGGCATGGTGAGGGAGAGATAAGCATGGGGAGGGAGAGCTAGGCATGGGGAGAGAGAGCTAGGCATGGGGAGGGAGAGCTAGGCATGGGGAGGGAGAGCTAGACATGGGGAGCGAGAGATAGGCATGGGGAGGGAGTGCTAGGCATGGTGAGGGAGAGATAAGCATGGGGAGGGAGAGCTAGGCATGGGAAGGGAGAGCTAGGCATGGGGAGGGAGAGATAGGCATGGGGAGGGAGAGCTAGGCATGGGGAGGGAGAGATAGGCATGGGAGCGAGAGAGTGGTAGCTAGACGGAGAGTCTGGGTAAAGTGAAACATGCTGTTTTAAGTTTGCATTTATTTGTCTTACTTTATGTCTGTCTTTTACAACCCAGTCTTATTCTATTAATGTTGATTCAAATTGTAATGCGCAATGGAATATGCTGCGCTATATAAGAAACTGTTAATAAATAAATAAATAATTGTAGCAAAATGATAAGATAAGTATCTCCTTATATGGCTTCATGCAGCATTAAGATGGAAAGGGTCAAGGACAGCAGGTACATAGTAAACAGAGGTACATGGAATGCCTCACTCAGCATGATACTACCAGGGATGAGGAAACCAGCATGAAGAACAAATCTAGTCATTTAGGGGCTGATGCATAGTTGAGCACAAGTGGGCTGTAACTGCTCCAGTATCACATGCAGAAAACTAAATGCATATATTCCCCCTTATGGTGAGTAGTACGCATCTCTATTACCGAATCCGTCCCTATCTGTACCCTTGATTTGTTGCCCATCATCATTATCAGTGCATACTTGCAGCAGCCCTATCCTTAGTGCAAAAGATATGTCTGGAAACAAGCGTATTTGCACCTCCGCACAACTCTACATTTCCCTCAACATGCCTTCACTGAACATTACCTACATGAGAATCCCCATTACAGTCTTTAGTCTGAAGTGGAGATGCAACTGAATTGTACTTTTTCATCCTACAGTGCAGTGTGTCCATGAAAGTGTCAGTAACGTCAACATTATGTAGGCATGCTTGGATAACATCACATGAACTTAATTCCAGGGGTTCTTCCTGCATGGCTTTAATCCCTATAATGCTTGTTGAACAAATAAAGGTTGAGTTTGGGCTCTGGTTGGTGCATTTCTATAATTTATGAAAACAGGTGCAAGGAAAGAAGGTGCTGTCCATAACATCTATATGACAGCATGTGATGTGTTCCTATAGTCAGCACTGGCTTATTCACTGACACCAGGTTTCATGGAGAGCACTATACAGTTCTACAATGCAGAAATGACAGCATTATCTAGTCATACAGTACTTGGATGAAATCAAATCCAGGGGCATTTCTGGGTAATTTTAATCACAAACTTCACAAACTAAGGGGTAAATTTACTAAAGTGAGAGTTTTTAGAAGAGAGTTTTAAAAGTGATGTTGCCCATAGCAACCAATCAGATTCTAGCTATTATCCTCTAGAAGGTGCTAGTTAAATGTTAAGTAGAATCTGATTGGTTGCTATGGGCAACATCACTTTTAAAACTCTCTTCTAAAAACTCTCACTTTAGTTAATTTACCCCTAAGGGTGAAACTGGTCTGGGGTTACTTTATTTTGAGAGAAACAAAGCCACTATGTGAACATCAGGAGACATTTATGAAAAAGGTGGTGTGCACATAGCAACCAATGAGATGTTTGCATTAATTTTTTGATCTGCACTCTACAAAATATCTTTAAACCTGGATGACTGCAATGGGCAACACACTTGTCTTCCTTTGCAGCAGTTTCTATAAAGGTCCCGCTGTACAGGCTAGGGGTTATTGATTGCTGAATGGCAGGTTAGATCGGTGTCAGCAGAATGGGGAATCAGCCCATAGAGGTATAGCCTGTATTTCCAAAGTACCTTCTGTATATTTAAACGCAAATTAGGTTTTGATATTGTTATTTGATAGAACATTTTAATATTAATTAATTGACAAATTGTAAAATATAGATTCAGTGCATCTCTCAGTTTTGATATAGAAGAGACTATTAACCATTAATGGGGGAATTCAATTAATTGTGGAATTTACCACAGGGTTTTAGCACCTGGGTTAAGGGACCAGAGCTATTTAATTATTTCCTGTGGTAATCTGCTGCTAATGTGTTGTAACCATAGCTCCCAAGTTAAGTGCAAAGAGCTATTCAATTGCTGACTGCAATAAGTCTGTGACTAGCCCCAGAAGCGCTGGTTAACCCAGATTCCTGTTCGCCCCTCAGAAGGGTGCAAGCAGAAATTTGCATTATGTGCACGCTTGGGGCTAGTAGCGGGCTTACCACAGGCAGTAACTGAATTGCATCGGGCACTAAGGGCAGATGTACTTATGATGCCACTATTTCTCTACCTGTAGGAAGCAACAATGGTGAGATGTATTAACATCTCGGCTGCCAGAGTGGGGGGGGGGGTGAGAAAACTCCCCCTCCGGTAATTCTTGAAAGTACCCACAGCGCATCAGCCTAGTGCTGTGTCTTACTACATGGCTGGTCCCACTGCGTATGCACACAATCTTGTGCACTGCAGACCCACACAGAAGCCGCCACAGGTTTTACACATACACATATACACATACACATATACACATATACACATATGTGAAAAGACGATAAACCACAAAAGTGTAACATCTGAATGGTTTTCGGCAAAATTGTTAGATGTTTGCAAATAAACTAAAGCAGAGAAAAGTTATTTCTCTACGTTATTTGCTGTGATGTAAGTTTCAAATAGTGCTGTATATAGCGCATTTGATGCTTACCACCTCTTCTTACATCTCCCCCATAGTTGGCAAATGCAAGTAAAGTTACTGCTTTTAGTAAAAAAAAAAGAAATGTGAATTATAACTGAAACTAGTAAACAACATATAACCATACTTGCCTACCTTCCCGATTTGGTCGGGAGCCTCCCGAAAATCAAGTGCCACTCCCGACCTCCCGGGAAGGCAGGCAATCCTCCTGGCTGCAGCCCACCCAGTGGCAAACACAGGATTTCTAGAGGGGGTTTCCAAATGCTTGATTTTAGAGTGAGTGTGATCAGTCCATGAAGAGAGCATAATTAGCACTTATCCAGCTTTAATATGCGTCATACAAAGTGTATTGTGTGTCATAATTCCAGCATGTACAGGACCAGCAATCACAGTAAGCTATTAGAAGTGGCTGTAGTGTTATCCTGCCTGAGCTAAATGTATTCATTTCAGATGTGGGCCCTATTCCAGAGCATCGGAGCAAGTCCGGGAGTCTGGGGGTGCAGCAGAACAATCTAGAACTGCCCTGGGTATATATGTACATATTGGTCTTCTTATGCCCTGAATAGTGTATTATACAGTATTAATAATTAACCCTACTGATGGTCTATCGCATTGCTCCCCTAACAGTGCATGTTTTCCAGATCTCCTAGTTGGTGCACAGGTTTATTTAATACTGGCTGACACATGTTAAAAGATCAACATGGGGTGCTATTTATTTAATTTATGATACTGAGAAGAACAGGCAGCACTAGTAAAAGTCTATAATATTACAACTTCTATTGTGGTTATGGGATGGGGAGGGGGTCCAGGCATCCGGAACCCCCTGCGTTTGCCTATGCCACCCCTCCTATCCCCCCCGAAATTACCTTTGAAACCTTAGGGGGGGGCGGTGATGCAATTCACGCTGAATCGTGTCACTTTGGCCCCGCCCCCCGCTTCACAATACCTGTAATATCGGCATTGAGTAGCTGGGGCGGGGCCGCGCGATCGCGTAATTTTGGCCCTGCCCCACTACTCAATGCCGGTATTACAGGCCCCGATATTACAGGTCCCGCCCATAAATGATCATAGTCTGGCCGGCCCCGCCTTCTACTGCTGGCCACGCCCCCTGTTATGCCGATCTGGCTGCTCCCTCCCGGAAGGGGCAGCCAGAAAGTCGGCAAGTCTGCATATAACATACAGTAAAATATAGGTTAGGGCCTACTAAAACAAGTACATTTACTTGCATTTGACAACTATGGGGGAGCTGTAAGAAGAGGTGATAAGTGTCATATGCACTATAACCAGTGTTATTTAACACTTACATCGATCTTCTACATGTATGAAAGCAGATATGAAAGCAGATTACGTAGAGAAAATCACTTTTCTCTGCGTTATTTGCAAACATATAACAATTTTGCAGAAAACCATTCAGATGTTACGAAAATATTATATGCGCACTTTTGTGGTTTATCGTTTTTTCACGTATGTGTCAAACCTGTGGTGGCTTCTGTGGGGATCTGGCTGCGCACAGGATTGTATGCTGAGTCACCTTGTATTCTCAATTGCTCCTCCTTTCAATTCATTATATACTTTGGTATTATATAAACAATGTCCTTATTAAACATTGCTTTTATGCAGATCTCAATATTATAAACCTGTCAATCCTAGACAGAAGTTGAGTTGCTGAAACTTTGTGCGTATACCCTTTCTGAATATTTTACATACTTATCTGTTAACTAAAGCAAATCCTTTAATAGTAGCTATACTGTTACTGAGTGTGTTCAGACATGTTGCACTAATAACACAGGGGCTATAACTGGGCATAGCTATGTCTCAAACCTATGAGGACACTAGCAGTGAAGGGGTTACACTTTACTGTCTATCTCTGCCCAAACTGCAGACCTCTCCAGCAGACGGAAATGGCTGCAGAACACAAGTGAAAATGAGCTGTATGCAGCCTCTTGTGCCATGATTGATACTGCAGGGTGTAGGTGTAATGAAACCTCCGCTGTCTCCTCATCTACCTGTGATTTATTGAGTACAAATTTAAGATGAGAAAAGGCCCCATACCAGGTCTTGTAACATCCCCCTCAAAGGAAGAATGGTCATCCATCACTCGGGCCTGCACAGAGCCCGCTGTGAAGACACTCACAGGATCAGCCAATAGTCTCCTTTGTTGCAATTTCTAACAAGTGTTTGATCAGCAAAAGTCTATTTTGGTTGGTGGACCTTTCAATACCAATTGGCATTGGGTCACTGATTTCACTGCTGTATTATCTTCTTTACAAGACTCACCAGTTGGGCGAGAGGCAAAGATTAATGATGGAACCACAGAGCTACAATCTTCAACTCCTGCAATGCCAGATTAAGATTTTTTTTTTCTCACTCTTCTTTTAAGTATGAGGATAACAGTGAGAACAATAAGATAGGAACACACATTATCAAACTATAATGTACAAGCTACATGAATATATGTAAAAATATCCAGAAAAGTACATCCTTGTATTTGGTAAGCAGTGATCTCATTACAGTGATGTAATTTCTCCAGTGATCTCATTACAGTGATGTCATTTCTGTGACATGACTCATGGGGAAGTGCTCTATTAGGAATGCATACCTGTCACTGAAGGTAAAACAAACCAGAATTTGAGGGTCATCTCAGACAAGAAACTTGTTTCCTATTATCTTTAGTGGGAAAAATATTTCAGGGGAGAACAATGGGATATGTTTAATACACCCCTGTATCTTTTGATTGAAAATTAAATGATCAAATATTTATTGGTAAGAATGATGGAGAGGATCGATGTCAGTCTAAAAGCCTTACACTTACTGAGTTATGCACTGTTATGGGTTATGTGGAGTCAGAGCTACCATCAGGGGAGCACCAGGAGTACTGTTGTAACGGACCTGGACTGAATAGGGGGGCCATCCACCCATTGGTGATCCTGGGCCTAGGCTTTCCAGGAGTGGGCAGGTTGCCCTCAAAATATTGTGGCCATGACACCTGCTGCATATCTGCAGTGGGCGTAGCCACACCCCCACATTCTTGTTCATGATCCACTAGGACCCTGACAGTTCACATGGTGGCTATGTGTGTAGTACAGGAGGTTAGGCCACTTTATTGCCAGAACTTTAATAAATTGTGTACATCAGAGTTAAAAAAAAAGCCTTGGATTGTTAGAATGGTGTTCTCAAAACCTCTTTTAAGTATAGTATACTTTGAGTCTATGTATTATTATTATTGTGAAAATTTTAACCAAAGAATATAATTTCTATGCTAATTATTACCAAAAGTCTAGCTGGGATAGTACCTCCGATAAAGAAATCTAGGTTGATCCCGGAGAAATCAGTGTTCTCTTTCTGACATTAAGCCTTTCATAAAAAGGGTAAAGTCAAAAACTTTCATTGATTATTAAATAGACACCCATGTGCTTCATGACTGCTCCCTTCATGAATAATATCAAATACAACAAACCCTTAAGTTAAGGTAATTCTTACAGAGATTTTCACCTCAAGAGATCTGCAGAGGTACATGTGTTAGATTTTGATCAGTTGATAGAATTATAACTCCTAATGCAGAGGTTCTCAAACGTGGTCCTCAAGGCTCCCCAACAGTTCAGGTTTTAGAGATATCCATGGTTTAGCACAGGTGACTTAATTAGTACCTCAGTCAATTTGATTTAACCACCTGTGCTCAGCCATGGACACAGGGACGGATTGGCCGTAGACTTAATCGGGAAGATTCCCGGTGAGCTGACATACAGTACCTGTGGGGCTGCCTGCCCGCTATCAGCCAGCAGGCAGCAGTTGCACAGGCAGCGGAAGTGGGGAGAGGAGTCTGATCTATCTCCTGCCCTGTCCACCACTTTCACATGTGTTAGGGGGATCCAGTACCGGCTGAAGCAGCACCTGTAAAGCTGCAAGAGTGACGCCTCAGATAGCGGTCTGCATCCGGCTGCAGGTAGGTTATGGTAAGTCCGGCTGCAGGTAAGTTTGTGTGTGTTTTTGTATATATGTATGTGTGTGTATGTATATATATATATATATATATATATATATTTATAGTCTATATTCTCCTCCATTGATATGTGGTAATAAGGAGTATTAGGCGCCTTTTGATGTTTCTGTTTTCCTGTATGATGCAGTCAAGGTGAATTAGTTTAGGAATTCTTACCTGTGACAAACACAATGTACTGTAAAGTTTGTGGGATATTGATCGCAATAAGAAATAGTAACAAATGAATCATCACCAGGATGTGTTAAGACACACCCACAGGGATGCAGGCTCTGAAAGGAGCCCTTTGCTGTGGTGTGTTAGAAGTGAAGGTATTGCTAAAGCGATCCCTTCTCTTCTCATTAGGGAGCCAGGAGTCATTCTGCATATGCGCAGTTTGCTCATCAGTAAGTGCGAGTGGTGAGAGCAAAGGAGAGATACTATGGAGCCATCTCCCAGTGCTTTTTGCAAAGGCCAGAAGGCCAAACTCTGGAATGCATCAAACTCTGGAGCTTTACGAGTTAAATAATTATTGATAAATAGGCCCCTAAAAGAGTAAAGTTATCTCTCTCTCTCTCTGGCCCCCATTTATTAATGATCACTATTGCAATGTGATCTGGGCATGACAGTACCGCCCATGATCGCATTGCAATATGTGATCATAGCGGCTGGATGTATCATCCGGGAAATGCAGGGACACGGGCTCCGAAAGGATCCTGCTCCTGCAAGGTCCCCGGAGAGCTGCCGGCCAGTGCCAGGGCTGCTGCACATGCAGAGCCGCCATAACCAGGGAGGATTCCGGCGGAACCCTCCGCCGGCTAACTATGCGCGATGTAGCCCATAGGCTACAGCGGCTAATGCCATCTTCAAATGGCGTTATCTGCGGGGGCCAATATCTGGAATGCATCACATTCTGGAAGTTGGTAAATTTGGCAGCATCACCTCCCCCATAGAAACCTATGGGGGAGGCAATTGCCAGCGGCAATGGAGGGATCACAACAGATATCGGAGATACCACTGCAGTCCCTCCTTAGTACATCCGAGGAAAACAATATTTGAGGTCAACCCCCAAAAAACAGGTGTTTTCAGGGATTATACCTCAAATATACAATGATAAATGGGCTCCTCTCTCTATTTATCATGGTTGCTAAGCCAAATAAAGTACCTGAAATTATGTGACTAATATAATTAATAAAAATAAACTAAAATCTCCTAGGTGTACAAATAAATGCTAATACATTTTAAATGATAAATTGGTCTGATTGTTGTTCATTCTCCTGTCAGCATCAATGTTCATTTCAGGGTTGTGCATTTATAAATATAGGCATGACTAATGCTTCCACTGAAAGCACAATATGCTGCTTATATTTTTATTGCACAGATAAGTGTAGCCCCCACCTCCCTGATTAGTACATGAAGGGAATATTGCACAACTACAGCACTTCTAGCACTGCCTCCTGTATGTAGAGTTGTAGACGGTTGATTTGTAGACTTATCAAAGGAAGGGGATAGATATATAATGTCTATTATATATAGTGTAGGCTAGAGTATGTATGCGTATAGAATATTAATTGTTTGTGTAAGATAAGGATAGAAACATATGAAAAAGGTTTCTTTTTTACAATGAAATATACCTATTTGTTTTTATATTTGTCTTGCAAATTGTGATATATCACCTCCTTTTTCTCGTTTCTTATATATCCCTATAACTAACACTATTCTTCCCTGCAATCTACCCTTTCCTCCATTTGCTGCATACAGTATGTCTAATTAATGCGGAAGCCTGTGTGTAACTCCTCAGTCTTGTTACTTATTTCCCCTTCTGCTGCAGTTTTTGTGAAGTCCCTGCTGCTGCCTGTAGTTTCTTGGAGGCTTGGGTGCTCTGTGTGCAAACTCTCCGCAGCTCACAATTTGTCACCAGCAGCATCACCTACTTTTTTGTATGAATAACAGCCAAACCTCAGACCATTAGCTCATAAACAGCTTAATATCTTCTCAGGTGACCAACGGGTACTAATCTAATCAAAGCCAGGATGGGAACATCTTACTCAAGAATGAAGACGCTGAGTAAGCTCAGAGCCTGGCAATTTTATACCCAATCCCTCGCCATAATGGAGCGTTAGAAGGGGAGGGTGGGGGCTCTCTAATTAGCTGCCAGGCCCTGTCATAAACATGCTTTTCTGCAGTTTGGAAGGCGAACAGTTCCTGTGTTGTCAAAATCCGCCAACATGTCCCCAAGGAGAAGATATTTAACTCAGATCAGAAACCGCTCTGCTTTTCAAAGTTTTCCTGATGGCTGTAAATTTTTGACATTAAATGTGTTAATGCTGCAGGTTACAAACAAATGGGAGGAAGGAGGAGGAAGAAGAGGAGAAGCATAGAAGGGAGTTGTGTGTAAGGGCAGTCTTTTCTTCTGATGATTTTCTGCTTTCGTGGGTCTTAGTATATTGTAATAAAAGGTAGATTGGTTTAAAATCAGTGATGGATGAAGTCTGTGCTGCTTATGCACAAAGACTTTCTCCATGAGGGTTTTATTTAATTTGTTTGTGGTTTTAGCTATGATGCAGTATCACATTACCCTTTGATAAACTGTTTCTAGCATTGAAATGGTTAAATAATGTTCTATCTATGGAAGCCTAGTCAGTTAGGAAATCAGGTACAGAACACGGCAAGCTTCCAGTCTACACTAGGTAGAACATTTATACATTAAGCACCTAATTCGGAAGCAGAGGTGTCTTGATGTCTGCGTGATGGCTGACCTAGTACTACAACTTTCCAATAATCTGTAATGTTTACTTGTCATCTACACAGGCACAGGGCATATTTATCATAGTTCAAAAAGCCCTAATTTGCCAGCTTCACCATATACATGCTGATAGCACTCCCAGCCAGTGATAAGAAGGCTTCCCTCAAGCATTGTGACAGTACATGTCGTGCTGCAATACTTGTTCTATTATTGCCATCTCATTATTTGTTTTTTTAAATATGTGTGTTTTCTTTTTACATATTTTTGTTCGCTTTCTTAACACCAATGCATAAGTATATATCCCTTCAGATTGGCTTAGCAAATCAGTAACTTAACCCTTAGAAGCCAGCTGAGTATTGATAAATTGCATCAATAAGCCATTTTTTATCACCAATTGATAAGTGGCAATAATAAATAATACTCACTTGTATTTGGTGTTTCCAAGACACACTTCAAAACACAATGTTATTCCCAATGTATTTCTTCATGGTAAAATAGTTTTTAAACCAAATTCAATTAAATTATTAGCCTCGCAAAACAGCATGGACTTAATTCAAGAAGCACACTTTATGCACAGCAGGGCCGTAACTAGGGGCTTACCAGGTTGGGACTCGCCAGGGGCGCTGGTCAAGGGGGCACCAACTGTCTCAGCCTGCCAACCACTAGGAAGCCTGTCTGCTGATCCATTTTAAACCTTTATTATTATTCATTACATTGAACTTCAACTAGCATTGGGAGGGAACGAAGTATAAGGGCATAAAAAGGGGTATGTGGCGGAGTTTGGGTGCATAAAATTTGTATGTGGATGGGTCTGGTGGCATAAAAGAGGCATGTAGAGTAGTGTAGTGACATAAACAGGATATGAGGAGGGGTCTGATGGTATAAAATCGGCATGTTGATGAGTCTGATGGCATTAAAAGGGGCATTTAGAGGAGGCCAGTGGCATAAAAAGGGCATGTGGAGGAGGGTCGATGACATATAAGGGGCAATGAACAAAGACATAAGTCCTAGAACTCACCTTTCCTTTGAAAGGTCTTAGGTTTGGGTACCTAAACATGCAACCTATATCTGTTATAAACTCTGCAAAATTGTGTCTCACTCATAACATTTATGAAATATACAACTATTTATATAATAATGTGTGCATTTATTATACAACAGAAGAGGGTTTAACATGCTTTCCACGTCTTCTATGATGAAATTCTGGATGGGAGGGTGGGGACAGGGAGGGGAGCAGGCGCTGTTGCATAGGCATGCTTCAGGCGTCTTGGCTTCACGCTACACCTCTGGGTGGAGGGGGCATGACCAGGTCATGGAGGGAGGTGACTAGTGTTTTAGAGGATCCCATCTCCCTCCAAAGCAATACTGCTAGGTGTGGCGCTGCCCCGATGTTGCTTGGATCTGATGGACTCTGCTTCAGGTCTTGCCCCATTCTCTACACTCTCAGGTCATGGCCTCCTTGAATTCTCTATATTTGCCCCATGTCTGCATATATCCTACAAGACCTCACATCTTGCTCCTCTGCCCTCCCCCTCCTCTCCCCCCTATGCTACTACAACTCTACTGTCTCTCCCCTCCTTCCTGCCCCAAACCCCTACCCTCCTGCCACTGTTAGTACACAGGACCTCTTTCAGAGTCGGTCGAAGCGGCCGCACGGTCGTAAGGGAAAAGAGGCCGGATATGCAAATGATCCCCTCGCAAGTTGCGTACCTAAGTTCGGATCGGTAGCTGGCCGACCAAGGGAAGGAAACGGTCGGAATTCAAAAAAATACGCCCCCTTCTCGTACGCATTGCACGTCATCTCCGGGCATATAAGGATTAATCGAGACCATCGGTAACCATCGGAACTGGTCGTAGAGCTTAAGGTTGACCATACCCTCTCTTAAGCTCTACGATCATGTCAGTGTAAAAACCTCCCATGTCACATCTGCCATGACGCTACTTTGTTAATTATGCACTCCCATAAACCGTATGCACTCCCATAAAACGCCGTTCGCATAATTAGGCACGCCTGCTTTCGGATCTCCACTCCCCCGTTTTCAAGCACCTTCCCCTGTTACCACCCACAAACGCCTCAATCTGTCACTCAAACTACCGACCTGGCTGTGTTCAAGGAGAGATAAATCTCTGACCGTAGCGGCTAGTTTGCGCACGCGCATTGCGAACTGTACGCCTGCGCAGTATAGCGAACATCAGTGGCGTACGACCGTGCGGCCGCTTCGACCGACTCTGAATGAGGTCCACAGTCTCATCCTCCCCAGTTTTCCCTAAGGATCACTAAGCCAATTGTCCCACCTCCCCCTAATTTATCTTATTCCTCCTTCTACATTTTAAGTTTTTGCAGACAGGGTCTTCAAGGGTCTCAGGGTCTCCTATACAGCACAGAAAAAATTATTATATGGATGATGCGGGGGTGGAGGTGACGTCAACTCCCTCACTTTGCCAGGGGTGCTCGGAACCCTAGGTGCGGACTTTATGCACAGAACAAATCACATTGGTTTGGCACTGCTGCATTTGGATGGTTCCCTGAATGCATGTGAAAGTCCATGTCTTCGCTTTCTGCAAACTGGAATATACCTAAGTTTGTGATGGGGTGCAAAAACCTAAAGAGACACCCTGTGCAAAATTGTAGAAATCTCATCAAAAGTCCAACTTCCTATCATTTTAGCATACCTACCGACATTTTAGGAGGGTGTTTCACGTTGTGGGGCAAGGCAGCGCATCTTGGCCTTGCAGTGGCGGATTCAAGGGGGGCTCCAGGGCACGTGCTCCCCCTGTCATTTTTAGGATTTTTTTAGTTTTAATTTTAATAGGGCTGCTGCTTCTACTGGCAGCCGATACATAGCAACCCTGCAGGCTTCCCAGCTGCTAGTAAGTATCGTGAACAAGAGAGTATTCAGCTCACTGAGACCACTGTAGGGCCTGTGAAAGGTTTCCCATCAAATTTGCAGTGGCTAATGTGTGTAGAAGTTAATGGCTATTTCAGGAAGAATTTCAAATGTGTGGAACCTTGCAGAAGCCAAAATTAAACTTTTTTTTCTGGTTGGAATATGTGACCACCAAGTTGTGATATGAAGTTAATCTATTTACATGTGGATAGTTGTAAACTATGTACAGAAAGATGAATACAGACTTTTAACATGTCTGAGAAATTGTGGATCATGAAAACCCTTTGTCTGCTCCAGGAAGCTTTGGTTTTTAAACAAGTTCTCAGATTCTACTATGAGAGTAAGCATGCAGAAACACTGACATTAGTTTGTTCTTTTAATTGCAACAAATGCAATAATCCCCAAATTGAAGTTTGAATGTTCTAACAGCAAGTGTAATAATTTATAAATACCATGTTGACATGTCCTTATATACAGGGGAAGATTTTCATAAAACCCTTTGTTTTCCCATCTGTACATTATATGTCTATGCTCTAAAGCTGGGTACACACCTATACAATCATTGGGCCGTTGATCCAATATCGAGAGAACGGCCATCGGATTGTATAGGTGTTTACGCTGTCCCGAGGCAGGAGCGTTAGCCGATAAATGGCTTTTAACGCTCCTGCAACAGTCGGGATCGGGAGGTCGCATCTTATGTACTGTTTAATATTTATCGGTTCGACCTCCCGATCCCATAGAAGCCCGTACACACTGTGCCATGTCTGACAGGGGGGTCACATTGGGGACAGACTGCACGTCTGATCGGGACAGTTTTACCCGATCAGCCTGCAATCGAAAAAGTGTGTACCCAGCTTTAGTCCTGTTTTTCCCAATCTCTGCCGCTGCAGCTCACTGTGGTTCCACAACAATGCTAATAATATGATAAATGTTACAAATAATCGAATGAATGTAGGGGAATGTTTATGGAGTTGAGGTAACTACATATAAGTAACATATACTCTGTCATGCTTATGTGCTTTTTTCCTATTTCTGATGCTCTTTGTATCTTTATAATGAATATATGTATTCCAATAATCTAATAAAATAAAGCTTTATTTTATTTGGGAAAAAACACTAAGAAATATAAAAATCATGTGTATATGTCAAGTATTAAAGCAGATTTATCCCACTGTAATAAATGTGGCATCTTCCCGGCCTTCCCTTGATCATATAACCGCGATGACACGCCAAAAACAATGAAATAATCTCTTGTCGCTGTGGTTCCAACAGGGATGGGGGTGGACAGAGATACTCATCATCAACACTAGTGATTTAGTACCATGGAAAACAAGGCAGCAAGACAGAAGAGTCCAGGGATCAGAATAGCTCATTGTGTTTTGCTGATGATATTGTGCCACACAAAATCCTGTCTCCCCTGTGACACAAACACTGATTCCCCTCATTATTATCTGGCCTTTCTTGGCGGAATCTGCAGATTATGATGATTGGGCAAATTTCCGTCATACCCATAACAGCAGTGAGTGGGACTTAGGATATTTGCACATAAAACTGCTCAGACTGCTTTCCTTTCCCTGCTATGAAGTTTGGTCTGTAGTGCTACTGTACATGTTAATATTTGCACTTTTAGCTGTAATAACAATATGATATTTATATGATTTCAAATGAGTGCACATGGATTTCAGAGTTCAGTAAATACCACGTGAAACCCTTGTGAGATATATAGCTTGATGGGGAACCTTTTCAATACAATGTATGTTCCAGGGTTAATCATGACAGATAGAATCCTAGTACCAGTTACAATAAGTCACTGCTCTATGTTGGTTGCTGGACATTAAGCTGGCACCCAGACAGAACCTGCCTCTGTGTGATGTGATCAGTGTACAATTCTGCCACACATGTTGCTGGATCTTTACCAGCATGACTGAGGCCTGTGAGTATATTCTCTCTCTACCACTGGACATCTGTCTGGGTGGTTTTCTGCCAAGTATATTTACAAACAAGACCAATGATGATATCTGACTATTTTACCTAACATAGGTTAAATTTTATGCTACACACTCTGCGATATCCGTCCAAGTGCCCAATATAAGCTTCAATCTACCAGTAATTCTTTAATGTTAAGTCATGTTTCTGATGGCCAAACACAATACTGAAAACTCCAGGTGAGGGTCTCCCATATCTATGAAAGCAGCATTTGCATACATAGAGGCTTTATAGGAAAACAGATGATTATTCATAAGACCCCAGAGTACTTCATGCATTAATATGTTCTGTCATACAATCCCTATTTCAGGCTCCATTAGCACCATACAGCAGTGTTTCCCAGACTCAGTCCTCAAGGCAACCTAAGGTCCAGGTTTTAAGGATGTCTGTGCTTGAGCGTAGGTGACTTAATAAGTTAATATACCTCAGTCATTTTGATTTAACCATTCGTAAATCAATCATCTTCAGGTTGGCCCTACATGCTGCTCAATCTGAATAGGTGACTGACGATGCCATGCATTTGGATGCGGCGGGGGAACGACATATCGTTCGGTTGTTCACAAAATTGTGTGGTGCGTACTGATCGCACGAAATGTCGTCCATTGCATCTACTGTCGGCTGGGTACACAGGTTGTCTAATGTGTACCCAGCTTAAGGCATTTAAAATGGCTGCTTTCTGTTCCATTATTTCAATGATCTTTCTTGAAAATATCCAAATATTCATTGTAATGCAACATACATCCAAACTGAGGGTATATGGGGGAAAAATTCAGATTTCTTCAACGTAATTAAGGTTAAGTTGTTTTTATCAGTGCAGTTCACCTTTAATAATTAGCTGCTGCCTTTTTTGGGTACATGCAATGCTAGACACAGCTTTGTTGGTTAGGATAATGGTATGTCTATTTTGGATTACATTGATTTATTTCCCTGTCACCTCTGCTGGGGGTCTGTTCCCTGAAATGTAGACAAGCATAAGTAATTGTACACCTTCACCACAAGTTAGTGTTCTGCACAAGAACTGAGCCCCAGCTGGCTGTCACAGCCTTGAGAACAGCAATGTGGTGGCACATTTGAAATACATTTTAATTATCTTCTTTAGGTTTTATCAGTTTGTTAACAAGCTTGATATGCAAATTGGACCACAGCTTGGCCACTATCATAGTCGTTCATTAAGTATTTGTTCAGTGGTTTTATTTTCAGAGATTATTTACTGATATCACAAAAAAACAGCAATCTGGATGCTGAAATAATCAAATAATAAGAAAAGTACAATATAGGATTATATGTTCTCTTCAATATATCTAGAAACGTTTCCAATGAACTCCTCAACAGCCGTTAGGTGTCAGGACACAATTAAGCAAAAATTCAGTGAGAAAACCACACAAATGACTTACATTACATTGACACACAAAATGTATGCAGTTATAGAATTTAGGAGCCAAAAAGACAATATTGGGAGACCATGAAGAGGAAAGTCATAGGTTCTACATTAATCTTTAAAATATAATATGAGAGGGCATGTCAGTGTATATGGGTCTATAAGAGCATCAGACCCTATAGAAGATGGGCACAATTTAAAGGTTGAGTTTCCAACGTGAGCATGTTATTTATATGAGGGTATCTTGGTCTGTTTTTCCCTAACTGATCAGACTGAGATTTGCTATAGTTTGGTATGTTTCCACAGAAGAAGAATGTATTACTGTATATTCTAATATGCCTAAGTTCCTAGTGAATTCATAAATATTGGTTCAGTTCACAAATTTGCTTAAGTGATGTCACAGGTTCATAGTGAATTGCTTGGCTGTAATATGCCTTTGTAAACTGGCTTTAAATGCCCAACCTCACTGCTCTTTCTTACCTGATGATTGGGACCCCCTCCTCTGTGCTGTTCTTCATACAAAAGGTTAATTGAATTCTAGTTATTCTAAAACCCATTTTCCAACCACCTCTTTATGTCATTGCATTGCCTATTTGGAGAATAAAGTGTTTGCTATGTAATATATTTAACCTAATTTTTACAATCAGGTAAGTGTTGTGTTGCTCTGTGTGGCTACAACTTACACTGACTGTACTTAGTATATTTAAAGTTGCACTGTTACTATGTATATTCCCTGTAAGAAGCTGCGGACACTATGTGATGCCTTAAAAACAAAGAATAATAATTAGGATCTGCCTCTTCAGTTGTTATTTTTGTGTACTACACTGCCTTGCTGCCTATAAGTCTGAATATGTTTCTGCTAGACAACATTTATTTAATTTTGGCAATGGTTAGAGTGGTGTACTTTTCCCAGGAGCCTTATGCTAGGTACACACTATGCAATAATGGTCCGATCAGCTGATTTTTGGCTGCTTGGTACGATAATTTGAAAGTGTGTATGCAGTACCCAGGGCTGGTAATCATTTCAAAAGTAGTCTGATTGGATGATTGGATCTGACCTGCGGCACAACATTTGTCAAAAACAATGAACCAATATCATACACATTTGGTGGTGTGTATGCATTAGGGTCACCTGTCGTTTCTGCCAATAGTTAATTTAAAACCATCATCTTTGTGACGAGCTCTAGGACAGATAATAATTTGGATCGGGACGATAAATCATTATTGTGTACACTAGACATCGGATGTTTTCAAGATCATTTTATCACTGAGAAAATCATAAAGTTGGTCAGATTGTGAGTAAAATCATTTAGTTGTGTGACTAGATTTAGTTATGAAGACAACCCAATATAATTTAACAAATTTGTTAAATTTAACAAAAATGTAAAATTTCTTAACAGCAATTTATTCAAACAAAATATATATATATTTTTATTTCCTGTCAATTCATTTGTACAGTACTTTTTTAAAAACATCAATTCGCTATTTGTTAATTGTTATTTGTGCAGAACAATTCAGGCAGTGGCAAAACTTTAATAACATAGAGCACCACCTGCTGGCAATGAAATGTACCATATTGCACCAGGCAACTTTCCACATAAGGCTTATGAATTAAGTGATACTTCTTCTTTAAGCAAAGAGTACTTCTGAGTATGTGTAAGTATTCCCTTTGCTGTGCAGAACTATATCCATAATTGCTACCTATATTGAAGGATGAATACACTTTCTGTTGAAAAATAATAGTACACATGGTAACTAAATAAATATAGAGTATATTTGAACATAAATAAATGTTGATAATATTTGAGCAATCTAATACTGAAGGAAATATTAGCAGATACTACCTGCATAAACCCTGCAATTTAAAGTAGTACTAACAGAGAGAACGGAGTGTTGGGTAGCTAGACCACACCAGGGTTTACCCCATATTTCCACATCTGTTTCCAACTTTTCCAAATCTTGTGCCAAGATGCTCAGTACTATTCTATCACTTCTTTTTAGAGATGTTGGAACATATTACTGCACATCAGATATACTATATGTATATCTAGAACATCCTGTTGACCCTAGGCCAACATTTATGTGTGACGGATCATACAGCTCACCAAGAACTTCTGCAATCTGGCTCGATCAATATGCAATATGTAGCACCTATCCTTGTTTATCAATGCCTATTTCCCTATAGATTATAAGCTTTGCGAGCTTGGCCCTCTTACCTCTATGTCTGTCTGTTATTACCCAGTCTTGTTTGTTTCCAATTGTAAAGCACAACATAATATGCTGGCACTGTATAAATAACATAATAATAATAATAATAATAATAATAATAATAATAATAATATTAATAAATAAATATATATATATAAAGCAGAATATATATATATATATATATATATATATATAAAGAGAGAGAGAGAGAGAGATGGATTTATATATACATTCACACCCTGTAAATGTACCTTGGAAATAAGGTTTCCATATATCCGCAGAGTCATTTTCGTACTAATTAATAAGACTGCATACAACTTTGGATACCTATGTACAAAAATTGCAGCATGGTGGCTAATGCTATGATTAACCAGACCCAAGTCATCAGAAATGTTCAAGGCTTCAAACAAGGTTTAGTGATGCAACATAGACCCATAGATGGCCTACTGTTCCTGATGTCTGTGGGGACAAACTATATAATGATATTCTCATTCTTAACACAAACTACCATAAATAATGTCAGGCTAACAATACTACTAACAAGTTACTAACAATCATTTGCTGCAAATAAATGAAAACATTTACTAAATGATCTACATTTTGCTGCCCCATTCAAATAAACTCTCATAATCCCAAGATAGTTGCCTGAGGTTACCTCATTGCATGCATACATCTTACTTAGATCCCACAACTATAATTGGGATATTGTAGAATCTGTGCACCACAGCTGCTGGAGCAGATCCCTGCAATCTGGAGACTGCGACTCTCTCTGAGCAGATGAATATGAGGCACAGCAGAGGACAAGTCCAATGGCACAGTGCAGGGCTCTATGTTATCCTTGTGCACCAGCACAAACGTTCCAAACCATGCCATTCCAAGCAGAGCAATTGAGCCTATGTACATAGATAGATAGATAGATAGATAGATAGATAGATAGATAGATAGATAGATAGATAGTTAGATAGATAGATAGATAGATAGATAGATAGATAGATAGATAGATATGCAGAGAGTGAGAGAGATGTGTTTATATATATAGCATTATGAATATATATTGGTGCTACACTACCTGTTACAACAGTACACTGTATGTATGTGTGTGTATATATATATATATATATATATATATATATATATATATATATATATATATATATACATACAGTGTACTGTTGTAACAGGTAGTGTAGCACCAATTTATTTTGCAGGTAGAATGTATATTCTATAGGAGAGCTTACAATATAGGCACACATATGTTTGAGCCTATTACATCTGAAACAAACGGGAAATTGCATGGTTTCTATCTGTTAACCCCATCAGCACATTACAGTAGTAAAAGTTTACAACACAGACATCACTTGCTAGCAGATAACTTTGAATTGTATACTTGGTAAGCAGTAGGTTATTTCACTATCTTATATGTAAAACAACCAGTGAAATCCAATTTCAGTTATTGGAAAATTAGAACGAGGACCATTTCCTGAATGTAGCCATTGGCACCAATTAATGTATACGCAGTGCTTGTGAGGTTTATGTAAGAACCTTCTCAGTTATCATGAAGTATTATTTCTATACTTACGTTATATGCAACACATTCACTCATTCAAAACATGTCAATTAGATACAGCGTATTCCACACAGACAACATAACGCAGAATGCCTTCGCTATAACTCAAACATACATGCCATCAACATCGCGACAGAACATTAACAAGACATAGAAGAAATGGACCTACCAGTGAAATGCATCCCTCTTTAAAATAGTTTATCAACTGGATGTATTTAATAATCATCCAGTGCTCCGAAGTCCCCTAGCAAAGAAGAACTGTTGTAGACTACAGAAGAATATTTCTGCATTGAGACTTTTATTCTTAGGAGAAATCTGCAAGGTGTTAGGTTTTTCTTTAGTAATTTCAAAAATCGTGGGATGCTTGTGTCATTAATGTGGACAAGCAAACATCAACACTTTTCTTTCTGTAGTTTCTGGTAGGTGGATAGATGATTAACTAGGCTGAGTCTCCTTGCAGGGACCACTCAGCACTATCTCTCTCTAATATAAACGAACTAGTAGAAAATAACACTCAGATTCTATTTTAACTTATTGTGCAATACCGAATTGTATTATCTATTTTACTGGAGTCTCAGAGCTGGACCCTGCTACAATGGTATGGAGATTTCCTTTATCATTTCACATGTGGACTCATCTGTATTATGTATATATCTGTGTCATTTATTGGATGAAAGAAATATCTTTAAATATTTCACTTACAGTTTAATTGTTGGTGGGAGCTGTGCTCCTCATAGCATTATGTAACTGCACAGAAACGCGTATAAAATAACCTTAAGACTATTACAGTAATAGCATGCTCTTTGTAATGGTATTTAATAATCAATAAAGCATTTCACAGTAGCCACCATATATTAGAATATAAATATTTCGCGGAGATCAAAGTTAATATCCATTACCAACACGTACAGCAGCCCTCTGTATGGGACTTTAGCATTTTATTTTTAGTTTATGCCAAGGCAGACATGTATAGTTATTTAAAACAGTGATTTAAAATTAATTTTGCACTATACACACTATTGTGTTTGCTCCATTAGAGATGGGGAATAGCGTAATTCATTTCTGCAGCTAGCACAGTAAATATTCCATTTGAAAAATGTGATGTATTCATGCTTGGTGCAAATATACACAATATTCATGATGCGTGATGAGGATGGAGCCCACAGCAAGGGAAGGTACATTAGGTGCCAGGAGTAGTGTGGGAGAAGGTTCCTCATGCAGTCTGTAACGGTAACCCCCAGTCTGATTTTAGGAGTATATTCTCAGGAGAAACCCTCCTAAATGTTTGGGATGCCTTAAACCAGCATTTGGCCAATTCCCCCTCCTTTCCCTGAATACCACTTTTGAGCAGAAATTGCTGAGCCACGTATTTTACCCATTGTCAGGGGACAGAAAGGGTTAAAGTTCCTACACCCTGGTTGGTCACTCATTCTAATAAGAACCGATTGGGAATTTTTATCGGCACCATTCAGAAATAAAAGAAACGCACATTGCTCCTATAAGGGAGCAGCATAAAATCTGAGAAATGTGTAATACGTGTATATATATATATATATATATATATATATATATGTACACACACATATATATATATATATGTACACACACACACACACACACATATATATATATATATATATGTACACACATCTAATGATGGCATGATACATATATTTTGTGTTGTTGCACAGCTGTTTTTTTTTGTTGCACAAAATCGTTTGTCAGGTGCAGTCTCGCTTTGACTATTTAAAGAACTATTCTTAAACGAAACACTGCAGTATATATATATACACACACACCACAGTATATATACACACACTATACAGTACACACACACAAATACATACACACATACATACATATACACGTCAGTGTAGTCTTTCTGAGAAGAACTGCACACGGAACAGTTGCATTTTCAGGGTGAATCATATACTGGTGCTAAAGTTGGTTGTTCGTTAGTTTGCATATACATTTATACTGTAATCACTCGTCTTTTCTATGTAGTTTCAAGCTTGCAAATTTCTAATTTTCTAAGTCGCTTCATGTGCTCAAGAGTAAATAAGGAAAACAATAAGGATATCTATCATCATGTTTGTAGAAAATACATGTTTTCCGTACTTTACAGCACAGTTTTAATTTTTTGCCACATGGGGGCGCTCTTTATATCTCTTTGGAGTTAAAGTTCTCACCATTGTTGCGAAACGCTGAAACAAAAACAAGAGACTTGTTTATTAAAACAAACAAAAGACACAAGTCTGCAAACTCGACTGATTAGTGGGTGTCTTCTATGCAAGATCCAAGAAATGCACTAGTAATAATCAGCACAGTTTATTAGCGAGAATACGTGTGTTTATAAACTTCTCTGCAGATTTTGCAATTAGTCAATACTGTTTAAAATATGAAGTCTGGTGAAACTATGCAGGAGCATATGTGTTTTGTTTTTTATACTTTTTTCTGCAACATATCCTTTATTATGTTCGTATATTTAAGAATACAATATATGTAGAGGGAGCTGACCGCATTATACAATATATAATTGCATCGATATAATATAAATTCTATAAACAAATTACATAAAATATAAAATAGTGTATAATTTGCATCACACATACACACGTGTTACTGAAGATGCATGCATTGCAACGGTTTTGTAAAGAGGCTTGGGGATACTTTGGTGTGACATTTCAAAAAACCCACTTGCATACCAGAAAAGTATTTAGTCCAAAGTCATTGCTTCTTCTAACAATACGACACGAGTTCATTTTGCACATGAAGGAGGGCCACAGTGACAGTACTGCCTAGCTGCTCTGTACATTGGGTTACAGTATTAGCTGCTCTGTACATTGGGTTACAGTATTAGCTGCTCTGTACATTGGGTTACAGTATTAGCTGCTCTGTACATTGGGTTACAGTATTAGCTGCTCTGTTCACTGGCCTATAGTATTAGTTGCTCTGTACACTAGGCTATATAGTATTAGCTGCTCTGTACATTGGGCTACAGTATTAGCTGCTCTGTACATTGGGCTACAGTATAAGCTGCTCTGTACATTGGGCTGCAGTATTAGCTGCTCTGTACATTGGGCTACAGTATTAACTGCTGACTGTGTACACTGGGCTATAGTATTAGCTGCTCTGTACACTGGGCTATATGGTATTAGCTCCTCTGTACATTTGGCTGCAGTATTAGCTGCTCTGTACATTGGGCTACAGTATTAGCTGCTCTGTACATTGGGCTACAGTATAAGCTGCTCTGTACATTGGGCTGCAGTATTAGCTGCTCTGTACATTGGGCTACAGTATAAGCTGCTCTGTACACTGGGCTATAGTATTAGCTGCTCTGTACACTGGGCTATATAGTATTAGCTCCTCTGTACATTGGGCTTCAGTATTAGCTGCTCTGTACATTGGGCTACAGTATTAGCTGCTCTGTACATTGGGCTGCAGTATTAGCTGCTCTGTACACTGGGCTATAGCATTAGCTTCTCTGTACACTGGGCTATAGTATTAGCTGCTATGTACATTAGGTTACAATATTAGCTGCTCTGTACATTAGGTTACAGTATTAGCTGCTCTGTACATTGGGTTACAGTATTAACTGCTGACTGTGTACACTGGGCTATAGTATTAGCTTCCCTGGACACTGGGCTATAGTATTAGCTGCTGTGTACATTAGGTTACACTATTAGCTGCTCTGTACATTACGTTACATTATTAGCTGCTCTGTACATTAGGTTACAGTATTAGCTGCTCTGTACTTTAGGTTACACTATTAGCTGCTCTGTACATTAGGTTACACTATTAGCTGCTCTGTACATTAGGTTACATTATTAGCTGCTCTGTACATTAGGTTACACTATTAGCTGCTCTGTACATTAGGTTACATTATTAGCTGCTCTGTACATTAGGTTACAGTATTAGCTGCTCTGTACTTTGGGCTACAGTATTAACTGCTCTGTACATTGGGCTACAGTATTAACTGCTCTGTACATTGGGCTACAGTATTAACTGCTGACTGTGTACACTGGGCTATAGTATTAGCTGCTCTGCACATTAGGTTACAATATTAGCTGCTCTGTACATTAGGTTACAGTATTAACTGCTGACTGTGTACATGAAGGTTACAGTATTAGCTGCTCTGTACATTGGGTTGCAGTATTAGCTGCTGACTGTGTACATTAGGTTACAGTATTAATAGCTGCTCTGTACATTGGGTTGCAGTATTAGCTGCTGACTGTGTATGTTGGGATACCGTATTAGTTTCTCTGTACATGTGTTAGCTGCTCTGTATATTGGGCTGCAGTCTGTGCACATCATGTAGAAGTGTGAGCTGGATGCAGCGCAGCTCTAGCATTGCCTGGTCTTGTTCTAGCAGCAGCAGCTTCTTGTCAGCTGACTTCTCCCTATCTGTCACTTCTTTGAATACCCCCTCCCCTCCTGCCCCCTGCAATGTACATCTCGCTGTTCCCCGGGCAGGCATTGGGCAGCTGAGCCCGGAGCCCGGCCCTCTCCACTCGTGATGCGGCGCTGGGCATATAAGTTGGCGGCTTGCACAGGGAAGCAGCACAGATGATAATCAGAGCGATCCGCCGCTGCCTGAGAGTGACTTGGGGAAAGGCTCCCATCTGCCGCCGCCTATAACCCAGGAAAGTTCCTGCCCCAGCTCCCACTTCCCTGCCCCAGCTCTCAGTGCTGCAGCCAGGGAAGACTGAGTGCCCCTGAGATTGGCAGGGGGGAGGCTGCTGCCCCTCTCTCCTGCACTGGGACTGTGCCAGGCTCAGCGGAAAGAAAGAGCTGAGTAAGGAAGAAAGACCAGGAGCAGAAACAGCAGCAGCGGGTCCAGACATAACGTCCCTCCTGCCTCTGCCAGAGCTCCGGCTACACATTTCCTGCACTGGGCTCGGGTGTGCGGCTGAGGCGCACTCAGGGTGCAGCACTGGAGTGAGCCGACGTGACCAGTATGGCCGGAGAGCTGCCCATTGGCACAGAATTACCCACCAGCCCACTGGCCATGGAGTATGTAAATGACTTTGATTTGATGAAGTTTGATGTCAAGAAAGAGCCACTGAACGGCAGAGCAGAGCGTCCCATACGGCAGTGCAACCGCCTGCAGCCCACCGGCTCCGTCTCCTCCACCCCTATCAGCACGCCGTGCAGCTCCGTGCCCTCCTCCCCCAGCTTCAGCCCGACGGAGCAGAAGACCCACCTGGAGGATCTCTACTGGATGGCGAACAGTTACCAGCAGGTCAACCCCGAGGCTCTGAACCTCACCCCTGAAGACGCCGTGGAAGCTCTGATAGGACCCCACCAGCTGCCACCTCAGCTGCAAGGGTTTGAGAGCTTCAGGGGCCACCACCACGGCCACCATCAACACCACAGCCACCACCACCAAAACCCCCATCAGTACCAGAACGTGCCCCACGAGGAGCTGGTGCACCCTCAGCAGCACCCTCACCACCACCACCACCACCATCATCACCACCACCAGGATTCCCCATCCCCATCCAGCTCCTCCACCTCCTCCCAGCAGCTCCAGAACAGCCACCAGCAGCACCAGTCCAACAACCAGATAGAAGACAGGTTCTCTGACGACCAACTGGTCTCCATGTCTGTCCGGGAGCTCAACAGACACCTGAGGGGCTTCACCAAGGACGATGTGATACGCCTGAAACAGAAGAGAAGAACCTTGAAAAACAGGGGGTACGCCCAGTCGTGCAGGTACAAGAGGGTGCAGCAGAAGCACCACCTGGAGAATGAGAAGACGCAGCTCATTCAGCAGGTTGAACAGCTGAAGCAGGAGGTGACCCGGCTGGTCAGGGAGCGAGATGCCTACAAGATGAAGTGTGAGAAGATGACCAACAGCAGCTTCAGGGAGGCCGGCTCCACCAGCGACACCCCCTCGTCCCCGGAGTTCTTCATGTGAGTCTCCACAGCCCGAACTGTGCGCAGAGGGGGCTCCATTGCCACACGAGCCCAGTGCCCTCGTTTTGTACACTTGTCTCCTGGTAATGGGGGGAGGGGGACATGGGTGCACCCGGGAACTTGAGACTAATGCTACTCTGCTGGATACTGATTTGGGGGGTGATACCAGATTGTTTTTTTTTTCGTGGGTAGGGTGCAGGGTTAGGGAAGGATGGGAGAGGACTTTGGCAATGGTTTCATTTGATATGCCACCTAGGACTCTTTCGGACAATAACACTGCCACTTCGGAAGGAGAGACAAAAGTAGCAAACTTTGCAGATATTTTCTATAGATCAGCTTTGAGTGATAGAAAACAAAGACAACTGAGATTGATCAGGTGGGACTTTAAGTGCACCCTTATACCCCATGGTTTTATTGCCTGCTTGTTATCTAGAAAATATAAAAAAATCTGCATTAAAAATATTAATCCTGCATGCTGGACATGTATGGTAATACTTTCTATTTTGTACCATTATCTTGTTTAATCTGAGCATGCTTTCTCTTGGCTCATACCTCAGACTGCCATTAGTTATGTTGTTTTAGGTGTACCTGTCTGTCGCAAGATGCTTAACCTGTAAATATTAATAAGCCACTGTCACCTATCTCCACCATTTCACATGGTCAGTGTAAGTACTTTTTCTCATAAGTAGAAGTTGTGGGCATTTTCTTTCATTGTGTTAATAACAAAGTTTTGTCCATGTGGCGCACATAACATTCTGCCCATACATTTTTTGTTGCTAAATATTGTTATTATGACGATTCATTTTTAAGCACAACTGAATGAAAACCCAGTTTCCTGATTTATGAAGGTGTCTTTATGATTGCTGGTGATGTATGCAAAATTATATTGACCCCCTGGCTAGTATAATATATATAGTGTATTGTAAATATATATATATATATATATATATATATATATATATACCATATATAATTTATATTGTGCTTCTCGAAGCAAATGGCTAGTATCAGGGTTTAACACTTTGTGCACCGGAATGACCTACTGTACAATACCATACATTCCAGCTTGCCTCTCAAGGCTGATTTGATATTTTTTCCCCAAAATACAGTAGAAACTATATTATTTCCCCTTAACGTAAGGCACCAGTATCTGAGTGTAATTCCTGCTGACACCAGGATTGTGCAAAACTGCTATAACATACTCTCTAAGGACAAAAGCTAGGCTGTGTTCTGACAGTCTAAATGGTGACTTATATAGATACTAAATGCTTTCTATCACTTCTGCTACTAAGCATTATGTTCTCTTGCTTATTTGCTAGTACACCAGCTAGCAAATTAATTTCCATTTTTTCCTCCTGCTCAGTTTATTTATAAATATATATATGTAGCAGTTATTTGCAGCCGGTTGCTGTGCAGTTTCATTTATTTTCTGCAGGTCAGTAAAAGTTAAGTGATGCTTTGGGATCACAGCGTACCAAATTAAGAGAAAAAAGCATTTTTTTTATATATATGTTTTTTGTTTTTGTTCTTTTCAAATTTTCGCACTGCTGGTGCAGATGCATTTTAATTTTTGTTTATAAATTAATGGTAGTAAATAGGATTATATAGACAGCATGATGCTTACAGTTCTAAAATACTGAGGATTTTTTTGTCAATGCATCAGCAATGATCTGTAGGGGTTCTATTACTTTCCTTGTTTTCCTGATTCAACTGTGTTGAAATCACGTCTTTTATTTCATGTAGATTCTGACGGGATGAATTTCAACCCCTGCTTCTGATAATATGAAAAAAAATGAAAGTTCAAACCTGGTCTATTGTAGTTTTATTCAGACTGGTTTCTGTTTTTTGTTAATAAAATTGTTTCCTATTTTGCTTATTAAAATCATTGAAATGGCGCATGGCACTTGGAGTGGTCTTTTTTTTACTGCATGTTTTCTCATGTACAATATTTCTATGGCTAAGGTAAAAAGTCCATAGAACCAAAAAGTAATGGAAGGGTAAATATCTGCAATGGTAACCCCACATGTTTATAAAGCTGTCTCTATGACTAAGAGTTATTCCTACATGTGTAAGAGGCTTCTTGCAAGTCTACCAGCCTGGCTTAGTGTACCTTATGCACTTATAAGTTCAGGGTCCACAGTGTTCTGTCATAAACTAATCAGCTGGCCTTCGGACTGAATTTAAATAATCATTGACATACATTGTCACATAGCACATGCACAGCAGTGCGCACCTCTTACACATGCTAGTTCCTTTCATTCATTCATGGCAATCCTCAGAGTATGGAACTTGTTAACTATTTCATTACTATCAGTTATGTATGGAAAAGGAAAGGGGTTACATGTTATAAACGTGGCCGCCTTGATTCAGTCGTTGCATCTTAAGCACATTTCACTACCTTGTGCATTCATTGTTAAACCATGATGCTTAACCTTACGGGCTTTATAGGGTTTTATAGGATTGCAGGTGGAGATGCTAAAAAGCAATATTAATATGATATCTGTCTTTTATAAAAAGCCTTAGACCTGGATGGTAGAATAGATTCTAAAACTGCATCAAATGTTTATTAAGTAACAAATTAACCATTTTTATATAAAAAAAAAAAATATATATATATATATATATATATACACACACACACATTTATATATTTATATATATATATATTATATACTGTATGGGCTTAATACAGTATATAATATATATATATATATATATATATGATGCATAACCTGAAAGGCTTTATAGGATTGCAGGTGGGGCCTGAAGTGCATTCACCATGAATAAAGTAGATTTAAGTAACCTAACAACTAGTGGGTTAACAGTGTAAAGAACTGATTGGAATAAAAGGGTTTCATATGAAATATTGAAGGCTACAGTAAAATCAGAAAAAATTAATTAAAAACAATTGTCCCTATCAAAACTTTTTTTGTTAAATTGTGAAAGCTACAATGCGTGCAGATAGATATTTGGGTATGTAACACAAAATGCATGGACTAAATAGGATATAACTTTTTTATTTACACAGCGCTTCTCTCCAAGGTGCTTATGGAAGGAAATTTCGAATACTGAGTACACACCATCCGATATAACTACTGTTATACCTAGCCATTTGATAATAGGACTGAACCACAATATATATATATATATATATATATATATATATATATATAAAAACAGTCTTATATAGTGCAGCATATTCCATTGCGCCTTACAATTGGAACAACATTAATGTAACAAGACTGGGTAATAACAGACAGACATAAAGTTAATATATAATGTTTTATTCACTTTATGAAGATTTAGAGTAAGCACTGGAAAGACATGCTCTGCACCCCATTGATTGATAATGTCAGTTGTCTTTGCAATATTGTTTGCATTTGTTTTCTGCAAGCGGGGCAAACGATTATATATATATATATATATATATATATATATACATTAATAACAATAAGGTGCTCATCAGATTTTCCATTGTTTAACACCATGTTTTCATGCACATGTTTAGAAGGCTTTGCCAAGGGACAAAAAGTTAGAATCTTCCGGTGTTTACCAAAAAGTTAGCAAAAACGGCAACATTTACAGTGTGTTATTCAGTTCCCTGCCGCTTTTAACACCTTTTCTGCCCCAAGGTCTGCAACATGTTTCTCAGTCATGTTTGGCAAACTGGTGGATGCAGAGGGGTTAATGTATTTGATTTGGCAGTGACTGAGAAATCCGGAGCAGAATATGGTGGGAACTGCCATAGCGTATTACTGTGCTTTCATGCATGCAGTGAATAAATGGCTAGACTAATTAAACAACAAAAAAGACAAAAAAAATAAAGAAACGTCCCTTTGAGCAGCAGCAATGGGATGTTTCTTCTCTACGTTTCTGCTGGTTAATGGGTCCAGTAGTCCAATTCAAAGTTCAGGGCTTAGTTTATGCAAAGAGCACAGATAGCATTTCCCCGCCCAAAGCCCAGGACGCTTCCAGGTGCATTTGCAATTCATCTGTCAAACCAGACAGGTGTATCAAAATCCTGTTGTGACAAATCATATTGAATTATTTGCTGCCAGCATATGATTTTACAGAGGAGCTTGCAGTCCAGTTTTCATCTTTGGACCCCCTGTACGCACTTATTTTATTATGTATTGCAGCAAATTCTATTGGCACAAAAGTCTTGCCAATTAGCCCTTCCATCAACCAACATTCTTGTAGAAGTATTATTCTCACTTTAAATACCATAAACGCTTCTTACTAAAAGAAAAACATAAATGAGTGTAAGATATGTCAAAATACATTTTGTACTGTGCTCAGCGAGAACTGGTCTACGGAAAGCAGAACTGTGTTTACCCTTTGCTGATAAATGTGTCTCCACTTGTAAAACTGTACTCGCATTTGTTTTATATATATTATATATAATTATATATATTTATATATATATATACACACATATCTATAGATGGATAAATATAGATAGCTCTCGCATATATATATATGTAAATAAAAAAAATGTATGCAATGGTGCCTGGTCAATTTGCTGCTTTGAGCTAGGTCATAGATTTTGGGGTGTTCGATCAAGATTCTTATCAATGCATTCATCACTAAGCTGCGACCACTTGTCACATGAAAATGCACACACCTATATAATTATTGTTTTATACACATAGATATATAGGATGGGTTTGACATTAAAAATGGTCTTTAAAGTGATCTGAGATTCATAATGTACTTGTCTGTAGTTATTTTTAATGTATCTGGGCTAATTTCTGGGTAATAAAGGTATTTTTTGAAAATACTTAAGCACTGAATTATTTTTAATTAAAAAAAAGTAAATTATTATTTAACACATCTTCCCACAGTTAACAAATCCATGAATGCGTTACAGCACTATAGGTATGTGCTTACACATGTGTATACTTCTAGTATACCCTATTTATTACTGTCTCTTATTTGGGGTACGGCTGACCTCTGCCATCTCACTGAAACAATCAGTATTATGTGGTTATATTATTACATATTAAATGAAGCACTTATCCTTTCCCATTTTCCTCCTGGAAGGTCAGGCCCTGGATTTGCTTTGTGGCTGTTGATTACCTATCACTGATGGGTTGGTTGATTAGTAAGAGCGTTTCCCCAAACATCCCCACACAAAAAGCTGGGGAGGGCAGTTGTGCCAAGTGGAAAAATGAATTCATCCAGATTCATATGGAAAGAACTGGAAATAGGGATAATTTTTACTAGAAATGATGGTTTATAGAATAGTATGCCGAGCCGCAATGTCCCAATGTATAGGGATTGGGATCCTTACTCTTTCCTGTTGTAGATCAGTGTCCAGCGGCTGTCACACCATTGGCTTCTCTCTCATTTCTTACCCTCCTTTGTGGTCTGTGCTATTTTGCACCTTTTATATGTTAAAAGAAACTTTGCGCTGAAACAGATTATTACTATTATTATTATTATTATTATTATTGCACCTTTGTGCTTAATAAACATAAAAAAACATATTTAACTTGCTGCATGTCAGATTTCTATAGAAATAATGCCATGTGGATCTGACGGCAATCATGCAGTATAGTCTTGTGAACACATTGCGGGATAAAGTATAGAAGTAGAAAAGCAGAGGCATTTTTATTTCCTGAATATAAAAGTAATTTCACCCTTATACTGCTGCCAAAAAGATGCATCATATCTGTCTTTCATACATGGCGTTAAAGCACCGCAGTCGAGGTTGTTCCACATTACCCACAAGACGCGTTCCCTCTTACCTGTCTGTTTACAGCCACCTTCCCTTCTCCAGCACATTTAGTGTTGCATATTTAAGCAGCTCATACATCAAGCAGGCAGTGGTGACGTCAATGGCCTCACTGTACATATGTACCAGCGTCTTCCATAAAGAACTGTCCCTCGCTCTGTTGGAACATCCAGCTTCTTTTCCTGCATATGAGTTTACATTTGGTCAAGAAATAGAGTTACTCTGCTGTATGAGTGACCTGCAGGGAAATCTGGCTTTATGGGACCTTAGGCCAGAAATAGATGCATTCTCCACCACTCCCTTGCTCCATTTTCCCCTCACTTTGGCCATGCTTTCTTAATACAGCAGATTAGGCCATGGAAGGTTATATTCTGGTAAAAATGTATTCATTTTGGTAGGGCCTTGCAGAGTATACTACTCACCCTACAGAATTTGCTTGGCATGATATGCAAACTGTCACATTGATCATATAAAATAGGTCTTAGACAGTATAGGAATTTCTCCAGAAACTTAGCAGGAAGCATATTGAGCCAACATATGTATCCAAGGCGATTGCTGTATGTGCTCGGTGGTTTCTGAACTTCATCTGCCTTTATTTCTTTATATTTCTTACCTTGTGGGCACTTTTTCACTTTTCCATGTCCATAGTTTCATTTAATTTATAGGTCCTAAATCCAGGAAGACCCCAACTTTGTGGTTACCCTTGTTCCTTCTGGCAGAATTAATGCATACTGTGAGTCTCTTGTTCACCGGCACTTGAAAGGGTTAATTGTCAATATTTTTCATTAACACTAGAAGAAAAACAAAGATTCTCTTTTATTGCCCTTGATAGGAAATATGGTTCTCTTTAACCCTATCAGGCCTAAGTCATGTACTAGACATTATGAGTTTACACCATATACAGTGTATTTTATCTGGTTATCTCTTGACCCTCTGTAGAGTGTTGCCTATTTTGCCATGTGTTTATGTATGACATAAGATAGCTCAGTATGTGCACCTGAAAGTACCATGTAATAACCCTTGAGAACATCTCGGCATTGTCTGGTTCTGCACACCATCGCTGAGCGTATATACATAATGCTGAGACCTAACTCTCCATTGCCTACTCGGAGAGCAGTTAGCATTAAGCGTAACCCAGTGGTTTGCCAAACCATGGAACATAAGACACGACTGAGAAATATATATGTCATGTGTGGTATTACCGCAGTGTCTGGATCACACTGAGACAATAGTACAGGATGGAAGCAGCACAACCACAATGACACTTGCAAGAACATTATATGAAATGTTAAGCTAGTAGAAGCAGTGACTCCCATTATACTGGCTGCTGGCTTCAGAGCTCTGTTTTAATCTTTTGAGTGTAAGCTTCTTGGGTAGGTATATCATTATGTCCAATGATTTCATTATTCTGCCCACTGTATGCTTAATAAGCAATTCAACTATGGAATTTTTGCCAAGTTTCTCATACTGTTAGATTGCAATCTCCTTTTGTTTATCATCTCTCTTCTTGTCAATAGTAAGTTTAAACAAGCCCTCATATCTGTGTATATGATGTTGCTTAGGTCAGCATTCTCATAATACAATAAGAATGCAAGCTCTTCTGGCTAGATTCCTTCAGAGATAATTGCAGAATTTTAAATAAGAGTCTGTCAATATGCAATATTATGTGATTTTGTAGCTGTGCATGTTTACTGCCTTAGGGCTTTTATACAACAAACACCCTGTGTTTTATTTTGTAACGCTTAAAGGTCTATCTTAAATTGTGAATCTGCTTTGTGTCGTTGAATATGAAACAGCTTATTTTAGAATTATCTACTAATACAGATACCCATAAAATTACAGGTCATCTCCATATATATTATGCTTTAGTATTCCACAAATAGAATATATATTGTATATACTGCACCTCCTGCAAACCCCATTTCTCCCGCCAGCCTTCATGGGTCCGGGCTCCTATTTGTATGGCCAGGTGCACAACTTAGTGTAATTAGTGAATCTTCTGCACATCCTCCAGAGATTTCTGTGCTAGTGAGTTTCAAATAATCGCTGATAGCACTAAAAATTATGAAGTGCTAATGCATTTCCACCAGGAGCAAGAGCGAGAACGTATTAACCGTTTGCTTCTGACAAATCCCTGGCCGTCTGTGAATGCAGCACATACTATAGGCAAGGGGAACATTGCAGAGCAATACAGTGTAGATTCAAGCGTCATTATATTTCATACACTATATATATATTTTCATTATTTATATAATATTTAGTAGTGTATTACAAGAAATGTTTAGTTTGTAAATTAATACCATCAGTTTATAATTTTGTGATATATATATATATATATATATATAAATAATATTTTTTTTATTTTTAAATCTATATACAAAAATATATATGTATATATATATAAATGTATTTTAGTGACTTTATAGAATTTGTTGTTATATTTTAGATTTTTACACTTCACCAAATGACATCTGTTTTTTTATTGTGAGTGACCATTTTTCAGTATAGGAATGTTTAGAGGTAGATTCATGTCGGAGAGCGCTAGGCCCTGAGACCACCTACAATGTGTTTTACATGAAGACTCACTTGACAAGCATCAGTTTGCCTCTGGAAATTATATTCAATGTATATCATGTATATAAGCAAGTGGTATTTAACCATTTTTATGTGGATGGAGCAAATAAAAAATCTGTATGGTTGTCTTGACATGTCATTTTTTGAAAAGCACTGGGCATATTATAAACTGACTGGTGTCTAACTGTCTATTTGGAATTTTTAGTTGAAAGTAGGCAGCAGTAGAACAGTAGCCTACCATTGTAACAGATGGTGAACTGTGAGACCAAAAATAGGTCTGTACCACATGTAAATGGTGGTTTGTGTGAACAACAATTAAATATGAAAAGTGGAGTATGCACCTCTCAGTGCTTGCAACATGTTTGGATAGTTAAGGGCTACACTCAGCCTAAGGAAAGTTGTGGTGGTAATTTTGTGGGCTGAAGTTATATTCAGTAATAATTTACACTAACTAGTGACATTACTAAGATGTTTTACAATGGTGAAGACCAAACAGGATACCGTCAATGATCACCCACACTAGACCAAACCACAATATTCGTGTACTTCTGGCTATCATTATGTTATTATTCAAAAACAGATGAAGCATCAGATATCATGAATTGATTTATGCTATCTCATGGATTTAGCACTGATATAATTTCTGAACTCTATTACTAATGTTAATTTTAATAAGATGACTCAAAGTATCTCTTTTGGGATAACAAGTGCTTCATCTGTATTTAGGATAATTCTCCATTTGTGCACTTGTATGGGATCCTGAGCGCCGGCATCCCGTACGCAACTCAATTATTAAACGTTTTTAAGAGAAAACAGTGGCTGATTAAAACAACTATGGACAATGCTCAATCTATGGACCCCCACTCCCATTTCTTCACCTGATTACCAGCTGAGACAGTCATAAGTCTTAAACATCCTCTACTCTGAACACATTAATTTAAAACTGTCATTAAAACCCGTAGCATGTACCTCACCCCAAGAGTTTTAATATATTCAAGATGACTCATAAACATGTACTAGATAATCATATCATCTTCTCAAGATTACTTGAATATACAGCACGTCCATCACCCCAAGCCAGCTCTATTTGTAAAGCACGTTGGCACCAAGTTGGTTTTGGCTCAGTGATGTCTACAGTAGTGAATGAATAGCTTTCATCTTCATAAATAATGTTACCACCATGGGCGTAACTACCATAGGTGCAAGGGGTGCAGCTGCTATGGGGCCCAGAGCTTAGGGGGGCCAATCTTCCTTGTCAAAGTTACATGTGTTATATACATTTTCACCATTGGGTGGTACATAGGGGCCCTTACAAATACCTTGGTATGGGGCCTACAAATACCTAGTTACGCCCCTGGTTACCACCAACAAAATGGTTGCTCTCACTTTTTGGTTTTGTTTGTAGTGAAGTGTGGGGGTAGGCAGACTTTTGTACATGGCTGGGATTTGTCAGACATTAAAAATATAAAATTTCAACCATCATTAAGAAATAAAAATAGACTTTAGAAAAAAACCTGACATCATCCTAACACTGCTATAGTGATTATAGAAGTACTGACCTAAAAGTTTTGAGGACTCTGAAAGCCTACATTATCATACCTGATCGGTTCTCCTTCGCTTATGCTGTCGCTATTCAAACATAACATAAATAATGACAATAAAAAAATACTGTTTAGTTGTTTAGATTACAGTATATAATTACATAAAGAATATTGAGTTGAGAGGGCCCTGCTTGTGAGAAATTATAATCTAGGGGGGAAAAACTACAGATCTAATTTGTGCAGGAGTTATACGAAGAACATAAGGATTAGGGGCCTATAAATTAATAATCACGTCAATGCCATAATAATTAACAGTCCGTATTTCTTTTTAGGCAAATATATCCCCTCTATGTACTAAAGATAACTTGCAGGGACAGCGGTACGGTAGCGATAAGAGTTTGCCCTGTGATTTACATTCTCAGCATATTGGAGGAGTCTTTCACTGTATTGAAAGACTCCTACATTTTCGGGGGTTTACCTCAAATACTAAGTATCCCCCATATGTATGAAGGAGGGACCGCAGCAGGTATCGGAGATACCTGCTGTGATCCCTCCATTACCGCTGGCAGCCACCTCCCCCATAGGTTTCTATGGGGGATGCGATGCTGCCAAATGTACCAATATCCGGAATGCGATGCATTCCAGCTATTGTCCCCTGCAGCTAACGCCATCTGAAGATGATGTTAGCCGCTGTAGCCTATGGGTTACACCGCGCACTATTAGCAGGTGGAGGGATCTGCCAGAACCCTCCCCGGCTACGGCGGATGTGCATGTGCAGTCCACGGGACCGCGCATCCGCACCACCCCCTGCACTGGCCGGCAACTCTCCGGAAACATCGCAGGGACGGGCTCCTTTCGGAGCCTGTGTCCCTGCATGTCCCGGATGATACATCCGGCCGATAGGATCACTTTTTGCAATGCGATCAGGGGCGTTACTGGCATGCCCTTATCGCATTGCAAAAACGATCATTGATAAATGGGCCCATTAGTGACATAAACTTTTTCGCTTTATGGTGACTGAGTTATTTAACTTTTATAGAAAGAGTTAGACAAATCTTGCAAAATGTTAGAATTGTGTGCTTCCTTACAAACTGGAATACAAAGAAAGACAGCATTGTGCTGTTTCAGATGCTGTGGAACTAGAAGTTCCAGCAATCCATGCCAGAAACAGAGTAGTTCCACAACCGCTGGCGGGCCACATGTTGCCTATTTTAGATATACTGTAAGCAGCAGGTGTGGAGGTAACAAATAGGATAACATACATTCTACTACTCTTTAGAGAATAACTTACTGACCACTGTGTAGATAAAACAACTGAAACATAAAAAATCATCAGTTTCGAGATTGTTTACTCATAAAATAATAATTAGTTATAATCCACAATGTTTCATTTAATTTACTATTGATCCTACGGTGAAAGAGCACGTCTATACACATTAACTACGTACATTTGCACAAGAAAAAGTATTGGAGGTAATTTGAAAAGTGCTAAACAGCAGCCGTGCAAATGAAGGTTTGTATCCGTTGTATACCATGATTTACGTAAGCACACCTATACTTCCACTGGTGAGCAAGATGGCCACATTCTCAGGGTAGAAAAATTTAGTTTGGAGAGTGTAGGGAGTGTAGGCCTTTCCTATTGAAATATGAAGTAGGGGCAGGGGCGTATTATTGCCCAAGGGGGGCCAAGTGCAGCATACGCCCTCAATTGAGCAGCGGGCATCACCCAATCAGGCATCTTACCTCACTGCGGCAAGCAGGTCCTTCCTCCTCCATGGCGTCATCTTCCCAGTGGCACAGTGCCAGAGTCTTTGCTGTCACTGCCAGTGCCATCTTCCTGAAGACCCACTTGCCGGAGCAAGGTAAGTATACTTTAGGTGCAGGGTGTGCGGTGCGGGGCCAGGGGACCGTGTGCACCGCACACCCTGCACCCATTATAAATACGCCTATGAGTAGGGGAGCAGTGCACCAGACTTTCCGGAGTATCGCAGAAGTTAATGAGATTAATATAATGACAGATAGGAATGGAGAGGCATATTCTCAGGGGCGTTCATTGTCATGCATGGTTCACCTTAACTGAATCCCAACACCGGCATCCAGACAGGGTTAGGATACTGACACGTGTTGGTCGGTATCTTAACCCTCCCCCTCTGCCTACCCTCACCCTCCCTCCTGGGTGCCAGACCCTAACCTCCCCCTTAGTGCCTACATCTAACCTCCCTCCCATAGTGTCTAAACCTACCCTCCCCAACCCCGCACCTTAAACCTAACCCTCCTCTTTAGTGCCTAACCCTAACCCTCCCCCTAGTGTCTAACCAGAGCCTGGCCCCTAATCCACCCTCTAACCTCGCTACTTACCTTCGGGATTCCTTCACATTCACTGCACACCACCTCCCACTGCTGATATCAAAGTAATTAGATCTTTTCCTCTCCACTTGCCACATGTTACGGTGTATAGAACTAGGTAGAAACAGATCAATATATTGTCAGACATGGGGAAAGTTGGGTAACTTGCAGTATAACTATTCTGACTTTCAGTAAATAGAGGGGTCTGCTGTGTGTATTTCCTTAAGTCACTGCAAGACCTCTGATCTGATATGATGAATATTTCTTGCCATTTGACTTTTGTTTAAATATTCAGTGTCAGACACTATTTGACCATTGTTTTACCAGAAACAGTCCTGGAGAGGTCACTAACATAATAACCTCATTCAGAGGAAAAACAATGTTGCTGCTAATTATAATAAAGATACCTATATATGAATCACATAGAGGGCTCTTGTCGCTAAAACACAAAATTATATGTTTCCCATAAATGGATCAGTTTAGCTTATGGTGCTATAAATATATTTTGCTTTGCTTTTAAATCTGTATGCAAGGTCCTTATTAAGGAGCTATGATAAAACAGATGTTACATAGTTGTCAACAGACCATAATTTTCAAAGACTTTCAAGATGGGATTATAATGATGGCACTTAAAGGGTTTTTTGTTAACTAGTATCCAAACCAGACCTCAATGTGATGGCTAGCCTATAATGCAGAACGTCCAACTGATGGTCAGAGTTAAAAACAGATAATCAGTCTAGTGGACAGAATATAAAATAAATTTTCAGTGGTTGATATGTAAAGAACCTACTGTCCAATCTGCTGGTAGCATAGCAGGATTTCTAATCTTGTGACCATAGCCTTGCACTGCATGACCTCAGTTTTAGTGGCTAGTATATGGAAGAATGTCCAATAAAGTGGCTATATATGGCTGTATCTCCAATCTGGTGACATGACCTCCAAACTATTGACCAAACCTGCAATATGATCCCTTTCACCAGGTTCAAAATACTCTGATTCTGGAATTTCTAATTTACAGTTGCAGTTAGCTGTATTGAACTAAATTATGCATAAGATGGTACCTGGTGGAAGAGATGTATTTGGTCACCAGTTTGGAGGTCCTTACTAGAGTTATCAATACTAGGGCTATCATTTATTAGTTGTAGGATAAGCAGGACCACTGACAGATCCAGCGGCCCCTGAAGCTGTGTGGGTGCATGGTCAAGTGCGGGCGTCTTTTGTATAAACTATGTGTTGTGGCTTCAGGTCAGCATGTGCCAATGGAACTTTGTTGCGGCATCTTTGGGGGCATGGGCCATGGCTACACCTCCTGAGCAAGCAGGGACCCCCAGGGAGGGATGGGTACTTTGTACCCACCTCACCTTCCTCTCAGTGACCCTGAAGACAAGAGACACCAGGGGCTGCCACTTCCATCTAGTAGACAGCTTACGGTTCCTAATTAGTTTACAGTCTTGTAGAGGAAATTGGGAATTCAATGACCATAGTTGTGCTTTAAGTCAGGGGTGCATCAGCTGTGCATCAGAATCCCCTGATATGTGATATGCAGTGAGCTCTGTTTCCAGGATGCAGACATTTCTATTTGGACTGAAGCCGTAAAGATTCCCATTTGATTTTTAAAGAGTAAAACAATTGATGTTTGTATTTCATTTTTATTTGTATTTTTATGTTTGTATGTAACTACATTTTATATTATATTGAAGATGCAGCTATCATGTTTATTATTACTGGTCCAGACACTATTAATTATTGTGTATATGGCACTTTACATTACTTTAATCTATTGTGTGCAGGTAGCTAATTTACTGCTAACACGATCAAGCCCCATCTCTACACTATCTCTTCACTATTGCGGGAAGTAAGTATACACGGAAGCGGTTCAAGGGGTGGGCTAGCAGGGCTATTACTTGGTGTGCTGCGGCATGTGGGCGCAGCCACAGACGCAGTCATCCAGCCAGCGCCTCCGTCGTCACCCTGCCAGTGCCGCAGTCGTCTTTGAGGAGGCTGGAGTGACAGGGAGCAGGAGGCTTCAAAGAGAGAGGGCTAGACGCTGGAGGTGACACAGGGTGCACAAGTCTGGTTTAACCTTTGTTGTATGATGAAGGCATTGCTTACATTCCTACACAAACAGGCATCTTCTGGACTTTGTGATCTCCTATAGTACATGAATAGTGAGTACTGACTGAAGACACCGCCTGCCCAGGGAGGATCAATTTCTTCAGAGGTTCTCCGTTGCAGAGAAACCACTATCTAGGTAAGGTGTATTTCTATTTAGTACACACAAAAAACGCTATCTATCTATCTATCTATCTATCTATCTATCTATCTATCTATCTATCTATCACCTATCCATCCAAAATTAACAGTAGGTTGGCACACACACAGTGGGACATTCAGACCCGGTCGTTAGCGCCGATGCGCTCGGACTGGGTCGATGGCCCCCCACAGAGCATGCGCACGACGGCACCGGCGCCGTCGTGCACATGCGTGAGACCCGCTACGACCGACAGCGCCTGTTGTAGCGGGTCTCGATCCAAAGGGGGCGAGCTGTCGATGTTGATTGACAGCTCGCCCCGTTTGGAAGGCGGGCCGGGGGGGTGGCAGCCCAAATGGAGGCGCCTGCCGTTTGGGGGAGGCCCCACTGACATCACTAGTGATGTCAGTGGAGAGCTTCCGGCTCAGACAGAGCCGAAAGTTCTCCAGGGCTTACGACAAGTGAGACCCTACCCTAGGGTCTCGTCGTAAGCCCCGATGGTCGCGATAGTCTTGACCATCGCGACCATCACCTTAGGCGGTCGTAAGTCTGTGGGTGTTAACCCACAGCCTTACCACCGCAAAGAAGGACGTCTTGAAAATTCAAGACGTCCTCCCCTCATTCAGACCGACCGCACGCTCTGTGCGACCGGCTCTGAATGAGGTACCCAGTCTCAATGTCCGAGGTGCAAACCCATTGTCCCCCCTTGGGGTTCCACAATTATAATCAAAAAGAAAGTAATAGAGTGCACTCACCAGGGACTTTCATAAACAGTCTGTATTCTTCAAAAGTGGTATAACAGACATCAATTTTCTATAATAACACAAATTAGACAAGTGCCCGGAGGTACCTGTATAGCTACAATTATTCTACACTTAAAAAGTACTATAGTCTTACTAAAATATCCCATCCATTTTATACTGATACATGAACTGGTGAAATGCTCCACACCTAGGAAATATAGTATTATTGCTATATTTTTTCATTTTTGTATTGATTGAATTACATTTTGTGAAAAATAAAGTTTTAAGACGTGCAGTCGACGTTTCAGCCAAACCTGGCTTCTCAGGACAAGCAGCAACACAACCCAGTGTGCTGCTCCTGATTTGATGTGGGTTTTGTGATGCAATGAGCATTTGTATATATTTATTAGAGCCTGTTAGGCATAGAGAAGGGCATAGCAATAACCAGTGTGCATAGGCATGCGCAGAAGCCAGCACAGGGGGTGCTGCTTCGGCACTTCCCCCTCCGCTGGGTCATGGACAACCCCGTCCACACTTCCCAACAGGACATAGACTACTCACCTGGATGGCCAGGTGAGTCCAGGTGAGAAGTGTATGTCCCGGAGGGAGGGGGACAGGGTAGTCCATGATCCGGCTGAGGGGTAAGTCCCGAAGGAGCACCCCCTGTGATGGCACCTGTACACGCCTATGCCAGTGTGACTCTATCTGCTGTACTCCCCTACAGACATCAATTTTCTCTAATAACACAAATTAGACAAGTGCCCGGAGGTAATACAGAAATAATGGGATGGGGTAACTCGCGTCCCCTATCTGCGACTCAGTACCAACTCACAAGGACACCAAACCTCATTAGCACACAAATAGAAAAAATGGAGTGGTTCATAAGCGCTGTTAGGACCATTTTATGATGAGGACTCTTGGCCTCCTCTGTAGTCGATTTCCTGTATTCTCCAACAGATTAAAAAGATAGTGGGGAAAACCAATGATACATTGATGTACTAAATAAATTTCCTTTTTCTCAGTGTTTCGTCTGTGTTTCCAGACTCACCGCAAATCAATGAGATGTATACATCAAAAGGTATCTTTGATCTTCTTTATTTGGGAGACTGAATACCATACAGCACCCCCAATGGTATATAACTCACCAGCTAATAAGCAGCTACATTCAACAAAAGGTTTCTTTTCCAACTGGGTTAGTTTGTCACAGAAAGATACTGTAGTGTACTCCCAAGGGTAAAACAAACTGGAACAAGTTCAAGTAAGAAAGGATTCTTTATATCCCAAAAAATGGTATTTATTCACATATACCAATTATAAAAAAGCAGAAAAACAGAATAACACAATAAAAAAACATTCCCACAAAGGTATGGTTTGTTCTCCTCTTTTCCATCTGAACCATGAACATATTCTTTTCACCACTCATATCCCGGGAATGGGACATGGAACATTCTCCAGATAGTTGTAAAGCCAATGATAGATAAAGGTTAATTCAAACCTGGGGTCCTCCAAATCACCAATGCGTTTCGGAATATGAGGAAGGAAACATATTCCGAAACGCATTAGTGATTTGGAGGACACCCCAGGTTTGAATTAACCTTTATCTACCATTGGCTTTACAACTATCTGGAGAATGTTCCATGTCCCATTTCCATTCCCAGGATGTGAGTGGTGATAAGAATATCAGGCCCACAGTACAGGACCTCTGAATAATAATGCACTTGGAGGAGTTTACATAGCATAATGTTGTTTAATTTAAACATGTCAGTTATCCAGATTCCAGTGATTTTCACTACAAAGCTAAATCATGGGTTAAATGATGTGGGACATGTATGTAGAGGTGTTGAATTGATGGGAGAAAGGTTTTAGAACTTGTAAATACAGTAGGAACTAGAAAGTGTTTTTTTCCAACTTTTTAAAAAACGATATTAAAACAATGGAAAATCACGTTACAGACAATTTTTTATTTATCCCAAAATGCTGGAAAGACTTTCATTTGATGAAAAACACTTGCTATAATTTTTCCACTATTACTAAAAAGTGCTATGTGGCCACTTGCAGCCTTCTATATGGTCCAGCTCTCAGTTGTCACTATTTTGGGTCCATGATGGTTTCCTTAGGTCACTTTTTGTAAAAAGGTCATGCAACCTTGTGACGAGTCCGGCAAATTGGCATTTCTCTCGTGTGCGAGTTTCATGAGACAAATTAATTTTCACATACTCGCTCTTAATTGAATTGATCGCTATATCTGAGAATCTATAGCAGACTGGGGGCTATGGTCTGAGCTATGGTGCTGGCTGGGGTATTGATTCCTACTGCACCAAGGACTGTGAGCAGCAACAGTTTGCCTATTGGAAGCCCTGAGAAGATAAGTTCAGTGTCCTCAAAAGGCTCAACTTCCTCATGGTGAGTCCACCAAAAGCATAGACACTCCATGGCTAATCCACTAACAGCTGTATGGTTTGCTGGAATAATAAGGGGAATGATCATGGAGACGATATATAAGGTGAATAGCCAAGGACTCTAGAACTTTAATGTTTCTAACTTCAGTAATATTTCTATGTTATATATGTACATTTTTTTTTACCAGTATGCTTTTATGTGTTCTATTTATCACCAATGGGCTATCATTTGTGATAGTTTTTCTCTGAGAAACTGTAATATTGAATAGTTTGTTAATTTCTGTAATCTAACAGCTTTGAATGAGTTTCTACTCCTACAGTCGTACCTCTCTCAGCATACTATTACAGATGGCAAAAGTAATAATTATACATACAACAAATGGAAATAAATACTTGATGAAAAATACAAATACAAAATGCAGTTTAAATAATAGAAATTATAAAAAATATATTTGTTGTAATAATATAATGAAAATAGGATGGTAAGAAATAAAAAAGTGCAAAAGTGAAGGATTGATTAACACTAGTGCAAGAGATGAAATCTTTGATTATAATTAATTTGAATGGGTTAAGTGTGATAAACTATTGATAAAAAGCTTTAAGTCTTTTCAGATAACAAATAATTGTTAGAAGCTAGTTAATGAATAAATGTGCATAAGAGTAAATGGTAAAAATGAAGTCATCAAAGTGACAGAGTTCATTGAGAACATGAAAATGAAATAGTAAAATAAAAATATGTTAAAAATAGTGACTTCCAATAAGATTGAAATATACAGATAATGAATAAAAGTATCATGAAAAAGAAGTAATTACATATATTTGAGTAAACGAGATACAAGGGCAGATTCAATTCAATTCAACAGCTTCCGACAGCTTCGTGTGTTACCTCACACACCAACTCAGTGATTCCCAAACTGTGCGCCGCGGCACCCTTTGGTGCCTCGGGACACTTGCAGGGATGCCTCAGGTTGATGGTCTAACACCAAATCAAATTATTTATGGTCAATGTAATGTAAATATGTGCACAAACAGAAGTGCAAACCTGTCCACCACCACATAACTAGACCCAAGGATGACAGGTAAGCACAATTTACTTTACAAAATTTTTTTCTGAATTTCTGAATAACAATCTTTTGGCTTAGAAGTGCTGTGAAAACATTGCTTATACTCTAGGGCGCCATGGTTCAAAATAGTTTGGGAACCACTGCACCAACTGATTTCTGCTTGCATCCTATTTAGGAGCTAGCAGAAACAGCCTACCATAATCAGCCTATAGACATGATGCAAACTGCCGATAGCAGCTCAAGAGGTAAATAAATAATTAAATATAGACAATAATGAAATAATACTGTGCTAAGATGGTTTAATCACAATATAGCAGAATACATTAAGTGATCAACAGATACAATAATAATAATAATTATAACAACAACAATAATAATAATAATAATAATAATAATAATAATAATAATAATACTGTTAAAATAAATCATGAATCAATTTGTAAATAAATAAATAAATTTTGCTTCAAATTGTGTTTCGCCACTGGTTTGAGGCTTCCTCAGTGAGTTTGTTTAATAAGAATGTGGGTAAAAAAAGGAGTATTTTTAGTAAAATATCAAAACGTTGAAGATAATGAATGGGATGATATTAGCATACCTTATAACAGGGGTGGCCAACCCAGTCCTTTGAGGACCCTTAACAGTTCACGTTTTCAAACCCACCTTTTCTGTTTTGTAAATTACTCTCCTGTCTACGTTATAACATACTACAATCACAAGTTTTTTTCTGAACCAAACACATATACCTGAATAAATACTTTTATAAATAGAATATGCCCCTGAGTATCTTGGAAACTCACAGTCTAAGAAAATCTATTCAATGTCCTCCAGCACCGCACACTGCAGTGGCAAACGCAGGATTTCTAGAGGGGGGTTTCCAAATGCTTGATTTTAGAGTGAGTGTGGCCAGTCCATGAAGAGGATATAATTATCACTTATCCAGCTTTCATATGTGTCATACAAAGGGTATTGTGTGTCATAATTCCAGCATATACAGAACCAGTGATCACAGTAAGCCATTAGATGTGGCAGTAGGGCCATCCTGACGGAGCTGAATGTTTTTATTTCAGATGTGGGCTCCATTCCAGAGTATTAGAGCAAGTCTGGGAGTCTATGGGAGCAGCAGAGGAACCTAGCACTGCCCTGGACATATATGTAAATATTGGGCTCTATAGCAGCACATATATAAACCATAACAGTGCATGTTTTCCATATCTCATAGTTGGTGCACAGGTTATTTATTACTAATGCTGGGCATACACTATACAATTATCTGTCAGATATCTGTCCAATCTGGCTGGTTGGAATGAAAACCTGGTAATGTATGGGAGCAAATGACAATTGATTATATGGTTTTAAACACTGGAAAACAGACAAAAACAATTATTCAAATTGACTAAATTCATGTGTTTTAACCAATTTGTCTGAACGACCATTTTTGGCTATTTTCCAGTGTTTGTGAACAAATGGTCGATTGTCATTTGCTCCCATACACTACCAGATTTTCATTCTAACCAGCCAGATTGGACAGATATCTGACAAATAATTGTATAGTGTATGCCCAGCATTACTGATGCATGTTAAAAGATGCACAGGTGGTGCTAATTATTTCATTTGTGATACTGAGAAGAACATGCAGTGATAATACATTTCTATTATATTACTATTTCTATTGTGGTCATGGTATGGGCTGGGGAGGGGTGTTTCCAGGCAGCCGGAACCCCCCCCTGTGTTTGCCTATGCACTGCATCAGTTTTAGTCATTTATAAATATATTCAAAGTGGAAGAACCACTGATACATTTAGAAACACTGTTCTACTTTAGTAACAGATCACACAAACAGCTAGCCAGCCAACCAGCCAGCCAATGTTACAGCTATTTTCTCAGAGACTGTATTGTTATAGGTACTGTATAATCAACAACTGTGCAAATTACAATCTGTTTATTTGACATATCTAACTTGTTTTATAAGGAAAGGAAGACACAAAATTTTCTCTTCACAAACTCCCAATAACAGTAATTACTAGACAAGTGTTAGAATCATAATTCATAACTGGTCCCAAGCACCTGACTACAACTCTACATGCATTCTTCAGGCAAAGTGAATGAGTGTACATGGGTGTACATACATGTACATACATGTAAGCTATGTTCCTGACCAGCAAATGAACAGTTTTACATGGAAATAAAATCTTTGCGTATTACAAATAGACAAGGGCTTGTGTAAAATTGGATGCAAAAACACATGCAAACAATGTGTCAGAAAAAAAAGAGCATTTACACAGGTTTCACAGCTGGATGTATCCACTTCTGCAATGCAGTATATGCGCCTATTTTATGCCAGAAGAGAACACAAGACAGAAGAGAGAACAGAAGGATATGTGTCAGGCTGATGCAATTAGAAAACAGTAGTATATGCGTCACCAGGAGATGTGGCTTTACAATTAAGTCACATTTACCATTGAAAGTACAATTAAATACAGATGTGAATACAATATAAAATACTAATTAAGTTCAATTAAACAAAAACATTTATTGTCTTCTTTTAAAAAAATCTAGTGGGATTTAGCTTTTGCTCCGTGGATAAATATCAAATAAGTAATGAAAATAGATCACAGCAGCCAAACTAATAATATTAAGTTGGAGAGATCGAGGGGATCAAGACCCGCTTAGCCAGTCAGAAGTAGACCTCAATTGTCATCATCATTAATCCATCTTTTGTAATAGGGGTTATATACCTCAAAATAGGTGCATATGAATTTTTATTGTGGTCTGCCTGAGACGCATTTGCTTACACATGGACATGGAGAAATGTGAAGAAATGGGGTGCAACGGACAATAGAAGTATATGGGTGTACCTGTATTGGGTGCAGGGTGTGCGGTGCACACAGACCCCTGGGTCCTTGAGGGTCCGCACATCCTGCACCCATTCATTATACTTACAGTACCTCTACAGCATCGCTGCTGCAGAAATCACTGGGGAAATTGGCAGTAGCCATTTTCTTGGAAATCTGCATACACAGTAGAGAAATCACAAGGAAAATGACAAGAGTGCCATGTTTCTATATGCCTGTGCATGCACAGTAGATTCTGACAGAGTGCCAGAATCTATTGGGCGACTGCACCGGCGAGAGAGACGAGGAGACCGGGTGGAGACTACCCCTGTATTTGGGCATCTTTCTAGGTTGGAGAAACATATGGAAAAGGTAATGTGGTGTATACACAGGGCCGGATTAATAATGGGGCTGATGGAGCTACAGCTCCAGGCCCATCACCAGAATAGGCCCACAGCAGCATCTGCCGTGTGGGCCATTACACAGACAGGAAAAAAAATTCCTGCTTCATTAGGCTGCCAGTCCAAGGCCACGCCCCCTCAACCCCAGCCTCAACCACCCTCCCCCCCTGCCTTGCTGCTGCGCCGGGAGATTACAAGATGGTAGCATAAACAGCAGCGCAGTAGAAGGCTTAATTAGCCTTCCCTGCACCGCTAATGCACAGTGACTCGGCGCCGCCTCCGCGCCACGTGACGTCACTGCGTGTGACATCACTAAGATGCCGCCCGCCACCACCGCACCCAGAAGTATCCTGGCCGGGTCCAGCAGTACAACCACCACAGGCACAGCAGACACAGCTGCTCTTTGAAGGCGGCCTGGCAGCGGAAGGGTGTCTGATCCTCCTAACTGAGGTGAGGTGTCAGTCCTGCTGCCTGGCTGTCTTTTTCTGGAGCTGCGCGGCGGCGGCCGCTGGGAGACACACCCATGGCCGCCAGGTGTGTTTGGGGGGCTAGCACCTGGGGAGGGGGAGTTGCCGGGCGGCTGTCGATATACGCCGGCCCGGCAGCGTGGAGTGTCTTCTGTGACAAGCAGCCTAGCAAACTATCAGATTGGCTTCCTGTCACTACAGTGCGCCGGCCGCGCGGAGCTCAGTGTGGTGAGCAGGGAATGTTCAGAGAATGCTCACCACACCGATATACAAAGTGCTGAAGAGCCGACTGAAAGCTCCTCACAGCCAGTGCACTGTAATGACAGGCAGCCTATCCAATGTCTGCTGCCAGGCCCTGGGGAATATGGAGAGCTGCCCCCAAAACTGTGCTTCTGTCCAGTGCCCCAGCCCCCAATGTGTGTCTCTGCATCAGCCCCTCAATGTGTGCCTCTGCATCAGTCCCTCAATGTGTGCCTCTGCATCAGCCCCTCAATGTGTGCCTCTGCATTAGCCCCCAATGTGTGCCTCTGCATCAGCCCCTCAATGCGTGCCTCTGCATCAGCCCCCAATGTGTGCCTCTGCATCAGTCCCTCAATGTGTGCCTCTGCATCAGCCCCCAATGTGTGCCTCTGCATCAGCCCCTCAATGTGTGTCTCTGCATCAGCCCCTCAATGTGTGCCTCTGCATCAGACCCTCAATGTGTGCCTCTGCATCAGCCCCTCAATGTGTGCCTCTGCATCAGCCCCTCAATGTGTGCCTCTGCATCAGCCCCCAATGTGTGCCTCTGCATCAGCCCCTCAATGTGTGCCTCTGCATCAGCCCCCAATGTGTGCCTCTGCATCAGCCCCTCAATGTGTGCCTCTGCATCATCCCCCAATGTGTGCCTCTGCATCAGCCCCTCAATGTGTGCCTCTGCATCAGCCCCTCAATGTGTGCCTCTGCATCAGCCCCCAATGTGTGCCTCTGTCCGGTGCCCAAGCCCCCAATGTGTGTCTCTGTCCAGTGCCCCAGCCCCCAGAGTGTTTGCTGTCCAATGCCTCTGTCCCCATGCAGGGGCGTATCTAACCATTGGCCAGGATGGCACTCGCCAGGGGCGCCGACCAAGGGGGAGGGGGCGCCACCCGGCGGTGACACCTGCGGCCAGGGGATAGAAATCAGGGATGTCGTTCATGACTGGTGTGGAGTCTGGGGCCGAGCACTTTCAGCAGTGAGTCGTCTGCAATTTACGAAAGCTAGGCACTCACTGACTGACACTTGTCGAGCTTCCTCTTAACCCGGCTCTGACTTCCTGCCTGGTTCTTGCGCTACAGCCAAGGGATGGTGGAGCAGAGTCCTGGCGCTTGTGGTGGTGCAGGGCAATGTCCGGCACCACAGCAAAACACACACTGACTGTGTGTGGTCCGCTCTCACCTGCGGACCGCGGTCCCTTCCGGAATCCTTGCTCCCCGCACTGAAGCATCTTGCTAATGACTGCTGCCACGCAATGTTATCTGGTAGTGGGTTGACACTGTCAGTGTCAAAGGAGCCAGCCAGAGCACTCAGAAAAGAAGACAGAGGATGGCCCGGTACCTCCTTTCCTGTTAGTAAGAGACTACTGCTGGGAGGGCAAAATGTGGGATCAGTGTGGAGGGGGAGAGGGAGCACATAATACAGTGTGGGATGTGAAGAGTGCACACACAAGGGAGCACACACAGTGTGGGATAGGGGAAGGGTCGCACAGTGTGGGGGCTGGATGGAAAAGGAGTACAGTGTGGGATGTGGAGGGGAGATGGGGAGCACAGTGTGGGATGTGTATGGGGGAAGGGGAGCACAGTGTGGGATGTGGATGGGGGAGCACAGTATGGAATGGGGAGGGGGGAAGGGGAGCACAGTGTTGGATGTGGAGGGGAGAAGGGGAGCACAGTATGGGATGGGGAGCCCTCAGTGTGAATTATTCAAAAGTTGCACGACTTGCACCGCGGTGATCCCAGTAGGCGCTGTTACAGTCTGATGCCACCAGCCAGGATCACAACTTTTGAGTGACACACACTGACAGTGAGACAGAGACTGGGCAGATAAGTGTGCTGTTTGTGACAGGGGGCAGGACTCTCTCATCCAGCAGACAGGAGCACCCTGGGGCAGGGTAGCTACTGATGTCGGTCAGTGTGCCCTCCACCCTAAGCATAAACCAGTGAGTGAAGGTGGGTACTTTTCTTAAAAAAAAAAAAATTAATCTCTATTTTAAATTTCTTAGTTTTTAACAATATAAGTACAGTGTGTAATTATTCCAAAAATATGGGATGGGGGGGCTCCAGTCACTTACTTTTCCAGGGGCGCTCGGACCCCTAGATACACCCCTGTCCCCATGTGTGCCTCTGCCCCAGTCCCCATGTGTGCCTCTGCCCCAGTCCCCATGTGTGCCTCTGCCCACCCAGCCTTTGTGAGCATCTGCCTGCTTCCCCCTATCTGTGTGCCTCCGATTGGGGAGCCCTACTTGTTTAATTTATACTGGTCCTACATATTCTGATGTAAGCCTGCCTGCACCCACAGTGCTGCATCCTTTGTAGTTTGGCAGCGCTGGACTTTTCCATGGGATTCAGATGCAGCCCGATCCTGGCATGACCCAGAGGCGGTGACATGACGTCACGTACCTGCATTCCGCCTCCATCTACAGTGATGCAGTGACACAGCACTCCATGCGGCAGTGCAATGCAGTTGAATCAATGTGTTTATATTTTTTCCTGTGGGGGCCAATGTGTTTGTATTTATTTTATCCTATCGGGGCCAATGTGTGTGTTTTTTCTTCATGTGGGGCAAATGTGTTATTTTTATCCTACTGGGGCCAATGTGTGTGTTTTTTTTCCTACCGGGGCCAATGTCATCTGCTACATGCTTCATGGGATTTAGATGGGACCCAGAAAATGTCAGGTAGGACCCTGATTTTTTTAAAGTGAGGGGTACCTGGGACCCACATTTTTTTTGGCTCACCGCGATCACTGATATTATAAATAAATATATATGTGTATATATTATATATATAGAGAGCATGTATGATTTTTGTATGTCGGAAACAATGGCAAAAAAGAGCGCAACATTTGTATGAGATATGAAGGGGCAGGTGCATGATTAAAATTTTTCTCAGGGTGCATACAAATTTAGGGACTCATTTATGAACAAGTTTTATCATCTCGTTGTATATGATAAATGGTGCTCCAGCCAATCAGCTCCCAACTATCATATTTCAAACAGATGACAGTTGGGAGCTGATTGGCTGGAGCACCATCATCATATGCAACAAGTTTTATCACTCTTTGTGAATTATTAAACTCATTGAGGCCCTTAATGCTTACCAAGCTTAATGCCTACACTGCACTTTATGCTAAAGGTAGTTTCCTTTCGGCTAATGCAAAAAGCTGTGCGTCTGCAAGCAGGAAGCCGCTCCGCCCACTGTTTTTCTGTTCAGAGCCACAAATGTCATTATTAGTACCGGCACCAGGGAGATTGAAATGGCTGAAGGTAGGCGGTTAGCTATGCCCTCCATAGTGCCAGCCACACCCCTCAGCACAGCCAAAACACACCACATCACTGGTCACACCCCCATATCAGAGGCCACGCCCCTGCCATGCTGGTCACACCCTTTGCAGCATCACGCAATAGGCCCTTCATAAATTTCAGCTCCAGGCTCATGTTGACCTTAATCTGGCACTGTGTATACTCACTGGTTTATGGCATACAGAACTCATATTAAGGGACAGATGGACATTCACTAATATGTATTTCACCCTACCAAATCATCACGTTGTGAGAGGCCCTGCCTTGTGGAGTTACTTTGAAGATACCAAACTAGATACAGAACAGACATAAAGTAAATGATCATAAATAATAAACTTATTGATGCTAAGGTATTTATAAATCATTTCCATCAGCTGTATATGGTTTACACTGATGGGACCGTATTGATGGGAGGCTGAAGAGCATTACGGCGTTTTTGGTGATGGGTGAACAGAAAAAAAGGCCAAGGTTGGTCAAAAACGTTATTTTGGGCCTGTCCATAGGTCAGTGAAATAATTAATGCAAATAAAATGTTCATATAGTTGTTTTGGAATGTCAAACATTTACAAACGATGGTAATGTGAGTGCCTACTTACAGGAAATGCCTTATTTCACTAGTTCTAGTTAATTTATATGCTTCTTTTTCATGAAATTTATCTTAAACCACAAAATATGTATCTGCATTTGTATTCAGAATTGGCAGCATCTATGAGCCCCCTATGAATACCGTTTAGTCACTATTTAGCGCTGCAAGTCGCTGAAGAAAGAATTGCTTTCCAGTCCAATCATGTGGTTCCAAAGCACAAAAAGTTATTTATGTAAAAAGGGGTAACAACTAGAGTAAAAAGCAATAAAATAGTACAGCCGATACATACGCATGCGCACTGGTCCCAGTATACAGTCATCAGTCCTGAAGTCTGCGGTCGCAAAGAAGATGTGTGTGTTGTCGAAGCCGGATAATTGGCTGAGACAGAATCGTTTTAAAATTAAATCTGCACAACGCCATTTTGCGAATGGCAATGAGATGCCATTTTGCGATTGGCCGCCCAGCGCCATTTTAGTGAATCTCGCCCATTATAAGTACATACGGCGATGCTATTATTTAGCGTCGTGCGATTCCCATGCAATAGAAAGATGTTAAAAGTCTTCATTAAATAAATACAGACAGTCACTAAAACATATAAAATGATCAACCCTGCAAAACACATACCATGGTGTACTCCACAAAACACGTAGTCGCACAACGCTAACTAGCGTCTTTTTGCAATACCACAATACTTACACAATGCACACTTACATAAAAAGGTTCCCTAGCATTGAAGTGTAATATGCAAGGTGTATTCAGTATTAGTAATGTTGTGAAATAAATGTAATTTGATATCTAAGGTTTAGTACACGGTAAGCAGACCGTGTTTGGTGTCGTTCTGATCCACTGTGTCTTTGCAGATTTCCGGTACCATCGGTGAGGAGATCGCAACATGTGTCTGCAAACTATGGACCATAGAGAGTTAAACATTAAAATGTACTCTATAATGTAGACAGCTTAGATTTATTATGCAGCGGGAAAATGGACACAAAGGGCTGTTGGAGGCTGGATTATGACCATTTGAACTATACTATAACAGAAGAACCAGGAAGAAGAACCAATGGAATCATGCAAATCTGTTCTATTGTATTGCCTTGCCTATCTCTGTAAGGGTATATATGTGAGCTCTCTGAAACTGGATCTCAGTCTTCTTGCTTTGCTGTTGACTGAGGTTTCTTCTTTGATGCCTGGATCTGGATCCAGAGCGCATGCGTATATAATGACTTGGGTCTGTATAATTTATTTGCGCTAATTGTATTTAGATCACAGCGTGTAACTATCTGCTTTTATATTGAATAATAACTTTTTTTGCTTTGGAACCACAATCAAAGGCTGAAACCATTTATTTCTTGTGCGTCCCTTAACGCTAAATAGCGACAATTTTTAGAGTGCATAGATAGGTAGGAATCGATAGTTGGGGGCTCGCAGTGTGAAATCACACTACCGGTCACTCGGTAACACTCAGTCAGCGATCTCTCAACAAAAGGGTGGAGGCGCCATAGCAGGAAAGAACACATTGTGCTTTCGAAAATCTGCTACCGCTTTGTTGCTGAGAGTCCGCTACCCGTTATTTTGTGGTTTAAGGAGTGCTGATCAGAATCCAGGGACAAGGGAGGAAAAAGTTTGTTTTCCTTCGTTGATAGAATTTCATGTTAAAAAGGGGAAGTCACACAATAGTGTAAGGGTAATAATACGTTTTGTGTAGTAGTCGCATTATTGTGTATGCGACTAGTCGCACAGTAGCATATACGTATATGCTGTATTGCTGCCACGTGTTTTAAACAAAGCCGTTGAGATTGCATTGTGATATTGATAGATAACATTGTTGTAAATATCTTGATCAGTGTTGCCATAATCTGGGAAAGCGTGTATTTTTCTGTGCAGAAAAAGGATATGTAACAGTGAATATTTGTTGGTAGGGGTAACATGTTCCCTAGTTAAGGGTATCGTAGGACCCTTAAGTGCTAGGTGCCTGGTGTCGGCCTAAACTCGGGAGTAGATACCGCAGTCTATACACATAAGCAGGTGTAGTTGTTGTCCTTGTTGTAGGTATTGGCTCTCAGTGTGATTGCAGTATTCAGTTATCAGTTAGGGTTATTTGAGCATTGTAATTCAACCGCACAATTGTGGCAAATTGTGATTGTGAACTGAGTAGAGAGTGTACGAAATCACTGAAAAGGGTAGATGTTATTGGAATGCCTACATTCTAGCAGTTGAAAGGTAGTCAAAAAGGGATTAGGTGCATGGAAGCAGCCTGGTTATTCTTCCATAGGTGTGTGGGCGCATCCTGTTATTATCGTCCACAGGTAAGTGGAAGTAGCCTTGACGTTCTTTCACCGGTTTAAATCTTTATTGAAAAGTTTAGGATTATTTTCCCAGGATGGGAGCCAAGCAAACGGTAGAGATGTTAGATGATGTGCTGCTGTTCTAAGCGCCGCTTGGGTCGGCACGGCATATTATGCATACTAGGTATGGTGCTTATGCAACTAGGTACTGTGATGTATGGTTTAAAATAACGATGAAGAGTGTTAGACCGTTACCCAGGATTGGCAGCTTTGATAAGGAGGTATTGAACAATGTCCGAGATAGCATCTGTAGAATGCTCTCTCAAATGAAAAAGATAAAATATAACAAGTGTTTAAAGTTGTGGCAGCATGAGGGGGATGCATGGTTTAAAGGTGTGCACATGACGCAAACTAGCGTCACAAGCACGTTACTGGAGAGTGCACACGCAGCGCTAAACTGCGATGCGTGCGCGTCGTGAAATAGCTCGCACGTGCAGCAAGGTAGCATTGCGGAAGGTATTGCCAGCGGTTCACGCGCACCACCACCGCCCTATGCAGATGGGGGTGGAGGTACAGTCGATGTAAAAACCTATAAAAATGTAAAATATAACGAGTGTTTAAAGTTGTGGCAGCATGAGGGGGATGCATGGTTTAAAGGTGTGCACGCGACGCAAACTAGCGTCACAAGCACGTTACTGGAGAGTGCACACGCAGCGCTAAACTGCGATGCATGCGCGTCGCGAAATAGCTCGCACGTACAGCAAGGTAGCATTGCAGAAGGTATTGCCAGTGGTTCACGCGCACCACAACCGCCCTATGCAGATGGGGGTGGAGGTACAGTCGATGTAAAAACCCATAAAAATGTAACAAGTAACTTGTACCCTCTCTTGAGTAATCACAAAGAAAATGTTTATGATGCGGATGATGAACCTGTTGTTATGTCTGCCATTTCCCATGCTGTACACATGTTAGATGCTCCATCACAACAAGCACGAGTGGTGGCCCCATCTTCATCAGTGATAGTACAGGAAGTGTTAACATCCACTGCACCCGTAGAGGAATTTGTTAACCCTATATGTAACAGTAATAGACTAATTCCCCAGCCAGGTAACAAGGTCAAAGGTAGCAGTGCGGCCGGTCTGCATCCCATCTGGACAATAACTGTTCCAAATGGGAATGCGGATACGAACGGTGTAGTGCTCACAAGGGAGGTAGCAAGGCATTGTCCTTGGACAAGAGCGGATCTAAATTCCATAATGAATGAATTCCCTGACCCTAAAAAGGAATTAGCGAAATGCCAAAGATTTTTGAAAAATTTGGGTAACGCTCATGAGCCAACCAATAAAGATTGGCGAGTGGTGTTAAGGGCTTGTCTTCCTCACAATACCGACGTGAAAAAGTTTATCACGGATTGCGTATTGGATGGAGATGGTCCCTTAACAGACGAGGGTAATCAAGGTAACATTACCGCATAATAATTCAGTTGGGTGTATATTTTCCAGTAGTAGTTAACTGGAGTAAAATTTTCACCATAAAACAAAAAGAGAGTGAATCTGCAGAGGATTACTGTACCCGAGCTCTGCAGGCTATCACCCAGTATACTGGGATAGAAGATATTAAAGATAGCACTCATCACAGGGGAATGACCATCACGGTCCTTATGGATGGTCTAAAAGACAATCTAAAGACCCGAGTTCAGACCTCACTACCTGTCTGGAGAGGAGTTACTGTAGACACACTCATGGAATCCGCTATTGAACATGATAAAAACATCCTCAAAAAGAGAGAGACCCAGAGCGAGAATCTAATGGCTGTTAGTATTCAAGCTCTAGAAGGAATGACTGTAACATCACAGCCACCAGACACACATGCAACTGCACAGCTACACGTCCTCACCAATCCTGCACCACCACAAACACAGCCCTACCCCACTTATCACACACAACCACAAAATCCATACTATCCACAGCTACCATATTACCCTCAAAATCCCTATCCACACCCACAATCTTTCTCTACCGCTCAACCCACACAGCAACCCTTTCACCCACCCCACTCACGAAGGTGCTTTAGCTGCAACCAAGTGGGACATGTAAGTAGGAACTGTAAGGTGAAGAAGGTAGGACCCCCTAACCAGGGAGTACCTGGATATCCACATAAGGGATTTACACAGAGTACAGGAAATTTCCAACAGTCACCAGCTCCAATTGTGGTCTTAAATGCTGTATTGGAGTGAGAGTCAATGCTAGGGGTCAGGTCATACCTGTAGTCTACAGATAGTCAGATTAACGGGAAGTACTAGGGAAGAACCGATGATGATGGTTGATGTAGTTGGTACTAAATATCCTTTTCTTGTAGACACAGGGGCGACCAGATCAGTGATAAAATCTCCAGCTAATTTACAGGTGACCAGCGAAACAGTACCAGCAATGGGTGTAACAGGTAAAGTGCAACATTATCCTTTAACCAAGTCCACAGAGGTTACTATCGGGCCATTGCATACCAGGCAAAAAAAGTTATTTATGTAAAAAGGGGTAACATGATGTAAGAGTTGTAATACTTTTCTCCTGGCAGCAGCGGCTCCTACTAACCTACTGGGAAGGGATTTGTTATGTAAGATGGGATGTGTCATATATTGTACCCCTGATGGTATATTTCCAGATATTCCAGAGAGAGTTGCGCACGAGGTGAGGGATATGTTGGACACTCCTCAAAGGATAATGTATCACTCTACCGGTTCAGGTAAAAATCCATCCCAGGTAGAGCAAATGTTATCCCAAATTCCAGATTCACTTTGGACCAAGGATGGACAGGACACTGGATTAACGGCAAATGTAGCTCCCATAATGGTAAATCTAAAAAGCGGTAGACAATCTCCAAAAATTCCCCAGTACCCATTAAAACAGGAGGTAGAATTAGGGGTTTATCCCATAATTGAGCGATTATTACACCAGGGAATTTTAGTCCGTACAGCAAGTGTAGCCAACAGTCTCATCTTTCCTGTGAATAAGAGTGGTGGGAGGGGTTATAGGCTGGTACAAGACCTTAGAGGGGTTAATAAGGTGGTAGAGAGCCAATTTCCTGTAGTGCCGAATCCAGCTGTCATTCTTAGGCAGATCCCACCAAATGCAACCCATTTCACTGTCATTGACCTCTGTTCTGCTTTCTTCTCTGTATCTATTCATTCTGACTGTCAGTACCTATTTGCTTTTATATACAGGGGTGTACAATACACATGGACACGATTTCCCCAGGGTTTCATAGACAGCCCCAGTATCTTCTCCCAGGCCATACACGACTGTTTACAATCTTTTCAACCTGTCAATGGATCTGTTCTAATACAATATGTGGACAATTTATTGTTATGTTCTGATTCGTTTATGTCATGTTTAAATGATACTAAACTTTTATTGCTTCATCTCTCGCAAACAGGACACAAGGTTGCTAAGGACAAACTACAGCCATGCCAGTCCAGGGTTAAATACTTGGGATATTGCCTAACCCAGGGGTTACGACATCTGACAAATGACAGAATCCAAGCCATACAGACCATGACACTGCCTCAGGACCAACAGCAAATTCGTACCTTCTTGGGAATGTGTGGATACTGCAGAGTGTGGATCCCAGGTTTTTCTATTTTGGCCTTTCCATTACAGGACTTAGGACCTCATTCAGAGTCGGTCGTAAGCGGCCGCTCAGTCGTACGCCTAACGACCGCAAAACTGAAAAAGGAAGCAATTGCATGGCCGGTTGGCCGCAACCAAAGTGACACACATACGTGAACAATGCACCTCCTCTAGCTAGCGAGTGATAGCAGCTAGCGATCGAGTCAATCGTTGTCAGTCATTGTCAGTTGCTGTATGTTAATTTTCTTCTGATGGTTGCGGCCGCTTGTGTTGTGTGCAAATTACACCAAAAATTAACAAAAAAATGTATAGAATAAGCCATCCCCAAGAAATATATTTATTCTTATTATTCGCTAATGCAAACACAGCATAATCAATTACATGCCAATTAGCAGTGTTATTAGCTACAATAAACGATTATTAGCTGCTTGCATTGTGTGGCTCAAAATTGAAACATCACTCCTAACATCAGTAACATTCGATAGTAACGATTGTACTCTGGGGCTTGAGAAAGCACGTACCCAACCTCAAGCTGTACGATCAGCCAGGCCTCGAAACTGGTCGCAGAGTAATGTTTTACTACTTCCGGCCTTTTATGTCGGTCGTAGCAGGTAATTTATGTACGCCCCTAAAATGCCCTGAAAACGGTGAGGAACGCCTGTGTTTTCAGACCACCACCGCCGTGAACACCCACAAACGGCCTTTCATGTCAATCAACTCTCGGAAGCCACTTCCTGCTCGTAAGCCGTATGATCGACAGCATTTTGGATTGCAAGGTCTCGTACACACATGCTCACAACTAACTGTACGCATGCGTGGTTTGGAAACATCGGATGCGTACGACCGAGCGGCCGCTTACGACCGACTCTGAATGAGGTCCTTAGTCTCTTCCTCAAAGCCCGATCGTGTCATACACACAGAGGAATCAGAGCAGGCTTTCCTTAATCTTAAGGATAGTCTGACAAGAGCACCTGCATTGGGAATACCTGATTATGAAAAACCTTATGATTTATATTGTACGGAAGCTAATGGTTGTGCAGCAGATGTCCTCACACAAAAACATGGTGATGCCAGTAGGCCCGTAGCATATTACAGTGCACAATTGGACACTGTGGCAAGATCACTCCCAAAGTATTTAAGAAGTGTAGCAGCAACTGCTCTATTGGTTAGTAAGAGTGAGGATGTGGTATTAGGCCATCATATGATTGTCTATACTCCCCATGCTGTATCTGCTTTGCTAAACTCTGCCCAAACCAGACATGTCTCCTCAGCTAGGTTCACAGCCCTAATAGCACCTGCAAACATCACCATCAAAAGGTGTAGTATGTTAAATCCAGCTACGAATTTACCATGTGCGCAACATGATGCACAAAGGGTGGAGAGAGGTGAGTCACTGGCGAAAGGTGAGTTTCGCAGGAATATTGATGCACATGATTGTATGGAATATCTGAATCAAACCTTTACTGCAAGACCTGACATACGGGATACTCCTTTAGAAAATGTAGATGTGACATTTTACACGGATGGGCGTTGTCATAGACAAACTGACACTGGAGAGTTATGTACAGGTTATGCTGTGGTAAATGACGAGGACATTAGAGAAGCCGAACCTTTAGGTCCACCACACTCGGCCCAAGTGGCGGAACTGGTAGCACTAAAGAGAGCGTGTGAATTAGTGGAACGTAAGTCTGCTAATATCTACACTGACTCTAGGTACGCCTTCGGGGTAGTACACGATTTCGGCGCTCTACGGCATCTGAGAAATTTTATGACAGCAGCAGGCACACCAATTACACATTCCAGACATATAAAAGGACTACTGACAGCAATCCAATTGCCTAAGGCAGTGGCGGTAATTAAGTGTAAAGCCCATACATGTGAGGACGATCCGGTGTCACTGGGCAACAACAGGGCAGACGAAGCTGTAAATGGGCAGCAGGGTTAAAAATGAATGTACCAATTGAACAAATGATGACTTTCCAAACGATTGATATGCTGAAATTAATTGAGATGCAAAATTTGTGTTCCATTCAGGAAAAGGCAGTCTGGAGGTCTAAGGGATGTGGGCAAGAGTTTTCTGGACTCTGGAGAGATGGACAAGGTAAGCCAGTGGCTCCCAAGGCATACTACCCAAGCCTGGCTGAGGCAGCGCATGGTCTGACTCACTTGGGAAAGCAAGGTATGTGCAAATTGGTTAGAGCATACTGGTGTGCACCGGGTTTTTCTTCTCAAACGGAAAAGAGAGCAATGTCCTATCTGACCTGCTTGAGGAAAAACATTGGGAAAACGATCCCTACCGAACCATCCCACATTCCTCCGATCGACGGACCTTTTCAAGTAATACAAATTGATTTCATCCAATTACCACCCTGCAGGAATCTCAAGTATGTATTAGTGTGCACTGAAGTGTTTTCTAATTGGGTTGAGGCATACCCAGCTGCCACTAATACTGCTGCGTTTACTGCCAAGAAAATTGTTCAGGAGTTTGTATGCAGATACAATATCCCTAGAATTATTGAAAGTGATAGGGGTACTCATTTCACAGGCGATGTTTTCCAAAATATGTGTAAGCTGATGTGTATTAATAGCCGACTTCATAGCCCCTACCGACCGCAAGCCAGTGCCAAGGTGGAGAGGATGAACGGGACTATTAAAAACAACTTAAGTAAAATCATGTCGGAAACTGGACTGGGTTGGCCAGAAGCACTACCACTTGTCCTTCATAGTATCAGGACAACTCCTAGACCCCCTCTCAATCTGTCCCCCTTTGAAATACTGTTTGGTAGACAACCTCATTTGATTATAACCCACAGGAGGACTTGAAAAGTAACAACGAGGTAACTGTAAGGTATCTTACAACAATGAGTAAACAGTTAAAACAGCAACAGCAGAAACTGAAATTGTTGTCACATGATATGCCTAAAACAATGATGTTGAACCTGGAGAATTTGTTATGATCAGAAATTTATTGCGTTTAGGTTGTTTGATTGATCGGTGGGAAGGTCCGTATCAGGTGTTGCTGACGAGTACAACTTCATTGAAGGTGGCAGAGAGAGATACCTGGGTCCATTCCACTCACTGTAAGAAGGTCAACCAACCGGTGGAGAAACAAGGCGGAATCGAGGCAGATAACATAGACCTGAGTCTGTTCCGGGAAGGTTAAAGGTTACAGTGAGATACCTGAGCTAAAGAAATTTGTAGATCAGTGTTTACAGCAATGGATTGGTCTGCTGTGGTTATCTTTGTGTTTTCTCCCAGAGTCCTCATTATCTTGGGTTGTTTCGGGATCTCTGGTTTCTGTGATGGAGGACAGAGGACGGAGAGGGGAGCTGATGGTGATATCTATGGAGTGGAGTCGGGAGAAGGAGCAATACAGTCACAAGGGCGGTATCTGACCAAACCCAGTACAGTAATTGTTAAGAGATCTGCTATTCTGGATACTCGGAGACAGTGTGAAGGTCTATCTTCTGAGGATTATTGTATGTGTGAGTTCTGTGGGTCCGTAGTCAATGAAAGATGCATCCAACAGTGTCAACCTAAGTATAACCAGTATTGGGGTGGGTATCCTTTAGAGAATTATCATACCATGGTGGGCAAAATTTTAAACCAAACCGACTGTTGGGTGTGCTCTCAAGTGACCCCATGGAGGTGATAAACCAGAAGATGGATGAAATTCTGCAGCTGAAATGGGAATTTTGGAAGAACCATAATGCTTCAGTGGCTGAAGTAGAGGAGAAATGGTTCTCAGGTCTAGGAGAGTGGGTCCAGGAAATGATTGCGAGTATAGGTAAACTCCTGATCCTCATACTGGTTTTCATCATAGTAATTGGCTTATGTGTCAGGTGTGTTCCTACTTTGTTGAAATGTGGAAAATGTAAAGATAAGGCGAATCAAAGGAATGAAATTATGATGGTGGTTAGAAGTAGTAATATGAATACTGAGGTAAATGTAGGACTGCATTACAACCCTGAACTAGAAGGTACCATCATATGATGTATAAAATTTAGACATGCATGAAATGTGTTATTAAAAACGCAATAGAAAGATGTTAAAAGTCTTCATTAAATAAATACAGTCACTAAAACATATAAAATGATCAACCCTGCAAAACACATACCATGGTGTACTCCACAAAACACGTAGTCGCACAATGCTAACTAGCATCTTTTCGCAATACCCCAATACTTAAACCTGCACACTTACATAAAAAGGTTCCCTAGCATTGAAGTGTAATATTCAAGGTTTATTCAGTATTAGTAATGTTGTGAAATATATGTAATTTGATATCTAAGGTTTAGTACATGGTAAGCAGACCGTGTTTGGTGTCGTTCTGATCCACTGTGTCTTTGCAGATTTCCGGTACCATCGGTGAGGGGATCGCAACATGTGTCTGCAAACTATGGACCAAAGAGAGTTAAACATTAAAATGTACTCTGTAATGTAGCCAGCTTAGATTTATTATGCAGCGGGAAAATGGACATAAAGCGCTGTTGGAGGCTGGATTGTGACCATTCGAACTGACCTATGAACTATACTGTAACAGAAGAAACAGGAAGAACCAATGGAATCATGCCAATCTGTTCTATTGTATTGCGTATCTCTGTAAGGGTATATATGTGAGCTCTCTGAAACTGGATCTCAGTCTTCTTGCTTTGCTGTTGACTGAGGTTTCTTCTTTGATGCCAGGATCTGGATCCAGAGCGCATGCATATGTAATGACTATACCTTGGGTCTGTATAATTTATTTGCACTAACTGTATTTAGATCACAGCGTGTAACTATCTGCTTTTATATTGAATAATAACTTTTTGTGCTTTGCAACCACAATCAAAGTCTGAAAGCATTTATTTCTTGTGCGACTCATAACACTAAATAGTGACAATTTTTAGAGTGTATAGATAGGTAGGAATCGATAGAGTACTGGGATCAGGACGCAAGCCTATATACCTTACAGATTTCAGAGTTAACAAAGGGACAAATTGACAGGTTCTCATTGGTTGTTGCTTCTGGTCAATCTGGTCATTGGTCAGTTCATACGGTGTCATCAGGGGTATGGCTCAGTCTTCCAACGGTCACATTGTGTAGCTTGCCACCGAAGAACTGGTTAAAACTGGTTACAACACTGCATTCAAGTAATAACATTCTATTCAATAACTCCCTATCATCCATAACTAGCGGACGCATGATGCAACTTCTTTGCCGATAGATACGGATGTCTGCAAATAAACAGGGATTTAGTATAATACCAAACATGACATGTCCACTGTATTCTGAACCTTAGATCTCCTTTAAGTACATCTTACATCATAATTATTAGCTAAAAATACCTTTAATAACTCTGGTTATTAACTATAATGTGTGGGAACCATTTTATATGTATGCGTTCGCATATGTGCGTCTGTGTATTGAAATAGCAAATGTGCGTCTATGTGTATGTATGTGAATATTAGGGGTGTGCACCGGCCACTTTTCGTGTTTTGTGTTTTGGTTTTGGATCTGGATCTTTCTTCGTGTTTTGGATCTGGATTGGTTTTGCCAAAACCACCCTTCCGTGTTTTGGGTTCTGGGTTTTGTGTTTTGGATCTGGATTTTTTCTTAAAAAACAAAAAAAAACGCTAAAATCACATAAAATGGGCCTTTTTTTGTTCCTACGCTATTAATAACCCCAATAACATTAATTTCCACTCATTTCCACTCTATTCTGAACACCTCACAATATTGTTTTTAGGCCAAAAGGTTGCACCGAGGTAGCTGGATGACTATGCTAAGCGACACAAGTGGGCGGCACAAACACGTGGCCCATCTAGGAGTGGCACTGCAGTGGCAGACAGGAAGCCAATCAGCGTTATGGTGCCCATTTGCATGTAGCACGAACCCGGGAGATCCGTGCTACATGCATCTGTGTGATTGGCACAGAGCAATGACAGGTCCGTGAGACCCGTCTGTGCTGCTGTGGTAAAAAAAAAAAAAACCTGTGTAAAAAAAGAAAAAAATGGCGTGCACCTCCCCAAAAAAGAGCAACCAGCCCCGGGCTTTAGTAACCCAGTGCTGGGTGTGCTTAAATACAGGGGACAAACGACGTAGGGGTCCCCTGTACTTAAGCACAACCAGCACCGGGCTAGTCAGAACCAGCTCTGGGCTCTGATCCGGTCCGGGTTCTGGAAATACAGGGGACAAAAAATTAGTAGGGATCCCCTGTATGTTCCAGAACCAGCACTGGACTTTTTCTAGCGGGGGGCTGATGCCACAGCCAGGGGAGCCCTTTCACCGGGCCCCCCAGCCGCAGCATCAGCCCTGACCGCTAGTCAGCCCAGGCCGGGGATCCCTGGAGAGCTGGGGACCCCCCCAATAAAGGGGTCACCCTCTCCAGGGCACCCCAGGCCCAGGCTGATAGCCCGGGCTATCCCCGCCACCCCTGGTGGCGGTGGGTGGCGGGTTGATTGTGTGGTGTGGTGTAAATAAAGAATATCAAACATTGTCTTTACAAGTAGAACTGCAAATCCCAGCTAGCCTGCCCCGCATGCTGGTACTTGGAGAACCACAAGTACCAGCATGCAGGGCATTAAGGGCCCACTAGTACCTGTAGTTCACCTGTAAAAAAAAGTTTAAAAAAACACAGGACACACACACCGTGACAGTATAAGTTTATTAAACATACATACACACACACACATGTACACATACTCACCTATGTAACCTGTAGCATCGGTCCACTTGTCCGGTAAAGTATCCCTAGGGGACCTGTGAAAAAAAACATACTCACCATCTCCTATGCGAGGTTCTGTCCTCTTCGTTCCAAAGTAGGCATCCCCGGACTTGGCAAAAAAAAAAAAACGAAAACGCGATCCACGAACTTAGTACCGTTCTATAGAACGGTACTTCCCGAATGAGAGCTTAGTGGCGGGGTATCACCATGGAAACCCCGCTGCTAAGCGTTCATTGGCTGAGAGAGGTCATCTCCCGTCTCTCAGCCAATGAACGGCTCCCTCCATTGTAGTCAATGGTGGGAACCGCAGGGTAAACTTTAATAACCTTGCGGCTCCCACCATTGACTACAATGGAGGGAGCCGTTCATTGGCTGAGAGAGACGGGAGATGGCCTCTCTCAGCCAATGAACGCTTAGCAGTGGGGTTTCCATGGTGATACCCCGCCGCTAAGCTCTCATTCGGGAAGTACCGTTCTATAGAACGGTACTAAGTTCGTGGATCGCGTTTTCGTTTTTTTTTTTAGCCAAGTCCCGGGATGCCTACTTTGGAACGAAGAGGACAGAACCTCGCATAGGAGATGGTGAGTATGTTTTTTTTCACAGGTCGCCTATGGATACTTTACCGGACAAGTGGACCGATGCTACAGGTTACATAGGTGAGTATGTGTACATGTGTGTGTGTGTGTGTATGTTTAATAAACTTATACTGTCACGGTGTGTGTGTCCTGTGTTTTTTTTAAACATTTTTTTACAGGTGAACTACAGGTACTAGTGGGCCCTTAATGCCCTGCATGCTGGTACTTGTGGTTCTCCAAGTACCAGCATGCGGGGCAGACTTGCTGGGACTTGCAGTTCTACTTGTAAAGACAATGTTTGATATTCTTTATTTACACCACACCACACAATCAACCCGCCACCCGGGCTATCAGCCTGGGCCTGGGGTGCCCTGGAGAGGGTGACCCCTTTATTGGGGGGGTCCCCAGCTCTCCATGGATCCCCGGCCTGGGCTGACTAGCGGTCAGGGCTGATGCTGCGGCTGGGGGGCCCGGTGAAAGGGCTCCCCTGGCTGTGGCATCAGCCTCCCGCTAGAAAAAGTCCAGTGCTGGTTCTGGTACATACAGGGGAACCCTACTAATTTTTTTCCCCTGTATTTCCAGAACCAGGACCGGATCAGAGCCCAGAGCTGGTTGCGCAGAATACGGGGGACCCCTACGTCGTTTGTCCCCCGTATTTTGGCAACCAGCTCTGGTTCTGACTAGCCCGGTGCTGGTTGTGCTTAAGTACAGGGGACCCCTACGTCGTTTGTCCCCTGTATTTAAGCACACCCAGCACTGGGTCACTAATGCCCAGGGCTGGTTGCTCTTTTTTGGGGGGGGGGGCACGCCATTTTTTTCTTTTTTTTACACAGGTTTTTTTTTTTACCACAGCAGTACAGACGGGTCTCACGGACCCGTCAGTGCTCTGTGTCAATGACACAGATGCAAGTAGCACGGATCTCCTGGTCCGTGCGTGCATCTGTGTCATTGAAATACACAGCAGCACAGACGGGTCTCACTGACCCATCTGTGCTCTGTGTCACTGTCAATCACACAGATGCATGTAGCACGGATCTCACGAGTCTGTGCTACATGCAAATGAGCACCATAATACTGATTGGCTGAGAGCCATGACAGACGGCTCTGTCAGCCAATCAGCACTTTGCCCATTAAAGGCAAAGGCATTTTTTTTAAAATGGCCGCTCGAGGCAAAACCTCGAGATCCGACAGCAGATCTCGAGGTTTTGCCTCGGGAGAGGGATCCGGGGCAGACAGGGAGATCCGAGCTTGGGCTCGGATCGCCCCGGATCCCCGAAGTTCGGGTGGGTTCGGTTCTCAGGGAACCGAACCCGCTCATCCCTAGTGAATATACATATGAGCATCTATGTGTATGTATGTGAATATACATATGAGCATCTATGTGTATGTATGTGAAGATGCATATGAGCGTCTCTGTGTATATACTGTATGTATATATATATGTGTGCGTTATGTGCATCAGCGTATGTGTGTTGTGAATACGCATTTTAGTGTATCGGATTGCACCGACGCAAAGTAGTGTCCTAGTAACACGTCATCAGACTATAGATGGCTATATCGTCAGATAATAATTGTAAAGCGATCATATCCAATTATTTGACTTTGACACCCCCTATACATGTATTTGTGAAAGTAGCTGTCATCATTATCAGCACGCATTTGCACCAGGGACATGCAGTCAGGGTAGGCAGGGGATTTTATATAAAATTATTAGAATAACACAAAGAAGATATTTATAAATTATAAACATCTTCTTTGTTTATTGTAATAATTTTTATAGTTAACACTCACCAGCTTTGTGGAGCTTCCTGGGACTGCAGGGAGATGAGCGATGAGGCAGCAATAGCTCAGGCTCACTTCTGTATAGTCAGACACTGCTTGCAGAGCTGGGGGTGGGGTCACAACATGGGCAGTGAGCTGCACAGAAAGAGAGCTAATAGAGGCATGACAGTGAGTATGGGGGAGCGTGCCTTGAGCACTGATGGACACCATTGATGTTGCATATGACCAGGAAGAGCACTGCAGTGTTTAGAGATCGGAGCTCAGTCAGCAGCAGCAAGAGAAGACACAGTTCTGCAGGTAGGAGAGTGTCATGTGACCAGGAAGTGCTCTGCAGTGTTTAGAAATTAGAGCTCTGTTAGCAGCAGCAAGAGAAGACACAGTGATGCAGGTAGAAGAATCAATGGACACTGAAGCTTAGTGTAGTGAGGGGAGTTACAGTGAGTAGGGGGTGAGACAGGCTCCCAGCACTCAGACCCATCTCCATGTTTGCCTCCCCAGCCATTGACCTTACTGCACGTCACTGATTTGCACCTTCCGTATCCTTGGTTCAAGAGATCCGTGAACTCTGAATTGTCCACAATTCCGTCTACACGACATGCCCTTGGAACTCTTATCCTACACGCGAACATCCATTTGCCACGCAGTTACTCCCACTAAGGACCGTATTCAATTAGAAGCGAAAAGCCAAGATCTGCAAAAAAGTATCGCCGATTGCGCCTTTTCACCTGTTGGAAACTTATCTCCATATTCAATTCCATCCGCTTTTCGCATATGCGGAAAGTCAATGCAATGTGATTGGATGAAAAAGATTTGCCTCTGAATAGCAGGAGAAAAGAAGTACAAAGTTTTTATTTGGGGGTGCAAAGGTGGGGAAACCACTCAGAACCCTTGGGACAGCCCCCAAAGGACAAATGCATCAAAAAAGTCCAGAAAAAACTTAAGCACACCACAAAAAGTACTTTCATTTTGGGGCCGAAAAATCACAAAGTGGGGGAACAACTTTGCAAACTAGCGAAATAAGGTTCTGGGGGTGCTCTAAGAAGGGGTCAAGTGTTTTTGGGATTGCAGGTGCTTTTATGAGGGAGGAATTTCACTATTATTAAAACTTCACTTTAAAGACATTAAAAGATGCTTGCACCCATTTTCAGGTAACCCAAATTTGACAGGACCACTTATTTTCTCCTAAAAATACTGCTTTATGCCATTCTTCACCACTTGTGCAAAGACGCTAATTAGAGGCAATTGTACCAACTTAAGTACCCCAAACAGTTTTATTAGGGCTAATCGGGCACTATTACATTGATCCCCAATGTTTCTGCATCTTTTTAGGGGGTTCAGGCTGATTTCCCCGATTCCGCTTGTTCTGACTTCGTGTGTTGTCGTTTTCGCATCTTTTGGAATTGAATAGGGCGAATAGCGGGGAGATGCATGGTAAGTTTACACGGTCAAAAGACGCGATGTAGGCAATAAAGTCTGGCAGGCAAAACTTTATCGCGGGTGCGAAACTAATTGAATACAGCCCTTAGCCACGAGTGGAGCTGTGGCAGAAATGCAAATGAGATGGCCATAGATGCTTAGGGGTATATTCAATTGGGTGCGAGAATAGCAAAAAACCCACACCTCCGAGGTTTTTCCTGCAGGTGCGGGTTTTTTGCTATTCAATTAGGTGTGTTTTTTTTTTCTATTTTGCGCGCCAGGATGTTTTTATACTCGCACCTCCAGAGCAAGTGTGATTTTTTTCTAAAATCGGTAAGTTTAGGGAAAATCAGTGGGACTTGCTCTGGGACCCCGGCGTCACCCCTCCTAATGACTAATTAAGCTTTTGGAAGTCTCCAATTAGCTTAATTAGTCAGTAATTACTCACCTTCCGAAGTGCTGTCTTCTGCATCCAGCATCGGGACCCGGACTCCAGCAGCAGCGGTGAGTATATAGTGTGTTTGAGTGTGTATGAGTAAGTGTGTGTGTACATGAGTGTGCGTGTGACCCCCCCGATGTATGTGTGTGTCTCCCAGTGTCAGTGTGGCCCCCCGGAACTACATCTCCCAGCAGCCCTTGCCTCTCCCACCAGCCCCTGGAGCCTCCCAGCAGCCCCCGGGACTCCCAGCGGCCCCCTCTGCAGTGAGAAGATAGAGAGAGGCCACCGGGTGCCGCGGAGACCACAGGAGACCCCCGGGCAGGTAAGTGCAGAATATATATATATTTTTTATTACGTGGCGCGGGGTTTTCAGAGCTGAAAACCTTCAACCACTTTTTTTTAATTGGATAACGCAGAAATCAGCAGCGCACATACCCACGGTATTCCAAAATTGGGCGCGAGGGGCGTCCGTAAAGTGGACTTACATGCAACAATGAATCAGGCCATTAGTGATTTAAACCAAATGATTTTGCTGGATTCCTTCTCTTCAACCATTCATATTTTCTCCTACGGATAGGTATAATTCTGGGGTGTGGTATGAATGGTCAACATTCAGAAGGTCGACATGGGCATTAGGTTGACAACCAATATGTTGACTTAAGGTGCATACACACACAACGATTTTTTGAACGATTATCGATAACGATATCGTTTATTGTTCAATCGTTGAAAAAATTGTTCACTTTCTGAGTTAAAATGATGAACGATTATCGTTCATGCGTGTTCACGTTTGTAGTTTGTAGTTTGTAGTTCAGTCAGACTGACCAACTGAATGATTTTCAGTAAGGGAATATGCAAAAATCGTTTGTAGTTAAAAAAAATAGTTCATTACATTTAGTAAATGAACGATTTTAGTAAACGATTTTCGTTCATATTTCCAATGAAAAAATGAACGAAAATCGTTTTCTAAAATCGATCATTTACTAATGTCCATGTCGACATTCAGAACCTGTCAACATTGTGCTATCAACATTCTGAATGTAGACTAGCTGACCGTAGTTCTGGAGGTGCCCACTCATAAAAGTGCACAGATATTTGGTAACATAGAAATGTATTTCTTAAAAAAATAAAAAATAGGATTCAAACTAGGGGTGAGCGGGTTCGGATTTCTGAAATCCGAACCCCCCCCGAGCCCCCCCGATCCGAGGCCGATCCGAGTCAGGCTCGACTTTTCCCACCTGACTCGGATCTGAAATCGAGGCAAAAAGTCATCATCCCGCCTTCCGGGTCTCGCGGGTTTTGGATCCTATAGAAGGTACCCGCGTCGGCGCCATTTTCTCACTCGGCTGTGGACAGTGAAGAGGGAGGATGGGAGTTAGGGCTGGCTGGGCTGTGTAGTGTAGTGTAGTGTTGTAGTGTAGTGTAGTGCAGTGCAGTGTTGTGCTGTGCTGTGCTGTGCTGTGCTGCTGTTGTCCATAGGGGCTGTGTCCACTACTTCAAAGTCCATAGGGGCTGGCTGGACTGTGTTGTGCAGTCAGTTGTCCATAGGGGCTGTGTCCACTCCAAAGTCCTGTGCAGTGTCCCAGTCCTAAAGGGGTGCTGTAGTGTTATCCAGGGGGTGCGCTGTCCGTCAGGGGTGCTCCCCCCAAGTGCTAAAAAAAAAAAATATTTTTTCTGTGTTTGTGAATTGTGTGCACTGTGGCTGCACGTGCATCAACAAAGGAGCAGCGCCAAGCGTGCGCCTGTGTCCCATAAGTAAAAGGCCGGCTGGCTTGTCCGTTAAAGGGTGCTGTAACCCCCAAAGGGCATTCCAAACAAAATAATAAAAAATATATTTTTTTGTGTTTGTGAATTGTGTGCGCAGTAGCCGCACGTTCATCAACAAAGTAGTGCCAAGCGTGCGCCTGTGTCCCATAAGTAAAAGGCCGGCTGGCTTGTCCGTTAAAGGCTGCTGTAACCCCCAAAGGGCACTCCAAACAAAATAAAAAAATATATTTTTTTGTGTTTGTGAATTGTGTGCTCAGTAGCCGCACGTGCATCAACAAAGTAGAGCCAAGCGTGCGCCTGTGTCCCATAAATAAAGGGCCAGCTGGATTGACCGCTAAAGGGTGCTGTAACCCCCAAAGGGCACTCCAAACAAAATAAAATTTTTTTTTCTGTGTTTGTGAATTGTGTGCACTGTGGCTGCACGTGCATCAACGTAGGAGCAGCGCCAAGCATGCACCTGTGTCCCATAAGTAAAAGGCCGGCTGGCTTGTCCATTAAAGGGTGCTGTAACTCCCAAAGGGCACTCCAAACAAAATAAAAAAATATATTTTTTTGTGTTTGTGAATTGTGTGCGCAGTAGCCGCACGTGCATCAACAAAGTAGTGCCAAGCGTGCGCCTGTGTCATAAGTAAAGGGCCGGCTGGCTTGACCGTTAAAGGGTGCTGTAACCCCCAAAGTACACTCCAAACAAAATAAAAAAATATTTTCTGTGTTTGTGAATTGTGTGCGCAGTAGCCGCACGTGCATCAACAAAGTAGTGCCAAGCGTGCGCCTGTGTCCCATAAATAAAGGGCCGGCTGGATTGACCGCTAAAGGGGGCTGTAACCCCCAAAGGGCACTCCAAACAAAATAAAAAAAAATATATTTTTGTGTTTGTGAATTGTGTGCGCAGTAGCCGCACGTGCATCAACAAAGTAGTGCCAAGCGTGCACCTGTGTCATAAGTAAAGGGCCGGCTGGCTTGACCGTTAAAGGGTGCTGTAACTCCCAAAGGGCACTCCAAACAAAATAAAAAAATATATTTTTTTGTGTTTGTGAATTGTGTGCGCAGTAGCCGCACGTGCATCAACAAAGTAGTGCCAAGCGTGCGCCTGTGTCATAAGTAAAGGGCCGGCTGGCTTGACCGTTAAAGGGTGCTGTAACCCCCAAAGTACACTCCAAACAAAATAAAAAAATATTTTCTGTGTTTGTGAATTCTGTGCGCAGTAGCCGCACGTGCATCAACAAAGTAGTGCCAAGCGTGCGCCTGTGTCATAAGTAAAGGGCCAGCTGGCTTGTCCGTTAAAGGGTGCTGTAACCCCCAAAGTACACTCCAAACAAAATAAAAAAATATTTTCTGCGTTTGTGTGCGCCTTAGCCGCACGTATATATCAATATAACATAAATGGAGGACCAAACTTTCTCCGATAAAAATAAAATAGGGAAAGATCAAGAACCACTTCCTCCTAGTGCTGTTGCTGCTGCTGGGAGTTGTTCATCATCCCAGAGAGGAAGTAGGAACACCACTACTTTTACTAAACAATTGACCCTCCAACAGTCCCTAGCGAGGAGGATGAAATACGACAGCAGTCATCCTGAAGCAAAATGTATAACTGAGGCCTTGACTGCTATGTAAGTGTTAGACGTGCGTCCGGTATCCGCCATTAGTGCAGTGGGATTTAGACAATTGATGGAGGTAGTGTGTCCCCGGGTCCAAATCCCGTCTAGATTCCACCTGCATCCTCAAAGCAGCAGCGACAAGCGTGCGTCTGTCTGTTAAAGGGTGGTGTAACCCTCAATGTGCGCTCCACAAACAATAAAAAAATTCTTTTTTTTTCTGTCTTTGTGAAATGTGTGGGCTCTGGCCGCACATGCATCCTTAAAGCAGCAGCGACAAGCGTGCGTCTGTCTGTTAAAGGGTGGTGTAACCCTCAAAGTGCGCTCCACAAACAATAAAAAAATTCTTTTTTTTTCTGTCTTTGTGAAATGTGTGGGCAGTAGCCGCACCTGCATCCTTAAAGCAGCAGCGACAAGCGTGCATCTGTCTGTTAAAGGGTGGTGTAACCCTCAAAGTGCGCTCCACAAACAATAAAAACATTCTTCTTTTTTTTCTGTCTTTGTGAATTGTGTGGGCTGTAGCCGCACCTGCATCCTCAAAGCAGCAGCGACAAGCGTGCGTCTGTCTGTTAAAGGGTGGTGTAACCCTCAAAGTGCGCTCCACAAACAATAAAAAAATTCTTTTTTTTTCTGTCTTTGTGAAATGTGTGGGCAGTAGCCGCACCTGCATCCTTAAAGCAGCAGCGACAAGCGTGCGTCTGTCTGTTAAAGGGTGGTGTAACCCTCAAAGTGCGCTCCACAAACAATAAAAACATTCTTCTTTTTTTTCTGTCTTTGTGAATTGTGTGGGCTGTAGCCGCACCTGCATCCTCAAAGCAGCAGCGACAAGCGTGCGTCTGTCTGTTAAAGGGTGGTGTAACCCTCAAAGTGCGCTCCACAAACAATAAAAAAATTCTTCTTTTTTTTTCTCTTTGTGAATTGTGTGGGCTGTAGCCACACCTGCATTCTCAAAGCAGCAGCGACAAGCGTGCGTCTGTCTGTTAAAGGGTGGTGTAACCCTCAAAGTGCGCTCCACAAACAATAAAAAAATTCTTCTTTTTTTTTCTGTCTTTGTGAAATGTGTGGGCAGTAGCCGCACCTGCATCCTTAAAGCAGCAGCGACAAGCGTGCGTCTGTCTGTTAAAGGGTGGTGTAACCCTCAAAGTGCGCTCCACAAACAATAAAAACATTCTTCTTTTTTTTCTGTCTTTGTGAATTGTGTGGGCTGTAGCCGCACCTGCATCCTCAAAGCAGCAGCGACAAGCGTGCGTCTGTCTGTTAAAGGGTGGTGTAACCCTCAAAGTGCGCTCCACAAACAATAAAAAAATTCTTCTTTTTTTTTCTTTTTGTGAATTGTGTGGGCTGTAGCCACACCTGCATCCTCAAAGCAGCAGCGACAAGCGTGCGTCTGTCTGTTAAAGGGTGGTGTAACCCTCAAAGTGCTCTCCACAAACAATAAAAAAATTCTTTTTTTTTCTGTCTTTGTGAATTGTGTGGGCTGTAGCCGCACCTGCATCCTCAAAGCAGCAGCGACAAGAGTGCGTCTGTCTGTTAAAGGGTGGTGTAACCCTCAAAGTGCGCTCCACAAACAATAAAAAATTCTGTTTTTTTTGTCTTTGTGAATTGTGTGCACTGTAGCTGCACGTGCATCAACAAAGGAGCAGCGCCAAGCGTGCGCCTGTGTCCCATAAGTCTGTTAAAGGGTGGTTTAACCCCCAAAGTGCTCCAAAAAATAAAAAACATTTTCTTTTCTGTGTTTGTGACTTGTGTGCGATGTAGCCGCACGTGCATCAACACAGAAGCAGCGCCAAGCGTGCGCCTGTGTCATAAGTCAAGGGCCGGTTTGGACATCTGGTCTGGACTGAAGGACGTGCCAACAATTTCTGACAAGTCTATTGTCACCTCATATGATACTGTCCTCAAAGCAGCAGCGACAAGCATGCGTCTGTCTGTTAAAGGGTGGTGTTACCCCCAAAGTACGCTCCAACAAAATAAAATAATCTTCATTTTTCTGTGTTTGTATGTGAAATGTATGCGCAGTAGCCGCACCTGCATCCTCAAAGCAGCAGCGACAAGCGTGCGTCTGTCTGTTAAAGGGTGGTGTAACCCTCAAAGTGCGCTCCACAAAAAATAAAAAATTCTGTCTTTGTGAATTGTGTGGGCTGTAGCCACACCTGCATCATCAAAGCAGCAGCGACAAGCATGCGTCTGTCTATTAAAGGATTATATCAGTGACAGCATCCAAGTAGGCATGTCAGACAGTCCGTACCTGTACTGGCAGGAAAAAGAGGCAATTTGGAGGTCCCTGTACAAACTGGCTCTATTTTACCTGAGTTGTCCCCCCTCCAGTGTGTACTCCGAAAGAGTGTTTAGTGCAGCCGGGAACCTTGTCAGCGAAAGGCGTAGGAGGTTGCTTCCACAAAATGTGGAGAAGATGATGTTCATAAAATGAATTATCAACTCTTCCAGGGAGACCAGCCTCCAGAACGTACAGAGGGACCTGTGGTTGTGGATTCCAGCGGGGAAGAATACTCTGTGAGGATGAGGATGTACACAACACTGAAGAGGGTGAGGAATCGGTGGATGAGGAGGATGAGGACGACATCTTGCCTCCGTAGAGCCAGTTTGTGCAGGGACAGATTAATTGCCAGCTTGTTTTGTGGGGGCCCAAACGAACCAATCATTTCAGCCACAGTCGTGTGGCAGACCCTGGCGCTGAAATGTTTGGTTTGTTAAAGTGTGCATGTTCTGTTTATACAACATAAGGGTAGGTGGGAGGGCCCAAGGACAATTCCATCTTGCACCTCTTTTTTTTCTTTGAATTATGTACTGTTTGGGGCCTAGTTTTTCAAACTGCCATCCTGTCTGCCACTGCAGTGTCACTCCTAGATGGACCACGTGTTTGTGCCGCCCACTCGTGTCGCTTAGCATAGTCATCCAGCTACCTCGGTGCAACCTTTTAGACATAAAAACACTATTGTGAGGTGTGAGGTGTTCAGAATAGACTGGAAATGAGTGGAAATTAAGGTTATTGAGGTTAATAATAGCATAGGAGCAGAAATACACACAAATTCTGTGATTTTAGCTGTTTTTATGCTTTTTTTAAAAAAAATACAGATCCAAAACACAAAACCCAGAACCCAAAACACGGAAGGGTGGTTTTGGCAAAACCAATCCAGATCCAAAACACGAAGAAAGTTCCAGATCCAAAACCAAACCACAAAACACGAAAAGTGGCCGGTGCACACCCCTAATTCAAACCCTCTCTAAGGTTACGTATAACACTATCATTAGGATTGGGAGCAGGATATGATAAGACTGGCGGTGTGGTCAAGTCCACAATGTACAAAAACTAAACATCATTATAAGATTAATTTGCATTTTAGGGCCTGACTCACTATGGTTCACAATTGCGATCACAGCTACGTAATCGCATGCAATGAAGCTGCAAAAATATGCTAATGCCTGCCACTGCTTCCTTCTCACATCCGTAATACCTCGCAGTCCTGCGTATACATCGGCACTATCGAAGCACATCGGTCCATCATGCACAATTACAGCAGGTCTGACCTGTCTCAGAAATTGCAAGTCTCATCGCACGCAGTGAGTACTCAAGCTGCGTATGCAATCACAGTGACTAATTTATGCATGACCATGCAACGGCATTCAAACGGACAGGCACACCTGCGTTTTTCTGACCACTCCCCCGCCACCACCCCCAAATGCTCACTGCCTGTCATTCACTCTGCGATGGATTCCTATCTTCCTCCGTAATCACAGTGCAATCGCTGCACGCACACAGTGCGGCTTATACACAGGCGCAATGGCTAACAATTGCTCGATCTGCGTACGCAGTTGCAATTGCGATCCATGCTGAATCAGGCCCTTAGAGCTAATACAGAGCGATTGTGGTGTGATAACTATTGGTAAATGCAGTTTTGATAAATTGCATGGTTTGCATTAGTACATATAACCGTATATAGGGGTAGATCTACTAAGTCTTGGGGGCCATTTATCATTGAATATTTGAGGTAAAATCCTCAAATATTAATTATCCCCCGGATGTATCAAGAAGGGATCGTAGGAGGTATCTCCGATACCTGCTGCGATCCCTCGAGTCCCGCTGGCAGCCGTCTCCCTCATAGGTTTCTGTGGGGGATGCGATGCTGCCAAATGTACCAATTTCGGCAATGCTTCGCATTCCCGATATTGGCCCCAGCAGCTAATGCCATCTGAAGATAGCATTAGCCGCTGTAGCCTATGGGTACTTACCGCATATCAGCCGGCGGAGGGATCTCCCAGAACCCACCGCTGGCAAAGGGCGCCGCTCATGTGCAGTCCACAGGACTGCACATGCGCAGCAGCCCCGAGTGCACTCCGGCCACATCGCAGGGACGGGCTCCTTTTCGGAGCCCCTCTCCCTGCATGTGCTGGTTAATACATCCGGCCGTTATGATCGCATTTTGCATTGAGATCATGGGCGGTACTGACATGCCCTGATCGCATTGCAAAAGTGATCATTAATAAATGGGCCCCTTGGAGAGACTAAAGAGGAGAGAGATAAAGTACCAACCAATCAGCTCCTAACTTTCACTGTACAGGCTGTGTTTGAAAAATCCCAGTTAGGAGATCTCTCACCAAGGTTTAGTACATTTACCCCTATATAAATAAAAACTAGTAAATCCCACTTGGTGGTTGATATGGACTCATACTAATGTTGCACATAAACACTGTTAGGTAATGAATTCTAATATCTCCAAAATCTAAATGACCAATAGCTGGTCTATGAAGTAAGGAGCCAAAAGACTTCTAGACTAATAATAATAAACTAATAAATGTGATAGGAAAGTAATTAAGAAGCATCTAAACCCTGAGGGATCAAAGTATTACGACTGTGCAGTGTGCTGGCCCTAGGTTATCGCAGTTTGCTTTAAACTTAAGCAGATCATTGGCAATTGTAAAATGAAATACAAACAAAAACTTAAACTTTGTTCTCTGTGTTTTATTTGTCCCCCATACAGTATTTATTGCCGATAATTTAAGTATTAAGGGAGCAGTACTGCCGAGTCCAAAACAGTGAAACTACACAGCAGATAAGAAACACTCGCCCCACCCCAAAGTGTTCTATTTGTACTTGTTATAAAATCCTCACTACCTTTCATGCCATGGCTTTGGCTAGTTTAGAATCCTGTTTAGTAAAATACCTTTTTCATTAAATTGATAAGTGGGTTGTTCTTTTTAGAACTATACTGTAGGTCCTAAAACTACAAGTGCCAGCATGCAAAGCCGTAACTAGAGTTTTTGGTGCCCTGTGCCAGAGAGAGCATTGGCGCCCCCCTCCCATTTTTTAAATAGGGAGATAAGATAGTGCACCTGATAAAGGGCCATGGCCTCATGGGGAAGGACCAGGGAGGAGATAGGGGAGGCCAGGAGATGCTGGGGATAAAAGAAGAGGAAGCTACAAGTGAGAATGATAATAAACAGAAAATTGACAGGCCCAAATAGCGCCCCCTGCCTTGCGGTGCCCTGTGCCATGGCACAGGTCACACTACCCTAGTTACGGCCCTGCCAGCATGCCCTGGGCCGTGTAAAAAAACACACCAAAGCATGGGAAAAACTATCCTGATTGGTTAGAATGATTGTCTCTGACATGTTTGTTGTAGCTCCTGTAAGGAGCTGTACTCTCAATATTACTTTGTTTTAAATTCTTTCATCAAAGCTTGGATTGCAACCCTTCAAGAAAGAAGAATCCCTAATGTATCACAGTGGTGTCTGTACAAATAACCTAAAACAATAAACATTATTTTAAATGAGTTAATTTAAAAGCCTATTTTCTGTTCCTGCCTATAAAGGAGTGTCTAACAGTGACCAAAACATCAATACTCACAAGTTGATTATGATGACTGGTGTCTCCCGCATGATATGCTTAAGCATATCTTATACTTTAAACATATCTTCCTCTATGTTGGCTATGAAATGTCAAAAGTCATCATGTCACCATGTTAGAATGTTGACATGACGTTCCTGGTGGCCCATGACTTACCTGCTCCCAATGGCTGCAGCAGCATCTTCCAGGTCCTGGCGGTCATGTGACTTCAGGGTCAGACCTCTGATTATCTGCTGGTCAGGTGAGTACTTCTCCCCTATTCCCATTCCCTACCCCTCCCTCTAGTGCCTAACTCTAACCTCCCCCTAGCCTAACCCTTCCACCCACAGCCTAACCTAACCTCCACCCACAGTCTAACCCTATTGTCGACATTTTGACACTGTCGTCATTTCAGCTGTCAACATTCTGAGAATATCGACACGTTGACTGTCAACATCATAACTGTCGTCATTATGAATGTCGACATTGTCACTGTCAACATCCCCTTCCTCCAGCATACACATTTTACATATTAGTGCATATTTTAAGATATATGCAGCTTCTAGTGATTAGACATTAAGCCATCCAAAATATAAGTCAATGAAAGATCCTTTGGCTAATGAAATGACTGGATATGTGACATTAGAGTCTTTCCTCTGCTTTTACGTTCTTAAGTAATCAATGACCTGTGGCAGCCAATGATATCTGACTGTTTATTGCTATAGAGGCAAATATATACTGATATCTCAGGACTGACTTCAAAGAAAATTAAATATGAAGCCAGTCTTTCCAAGAGGTGTGTTGTATATATAATGCTCACTTGTCTACATTAAGAACAAGAACAGCCTCGCAGGCTAAATTCACTTTCCTTCCTATTTGCTTTCATTTAAATAAGAAGCTCATCAAGTATTCTGTTTTATCACAATCAAAAATGAATGACAACCTGGGCCCAGGACAATGGGGAAAGTCACATTCATTAAACGTACATAGCTTCTATCACATACAGTCATGGTGCTAGTCACTTGTGGCACAATCGCCCATTATACAGCTTCACACAACAATCTCCCATTCTGTCTTCTTTATTGCAGTAAACCTGTTTGGAGCCTGACACTGTGGGGATGTAATTTCCTGATTTATCTTACTGTCGCCGGCTAATTCGGCCACCTGGAATGACCACTGGCCGGCTGGGTTCTTGTCAAATTTGGCCATAAAGTGACATTCATGTATGTGGCTAAATCTACTAACTTCCAGCCTTTGGCCCCCATTCAGAATGATCATGCCCAACATGGCACAGCTCAGATGATGACCACATACACAGCCAGTGGTGTGTCTCGCCATCTCTTCACCCGGTTAAAGTACCCGGTGCTATTCAAGAACAGACACGCAATGAACTTAGCAGCAGTTAACACTGATTTCTCAAAGCCAATAGGCTGTGAGCAGAAATCATCATTAATGGCTGCCTAGCTGCTGATCGCGGGTTGATCACTGGTCATTAATTGCATAGCTCCGGGCACTTTACCCAGGAGAAGAGACGGCAAGATACAACCTGCGAGTTAGGATGTGCCCTTTAATGCCCGTCTGAAGCATATTTAACTTCTCATTAGCTCTTACCTGCTGAGTATTTTGCAATGTTCATAAATAAAATTAATAGGGAGTCATAAAACCCTCTTGTACCTACACACAACCTATTCACTTAGGACGAGTTATAGGCCAGCAGATATGGGGAATCTTTGGCAGATTATTGTTTAGACTTATTGTGAGTGATCTTATTATTATTTTTTTATGCTACATTTCATCTACATAATACGTTATGGTAACTCTGTAAATAGCTACAGCCAGGGAGGTTACTAGGCTAAGACCTATGGCATAAAATCCACAAGCAAGTTCACCACATTTATAGGCACACCTACAATGCACACACCTATAGTACAAAATAACAAGTGACACTGTCACACAATGGGTTAAAGTAAAGACACTGTTGGACATTATTATATAGCTAAGGCTGTGTAACTGAGCTGATTAATATACAGTACATGAAATAACTGGAGCATGTACAGTATGTGACAAGAGTGTGCTACCAGGCATTCCTTAGTAAAGATTAAGCCTTCCTGGGACTCCAGTGACACTTCCCCCTGGGTCTTTTAAATGTGTCATGTTCGCCCCATGTTAATGTTTTACATGATGTTTATAGCTAAATAACAGTTCATAGAATTATATTTACCATGGGGTACCCCTTCATCCTGGCCTGTCTTTTGTGCATCTCTGTCCTAGGTACCATCTAAATAATCCTCACTGGAAGTGCTGGTCAAGTCAGAGCAAAGTAAAACTGGGTAGAGATTGTATCCGGCCAATGCAAAAACCATGATTTCCCTTTCTCAGACTGTTAGACCCCTTTTGTTCCCATGAATCCAACTGCAAGGATATGAGGTCTATTCATCCTAGAAGCAATCTGGTCCACTTGTCAGTCAGCCTTATGTGTCGTTGGAACAATATGGAACAATATGAGGGTGTTCACCACACTACAAATTACACCCTACTATACCTCACCAGCGTCTTTCTCCCAGTGACTGCACAATTCCAGAGGCTGAGCCACACTCTTCACTCCTTTTTCCCATACATGCCGACATTTGTTTTCTCCCCTCTATGGGAGAGTGTCCACAGGGGAGATGCAGCTGATTGCTGTGGGGGCTGGGTACATCTCATCATTAGGTCCTACCCCCTCGCAGTGTAATGCCCACTAATCAGGTGTCCTATTGGCCCTACCCTCTCTTCATGGACCCGGGATTTGCAGTGATGTTCCACATTTCGCCCATTTCAGTAGTCGGGTCACCTACTCTTCCGGAACACCACGAAAATCCCTTAGGGAGATGTTTATCAAACCTTCTATAGAGGACAACTGGACAAGTAGTTGGAGTAAGCCAGGTTTCGGTGATAGCTAATATTAACCTCCTATAGGCTCTTAAGTATTAACTATAAGAGTGACACAATACACAATGCCAGTGTATTAAAACTAGAGATGTGCGGTTAGGTTTTACTCGGATATGTTCGGTTCTCATAAAGGGCATCTGGGCTCTCAAATGTTTTGGAGAGCCAATAAGATAAATCCAAACTAATCCGAACTTGCGCTAATTTGGCGATAAAAAACGAATAAAACCGGACCTGCATATCTCTAATTAAAACATAGATATCCTCAGGTAGACACAAGATAAATAGAAACACTTGCACACTGTCGTCAGGACAAGTCTGATTCATCTCCTTTTCTCATTACAGTGCTTGCAGCAGCCACAGAAGCCTATGGGTCGTGACATGCAAATGTGCAAGGAATCATCTTTATTTTCCCAGCAGTTTGTAACAAATCTAAAATATTTACAAAACCCAAGCATTATCCTTTGGTTTGGTTTACTAGTCAGCATTACCACATTTACCGTTGTGTAAATCATACATAGGAAATGGCCACTATGATAGCTATATCCAGTAAGAGGCAGGACTGTTTTAGAGAAAAATACATTTTCTTGTTTAGTTTTGTAATTAGCCAATTAACTATATCTGCTGGTTTCAGAGGGGCAGATGTATCAAGGCAATTTTTCTGTAAATTTAGTGAAAATGGCACTTTTTGCATGGTTTTCATGCTAATTAATTTTTCATGATATGTATTAAACTTAATTCATTAGATATCTGTTACAAAAAAATTCACGCTGTTAAATATCACCAAATATCGCAGTTATGTTTTTCGAAAAGTGATACATTTCGAATGTATTAAGCACAGAAAATGATTTACGTTTACAAATTTGATTGCTTTAGTTTTCAAAAGATGGTGAGTTAAGTAGAATTTCCTGAAAATGCATTAGGGGAAAGGCATCTCTTCTCTCATTTCCCCTAATCTCTGTACTGCTCCTCCTCTCCCAGCACATGGGGCATAACTTTTTGGCAACAGAAAATTAAACAGATTTTCTCTACTTGTCAAAACATCTGATACCTACACACCTATCTACTCCAATTTTATCTACACTCAACAATGTCTTCAATAGTTACTTTGCAGTTAGGGATTGCTACAGGTGGGTACACACCTGACAGATATATCTGCAGATGATCGTCGTTCATACACACTGAACGGCCATAATCTGCTTGTGCCCTTGGGTCCCGGCGGCAGGGGGGCGGGACCCAGCGGCCGGTGGGTGGGTCTGGGGCGTGTCCTGCCCCCCTCCTTGCTGCTGCCGCTGTGTGTGTGCGGCCAGTCTGCAGACTGCCCATACACACCTGCAGATGGACAGATATGTCTACAGGCATATCTGTCCATCGGCTGTGCAGCACAGCCAATGCGATATGTCAGTGAACGCCGATGTTCCCCGACATATCGCGGGGACACACTGGCCAACGGGCAGCAGATACATTGGCCGATCAATTGATCGGCCAATGTATCTGTCAGTGTGTACCCAGCTTAAGACTGTGGCAGGGCATGGTGGGATGTGTAGTTCCACAGCAGCTGGAGTGCCACAGCTTGCCTACCGCTGACCCATTGATTATGTCACTGCCCATTTGTTATATCCAGGTGCATCAATAAAATGAATGAAAAATATTTTCCCCAAATAAACATATAACATTTCAGTTTGACCTATAAGTCAGTCCATTTTCATACAGTTTGTTTATTATTGTCTCCAGTTGGTGCTGTCAAATAATTCTGTGCCATGTACAAAATTTATTTTACAATATAATAGTTTTGAAATGCTGTAGTTTATATATTCTTATATATATTAAATTGTAATCACTTTGCTATAGATGGGTTTTGTGGTCTTATGCTGTGGCCATTTTTCACCATTTTTACTTATCACAGAAAAAAAGACTTTTCGAATTTTAATTCACTTTGATACATTCGGGTGAAAAGTCCTTCATTATCGCCACAATAAAAAGTGATAAATTTTGCAAGAAAAATAGGATTATTATACATCTGCCGGATAATAATCAGTGGCGTAACTAGGGTATTTGGAGCCCAGGGCAAATTTGAAAAGGGAGCCCCCGCCCCCCCGATGTGCGCGCGCCTATGCGCGGCAAAAAAATGGATGTGGTCACTTAAAAATGGGGCGTGTCAACATGACACACCCCTTTATTTTCACACTGAACATTCCTATCCATATGCACCTTAACCCCAGTAGTACCCCTTATACAGTACCCACAGTATGCAGTTGTGGTCCCTCTTATGCAGGCCCATAGTAGTGCCCCTTATACAGTATCCCCAGTAGTGGTCCCCCTTATACAGTCCCCAATTAGTTCCCCTTACTCAGCACCCCCAGTAGTGCCCCCCCAAATGCAGTGCCCCATGTAGTGTTCCCCCTTATGCAGTGCCCCCAGTAGCAGTCCCCACAATGCAGTGCGCCCAGTAGTGGTATCCCCTTATGCAGTGCCCTTTATATGGTGCCCCCAGTAGTAGTCCCCCCCTATGCAGTACCCTTTATATAGTGCCCCCAGCAGTAGTCCCCCCCATGCAGTTTTCCCAGTAGTGGTCCCCTTATGCAGGCACCCAGTAGTGATCCCCCCTATCCAGTGCCCCCTGCAGTGGCCGTTCCTATTATTGCCCCCAGTAGTGGTCCACCAAGTGCAGTGCCTCTTGTAGTAGGCCCCTTTTATAATGCCCCCAGTGGTAGTTCCCCCCCAAGTAGTAGTCCCCAGTAGAGGTTCCCCCTCCCGATTAAATGCCCCCAGTAGAGGTCCTCCCAATAATGGTGCCCCCAGTCATAGCCACCCCTCCCCCGTTGTGCCCCCACCCCCAGTAGAGGTCCCCCCAGTAGTAGCCACCCCCCTCCCCCGTTGTGCCCCCAGTAGTGCAGACAGGTTAAAAAAAATATATATATAAAAATATACTTACCTGAATCCACGCTGCTGCTGCTCCGGTCCGCGACGCCGCTCCCGCCACCCACCAGTCCTCCCGGGTTGGCGCGCTCAGCATTATGGGACAGACGTCATGACATCATGACGTCTGTCCCATTACCCACTGCAGGAGCTGGACGGAAGCCCGGCTCTTGCAGTGGGTGCTGCAGCAGTCAATGAGAGTCTATCTGACTCTCATTGGCTGCTGTTTAACACACGCATCGCTGCCAGTGCTGGCGGTGATGCGTGTGTTATGCACAGCCTGAACCCGCCTCCTGGTGCTATTGGGCAAGCGCTCAGGGGGAGGGAGCGGGCTCAGGTGTGCAGCTCAGGACCGGCGCTGGAAGCCTAGCGCTGGTCCTGTGTAAATGTGTAGCGCTGACCGCACTCATTGCGGTCGGCGCTACACTGGCTAACTAGACTGAGCATGTGCAGAAGAACAAACAGAAGATGTTGTTTTCGGAATCCTGCAACCAATGCCTCCTGTAACATCGCAGGGACAGCGTGTTACCGCAACTGCTGTCCCTGATGAAAATATTGCTGAATAGTAGCCATAAATGATCATAATTTATAAAAACTTGTGACGATGTTGACCGATAATATTCTTGCTGAATAGACCCCATAGACTTGATTCATATGTAATTGCCATTTCTTGTTTGTTAAAGCAGAATCCTATTAAAGGATAGCTATATTCAATTCAATGAATACAATGTAACTGATTTTAAATTATGGTCTATTTCCAGCAAAAGTTTTCTTATACCACACACCCCATCATTTAGTTTGCTTATAGAAGACACTTTTCTGAGGTCTGCAAATCAGGACTATTCTGCCAAATTGAGACAGTTGGGAGGTATGGTTAAACCATCAAAATCACATAGAACACATTTACCTTGATGCAAGTTGATGTACCCATGCACAGGCTGGTGTGAAGATCTGGTCCGAGCCAATGGATGTATGCCTTATCTGGTCACATTCATGTCTAACTAGCACAGTTATCGTCACCACATTTTTCATCAGTCCGATATGTCTTTTTTGTGGAGCTGTATGAGAAATGATGCATGTGTCAGGAAAGTGATCCACACTGCACACACTCAGGCAAGTGCATCAATGCAGGTATCCTATATCATGAAAAGCTGATTTATATTAATGACATTGGTGTGACTGACCCCTTCCCGGTTAGGGAGATACTGTACCTAACTTGTTTGGTTGTCTATCTGGTTGGTTAACCTTACTATTCACACTTGTAAATACCAGGTTATACTGGAAGAAAACAGGTATTTTGCTTGCAGTAAATTGACAAACATTGGAAGCAGCTACAAATATGAAAATACTCCCTATGAATTCCCTAGGGATCCATGACATCACTAAAGAGACATAGAGTATATGCTGTTTTATCTAATCCACCAGCGATGACTATGGCCCGTATTCAATATGTTTCGCACCCGCGATACTTTTTCACCTGGTGGACTTTTCGCCTACATCGCGTGTTTTGGGAGCGGAAACTTTTTGCGCGCGTTCCCGTGATTCCCTGTATTCAATATGAAAGTACGCAAAAACGGCACCCGGCGATACTTGAACAGGTGGAAAGTCCTCTTCAAAATGGGGTAAACAGCCTGGCACCCCCCAAAAGATGCACTGACATGGGGGATCACTATGGATACCCCCGAATTGGCCTTCTGAAGGTATCTGGTGTTTTTAAATGGTCTCAATAGGCGCTGTTTTGTGTATTAGCATAAGTGGTGAAGAATAGCATTTAGTTTTATTTTCTGGAGAAATTAACTAATCCCTGCAAATTTTGGGTACCTGAAAATGGGGGGTAGCATATATTTAAGTTGCTACAGTAAAGTTTAAAAATACGTTAAAAATCCATCTGCCGCAAACACCTGCAATCAAAAAAACACCTGGGGCATACCTGGGGACCCCCCTGGAGTCTATGTCGCTAGTTTTTAACTTTGTCCCCCAACTTTTATTTTTTTCGCCCCCAAAATGAGTATTGGGGTGTTCTTAAGTCTTTTTTTAAGATTTTTTTTAACACAGTTTACCTTTGGGGGAATGTCTTAAGGCTGCATGGGGGTTCCGTAACGTTGCACCCCAAAACCCCAATTCTGCACTTTTTTCCGTCTGCTATTCGTAATCGAAACTTTTTCGCCTATTATATTGCATTGACTTTCTGCCTAGGCAGAAAGTCTTTGAAATTGAATATGACGATACTTTTCCACCTGGCGAAATGACATCATCGGCGAAAGTTTTTCGCCGATCTCAGCTTTTTGCTCCAAATTGAATATGGGCCTATGTTGGCTACTGGTTACTGCTGGTGTTTTGGCATTAAGTATTGCTGGCTCTCACTGACAAATGCCTCCATGCATTTTATTTAATAGGGGAGACCAGTCATACATACCATACACTTTTATATACATACTGTAGTCTTTTTTTCTTGTGCTACCAGTCTAAGTGGAAACCAGTTCTACACATGCACTGGCCTGAGAGCAATAAGGAACCGTTATCAGTCTTGATGGCTTTCATCACTCATTCAGCTTAGCTGCCATGGTGGAAGAAACTGTTAGATTGCAGCCAAAAGTGGCAATCTGAAAATTTTATCTAATTGCCACAATAAGAGTTAGATTAATAGACTCTATAGTCCCTCAAAATACTGGGAACAAGTAATGTGACTGGTTCTTTGTGAATGGATAGGCTGCGTCTTGCTAATTCTCTTCCGCCCGCAAAATGGATACCTTCACTTTTTATAAGTGATGGGAACACTATAAATTTGAGATGAGTACTTTTTTTTACATCACTCTTTTTGAGTGCTGATCTTCAGAAGCCTTGAAAACTAGAGAATGTCTCTGTTGTTGCTGTTTTCTGTGATCAGATGTAGGTGTGGTAAATTCAGTTTTAGATTGATTTGTGTGATTGTATCTAATTTGACAGCTCACAGTTATCCTATGCGTCTTCAGTAATGTTGGTTTGGCTTTTCTTACCCTGTTATGTAGCAACCTCAGCAAAAAAACATTTTATGGCAAAAACTAAATGTCTTTCAGGACCAAAAAGTAACAAACAAAAAATGATTCATTTGACATAGCAAAACAGTCTGTTTCCTACATGCAGTTATTGTGCAATTCACTACAAATGCATTTAATTGTCAGAACATGAAAAAAGCCTGTTTAAATGATCTTACCAGTAATTTCTCCACCTACATATAACTCCACTGATTTCTTGCATCATCTAAGAGCTTATACTGTAAATTCACAAAAATGTATTCCTGTAATTTACATGAAATTGATTGAGGGTCATGCTGCACGCAGGTTCCCGATGGTTGGGAATCTGCACAGATGCCTGACCCGTTCTGTGCATATGCAGAACGGGGATGCAATCCCGCACGCAGACTCGCAGCAGACTGTCATTCAAACGACAGTCTACTGCCGTTTGTGGGCAGGGAGGGGGCGGCGACAGCCTCCGTTTCCCAAAATGGAAGCTGACGGAGATTTCCTGGCCTCTTTCTCTCATCTGCGGCGGCTGGCTTGCGTGACCCCATAGGTCACTTAGGCGGCCGATGTTCTCGCAGATTATCTGATGCTGCCTTGTACAACGCAGCTCGGATAAGCAATGTATGCAGGAGGCAGCTTTGCAATTCCGTCCTTAGCTGAATGACTGCATAATTCACATGTAAAGATTGACACTGTATCTGAATTGCATAACTAAGTTTCTATATTTCAAATTAGTAATTGCTTTTATTTTTTGAAGTGACTACTTAAGTGGTACCTGTTGCCGATACACAGTGGCAGAACCTCCTCTGGTGAATCTCTCCGAGATGAGTGGGTGCAATAACAGTAGTTTCTGACGCTATCGGTTTTAGTGCAAGTGCAGTGAAGCCAAAACAAGGCATGTTGCACATGTACACTCTCCATAAGAGCAGAGTGGGGACCACAGGATGACAGGGTGCATCACCTGCCTTTCCAGGAAATTGTGCTAAGGACCCGCTGATTTACTTTTATTCCTCTGACTACCCACAATTGCAGCAGGCATTTTGTAGACTACTGTCTAAAAACTAGTAACATGTAGGTAAAATCCTCTTGCTATGAAATTGTAAAAGCTACTGCTTACAGTTACACTACCACCAGCTAAGGTGAGGGGGTTCCAGCTAAGGTGTACCCCCTCACCTTACCTGGAGCCCAAAGGGTACATGCCACTATATTACCCAGGACCCTGATGGTTCTGTAATATAGAGTCAACGGGATATATTTACTAAAGTGAGAGTTTTTAGAAATAGAGATGTTGCCCGTAGCAACCAATCAGAATCTACTGAACATTTAACTAGCACCGTCTAGTATATAATAGCTAGAATCTGATTGGTTGCTATGGGTAACATTTCCATTTTTAAAAACTCTCACTTTAGTAAATATACTCCAACAAATCAATTAAGCTAATCATAAAATTGTGGCAGAATGGATTTTGAGTGATAGGATCAAACACAAGTCATGCTCATCTGAATGAAACTTCTGACTGGTCCTCCAACTCCCCCTTCTCCTGGTTTTCATCAGGGAAGAGCCCTGGGAAAACCTGCTGCACAGAGTAGACTCCTTTGGGAAGGGGACACCTTAGTAAAATACTTTGCTAGGTGGTAGAGGAGGAAAGAGACCATAAACCTTCTGGCTTATCACGGCAAGATTATGAGTGTTCTCCTTTAAAGGTTTAGTCAACGTAGCCAAGTTTGCACCAAACATTTTTCAATATAATATGGTTATTATGGACTTTATAGGTATATTTCTGTGACCACTTGAAGGTTCGTTTGCGTTTGCTGCAGAAAAAGAACTGATACCAACTAAGAAGACTTAAGAAAGGGGTCATTCCAATATGCTGACAATAATATGAATGTAATATGTATTATGTAGCATACAAAAATTTAGTTAAATCTGCTTATATGGGATCAGGACAACTTTTAAATAGGGTAATCATAAGTCTTGTAAAAATGATTTCCACTGGCAAAAACAAAGGAACCCCAACTTCACTAATAGTCAATGATCAAACTATGAGTGAAGGTCACACATAGTCTATCAATATGTTATAACAATGAGAGATGAGACAGCAGAGTATCATAAACACCTTATACAGTTCAAACATTGCAAGACATGTACTAGTAGTCAAGGGAAGTGGACAGGCGTGGCTCCACCCCAATGAAATGCCGTGATTCATGGTATTATGTTGCAGGTGGCATTACTGCAATGACATGATTCATAATATCACACTCTTGTCCATACCCACCAGGACCTCCCCCTACATGGATCTCCCATAACACAAAAAGTAAAAGTAGGTAAGTATGATACAGTTAATTACTGAAAACACAATCTTGCAAAAATGTATATACATTAACAATACTAGTATGAACTGATGGTTAAAGGAATTTATTTATAGAGCTAGTATGCTTTGGTGAATGTCAGATAATGAATTGAAAACCAAGATGTTTAGTTTTCATAAAACAAATTGATTTTGGCACACATCGGGGTCTTAGCCCCCATTACCGGGTCTGGCGGTGTCATGTCACTGCCATCTGTGTGCCTGCTGGTCGCCTGTGGTATCCTTGAGACCTGTGTCACTCATCTGCAAACATGCAGTTCCTGTTGTTCTGATTCATGAGTGCAGCCATCTTGGACTGTGTCACATGACCCTCTATGTAAAACCAGCCTCCAGCAAATCTGGTCACATGACACAATCAACCTATCAGTGCACAGGGTGCCCTATTTAAACCAGGAATTGATGATTGCTCACTGGCAGAATAAAACTCTTCTCTCCATAGAGATCATGGAGATCAGTATCATGGCCCCTTGCTGCAGTGGCTTCTGCTTCTGTCCCAGACTTCGGTTTCCTCCATTGCCTTGTGCATTCAGCTACTGTTCCAGACTCTGGTTACCTGCATTGCCTAGAGCATTCTACTGCTGTACCAGTCTCCTGTTACCTGAATTTGCTCTGCAACAGACTCATTCATCAGTGGGTATGCGTTCGGCATACCAGAGGTCTGGATGCCGATGCTTACATTACCGTCACCAGAATACCGGCGCCGGTCAGTATCCCGGCGCCGGCATCACTACCGCTGGGATGCCGAAGGTAAGTAACAGGGTTGGGAGGAGGTTTAGGTTTAGGGGTTAGGGTACACACTAGGGGGAGGGTTAGAGTTAGGCACTATGGGAGGAGGGTTAGGTTTAGGGTGCGGGGAGGGGGAGTTTAGGTTTAGGCACTAGGGGGGAGGGTAGGTTCAGGCACCAGGGAGGGAGGGTTACGCTCAGGGTAGGGAGAGGGGTAGGGTTAGCATACCGACCACCAAGTGTCGGTATGTTAACCCTGTCGGGATCCCGACTGTCAGTATTACATAGCGATTCCCATCAGTGACCTGTGTTACTACACATTTTGCATTTGTCACATTCTGCATCCATTCCAGCCTCTAACCATTCCTCCCTCAAGGTGCGCAACTGGAAAGTGGCTCCCAGAACCTGATTTTAGGGTTTCCCCAGTTGTCCGGTTGATCATAACTGGTATAGGTTCCCTGCAAAGCCATTTACAGTTTTATAGACAGGAATAATGGTGAAATGCATTGAAAGAAATGTGTTCCCCATTATAAATTGGAACATATTATTTCTATCTGATAACCTGTTGACTCTTTTCCATATATGTTACATTACAGGACTGTTAAGTATTTTTTCAAACCAGCTTTAATTTTAAACTAGTGTTTTTCAAAAACATGACAATGCTAACCAGTTATCTACTAGAACTTATCTAGAGTAACAAAAAGTCTGTTACTTGCTCAATAATTAATGTAGCCTTTGGATCAATGTTAAACAAACAAGCTTATGCTAACATCATGTTTTATCTGGCACGGCTACGGAAAACAGCCTAGAGATGGTCAATGAATCATGCACTTCATGCAAGTGTATCCCTTTCAAAATAACCAGATTTACAGTTGTAAGAGGCAAATAATCTCCGGGTGAATTTATTATGAAAGAATAAAGATTCATCTTAACACCCATGTGTATTATTTTTAACCAATCAGCACAAAGACACCTGGAATCTATTTCCTTTTAGAACCTCTAATCATAAAATAAAGGTTGCTTACAGTACATGCAGTCTGTATTTGAAAGTATCAAAAAGCTGTCAGAACTAAAGATATTTGAGACTTGGTTTAGGAAAACAGGGCAATGCTCACTTTTATAGACCAACTTTTTTTACACTACATCACTCAGTCTCAATGGGAATAATTTCTTTATTTTATATAACTCTTCAGGCAAATTCATTTCACATTAGTTTTATTTATGACATTTACAGATAACCTTTGATAGCTTTGTCTTTTGTGCATTACATTGGTAAAAAACAGGCAAATATACTTTTCCGTGACTATTTCCAGAATTTCATTTACACAATCTCTTACGACAACACACGCCAATTTGCTAGCAACTGGTCCATTAGGATGTCAGCTGGGTCATATTGTGAAAGTGAAGAGGGATAGGGAATTATCATGGACATTCATTAAAATATACAGTATATAGTTATCATTAGACCTGCAATGATAAGATAAATGTTTGTCAGAGGGATTGAGGGGTATATTTATTAAGATTGGCAGCAAGATGGAATGTGTTTTCACACCTATTTAACAATCCCCCAGCGGTACCCTTTCTACTAAGCTGCTGCCTTCTTAGTCTTGCCTTTAGCCTAACCCTCCTTGGAAGAAGTTCCTGCAGTATGTGCAGGCATTATTGGGCTACTGGAGAATGCTAAGCATTCCTCTCCAAATGTTTTCTTTAAATCTAGCCAATAAGGTACAATTGTTAATGCCATCTAAAGATAATTTTAGCTAACGAGGCCATGTTCCGCAGTTCCCATTGAGAATGATAGATATGAGTTGTGCCATATTAATTATTCTAATGCAGGACATATCTTAGATGTCCTGCATTAGGTTGTTGTTAAATAGTCAGATACCTAAATCATGCCAAAAACTACCATTTTCATATTATTTTACAGTAACAGGGGCTTGATAAGTAGGCCCCTGAATTCGAGAGGCCTTGTATGGCTTACAATGTGAATTTTTTTTATGATTTTCCAACATTAAGACATACAATATAAGAAGGGAATAGGAATTATGTGACATAGTGGACAACATGGAAAAATTGTATCCTGTCCATTAAGCATTTTGGGGATCGTCTATTCAAAACAAAGAGGCAAAGAATGTCCTTCATTAAAGGGTTTGTACATGCTTTCCCAGTAACAGTACTTTGGTGGATGTCCGCTTGTTATCACCACTCCCACTGTGTGTGTAAGGTAAGTAAAGATGAGAGGGGAATGATGAGCGGTGGGGATGCGGATGAGGTGGAGATGGAGGACGGTGGGATGAATAACTGGTAGAAGTATGAAATGAGATGGTGGGTTGAGGAATACAATGAATATAGATGTAGAATAGGCATCAGTGATAAGGGAGATAATGTTGGGAGGTGAGTAATAAATGATAATGAAGAGGGATAGTGGGGGGACTGATTAATTACTATTAACAGTTATGTACAGTCAGGTGCATAAATATTGGGACATTGACAGAATTTTCATATTTTGGCCTCTATTCACCACCACAATGGCTTTGAAATAAAACAAACAAGATGTGCTTTAACTGCAGACTTTCAGATTTAATTTGAGGGTAATTACATCCAAATCAGGTGAACGGTGTAGGAATTACAACGGTTTCTATATGTGCCTCCTACTTTTTAAGGGGCCAAAAGTAATGGAACAAACTTAAAAATCCTAAATCTAACTTTCACTTTTAAATACTTTGTTGCAAATCCTTTGCAGGCAATTACAGCCTGAAGTCTGGAACGCATAGACATCAGCAGACGCTGGGTTTCATCCCTGGTGATGCTCTGCCAGGCCTCTACTGTAAATGTCTTCAGTTCCTGCTTGTTCTTGGGGCATTTTCCCTTCAGTTTTGTCTTCATCAAGTGAAATGCATGCTCAATCGGATTCAGGTCAGGGGATTGATTTGGCCATTGCATAACATTCCACTTTTTAGCCTTAAAAAACTCTTTGGTTGCTTTTGCAGTATGCTTCGGATCATTGTCCATCTGCACTGTGAAGCGCCGTCCAATGAGTTCTGAAGCATTTGACTGAATATGAGCATATAATATTGCCCGAAACACTTCAGAATTAATTCTGCTGCTTTTGTCAGCAGTCACATCATCAATAAATACAAGGGAACCAGTTCCATTGGCAGCCATACATGCCCACGCCAAGACACTACCACCACCATGCTTCACTGATGAGGTGGCATGTTTTGGATCATGAGCAGTTCCTTTCCTTCTCCATACTCTTCTCTTCCCATCACTCTGGTACAAGTTGATCTTTGTCTCATCTGTCCATTGTTCCAGAACTGTAATGGCTTTTTTAGATGTTGTTTGGCAAACTCTAATCTGGTCTTCCTGTTCCAGAACTGTAATGGCTTTTTTAGATGTTGTTTGGCAAACTCTAATCTGGTCTTCCTGTTTTTGAGGCTCACCAATGGTTTACATCTTGTGGTGAACCCTCTATATTCACTCTTGTGAAGTCTTGTCTTGATTGTTAACTGTGACACATATACACCTACCTCCTGGAGAGTGTTCTTGATTTGGCCAACTGTTGTGAAGGGGTTTTTCTTCACCAGGGAAATAATTCTTCTGTCATCCACCACAGTTGTTTTCCGTGGTCTTCCGGGTTTTTTGGTGTTGCTGAGCTCTCCGCTGCATTCTTTCTTTTTAAGAATGTTCCGAACAGTTGATTTGGCCACACCTAATGTTTTTTGCTATCTCTCTGATGGGTTTGTTTTGATTTCTCAGCCTAATGATGGCTTGCTTCACTGATAGTGACAGCTCTTTGGATCTCATATTGAGAGTCGACAGCAACTGATTCCAAATGCAAATGTCACACCTAGAATCAACTCCAGACCTTGTACTTGCTTAATTGATAATGAAATAACGAGGGAATAGCCCACACCTGTCCATGAAATAGCTTTTGAGTTGATAGTCCCATTACTTTAGGCCCCTTAAAAAGTGGGAGGCACATATAGAAACCATTGTAATTCCTACACCGTTCACCTGGTTTGGATGTAATTAACCTCAAATTAAATCTGAAAGTCTGCAGTTAAATCACATCTTGTTTGTTTCATTTCAAAGCCATTGTGGTGGTGAATAGAGGCCAAAATATGAAAATTCTGTCAATGTCCCAATATTTATGCACCTGACTGTATACAGCATCTACACATTTTGAAGAGAATATTTTATATTCACATCAGCCCGAGTGGAGCCAATTAATGTACCAGTTTTTTTTTTGTGTATGGTAGAGAACCAGAGTACAGAGAGGAAACCTATGCAAAGATGGGGAAAACATACAAACTCCATACAGAAAGGGACCTGGAAGCTGATGCAAGGAAACATGTGGATAATTGCTTGTGTGCAGAGTTGTACGCATCTATGCGGCTGCACCGCCCCTATCCATATGCTTGGTTATATAACCATCATTATCATCAGTGCGCAATTGCACAGGAACTTTTCCTGGTGCAAAAGATACGTCTAAAAACACACTAGCGCACACAGGGGGTGTTTCTGAGTACCTAGAACCCCCCCATGACGAACCAATTCCCCTCCCCCTACACCGGTTGTAGTGAGGGCGGAGCCAATACAGAAAAATGGGGTCTAATGATGTGAGGTACCCACTCCCATTAGCAACCTGCAGCTGCTGCATAAAAGTGTGTATGTGTACTATTTTAGTGTGTATACATGGTATGTGTTAGTGTGTGTATATTGTGTATTATTATCCTTTATTTATATGGTGCCACAAATGTTCTGCAGTGCCTTACAAAGTACATAAATAAGTGACCAAGAAACCAGTGACTTACAGTACAGTACAAAGCAGGACAATGATTATATACATTGCTGCATTAGCGATCATAACACTCAAATAAGCAAATGGGCATAAGCAACCAGGTGTTAGGTGCCCAAGTGAGGAGTATAGATGACAGTATACATAAGGAGTAGCACAAGAGGGTAGAGGACCCTGTTCATGAGAGCTTACAATCTAATGTATATGTGTTTGTGTTAGTGTGTAACTAACCATATATGTGTATGTTTGCATTAGTGTGTGTGTATACTGTATATGTATATGTGTTAGTGTGTATATATGTTCATGTTTGTGTTAATGTGTATACTGTGTATGTATGTATGTATGTATGTATGTATGTATATGTGTTAGTTTGTATGTATGTGTTTATGTGTGTGTATGTGGGGTTGGGTACGGGATGTCGGCGCTCGGGATCCTGGTGGTCAGAATCCCTACCCTGGCATCCCGACCAGGTTACCATTCCAACAGCTGTAATTAAGTATACTAACCTAACTACTAACCATACCCCTAACCCTCCCTCCCCGGTGCCTAACCCTAACCCACCCCCCTTAGTGCCTAACCCTAACCCTTCCCCTAGTGCCCAACCCCTTACCCAAACCCCGTTACTTACCGATCAGGATACCGGCACCGGTATTCCGATAAGTCTCGGGATTCCGGCGTCGGCATTGTGAATGCCGGAAATCCCCGCTGTCGGGATCCTGAACGTATCCTCGTATGTGTTAATGTGTGTATACTGTATATCTCTGTGTTAGTGTATATGTTAAATATAATATATACATATACATTTGCTACATATATATATATATATATATTATGTGGGTGCAAGTATTTAACACGCATACATTATATATATATATATATATATATATGGAACCCTCCCAGAAAATCCTGTGTTTGCTCCTTAAACAGGCATGTTTTTGTATATGCTCACCTCTGCATAACCCACAGTTGCGTTGACATGTCCTTACCTGACTGTGGGCCTGATTCAGACCCGGACGGTATGCTGCGCTCGCTCGCATTGAGTGATTTTTCACAATCTGCGCATGCGTATGAGTCGCAATGCGCGTGCGCGAACCAGTTATTGCGATGGGAAAGTGCTCGCCTGTAGCCCGCAGTCATGCCGCTATTTTGAGTGACAGATAGTGCCGTTTGTGGGTGGTAACAGGGGAAGGTGCTTGAAAACGGGGGTGTGGATATGCGAACGCAGGCGTGCCCGACCTTCAGAACGGTGTTTAATGGGTGTGCATAATTAACAAAGTAGCGTCATTACACTCGTGACTGGGTTGTATTTTAGCCTGAACCGCAATGTTGTGGTGGGAAAAGGCTACCACAAGCGATGCGAGCAGCTCCGATGGCTCTCAATGTTCCCAATTAATCCTACAACTGCCGGAGATGATGTGTGTTGCGAGTGGCAAAGGGGCGTCTTTATACAGGTGCGAGCGCATGGTGTGGCCGCTCGCTAATACTTAGTGGGCGGCTTTACGCGATGCAGTGCGAGCACATGGTTTAAATAGCCGGCCCCTTTTAGCCAGCAAGCGGACGCAAATAGCGTCCGGGTCTGAATCAGGCCCTATGTGCGAACACCCCATTATCATGGGGTGTGTAGGGTGTGCGGTGCACGTGGGCCCCTGGGTCCAGGGGGGCCCCGCACTGCACACCCTGCACCCATCCTTTTTTTTTCATACTTTCCTTTCTGAAGCCCCACAGAGTAATGCTACACAAAAAGCTGAAAATGGCCATGGCGGAAATCACTGGGAAAATGGGTGCCGCGCCATTTTCTTGGAGACCTGTGCATGCGCAGTAGACTCTGGGCACAGACTAGTGCCCGAAGGCTACTGCAGCTGTCAGTTCGCTGACGGCAGCCAGGGAGAGAGGAGGGGGCCGCGGATGGGGAATGAAATCAGGCTCCCTCCTCTCTTAACATGCCCCTGATCTTTCTATATAGTTAATTTCTATGGATCAATATTAAATCACCATATTATGTATTCCACTTAATTATCACCACCATACCATGTCACCTCATTTGCATAATAAACAGTGATGTAATTGTAGAGACCCACCACTGATCATTAAGTTACACATCCTTAGCTAAGAATAGAGAATTAAGTAATTATTATTATACTCTTTTTAATATGGTGCCAAAAGGAAGCACCTAACAAAGTACTTAGAAAACAGTAACTTACAGTAGGGGACGCTGGAGCTAGTTGTTACAGAGGCAAGTTTTTACAATGAATCTAAAACCACGCTCACGTCGTCAACATGAACTTGTTACCGTCAGTGCTCAGCGAAGTGACGCTAACGCAGATATGTAATAGGTACCTAAACAAACTTGTTTTTCTTTTTCCAAAGTAATATTTTTCACCTAGATTGAAGTTTTATCTTAGCTGGACTGTTAACGTTAAGGGTATATCATTCATTTTGTTAGAATCACAGATAATTAGTGTATTTATTATCATTGACATTGTTATAATCGTGAATTAAAGCACGGGAATTTGAACTATGGCCATCTTGGTTATCTGAAGTCACTTGGGATTAGTTGTTACACAATATCAGAGGAAAGTTGTTACTCACGGACACTCCCATTAAAGTCCAGCTAGATCTAGAGGCAAATATAAGAAATAAAAAAAAAAGAGGCAAAACTACACAAAGCTAAGAAAGCTTTACTCTGGAATGAAGGCAAAAATAAAAAGACTAAGAAGATGACATCAAAATCTAAAAAAAAGAAAGTAGCCAAAATATTGTTGCGTTCTGAAGACGAGTGTTTCTGTATAATGCGTGCTAAGAGTTACAATCTGTGGAAACCTGACCAGGAGTGTGCCCAGTGTATTGCATGTAAAGGGAGGGCTCGTAGTGCTTGTGTAAGAGGTGATGCAGTAGCATTTACTTGCACTAATTGTGAATCAGAAATCGCCAGTGAAGACCATGAGTGATGTCTGTCATTGTCATCAGACTATGGGGGTCATTCAGACCCACTCGCAATCGGCGGTACGCTCGCAAGTGGGTCGATGTTCCCCACTGCGCATGCGCATGACGGAGGGAGCTCCGTCGTGCGCATACGTGAGACCCGACGAGCGAAGGACTTTCCTTCGCTCGGAGTGTTTCATCAAAGGGGGCGTGCTGTCAATGGTGACTGACAGCACGCCCCCTTAGGTGGGCGTGCCGGGGGCGTGCCTGCCAGACGGAGGCGTTCCCAAGGGAACGCCTACCGTCTGAAGCCGGCCCCACTGACATCACTAGTGATGTCAGTGGGAGTGATTTTGGCTCTGATAGAGCCAAAATCACTCCTAGCCTTGCGGTTGAGAAACCCAACCGCAGGCTTTCACTCGCAGTTCCGATGGTCGCGATGGTCAAGACCATCGCGACCATCATTTTGCACGCTTGTATATGCTGTGGGTGGTGACCCACAGCTATACGAGCATCCACTAGGATGCTCCATATTAATGGAGGTGGGCCCTGATTCAGAGCGAGCGCTCTGGTCAGAGCGTCCGGCTCTGAATCAGGGCCTATATACCAAATATATGCCAAATGTGATTTTGTGATAAACGTACAAAGGGCGGTATTCAATTGTTATAGCGCGCCCGATCTCCCATCTAAAGTGACAGGAGATCGCGGGGCGCTATTCAATTGTTGCTGTTTTTTGCGCTGATCGCGCCCAAAGTGTTCAGATTTAGCCACGTAAAATGGCTGCCCCTGACAAAAGTGCTGGAGGCGATCGCGAAAAGTGCTGTTGGGGCACCCAAACAGGTCACTTTTCACCCATTTCAGCTCGCACCCACCCGGGGCTGCGAGCTGAAATAGCGTGCTGGCAGCTGATCCCGCAACAATTGAATAGCTCGTAACCAAAGGGTTAGGGGCCGTTGTAAAGTGTATGGAATAGATGACAGTATAAGTAAGGGAAGGAAAAGCATGAGGTAAGAGGGCCCTGCTCATGAGAGCTTACATTCTAAAGGGGAGGAGCAGACAGACAAGGGTGACACGGATAGGGGGGACAGTAATACCTGGTCAAACTATCGATAGCCCGACTTCTTTGTCTGGGTAGGTAACGGATGATTCTCCTTACTATGTTCATCTTATTACATCACAAAGTTGGAAGAAATCATTGGTTAACCTTTGAACTAATCTCTCACATAACACAACACCCATATAAATAAAAGACAATAATAATAACCTTTAGACTAAGCTGTTTTTCTTCCCAGGTAAATTTTGTTTCCTGTTTCTATTTCAGACGTTGTCCTTGGTTTTTCCTCTCAGTGCCTTTCCTACATCCACATCAAGAACTAAATCTACATTTTAATTCCCCCTTTTAGAGGGAACCAGGAATGTATTTGCCTGAAATTATACCCATTATTCCCATTTCCCAGCAGAATTAGATTTCTGAGAATTAGATCACTTCCTGATGTAGCTCCACATATCGGTTTTTGGTAACAGGGCAGTTACATCACATGCCTGGGGTTCTGCTTATGCGTTTCTACTTTGCAAATGTCCCTAGCAAATGCTTTGCTCTATTGTATAACATATATTTCTGTTTTTGCTTTACATACACCCAGGGCCGGATTAACAATGGGGCGGGTGGAGCTACAGCTCCAGGCCTCCCATTGGAAATAGGCCCATAGGATACACAGACTGGAAAAAAATGTTTTTTTTTCCTGTCACCACCAACAGTCCATCTCACTGCCCAGCTCACTCACCTCCCAGCCGCCCGAAGTATAGCCCTTTCTAACCCCCAATTCCCCCCCCTCGGTGGGTCTACTCACTGGCAGTCCCAAAGCCCCGCCCACCGCTGGTCGCCGAAGCTCCGCCCACGAGTCATCTGAAGCTCCGCCTCCTGTGCTGTCGTAAGCTGTGTCCTAGCTCAGGAAGGAAAGCAGCCCAGGTCCCAGCACGCTCAGAATCTTTCAGCAGGTCAGTGTATTATCTGGCCCCTGTGTATGTATGTATGTGTATATTGATAGACATATCTATATAGATATGCATATAGGTGTTAAATCAGGTGGGAACACAGGTACATTTATGTATGTATATACAATGTATATATAATATATAATAAAGTATATATATATGTGTGTGTGTTTGTATGTTATATATATATATATATATATATATATATATAATATGTGTGTGTATATATAAATATATAAATATGTGTGTGTGCATATATATATATATATATATATTTATATACGCAGACATGCATATTTATATTAGGGGTGAGCGGGTTCGGATTTCTGAAATCCGAACCCCCCCGAGCCCCCCCGAGTCGAGTCCGATCCGAGTCAGGCTCGACTTTTCCCGCCTGACTCGGATCTGAAATCGAGGCAAAACGTCATCATCCCGCCTTCCGGGTCTCGCGGGTTTTGGATCCTATATAAGGTACCCGCGTCGGCGCCATTTTCTCACTCGGCTGTGGACAGTGAAGAGGGAGGGTGGGAGTTAGGGCTGTGTACTGTAGTGTAGTGTAGTGCTGCTGTTGTCCACTACTTCAAAGTCCATAGGGGCTGGCTGTGTTGTGCTGTGCTGCTGTTGTTAATAGGGGCTGTGTCCACTACTTCAAAGTCCATAGGGGCTGGCTGGACTGTGTTGTGCAGTCAGTTCTCCATAGGGGCTGTGTCCACTCCAAAGTCCTGTGCAGTGTCCCAGTCCTAAAGGAGTGCTGTAGTGTTGTCCAGGGGGTGCTCTGTCCATCAGGGGTGCTCCCCCCAAGTGCTAAAAAAATAATATATTTTCTGTGTTTGTGAATTGTGTGCGCAGTAGCCGCACGTGCATCAACAAAGTAGTGCCAAGCGTGCGCCTGTGTCATAAGTAAAGGGTCGGCTGGCTTGACCGTTAAAGGGTGCTGTAACCCCCGAAAGTACACTCCAGTCCAAACCAAAAAAAAATTATTTTCTGTGTTTGTGAATTGTGTGCGCAGTAGCCGCACGTGCATCAACAAAGTAGTGCCAAGCGTGCGCCTGTGTCATAAGTAAAGGGCCGGCTGGCTTGACCGTTAAGGGTGCTGTAACCCCCGAAAGTACACTCCAGTCCAAACCAAAAAAAAAATTATTTTCTGTGTTTGTGAATTGTGTGCGCAGTAGCCGCACGTGCATCAACAAAGTAGTGCCAAGCGTGCGCCTGTGTCATAAGTAAAGGGCCGGCTGGCTTGACCGTTAAGGGTGCTGTAACCCCCGAAAGTACACTCCAGTCCAAACCAAAAAAAAAATTATTTTCTGTGTTTGTGAATTGTGTGCGCAGTAGCCGCACGTGCATCAACAAAGTAGTGCCAAGCGTGCACCTGTGTCATAAGTAAAGGGCCGGCTGGCTTGACCGTTAAGGGTGCTGTAACCCCCGAAAGTACACTCCAGTCCAAACCAAAAAAAAAATTATTTTCTGTGTTTGTGAATTGTGTGCGCAGTAGCCGCACGTGCATCAACAAAGTAGTGCCAAGCGTGCGCCTGTGTCATAAGTAAAGGGCCGGCTGGCTTGACCGTTAAAGGGTGCTGTAACCCCCAAAGTACACTCCAGTCCAAACCAAAAAAAAAATTATTTTCTGTGTTTGTGAATTGTGTGCGCAGTAGCCGCACGTGCATCAACAAAGTAGTGCCAAGCGTGCGCCTGTGTCATAAGTAAAGGGCCGGCTGGCTTGACCGTTAAAGGGTGCTGTAACCCCCGAAAGTACACTCCAGTCCAAACCAAAAAAAAATTATATTCTGTGTTTGTGAATTGTGTGCGCAGTAGCCGCACGTGCATCAACAAAGTAGTGCCAAGCGTGCGCCTGTGTCATAAGTAAAGGGCCGGCTGGCTTGACCATTAAAGGGTGCTGTAACCCCCAAAGTACACTCAAGTCCAAACCAAAAAAAAAATTATTTTCTGTGTTTGTGAATTGTGTGCGCAGTAGCCGCACATGCATCAACAAAGTAGTGCCAAGCGTGCGCCTGTGTCATAAGTAAAGGGCCGGCTGGCTTGACCGTTAAAGGGTGCTGTAACCCCCAAAGTACACTCCAGTCCAAACCAAAAAAAAAATTATTTTCTGTGTTTGTGAATTGTGTGCGCAGTAGCCGCACGTGCATCAACAAAGTAGTGCCAAGCGTGCGCCTGTGTCATAAGTAAAGGGCCGGCTGGCTTGACCGTTAAAGGGTGCTGTAACCCCCAAAGTACACTCCAGTCCAAACCAAAAAAAAAATTATTTTCTGTGTTTGTGAATTGTGTGCGCAGTAGCCGCACGTGCATCAACAAAGTAGTGCCAAGCGTGCGCCTGTGTCATAAGTAAAGGGCCGGCTGGCTTGACCGTTAAAGGGTGCTGTAACCCCCAAAGTACACTCCAGTCCAAACCAAAAAAAAAAATATTTTCTGTGTTTGTGAATTGTGTGCGCAGTAGCCGCACGTGCATCAACAAAGTAGTGCCAAGCGTGCGCCTGTGTCAGAAGTAAAGGGCCGGCTGGCTTGACCGTTAAAGGGTGCTGTAACCCCCGAAAGTACACTCCAGTCCAAACCAAAAAAAAAATTATTTTCTGTGTTTGTGAATTGTGTGCGCAGTAGCCGCACGTGCATCAACAAAGTAGTGCCAAGCGTGCGCCTGTGTCATAAGTAAAGGGCCAGCTGGCTTGACCGTTAAAGGGTGCTGTAACCCCCAAAGTACACTCCAGTCCAAACCAAAAAAAAAATTATTTTCTGTGTTTGTGAATTGTGTGCGCAGTAGCCGCACGTGCATCAACAAAGTAGTGCCAAGAGTGCGCCTGTGTCATAAGTAAAGGGCCAGCTGGCTTGACCGTTAAAGGGTGCTGTAACCCACAAAGTACACTCCAGTCCAAACCAAAAAAAAAATTATTTTCTGTGTTTAGCCGCACGTATATATCAAATCGATATAACATAAATGGAGGACCAAACTTTCTCCGATAAAAATAAAATAGAGAAAGATCAAGAACCACTTCCTCCTAGTGCTGAAGCTGCTGCCACTAGTCATGACATAGACGATAACATGCCATCAACGTCGTCTGCCAAGGCCGATGCCCAATGTCATAGTAGAGGGCACATACAATCCCAAATGGCAAAGTTCAGGAAAATGACCTTGAAAAAGACATTTAAATCAGCTGAAGAGAAACGTAAACTTGCCAATATGCCATTTACGACACGGAGTGGCAAGGAACGGCTAAGGTCGATCCCTAGTATGTTCATGACTAGTGGTTCAGCTTCACATGACGATGGAAGCCCTCCTCCCACTAAAAAAATCAAAAGAGTTAAGCTGGCAAAAGCACAGCGAAGAACTGTGCTTTCTAAGAAGATATCACAAATCCCCAAGGAGAGTCCAAGTGTGGTGGTGGTTGCGATGCCTGACCTTCCCAGCACTGGACGGGAAGAGGTGGCTCTTTCCACCATTTGCACGCCCCCTGCAAGTGCTGAAAGGAGCACCCACAGTCCACTTGCTGATATGCAAATTGAAGATGTCACTGTTGAAGTACAACAGGATGAGGATACTGGTGTAGCTGGCGCTGAGGAGGAAGTTGGCGAGGAGGATTCTGATGGTGATGTGGTTTGTTTAAATCAGGCTCCGGGGGAGACAGTTGTCCGTGGGATGAAAAAGCCCATCACGGTCATGCCTGGGCAGAAGACCAAACATTCCACCTCTTTGGTCTGGCAATATTTCTATCCAAATCCGGACAACAACTGTCTTGCCATATGTACCATATGTAAAGGTGAAATAAGTAGGGGTAGGGACGTCAACCACCTAGGAACATCCTCCCTTATACGGCACCTGCAGCGCGTTCATAAAAACTTACTGTCAAGTTCAGAAACTTTGGCTAAGACCGTAAGCAGTCCAGGGACACCTAAATCCCGTTGTCCTGTTGTATCCAAGCGCCTGCAAACCACACCGTCAACTCCCTCCTCGTCAATTTCCTCCTTAGTCAGGATCGGAAGTAGTCCTGCAGGCCATGTCACTGGCATGACTGACTCTCCTATCCGGGATTCCTCTGGAGGATCCTGCATTGCTACGCCTACTGCTGCCGCTGCTGCTGTTGCTGCTGCTGGGAGTCGTTCATCATCCCAGAGAGGAAGTAGGAACACCACTACTTTTACTAAACAATTGACCCTCCAACAGTCCTTAGCGAGGAGGATGAAGTACGACAGCAGTCATCCTGAAGCAAAACGTATAACTGAGGCCTTGACTGCTATGTTGGTGTTAGACGTGCGTCCGGTATCCGCCAGTGTGTCCCCGGTTCCAAATCCCGTCTAGATTCCACTTCACTAGGCAGGCGATACCGAGACTGTACAGAAACGTCAGAAAAAGTGTACTCAGTGTCCTGAAAAATGCCGTTGTACACAATGTCCACTTAACCACGGACATGTGGACAAGTGGAACAGGGCAGACTAAGGACTATATGACTGTGACAGCCCACTGGGTAGATGTATCACCTTACGCAGCAACAGCAGCAGCGTCACCAGTAGCAGCATCTCAGAAACGCCAGCTCGTTACAAGGCAGGCTACGCTGTGTATCACCGGTTTCAGTAAGAGGCACACCGCCGACAACCTCTTAGAGAAACTGAGGGAAATCATCGCCCAGTGGCTTACCCCACTTAGACTCTCCTGGGGATTTGTGATATCTGACAACGCCACCAATATTGTGCGGGCATTACATCTGGGCAAATTCCAGCACGTCCCATGTTTTGCTCACAAAAAAATTGGTGGTGCAGAATTTTCTGAAAAGCGACAGGGGCGTGCAGGAGACGCTTTGGGTGGCCTGAAAAATTTCTGGCCACTTTCGCCATTCAGCGACTGCGTGCCGAAGACTGGAGCGCCAGCAAACACTCTTGAACCTGCCCCGCCATCACCTGAAGCAAGAGGTTGTGACGTGGTGGAACTCAACCCTCTATATGCTTCAGAGGATGGATGAGCAGCAAAAGGCCATACAAGCCTATACATCCACCTATGACATAGGCAAAGGAGGGGGTATGCACCTGACTCAAGCGCAGTGGAGAATGATTTCCGTGTTGTGCAAGGTTCTCCAGCCCTTCGAACTTGTCACACGTGAAGTCAGTTCAGACACAGCCAGCTTGAGTCAGGTCATTCCCCTCATCAGGCTTTTGCAGAAGCAGCTGGAGAAAGTGAAGGAGGAGCTAAGACGGAGCGATTCCGCTCGGCATGTGGGACTTGTGGATGAAGCCCTTCATTCGCTTTGCCAGGATTCCAGGGTGGTCAATCTGTTGAAATCAGACCACTACATTTTGGCCACCGTGCTTGATCCTAGGTTTAAAGCCTATGTGGTGTCTCTCTTTCCGGCCGACACAAGCCTGCAGAGGTGCAAAGACCTGCTGGTGAACACACTGTCAGCTGAAGCGGAACGTGACACGTCAACGGCTCCTTCTTCATTTTCTCCCGCAACTGGGGCTGCCAGGAAAAAACTTAGGTATCCTAAGCCACCCGCTGGCGGTGATGCAGGGCAGGCAGGACCAAGTTTGGACATCTGGTCCGGACTGAAGGACCTGGCAACAATTTCTGACATGTCTACTGTCACTGCATATGATACTGTCACCATTGACAGAATGGTGGAGGATTACATCGGTGACAGCATCCAAGTAGGCATGTCAGACAGTCCATACCTGTACTGGCAGGAAAAAGAGGCAATTTGGAGGCCCCTGTACAAGCTGGCTCTATTTTACCTGAGTTGCCCCCCTCCAGTGTGTACTCCGAAAGAGTGTTTAGTGCAGCCGGGAACCTTGTCAGCGAAAGGCGTAGGAGGTTGCTTCCACAGAATGTGGAGAAGATGATGTTCATCAAAATGAATTATCAGCTCTTCCAGGGAGACCAGCCTCCAGAAGGTACAGAGGGACCTGTGGTGGTGGATTCAAGTGGGGACGAGTTAATACTTTGTGAGGATGAGGATGTACACACTGAAGACGGTGAGGAATCGGTGGATGAGGAGGATGAGGATGACATCTTGCCTCCGTAGAGCCAGTTTGTGCAGGGACACATTAATTGCCAGCTTGTTTTGTGGGGGCCCAAACGAACCAATCATTTCAGCCACAGTTGTGTGGCAGACCCTGGCGCTGAAATGATTGATTTGTTAAAGTGTGCATGTCCTGTTTATACAACATAAGGGTGGGTGGGAGGGCCCAAGGACAATTCCATCTTGCACTTCTTTTTTTTCTTTGCATTATGTACAGTTTGGGGCCTAGTTTTTCTAACTGCCATCCTGTCTGCCACTGCAGTGTCACTCCTAGATGGACCACGTGTTTGTGCCGCCCACTCGTGTCGCTTAGCATAGTCATCCAGCTACCTCGGTGCAACCTTTTGGACATGAAAACACTATTGTGAGGTGTGAGGTGTTCAGAATAGACTGGAAATGAGTGGAAATTAAGGTTATTGAGGTTAATAATAGCATAGGAGCAGAGAAACCAACAAATTCTGTGATTTTAGCTGTTTTTATGCTTTTTAAAAAAAAAATACAGATCCAAAACACAAAACCCAGAACCCAAAACACGGAAGGGTGGTTTTGGCAAAACCAATCCAGATCCAAAACACGAAGAAAGATCCAGATCCAAAACCAAAACACAAAACACGAAAAGTGGCCGGTGCACACCCCCCCTAATTTATATATATATATATATATACACACACACATATGTATGAACAATGTCCGTGTGGTCCGGCTCTCCTGTAGAAAAAATGCTTAGCTGGGTGCCTGCAAAAAGTCAGTGGGGGGTGCAGCTCTCTATGCTCTTAAAAACAACACAGCTTCGGCATTATATTTGCATACATACAACACACACACGCATTTGCATACATACAGTACACACACACGCATTTGCATACATACAGTACACACACACGCATTTGCATACATACAGTACACACACACACGCAGATAGACCATGATTCAGAAGCATATTAAGAGAGGAGGGGGCATTCCCCGTCTGGGGCCCCCTCCTCTCTCCCTGGCAGCCGGCCACGTCCCCGCAGCAGTAAACTCAGGGCACTAGACTGTGCCCAGGGTCACCGGGAAAATGGTGCAATTTCCCTACTGCGCATGTGCAAAACGCTGAGAAAATGGCCGCGGCGACTATTGGGCAGCGCTACAACTGATGCAGGACTTCGGAGGCGTAAGTATTAAAAACAATATGGGTGCAGGGTGTGTGCGGTGTGGGCCCTCCCTGGACCCAGGGGCTCGTGTGCACTGCACACCCTGCACCCATTATAAACACGTGATTGCTTGTACCAGCAGAAAGGAGTTTCATTAAATAAATCAATACTGTGATTGCATTTGTGGACGCAAATGCAATCGCCTACAGAACACAGTTGCTAAAATATGCTAATGCTTACCAAAACATAGCCGGCACAAAGATGCCCACTGTTGCCTTCTCATATCTGTCCAATGTCCCTCTTCTGCATAAACATCAGTACCATCAACGTATATAGGGTTGTTACACAGCATTTACAACAAGTCTGAGCAGCCGCAATCACTGCACGTCTCAGTGCATGCAGAGAGCTCTCATGCTGCGTATGCAATGGCTAATTTATGCACGCCCATGAAACGGACAGGCACGCCTGCATCTATCTGACCACTCTCCCGTCACCACCCCCAAACGCTGACAGCCTGTCACTCACATTATGATGTATTCCCCTGTGCGTCTTTAACCGCAATGCGATGGCTGCGCACGTGCAGTGCGGCATATACACATGTGTGATGGCAAATAATTGCTCGATCTGCATCTGTAATTGCCATTGCATCCACTGCTGAATCGGGCCCTGTATTAATTACTTCACTAAATGTATAATACAAGGTTTTCCCTAAAAATGTTTAATATATATTTATTAATGATTGTGGGAACCATTTTCTTTTTACACTTGTGTCTCCTTGCGTCTGAATAAAAATGGCAATCTTGGCAATCTAACACAGGCTAAACACAGCAGTTATGCATATATAAAACTCTTATTAGGTATATCTTTGTACCTGCTACAGTGTAGATGTAAATACATTATGATGGGGATAATATTAGCTTCCACAGCTAATATTACATCATTGACACAACTATCAGAATTGGATCTGCCGGGCAGGGGTCGGGGAAATCCTGACTAGGCCCCACCTACACAGATCCATCCCATTATCATGTAGGGTAGTGACTCATCCTGACTCCATGGCATACTTCCCGGAAAGTGTAGACACTTGTCGAAACTTAGGACTCGCATGCATGAGTTCATTGACATCACCACACAAAGACGCGATGGAGCTCATATAGGGGGAGATTTATCAAATCTTGGAAAGAGATGAAGTGGGGAAGTTGTCCATACCTACCAATCAGCTTCTAACTGTCATTTTACAATCTGTGCTAAAAAAATGACAGTGAGAGGCGTATTAGTTGCAGGGCAGGACAGTAACGCCCATGATCGCATTGCAAAAAGCGATCCTATCGGGCGGATGTATCATCCGGGACATGCAGGAACACGGGCTCCGAAAGGAGCCCGTCCCTGTGTTGTCTCCGGAGAGCTGCTGACCAGTGCAGGGGCTGGTGCGCGTGCGCAGTCCCGCGGACTGCACATACACATCCAATATAGCCAGGGAGGTTTCCGGTGGATCCCTCCACCAGCTAATAGTGCACGGTGTAGGCCATAGGCTACAGCGGCTATCGTCATCTTCAGACGGCGCTAGCTGCGGGGTCCAATATCTAGAATGTATCGCATTCCACATATTGGTAAATTTGGCAGCATCGCATCCCCATAGAAACTTATGGGGGAGGCGGCTGCCAGCGGTAATGGAGCAATAACAGCAGGTATACCTGCTGCGGTCCCTCCTTAATACATATGGGGGATACTTAATATTTGAGATTTTCACTTTGATAAATGGGCCCCTGAAAATCTTTCCTGTTGAGTCGGCTATTGTGAGAAATTACAGAGGGCTCTGCTGGTTTCCTCTCCTAGGGCTCTATTTATTAACATTATTTTTACTAAAATAAAGTGAAAAAGGGTGTTTTCACACCCTTTTCACATTATTTTAGTTTCACCTGTAGTTATTACAGGGCAATTGGAGTAGAATTAGTAAAATTCTACTCCAACCCCCAGTATCACTTATTTTTAGTAAAGCAGATCGCATTTCCCATAATTGTAATGGGAAATGTGATCTGTGTGCAAGTTACTAAAAATAAATTGTAAAAAAATACCGGGGGAAGCCCTGTGATAATAACGCCACCTGGAGGTGGCGTTATCCAGGGTCTCCCCCGGTTACCGGGCTCCCACTCTGCTCTAACGGAGAGAGCAGAGGCGGGAGCCGGTACCAGTAATCAGCTATGTGGTCTAAGTAGACCGCAAGCTGATTACTGTAAAAAAAAGAAAAAAAAATTAAACATTTTTTTTTTTCCTTACCTGAATCCAGGGACCGGTGATCGGGCCTCCGGTGATGGCTCCTCTCCGGTCAGCTGGTCTCCCACAGTGCACTGGGGCCCGGTCATCAGGTGATCGGGTCCCAGTGCAGTATGGGAGATCACCTGATCGGGAAGCCCGGAGAAGATCACCGGAGGCCAGGAGGATGCAGGTAAGTGTAATGAAGGGAGGGGGGGTCGCGGGGGGGGGGGAGGGGGGGGTCGCGGGGGTCCACGATCGCGGGGGCGGGGCTTAGCGCCAGGGGCGGGGCTTAGCGTCGGTGGGGGGGGTAGTAGCGGTGGTCGGTCGGTGCATGCGCGGGCTCTTAGTCGCGGTTTTTTTTCCGAAAATACCGCGACTAGAGTGCGGATGGGATCCGCAGGGACAGAGCTTTATCGCAAGCTCTGTCCCTGCAAGGGATTTATAGTAAATCCCTGTGATATTGCCTGAATTCGCAATGCAGGGCTTGCATATTATCGCAACAGCGAATACGAAACAAATCACAGCTGTGCATGAATTAGTGTCCACCTATGAATCAGAAATGTGTTTTATTTAGTTTACACCAAATAGAGCATGCATGTTTACCTAGCAAAGCGTAAGTCCCCAAACATTTATGCCTAGCAAATTACATTGCAATAATGATTGGCTAGGCTTGAGCACAACTATTGACACTTTTAAATTTACTTTTGCAAACACATTACATTGTCCTGAAATGAATATACTTTTTTATGCTTCAGAAATGTGGTATTTATTGCCAATACATTCAGTAAGGATTTATTATATACATTTTTAGTAGCCTTTTTTTCTAATCTTTCAGCTGTGTTTATTAATTATTACTTGTTTTTAATACTTTTTCAGTCTAATTTTTTTGACATATAGGGCCAAATGTAATAGGGTGAGAGTTTAGAAAATGTGAGTTTAACAGTAAACTCTCACATTGGTTGAGTTTTATCTTCAAAATGGGAAAATATCTGGATGACAGTTTAAATCGTGAGAGTTTTTTGAGACTAAAAACATGTGTTTGCATTTTCTCAGACTCTATTACATTAGCCATGTTTAAAAAGTGTGAGAGTATACTGATAAACTCTCACATTTTCTAATCTCTCACCCTATTACATTTGGCCCATAGTGTAGAAGATATTATGGCCAATCATCATCTCCATCCCAAAACTATGTCTTCAGGTCATGTGTGAGCCATTTTATGACGCCTCTTTAGGTTGCCATGTCATGTCATCACATAGGGGCCTATTAATCAATTATTTTTAAGGGATATCCTGCAAATAATTATCCCCCAAATGTATCTTAAGAGGTTCGCAGCAGAAATTAGAGATATCTGCTGTGATTCCTGGGGGCTGCTTTCTTAACAAATTTACCACCTTCAGTGCTATATTTCAGCAGGAATAACCTGGGCCAAAATGTATTTTCTAAAAGATAAGTTTTACTTTAAAGTCCCTTTTGATAATTTTTATTATTAATTTTCATTAAGTATAAAGTTATTTCAGCAATAAAGAGATGTAAAGTTGTAAAGGTATACATTGTCATAAGTCATTAGGTAAATATAATGATGGTATACTATACATTCTATACAGGTAAAACATACATATAATAAGTTATTAGAACAAGTATAGTAGCCGAGTTGTTGGTGTGACCCAATAAATAACAATGTATATGATTGACAAACAGACAAAAATATTCACGAAAATATTTCCGATTGAGTAAGAGTATAACAGATACAAAATCCAAAAATAAGGGGTTATTATTAAACACAAAAGGAGTAAGACAAGAGGGTAGAAAGGAGGAGGGAGTTTAAAGCCTTCAGTATGCTAAAATTGAACATATAAATTTAGATTAATCCAGGATTTGTTTATGACAATGTAGTGAGAAGTGACCTATACCTGCTGTAGAAAAAATGATCAATCCGAAGTATTGGAAAGACACTTAAGGAGAGCCCACTCAGTGGATCCAAAAACTCTGGCGATATCATATTGAGTATTTGTATCTAGTTTATCTATATAAATTTCCCATTTTCTGTAAAATTTTTCTACCCCTTTGTTGACATCAGGGAAGGTAGAACGTCTGTCAAAATAGAGCAGCTGTAGCACTTTCTGTTTTACTTCCATAAGGGTAGGGGCTGTTCTAACTGTCCAATGTATAAGTATGATCTTCTTCCCTATAGTCATTATAACGGTCAAAAGTTGTAAAATGTTTGATTTGTGGGGGCCCAGGTCCCATTTTTGAAATGCAGAAAACAGACAAGAATGTGGATCAGGTCGTACTCTAAGGGAAAAGACTGCATTAACAAAGTCGATAAGTTTATTCCAGAATTTTTTAATTTTACAGCACTCCCACATACAATGAATGAAATTAGCTGAATGGGATCCACATTTCAAACATGCACCTGTCTTGGTTGATGACATATGTCTTCTTTGGGCAGGTGTTATGTATGCCCTAAGGATAGTACGTATGTGTACTTCTAGTAAATACGCTGAATTTAAGCGACGTAAGGTTATTTCGGAGTGAGAAATTAAGTCTGTCAGATCTGTTATCTATGGTATATCTAACCACCATTTTGCTACTAAGACTGCCCATTGTGAGGAGGGAAGTTTGGGTAAGAGATGATGGGGTACAAAATATTTAGTCTTAAATTAATTCATTTGTAGGAGGTTTAGGAGAGAATCTAAGTAATCAGGATTCAAATTGGTGGAAGTAAAGTGAGAAACAGAAGATGGATAATGCCTTACTTGTAGATACATGTAAAACTGGCGGTTAGGGAGATTAAATTGTTGTTGGAGGTCTGCAAATGAAACTAGAGAGCCTCCTGGGTCGAAAACTTTAAAAGAGCAATTTAGACCTTTATTCCCCCACGTGAGAAAATTTGTATAGATGGGGGAAAAGATGGGTTACCCCATAATGGTATGAATTTGGAGAATAAATGATTCCTATTGAGCTTCTTATTAATGGCCAACCAAGCACAATAAGTATCTTTAAACATAATATGAGATAGGATAGACATTGGAACATCTGAGGTTTTAATATGCAAAAGGGAACTTGGAGAGTAGGGTTCAAATAAAGCTAAGTCTAGATTATTATCCGTATAGGTACTTTTTTCCAATAGCCAGTCACTGATATATCTGAAGAAGACTGAGAGAGAAAGCAAAGCAAGATCTGGAGCACCTAATCCACCATTACCTCAAGTGGCCTTCAATTTTTGCATAGCTATTCTTGGTCTCTTACCCTGCCACAGAAATCTAGAAAATACTTTTTCAAGTTTTGAAATATCATCTTTAGTCAAAGCTATGGGTAACATCTGATTAAAATAAAAAATCTTTTGAAAAATTACACTTTTTATAACTGCCATCCTACACATTAAAGAGAGGGGCAGAGACTTCCAGTTATCAAGCATTAACGTGACTTTAGAGATAACTGGAGTGAAGTTTGCTTTGTAAAGTGCAGAAAGATCTGCTGTGATATTTACACCCAGATACTGGATTTGAGTAGTTGTTACTTGAAATGAGGATATGTCTGAATTTTCGGGAGGACAAGAAAAATTCCCACTAATATTTAAAATCTCAGACTTAGCTATATTAATCTTGTAACCTGAGGCAAGTCCAAATGATTTGATGATATCCATTACCACTGGAAGGGAATGCTATGAGTCAGAGAGGAATAAAAGCATATCATCAGCGAAAAGAGCAACCCTTTAATGTCCCTTTTGAGCAGAATTAGAGTCCACACATGGCATTCCAGTAAATAATGAGTGAAAATGTTGCTTTACTTCCAGCATGGAAATCAGGAAACAATATGGACAGAAAATAATAAACAAACCTAGCCCTCACTCAGGCACTAGCTCACTTCTTGAGCCCTCTCTATAAAAGCAGTTAGTCTGCATGAAAGTCTCTCAGTTTTGGAGAATGGTGGTGGACCCTGCCACATGCAGGACTGGACAATGGCATCCTGGCCTAGTATAGCTTTCACAGCTTGTTGGCTGCCACCTCTCACAAGGACAGTGTCAGAGGTATAGGGATCTTCCTGCCTCCTTGCAGGTAGGAATCCTGTGCACCTGGCCTGCTTCATTCTGACTGCAGCCCCGCCTGGACTGTCTGTGTCCACCAGCAGCCTCACCTGGGCTCTGGTCATATGGCAGCCAATTAGGCATCTTCCCACAATCCTTTTCTTCTCTGTATGGGCGGATCTTTCCTGCTCCACACTGAATCTGCTGCTCGACAGCGCCATCTCTGGTGATACTGCCACTATATATATATATATATATATATATATACTATCATCATATGATGAAAGGAAGACACTCTCCAGACTTGGCTTGATGTTTGCAATATTAATCAGTTTAATAGGACATACCAAATTAATTTGCCAACATTTCGGTTCTTTAAGAACCTTTGTCACGGCATCTCAGTATTTCTTAACATCAGCAAGTTTTAACTGTTAGTCCCATAGGTCAGGTGTGGTATGCCATTCAGGTGTGGCATACCACACCTGACCTATGGGACTCACAGTTAAAACTTGCTGATGTTAAGAAATACTGAGATGCCGTGACAAAGGTTCTTAAAGAACCGAAACGTTGGCAAATTAATTTGGTATGTCCTATTAAACTGATTAATATTGCAAACATCAAGCCAAGTCTGGAGAGTGTCTTCCTTTCATCATATGATGATAGTATATATATATTTGTGGGTAACTATCAAAGCTACCCTGGAAAGCACCCCAGCAATTGATACATACAAAAGTGAGAGTGCCGGATCACGTCTCTCTCTCTCTCTCTCTCTCTCTCTCTCAATATATATATAAAATAGTTTTTCTATAGCTCCACCCCCGGGAGCTTCACCCACAGTTCCTGAATCTATTTTTCCAGAAACATAGCCCTGACCACCTTGGCCCCAGTAGCTAATGTCATCTGAAGATGGCATTAGTCATTGTTGCTACAGGCTTCCTATCACAAAAAGCACAGGGAGAGGTCCATAGGATCCCTCCCCGACACTCTGCACTTGAGCTTGTATGGTCAATACAGAGAGGAAGTTGGTCACAATTGGAGAAGCACAGTTTGGCTTCTAGCTAAGCAAGAGACCCAGAGAATGGTGAAAACTGATTACAGGCTTGAAGTGCAGCAGCGTGCTGTGGTGTTTGCAGACCTCCCAATTGTCCTTTGCAGGGCAGTTCCGCTATCATGCTTTAGGGTGTGATGGGGAAGGTTGAGAGGTCATTCTCCCTCAGCTGCTGCTCTGGTAAACTAAATTTCATGGTCTCAAAACACTTTTCAACATTCCGCATACATTTTTCTAATCAACAAAATGATTACCTATCTTTACTCAGATACTCTGCTTCATCTATTCCCTGTGTAGGATTAAAGCTAAAAGACCAGCCAAAATACATGAGTTACAGGTGGAATGAACCAAAATTCCTTCACGCCCATGTACTGGACTGATCAACAATTACCATAAACATTTTATTAAAGTCACTGCTGAAGTGGGTCCTATGTAAAGTACTTTGATGACAAAACGCATAATTTAAGAACGAGGTCTTACAGTTAGGTTCACACCCCAAAACTTCAGTCTCCACAGATTTTGACCAGACATACTGCTAGTCCTTTATTTTCTCTTTTATTTGTCTCAAACTATCTTTTCCCCATTATTGAACTTTGTTTCCTTGCCTTGCTTCAGACCAACAGACATTTTATCAGGCAGCCTGTCTCCCTGCAGATATCACAGACATACAGGGATATATTTACTAAAGTGAAAGTTTTTAGAAGTGGAGATATTGCCCAAAGCAACCAATCAGATTCTACTTAACATTTATCTAGCACCTTCTAGAAGATAATAGCTAGAATATGATTGGTTGCTATGGGCAACATCTCCACTTCTAAAAACCCGCACTTTAGGAAATATACCCCACACTGTGAGATATCTCACAGTGTATTGGCCCCGATATCTGCGCTCCTCCCAAGGGGAGGAGACATTTCCCCTTCCATCCCTGTGAAGGAACATGGGAAAATGTTTGTCGGTTGGCCGAGGCCCTGTATACGTCTGATGCAGTCGACTTTCACTTTGAAAATATGAGATTGAACAGGCATGCTAGATGATCTGGAATGCCAAACCGATCTATATTTTCAGATTGGTCGCTCGCATAAACTGTGCAATTATCTGGCAGATCCGCCGATATAGGGTGGATTGGCCAGATAATTGTATAGTGTATGCCCAGCATTAAAAGAAAAGAAAAAAATACTTGTCTCAGGTTTCATACATTACCATCACCACTCTGCCATATCATTACATGTACACATAGTTGTTCTCCAATCATTATAAACAGATGCAAATTATTCCTGAAACTGTGCATCTGTAGTAATTGAACTATTTATTTTTCAATAGCTCTTTCTACAAGCAACAGCATTGTTCTAATCAACTGTTATACCAACTTGTTTTTATGAATACATCCTATCTAATCTGCTGGAACTTTTACCTTTATAATGGTAATAATAATATGGTTTATTTGGAAAACAATTTACAAGGGTCTACCAAGTTTCCTTACTAAATAATATCATTCAAAATCAACTTATATATCATCTGGTCAAAACTGCTAGTGCAGTCAGTATTATTGGAAACACAATCGAAACAGGAAACAGTCGGGAAGCCGGCGGACGCAATGCCGACTGCCGGCTTCCCGACTGCTGAATCCTGGCAAGGGTTAAATGACAGACTTCGAAATGTCGACGCCTGCCATTTTACCTACGCCAGGAGACTGGCGCCGGGGCATCCCAATCGAAGGTATGCCGGGCGCATACAGCCGCGGGGGGGGGAGGGTTAGGTTTAGGGCTCCTGGGGGAGACTTAGGGTTAGGCAACCCCCCGGGAGGTTAGGGTCAAGCTAGGGGAAGGGGTTTAGGGTTAGGTACCCCCGGGGGGAGGTTAGGGTTAGGCACCCCCCCGGGGGACTTAGGTTTAGGTGGCAGGGAAGGGGGGGTTAGGTTTAGGCACTTAGAGGGGGGATTAGGGTTAGGCACTTGGGGGGAGGTTAGGGTTAGGCACCCCTAAGGGAGGGTTAGGGTTAGGGGGTAGAATAGGTTAGTTTATACTTACCTTCCGACGTTTGGGATTTCCACCTGTGTCGGGCTGCTGCTGCCGGGATTTGCAAGCAGGCAGCTTTGCAATTGCGATTCTTGCAGATATGGTAGTGCAGCAGGAGGCATCACACCCCCTGTGCATTACTTATCCGAGCTGCGTTGTCCAATGCAGCATCGGATAATCTGCGTAACATCGGCCAGCTAAGGTGACTCTTGGGGTCACGCAGCCGTGAGAGCAAGAGGCCAGGAAATCTCCGTCAGCCGACGGAGATCCTTGTCTCTTCCCTTCCCCCCCAACGTCGACGACATACTTCCGTTTCAGGAAATGGAGGGCATAGCCGCCCCCTCCCCGCCCTCACTGTCAATCGCTGACAGTCTGCTGCCATTCTGCAGCGGGATTGCATACCCGCTTTGCACATGCGCAGAACGAGTCATGCGCCTGCACAGATTCCCGAACATCGGGAATCTGCATTCAGAAGTGCACTAGTATGCCTAATTTATGCACGCCCATGCAACAGCGTTCAAACGGACAGACATGCCTACATTTCTCCAACCACTCCCCCGTCATCACCCCCCTCACGGCCTGTCACTCACTCTGCGATGGATTCCTATCTGCGTGCGTAATCGCAGTGTGATCGCACAGTGCATACGCAATGGTTAACAATTGCTCGATCTGCGTATGTAGTTGCAATTGCGATCGCTGCTGGATCAGTCCCTCTGTCTTTTGGAGGATACAGATGATCCCCTTCCTTAGAAAGGTCTTTAATAGCAAGTGTGGTCATCTCTGAGGCTTGGTCAGCCTCTTCTTCCATCTCTAACACGAACAGAGTGCAGCACCGATATTTCTATACTGTTAGCATAAATGTGAGGTTTTTAGACACAGTCAGCCAATCAGGTACAGCCACGGATCATCAGCACTGAGGGCTGAAGCACCCACAGGTGATCTGGCTCCGAGCAAGCGCATATGTGTCTGTTTGGAGGTCAGCATGTGACACATTTTGCGTGAACATGCTCTCTGTACTTTCACTGTGCTTATACACCCCGTCCAACCCTCAGCCCAGCCTGTCTCTCTCCTGTTGGCACAAGGATGATTATGAATTTTTGATGTGCATGTGCAATACAAAATAAGTGCAAGTTATTGAATGAAAAGGGTTTCAAATGTGTTTGCTTCCAACTCTGCATAACCTGTTATGTCTTTATTGTAAATCTACCAGAATAAATCCAGATTCACAGGTAACTGGAGACTATTGAAAGGGATCATAAATCCTGGAGGTTGGAACATGTATAAATGCAGAAGCTGTGAGTTTGATCAAATCTTTGAGCACGTCTGCCAATGAAATGCCTGGAAGGGATATCATACACTGGACTGATGTATTTCATTCTTACTGCATTCCTGCTCTCAGATACTGGACTAGCACGTTTTGAGTTATTAGAGAGTAACATTGAGGCTGGGAGATCTCTCGTCCCTCTTCAGGTTCACACGCATTTGTCTATTCTGCTCTGGAGCTGGTGTTTACTGCTCTAGATTTTATTTATAATGTTGGTGGATCACATACTGATTGGACAGCTGCCTCCATTAACTCCGCCGGGACTCTGAAGACCTGAGAATCTATGATAGATTCAGGAATATTGTTGATCCCTCTTTCTGGAGTTAAGGTGCATACACACGGGACGATGTGCTGTATGACCGATATTGGTGAAAGATTTCCCTTGAACTTTCTGTAGTGCAGGACAAACGATATTGGGTGTACTCAGGCCCATATTGAATACTCAGGCCCATATTCAATTTGGAGCGAAAAGCCGTTTTCGCGTGTTTTTGGCGGAAATGTTTCACTGATGACATCATTTTCGCCTGTTTTGATTTTACTCCGTATTCAATTTGGAAGACTTTTTGCCTAGGCGGAAAGTCAATGCAATGTAATAGGCGAAAAATATTCACCTATGAATAGCAGGCAGAAAAAAGTGCAGAATTGGGGGTTTGGGGTGCAACGTTGCAGGAACCCCTGTGCAGCCTTTAGACAGTCCCCCAAAGGTAAACTGTGCCAAAACACATAAGGACACCCCAAAAAATCACTTTGAATTTGGGGGCAAAAAAAAAATTTGGGGGGACAAAGTAAAAAACTAGCGAACTTGACTCTGGGGGGGGTCCCTAAGTATGCCCCAGGTGTTTTTTTCATTGCAGGGGCTTGCGGCAGGTGGATTTTTCACATTTTTTTTATTAACTTTAAAATATGCTGACCCCCATTTTCAAGTATCCCAATTTTGCTGGGAAAAGTTATTTTCTGCAAAAAAACCGCCACAATATAATATTCTGCACCACAAATATGCTATTTAGCAGCTATTGAGCCCGTTTAAAAACACCAAATACCTTCAGCAAGCCAAATCGGGGGGTATCATAGTTAACCCCCATGTCAGAGCATCTTTTGGGAGGTGTCAGGCTGATTTCCCCAAATCTGACAGTACTTTCCGCTTGTTTAAGTTTCGCCGGGTCCCGTTTTCGCCTACTTTCAAATTGAATACGGCGATACGCGGGCACGTGCGCAATATTTTTCCGCCTGCAAAACAGGCGAAGTAGGCAAAAAGTCTGGGAGGCGAAAAAGTATCGCGGCTCAGCTCAAATTGAATACGGGCCTCAGTGGCAAATGCAGGATTTTGAAGAGGGGGTTTCCAAATCCTTGGTTACCGAACCAATAAAAAAACATCTATATCAAATATATATATACAGGGGCATCTTAAGAGAGGAGAGGGCCCGTGTGCATTCCCCGTGCCGGGCCTCCTCCTCTCTCTCCGGCAGTCAGTAGCCTATGACGGGGTACACATAGACTGACTGACACAGACAGACAGACGCATGCACGCACACACATACACCTCTATCACTAAAAAACATGAATGTAGCAGGCAAATAAATACAGCCAGCATGATTTATTAAAGACCCCCCTTCCCCCACTAGTACCCCTTATACAGTGCCCCCTGTAGTGGTCCTCCTCTGCAGTGCCCCCAGTAGTGACCTTTATACAGTGCCCCCAGTAGTGCCCCTTATGCAGTGCCCCCAATAATGTCCCACATACAGTGCCCCCCTATCTAGTGCCCCCCAGTAGTGGTCCCCCTATGCAGTGCCCCCAGTAGTGCCCCTAATACAGTGCCTTCAGTAGTGCCCCTTATACAGTGCCCCCAGTAGTGGTCCCCCTATGCAGTGCCCCCAGTAGTGCCCCTTATACAGTGCCCCCAGTAGTGCCTCTTATACAGTGCCCCCAGTAGTGCCAGTTCCCCCGTTAGTGCCTCTTATACAGTGCCCCCAGTAGTGCCAGAACCCCCAGTAGTGCCCCTTATGCAGTGCCCTCATTAGTGCCCCATATACAGTGCCCCCCTAAGTAGTGCCTCCAGTAGTGGCCACCCTATACAGTGCCCCTCATACAGTGCCCTCAGTAGTATCCCTTATACAGTGCCCCCAGTAGTGGTCCCCTCTATGCAGTACCCCCAGTAGTGGTCCCCCCTATGTACTGCCCCCAGTAATGGTCCCCCTATGCAGTGCTCCCAGTAGTGCCCTTCATACAGTGCCCTCAGTAGTGCCCCTTATACAGTGCCTCCAGTAGTGGTCCCCAGTATGCAGTGCCCTTTATACAGTGCCCCAGTAGTAGTTCCCCCTATGCAGTGCCCCCAGTAGTGGTCCCCCCTATGCAGTGCCCTCAGTAGTGGTCTCCCCAATGCAGTGCCCCCAGTAGTGCCCCCCTATGCAGTACCCTCAGTAGTGTCCCTTATATAGCGCCCCCAAAAATAGTCCCCATTGTGCACTCCTCCGTCCTTCCCGGCCCGCTCTGCACTATGGGAGAGACGTTATAACGTCTCTCCAAACATCCACTGCAGTAGCCGGAAGGCAGAGCTCATGAGTGAGCTCCAGTGGGCGCAGCAGTCAATGAGAGTCTGTCTGACTCTCATTGGCTGCTAAAACAAACACACCACTGCCGGGTCGTACGAGTGTACTACCCAGCGCCGGCGGCGGTGTGCTTGTTACCATGTAGTGTGGACTGCATTCACTGCGGTCCGCACTACACTTACTGAACGGCAGGCAGGGGGGTTTCTGGGTACTCAGAAGCCCCCCCTGCATGCGTGTATGACACTGAAAGATATCTTTGATAGATATCTTTCAGTGAAGTTATCCTGCCACATCTCTGAACAGGCAATTCCTGATGATATCGTCCAAGTTGGCTTGCATGTATGGACGACCAAAAATATTGTTATCGTCCAGCGGGAGTGCGCATCGTTGGTCGTTCTATGCATACACACAGAACAATATGAACGATATATCGTTGAACGATATCGTTATCGTTCATATCGTTCAAAGATATCGTCCCGTGTGTATGCACCTTTACAGTTATTTCAGGTGAAATCCTCTGGTTTTCATTAATAGGACTGATCAGCAACCTACTCGCATTCACTGCACAGACAAGAGTTTCCCGTTGAGTTACACTCACCAATGAGTCCATTTAACACATACTGAAACTAGTCGCATGATTGTGCTTAATTTTCCTACTGCGTCATTAACTACACTTGTCTAGTTAACAAACTGGTTTATTTATGTGGGGTATACACTTGGCAAACAGCAGAACCGACTGACACACCCAGCGACCATGCAATATTTTGGTAAGCATACACACTTACCAATCGGCCACACGGTGTATCTGGCCAGACATTACAACTGGGTGGGCATTTAAATATTGCTGCCCGGGTTTTGATGTCATTGTCGCTTGTTCCGTTGGCTAACATATGGGTCGGTCGGTCGTCTGTATGTACTGTATGCCAGGGCCAGCTCTAGGGGTGTTCGACCTTTGCAGTCGCACAGGGGCGCCACTCGTAGAGGGCACACCCCTCCCCAACATCCCGACTTCAGCAGGACAGTACTGTCCTGCTGTTCCACCCGTGGGCCGAAGTGGCCAGCTCTGTGGCGGTGCCATCCATTCAGTGACAGGAGAGGGGCAGGGGGAAGCCCAGCTAGTGAGGCTCCCCCCCAGCCTGACATTATTTGGAGGCGGGCACGCCTCCTAATAGCGTCATGTGGGGGCCTGGCCTATGGAAATCAGGCCACGCCCCCATTTTCGGTCATGCGCGGCTATTACAGATTTGTGATATATAGCTGTACAATTTTTCCAATCCTGAGGTCAAAAATTATTTTCACTCCTATTAGAAGGGTGCTGCCATTCAACTGTGGCTCCTCATAATGGATATTATGCGTTTCGTATTCACATGAGACTTCATCAGGGGTATCAGTAGTACAGAATGGAAAACAATTGTGAGGTGTCAGAACTGATGAATCAAGCTGGTAGTCCACCAGATATTCCTATTTAGTTATCGAATCGAGGAAACAATGCACCTCAAACTTGTGTACAATTTCAAAAATAAATCAATGGATTTATCTGAATGCTAACCAAATGGACCACATACAACGATATATACACTTCTTCACATGGATATGATCAGAGTACCTCTGTCTGCGATTAATTGTTTAAAGCTAATTGTAAAATGCAGAATATGCTTTTGCTATATAAGTAAAAGTAACTAATAAAAGAAACGCTCACATTTCCACAGCATTTTGCAAGGTTCAGTACTGCCAATTTTCTCTCTCTCAAAAACATTTATATGACTAATTCTAGCCCCCCCCAGTAAAATATGGCACCCCAGTGACTATACTGGAAGTGGCTTCCAATTGGAAGACCATCCTGCTAATCACAGCCCAGTCTTAGAAGGAGGAGTTTTCTTCCTCGGGACTGCCAGTCCGAACTGCAATACCAGAGAACACTTCCAATGGATACCCACTCCACTACAATCACACCAGCCCTACCCTGGCTGACTTCTTCATTTGTGCACACATGTACAGTACAGACCACAAAAGTAAGGAACCGCCACTGCCTGTCATACTTTCCTACACTCCTGAATTTCGGTAAGTCTCCCAAACTGCTGGGTGAATAGCCCACCTTCCAGTATCATGCTTACTTGAAAGTGGCCAGTTTCTTGATGATGCAATTTACAATTATATCAATATTGTCCCTCCCCATTACACTATGATGACTCACCATAGCCATGCTTACATAATCAATTCCAAAATTCTGCAGCAGAGGGGGGCTATGATTACCACAAATAATCACGCCCCCCAATACTTACCCCACAAACTAGGGGAATTACTTCTATACAATGTACAGTGACCTCCTGATTACAGATTAGCAAGACAGGATCAGTGCTCGTCTTCTATATAATGTACAGTGACCTCCTGCCTATAGATTAGCAGGAAAAATTCAGGTAGTACTGGGTTTCTATCTAATGTACAGAGAGCAGATTATCAGGACTGGAACAGACATTGTAGGGCTCCTACCTAATGTAAAGTGACCTCCTAGCTACAGACTATCAAAGTTTATCTAATGCCCAATGACTTCCTGACTGCAGATTAGCAGGACAATATCAGACAGTGCTGGGCTTCTATCGAATGTCCAGTGCTCTCCTGACTGTGCATTATCATGGCAGGATCAGACAGTTCTGGGACATGGTCATGTATTGGCAAGTTTATTTCTAAAAGCCAATGATTGTCTTACTACATACTATAAATTATGTCTTTTGCCCATTTTATGTAATGCATATTGTAATGTATTGAAATTGTCTAAAGACTGTATGGCCAGTTTTAATTAACATTTTTAGTAGACTTCCCAGTGCCAGTGTTTTATATAATGTTCCAAGAGCTGCTTTGAGGCCTATTATTGTATCCATAATGCTAATATACCCAGGAGAACTGACATCTGCTTTCTGCTGATTAGATCTTTTTTAGGTATCTGTCTTGTAGTTAAGCCCAGCCCTGTTCTAAGGAGGTGGAAGAGATATCTCACTCTTTATCAGTTGACAGGACCTGTATATACGACTGCATTAATGTCTGCAGAGATCTGCTGTTCTCAGCTAACAAGAATTAAACATTATTGCTGCAGAAATAGAATTCAGTGCAGCCCGAGACCTGTTCATGAATGTTCATGAATGCAGAGGAATTTGCTGTATTGTCCACGGTTACTTCTGCCTCCCAGTAGATGGCACTGTTAGCAGTTTGGCTCTGCATATTACACAGCTAAAGTAAAAAAAAATCTTATTAGTTAACCCTTGCCTACATACATCTTTTATAGGAATCAAACGCTCAGAATTATTACAGTTGCAAAGCAAGTAAGCTATTTTATTACTTTTATTTTATAAACCAAAAGTCCCATCTCAAATGGAATACAGCATGTATTTTGACTTGTATGAGTAGTATGTATTAAGACATGAGGAAGATGTACTAAGCTCTGGAAAGTGATAAACTACCAGCCATTCAGCTCCTAACTGTCATGTTACAGGCTGTGTTTGAAAAAATGACAGTTAGGAGCTGATTAGTTGGTAATCTATCCATACATGCCTACTCTCCTGGAAGTCGTGAGAGGCTCCCGATTTTCCGGGTAACACCCCGCAACCCTCGGTAGAGTAGGCACTTCTCCTGCATTCCTGCCCACTTTCTAGTGAAATTGGCAGAATGGGGAGAATCTCCATGGCGATCGGGGATCTCCGAGTAGGGGTCGGGGAAGGGGCGTTTCTAGAGACGAGGGGGCCCGTGTGCAGTCTCTGACACGGGCCCCCTCCTCTCTGTCTGACGGCCGGCTGCGCACTGAGCTGTGCGCGGCCAGCGCCGGAGTTATAGACTCTGGGCACTAGACTGCGTCCAGAGTCTATACAGTATGCGCAGGTCACTGGGAAAATGGCCGTGGTGGCCATTTTCCCTGTACTGCGCATGCGCAAATGACGGGAAAATGGCCGTGGTGGCCATTTTCCAGTCGTTTTTACAGCGCCGGACTCCCACACCGACGTGGGACTCCAGAGAGGTAAGTAATCCTGTGGGTGCAGGGTGTGCGGTGCGGGGGCCCCCTAGACCCAGGGGCCCGTGTGCCCCAAACACCCTGCATCCATTATAGATATGCCCCTGGGTCGGGGTTTAATGATGCAATTCCACAAGAATCTCGTCATTTGGCCCCGTCCCTATTTAAATAGGTGCTAATCGCGGCAATTTACATTGAGGTGACGGGGCTTAATGTCCCGCTGCCTGCTTCTCCCCGGCTCCTTCCAGGGAGGGAAAAAAAAAGTAGGCAAGTATGAGTTTATCACTCTCCAATTTATCACTTTCCAGAGCTTAGTACATCTGCCCCATATTAAGGCTGGTGAAGAGATGCTGTGTATGTTCAATATGCAGCTGTAAAAAGCAACAAAGAGCTTATGTGACAATTTTACTTCAGATAAATACATTAGTATATGTGTCAGGTTGACAATAGGATAACACAGTAACATATACACCTGACTTGACAGAGGAGATTTGGCTTGACAGTGTAATAAACAGTACAAAATTTGAACACAACAAGGTTGTAACTAGGGTGTGCGACTGGTGCTGCCGCACAGACTGCAGGGCTCTATGAGGCGCACCGTTACGTGGCCCTTGCCTCTGGCTAGCAGGGTGCCTGGAACAACACCCTGCAGCCAGGATCACTGCTGCGGCGCTGCAAGAACATCACTTAAATGCTCCTGGCAGGCACCCTGCAGTCTGTGCCGCTGATTAGAGCGTTCTCAGGATGCTCCAATCAGTACTGCACTTACCGATGCTGCCTGCCCCTCAGAGCGACACAATGATGTCATGCGCCCGATATCATGACATAAGTTGCTAAGGGGCCACGCTGGCACAGAGCGCTATTTAGCCCTGTTACAGTGCTGGGACACAATATAGTACTTAAATTTTAGTATCATATACATAATACAGTGTATGGGCCGTATTCAATTTGAGACGAAATGTCGGAACGGCGATAATTTATCGCTGATGACGTCATTTTCACCTATTTCAATTATCCCCGTATTCAACTGTACATTGACTTTTCGCCGGTGCAAAAAGTCAATGTAAAAAAACGGGGATAAGTTTTCACCAGCCTCCATCACATGCGTCAGAAGAGGGGGTGTGGTCCCACGGGTAAGGGGCCATGACCTCATGGCACACCTCCTCCGTAAGGTGTGCCGTGCCAAGCACTCCTGGAGATGCCGGGCTGCCCCCTGAAACTGTCCCCACACTGCCAGCTCCTCCTCAATAATCGGGAGTCGGGCACTGCAGAATAACATCACAGTGCAGCACCAGGCTCCCGGTCACTGAGGAGGAGGTGGCATTTTGATGTCACCCCCCAAGTGACGCCACTTAGTAAATTATATGCTTACTATGTTCTCCATGTACCGCTTTTGCAGTAATATTCTCTAACTGTAGCCAGCCAGTGCTTGTGCACTCCTTCTCTTACCCATCCTGCATTATATGTAAGGATTTGTACTGTAAGTGCAAAATGTGACTGTCTACATACGAAGGAAGAATTGTTTGTGCACATGTGGAGTGTCCAACTCTCCATTAGCCACAAAATAAGGGGCAAAGAATTCAGTAAATATACTTAGTATGCATGTGAACATGTTTATATTTTACTTTTTTTTTGTATACATTTCTTTTTTTTATTCACATGTTATAACACTATTTGGCATTTTCACTAGAAACAAATAAATACTTTAGTTGCACTTTGATTCTGCACATGATTTAGCTGCAATAGATCAATGGATGTTAGCTTGATACACATATCTAAACAAAGTCGGTGTCTCCGGGCCCGACAGTAGTCCCGACAGTCCCCCCTGATGACGGCTCTGTATATATTATACATAAAATCATGCCATGGCCCAGCATAACAAGGCACTGGTTAAAGTGTAAAACGTGTTAGCCACAGAGTGCAATACGGTAAGCAGCAGTATTGATAAGAGACACAGTGACTGTGTGCCAGTGCATTTGCCTTCCAAGACTTGGCGTAGCTTTTCCTCTGCATTAAGCATTTCATGTGTGTGTGAATATGCGAGTTTCAGTGAATGTCAATTTATAATGTTAATGTACTGCTAAGAATGTGCAAATTAATATCTATCAATGTGCAAAAAGTATAAAAAGTATTGTTTCCGCAGAGCAATTATGTACACATTTATATATATATATATATATATATATAGTATATATATACATATATATATACTGTATATATATATATATATATACAGTATATATATATGTATATATATATGTGTATATATATATATATATACATATATATGTATATATATATATATATTTATATACACAGTACGGTGCAAAAGTTTTAGGCAGGTGTGGAAAAAATGCTGCAAAGTAAGAATACTTTCAAAAATAGAAGTGTTATTGTTCATTTTTATCAATTAACAAAATGCAAAGTGAATGTCAATATTTGGTGTGACCACCATCTGCCTTCAAAACAGCATCAATTCTTCTAGGTACACTTGCACACAGTTTTTGAAGGAACTCGGCAGGGAGGTTGTTCCAAACATCTTGGAGAACTAACCACAGGTCTTCTGTGGATGTAGGCTTGCTCAGATCCTTCTGTCTCTTCATGTAATCCCAGACAGACTCGATGATGTTGAGATCAGGGCTCTGTGAGGGCCATATCATCACTTCCAGGACTCCTTGTTCTTGTCAAGCTCCGGACTTTTAAAACCATTTTCTTACCTCTCCGGTGCCTGTCCAGGATAGCACAGAGGTCCTCTCACGATGCACATAGTCTCAAGGAAGGTGATGGAGTTTGGCTCTCTACATAAAATCTGCAGAGTGCCATCCATGAAATTTGTGCCCGCTACATTGGGCCATTCACCATTGAGCGTGTAATCAACCCAGTTTATTTCAAACTCAAGCTACCTCCCTTTCTGAGGATACCAAATTCCTTTCATATTTCTTTATTGAAACCACTCATACTCAACCGGTTTAATTTTGCACTTCCAAAGGCACCCAAAGTCCAGACTCATCGTGGGGTTGGGTATGAAGTGGCAAAGATTCTGGACTCACAGATCCGGTCTGGACGTCTCCAATACTTAATCAACTGAAATGGCTGCAGCCCAGAAGAATGTTCCTGGATTTTTGCCTCTGATGTACATGCTCCTCAGTTGATCCGAATGTTCCATGCCAAGTTTCCACAAAAGCCTAAGAGGTGTCCTGGAGCCATCCATCAAGGTGGGGGTGCTGTCATGCTACGGACTATTAAAAGCACTTTCCGGTGCCTGTCCAGGATAGCACAGAGGTCTTCTCATGCTGCATATCGCTCCCGGCTGGTGCTGAGGTCTGTCTGTGCTGCTACTGAGCATGGAGATGGCTCTCTGCAGTCACTTGCTCACAGCGTATTTTCCCAGCATGATGGCACACAGGCTGTATGCCAGAGGTCCCTCCTAAACAACAGTATGGGCGCAGCCATGTTGAACTCACCTGATGCTCTTCCTCCACTCAGAGCGCTGCACCCAGAGCAGCTGATTGCAGCATCCAATCCCTGGGGATCCTCCCCTATAAATTCCATTTCCAGACTGGGCTCTATTGCCAGTTCAACGTCGCTTCTTGCTAAAGTTACAACTCAGTGCTGAGCTCCCAGGTACTCTGTATCTGAATGGTCCCAGTCCATTATATCCAGTTCCTATATCTGGTAAACAAGTCTCCTACACCATCTTGCACACCAGTCTGGTTTTTACAACTAAAAATTCTTCTCACACCATCGGTTCCAGCCAATACCTCCAACAATCGGTTTCATCTGATGCTTCCAAAATTGGACTCATATTAATTAAGTTCCTCAATTCATCGATATCAGTTCCAACTGATAAAGTTAATCAATTCATCAACATCGGACTCTTATCAATTAAGTACTTCAATTCATCAACATCAGTCCAAACCGCTCAAGTTCATCAATTCATTAATATCGGACTCATATTAATTAAGTTCTTCAATTCTTCAACATCAGTCTCAAACCGACCAAGTTAATCAATTCTTCAACCTCGGATTCCAATCCATCAAGTTCTTCAAATTATCAACATCGATCTCAAACCGATCCAACTCTCAATCCAGCATCATTGGTCCCAATCCGATTCTGCTCATTCATTCAGTATTATCATCTCCAGTCATTCCAACCTGTTGTTTAATAAAGACATTCTATTTCTGTCCTCACCTTCGGGCCCAACATCCACTGCCGTATCTCTAGCTCCTCCCATCATTACATGAGAAGTCCTGGCTCAAGCCACCCAAGTTCCTTCATGCATCTCTAATCTCCCCTTCAGCCTCCCACGCCTGTAAACCAACCCTGAGGTGTGACAGTTTTTCTTTAAAACTGAAGATAGTTTTCAATGACATTGGCTGCATGTTTGGGGTCGTTGTGCTGCTACAGAATCATTTGGAGCCAATCAGATGCCTCCCTGATGGTATTGCATGATGGATAGGTCCCTGCCTGTATTTCTCCGCATTGAGGACACAATTAATTCTGACCAAAACCTCAACTCCTTTTGCTGAAATGCAGCCCCAAACTTGCAAGGAACCTCCACTATGCTTCACTGTTGCCTGCAGACACTCATTATTGTAACGCTCTCCAGCCCTTCGGCAAACAAACTGCTTTCTGTTACAGCCAAATATTTAAAATTTTGACTCATCAGTCCAGAGCACCTGCTGCCATTTTACTGCACCCCAGTTCCTATGTTTTCGTGCATAGTTGAGTCGCTTGGCCTTGTTTCCACAACGAAGGTATGGCTTTTTGGCTGCAATTCTTCCATGAAGACCACTTCTGGCCAGACTTCTCCAAACAGTAGATGGATGTACCTGGGTACCAATGGTTTCTGCCAGTTCTGAGCTAATGGCACTGTTGGACACCTTCAGACTTCGAAGGGAAGTAAGCATGATGTGTCTTTCATCTGATGCACTAAGTTTCCTTGGCCGACCACTGAGTCTGCAGTCCTCAACATTGCCCGTTTCTTTGTGCTTCTTCAAAAGAGCATGAACAACACTTCTTGAAACCTCAGTATGCTTTGAAATGTTTGCCTGAGAGAGACCTTGCTGATGCAGTATGACTACCTTGTGTCTTGTTGCTGTGCTCAGTATTGCCATGATGTATGACCTGTGACATGAAACAGTCTTCCACAACCTCATCTTTGTAGCAGCTGTTCCTCACCCAGTTTTAAGCCTTCTACACAGCTTTTTCAGTTTCAGTTAATGACAGTGTTTCAACATACATATGAAAATGATGATCATTATCACCTGTTTGGTTAATCATACACCTAACTATAATCCTAGAAAATCCCTGACTATGTGCACGTGTACCCAGAAGAACTAATGCTGTTTTGAAGGCAAAGGGTGGTCACACCAATATTGATTTGATTTAGATTTCTGTTCAGTTCATTCACTTTGCATTTTGTTAATTGATAGAAATAAACTATTAACACTTCTATTTCGGAAAATATTCTTACTTTGCAGCATATTTTCCACGCCTGCCTAAAAGTTTTGCGCAATATTGTATAAGCAATAATTGCTCCAAAGGGAAGGAAGTGTACTCATCATACTACAACAGCGGTGTGTCTTTATTGGCTAGAATCCATAAGTCGATATTTCGATTCCTTGGAACCTTTGGCAAGACTTCAGCATTAAAGCAATGTGGCAACAGTACAAAATATCAGAGCAGAGATTACAACACTATCTCACAGGTCCTTCTATTTATACTAGCCAAAAGTATGTGCAAAAAAAGGTGCCAAACAATGTATGTTCCAGCTTGGAACGCAAGGACTGCCGGAAGTGACATAACTTCCAGTGTCAGTAAATGCAACTAAATGACACTAGCAACCATAGAGTAGCACCAATATCCTAGTCAGGGTCAGTAATATTATAAACAGTCCCCAAAGGAGGAAAGCCAGTCACTTACAGACAAAGCTTGTAATAAGTAGGGATGAGCAGGTTCGGATTTCTGAAATCCGAAACCCCCCGAACCCCCCCGATCCGAGTCGGGAACTGAGTCCGGCTCGGGTTTTCCCGCGTGACTCGGAACTGAAATCGAGGCAAAACATCATCATCCCGCCTTCTGGATCTCACGGGTTTTGGATTCTATAAAAGGTCCCCGAGTCGGCGCCATTTCTCACTCCAGCTGTGGACAGTGAAAAGGGAGGGTGGGAGTTAGGGCTGGCTGGGCTGTGTTGTGTTGTGCTGTGCTGCTCTTGTTCATAGGGGCTGTGTTCACTCCTCCAAAGTCCATAGGGGCTGGCTGGGCTGTGTTGTACTGCTGTTGTCCATAGGGGCTGGCTGGGCTGTGTTGTGCAATCAGTTGTCCATAGGGGCTATGTCCACTCCAAAAGTCTATAGGTGCTGGCTGGGCTTTGTTGTGCAGTGTCCCATAAAGGCTGTAGTCCTAAAGGGGTGCTGTAGTGTTGTCCAGTGGGTGATCTGTCCATCAGGGGTGCTCCCGCCAAGTACAAAAAAAACATTTATTTCTGTGTTTGTGAATTGTGTGCACTGTAGCTGCACGTGCATCAACAAAGGAGCAGCGCCAAGCGTGCGCCTGTGTCATAAGTAAAGGGCCGGCTCGCTCATCTCTTAAAGGGTGGTGTAACCCCCAAAGTGCACTTAAAAAAAATAAACAATTCTTCTTTTCTGTGTTGTGAATTGTGTGCGCTGTAGCCGCACGTCCATCAACAAAGGAGCAGCGCCAAGCATGTGCCTATGTCATAAGTCTGTTAAAGGGTGGCGTAACCCCCAAAGTGCAGTCCAAAAAAATAAAAATGTCTTCATTTCTGTGTTGTGAATTGTGTGCGCTGTAGCCGCACGTCCATCAACAAAGGAGCAGCGCCAAGCGTGTGCCTGTGTCATAAGTCTGTTAAAGGGTGGTGTAACCCCTAAAGTGCACTCCAAAAAAAATGAAAAATTATTATTTTCTGTGTTGTGAATTGTGTGCGCTGTAGCTGCACGTGCATCAACAAAGGAGCAGCGCCAAGCGTGCTCCTGTGTCATAAGTCTGTTAAAGGGTGGTGTAACCCCCAAAGTGCGTTCCACAAAAAATAAAAATTCTTTTTTTTCTGTGTTTTTGTGTGAAATGTATGTGCAGTAGCCGCACGTGCAGCAACAAAGGAGCAGCGCCAAGCGTGCGCCTGTGTCATAAGTAAAGGGCCGGCTGGCTCGTCTGTTAAAGGGTGGTGTAACCCCCAAAGTGCACTTAGAAAAAAAAAAATTCTTCTTTGTGCGCCTTAGCCGCACGTATATATCAATATAACATAAATGGAGGACAAAACTTTGGCCCTCATTCAGAGCCACTCGCAAACAGCAGTACGCTCGTTGCGTTCCGATGTTGACTAACCGCGCATGCGTCGGTGTTACACTGCGCATGTGCGTACGGCAGATTGCGAGCTTTTTTTCTGTCGTTCCTAAAATAGCGTACAGGAAGTGACATGTCAAATGTGATTGACAGAACAGGGCGTTTTTGGGTGTTGACGGGGGTGGAGATGGAAAAACGCAGGCGTGGCGAGGCGTTTTTGGGGCGTACATACATTAGCAGATGCGAACGTCAAATGTGTTCGGACCGTCACATACGTCACTGGAACATCCTCTTTCCCTTCAAAATGCTTGCACAGTTTAGGGTCTGGATTACTCGACCACATTGGCGATGGCCTTCTCCTCCGTCCCGGGACTCCATGATGTTGCAGCGATTAATCGCGGGTGGTCACAAAAGCAATTAGTGTTGTATTGAAAACCGGCTTGGTATGTGTTTGGAAAGCAGTTTATTGGGATAGCACAAAACCGTACGCAGGTGGAAATCATACCTGCTAATGTCAGGATTACACAATCAATTGGCGTACATTTTTTGGGGGTTTTTTTTGTCCTCAATTTGTTGTTTCTGGCCTATTGTGACATTAATGTCATCATGTTTTAATTAGCTCCCCTTTTTTTTTTTAATGTGGAATTTGCATCGTTATGTGATTTTTTAAACGTTCCTTCAAGAGGCCATTTTTTTATACAAATGAAATGGTTTTTTGTGTCCTTTTTTGCCTTTAGGGCCAGGATTAAATGTAACCCATTTGTACAATAATGTCACAATACAATGTCAGATTTTTATCATAAATTTATTGTTTAAACACAAACCAATTGGCATAATATTTTTTTTTTTTTATTTCTGGCAAAGATACTTTTTATCAAAAATAAATAATCAATAACTGATAACATAAACGTACAAAAATAACTTAAAAACATTTCACAAGAAAGGAGAGGGAAGTTTTGACCAGAAAGGAATATGAGCCAAGCACAGAAGGAGTGTGGGAAAAGTCGCCATTGCTGTCACCGTTTTTTCGCCCGTTTGGATGGGGGAGGGTGGGCGCCAGACCGGGTCCGGGATGCCATCGGGCTGGCCTGTCCAGAGGCAGAAGTTGTGGCCTCTGGACTAGGCACAGGGCTAGGCACATTTGGAGGATTGGCTGATGTTGTGCCAGAGGTGGAGGATCCTGATGTTCCGGCAGGAAGGGAGGTCGGCTCCACCATGTGCTGGCGAACGAGCTGCTCCAGGGCATCGGCGATGCGGATGTTGGCCCTGGTATTTTCCGCCAGGGCCTGACCAATGGTCACGTTGGCCGCAGCATTTTGCTCCAGGGCCTCAGCCACCCGTATCAGACTGGCGTCCATCCTCTGCAGAATCTCCGTATGGAAATCCGATTTGAAATTGAGTTCTGTGAGGAGGCCCACTGCCTGCGAGGGTGCACGCCCTGGACTGGCTTCTGCAGGGTCCTCAGCCGGATGTACTGGTTCCTCCCCTGCAGAGCCAGCAGAAATTCTGCGGCCAAGGCTTCCCTCTGGAGCAGACTCATCCGCCTGTGTCTCTGTTTGAAAAATGAGAAAAGAGTCACATTAGAATCTACATATTGGCACAATAGCATTTCAGAGTTGGTGACATCACAATACTTACCTGGGCCAACATGAGGAGCCGCAAAGTCTGGCATGTCCATATCCATGTTGGACACGCCAAACACCTCCACAGGCTGCACACACCCCTGTGCCAGCTCTTCTACATCCGTCAACTCCAATGACACAGGGGTGGGACCCCCACCTGTCCCCCTTGCATGCCTAGCCCTGTCCGCGAGTTTTTGCTTTAGGCGATATTTGAAGTCGCCCCATCTGTGGGGAAAAATGGAAGCCATTATCCTTTGGTTTAAAATGGGGTTTGTTTTTAGGGGGGGCAAGGGTTTACTTACCGCCGTTTGACATCCCGGGCTAGACGGACATAATCACCCACTCTATTGACAGCAACGGCTACCTCTTCCCACATTCTCCACTTCTGGCTTAGACTCATATTCCTGTCTGCCTGTGGCAGGATGTCCACACACTTCTGGATCAAAACCTCCATCTCCTTTCTTGTGAAATGTGGCTGCCTTTTTTTTTTGGCCGCTTTGGCCGGAATACTGGGCCCAGCAGCCTCTTCCATGTCATCCTCCTCACCTATTTGTGTAAATTTACAGAATTCACAAAATCACAACTTGCCTAATCTTATGTTTCAAATTAATCGTTGATAGAAAATGCATGAAAGACTTACCGCCTGACTCTTGTGCATTTTTTCCCTGGTCTGTCGCCATGTCTGAGGTCCAAACAAGAAATACACCAGAATTTGAATGTGTTTTCGTGACGTATTTATACATGCGTCCTTATTTTGCGGCCGCATCATTGATTGTGCGGCCCTATGATCCCTCCTTAATTTGTGCGGGAAACGAAACACTATTTATGGCTTGGTGTGTCTCAAGTCGAGGTGGCGTTTTTGGATTGTTGGAGGTTATCTTGGCTGGAGTTTATTGATTGCGTAGAAAGGAGTTGGAGGTTGGAGATTCGTTTGTTGGTTAGATTTGCGTTTTTTTTTCCGTTATCTTTGTTGGTTTATATTTTTGGGACCTCGTTTGTTGATTTGGTAAGTTTTGTGAAGTCTAACTTTTGTTCAATTGTTGTTTCATTGTGTTTCGTATATTTTGTAATTTTTGGATCCCTAATTTCTTCTATTTTAGATTTTGTTTATTTTCGACCCCAAAGACCTTTTGATTTTGCATCTTAGATATTTGCTCTTGGTAAGTCCATTTTTTATCTTGTATTAGCGAACTAATTAGCGCATTTTTAGTAGTTACTCTTGTGACTTGTATTAGCGAACTAATTAGCGCATTTTTAGTAGTTACTCTTGTGACTTGTATTAGCGAACTAATTAGCGCATTTTTAGTAGTTACTCTTGTGACTTGTATTAGCGAACTAATTAGCGCATTTTTAGTAGGTACTCTTGTGACTTGTATTAGCGAACTAATTAGCGCGTTTTTAGTAGGTACTCTTGTGACTTGTATTAGCGAACTAATTAGCGCATTTTAAACAGCTTAATAATCATTCTAACTTTTTGGTGGTTTATCTTTCGCTTTTTGAGCCAACATTTCGACCCGTTTTGATGTACTGTGTTAAATGTCGCTTTGCGGTTTTGCTAAATGGGTGTTTGACATATTTTAACTTTGGTCTAGCACAAAATGTATAAACAAAAATGCACAGAGTGAAATGTGTCAAGTAATTTTGTTGTTTATTTTCAGTTTGGACGTATCATGACAATACCCCGGCATGTAAGCAGCAATGGATGGTATCATCAAGCTAAGTTGTTTTAATATAGTTTTGGGGTGGGTCAAAAGCCTTACTTTGAAATCTTTGAATTTCAGGTTGATCTGGGGCGGATTGTTCTGGCCATGCTCCCGGAAGCCGACCAACCTCAATCTCATCCCAGGCGTAGGCATCGTAGGCATGCAAGGCCCCAGATATTTTGAACACGTGTCACCCTTTTTGGAATGCCCGATGATGAGGTTTTAAGACGCTACCGTCTACCTCCCAAAATCATCATAGACACTCTCTCATTAATAGAAAGTGATCTTGAGCGGCAAATTGACAGTCCAACAGCAATACCACCACTGATGCAATTTATGGCGGTGTTACATTTCTGTGCCTCAGGATCGTTTCAAACAATGGTGGGAATAGTGGCGGGCATCTCCCAATCCTCCTTTTCCCGGATCCTGAGGGCAGTGATGGTGGCACTTTTCAAGCACCTCCATCATTTTATTCAAATGCCTTTGGATATGGGTGCCCTTAGTGTGGCCAAGGCCAATTTTTACCAAATAGCTGGCTTCCCACACATCATAGGGGTTGTGGATGGTACTCACATACCACTTCAGCCTCCAGCATGGCTGGAGGCAATATTTAGAAACAGGAAACACTATCACTCCCTGAATGTAATGGTGGTATGTGATGCCTCCCTCCAGATCCTGTCCCTGAATGCTAAGTTACCAGGAAGTGCACATGACTCCTTCGTCATCCGGCAATCAGGGATATGGCAGAAATTAACCAACCTACAAGCTGGTGATGCATGGCTTCTGGGTAAGTGGAGACCTTTAGTACATAACAATGTTAAGCTTGATACACAGTGTTCCTGATGTTGTCTCTTATTTTTCACAGGAGACAGTGGATACCCTTGCATGTCCTGGCTGCTCACTCCTTATTTGGCTCCCACACCAGGCCCACAAAGTGAGTATAATTCCGCACTTACAGCCACCAGGCAAGTGGTGGAGCGCTGTATCGGCCTTTTAAAAGGCCGATTCAGATGCCTCCACCGCTCTAGTGGCGAGCTCATGTATTTGCCGGATATGGTGTCGAAAATTGTGGTCCTGTGTGGGATATTTCACAACATCGCCATAAGGAGTGGTGTCCCAATGCAGCCAGAGGATGCCTTACCTGAGGATGGCCCCCCCGAGGTTGGTCGGAGGTCAGTATGTGGGGGGGCCATACGCGATGATGTGGTGGCCAGATTTTTTAGGTAAGTTTGACCCAAACTACAGTGTTTATACCTAATGTGTTTGTGTTTGTTTGCGAACATCTAATTTATTTATTTTTTTTTCACCATCTTCTGTTTGTTCACATAATCTTTGGAACTCCAACGCTCACTACTTCCTGCTACCCTTACCAAACCTGGATCTGGTGATTTTGGCCATATATTCTGGAACCCATATCGCAACGCCATGTTTGTGGAATCATGTTGGCATGGTCCTTCGTCAACCAGTTCTTGATTGTTTTTTTGATTTAAATATTTTATTTGTATGTGTTGTATTTGAGATTATCACTGTTTTTTTTTTTTGGGACTGACCACTTTGATTTCTCATTTATGTTGTGAATAAATGTTTGGAGAGTGAAATGGTCTTCCTTTTTTTGGACGTTAACAGCAAGTGTAACCAGGTTAACACACCTTACATTTGACTAAGGGGTAATCCAGTACTGACACCAGTTGATGTAAACTGAAATATGTTTTCAGGTTCCCAACCCACACCAAAAGGAAGCCTGTCCAAACCTTTGGATTTTGAAGATTGGCCTAAGCAGCTTGCACACCAACTAGGAACCTGTAAAATGTCGAAATATCTAATTGACACTACACCCAAAAAGGGAAATGACATTGTTACTGTTATGTGTTTCTTGTGGCTGTTTAACATACAAATACAAAACACAATCTAACTTTTAAAAAAGGGAAATCCTTGCAGGAACAGTCTACTTATGTCAGGGAAAACTATTTTTGTTTTGGAAAAAAAGAATGAGCCAGAACGTATATTAGAACTCGAAAATTTATTTACAAAACGAAAATAAACAAAAAAAACTACTGGCGAAGGATGCCAGACAGCCGGTCAAGGCCCACAAGAATGCCAATGACATGTTGGCGCATCTGGCCAACACAATCGTCCACCTCTTGTCGACGCCTCTGTTCCTCTGTGGGTGAGAAAAGTGTGTGGATTAATAAAACAATAGGGAATCCACATTAAAAAAACAAAAACACAACGAAATCACTCCTAAACCGAAAAAAAAAACCCCAAAACAAAAAGGGGGTGCTGCCAAAAATACAAGGCCTATGTACAAATTCCCACAGGTGTGATATGTGTATGTTGAAATCAGCAGGAAGAGGTAAAGGCAAACTGCTAAATCACCAAAAGTAAACCAAACAAGCACGAATAAAGGCACGACACATGATTACATACAAACAGTTTGTGGTAAAAAAAAATGTGAAAGAAAAACATACCGGGAGCCAAAACGGGAGCTCCGGAAGTCCCTCCATGTTCCTCCTCGGAGGAGCCTTCATTCCCCAAAGAATGGGGAGGGGTAATGATGGACTCCGGGGAGGGGGTAATTGGAAGAGGGGTGGGTGGAGGAGAGGGGGAAGTGGGACGGAGGGGAAGGAGGCCCGACAGTTCCGGGAGAGGGTCTTGGAAGGCTGGGGAGGAGTGGGGTATAGGGGAAATATTTGGGGTGGAGTGTTGGCTGGGGGTTGGGGATAGTGGCCGGGAACGCCGTCTGGCCGGACGGTGACGGCGTAGTCTTGGCTGTCCTCCTAAAATATGTCAAACAAATTGAGGTTAGTTTCTGGGCAAATCCGGGGCCCAAATAAAAAAAAAAAAAACCACCAACAAAAAACATGCAAATAGGAGTAGAATGAAAAAAACAGAAATAGAGGGAAAACAAGCACACGCTGATATGAGGACAAATAATTAAGAGGACAGACAGGAAAACATGCACACGCAGATATGAGGACAAATAATAAATAGGACAGACAGGAAAACATGCACACGCAGATATGAGGACAAATAATAAATAGGACAGACAGGAAAACATGCACACGCAGTTTGCCCCACAAACACAAACATGAAAACCACAATACATAACACTTACTTTCAAGGATCTGCATGCGAAAGCATGCCAGCAAGCGGGGCGTTCGCCGTTGCAGGTCTGACCACCTGCGCTCCAGCTGCCCGATGTTGCGGCGTGAACCCAAGGACCGCAGGCGGGACCGTGCCTCCGCATACGCGGAGCGCTTCTGCCGGTTGGTGATGGGTGGAGGCTGGCTGGTGATACGGCGATCCATCACCTCCGTAAGCACCAGCAGCTCGCGCCTGGTGAATGCGGAGGCTCTCATGATGGCAATGGAGTTTTTCATACAAAACATTTTTGATAAAGTGTGCAAAAAATTTCTGATTGGCTAATGTATTTTGGAAATTAACAGGAGCAATTTTATTGGTTAGTGTATGAGTCATGTGTTCAACAGGGCCAGAAATCTCTGGAGAGTTATGATAGGCTTGATGCAGTGACATGCGTTTGCAAATTTAAATAAAGAAATGAACCCCGGAAAATATGCGGGGATCCACACCAATAGAACAATTGTTTAATTGTGGTTCCCATGTTTTTTGAACAATAAAAGCGAATGTTCCATCCGTACGTATTCTGCGGGTAAACACAAACACGGACAAGAGTAAAGTTTCTTGCATTGTGTTGAAAAAAAAAAAACAATTAAGCTAATTGATACATTGATTGGCATGATACGATTGAGGGAGGTAGGCAGAATAAAGGAGCAGGTAATCGACATCTGACAAGGCCACTTCCGGTTTCACTTGTGCGTGCGTTCCCTTCAAGCCATTTCGGGGATGTAAGGTCGCTATTTCGCACGCTTGTTAGTTAGAGGAGGGGTCGCCTGAGTTTAGGGAGGAATTTTAGATGCGAACGAAAATACGAGCAAGCCATTTAATTTAAATAATTTTGTACGTACGCCTAACGTACGTGCGCCCGCTTGCGAGTGGCTCTGAATGAGGGCCTTTGTCCGATAAAAATAAAATAGGGAAATATCAAGAACCACTTCCTGCTAGTGCTGAAGCTGCTGCCACTAGTCATGACATAGACGATAAAATGCCATCAACGTCGTCTACCAATTTCGATACCCAATGTCATAGTAGAGGGCATATAAAATCCCAAAAGACAAAGTTCAGGAAAATGACCTTAAATAAAAACATTTAAATCATCTGAGGAGAAACGTAAACTTGCCAATATGCCATTTACGAGTGGCAAGGAACGGCTAAGGTCTTTCCCTATGTTCATGACTAGTGGTTCAGCTTCATATGACGATGGAATCCCTCCTCCCGCTACAAATATCAAACGAGTTTGTCACACGCCGGCCTGGAGACCCCAGAATCAGACCCCGTCGCTTACCTGTGCGGGCGCTGACCCGCGCTGTCTTCCGGCTCCCGCGCTGTACGCTCCTTCCTCTTCTCCCAAGGCAGTCTCCGCTGTTGTCCTCTGGAGGGTTCCGCTGCTGTGCTGCTCCCACGCCGGCTCCTGCTGACCGCTGGTCCTCGCTGACTGCCTCCAGGAAGCGCTGTCCTCCGGTCCATGGGCGTGGCCATCTTGGATTGCCCATGTGACCCCACTACCACCAATGAGGAGCCTTCTCCTTCTCTCTCAGCCTGTCAGCTCCCAGTGTCCACTATAAAAGGATCCCCAATGCTCACACAAGTTGCCAGTGCTACTAGTTTCTTAGTTTAGCTAAGCAAGCCTTCCCACTGCCCTATCCAGCCGCTCCACGTAGCCGCTCAGCTACCAATGTCTACCCACGGCTATCCAGCCGCTCCACGTAGCCACTCAGCTACCAACGTCTACCCACGGCTAACCAGCCGCTCCACGTAGCCGCTCAGCTACCAACGTCTACCCACGGCTATCCAGCCGCTCCACGTAGCCACTCAGCTACCAACGTCTACCCACGGCTAACCAGCCGCTCCACGTAGCCGCTCAGCTACCAACATCTACCCACGGCTATCCAGCCGCTCCACGTAGCCACTCAGCTACCAACGTCTGCCCACGGCTATCCAGCCGCTCCACGTAGCCACTCAGCTACCAACGTCTACCCACGGCTATCCAGCCGCTCCACGTAGCCGCTCAGCTACCAATGTCTACCCACGGCTATCCAGCCGCTCCACGTAGCCGCTCAGCTACCAACGTCTACCCATGGCTATCCAGCCGCTCCACGTAGCCACTCAGCTACCAACGTCTACCCACGGCTATCCAGCCGCTCCACGTAGCCACTCAGCTACCAACGTCTACCCTCGGCTATCCAGCCGCTCCACGTAGCTTCCTAGCTACCTCGTTACTGCTGCATTCCTCAAATTCCTGTCAGTTCGCTGCACCCTCTCATGCGGAGAAACTTCATTAAGCCAAGTCTCCTCCAGCGAGCGTCTGCACCAAGTAATACAGATCCAAGGCCCAGTCCGGGAACACAGCTCCTAAATTCCACGCTTGTGACAGTTTGCACTGGCCAGATGGACTCGGCAAGTGGTCAAGGATCTGCGATAGAAGCCTCGCAGGATGTACTATCCCGTCTGGAAAGACAGGAGACCTCTCAGGCTCAGCTGATCCAATTTATCCAAGATATGTCGTCACGCCTGGACAACATTCAGTCCTTACTGGCTCATCCCGCTCCCGCTGGCTCCCAAGCCGCCTCTCCTCCTGTGGTGTCACCTGCTCCTCCGGTTCTACCTCCTGCTCGTCTTCAGCTTTCCCCTCCGAGCAAGTTCGATGGCAACCCCAAATTATGCAGGGGTTTTTTAAACCAATGCGAAATCCAATTCGAGCTACAATCCGCCAACTTTCCGACGGCCAGAACCAGGGTGGCATATATCATCTCTCTACTCTCTGGCCAAGCACTCGATTGGGTCTCGCCCCTTTGGGAGAAGTCGGATCCCCTGCTCTCCAACTACCCCGAATTTGTTGCTACACTTCGCAAAATCTTTGATGAACCCGGAAGAACCGGGTCTACGCCTCCGTCAGGGCAGCAGGACCGTCGGCCAATACGTAGTCCAGTTCCAGACTCTGGCTTCAGAACTCAATTTTTAAACAAGGATGCCCTCATCGCTGCCTTCTGGAGTGGCCTTTCTGAAAGGCTCAAAGACGACCTAGCTTCCCGTGACCTTCCAACCAGTTTGGATGGGTTAATCTCTCTCTGCAACAAGGTGGATCTCCGTCACAGGGAGCGTGCCTTGGAAAGAGGCAGATTTGATCGTGGAAGGCCACGTCCAGTTTCCCGCTTACCCTCTCCTCCTCTGGGCGAAGAACCCATGCAGGTCAACCGCTCTCATTTATCGGCTGAGGAGCGGCAGAAAAGGCAGAGGCAGAACCTCTGTATGTACTGCGGATCTCCTCAACATTTAGTTAAAACTTGTCCCATTCGTCCGGGAAACGCCTCCTCCTAACTTATGAAAGAGAGGTTAAGTTAGGAGTTGCCATTGAATCACAAAGGAAGTCTGATTCCACCATCCAGGCTCATTTAAAGTGTCCTTGAGGTTCCAAAGCTGTATTAGCTCTCCTGGATTCCGGAGCGGCAGAGAACTTTGTCACTACTGAATTTGTCCAGAAGCATCAAATCCCCATGGAAGCGTTGCCTCGAGTCATCACTTTAACCGCCATCGATGGTAGTCGCATTTCTAGTGGAACCATCACCCATCGTACAACACCACTTAAACTTACCATTGGGGTGCTCCATTCCGAACAACTATCCTTCCTAGTGATTCCCAAAGCCTCTCATTCTTTAGTCCTCGGATTACCCTGGCTACAGAGACTTTCACCTCAAATCGATTGGACCACCATGCAAATAATCTCCTGGGGTTCCAATTGCTTCAAAGGTTGCCTTCAGCGGGTAATACCTATCAGATCTTCCGTTGTACGGGATTCTACAGACCTGCCCAAAGCCTACGATGGGTTTCAGGACGTCTTTAGCAAACAGAGCGCAGACCTGTTACCTCCCCATCGTGATTGGGACTGTCCCATAGATCTGATTCCCGGGAAGAATCCTCCTAGAGGCCGAACCTACCCTCTATCTCTCCCTGAGACTCAGGCCATGTCGGAGTACATTACGGAAAACTTAAATAAAGGCTTCATTCGACCTTCCACGTCTCCAGCAGGGGCTGGATTTTTCTTCGTAAAAAAGAAAGATGGTGGCTTGCGCCCGTGTATTGACTACCGGGGTCTTAATGAAATAACAATTAAAGATCGCTACCCTCTTCCTCTCATTACAGAGTTATTTGATAGAGTCAAGGAAGCCACAGTTTTTTCCAAACTCGACCTAAGAGGAGCCTATAATTTAATTCGTATCCGTCCAGGCGATGAATGGAAAACGGCCTTCAACACCAGGGATGGGCACTACGAGTATCTCGTTATGCCCTTCGGCGTCTGTAATGCTCCGGCCGTCTTCCAGTTTTTCGTCAATGAAATCTTCCGGGACCTCTTGTACAAGTGTGTGGTCGTTTACTTAGACGACATTTTGATTTTTTCTCAAGACCTCCAAACTCATCGAGACCAGGTCAAACAAGTCCTTCTGAGGTTGCGGTCCAATCAACTGTTTTGCAAATTAGAGAAGTGTCTGTTTGTGGTCTCAAGTGTACCATTCCTGGGATACATTATCTCCGGAACAGGCCTTCAAATGGATTCGTCAAAACTACAAGCCATTCTTGATTGGTCTCTTCCTTCTTCCTTAAAATCCATACAAAGATTCCTAGGATTTGCCAACTACTATCGCAAGTTTGTAAAAGGTTTCTCGACTCTGGTAGCTCCGATTACAGCCCTCACCCGCAAGGGAGCAGATCCAACTATATGGCCCGTCGAAGCTACCTCTGCATTTCAACTTCTTAAGCAAGCCTTCATCTCCGCTCCCATCTTAAAGCAACCAGACTCCACCCGGCCCTTTATCCTGGAGGTGGACGCATCCTCTGAAGGTGTCGGTGCAGTGCTCTCCCAGCGATTTAAAGATGAAAAACTTCATCCCTGTGGTTTCTTTTCCCGGAAGTTTTTGCCTGCAGAGAAGAACTACACCATTGGAGATCAAGAGTTACTCGCCATGAAACTAGCCCTCGAAGAATGGCGATATCTTCTAGAAGGAGCTCATTACCCCATTACCATTTTTACTGACCATAAGAACCTCCTTTATCTTAAATCTGCAAATTGCTTGAACCCTCGTCAAGCCCGGTGGGCAATGTTTTTCTCCAGATTTAACTTCAAAGTCTCCTATCGCCCCGGTTCACAAAACCTCAAAGCCGACGCACTCTCCTGTTCCATGACGAGCAACCCTGATCTACCCATGGAACAGCCCCAACCAATCTTGAATTCAGCTTTCTTCGCCTCTACCCAATTATCTTCTATACCCCCGGTTGGGAAGACTTTCGTCGCTCCGGAACTCCGCAAGAGGTTACTGCACTGGGCTCATGCTTCCCGGTTCTCTGGTCACCTGGGTATGGATAAAACCCTAGAATTTATCCAGCGGTCCAATTGGTGGTCTTCGATGAAAAAGGACGTCAGGTCTTATGTGTCTTCATGCAGCAAATGTGCCCAACACAAGATACCTTGGCGGGTTCCACACGGTCAACTCCAACCTCTTGCAATTCCATCTAAGCCATGGACTCACCTATCTATGGATTTCATCTCTGATCTTCCTCCATCTCGGGGCCACAACACAATTTGGGTTATCGTGGATCGTTTTTCTAAAATGGCTCATTTCGTACCACTTACTGGGCTTCCGTCTGCACCTCTACTCGCCCAGAGCTTTATAAAAGAGATCTTCAAGCTCCACGGCCTTCCTCAAGAGATCATCTCCGACAGGGGAGTACAGTTCGTAGCGAAGTTCTGGAGGTCACTCTGCTCAGCCCTTCAGGTAAAACTCAAATTTTCTACCGCTTATCATCCCCAGACCAACGGTCAGACCGAAAGGGTCAATCAAGACCTGGAACAGTTCCTGCGCACTTTTGTCTCCTCCTCCCAAGATGACAGGATTGAACTTCTTCCTTGGGCCGAATTTGCCCACAATAATCATTATCACACGTCCACCAGCTCAACTCCTTTTTTTACAGTTTTTGGTCAACATCCTCGAGTGACAGATTTCCCTCTTCTTCCCACATTAGATGTGCCTGCGGCCAAAATGTCCCTTCAATGGTTCTCCAACATCTGGGAAAAGGTTCGTTCCTCTCTGACTAAAACGTCAGCCTGGTACAAGAGATTTGCTGACCGCCAAAGATGAGCGGTTCCAAATTTCCGACCTGGGGATATGGTCTGGCTCTCTACCCGAAACCTAAGACTCCGAGTACCCTCGATGAAATTTGCTCCGCGATTCATTGGTCCATTCCCAATCATCAAAGTCTTAAATCCTGTGGCTTACAAGTTAAAGCTTCCTCCATTTCTTCGCATTCCAAGTTCTTTCCATATTTCTCTTTTAAAACCACTAGTCTTAAACCGATTTCAGAAGGTCCTGCCTAAAGCTTCTAGTGTTCAAACACAGCAGGGAGAGGAGTTCGAAGTTGACAGAATCTTAGATTCCCGTTGTCGATACAACCGTCTTCAATACCTCATCGACTGGAAGAATTATGGTCCGGAGGAACGAATCTGGATAAATGCCTCCGATGTCCATGCACCCCATCTGGTCAAAGCGTTCCATGTGAAATTTCCTCATTATCCAAGGAAGTGTCCGGTGGCCACTCTTGAAGAAGGGGGTACTGTCACACGCCAGCCTGGAGACCCCAGAATCAGACCCCGTCGCTTACCTGTGCGGGCGCTGACCCGCGCTGTCTTCCGGCTCCCGCGCTGTACGCTCCTTCCTCTTCTCCCAAGGCAGTCTCCGCAGTTGTCCTCTGGAGGGTTCCGCTGCTGTGCTGCTCCCACGCCGGCTCCTGCTGACCGCTGGTCCCCGCTGACTACCTCCAGGAAGCGCTGTCCTCCGGTCCATGGGCGCGGCCATCTTGGATTGCCCATGTGACCCCACTACCACCAATGAGGAGCCTTCTCCTTCTCTCTCAGCCTGTCAGCTCCCAGTGTCCACTATAAAAGGATCCCCAATGCTCACACAAGTTGCCAGTGCAACTAGTTTCTTAGTTTAGCTAAGCAAGCCTTCCCACTGTGCTATCCAGCCGCTCCACATAGCCGCTCAGCTACCAACGTCTACCCACGGCTATCCAGCCGCTCCACGTAGCCACTCAGCTACCAACGTCTACCCACGGCTAACCAGCCGCTCCACGTAGCCGCTCAGCTACCAACGTCTACCCACGGCTATCCAGCCGCTCCACGTAGCCACTCAGCTACCAACGTCTACCCACGGCTATCCAGCCGCTCCACGTAGCCACTCAGCTACCAACGTCTACCCACGGCTATCCAGCCGCTCCACGTAGCCGCTCAGCTACCAACGTCTACCCACGGCTATCCAGCCGCTCCACGTAGCCGCTCAGGTACCAACGTCTACCCACGGCTATCCAGCCGCTCCACGTAGCCACTCAGCTACCAACGTCTACCCACGGCTATCCAGCCGCTCCACATAGCCACTCAGCTACCAACATCTACCCACGGCTATCCAGCCGCTCCACGTAGCTTCCTAGCTACCTCGTTACTGCCGCATTCCTCAAATTCCTGTCAGTTCGCTGCACCCTCTCATGCGGAGAAACTTCATTAAGCCAAGTCTCATCCAGCGAGCGTCTGCGCCAAGTAATACAGATCCAAGGCCCAGTCCGGGAACACAGCTCCTAAATTCCACGCTTGTGACAGAGTTAAGCTGGCAAAAGCACAGCGAAGAACACTGCGTTCTAAGAAGATATCACAAATCCCCAAGGAGAGTCCAAGTGTGTTGGTGGTTGCGATGCCTGACCTTCCCAGCACTGGACAAAGGGATTTAGGTGTCCCTGGACTGCTTATGGTCTTAGCCAAAGTTTCTGAACTTGACAGTAACTTTTTATGAATGCACTGCAAGTGACGTATAAGGGAGGATGTTCCTGGGTGGTTAACGTCCCTACCCCTACTTATTTCACCTTTACATTCGGTACATATGGCAAGACAGTTGTTGTCCAGATTTGGATAGAAATATTGCCAGACCAAAGAGATGGAATGTTTGGTCTTCGGCCCAGGCATGACCGTGATGAGCTTTTTCATCCCACGGACAACAACTGTCTCCCCTGGAGCCTGATTTAAACAAACCACATCACCATCAGAATCCTCCTCGCCAACTTCCTCCTCAGCGCCAGCTACACCAGTATCCTCATCCTGTTGTACTTCAACAGTGACATCTTCAATTTGCATATCAGCAAGTGGACTGTGGGTGCTCCTTTCAGCACTTGCAGAGGGCGTGCAAATGGTGGAAAGAGCCTTATACGTCACTTGCAGTGCATTCATAAAAAGTTACTGTCAAGTTCAGAAACTTTGGCTAAGACCATAAGCAGTCCAGGGACACCTAAATCCCTTTGTCCTGTTGTATCCAAGCGCCTGCAAACCACACCGTCAACTCCCTCCTCATCAATTTCCTCTTTAGTCAGGATCGGAAGTAGTCCTGCAGGCCATGTCACTGGCATGACTAACTCTCCTATCCGGGATTCCTATGGAGGATCCTGCATTGCTACACCTACTGCTGCCGCTGCTGCTGTTGCTTCTGGGAATCGTTCATCATCCCAGAGAGGAAGTAGGAACACCACTACTTTTACTAAACAATTGACCCTCCAACAGTCCTTAGCGAGGAGGATGAAGTACAACAGCAGTCATCCTGAAGCAAAATGGATAACTGAGGCCTTGACTGCTATGTTGATGTTAGACGTGCGTCCAGTATCTGCCATTATTGCAGTGGGATTTAGACAATTGATGGAGGTAGTGTGTCCCCGGTTCCAAATCCCTTCTAGATTCCACTTCACTAGGCAGGCAATACCGAGACTGTACAGAAATGTCAGAAAAAGTGTCCTCAGTGTCTTAAAAAATGCGGTTGTACCCAATGTCCACTTAACCACGGACATGTGGAGAAGTGGAACAGGGCAGACTAAGGACTATATTACTGTGACAGCCCACTGGGTAGATGTATCACCTTACGCAGCAACAACAGCAGTGTCACCAGTAGCAGCATCTCAGAAACGCCAGCTCGTTTCAAGGCAAGCTTCACTGTGTATCACCGGTTTCAGTAAGAGGCACACCGCCGACAACCTCTTAGAGAAACTGAGGGAAATCATCGCCTAGTGGCTTACCCCACTTAGACTCTCCTGGGGATTTGTGATATCTGACAACGCCACCAATATTGTGCGGGCATTACATCTGGGCAAATTACAGCAGGTCCCATGTTTTGCGCACACAATAAATTTGGTGGTGCAGAATTTTCTGAAAAACGACAGGGGCGTGCAGGAGACGCTTTGGGTGGCCCGAAAAATTTCTGGCCACTTTCGCCATTCAGCGACTTCGTGCCGAAGACTGGAGTGCCAGCAAACACTCTTGAACCTGCACCGCCATCACCTGAAGCAAGAGGTTGTGACGCGGTGGAACTCAACCCTCTATATGCTTCAGAGGATGGAGGAGCAGCAAAAGGCCATTCTAGCCTATACATTCGCCTATGACATAGGCAAAGGAGGGGGTATGCACCTAACTCAAGCGCAGTGGAGAATGACTTCCGTGTTGTGCAAGGTTCTCCAGCCCTTCGAACTTGCCACACGTGAAGTCAGTTCAGACACTGCCAGCTTGAGTCAGGTCATTCCCCTCATCAGGCTTTTGCAGAAGCAGCTGGAGAAAGTGCAGGAGGAGCTAAGACGGAGCGATTCCGCTCGGCATGTGGGACTTGTGGATGAAGCCCTTCATTCACTTTGCTAGGATTCCAGGGTGGTCAATCTGTTGAAATCAGACCACTACATTTTGGCCACCGTGCTTGATCCTAGGTTTAAAGCCTATGTGGTGTCTCTCTTTCCGGCCGACACAAGCCTGCAGAGGTGCAAAGACCTGCTGGTGAAAACACTGTCAGCTGAAGCGGAACGTGACACGTCAACAGCTCCTTCTTCATTTTCTCCTGCAACTGGGGCTGCCAGGAAACAACTTAGGTGTCCTAAGCAACCCGCTGGCGGTGATGCAGGGCAGGCAGGACCCTGCATCTGGTCCGGACTGAAGGACCTGGCAACAATTTCTGACATGTCTACTGCACTGCATATGATACTTCCACCAGTGACAGAATGGTGGAGGATTACAACGGTGACAGCATCCAAGTAGGTATGTCAGACAGTCCGTACCTGTACTGGCAGGAAAAAGAGGCAATTTGGAGGCCCCTGTACAAACTGGCTCTATTTTACCTGAGTTGCTCTCCCTCCAGTGTGTGCTCCGAAAGAGTGTATAGTGCAGCCGGGAACCTTGTCAGCGAAAGGCATAGGAGGTTGCTTCCACAAAATGTGGAGAAGATGATGTTCATAAAAATTAATTATCAACTCTTCCAGGGAGACCAGACTCCAGAACGTATAGAGGGACCTGTGGATTCCAGGTGGGACAAATTAATACTCTGTGAGGATGAAGATGTACACAACACTGAAGAGGTTGAGGAATCGGTGGATGAGGAGGATGAGGACGACATCTTGCCTCCGTAGAGCCAGTTTGTGCAGGGACAGATTAATTGCCAGCTTATTTTGTGGTTGCCCAAATGAACCAATCATTTCAGCCACAGTCGTGTGGCAGACCCTGGCACTGAAATGATTGGTTTGTTAAAGTGTGCATGTACTATTTATACAACATAAGGGTGGGTGGACAATTCCATCTTGCACCTCTTTTTTTTCTTTGCATTATGTACTGTGTGGGGTCTAGTTTTTCAAACTGCCATCTGTCTGCCACTGCAGTGTCACTCCTAGATGGGCCACGTGTTTGTGCCGCCCACTCGTGTCGCTTAGCATAGTCATCCAGCTACCTCGGTGCAACCTTTTGGACTAAAAACAATATTGTGAGGTGTTCAGAATAGACTGGAAATGAGTGGAAATGAATGTTATTGAGGTTAATAATATCATAGGAGCAGAAAAACCCACAAATTCTGTGATTCTAGCTGTTTTTATACTTTTTTTCAAAAAAATGCAGATCCAAAAAACAAAACCCAGAACCCAAAACACGGAAGGGTGGTTTTGGCAAAACCAAACCAGATCCAAAACACGAAGAAAGATCCAGATCCAAAACCAAAACACAAAACACGAAAAGTGGCCATACATAATAAATAATAATACAGGCGCAGATCAGCTACAGTCCTGAGTTAAGGCACTAGTCTGGGAATCGGGTATAAGTCACAAAGAGGTGGACAGATATCACCCCACAGCATGTGGACTAAAGAAAAAGCGGTTGCTAGAGAATAGACTGAGGAACCTGGAGAGTTTATATTTACATACTTAATTTTCCATTAATTGCAGCACATTATATTATTAAATCTATTGTCATTCACATGTTTCAACTTTTTAAAATACTGCCCCTTAGATCAGATATTGATGTGTATTGCTTACTTGAAGAAAGTGAATGTGTGAATCATTGTTTGGAGTTTTTACAAGTAACCCTCTTTGCAAATATTTCCGTACAGGATATATGTTACAGATGATTTATGGAGGAGTTTTATCCATGTATCCAAGACAAGTGGGAGGTATACTATTTTGTAAAACTGCAGGTGTCAGCGTGTCTTATTAAGAGTACATTTTATATCTACCAATGGTGCCTTTACCTTGTTTCTGGGACTGAACATTTATTACAGTGGCAATGTGAATGGACTGCCACCAGAATGGTTGTGAAGGAACTCCATGGTTAACTTATTTGTTTTTTCTGTAAAACGAAAGTCGCATTTTATACACAGATTACGATAAATTTTATGGTGTAGTCCATCATTTTGAAAAATAGGGAAACTTCCATGGATTAAGTGAAAATCTGGTTTTGCCCATGGAAATTAGGAGATGTGCCAGTCTGGCCTAGTCCTATGATGTTATTAAGGGGTTTTGTGTTCAGCTAAGAATATGCCAAGGTTCTGACTGACAGAATGCAGTGATATGCCAGGGTGAATCTCATTCGTAAGACCACTCCCCATATTAGTTAACTCATTTGCCCATCCTGATATTTAATATCAACACTGGAGGTGGTCCACTGGGAGATATTGCTATGAAGAAGATTTAAACATTTTTAGTACAATACTGGGTTAGTAAATCTTGCGCTAGTTAGATTGATTTTGGGAGCCTCTGACCCTGAAAGATGTCCCACCTCTCTATGTTGATTAACGATAATGAGGCGTGGGTGCAGACTAAACCTAGTGTGGTAAGACAATGGGATTCCGGCTGGGCTATGTGTGGGGGAAGGTCAGGAGGAGTTAAGGGTGGTAGGGAAGTTGAGGAAGGTTGGCCCCTTAGGTGTAAACTTAGTCCGTGAGCAGGAACAATTGATAAAGTTCTAACTACCTTATTCAGACCCGCTCGCTAGATGTGTTCGCTCGCTAGATGCGTGTGCAAATTCTGCAATGCAGGCGATAGCACGGCAAGGCATTAGCACGCCCACTATGTCAGTGTGCGATCACATTGTGTATGCAGACGCCCACCAGACTGTCTTAAGATGCGCACTTGCACAGCACTTGTGGTTGACCATACCCTGCCGCAAGCACTTCAGTGTAATTTTCAGCCAAGCGACGTGTACTATGACGCTTCCTCTTAATTATGCACGCCTCGGAAACGGCGTTAAGATGCTCAGACACGCCTACGTTCGCACCTCCACTCCCCCGTTTCTAGCGGCCAGCCCCTGTCACCACCCACAAAAGTTCACTTACCAGTAAGTTTTGGTAAATTGTGGGGGTCACCAGTGACTTAAGTTCAATATGCACATGAAGTGCCTACTCCCTTTAGAGGAGTAGTGAGCTAATGATAGAGGTGAAGTATGGGTTAATTCAGCCCATAGGCTGTGCTGGTGGATGTTCCGGCTCCTGTACGATCCTGAAGAAGGCTGCACAAAGTTGAAACCGGACCAGCTTCTGGGACACACTTTAAGTATTTCGAAGGGGTGACGTGGGAGACTGAAATGATATGAGGACTAGTGGGAAGGTACCTAGTTATGTGGGTGTTATGGATTCATGGAATAGGTGACATGCTTGTGCTCAAAGTCAATAATTTATTAAAGCCTGTTAGAAGATGAAATTGCATTAAAGATACATGGCATGATGCAGGGTTGTACGCTAATGCAGCCGCAACTGCAAATTTGTATGCAGTGGTTGTGCAAAAATAGGCAAATGTTGCAGCCGGCGGCGGCTTTGCAATTCCAAGTACAAAGATGCATCTCGGTCTCGGGGCCTGATTCAGCAACGTACGCAACAGTGGTTATGGATGCAGTCGAGTGATTGTTTGCTATGACGCATGCGTGCAAGCCAGTGTGGGCATGCACAGTGATCGCATTGTGATTACGGACACACAAAGGAAATCATTGCAGAGTGAGTGACAGGCTGTCAGAGTTTGGAGGTGGTGATGAGGGAGTGGTCAGAAGAACTAAGGTGTGCCTGTCTGTTTGAACGCCATTTCAATTACGTGCATAAATTAGCCATTGCAATTACATAACCAGCATGAGTACTCATTGCATGCGATGAGTCTTACAGTGTCTGTGGCTGGTCAGACCTGCTGTAAATGTGGCGTTCGATGTGCGTCGATGGTGCCGAAGTATACACAGAAAAGCGAGGCTGGACGGATATGAGAAAGCAGCAGTGGGCGTCCCTATGCCCTCAGATTGGTCAGTTATACTATGTCACAAATATTATTGTTTTGTGTGTCCTTGTGTTTGTAGTGATATTTCCTAATAGCTTATGCCCCAAGAATATAGAAAATTACAATTATTCCCCACAAACTATGCATTTGTAACCTGGCCAGAGATATTTTGAAATGTTCTTATTTTCCAGTACATTTCTGATACTTCAGTGCAGTTGCAACATGGGGGCTGCGGAGCAGTGCAACTCTGCCAGAGGGGAGCCCAATAACACTGACTGTACCTCCAAATGCTGCTTCATATTGCCGGAACTCTGCGGGAATGTAATGGTTGAAATTAGGAGGATGATAGATCTCTGTAACATGCAGAGAGAACAGGCTGGAAATCCTGATAGCATGTACCCCAAAAGATGTGAATGTGAGTGATGGGACATTTGGTAGAAATGTGACTTCGCAATATTGGGAAAAGTTAGCCAACCCCATCTCTTTGTCTGCTTCAAGGCCTTGAAGTGTGGGTGAAATGGAGACCACCATGTGAAGGAGCTGCAGGTGAGGCAGTGCCTCATTGTGTGAGTTGGAGATGAGAGGTCATGGAGAGAGGTCAGTTCGTTGCTACAGCCAGAGCATGCATTCTATAGGGCAGGTGGTGGGAGACAGGTGGCTAGTTTGAGGTTTGTTGGAGGATTCCTATACTGTTGTGAATCAGATGTAGGTGTGTGGTGTGTATGGGTGTATGGGTAGGGAACTGGATTTGGAGCTATATCACCAGCTAAATGAAACAGAATGAGAAAGAAATAAAAAAGATAATGGCAGGATGTGTGAGCTTTTATTTTCTGGTAATAGGTTGAGGATATTACAGTTAATACATATAGGATAAAGTCAATGTTAATGAGAGGGGAATGGAGTAGTGAGAAAGTAATATGGCCAGAGAGCTGCTGCAGCCTAGAGATAATGTCATGGAAGGAGATTAAGAATAGTAATTTCTTACATTGTGGGTTTAATACTAAAGGCCTCATTTAGGGCTCCATTTACTAACGAAGTATAACCCCTTTAGCGCTAAAGGGTTTATACCATTTTTCTGTATTTAGTACACAGCTGTAATCTTAGATGACATCTTTAAGTATTACTAAGTACCAGTGGAATTTTCGGTTGTATCACAGTGATACTAAATGAAAATTGCTTTTTTCGTTAGTTTGTAAATGGAGCCCTTACTAACGAGTTTTATCACCGCTGGTGCTCCAGCCATCAGCTCCCCACTGTCAACTGTTAGAAAAATTACAGTTGGGAGCTGATTGGCTGGAGCACCATTTATCATACACAGTGAACTTTATCACTCGTTTTGGTGATAAAACTCGTTAATAAATTGGGGCCCAACTATGTTATTTTACACATTGGTCCTGATTCATGTCTGGAAGGTAATGCAGTCGCAAGGAAGCAGCTGTGCAATACCGTCCAGCAGATATTAAAATACTGCAGGAGGCATCTATAGGAAGATGTCTCCAGACAGTAATGTAGATGATGCTTTGAATCACCATCGAGACCATCGCTCACGATGGCGGCAGCAGCAGCAGCCAGTCTGAGTAAGCTTCAGCTTACCCAGGCAGCCTCTGATGCCAGGAAATCTAAATCCACTGACGCAGGCCCTGGCCTCGGCACTCCCGGAAAAAGAGGGACGGCACGTCCGTTTCCGGGATTGCAGGACAGGCACACCCGTGCTCCACCCCCTAATGCTGCAACATGTCAATCATGCTGCGGCTTGGGGGATCAGAAAGCGAGATGGCAGGACCCATTTTACGCATGCACAGAATGGGTTCCGCGCATGCTCAGTTTTCAGATAATCAGAAAACTGCGTGAGGCCCCACAACAGTGTCCAGACATAAATTAAGTGCACCCCCAACACCTCTGGTCTGGCCCCTTAGACTGAGTGTTAGGATATACTATGGCTGATTACAAGATACACCTGAACAAAAATATGCCTCACTGAACAGTATCTTATACTTAAATACAGAGATGCAATACTGATGTAAATGCAGGTACTCCCAGAGATCTGCTATGTTATTTATTTATTTTTTAATTTTAATCAGGTCATCCATATAGCGTCCAAGTCATTCCTGAAGCTGGAACAATCCAACCCAGTGCACATACTGTACTGAGGACCTGATGCAGAGACGTACGGTATTACACAATCACATAGAAGCGGCTGTGCAATATTGTCTATCAAAATTCAAATGCAGCAGGAGGTGTCTATAGGAAATAGATACCTCCTGCATTGCATTTGCGATTTGAGTGCAGCGTCCGTAGTTTTTCCTTTGACCAGGCTGCGTAAGCTGAAGTTTGCTGGTCAGGCTTGGTCACTTGCGAGGCCAAGAAATAAGCATCCACTGACTGCACCTGCGCAGCATCCTAAACATCGGAGATGTACGCTAACCATCAGGTTAGCGTACATTTCTGAATCAAGCCCTAAGTGTTGTACCAGGCTGCTCAGAATCAGGAACATTTTTTTTCTAAGGTATGCACAGACTTCGTTAACAAAGCATCTTTAGGCAAAAGGTGATGCAGATTTACAACTTTGGGCCGTATGCAATTAGTTTTGCATCCGCGAAAAAGTTCCGCCTGCTCGACTTTTCGCCTACATCGCGTGTTTTGGACACGAAAACCTATTGTGCGCGTCCCTGCTTTCCGCTTTATTCAGTTCCTAAACAGGCGAAAATGGCAAGCGGCGAATGCAGAACAGGCGGAAAGTACTGTCAGACTTGGGGAAATCAGGGCCTGATTCAGAGCCGGACGCTATTTGCGCTCGCTCGTTCAGAAAAAAGGGGCCGGATATTTAAATAGAGCGCTCGCTCTTTGCGGTCTGTTGACGCCTCTATGTCTGAACGAGCGAACAAAACATGCGCTCGCTATTTTAAAAAAAACGCCCCCTGGCCGCTCGCATCCTACGTCATCTCCGCTATTTATTAGATTAATCGAGTACATCGAAAGGCATCTGAACTGCTCGCAGTGCTTGTGGTTGGATTTTCCTACCGCAATCATGCGACCAGTTCAGGCTAAGAAACAACCAAATGACGTGGTTGATGACGCTGCTTTGTTAATTATGCACACCCTTAAAATGCCCGTTTTGACCTTTTGGCACGCCTGCGTTCAGATCTCCACTCCCCGTTTTCAAGCACCTTCCCCTGTTACCACCCACAAACGCCTCATTCTGTCACTCAAATTAGCAGGCATTCGCTATTTTGCGAGCACACAATTTCCGACCACAATGACTGGTTCGCACATGTGTATTACAACCCATACGCATGCGCAGTTGTGCGAACATCGCTCGGAGCGAATGAGCGGCCACTTACGAGCAGCCGCTTACGAGCGGCTCTGAATCAGGCCCTCAGTCTGTACCCCTCAAAAAGATGCACTAACATTGGGGATCAATTTAGAAGTGTTCCTATAGTCCTAATAAAGCTAATTGGGGTACTGAAGTTGTTTAAAATCCTTGTTATTAGCATCCTTGCAAAAGTGGTGAAGAATGGCATTAAGCAGTATTTTTTGGTGAAAATAAGTAGTCATGTCAAATTTGGGGTACTTGAAAATGGGTACTAGCATATCTTAAAGTCTCTAAAGTGAAGTTTTACAAGCACCTGCAATCCCCCCAAAACTTGGCCCCTTCTTAGAGCACCCCCAGAAGCTTATTTTGCTAGTTTTTGAAGTTGTCCCCCTACTTTTGTCATTTTTGCCCCAAATTTCAAAGGTGTTTTTTGGGTTGTTCCTGGAATTTTGTAATTCTTTTTTAGGTAAAATTGTTCATTAGGGGGGGTGTGCCAAGGGTTTTAAGTGGTTTCACAACATCTGCACCCCCAAAATATAGATTTTACACTTTTTTTCACCTGCTATTCTGTGGAGAAGAAGTATCGCCTATTTCAGTGCCTTGACTTTTCACATAGGCAAAAACAGAATGGAATTGAATACAGAGAAAAAAACAGGCAAAATTTTTCGCAAAAATACCTGCAAAAATGGCTTTTCACTCCGAAATGAATACAGCCCATTATGTCTAATTAAATAAAAAACAGAAACATCCTCCGATTTTTTGCAATTCATTCTTTGTTTTGGTGGAAGAACAATATATTATACAGTAACTTATGTTACCTTTGGAATATTGTATAAAGTCTCATATTTGAACATTACAACGCTCTTTATTACATTACGGAAGGCTCTCTTGCATCTTTATAAAATCACAGAACCTGGATGCTCCTTCAATTTTCCTCATCACTACGTATGAATCTCAGCAGTCGCTGAAAACTGGAGCAATTTAGACCCTATACGTGATACATTAATTTGCTAAATAACATCTATGGCTCTAAGACAAGAATGGTTTATGGTTCTTCAGGGTTGGTGGAACATATGCAAAGGATTTGCTCAGCATAAGAATACTGTCCATCCTTGCTGTGTAGAAGATACTTGTCATTTGAAATATGCCACTTCTGTGGTTCACCTTTTATACAATAACTCTACTTACTAGATCCAGAAACATCAGATCCATAGAGCTTAGCTTAGCTGGTGTACATAGGGTTGGATTCAAAGTTATACACTGTGCCTATAGTTATGCTGTTGGCCAGGGGCGGATTGGGAAATGAAAGTGGCCCTGGAAAAATGTGTCAAAGTGGCCCAATGTGCGCGCGCCTCCGTCGCGCGCCCAAAAAAGTGGGTTTGGCCTCGAGGAAATGGGTGTGGCCTAATGCGAAAAGCCATGCCCACAAGCCACTCCCCCTGTTTCAGTCATGCTGGGGGCATGCCCACCGCTCCAGGAGCTGATGGGCTTGTCCACAGTCCTTCTCTCCAGTGAATAACCTCAGCAAGCATGTGAATGAACTTTTTCTTATCTATATGATTTCTCTGCAACAGAGAACCTCTGAACAAATTGATCCTCCCTGGACAGGCAGTGTCTTGAGTTGGTATTTACTATTCATGCGGGAGATCCCATGGTCTGGAAGTCGCCTGTATGTGTCGCAATAAAACCAATGTCATTATCATGCAACAGAGGTACAACCAGATAATAAATGTGGGTTTCCCATATCAAACAAATTTATATTAATAAAATATATTTGCTAATTTGGTACCATTTGCATCAGTAATATGATTTCATTAGAATTACTGATGATTACTGTCCCCCAGTTGTTTCTTCTAATAGTACCAGCGGTCCTACCATCCTCTACCATGTATCACACAGGACACACACTATAATGCATCACTATATACAATATATGACAGGAGGCCCCTCTATATACACCATGCACAATGTCTGAGATGGGACAGGACAATACAAAGCTGGGAAGAGGTCCTGCAGGAGCAGATACTCAAGGCCTCCCCCCATTCCCCGGTTATACCTTTAGGAAAAGAAAGACGCTGATGCGCTGGAGAGAAAGAGGCTGAAGGGCAGGAGAGTGTGACACTGAAGGGCAGGAGAGAAAAAGGCTGAGGGGCAAGAGAGAAAGAGGTTGAGGGGCAGGAAAGAGAGAGACGCCGAGGGGCAGGTGCATAAGACGCTGAGGGGCAGGAGAGAGAGAGGCTGAGGGGCAGGAGAGAGATAGGCTGAGGGGCAGGAGAGAGAGAGGCTGAGGGCCAGGAGAGAGAGAGAGACTGAGGGGTGGGAGGGGGGAGACCCAGGGGCAGGAGAGAGAGATCCAGGGGCAGGAGAGAGACACTGAGGGGACAGACACAGGGAAATCCAAAAGATTGTGTCCCCCCATCGAGGTTCTGCAGCAGCTGAGCCCCGCCACCCCCCTTTCCCCGCAAGAGGTTCTGCAGCAGCTGAGCCTTCTCCCCCCGGTTGTACCTTTTGCTGAACAGTATCTCAGCGCTGTTTGCTCCTGGATGTGCAGCGGTCGGGGCGCCATGCTGCGGATGTGTGGCAAGATGAGGAGCCCCGCGGAGGTCACTGGCCGTAGGGCGCGTCTACGGAGAGCAGCTGCTGCAGTAGCGTCCGGCCCAGCTAATACCACCACACAATCACCACCCCGACTGCCAGGCAGCATCCAATGGAAGCATACGGCAGGACAGGGGGGGAGGAGACTCCCAGGCAGCCACCCCAGCCCCGTTCTGCCTGAGTCCCTCAGGCAGCCAGCCCCGATTAGCCAACTCTCCACTCGGCCCCCTCCTTAGGCTGTGAAGTTAAAGTTTAACTTCACAGCCTGGGGAGGGGTCAGAGTGGAGAGGAGACAATCGGGCTGGCTGCCTAAGTGGCCCCGTTACTTACCCCACCTGCCGCCGCCGGGCGTGGATCCGCTGCTCTCTTTTCTGGGTGCTGGCAGAGTAGGAGACAGCTCCCTTCTCAACAGTAAATAAGCCTCTTCTCGCGAGAAGAGGCGGGCTGCGGGCAGCAGAACTCTAGACTAACTGTGACAGGCAGCCGGGCTAAAGCAGAATGACAGCCGGATGGGGGGGGCGGGGCCACAATTGACAAGCGGCCCCACACACCAATCGGCCCACCGGGATTCTTCCCGATAAAAGTAATGGCCAATCCGCCCCTGCTGTTGGCAGATGTTTTTATTACAGCACATGCATCCTGGCTCCTCTGCAAAAGCCGCTCGCAGAGAGGATTTAGACGCATTGTGGGAGATGTAGTAAGCTCTAGAAAGTGATAAATTGGAGAATGATAAACTACCAAACAATCAGCTTCTAACTGTAATTTTTTAAACACAGCCTGTAACATGACAGTTAGGAGCTGAGTGGCTGGTACTTTTATCACTTTCCAATTGATCACTTTCCAGAGCTTAGTACATGTCCCCAAAAGTCATTGACGGTTAGGGACGGTTGGGGGTGGTAACAGGTGGTAACAGAGGGGTGGTTAGAAAAATGCGGGTGTGTCACAACAGTTTTATAGGAGTGTCAGATCCAGCAACTGCGTCTTTGTAGGCAGTTTCACTGGTGCAAGTGTTTTTTGCTGGGTACACACTGAGCGCCGTGTATCCAACCGACATATCGGATAATGGGTACACATCAGAACAAGGTAATGAAGGATGGAACGATACCTCATTCCATCCTTCATTACATGCAACGGTGCTGCTTGTAAAATTGTCCGCTTGTACGTGCAGCAGAGCTCAGGACGATGTAGCAATTGCAAGCGGCTGTGGGAGCACGCATATTGGTCGTATTCACTGAGCGATGCAGCCGATATGTCGTTCCAATTCGGCCGGAAACGACATATCGTGCCAACGTCACTCCACTGTGTACCCAGCATTAGTTCCGTCATCCATTCCGTGTAGCCATAGGGTTACTCAGAAGGCTGATGATCGACTGATCTGCGACTGATGATGCATCTTTGTATGCAGATGGTGGTGGGCGTGTTAATACATATCCCGACAACTGCGGCATTTGCATTTTTCGCATAGCAGCTGCGTACACTCTGACTCAGGCCCATACACATCAAGGACTCAGAAAAGCTACACAAATTCTATAGTTTAGCTCAGCATGAGCTTTAGGTTTTCTCTTCAGAAGGGAAAAGGGAGGCCCTTGTATAGACTTTATCCTGGATTTTCCAACAGCCTGTAGTTTGCTCTTTGAAGTTTTTGCTCTTGCGTGGAAACATGCACTGAGCTGCTCAACAAGGAATAAACTTCACTCTACAACGTCTCTTCCAAAACACTGAGGATTAACCTCGCTACCCAAAATAAACAAACAAGCCCAAAAGCACTCATGCATTTTGATTCTATTACCCTGCTCATTTGGAAAATCCTTTATGTGGTCTGTCAGACATTGCTGTTCCACTAGGAAAAATCTCTAAGGATAAAGGAATGCATAGATCAACAGGGGCCATGATTGACAGAAAAAATAATGTTACACTAGAACTAGGCTCATAATATTTCACAAGTCAGACGGATTTCGTGGCAAGCCAAAAAGGTGAAAATGCTAATTACTAATGCATATTAACCTCCCATATTTGTTGTTCAGGAAAGTGTGATGTGCCCATTGTTAAGGCGATATTTAAGGAACATTCTATTACTGCAAGATACAGTCGATCAATGTAATATTTGCAATCAGAACTCACGTTACAAGACAACATTCCCTCAAAACCGCTTTAAAAAGATGATTTGTGTGTGTGTGAGTGTCATATTTGTTCATGGTTGCACAAGAACCGTTGTTAAAAACAATATTTTAAAATCCAATTTTGTTCAAAGCAATACAGTTCGGATCTCAGTTCTGAAATGATTTTCAGCTCAACCGAACGGGCTCCCTCACCGTAAAAAATGGATATTCAAATCCAAATCTGCCAAAACATTTTGCATCTCTACATGCAAGTAAATGTCCTTTTGCTGGAATTTGTTACCTGGATCACATTTTATGAAAAATCAATAAACTAAACCCAAATATAACATTATATTTGCTGCACATGGGTAAATACAGATAAGAAAAGAGAGAAAAATACTGTACGTTTTAAAAAACTGACAAAATAAATGAACAGTAGCTTGTTAATGGGGGGTGGGGGGGGGAGGCCTATACACTTTTTGAATTAAAGCTTCACTACCAACTGGTAGAAGGGGCAAAAGCAGGGGCAATTTAAATACAACACAGGTGTGGCTGCTACATACAGCTGCTTCTCTTAGCCCTCGGCCAGCAAATCAATACAGTTTGCCAAGTTACAATGGTGGCATCCCATCCCAATTTCAGCGGGACAATAACACTTTTCAGGCACTGTCCCACTCGGGGGCCACAGTATCCCGTGGGTGGAAGGGAGTTTGCATGGGCACTGTGTCAACGCTGCACCACTGTGTCTGTCCATGTTTGTGCTGTTTTCCTCTGGGTGGCCGATTTCCTCCATCAATCCAAAAACATAATGGTAGGTTAATTGGTTTCTGACAAAAATGAATCCTAGTGTACATTATGAGTACACATGGTAAAGAACATGGGGGCCCATTTATCATTCAATATTTGAGGTAAAATCCCCGAAAACACACGTTTTTGGGGCTTACCTCAAATACTAAGTATCCCCCGGATGTATGAAGGAGGGATCGCAGCAGGTATCTCCGATACCTGCTGCGATCCCTCCATTGCCGCCGGCAGCCGCCTCCCCCATAGGTTTCTATGGGGGGTGCGATGCTGCCAAATGCATCAATATCGGGAATGCGAAGCATTCCCGATATTGGCCCCAGCAGCTAACGCCATCTGAAGATAGCGTTAGCCGCTGTAGTCTATGGCAACTTGCCACATATCAGCCGGCAGAGGGATCTCACGGAACCCTCCGCTGGCAATTAGAGCCGCTCATGTGCAGTACGCAGGACTGCGCATGCGCAGCAGCCCCTACTGCCCTCCGTAGACATCGCAGGGAAGGACTCCTTTCGGAGCCCGTCTCCCTGCATGTCCCGGATAATACATCCAGCCGATAGGATCGCATTTTGAAATGCGATCAGGGGCATTACTGGCATGCCCTGAACGCATTGCAAAAGCGATCCTTGATAAATGGGGCCCATAGATTATAAGCTCCACTGGGGCAGGAACTGATGAGAATGACCAAATATTATCTGTAAAACACTGCGTATATGTGTGCACTATGTAAATAACTGGTAATAATAATACATACACACTCATAAAAGCATAATCTACACATGAGTGATGAAGAAACGTCAATCAGTGTCAGAGGGGGTTCACACAGATAGCCAAGATAACAACTAGGATAACGACAGCGTAACTTAATGTGTACTGAACAAAAGAAAATAAAAATATCAAAGGAATTATCTATATTGTCAATCAAAAATACATGAATATCAACATGAACTATATTAAGAGCATCAAATTGTTTGATTTAATATGTACTAAAAGGCATAGACATGTTTTATAAGATAAGCAAATAAAAATAAAGTGCAATATATAAAAAGAATACAATAAAAAATACACATACTGTATAAAGCATGCAAAATGAGAGGTATATTGTAAGGTGCAGATAAATATAATTATAGTATAGGCTACAGTGGCATTGAGTCAACAGAGGGAAGATGATATTGTAAATTGAAAAAGGAAAAGGGAAGATTCCGCACTGAACCATCTAAATACTACTAATCATAATAGTAAACCAACATAACTCAATATCTCATATAAATATGGCTATATAATACATAACGTATTGACATATTGAGGGAAACTATAGTAATCAGAAATATACAGAAATAGAGGTGTTTGTAGTTTGAGCAATCACATGTACAGTAGCAATGATCATTATAGAGATCATAAAGAGCATGTATGGAAATTAATCTCTTTAGTGGTAATGAGTAGTACAAATATATGCCATCAACGCAAATGTTCTTACAGAGGATAAGGATATCTTTATATATATGTGGTTACCAAGACATGTAAATTATTGGGTTTCATAATAACTATTTAAACTACTTAGGGCCATATCTAATTAGATGCGAAAAGCCCTGTTTTGCTAAAAGTTTTTTCGACAATGCAAAGTTTTCCCACAAAATGCATATTGGGCATTCCTATTGCCAAACTTTTCACACGTGCAAATTCTCCACTGGCTAATAACCGACGAAAAGTTTTCACCATCTCCGAGCAGGTGAAAAATTGTGCAAAACCCCTATTTTGGACTAAAATGTGGGGGACTTGGTTCAGAACCCTTTGGACACTCCAAATCCCCCGCCCCCCCCACACTGATAAATAAGGCAAAAAATATATTAAAATAGCCTAATTTGGTCAATAATGACATGTCAGAGTCTTGAAAACTGAGTTTAAAGCAGTGTGTTTGGTATTTTGGGGTGGGGGTGGGGGGCTCTATGGATGGGACATGTGTTTTAAACATTGCAGGTGTATTTGTAAAAAATTTTTAAAGTGCAGTTTTATGACACAAAAATATAGCTGCACCAATTTTATTGTACCACTGATTTGCCTGCAGCAGTTATTTTGCAAACATTTAAAATAAAAGAAAAGATTTCTAGCATTTATCCACTATTACACATAAAATGCATATAACAGCCATTTGACACAATTTAAGAACCGAAAATACTTTTATTAGGTCCACTGATATACTTATAAAGTGATTTCCTATGTCAGTTTCCCTTTTTATAGGGTAAAGACAGGTTTCCCCAAAATCTGCTATACTTTTCAAAGGTTACGCCGCGGACCGTTTTCGGGCAAATACTGCATCGCGTCTTTTGTAATAGGATAGTGCAAAAAATGGGAGCGCACATAGACAAAAGACGTAAAAATATCGCACCAAAAGCCCCATTGTGCAAAAAGTTCACTGAAGTTAACTTTTTGCTTTATCGTGTCTAATTGGATATGGCCCTTAGAGTGTTAATAATTGAAAAATAAACCATTTAAATAAATATAAAAAGATACATTTACAAAAATGAATACGACTAAACAGGGCTATTTATTTTTTCAAATTTGTTCATTAAGTTTTTGATAAGTACTGAAATAAAATATAAAACATGAACAGACAAAGAAGGGAGTTGATGTAGTCATGACTTCCAGAAGAGAAAAGTGCTGGAGAACTGAGGTCTGCACACGAAATTAGTAAATCTAAAACTGCATACACATGGAATGATATTATGAATGATATGCCTGATAATGATATCATTATCATTCATACCGTTCAATATCGTTCCATGTGTATGCGAGCAGGGCCGGATTAAGATCTGTGGGGGCCCCTGGTCAACAAACTTGTGGGGGCCCTATATACCGCCGTTTCTCGTCACCCTAGTATTTTTTTTTCTTTCTATTCACCTTAATGCCCCTCTTGCAATGCCCACTGTAGAAGTGCCCCTTATGCAATGTCCCCAGTAATGGTCCCCCCTATGCAGTGCTCCTTATGCAGTGCCCCCTGTAGTAGTCCTCCCTATGCAGTGCCCCCTGTAGTAGTCCTCGCTATGCAGTGCCCCCTGTAGTAGTGCCCCTTATGCAATGCCCCCAGTATTGTTCTTTCCTATGCAGTGCCCCTTATATAATGCCCACAGTAATGGTCCCCCAATACAGTGCCCCCAGTAGTTGTCCCCCCTATGCATTGCCCTCAGTAGTAGTTCCCCCTATGAATTGCCCTCAGTAGTAGTTCCCCCCTATGCATTGCCCCCAGTAATAGTTCCCCCTATGCATTGCCCCCAGTAGTAGTCCACCCCTATACAGTGCCCCCAGTAGTAATCTCCCCTATGCAGTGTCCTTTATATAGTGCCCCCAGTAGTATTCCCCCGAAAGCATTTCCCCAGTAGTAGTCCCCCCATGCTCTGCCCCCAATAGTAGTCCCGCCTATACAGTGCCCCCAGTAGTAGTCCCCCATGCTCTGCCCCCAGTAGTAGTCCCCCCAAGCTCTGCCCCTAGTAGTAGTCCCCCCCTATACAGTGCCCCCACTAGTAGTCCCCCATGCTCTGCCCCCAGTAGTACCCTGGTATACAGTGCCCCCAGTAGTAGCCCCCCTATGCATTGCCCCAAGTAGCACACCCCCCATAAATAGTGCCCTCATGAAGTGGCCTTCCTATACAGGGACGTCTGTAGCGCTCCCCCCTATGCAGTGACAGTGCCCCACACGCACACGTACACGAAAAGAAAAAAAAAAAAACTTACCTGAATCCCCTCTCCTGACGCGAGTCCCGGCTCTTCTGTTGCACAGATTGGAGAGACGTCAGCGTCATGACGTCTCTCCCATCATCACCAGCTGCGGGGGGGAGCCGGAAGGCGGAGCTCATGAGTGAGCTCCAGTCGGCTCCCTCAGCTGACGAAGCAGCCAATAAGAGTCTGTGTGACTCTCATCGGCTGCTGTCACATACACACAGCTGCCGCCGGTGGCTGTGTGTATGTCACTGTGTAGTGTGGCCGCGCTCACTGTGCGGTCTACACTACACTAGCAGAGTGGACACTGGCGGCGGGCGCAGACAGCGCACCTCTGCTAGTGGGAGCCCCTCCGTGTGTGGGGGCCCAGGGATGACCACCCCTGTCGCCCCCCCTTAATCCGGCCCTGTATGCGAGACATCCTTAACGATGCGCGCTCCCGCTGATCGTTAACGATATCTTTCATCAGCCGTACTTGCAGGCCAATCTGACGATATTGTCAGATCCTGCAAGTTTGGGAATGCAGCCGGTGACGTCACTGAACGAGTGTATATGCTCAGTGTCGGGAACGACATTGAGCCCGGCAGGTGAGGGTACAACACTGAACTATATCGCTCATGGAGCATATCGTTCTGTGTGTACCCGGCTTTAGACATCAAATAAACTTAATGCAAAAGAAAACAAGTCAGGCAGCAGATTGTTACCTACGTTTCAATGTCAGAATAACATTTTGGTCAGGACATGCTAGAATGTAATAGAATCATTTCTTTAGTAGATATGTCCGAGATGTTAGACGACCGAGCAGATATTGAACGGGACCACAGTTTATCTAAGTTCAGCGAATTAGGACTGCATAGAGATACTTTGCTCTGTAGACTTTTGTAGCAATAAAAGATAAGACATTTGATAAAATATCTTTGTCATGGCCGGTTGACATCTCAGTGGAAAGAGTAGTAAGAAAATGGTGAATCTGAAAATACATATAAAAATGTTTATGCATAAGGCCATATTAATATTTTAAAGCTTGGGAAGAAAGTAAGGATCCTCCTGGGTCAAGCACATCTTCCACAGCTAATAAACCATTACTCTTCCAGTCCAAGTACATCCTATTATCTAATGCAAGAGGGTTTCCCCAGAATGTGAAATATCTAGAGTTCTTTGGAAGTCCTAGTGAGTTTTTTGATGATTGCCAACCAAGACAAATATGTGCCTCTGAAGAGTATGTTAGAATAGATAAGTGAACGAATAGCTTATTTTGGTGTATGTAACAAAGCATTGGGTGAGTAGGGGGCATTATAGCATCGTCTAACTTCATACTTATTTATACTAGCAGGTCAGAGATACCTAAACCATAATTTCTATATTGTTGTCCTTATTCTTTTGTTAGACCAGAGAAATTTTGAAAAAAGTATGAAACAATGAGAAATATCAGAGTGATATAATATGGATATACAACATTTGAATTGCATAAGATAATTTAGGAAAAATAGTACTCTTCAAGACTGTTGCATGACCCAAAAGTGATAGGAGTAAGAATCTCCAGATATCCAGTAGTTTTTCCATTTTATTTATCAATAGACAAAAATTAGCAGAATAAAGCTTATTTAATGTAGTTGGATTATTTATCCACAAATACTACAATTGGGAAGTACTAAGGCAAAACTGCTAAATAATAGGTAGGCAATATCTAATGAGATTTTTGTCAGTGGGAGCAACTCGGATTTGTCTAAATATTATCCTGCAAATTATTTAAAAACTGAAATTGTTTCCACCACAGCTGGGATGGAATCCGATATAAGAGCACATTGTCGGTGAAAAAAGCCAACTTTGTTTCTACCTTGCCAATCTTGATTATATGGAATAATGGAATAGTACGCAATGCAATTACTAGGAATTCTAAAGCAATAGCAAAAAATAATAGTGACATTGGGCATCCCTGTCTACTTCCTCTCTGTATCATAAAGGTATCCATTACAGGTCACTTGAAATTTAGGGGTTATATAAAGAGCTTTGAAAACAGCAATGACATCAACTGGAAAACAGAAATGGACCAAGGATTCAAAAGATGGTCCCAAGAGACTTAGGTGTCCATTATCATGTTAATTATTGGGGTCCCGGTGACACCCAATAAATAAGAATTCAATTAGCTGAGAGTAGCAGCGGTGGATACACGCTCGCTGATGCAATTCTACAATGCTCAGGTGCGGAGACAGCTGATCTGAAAATGAGCTGTCTCCGCGATCCCCTTTACTGCTTCTTTTGGAGCAGTGAAACTTAGCACTGCCGAGTCAGAGTGCGCTTACTTAACAGGAGGGATCCAAAGGGATACCTCTTTGCAAACCGGGACTCATTCCCGTAGGGAAGGAGCGGGGTTGCGGAAGCAAACACCATCTGAAGATGAAGAATGATGCCACAGTCAAGCTCCAGAATTATAATATTTTCAGAACTTGATGAATTTAGGTCCCCATACTAGTGTATGGGGACAGCGGGCCAGATCGGAGTTGGAAGGTAAGCAGGTGATATCAGCTATATCTCCTGCATTACCTTTATGATGAATGGCACGGATCCTTAATTTCTACAAAAGTAGGTGAAAATGTTAATGTTCAATTGCTTTTGTAGAAATTAAGTGATGATGAATGAATGACATTTTTTTTCCATCAAATGATAAAAGCAAATGGGCATCTTGGTATCCAGACCATTGAAGCCACTGAGCGTCAGAGAGACTTTTCCTAATATTAACAATGGGTGTCTGCCCTAGATGAAGCCTGTTGATCATCATGTATTATCTGAGGTAGCACTAGCTTGAGCCTCTCCACCAGGATTTTGGTTAGGAGTTTTTACTTAATATCAAGGAGAGAGATAGGACAATGTGATCCAGGTAGTCCCATGTTTCTCCATGGTTTGGGTAGAATTTTGAGGATTGCAGAATTATAATAGACAGGGAGCAGTCGGTAATTTAGTATATGAGTAAAGACCAATGTAAGAGTTACAAATCCTGGCAGAGAGTATCTTGTAGTACTCTCCAGTTAGGCCATCAGGTCCTGGAGCTACAATATGGCTGAATTTAATTTTTGATTGCCTTCCGAACTTTCTCCAAATAATTAAGTGCACATAATAGTTCTACATATGAGTAGTCTAAATGGGGTAATTTCTATCCATACCAAAAAGACAGCTTTGCAGATACATTAATAGGAGAGGATGCATATAATATATTGAACTTGGCATCACAGTCCATGTCAGATCCCAGTTCCTCCTAGACGCTGACCAAATGGTTTCTTGATTAATGTAATTTAAGTAGCGGAATATAACCACTCTAGATCTGAATGTTTTGGAATCTCTTTGGGCCAAACTGCTGGGCTCATTCTATTACCAGATCTGTGCAAACATCTGGTAAAGTAGACCTCAGAAAATGGAAAAAAGGCAGACATAGCATAGTTTCCGAAAGACCAACTATTCTAAGATTATTTTGCCTTGATCTTTTGTCTAAGTCATTTATTTTGGACCATACCTGGTGATGTGACTTCAGCAAGTGGATGGTGTGGACCTATAATTCTTAAACCTACTGAAAATGATCTCCCACTCAGCATTCATTGTGAAGGCTGTTGCGACTAGGTCTTAATGTTAGCTACAGCAATTATAAATATGATTGTTTAGGTCATAGACCATTATATATATATATATATATATATAGGTTTACATTTTGCTTGAGTTTAGGATATTGACCTACATTCGTTATATCATATTGTTATTATCAAGCTAGAATGGTTTTCCTTTTAATACAGTATACTTCATTAGTACTCATATAGAACATGGTCAGTATAGAACTTATGACATACTATTAAAAATTAGGCGATCCATTAGACCCATTTATACATATTCATTTAATTTTAATATTTATATATCAATTATTACCACTCTTTTTGCTATGTATATACAACAGGGCCATAGCTATGGTAGTGCGGCCAGTGCCATCGCACAGGGCACCACAGGGAAGGGGGCACTGTTTGAGCCTGTCAAATTTCTGTTTATTACCATTCTTGCTTGTAGCTTCCTCTTATTTCATTACCAGCATCTCCTGTCCTCTCCTATCTCTTCCCTGGCCCTTCCCCATGAAGCCATGGCCCTTTTTTGGGTGCATTATGTCCCTTTGAAAAATGAGGGGGGCGCCAATGCTCTTTCTGGCACAGGCCACCAAAAAGTCTAGTTACGGCTCTGATATACAATATGTTGTTGCACTTATGCTTTGTTTATACTGTGTCAGAGTTTACACTGTCCCGTCCCCTAACCCAGGTGCAATGCGTTTATTTAAGGTATGGAGGTATTTAAACTTGCAATGTTAAGGCACTATCTACCTGCCTTTGATGAAGCTGACATTGGTCAGTGAAATGGCGTTATCTACCTTAATTGGGATACTCAGAGACAGTTTATATCACACACTATGGAAATTAATTTTACATGCCATTTCAATGACTACAGTAATTAGTCATCTATTATTAGAATACTTTCTGGTTCATCTCTGCCTTCATCCTGAATGGGACTGCATGGAGCTGCACCAGCAGGTTCATCCACCTCCAGAGCCAAACATTGTCACAGGCTACCATCATTTTAAGAACTGCGATAGTCATGGATATCTTTGACAACACAGATAAATCCTTGATCATTTTATTTCCATTTATTCACTAGACATCAACTTGCGTTGTCCTTGCCCTAATTATTTTCCTGGTTTCTCCACCACAGAACAGGTAACTATACTAGCAACAGTTTATGTGTAAATTACTTCTGATATCATATTATAGTCACAACAGTGACAGTTCCATAGGGTCTCTTTTTCAAGAGGTTTGCTAGTGGCGGTGACCATTGTCATCCACTATTTAAACCTGCCCCTGAACACCTTTAAATAATACAGTTTACCAGGCGTATATGCTTCCATTGATATTTGAATGAACATGCCCTAACTGTACTCGACCTACATGATAATGCCCCTCCCACCCCATTCCACATTTCCAGTTGTAAGGTTGTTACTGGTAAGATGCATGCAGGTATGCAAGCATGCATTTGTATGCGAACACATTCTAAGCATGTATAGATCAAATTCATGCAAAATACACTGCACCAACTGGCATAGTGGAACTCATTCAGAGCGCTCACAACCGGGTTGATGTTAAGGACCTGCGCAAGCGCAGCGGCCGCACTGCGCTTGCGCAATACCCAGAGCGAGAGAGAAACTCTCTCGCTAGGGAGCTCACTACAAAAGGGGCAGCTGTCGATGTTGATCGACAGCTCGGCCCATTTTGTAGGCGGGGCGGGGGGTGGCTACACAAATGGCGGCGTTCCCAAGCGGACGCCTGCCATTTTGTGGGTGGCTGCACTGACATCAGCAGTGATGTCAGTGGGGAGTTTCCTGCTCGATCAGAGCAGGAAGCTCCCTGGGGCTTGTGGCTGCCGAGACCCAACCTTAGGGTCTCGTCGCAAGCCCCGATGGCCGCAATGGTCTTGACCATCGCGACCATCAACCTGGATGGTTGCTAAGCTGTGGGTGGTAACCCACAGCTTAGCTAGCGACCAGGAGGCCGCACTAAAAAAAAGAAGCGGTTGCCCTCATTTAGAACGAGCGCTCGCTTCTTGCGAGTGCCTCTGAATGAGGGCCAGTGTTTTCTCATAATTCTTCCAACCTTCATCACAAAATGCCTCCTCATACAGGTCCTGTGAAGGACACTACTAAACAATCTGAAGTATATTTTAGGCATGGTGAGTCAAGATAGGGAAAAGGCATATCCAAAAATCCAGAAGTCCAAAGCATTCTGGATACGATATCTGTATGTTGGTCATGCTCCTTTCACCTCTTTGCAACAGGTTGGTAAGTTAGTAGGAATGTGCTTCTCTATCTTATATTATTCTGAGCCAGCAGAGTATGAGTGTCAACCTTTGCAGACTCAAGCTGGCCATACATCAGGCATTTATCGGGGCAATTCCCTGTTCTGCCAATAACTGGGTTGAGTGATTGGCAAAATCCAACATTTTGGACAATCTCGATTGTCTTGAGGTTTATAACACATAATATTATAGTGATCCCCCAAGGAATTGCCGATCATCTGAGTCTGGCAGATCACCGATCGGCATAAGAGAATTGGGGATTGGCACTCTAGATAAATGGCCCGCATAACTCTGTATAAAAGCACTGTGTAGAGCAAACAAGAAAATAGTGACTTACAGTACAAAACAATGCATGACAAAGATATGGTTTATAAACATTGCTGCATCAGCATACTCAAATATTGTATACCAGTCTGTCTCATACTCATGCCTTGAGCTACATGCATGCCTTTATATTGTATATATTCAGTACTTTAATGCTATCTAACTTCCATTCCATTTTGCTTATATTACTGCTCTGACGTGGTGCCCTGTAGGCAGAATTGGCACCTATGGAAGCTAGCAATGATTTGTGTATTATATATATCGCTTACTATGGTATGTGATGTTAATTAAGCTTGATTTACATATCTTTGTTTTGTCAATATGTCAACTGTGCTTAAAAAAAATATATATATTTTTTAAATTGCTGCATTAGTGATCTTAACACTCACAGAAGCAGCATGACATTAGCAACCAAGTGTTAGGTGCCCTTGTGTGGAGTTAGGAGTAGATGATAGTAAGGGAAGGAGAAGCAAAGAGGGCCCTGCTCAGGAGAGCTTACATTCTAAAGGGATGGGACAGACAGACAGACAGGGGTGACACAGATGGCTAGGCAGTGAGGAAGGTGATATGGAGCAGTGGGTTAGATGGAAGGCTTTGATGAAGTAGTGAGTCTTGAGAGCCTGTTTGAAGTTTTGTAGAGAGGTGGTAGGGAGAGGGAGAGAGCATCAGAGGTAGGGCGCAGCACAGGCAAAATCTTCGAGGCAGGAGTAGGAAGAAGTAATCAGTTGGCAGGAGAGACGGCTTGCATTTGTTGAGCAAAGTGGGTGGGTGGAAGTGAGAAGGGAGATGAGGTCTAAGATGTAAATGGGAGATAATTTGGTGAGCGCTTTGTTAGTGAGTTTAAGAACCTTGAATAGGGCTCTGAAGGGGCAGGGAAGCCAGTGTATGGCTTGTAGAGAGAGGGGAGGCAGATGTAAAATGTTTGGAAAGGAAGATGAGCCAAGCACCAGCATTGAGGACAGATTGGAGGTGGGAGTCAAGGAAGCCAGATAGGAGGAGATTACAGTAGTCTGATCTGGAGATGAGTAGATGAGTGTCTTAATAGCATCCCGGATGAGAAAGAGTCTGATCCAGGAACATTTTTTGAGATGGAAATGGCAGAACTGGGAGAGGTACTGAATGTGTGGTTTAAAGGAGAGGGAGAAATCAAGGCTGACTCCAAGACAGTGCATTTGGGGGCTAGAGGAGATTATTGTGCCATCAGTAGATAATGAAATTGAGAAGGAACAGTCAGAGAGGTAGAAGGACAGCCCGGAGAAGAAAATATCATGTAAACCAAGGGAGTAAAGGATTTGCAGGAGAATGTGGTGGTCCACAGTGTCAAAAGCAGCAGAGAAGTTAGAGGAGAATGAGCATAGAGTAGCGGCCTTTGATTTGGCAGCAAGGAGGTCATTGCTGACTTTCATGAGGGCAGTTTCAGTGGAGTGGAAAAATCGGAATCCAGACTGAAATGGGGAAAGCAGGAAGTGGGAGGAAAGAAAGGTGGTAAGGTGGTTGTAAATAATATGATCAAGGAGTTTGGAGGCAAAAGAGAGGAGAGGCATGGGTAGGAGAGAGCGTTAGGATCAAGGGTGGGCTTTTTAAGAACGGGGGAGATAAGGGCATGCTTGAATGCAGAAGGGACAGTGCCTGATGAGAGGAATATATCGGTAAGGTTGGCAAGATGGAAGCATACAGAAGGAGAGAGATAGCGGAGAAGGCAGAAGAGGATAGGGTCAAGGAGGGAGGTGGAAAGGGAAAGGAGTGGTTGAGGGCCATGACTTCCTCTCCAGATACAGGGGAGAAAGATGTCAGAGTTGGTAAAATGGATAGGGAGGGATGTTGAAGGGAAAGGAGAGGGTGGAATGCTGAAGGTGTGGTGGGATGCGATGTTCTGATGTATGGAGTCAATTTTAGATGCAAAGTAGGTGGCAAGGTCAAGGACAGAGAGCAAGGAGGGGAGGCAAGGAGGGGCTTGGCAGAGGAGGAAGTTGAAAGTGGCGAAGAGATGCCAAGGGTTTGAGGACTGAGAGGTATTTGAACTATGACTGTTAAGAGAGGGAAAGGGCAGCACTGTAGGGAGCATAAATTTGAAATGGAGGAAGTTTGCTTTAGAACGTGATTTCATCCATTGTTGCTTGAAGGTTCGTGAACACTTTTCCAGGTATCTGGTGCATTTGGAATGCCAAAGTTGAGGTGTGGATCTGCAAGGGTGAGTAGTGATTGTCGTAGCAACAGAGTTAAGAGCAGAAGTAAGGGAGGCATTGTATAGGGAAGCATCTTTTTCAGGGCTGGAGAGTGAGAAAATAAGGGAGAGAAGTGATTCAAGTTAGAGGATAAGTAAACGGTGTTGATAACATCAATGTTACGCTTCGTAATTGTAGCCTTAGGAGGCAGAGATAGAGAAAGAGAGAGGGTTAAGTTAAAAGAGAAGTGGTGATGGTCAAAGAGGGAAAATAATGAATTGGAGTAATCAGAACTATCACAACGGTGAGTGAAGACCAGATCAAGTGAGTGCCCACTCACATTGGAGGGGGAGGAGGTCCATTGGGAGAGACCAATGAAAATGTGAGGGCAAGGAGTTTAGAGGCAGGCGCTTCTGTAGGGACATAGATTGGGATATTGCTGTCACCGAAGATAATGAATGGAAGATCTGAGGAGAGAAAGTGAGGGGGCCAAGAAACAAAGTTGTAAAGACACTTGGAAAGAGGGAGATTGTAGCAATTTCACAATGCTAAGTGGTGCGTACATGTTCCATTAAAGTAGGAAGTTGGTAGTTTAAGAAATTGGTCATGCAGTATGGGACCGGGACATTTAACATCCTTGCCCGGGACTGTGGATGGAGAAGCAGTTCTCTGCATCATGTCTGCCAATGCATGTGTGCGCAAGAGAAGACACATGCTAGGTGATTAATCCTAGAAAGCTAACCTTATAAAAGCTTCATAACAGCTAATCTGGGTGTGTGTTACCCGTAACATGAAAACTCTGTAGTATCCAGAAAAATAACATTTATTGAACAATAATGCAATGCATGGCTAATTCCGTATATGTTCTAAACAAGAAATTACAACTGAAAAAATAAAGAATTTTTCATTCAAATACAATCAGAACCAATCATTGCCTGATGGTCCATGCATTTCAGCTTGTGATACATTACATTTGTATGCTGTCTTTTGGTCTTTTTTCAAAGGACATATTCCACATCTCTTTGATTTTGGTAGACCTATATTGGTTCTAACTGCTGGTGCATTTTTTTTTGCAGAATATTCTGTAACAACATCTTAACTGAGCGAGGTAAAGTTGCCAGTTGAACGTTCTTTATTGGAAAGTTAGACCCTGGTTAGCATTCTAGGTTTAAGTTCTATTTTTGGAGACTATTGCAACCTTGCTCGTGGTTCCTGTGCTTTTACCTTAACGATAACCCATCTGCTGCCCCTCTGTTTGAATTACTTGTGTACTCATCCAGTTTGTTTTCTGTATCTCTTGTTTGATTTACTTGTGTACTGATCCAGCTTGCTTCCTGGACCTCTAGTTCAGATTACCTCTAATGACCCGGCTCCGTATATATATGAACTTGGCTCTGTAACTCTAACATGGCATGTTTCTTCAGCATTTTCCCGAACTTTGGACTGTTTACTGGACTTTGCTTAATACTAATGGATTTCTACCTACTCGATTGTGCACCAGACCTGGACTGTCCGAAAATGAGACCTGCTACACAGCCCTCTGGACGTCGAGATATCATCTGCTCAAATGAAATGTACCAAGCACAAAATATTTTAGGGTACCAGTAATTCTATAAGTTTCCATAAATCTGAGGTCCCTGTAGATCAGTCACTGTATAGATGTGTCCCTCTGTGTCTGGGAGGAACTTTTGATCTACACAGAACTCCTATTCAAGGATATACATCAGGCCCGAAAGAAGACTAAAAACTTAGATGTAAGTAGGAAAAGCACAATTTTCATTACACCTACCTACATCTACTGAATGGTCTATTAATTTCTTCTCTTTGAGGAACAAGTTAAGAAGGACCACCATTAAAAAGAAGACTTATCTGAGTTTTTCTTGAGTGCATCTATGGACTGATTTACAGGAACCCTCAGATTTACGGACACTTATAGAATTACTAGTACCCTAAAAGATTTTGCGCTTGGTATATTTCATTTGTGTTTAATCCATTTATATGTGGTGTGGACCACATTTTTACTGAGCAGCATTTTCATCATTGTGTAGCGCAGAATTTATATTTTCTTTCTATAAACATATCATCTGCTGTATTGTTGCTCACTATTATCTCCAATTACATATCTTTGCTACTAGAATTTCATATTGCAATAACCTTTCATTAAACCTGACTCTGACATTAAGGGCTCGATCATACAATTCATCCACCTTGCGGCCCGATCCTAACTCGCACATTTTGGCTTGCAGCTCTATAGGGCTGCGGTGGCACCGTAAAAGCGGCAGACAGCCTCTCTTAAGCTGGGTACACTTTAGACGATTTTTAAAAAGATTTGTCATTTTCCAACGGATCGAAACGACTAATCGTTCAAATTGTCCAGTGTGTACGTGCTATGAGCACTACCGCGGCAATGTCCGTTGCATCTTCAGATCTGCCGTACATGCTTCTCAATCTGAAGATGTGACTGACGATCCCATGCATTTGGATGCGGCTGGGGAACGACATATCGTGCGGTCGTTCACAAAATCATGTGATGTGTATGGACTGCACGATATGTCGCCTGTCGCAACTGCTATCGGCAGTGTACCCAGATTTTCTCGCATCGCGAGTAATTCGCTCCTAATTGGATTGAGCCCTAATTTTTGAAATATGAAAATATAATTTCACATTTCAAAAAATAGGATTATTATGATCCTATTGGACTAGATCCCATAATAACTGGATATGTAAAATGTTGCTTTGCACATCTGGGCAATTTTTAAAAAGATCAAGTAATTTGGCAATTGTAGCATATTAACATATTTGCCCATGTAAGGGCACCTTTATATTTGCTCTCCCATCTTGGCCTAATTAACTCTTTCATTGAATTCACCGTCATGCAAAAAGCATCTGACTTTATATCTAAATTCAGCCTAATCATTCCTATACTATGTGTATAGTTTTGTGAATGTTATGAGTCTATTCATGAAGCTTTGTTTTACGCTGCTAGGTCATGTCGTCTTCATACCCGGCAACAGGGCCGGATTAAGGTCTGTGGGGCCCCTGGGCAACAAAAGTGTAGGGGCCCCTATCAATAAAACATTGCTGCTACTGTTGGCACTGAGAATCTGGCTGCAGCTCTCTCCCTACCTGGGGCTGACCCAAGGGCCGGTTCTAGATATTGTGGAGCTCAGGGCGAAAGTTCACAGTTGCGCCCCCCCCCCCCAAAAAAAACAACTTTTTGTAGATGACGTTCCTCTGCGCGCGCTGAAAGCACACGCTTTTCCGGAAAGGGGGCCTGTCCTTGCGGAACACCCCCAATTCATCACACTGTGGGGCATGCCCAGCACTTATGAAGGTGCTGGGCTTCCCCCAAGCTCTCCCCTCATGGCGAATAATTGATTGCCATGTGCAGTAATGCGCCTTACACAGTAATGCCCTTTATAAAAACATTATGCCACACGCAGTAATGCCTTGTATAACGCATTATGCCACACGCAGTAATGCCTTGTATAACGCATTATGTCACACGCAGTAATGCCCTTTATAAACACATTATGCCACACGCAGTAATGCCCTGTATAGCACATTATGCCACACGCAGTAGTGCCCTGTATAACACATTATGCCACACGCAGTAATGGCCTTTATAACACATTATGCCACACGCAGTAATGCCCTGTATAACACATTATGCCACACGCAGTAATGGCCTTTATAACACATTATGCCACACGCAGTAATGGCCTGTATAACACATTATGCCACACACAGTAATGCCCTGTATAACACATTATGCCACATGTAGTAATGCCCTGTATAACACATTATGCCACATGCAGTAATGCCCTGTATAACACATTATACCACATGCAGTAATGCCCTTTATAACACATTATGCCACATGCAGTAATGCCCTGTATAACACATTATGCCACATGCAGTAATGCCCTGTATAGCACATTGTGCCACATGCAGTAATGGCTTTTATAACACATTATGCCACATGCAGTAATGCCCTGTATAACACATTATGCCACATGCAGTAGTGCCCAGTATAACACATTATGCCACATGCAGTAATGCCCTGTATAACATATTATGCCATACGCAGTAATGCCCTGTAGAATACATTGTGCCACACACAGTAATTCCCTTTATAATACAGTATCCCCAATTCAAATTACGCCACACATTAGTCCCTTATTCATGTTATGACTCACAGTGGTGCCCCTTTTACACAATGCCCAAATGAGTGTCCCTTATACTCAAGGCACACAGTACTTAGTAGTGCCCCTAATACAATGCCCACAGTAGTAGTGCCCCCTATAGTAGTGCCCACATTAGTAGTGCCCCAGTAATAATGCCCCGTATAGTAGTAGTCATGACGTCCCTCCCATAGTGCTCTATGCGGGAGCCGGAGATCTGGAGTGAGCTTCGGCTGCCTCTGCAGGGAGGGAGCCGGGTGCCAGCTGATAACAAATATCAGCGGGCACCCGTCAACGCGGTGGGGACCGGCGCTGTTTTTTTTTTTTATTATGGGAATTTATTTTTTTTGGCCTGCTGGGGACTCAGTGGTGCCCTCTAGGGGCCGGCGCCCCGGGCGACTGCCCTTTTAGCCCGCCCCTAGAACCGCCACTGGCTGACCAAAGTCCTGGGGGCAGTGACACTTGTGGGTCCATGTTACATGGTAATGTTGCTATTGTTATCAACATTCTGCATGCACACACAGACAGACACACACACACACACACACACCAACACGCCAGCACACACAGACAGGCACCTGCCTACCTCTCCTGGTTACAGGCAGCAGAGATGGACCAGCGTGAATCGCGATTGGCGGTTCGTTTTAAAAGGGGGCGGAGCCAAATGCCAGGAGGGGCGGGGCTTAACCGCGTGCCTCGGCAGATGGCTTCTGTTAAAATAAACAAAAAAAGGGTTAATCTGGATGTGCCCGGGGTCCGGGGACAGTGTGTGGGGGCCCCCTATGTGTGGGGGCCCCTGGACGACCGCCCCTGTCGCCCTGCCCTTAATCTGGCCCTGCCCGGCAATGGGGGACATGCAAACCCAGAAAGGCACCGCCCCCACTAGGTCAAACTAGGGCACCAGGCATGCGCATTTTACGCTGAGTTCACTAGAAATGCTAGCAGCAGTGCAGGGTTTTGCAGGGGCCCTAAAAAGAACCCTGGATTGCTAAATAGTGACACTACTAAAATCTGAATTGCTATTGCCTCAAAAAGCAGTGATACAGATTGGCAGTTAGCAGTGTCCACATGAGTACACTCCATAGTTATGATAACTTATGAATGGTAAACAACTGTTTTCAATAAGACTGCAGCAAAAACTACCTGCCTGGGGAAAGTAAAAGACACAGCCAAGCTTGAAGCTCACAAACAGCCACAGGGCCTGTACAGACAGGTCAGGAACTGCTATGATCTAGCATGAATAATGTTGAGATACTGTATGAAATTCACTATGCATATGGGGCTTTACTCTCCAAAATAAATAGAATTGTTAAACTACCAAGACCTTATGTATATATATCTGTTATGTGGCTCAATATTCTTATTTCCACATTTCCTTGTGGCCACTGGAGCACAATCAAACCTGCTCGCAAGATGCGGACGCTCGCTGGCAAAAAGGGTCCGGATATTCAAATTCCACGCTCGCACTGCGTGGCGTAAGGATGCTCTCTATGTCTTAGCGAGCTACGGCACTGAGCGCTCGCTAGTGTATAAAGACGCCCCCTTTCCCCTCGCAACACACGTCATCTCCTGGAATTGTTGGATTATTCGGTAACATCGAGAGCAATCGGAGCTGCTCGCAGCCCTTGAGGTAGCCCTACCCTGCCGCAAGCACTGCGATCAGTGCTAGCTGAAATATATGCAGGTGACGTGTACAATGACGTCGCTTTGCTAACTATGTATGCTCTTTAAACAGCGTTTTGTTGGCCTGACACGCCTGCGTTCGCAAGACCACTCCCCCGTTTACAAGCACCTTCCCCTGTAACCACCCACAAACGGCACTATCTGTCATTCAAAGGAGCACTTTGGCTTTGTGCTACGAGCACACGATTGCCCATCGCAATGACTGGCTTACGCATGCACACTGCGACTTATACGCATGCTCACTGAGCACCAATCGCCCGGCAGCGAGCGATCACGCCTTAGTGAACGGATTTGAATCAGGTCCACTGTTAATACACCATTCATGTGGCGAAACCGGTATGATATCCCGGCTGCCGCATGGCCGGGAGTTCGAATCCCGGCAGCGGCAATCCGACAAAACAGCAGAGGTCGGCAGCGGAAGCCCAACAGCGCTGGAAATCCCGATCGTGGTAAGGTAAGTATCAACGAATCTAACCTAACCCCCTAAACCTCCTTAGGGGTGCCTAACCCTACCCTCCCCCCCTGTGCATAGCCCTAATCTCCCCTCTAAGTGCCTAACCCTAACCCCCCCTTTCCCGCTGCCTAAACCTAAGTCCCCCGGGGGGGTGCCTAACCCTAAGTCCCCCAGGGGGTGCCTAACCCTCCCTCCCCCTAGCCTAGCCCTATCCCTCCCGGGAGGGTGCCTAACCCTAAGTCCCCCCAGGTGCCCTAAACCTAGCCCCCCCCCGCGGCTGTCCGCTCGTGGCGCCCGGCATCGGGGAAATGACAGGCGTCTAGATATAGACGCCGGTCATTTATCCCACGGGATAAAGCAGTCGGGAAGCCGGCTGTTGGGAAACAGTCAGCCGGCTTCCCGATTGTATACCCCTGTGACTCCTCTTCCATGTATCTGACTCCTGTAATAGGTCATTTCCATTAGCAAATCACCAGTTTTTTATATGGTGCGAACTTGCAAGTAATTTTCTAGCCTGTACTAGCTTTTCATTTTATATTACATATAGGGGATGTTCACAACCAGTAACACCAAGAGGAATTATAAATTAATCTTGAACTCAGGGCCCGGTATTTGGCTCGACAACCTTTTCATATATTATTTACTAACAGATTTCTATAATACTCACTGATAATATGCAACTTCATCTGTTACAATATTTATACATAAACTTATTTCAATATTTTGGGGCAATTTATAGAACAAATGGCTATAAATAAAAATAACAGGCTAACAATCCCTGAGCGTGGTGTTCTTTATTTCCTCGGCAGCTGCTCTGATCTTTGCAGCCGCCGGGTGTGGGGAGTCCCGATGGGCTGCCGCTCTCAGCAGGGCAGGGGGAGGGAGACTATGACAGCGCCGAAAGCGCGTTGTTAGGGTGTGGGAGCTGCGGGCGCCGGGCTCTAGCAGGGCTGGGGTAGGCAGAGGAGGCACACGGGGATTATTGAAAAGTGCAGAGGGACCGGGAGGTCCTTCCTAGCTAGGCGGCTGCTAGAAGATCATCTTCCAGCAGCCGCCCACTGAGCTTTTCTGACTGATCGTATCAGATACGACCATGTCAGGGAAAGCCCAGTCTGGTATGGTCATATCTGATGCGACGATGCCAGGCAAGTGGTTAATTCATCCCTGAAAACTACTACTTTAGTACTGTCATGTAATGCTTAATAAATCACAGTGTGTACACTTATAATAAATATTTCACCATTGAGTGCTTTGGATTAATCTGCCCACACAAAGAAAGACCTGACTGGCTTTGGGGGAACACTCACTTTGGACACAGTGCCTGTTAGTTCTGCTCTTTGTCTTTGCAATAAATCATAACGTTATCTCTTCAGCAGAAGTGACATTAATTCCGCATGTTCACTCATACTGACACTTTTCTGACAACCCAGAGCCACATTTTCCAGATAAATCTGGAAACCTGAGGTTAAAATTTGCATGTTCTTAAGTAATTAACTGCTGCAATACTGCAATTGTCATCGGCTTGTGTGAAGGGCAATAATGTGCTTGCTGGACTGTCTGACACACATCATCACTCTGTCCCCTACATAATTCTGGCTTGTTCTGGTTTGAGTCCGAGGCATCCTCACAGGGGCATCCAGATGATTTGTAATAACAACGTCATACGGTCATGCTGCTGGTTGCGTCCACCACAAAATCAGCTGGTCAGCAGTTATTTCCTCCTTCTATCTCAGCCCGCCTATGCATGTTGGCACAAAGCCGTTTCACTCTTTACATGCCTGTCTACATTCAGCATAAGAAACATTTGCAATAATCTTGTCATAAACTGAGATTATTGGGTTGTAGTAGTGGTGGGGACACAGAATATCCAGCATAGGTTCCTACCCAGAGTAACTTTTCCTTTAGTGCCTGTGAGATGTGGTAACTGTTTTTTTAACCCATTGAACTGCAGGTCAGCTTTGTGTTGTGCTATAGATTGGCTTTTCTTGTAGCAGTTTGTTGTTGTGCTAATAAACGGATTATGACATTACTTTGCCCGAAGAATGTTGTTAATATTTTACTTGCTCGAGGTAAAGTTAGCACCAAATTCAAAACCACTGTAATATTTTGTAGCCTTTTGTGCCCCCAGTGCATATAAGAGGGAACTAAGTGGCATATTTGCCAACGGGTAAAAAGCCCCTCTGATGACTGCGAAAATGGATGTTTTTGCTGGTAATAGGACTTGTTAGAGCATGGCCCATTATACAGTATAAAAGAGATTAATGCCATCGATATCACTGTTATTGTCTGAGATAACAATCCCATTAGTAAGATCCGCTGGTAACAGATCAAAATAATTTTTAAAAATGTATTATTCTTTAAATAAAGCATCGTAATTTATACATTTTTTACAATTGTATTATTTTTAAATATGGTCTTTCTGAGTCACTGCACATATGTGAGCCACACAGCTACAGAGAATGGCCCGGTGAAGAGATATATTAACTCTTACTGATCTGGGCTAGTATTGTGGAGTGACTGAATATTTTTGTACTTGAATTGATTATTTGAGATTAATTGCAGCGATAAGGGAATATTTATCACTGAAAGTAAAAAAATTACTTACAGCCACTAAAGGCCTTTTTATAATGTTGGAAATGATGTACGTGCAGGTATTGATATTGCAGAGTTATATAGGCAAACATCAGTGGATGACTCAAATTATGAATAGCCCAGTTACTTAACCAGTGGTGTTGGTTTATTGAAGTATAGCAGATACAGCCATACTCACTGTTACATGTACACTGGTACTGGAGTGGAGCTTGAGCGAAGCAGCGTTCTAAACAGCTCACCAGCCGATGAGTGTGTACTGCAAACAGGTAGCGATGCAGCATGCTGGAACAGCTCTATAGCAAGTGATTATTCGAATCTCACATAGAACTTCTGTCTCCCACCATGTCACTCTACACAGTACAGTCAAGACAGCTGCACTCACCTGTGCAGTAACACGTCAGGTTGGAGGTCGGACCTGCTGACTCTGGGTGCCTAAAACAGTGAAGAGACAGTGCACAATCACACTGCATTCTATAAGATAATAAATAGGCACCTACAGGGGCACATCCACTAGCAGACTGTGAAAAGACTGCACGCATGGACTTATCTATAATGGGTGCAGGTATTGTATCTCCGAGGTCCCGCGCCGGGTGTCAACGCTATACAAAAAGCCGGAAAAATAGCCGCCGTGGCCATTGTTCGGGCGTTTTGCGCATGTGCAGTAGACTCCATGCCCAGAGTCTACTAATGCTCCGGTAGCCGGTCAGCCACATCAGTCGGCTGCCGGCAGCTGGGAAGAGAGGAGGGGGCCCCGTACGGGGAATGGACATGGGCCCCCTCCTCTCTAAAGATGCCCCTGACTGCACGATTACGACATTGTAATCGTGTAGTCGTTTCACAGTTTGTGCTGTGCCTACACTGAACGATCAGTCGTTCAGTGTAGGCACCCTCCCTCATCCCTTAACATGGGCTTCCGATACCCCTTTTACACCTTATTCTCGGGTCCAATCCCGCTTATTGAACACAGTTTTAACCCATGTTGCAATTCTTCATACCCCTTGACTGCACCTTTGACCCAGGTTATTCCCGGATCGCTGCCTTTCACACTACACCTGTCAACCCTGCAAAACAGTGTATGTCATTAGCAGGCTCGCCAAGAGCCGCGGTGGGCCCGGGTAACAGGGGGCATGGCCTAATCGTGGGAGGAGTGGCCACGCCCCTTCCCGCAAAAAAAAAACCTTTGCAGTGCCGCGCGCTGGGGAGGGGGGGTGCTCTGCGCCCCCTAAGCCCTGCTCAAAGCCAGGGGGGGCGCGATCAGTGTGATCGCTCCCCCCCCACAGGCATAGGAGACTGCAATCTCCCACTGTGAGGGAGGGGGGGGCGGCGCCCCTGGTCATTAGAAGGTGACATATTTTTACAGGCTCACAAAGATGAGTCATAAAAAGATCCTGATCCGCCAATCAGCTCCTTTTACCGTAACCCAGGTCGCACCTTTCAGACCCCAGCATATCCGAGTCGGTCCCAGGAATAACCTTAGTTGTGACCAGGGTCAAGAACCTGGGACACACAACCTGGGTTGACTCTTTCATACCAAGCCAGGATCCGGGTTGCACCTGCAATATCCCGGCTCCATGCCCAGAGTCTACTAATCCTTCGGTAGCCGGTCAGCCACATCAGTCGGCTGCCGGCAGCTGGGAAGAGAGGAGGGGGCCCCGTACGGGGAATGGACACGGGCCCCCTCCTCTCTAAAGATGCCCCTGACTGCACGATTACGACATTGTAATCGTGTAGTCGTTTCACAGTTTGTGCTGTGCCTACACTGAACGATCAGTCGTTCAGTGTAGGCACCCTCCCTCATCCCTTAACATGGGCTTCCGATACCCCTTTTACACCTTATTCTCGGGTCCAATCTCGCTTATTGAACACAGTTTTAACCCATGTTGCAATTCTTCATACCCCTTGACTGCACCTTTGACCCAGGTTATTCCCAGATCGCCGCCTTTCACACTACACCTGTCAGCCCTGCAAAACAGTGTATGTCATTAGCAGGCTCGCCAAGAGCCGCGGTGGGCCCGGGTAACAGGGGGCATGGCCTAATCGTGGGAGGAGTGGCCATGCCCCTTCCCGCAAAAAAAAAACCTTTGCAGTGCCGCGCGCTGGGGAGGGGGGCTGCTCTGCGCCCCCTAAGCCCTGCTCAAAGCCAGGGGGGGCGCGATCAGTGTGATCGCTCCCCCCCCACAGGCATAGGAGACTGCAATCTCCCACTGTGAGGGAGGGGGGGGCGGCGCCCCTGGTCATTAGAAGGTGACATATTTTTACAGGCTCACAAAGATGAGTCATAAAAAGATCCTGATCTGTCAATCAGCTCCTTTTACCGTAACCCAGGTCGCACCTTTCAGACCCCAGCATATCCGGGTCGGTCCCAGGAATAACCTTAGTTGTGACCAGGGTCAAGAACCTGGGACACACAACCTGGGTTGACTCTTTCACACCAAGCCAGGATCCGGGTTGCACCTGCAATATCCCGGCTCAGAGGTTCAGTGTGAAAGGGGTATGAGTGGCACACTTTTATGTTTAGATATCCTGCATCTATACATTCCAATATTCCTTTTTTTAAACCCAAAAGCGCTAAGAGCTCCACCAGAAAAGTGAGTGTGTCACTGCCTGAATCAGAGTGTGGCTGTGTGGATAAAGGCAGAGTGTTTCAGGTGATATGGGGTAGGTTTTATTTCATCCGGGTTTCACTTTTTATCTACTTACATGGCATGGGAAGCGCCTTCTCCTCCGGCCCCCTTGGCAGTGATGTAACAGTCTCTGACCACCAACATCACTGCCAAATTTTCTCCCCAGAATGCAGAATGAATGGTATTCTAGAGCTCATGCGCCGGTTTGAAAAGTTACATTTAAGTACTAAGAGGGGAATTGAAGTTCCCCCCTGAGCACTATTTGCTGATCTCTAGACTCCGACTGAAGAGATCAGCAGAGGGACCAATTATTAGTCCACCTTGAGACCCACTCCACTATGCTCTGCATGTGGGAGGTATTAATGATGTGTGTGTGTTGGGGTAGCCTATGAGCACTGGGGTGGGGGTTTGATGTCACTAAGGGGGTGCAGGATTCTATTGACTCTTGGAGTTTATTGCCCTAGGGGGAGGAGTGATTCCTCAATACAGAACTATGGACACAGTAAAGGCTGGGAAATCTACAATGGGGACTGAACTATGGACACTGAGGCGGTGCTTACCCCCAGGGCTTAATTAAACTTGTCAGTTAAGTAGTTAATTATGGCATTTAAAGGTGCCCATACATCTGTGACAGAGTGCCGCAATGCTCTATTCTGCCAACGTTGGGGCCGGGGCATCAGAGATATTCAACATGTTGAAAAATCTCAATTCCCTAATCCTGACCCGAGAATGGTCGGAATTTTCAAGTCTGGGATTTTTAGCATGTTGAATTTCCTTGATCCACCAACAGATAGCGATCATCGATGGCCGTAGCTTGATGATTTTGGTCTTTGATTCGCAGATCGGGTCGGCTTCAGCACAACAGGGAATCACAGCTCAGGTGTATGGGCCCGTTAAGAGTTCCATTTATACTTGTGCTAAAAAACATAAGTAGATTGCTTGCCTGTTGAATCAGTTGACAGTTCACAACAATCCATGTTTTTCCGGGACTGTCATGAATTTCAGCGGCTGAAAGACGTGTAATTTCAGAAGGTGTGATATGACCTAAAAATGGATAAAAAGATCTGGGGCTGGTTTAGGTGGATGTGGTTTTGCATTGCCCTGATTCTGCCATTGTGGGCCTATCAGGATACTCTGAAGTATTTAGATCCAATTCAATCAGAGAGGGTTTAGCGTTGCATTCCTAGTGGTGGGGAGTATAATGATGCACAGGTCTTCACAAAGGATCCACCACAAGGAGGTTTGGACTCCTCTGCTACTGTAATATACACGAGGTCGCGACCCTCCAGGTTATTGACCTATATAGCACGGAGAGTCACAGAGGCACCAAAAGATAAGCAGAAATAGCGATTGAAAGACAGGCACTCCAAGAGGCTAGCAGGCATATTGCAAATGAGCACTAGGAAACACTAGGAATCCCAGGGAGCCAGGACATCGGACATCTAGACGGTAAGATGAAGATCTGGCACCGAGCAGCACTTTCAGCAGGTTTAAATGCCCTGCCAATCAGAGGCAAATGTGGGCCATTGGAATAGCCGGACACATGACCGGATTTTACAAAAAAGTAGCCGGTGCGGTTGCTTGTGCTTATACAGGAAGATAGAAGCCTACTTGCTTCTTGTTTGGTGATGTCCAAAGGATCACCTGGTGACAGTAAGATAGTTCCTATCATATTTTACCTGGTAAGTACTAGTCGTGGTCCTGCGTGTGACATGGCTGAATGAATATTTTTCAGAATGTAGCCTATTATTTCACCAGTAACTAATGACATCACTAAGGCATGCAAAAAAAAATCTTATGTATTAGTATTGTCACAGTTCCATAGTGCATTAATACGCCGAGTGTTCACCACAAATGACTGGTTCAATTGTGTATAAGCAATGAACACATCGACGAACCAGCAACCTGGTGCCCAACTCTCTCCAGCATCACAGGGGTTAAAAAACCTTGTCCTATGTAATGCCTGATTTGTGTATGTCTTACCTGGGAAATTTGAATTTAATGGACTAATGCCCACTCCTCAGCAACTTGTTATATACAACAGCTAAGTGTGAAAGTCCTCACTTCTCCCAGCAGCCAAACCCTAATGCACTCCAGAAGCCTGGCAGCTGTGTATTGTGTTACTGACTCAGTGCCTGTTTATGGCCTGTGATGTTATCTGATCTTCCTGCATCAGGCTACTTAGCAAATGGGCTCTGGAAAGATATAGCTCACTAATACATGTTGCATATCCATACAGCCTACTTGTTTTAACCCTTCATTCTAAGGCAAATTTGTTATCCTGGGCATACCTTGTCAGATAAAATTTCAGATATCTTGGCCATACGCTGTGAGATATTTCACAGTGTATGGCCCCACAATATCTGGGTTCCTCCCTTGGGACGAGACATTTACCACTGTGAAGGAACAGGGCAAATGTCGGGTGGTTGGCCGCAGCACTGCACTGCCAGATGTGGCCAACCATTGAACGGATCAGTTGGGCATGTTGGAAGACTTTTCATGTTTGACCGTCGCTGATAGGCAGAGGCTATACACTATGAAATGATCTGCCCGATCTGCTGATAATCGTCAGATTGGGCCGATAATTACATATTATATGCCTGGTTTTGTATTATATTCTTATAGGAATTAAGAGAAATTGTGATTCAGCACAGGGGCATAATTATAATGGGTGCAGGGTGTGTGGTGCGCACGGGCCCCTGGGTCCAGGGGGGCCCGCATCGCACACCTTGCACGCATATTATACTTACCTCTCCGGAGTGCCACGTAGGCGCTGTAAAAACGCCGGGAAAATGGTAACCGTGGCAATTTACCCATCGTTTTGCGCATGCACAGTACAGGGAAAATGGCTTTAGTGCCCAGAATGTATCATTTCGGCTCTGGTTGTGCTGCACTTGCCGGCCGCCAAACTGAGAGGAGGGGGCCCGTGACGGAGACTGCACATGGGCCCCCTCCTCTCTTGGAATGCCCCTGATGCAGTAGCCACTGGGGTACATTTGTGATCAGTTTATATACTTTTCTTATATACCTTTTAGAAACTTATCTAGCCAACCCAATGGCAGTCCCTCCCAGAGGCAGACTAAAGGCGCGTACACTGGGAACATATATCTGCAGATTGACTGATCTGCAGATATATATCAGCAGATGGTGGTTGTTCATACACACTGAACAACCATCACTGCCTCTGGCCGCGAATCGCGCTGCGCCCCCCTCCCCGCTGGCCTCTGCAGCAAGTGTACAGGTGGTCGGCTGACCGCCCATACACACAGCACAGTGAGCAGATATATCTGCAGATTTATCTGCCATCGGCTGTGCTGCACAGCTGGCGCGATATGTCTGTGAACACTGGGCCTGATTCAGAGCCCGACGCTCTGAAAGAGCGCTCGTTCTGAATCAGGGCATTTTTTTCTTTTTGGAGCGGCCTCCTGGCCTCTCGCATAGCTGTGGGTGACCACCCACAGCTATAGTGAGCGGCCAGGTTGATGGTCGCGATGGTGGTAGGGTCTCGTGGCCGCAAGCCCCAGAGAGCTTTCCATTGGAAACATCTCCGTTTGGCCGGCCACCCCCCCGGCCCACCCACCAAACGGGGCGAGCTGTCACTCACCATCGACAGCTCGCCCCCTTTGGTGCGAGACCCGGAGGGACGGAGCACCCGTCGCTAGCCAGGTCTCGCGCATGCACACGCCGGAGCCGGCTCTGTCGTGCGCATGCCCAGTGGGCAAACATTGACCCATTTGCGAGCGCTCAGCGCTTGCGACCGGGTCTGAATCAGGCCCGCTGTCCGACGTGCACACGATATATTGGCCATTCAATTGAAAGGCTGATATGTCGGCCAGTGTGTACCTAGCATTGGAGGGGTGGAGGCGAGTGTGCAGTCTCCATGCACTGTGCCAGTGTCTATTGCACGTGCTGATCTCCGGGAACATGGCGTCCATGCCATTTTCCTGGTGAATGCTCTACTGCACAGGAACAAATCTTCGCGAAAATGGCACCTACGTCATTTTCCCAGTGATTTATGTTGCGCCGATAGACAGATAAATATTGTCTATGGGCTTGTGTGCACCACACACCCTGCACCTATGGCCCTCCCCTGAGGATATTTTTCTCTCTAGGGGTGGTATTTGACAAACTAGGGTTCCACAAGGGCAGACTTTATGCACAGAGCCAAACCCAATTTCGCTGCTATCTCTGTTCACCAATATAATAACAATTGAAAGTTCCAGTGCAACAGTTATTGTACAAATGTTATCATGTCAGTGGACTGACTGGGTAGCATTATAGATTGGGGACAGTCCCACAATGCATTTCTCTCCAGTTTTATCTGCTACTCCCAGAGCCAGTGTAAGGTTTCTAGGCGACCTAGGCAAAGCTACATAATACCGGCCCTGCTCCCTCAAATACTCTCTACCATGCCCCTCATATACACACTTGAGTCCTTAAAACATTATTATTATATTTATTTTTAGATTTATTAACAACATAAATTATAAAAATATTAACACAACAACAATAGCAAGGACACTAACACTTTCTACAGGACATGTACTTGAAGAAGTGCACACAAGAAATTTTGTTAATTTGTGATTCGCTGATTTAAGCGCACCTGAAGCAGGTCATCCATAACAAGCTTATATTTACATATATACACTAAACACATAAAATCAGTGATTGATCCATAAAAAAATTATGGGGGGGGCGGCATCGCCACAGAATTCTCTTACACAATACCCCCCCATCCTGGATTGTTCCATACACTCTCCTCTCATTCTTTTTGTGATATCTTTTCAGCAGCACTTATTGACATTTCCTTAGGCCCTGCACCTTGACTTCTGTTTCTTTCTCATTCTCAGCACTTCTCCGCCCGGTGTCCTGTGGTTTCTCTTTACGGCTCCACTTCATAGTCTGTGACATGAAATCATCCCATTAGTAAAGCAAATTTACAGTCCATCAGGAGTGTCAGAAAGTTTGGGGGTTGATTTGGCAAAGATATAATTTAATTTTGGCACCTTGAAATCACAGATCACCATAATATAAAAGAGCTTTTTGTAACCGCCACACAATACAGATTGCATTTTTTGGCCACCACACAGTACAGAGAGAATACTAATTATTGGCATAGAATAAAGAGAGCATTTTATGACCGTCAAACAATACAGAGAGCATTTTTGAGACTGCCATACAATTTAAAAGTAATTTTTGAGACTGCCATATAATACAGAGAGCATTTGTGTGATTGACAAATAATACTGAGAGCAATTTTATGACTGCCATACAACACTGAGAGCATTATAGTGACCACCATACAATACTAACAGCAGTTTTGAGATTGCCATACAATGCTGACAGCATTTTTATGACTGCCATACAATCCTGAAAACTATTTTGTGACTTCCATACAATACTGAGAGCATTTTTGTGACTACACCATACAATATTGAGAGCATTTCAGTGACCACCATGCAATACTAAGAGCATTGCCAGATGCCAGCCTCTCCCCGGTCATGCTCATTTATATGCGAGCCTACTCTTAATTTCCTAACTCATATAAATAGGGTCTGGGGGCACATATACACATTGGGTCAGCAGCAGCAGGTGGCCCTGAGAGTTTACACTCTAACACTGGTGATAGGCACAGGGTAACACATAGGCACAGCCTCAGTCACTGGTAAGTAAGATGGGGTGATGATGGTGATCTTCTTACCTCTAGCTCAATCTCTGATGCCTCCAGCAAAGGCTCTGTCACCTCCTCCCCCAATCTGGTCTCCAGATGGCAAAACATAGTCTCTGAGGCTGCCTGAACCTGAGGTGAGTCCTCCTGTGTCCAGTCGTCATCTAAACAACAGCTTTGTGTTGTCAGCACTAGTGACTGTGTGAGGTGGTGCAATTCCACTCCTAGTCCAAACAGATAGGCTCAGCCTCTGCATGCTGCTGGAGAATGCATGGACTGTTGTTGTTTGGGCCCAGGCGCTGGGTCACCTTACACCACAGCCAATCATCAGCCTGATTTATTCCTCTCTACTTAACAAGGAAAACCTTAAAACATGTCCTGTTCACATGCATGGGTTAGGGTTCTAGAGTAAGGTAGTCAGATATACATCTGTGTAAATGTTTATGTCATCAGGCAATACTGCACCACACAGATGGGGTACACCCCTCTCCTCATCCACCATTGCCGCCCAGATCTCCGTCCGCAGCCACCGATGCTCCTCCTCCGCCCACTTCCCAGCTCTACCTCACACTCTCATGGTGTAACAACCTGTGGTCTGCACAGTTGAGAAGTGTAATTTGTGGTGTGGTGCCACAAATTAGACTTCTTTGTGAGACACAGTCACAGAGTGAGGCGCAGTTGCAGAGCTCTGAGTCCAGACAGAGTGACAGACAGGCGCTCAGCCTCTGCGTGCAGCGTGACTAAGTGCAGTTATGTAATGTACATGCTCACTCGGCAGTTTGCAGAGGCTGAGCCTGTCACTCTCCACTCGGAGCTCTGCCTCACATAGTCACCGTTGACATCGCACCACAAATTACATTTACACAGTCCACTTCTCAACTTCGCAGACCTAATACGAGACAAACTGCGTAGCATGTTCCTTTCAAATACAACACGATCCTGTGTTATACAGGATGGATGGCAACTCTGCATGTGACTGTCAGTATGTCTGCCATGGACCAGAGAGCATAGCTAGAGGGGCAAAGTACGGACTAATGGCAGCAGCGGCTGGTAAGACCTGCGGCCACTGCCAACAAAATGTAGATGAACTATATTTCAGATACGGCTTTCATTTTTGTGGTAGGTGGACCCAACTGCCCCACCCCCAGGTGCCAATGTCCTAGCTGGCTGCCTAAAGCTGCCTAACTGTAACGCTGGCCCTGGGTGGACCCCAGAGAATGGAAATACTCATTTTTATAAAGCAAAGCATTAGCCATTGTAGCCTACAGTATCGCTGGAGTGGAATCTACTGATTCCCCCAGTAGCAGTGAGCATCTAGGAACTAGGAAGTGAAGTATTTTGCTGAAATATTTCACAATGGGGAAAGTACTTTGCCGGGACAGGCCCTTTTCAGAAGCACTGTCGCTGCAAACTAGCATAGCTAAATAATGATGATGGATAGCAGCTAAATGATGCAAAATGAATTGTTATTTATTGGGGGAAAACCCCTTATATATAATAAATAAATCCAGTTCTATAGCCAGGAATGCCAGGCTGAATCTTACACATGTGTTGCATTGTACACAAACATGGGGCACTGCAGCACCCAGTCCTGGATATGATCATAATTCTATAGCTCTGCCCCCAGTAGCTCCACCCACAGTTCCCGAACCTATTTTTATAGAAAAATAGCCCTGATAACATGTATATTTATCTATCTATCTATCTATCTATCTATCTATCTATCTATCTATCTATCTATCTATCTTCCACTAGTTAACAGCATAGGTAGGACATCAATTGACCTGTACATGTGTGGATCTATAAGTCCTAACATGATGGGATTGGTCATTTTACAAGAACTAGTGATCCAGTAGATTCCAACCTTCGTTTTTAATTAATGCAGTTTTTTTTCTAAAGTTTAATTTATTCTTGTACTGATTTGCTGCATATTTTTCAAATATTTGTCTTTGATAAGTCATCTTATCTGATAAACTTACCAGTTCACAGTACAGACCACCTGTGCTTACAAGCATCTAATTTGCATGTTTGAATCATTGGCAAATATCACAGATGACTGCAAGACAGGCACTGTGCACATCAAATGTCTCCCCCTGATTGTTTTCGACATCAATCATCGCCTGAACATGATGGTCAATCTGCTGATAACGACAGATTGACCATGTTCAGGGATGAGGGAGGGTGCCTATCATTCAGTGTAGGCACTACAGGGAATGAGGAACGACTGTACGATTATAATGTTGTAATAGTACTGACGTTCCACTATCTGCTAGTGGATTCGCACCTAAAAGATAACAGAGCCCATATTCTCTGTCTGTCTGTCTATTACTAAATTGTTATTTATATATAACTACTTCTGTTTAAGGCCCAATGTGGAAGAATATGTTGAAATTTCAGAACTAATTATAGTTCTTTCTAACATAAGTTAAAATATTGTTGTGACAACCGACGTCTCTTTTCCCACTGAATAGGTGAGCAGGCTGTTTAGCAGCTGCCCCCTTCTTGCAAACAAAAGTGTACAGTATTTCACAGTATGATCACCATGCTGGAGCACAGCACTCAGCTGGATTCCAAGAAGACCCAGCAGATGTTACCAATCACTCTACCTGACTTCCAATTGTGGTAATGTCCGTGTGTATGTCTGTATGTGTGTGTGTGTGTGTGTGTGTGTATGTCTGTATGTGTGTGTGTGTGTGTGTGTGTGTGTGTGTGTGTGTGTGCATGTGCGTGTAAAATTTATGTGCATTTTTTAACTCTCTCAATGTGCGCTACTGTAGAACAAAACGAAGCACTGCAGACTCATTTTATTCAGGGTTACCACAGCACCTAAGTATACATGTTTCAGTTTTATCTAGAAGCACAATGCACAGTGGGGTGTGTTTTAAACTGCACAAATTTCCTCTGGCTGTCTCAGTCACAAACTGGGTCACAATCTCTTAGTGACAGCCACATAATTTGCAGAACACTCTCACTAAGATAACACCAGCGTTCAGCAAAGCCAGCACAAAGTGCTATGAGAGCCTCCTACTCGCCCTATAGCCTACCAAACTATCAGATGAGTTTGCAATTGTCTTATAATAACTATGCACACAATGAACCATAACATTGGTATTATATCTGTAACTAGATCTGAAAGGCTTCTGCATAAGTCCATGACTTACAGGTCATCTCTATTCTCTAATAAGTACAGAATAACCCCCCATCCTCAGGTCATCATTGATCATTACCCCCCAGGGCCCCCACTCCAAACATCCCTCTCTCCAGACTCCATCCCCCAGCCCCATTGCCCTCATCTCACCATGAATTTTAAATATTTTTAAATAAACCCCCATCCCTGACCTCTGGTGGCTAGCCTACCACCAGGCACTGACAGGCTGCTGCAGCCAGCCCGATTGTCTCCTCTCCACTCTGCCCCCTCCCCAGGCTGTGAAGCTAACTTAAGACTCAGAGCCTTCCAGGCTATGACATTAAACTTAAACTTGACAATTCACAGCCTGGGGAGGGGAGAGTGGAGAGTGGAGAGGAGACAATAGGGCTGACAGACTTCCCTGAGCGGCCCCCCATCTCACCCTACGCGGCCACGCCAACCACCGCCGCCAGTCACCTGCGGTCCCGCGCCACTTCCTCACCCCTCGTTCCTCGATGACGCAGAAGGCAGGCTGGGTGGGTGGGGCTTTAATAGGCTGGTCTCTCTTCTCGCGAGAGAGGCTCAGCTGTGGCCAAGCACTAACAGGCAGCAGGGTTGCCTGTGTAAACGAACAGGAGCCAAGTGAGGCGAATCGGGGGGCGGGGCCTCAATTGAAAAGCGGCCCCACAACCAATCGACCCACCGGGATTTTTCCCGCAGGAGGTAACGGCCAATCTGCCCCTGCTTGGAGCGGTTTTAAATGGCAACTTTTGACATACAGAGGAAAGAGCCAAGTGGCAACATCTGATGTGCAATGCGGCACCGCGCAATGGGGACGGGGCTGTTATGACACCTAATATTGGGAATTGCTTCATGACGCTCAATCCGGTCCATTTCACTAAAGGCCCCTACACACTACACAATATCTTTTGGCCAATTTTGACACATCGGAACGACAAATCGTTAAAATACGTGTAGTGAGCATGCACTACATTGTGTAGTGCACGCTCCCGTGGGGTCATCAGTCTCATCGCCTGACCTTATGTGCAGCATGTAAGATCAGGCGATGTGGCTGACGATCACATGCAGCGCCATGCGGGGGCGACATATCGGGCACCAGATCACCCAGTGTGTACAGACCACCCGATATGTCTGCCTGCCGGCGCTGGGATCGTCGTCGACATTGCTGGGTACACACATTGTTTATTGTGTTCCCAGCTTTAGGAAAGATGTCCTCTCTCCCTGGAGTCTCGTATGAGTTCCCAAAGTTTGGGAGTCTCCAGGACATTCGGGGAGATGTCCTGGAGACATCTCCCGGAATGTACGGCTTTTACTTACACCTTGTGGAGGCAGCCATTTTTGGGTTGAAACAAACTCATGACATTGTAAACTACCAATACACTATGAACCAGTGACATAACTGAAACACTATACTCCAATATTGTCGATGACACAAAAATAATGAGAATGAAGTCTGTAAGCTCACTAGAATCCAGTGGCATGATTTTTTTTTGTTACATTATTTTAATTATTAAATTAGCAAAAGCAACCTACATCTAAATATTACAATTATTCTTTCCAATGTAGTGTGAGCTGTACAATTATCTTGACACTTAACTGTGCAATTTGTTTTACACTTCAACTATTTGCAGATTAAACTTTTCTAAGTACGCTTAAAAGTACAACATTTCTTTCTACTCACACTGACTATCAAAAGCTCAGAATGTGGTTCTTTTCTCTGCGCTCCAACTAACTCTCCAACCCTGTTTGCAGCTGAGCACTCTTTTTCCTGCTTGCTTTGATTCTCACTTATCAAGTTTTGCAAGTTGTCTGCATTTTTTTAATAAAAATTTATAGCGATATTGAGTATGTGTTTTCATGAACAATTTTCCCAAAAGGCCTAATTCCAAGCGCTCAAATCTTTTCAAAGTACACTTTAATTAATAGATTTATCTTTTGATATAGCCACGGGCAATTAGTTCCAACAAGAAAAATGGATATATTGACATACCTTGTAGGCTCTAAACGTCTATGTGCATGAATATTGATAGCCTCTCATTAATTAGGCAGGACTTAGAAAAAAAATGAAACCTTCTGATGTAATAAGTGCTTCAGAAGCTCGCAATCACCTGAGACTTACTCAGTGCCTGAAGCAGAGATTCAAAGTTAACACCTTGGCTGCGGGAGGGGTTAGCAGTCAGTCAAGAAACCAGAATGACTAGCTGTGGGACAACGGCCTTGACTTTGATCATGAATTAAGCACTGAACTTGCAAACTGTGCTGGCTTGCTCTCTGCGCTCTTAGAAGTCTCCCTCTCCAGTGTACAGTGAATTATTTTTCGAAGACACTTAAAGGCCTATGTATTAATAATTGCAGCACCGCTGCGATTATTAACAGTCGGTACCGTAACGGATAATTTCATTTTGAATGAAAAAATCCCCTCTATGTACTAAAGTTAGCTTGCAGGGGCAGTGGTAGTGATAACCGCTGTGCTTGCAAGTTACTTCCCCACATTTGTGAAAGACTCCTCTGGGGAATGTGACACGGTGCTTTTCAGTGTTTGGTACATAGAGGCAGACCGTTATCCCCATTGATAATAATAGGGACTGTGGTCTACAGCGCTAATTAGCCTTTTGCAAGAGATTTCTGTCAAATCTACTGCATTAGGCTGTTAGTACATAGCTCAAATACATAAAATAATGTAGAAGCTGCTGTTTATGCATATTTTATGAAAAATAGTCTTGATTAATAGGCCTTTTAGTCTTAGAGAAATCACATGGACACGAGTATTTAGGTCCAGTCCTGCGTGTTGAAGTTTATTCCTAGAGACTCTCAGGATAACCCCAAAGCAAGAAATGGTTTGGAATCTCCGAGTGTCGGCACTGTGCCCGTGTGCTGTGTGAACAGCGGGAATATCTCGGGTCGGTGCTGCAGTGAGAACGGGGTAAGTCCCGGGTCTGACCCGAGACGGGATTTTGGTGGAAAAGCGGTATTAGAGAACTTCAATGGATGTAAATCACATGAAAATTGGATCAGTAAGTAGTCACTCTGGCTATACATCTTTGTAAATCATTCTTGCCTGAGAATTTAGTTATAGAGACTAAATTCTCTTCTACATTTTTAGTTATGTTAGCAACTAGTGACCTCAAATATTTTGTGGCCCAGGTACTAAAGCGGCTTGATTTTCCACACTCATTTTATTCACTTTGCTGCGTGCTATGGCCAGGGTAGGACTGCAAGCATGCCAAATTCCATTAGGGCAACATGCTGAGTTGCACAGCTGAAGGCGCAATGTGGGAATATTTCATGGAACAGTTTCAAAATTCTGCTCATCACTTGAATAAATTCTCTGGATTAGTGTGTGTGTGTGTGTGTGTGTGTTTGTGTATGTGTGTGTGTATGTATGTGTGAGAGTGTGTAGGTGTGTGTGTATGTGTGAGTGTGCATCCAAAGTCCTCTGATTATGATTACACAACACTGCAGAATATGTCAAATAACATATGGCATTAACCACCAAGCAGAATCTGTATTGAGTAATCATTGCTAATTGTTTAAATCCTATATCTATAGCATCAGCATGCTACTTACTGTATCAGGAATCGTACATATCTTTAAAACATACATACTGAGTTGATGACAGGCCAAACTGAAGATACATTAGGATTCATAAGTTGCTCCATTTGATTCAACAAGACCTGTATGAGGTCCTACAGGAAGAACTGATTTGTGTTAGAAAACAGCCAAGGGATTCCCAGTACAGTAAAATGATTTGTCTTCATAGCCACTAATGTGATCTGGCTTGTTAGGCTCACAGGGATTCTATCTAAATAAAACGAAGTATGTTTATAAACTTTACAGCTTATCTTTACAAATAGTTCACATTTAAGAACAATTACAGGAAGCAGCAGCAGCAGCACTTTATCTAAATTATGTACATTGCACAACTGCTATATTTCATTCTCTGTGTTGCTACACAAGGCAAGTGTGTAACAAGCATCGCTCTTTGTGTTTGTGCCAAAACCACCTGTAAATTAGATATTTATCTTCAGGATTCCCTGGTAGAACACCTTGAATGAATTAAACATGTGTTTTGTACCATCTGCTGCCATCACATAAACTCTTTTCCTTTGGGAAAGAAGAAGAATTTATCCGAGTGATCCAAAAATCTTTTATACCAGATGTATATGTTGTTGTATATTGCCTGACCAAATAATGTCTTCAGTGCATTCACAATCCTCAGAAGTCCTAATGATTACTTAGGTAGTATTTTTTCTCATTCATTAGGATCCAGCAACATTGTTTTATGTGTATATCATGCTGACCAGTATTTTCCATTAGACTGTTTTTCCTCAATCAGCTTTTATTTATGTTGACATTTATTTATTTATTAAGTTATTTATATAGTGCTAGCATATTCCGTTGTGCTGGACTAAGCCTTCCAGCTTAAGACCCATGGTCCTCAGTCACCAAGAGACCTTCAAACACTGCTATATGTTTGAGGGGTCTATTTACTAAGCAGTGTTAGGAAACAGAGTGAAAAGTGATGAGAGTGATAAGGTGCCAGCCAATCAGCTCCCAACTGTCATTTTTCAAACACAGCCTGTGAGATGACAGTTGGGAGCTGATTGGCTGGCACCTTATCACTTTCTTATCACTTTTCACTCTGTCTCCTAACACTGCTTAGTAAATAGACCCCTAAGACTACTTGGACTGCGAGGGTCATACCAAGCTAAAACTGAGTGGTCTTAAAACCACAAAAATTTATATATAAACTTTGTGTAATGTAATGGGTTGTTTATACTTGTGCATACTTCTGCAGATTCCAAAATACTTACACCTTGATGCATATTGGGATGTCTCATTTTTGCCAGATGTGGTGTATAACACCTGACTGAAGATTTTTATATTGTGTAACACCGTCTTAACCCACATATCCATAGGCAATTCTGTGCATCTATGAACTTGATGGTAAATGCTGCTCTGTGAATAAAATTTCAAACAAACACTTCTACAATGTACACTGTATTCTCTGTTTTCTCTTTTGGCTTCAGGTATGCATCTGAGGCACACAAGTTACCCTCAAGGGAGGACATTGGAATCGAAGTAGCACCTTCAACTTTCCACAAAATAATTATTCACCTCTAGAACTTTGCTAGAGAGTCCCTTGTTTTTGGCAGCACATCTTCAGACACATTAACAAAGTTTCATGGTAACCAATGCGGTCCAAAGTTTATACCTAATTGTGTAGCCTGTTTATTAACCTAATTTAAACACAAACCAATCATAGTCCCCATTATTATGAATTGGGATTGTGATATGGATTAATTTACCAAGGTCAGAAAAAGTAAATTTTTCGGACCTTGACCCTGACTTCTATCACCATCTTCAGATTGCATTCACTGTTGTAACCCTATGGAGGGATTATCTGCAGAGAGGGATCTTCTGATCCCTCCCCGGCAGTCTCCATACTCCTCCTGGTCGGTTATCTTGATCTTACACTGCACATTTGCAGAGGCAGAACTCATTGTAAAGTGATAGTTATTAATTATTGTAAACCTCTTCTCTGGAACAAGGTTTTCCGGCAAGGGATTTTTCTGAAATTGCTCAGAAAAATGATTCCAGGCTATGTAGCAATAAGGGCTGATGCTTTTTCAGGCCACACTGCCACCAATGTTAATGCGTAAAGATGACAGTGACATCAGGGGTGTAAACCTTAGCTCCTACTTATGAGAGAAGCTGAGCAGATTAGGGTGCTCCTTGCTAAATACAGTAGAAGCACCTAAGTCTGTGCTCACATACACAAATGTGATTTTGTGTTTTACTACAAGATAACAAATGTGATTTTATGTTTAACAACAAGATATTTAATCAAGCTTGAGGAGGTGGAGATTGTACATCTAGAACAGAGGTCCAAAATTTAACTAGTAACATCTTGGAGGTGGCAGTAATGACCTTGACCACTATTTTCCATCAGCCTGTTTTTGCTCATTCCACTTTTATGTCCATATATTTTTTTAACAGTTACAGTATTTACAGATGTGTCCTCACACAGATGTGTCCTCACACAGATGTGCCCCTCTGAGGCACCAGGTCCCGAGCGACTCTAACAGCGCCGGGTGTCTTTTTTTTGCCAAAAATGCATCTAAGTCGCAATGCGATGCAACTAGGACGCACCAGGAGACTGTGCTGATTAACGTGATATGTGTAAGTTGTGTATCTGTGTGGGACTGAGGGCCTGATTCATACCCGCTCGCAAGCGGAGGTCGATGGCCAGGCAGTGCACATGCACGGAAATCACTCGCTGCGGGACTCACTACAACACAGGGTCGTTGATCGACAGCTCGCCCCATTTTGTATACGGGGGGGGGGGGGGTGTGGCTGGCCAAACAGAGGTTTGGGGCTGTAGTGATGTCAGTAGTGAGCTTCCTGCTCTATTAGAGCAGGAAGCTCACTGGGGCTTGCGGGAACGATACCCTACCACACCAGGAGGCCGTCTTTTTAAAAAAAAAATCAGCATGCGAAGTGCTACAATGTAGCGGCCACAGCTTTTTTCCACACCATGTTCCGTTTTCAGTCTCAGTCGCAGACACATATACAAGTGTCGCATATCACGTTAATCAATACAGTCTCCTGGTGCATCATAGTCGCATCGCATTGCGACTAAGACATATTATTGGTGAAAAAGACGCTTGAAGCTAGCAGAGTTGCATAGGACCTGACGGCTCACTCACGCCAGGAATGTCGCACTGTGTGACGTATTGAGGATAGATGGGTAATATAACAGACCAACAGACAGAGACGTAAGAGGGCAGTGCTTGCAAGCTTACAGTTTACCAATATAAATAAAACGTAAAATTACATTTGGAAGAAAGTCAGATATGATGTCATCACACGGTAATAAAAATGTAATTCAGAGTCAAAGCTGCAGTTGCACAGTATTAGGAGATAAAAGGAGTTCCAACCTGTGATAACGCACTGTACTTTGACCAACAGTCCACAGATAGGCCCAGAAGTATTGAGTAGTTATGATGCTAGTAGCTACTATCCTAGTATAAACCCTGATTTCATGCTAAATTAAAGAGTGTTGGGTGTCTCTCACTGCTGCTGTACAGCAACATACTGTAGAGTCTGCCTCTCTCTGGCTTAATCACAGTCTAACTCCAGACGCAGATCAGCTGAGGACAGGAGTGGTTGCAGAAAGCCTCCTCTCTGTATCTCACGCAGCCCCTGTCGGCATAGCTGAGTTATTTCTCATCAGTTTGTGGTTACTGCTGGAAAAAATGCTCTCCAGACTTTAATCGTCCATATTTATACTTCTAATGACAGACACCAAAATCTTCTGCTCCAGCAACGTGAAATTAAAGCTGCTACAAGACATTACATTTCTCTCCCAAAATATTAGAGCAACGAGCTGTGGATTCCTAGAAGGGCGGGCGGTTTGGTGACTGTCTATGTGCCAGGGCTGTTCGGCTGGTTTTTCTTTGCTTGGGATAATGGGGGGATTACTGAGATGACATGACCAGAGCTGTCAGTACCAGATCTGAGGAAAGTTTGAGTGCTCTGTGGATTGTGATAACAAAAGATCAGTAAACTATGTAGACATTTTAAACGGGACAGTAGTTTTCCTATAACTTTAGACTTACCCACTAAAGAACTGGCAAACAATGCCATCCAGTACAGTTATTGGCAGGAGCGTAACTAGGCATTTGAAGGCCCCATAGCAAAAGTTTTTTAAGGACCCCAATGTACCACCCAATAGTGAAAACTACATATAACACAAGTAACTTTGACAAGGAAGTTTTGTTCCCCTCAGCTCTGGGCCCCATAGCAGCTGCACCCCTTGCAGCTATGGTAGTTACGCTTATTGTTATTGGTTTACTGCAATCTATAGTTAGTTACATAAGTATTATTTGAATAATTTAATACTGTACAATATAGAGTATGATCTTCCGACATACTGTGTAATACAGGGAGTTCGGAAAGTCCCTCGGCAGTGACTGTGTGCTAAGTGTGTGACAGTCCAAAATTCAAATAGGGGAGCTGCACCAACTGTCAGTAAATCCCATCCGGCGATGTTTGGCAACAGTTGCGGCAACAGTTGGTGTGGCTCCCCTATTTGAACCTCTCGAACCGCCACGATCTGTTACAGACTTAACACACAGGCACTGCGGAGGGACTTTCTGTACCCCCTGTATATCTAATCAGGCATTCTGGCTATGATATAGAATCTTCTTAACATATTTCATCTGATTTCATCAAGTACTTAAGATGGTTCTAATTCCCTTACACTTTGCTGTACTGGTTCTAATGTCCTCTCCCTTTAAAGCAAGTTGTAATGTCTTTCATTTTACTGTACTGCTTTTAATATCATCTCAGTATTGTTCTGGTTCTACAATCCTCTTTACTGCACTTGTTCTAATATACTCTTACTTTGCTGGAGGGCCAGATTAAGCAAATGCACTGGACTCAACAGTGCAGCAATTTGCTCCAGCTGGGGGAGCCCCTGAGAGAGAGGGGCCCGGGGCACCACGCCCCCTCCCACCCCTTATTAATCCAGCTCTGCTTTGCTGCATGGTTTCTAATACTCTCTCACTCCCTAGGTGGGGGCCCCGGGGTGAGCGCCTCTGCCGCCCCCCTGGATAACCTCCTGGACCTCCAAGAGTGGGTGGATCTCCCACATCCTACTGAAGTGGACAGAATGGACAGATAATACCGGGAATTGTGGGTCCGAAGGGAGGGGGCATGGCCAATCTGATATCATTTGCGGCATTTTACCCCGTCTCCTCCCCCACAGACCCACTGCATTTTGACATGAGGTGGGCAGAGCTTAAAAATGGTACCTGCTCTAGTGCAGCTGCTGCTGAGGAGGGGACAGGGACCTCACCAATCAGCTGACTGAGCTGCCAGGAGAAGACCTGCAGCGCAGGCAGTGAAATGCTGTTCTGTCCTATTTGCGGTGACTCTGTGGGGGCCCCCTTGGTGTGGGTGTCCCCTAGGTGTGGGGGCCCTGGGATGACCGCCTCTGCCACCCCCCCTATAGTCTGGCCCTGGATAACCCCCAGAAGAGTGGGTCCGAAGGAAGGGGACATGGCCAATATTAAACCATTTGCTGCATTTTAGACCCGTTACCTCCCCCACAGACCTGCTGCATTTTGACACGATGGTGGTGGCACCTAATGACATGTGGAGCCCGCTCCTGGAGTGGTAAGTATGCTCTTACTTACTATACTGGATCTAATAATCTCTTTACTATTGTTTGTACTATCCATCCTCTCACTTTACTATGCTGGACATAATATAATCTTACTTACTGTACTGTTTCTTATATTATCTCACTTTACTGTACTGGTTCTTATGTACTCTCACTTCACTGAACTAGTTTTATTATTCACTCACTGCTGTATTGGTTCTAATATCCTGTCATTCTGCTGTACTGGTTCAGTTCTTCAAATGACTAGTTCTGACATTCTTTAAGTTTTCTGTACTGATTCTAATATCCTCTTACATGGCTGTATCAGTTCTAATAATCTATTCCTTTACTCCTGGTTGTAATATCTTCACACGTTACTCTACTGGTTCTAATAGCCATTTAGTGTACGGCACTGGTTCTGGTTATCTCTAAAATAATTTCAAGAACAAAAGGGTGTAAAAGACCTACAAGAATTTATTATGAAGCACTCATAGCCTCCAAGAATCTATTATGGAGCACTCTTATAGCCTACAAAACTCTATTATGGAGCACTCTTATAGCCTACAAGACTCTATTATGGAGCACTCTTATAGCCTTCAAGACTCTATTATGGAACACTCTTATAGCCTACAAGACTCTATTATGGAGAACTCTTATAGCCTACAAGACTATTATGGTGCATTCTTATAGCCTACAAGACTCTATTATGGAGCACTCTGATAGCCTACAAGACTCTATTATGGAGCACTCTTATAGCCTACAAGACTGTATTATGGAGCACTCTTATCACCTACAAGACTCTATAATGGAGCACTCTTATAGCCTACAAGACTCTATTATGGAACACTCTTATAGCCTACAAGAGTCTATTATGGAACACTCTTATAGCCTACAAGACTCTATTATGGAGCACTCTTATAGCCTACAAGACTCTATTATGGAGCACTCTTATAGCCTACAAGACTCTATTATGGAGCACTCTTATAGCCTACAAGACTCTATTATGGAACATTCTTATAGCCTACAAGACTCTATTATGGAGCACTCTTATAACCTACAAGACTCTATTATGGAGCACTCTTATAGCCTACAAGACTCTATTATGGAGCACTCTTATAACCTACAAGACTCTATTATGGAGCACTCTTATAGCCTACAAGACTCTATTATGGAACATTCTTATAGCCTACAAGACTCTATTATGGAGCACTCTTATAACCTACAAGACTCTATAATGGAGCACTCTTATAGCCTACAAGACTCTATTATGGAGCACTCTTATAACCTACAAGACTCTATTATGGAGCACTCTTATAGCCTTTTGTTCTTGAAACTATTGTTGCTAACTCTGAGCAGCACCTCGACAACTTTCTTTATGAATAGATTGTCCAGTATTTATCTTATTCTTTTCTTAGATTTATGTAGTAGCTTTACCAGTGCGGTGGTGTTTTTCCCTGATTCTTTCCCCTTCCCTTTATAATTTTATTTATCTCTAAAATAACTCTACTGGTTTCGATCTATGCTCCTGCACGTCAACTGGTTCCAATCTGTTTTCATTTTGTTTGCAATATTGGCTCAGGTGTCCTCTTACTGTACTATACTGGATCACATGTGATCTCAATAACTTATCATATTGAATATATTAAATACCTTGCTGTACTGGGCGTGATCTCTTCTTGCACACTTCTTTACAGAATATAAATGGCTTTCATAAACTTTACGAAACTGAATGTTTTTTTTTAAGAAATTACCTTTCCACAAACAAAACACATTATTGTATTATTTTTTTCTAAAGTTCTACATATTAAGACTAAACAGACTTGTTTTACTGAAATAAAAGTAAGGTCGACATTCCCAATGTCATCAATCATAATGTGAACAACACAATTATGATGTCAACATTGTTGAAATGTCGACTGGCAACATGTTGATATCCTCAGAATGTCGACATCTGATATGTTGACCTGTGAATTCCTGACATTTTCAAAATGTCGACACTAGGGTTAGGCTGTGTGACGGTTAGGCAAGGCACTACGGGGAGGTTAGGGTAAGCACTGCTGGGCGGATAGGGTAGGCACTACGGGGCGGTTAAGGTTAGGCTTGGGGGGGTGTTAGGCACTAGGGGGAGGGTTAGGGATAGGGGAAGAATACTTTCCAGAACTTCTGCTCCGTCAGAGGTCTGCGCTGGCCGCTGGAACTGCTCCACACATTACTGCCAGGACCCGGAAGACACACCTGGAGATGATGCTGCTGTTGGGAGCAGGTAAGTCACCGCTAGACCGCCATTCTATCATGTTGACATTTGAGCAGTGTCCAAATGTTGAATGTAAATATGGTGAATGTCGAAATTTCGACCCTGTTGACAATATGAATAATGAACCTTATATATTGCACCATTGTGTTGTAATTCTTGTCTCTCTAGAATGTATATTTCTCCAATTCTAATCTCATAATGTGTGTAAAGTTTAGCTCCCTTCCTCTTTCTTTTCCCCATGCTGGGAATATTGTCTACAGACGTAATGCCTGGTAAATATGTGTATTGTGCAACAAATATACAGCAGTTGCATTGCACGCTCCACAAAAATCTCAGCCTTTTTGACTCTTTGTAAAATGAAATAAAGGCTTGCACAGAGCCAAAAGACAGAACCTCCTCATTGTGCCGTAGGGGGATCCCTGTCACTTCTCTGACTCTTTCAGTAAATCGCAGGTGTTGCAGCCGGCCCTGCTGAAAGGCATCCTGACACAGATAATTGATGGGAGAATTTTTTTTGTATTATTATTATTATTGTTATTATTCCCCTGGGTCTTTTCTTTTTCTCGGTGGTGTTTTATGGAACCTCAAGTTTAAAGGTAACTCTCACCAGGATATTTAACGCTTTCCAATCTATAGGGGAGCGCTTTCTAAAGTTCAATGTTTAGTGTTGTATCTGCTCCTTCACTGTACAATACAGAGTTTGCTCTATCTGTACACTGCACAGTGTAGTAGAGCACGGCTGCATGCTGTATGCCCCTGGTGTAGAATCTTGTCTACCGAAACACTGTACACTTCAGAGTCTGGTCTGCTGTAACATTGAACAATTATACATATTATAGTTTACCCTATATTATATATAATTCAGAATGTGGTCTGCTCCATACCTAGTACAATGTATAGTCCGGTCTATTGTATACATTGCACAGTAGTATGATCTATTGTGCACATTATACAATGCAGAGTCTGGTCTGCATTTTGCCTTGTACATTGCAGAGTCTGGCCTATCCTTTCCCCTTAATAATACATATTCCGGTCTGCTGTATACATTGCACACATGGCCGTTTCTAGGGGCGGGCGACCCGTGCAATCGTACGGGGCGCGCCGCCTCTGAAACAGCCTGTGAATTTCTGGGCGCCCGGCGGAGCAGTTACCAGCCGGAGATGCAGGTCTTCTGTCCGTCTGTCTTACCGGACATAATACTTAATAGCGGGCGGCACAGTAGAAGGCTCTCCAAGCCCTCCCTCCCAGGGACTCCTCCGCGCTGTGTGATTGTCACGGCGTGTGACATCACACAAGCGCCACTACACCACCGCATCCAAACTGCTCATCTCCGTGAAGGCGGCGATCCCGGATATAGTGACAGGGGCCGTGCTGTCCTGCTGCTGTGCTAGTGTGCTGTCCTCGCTCTGATCAGATAAAACCTGCAGGCTGCTGCTAATCATGGACGGCCAGGGTGTCCGTGCCCTGCAGCCTTATATTGTTTAATTTGTGATCATATATCCCTCCCAATCACGTGTGTGTATGTGTAATATATATATATATATACAGTCACTGTGGGCGGCAGTGTCCCGTGGGTGGGGAGATGTGTGGTGACCCGGTCACCGCCGAATAGATGCCTGGCATCTATTCTCCCTGTCAGCAGCGCTTGGGGGCTGGCCGGCGTGTCTGTAAGTGCCGGGCATGACCCCAAGAGTCACGAAAAAGGGACGCGTCTTATAGACATGCCACATTTTCAATGTCCACGCCCCCTTTTCGGGCGCCCTGCCTGCCGCTGGAGCTAGAGTGAACACTACATTACACTACACTATATGCACGTTGTGATATATTTGTAGGTGCTAACATTAATAATGTATTTGAGGTGGATGTGGTTTTAAAACGTAGTTTATGTGGCTCTGACTTTTCCAATATATTTTATGTGGAAGTAGTTTGTTGCAGTGTAATCCTGAAGTGGCTTATTTCAGTGTATTTTATGTGGACCTGGCTTATTTCAGTGTATTTTATGTGGACCTAGCTTATTTCAGTGTATTTTATGTGGACCTGGCTTAATTCTGTGTATTTTATGTGGATCTGGCTTATATTATTTCGAGACCATGCTCCCTTACTGTGACACCACACCCCCTCACGATGAGGCCACGCCCACTCCACAATATTACTGCTTCTTTTGGACTGCTCGCACTGGGAGCCTCAGACCCTAGAAACTGCCCTGATTGCACAATACAGAGTTCAGTTTGCTGTATACTCTGCAATACAGAGTAGTTCTATCCTGTGCAATATGCGGCCTGCTCTCCTGCAGAGCCGTAAGTAGACTTTTTGGTGCCCTGTGCCAGAAAGAGCATTGGCGCCCCCCCTCTTTTTTCAAAGGGATATAATGCACCCAAAAAAAGGGCCATGGCTTCATGGGGAAGGGTCAGGGAAGAGATAGAAGAGGCCCAGGAGATGCTGGGGATGAAATAAGAGGAAGCTACAAGCAAGGATAATAAACAGAAATTTCACAGGCCCCAACAGCGCCCCCTGACCTGTGGTGCCCTGTGCGATGACACCGGCCGCACTACCCTAGCTACGGCCCTGCTCTCCTGTATATATTGCACAATTTAGTCTAGTTTCTCCTGTACGCTGTACAATACATTGGGACTGATGCTAAATCAGACACAGACGTGGCTGAGTGAGCGTCTTTTGCTGCCGTTGCATCTGCAACTTTATGCTAATGCAACTACACAGCCCTTCCCTGGTGTACACCTATGCGTAACTGTGCAAGGACTGAGACACCCACTTCAAATGTCTCCAGAAACTGCAACTATGCTTGGTGCATCTTTAGATGCCACCATCCTTTACACCAGGGGTGAGGAACCATTTTTCTGCCGAGGGCCATTTTGATATATATATAACATTATTTGTGGGCCCGGTGCAGGCCATGCCCCCTCCGTGTGACATCACACAGGGCTGGACCACAATTGCTGGTGATTACAACAATGCCTGGAGCATCCTGAGGGGAGCTGTAAGGGGAGCAGTGTGACGGTCTGAAGCGTCCTAAGGATGCTCCAGGTGGCGCTGCTGCATAGATTCTGGCTGTAGAGCGCCATTCTAGGCACTCTGCTAGCCAGATGAGGCTAGTAGAAAAAAAGCTCAGAGCGCCAGACCAAATGATTCCGTGGGCCGTCAGCTCCCCATCCCTGCTTTACACCATCAAAGGTTCAAATTCTCTGTCTGAGTATGGCCTCCAATGTGAGTAATGAAGCATCTTTGTACATGACATCTTTCAGCGACATGCCTGCGACACTCCCATAACACTTCCATAAGACGCAGCATCTTTGAGCTTCTGAATGCACTGTATAAAAACATTGCTCTGTATTGTATACACACTGCACAATAGATCATTGCACCACAGAGTTTAGTCTACCCTATATATTATACAACACAGAAGGGCTGAGTTCAACGCAAATCAGTCTGGAGCCGAGTGCACATAACTACAAGTGATTCAGGATTGTTTGCCTCTCAGCTACATCCCCACATGTGGCTGAAGCAGTGTACTGTATCTGGTAGGTAACGGGGCATTTGCATGTACTCAAAGTTCAGCGAATGCATGTCAATGGTATAGCAGGCTATGCAGGGCTGTGCGGATGCAGAGATACGCCTGTTTTCATACGGATCTCTTGCAGCTAGGATAAAGATGGCATAAATGCACAGTGTTAATGTGGATAGAATTGGTGCATTCTCACAGATGCGTACAACTCAGCATACAGGCGAATAGCTGCATATTTCTTCATACATGCAATGCGGGTGTAATTACAACTGACTTGTATTCAACTCTCTATCTACCCCATAGTCTGGTCTACTGTGTACATATCACAATAGATTGTTGCCTACCCTACACAATGTACAGTACAGAGCATATCTCTAAATAATGCCTCAACCAATAGCAGAGCGGGTATGTTTTTATGCACAACTGACTAGACTGACTGAGGCTTCAAAATGGTTGTTGCATACATCACATATTCGCAGAGCAGAGCGCTTTACCTCTAAACCAAGTCATGTTGACTGCATTCAAATTGCTCACACAACTGACATGGAGCCACTTCCAGGTCACATTGCTGGTTCACCATAGAAGTCCCACAAGGGTCTAAGAGGTCTATTTACTAAGCAGTGTTAGGAGACAGAGTGGAAAGTGATAAGGTGCCAGCCAAATCGCTCCTAACTGCCATGTCACAGGCTGTGTTTGAAAAATGACAGTTGGGAGCTGATTGGCTGGCACCTTATAACTTTCTTAGAAGTGATAAGGTACAGTATAGAAGTACATTAAATATTTCAATAAGCTTGGTAATGGGGTATTTGAAATAAGGTTAAATTCTTGTACATAGGTACACACTGAGGGTTATTTATTAAAGTTGGCTTGGCCCCTACTCACATTGGGCTGAAGTTATAGTCATAGCCTATCAATTCACTACTACAACTACCTCATAAATATGTCTGTCTTCATGAATTATAGTAAGGCAGTGTCCAATTGAGAGGCTGTATACTACTGATTCAGGCCAGAAAGTAGAGGTACACTATGTACAGGAAACATTGCTGAAATATGCAACTTTCCCATCCAATTAGCAATGCTTTTTCATCTGCAATGAAACAAAATTTCTGATTGGTTGTTATAGTTTACCTTAGTTTGTTCATAACCCACTGTCTAAAAAGTATATTAAAACATGTGTAGTTTAATCAAATAAAGAACTGAAATACCCTTGGAAAAAAACTGTTCTGTAAACCACTAATAAGGTAAATGGGCAATTTGCTATTATCTGCCACCAACATTCCATATTTAATGCCCTGTGACTGCTACAGTTAGAACATACATTATGCAACATATGCTCTTGCCTGGGCCCCAGAGAGCACTGAGGGCACAGATTAGCCTAACCCATTTTTATGTTTGCATTTTTTGAGGGCAGAAAAGAGCCCAAACCAAATGTTGTCTATGGGGAATCTGTTGTTGTCATGTACAATTGGCTTTCAAAAACTTCTGAGGAAAATGTTTATTTCCTTGTACTTTCACTGGAAATCAGTATCACATTGAACTGGACATACTATAGGCGTCTGTCTTTTGCATTTTTATTTTCGATCACTTGTGCCTAGCTACATTGCTACAATGTCAAACATTTTGGAAAAATAGATCACAGAGCAACTTTGTGCCTGATTCAGAGTTGTATGCTTTTAGCATAGTTGCTGCATGTTTGTACATAGCAGCGATGATAAATATGCTAATGGAGCAGGAGGTGTCTTGTGTAAATAGCTGCCTCCTGCCGGCTTCTGTGATCCCCTGCTGCTGCGTCTGAGGATGCAGCCATTGGATCACTTGTGTAACCCTCAAGTGTTTTGACGCAGCCGGGGCCAGTGAAGCTGCCTCAGAAGACATAGACACTGGCCTCGGCATGTCCAGAAATGGGGCCGACACGTCCCTGTCTTCTGGAAGACTGGCCGTCGCCACCCTTTCCCCGATCCCGACAGCTGCAGAATGATTTCGGCTTAAGAGTCACTGTGAGCGGTCTTGCAGACATTGGCACATGTGCACTACAGATCCTGCTCATGCTCTGATGGGCCACAATCGGACTCATACACAAACCATCGGGTTTGCGTACAGCTCTGTACCAGGACCTTTATCTTGCTGCACAGGATTTTGCACAGGTAGCTGTTAAGCACTTCCAATAATGCTATTTTGCAATACATTTATATAGATCGCATAGCTACAGCTTTGTCCATTTGCACAGTACAGTGCAATGTGTTGTTGATACATAATGTAATGTATACTGACAGGGATTACCGTAAAATCCATACTTCCCCCAGGTGTGTATTTAGTTTGAAAAGTTCAGTGATGTGGAAAAGATCTGAACTTGTACCCACCCTGAAGTTTTATTTTTATTACTTCTCACTCCTTCAAGTAAAGGGGGGTTGTATGTAGAACAGCCTGACTGTTGCCCTTCAGCACAGCAAGGGTTACGGAAGTAGCGCATCAGAAAGCTGGTCTGACTAGTTCTACGACAGCCACCAGACCAGAATGCTGAGTGATGAGATGGTGATCGGCCCCAACCTGTCAGACATAGCCCTACTTGCCTAAGGCACAAAGTGCTATGGAGGCAGGACGCGTTCTTAACCACTTCACTGCTGAAGAGAGAGGCTCTTCCCACTTCACTACACTATACTATGCACAACGAGTTTAAGGGCTCTATTTCTGAAGCAGCAAATAAACTATTTTCCTGTAATTTCAAAGGAAAATATGCTTTTTACTGCTATTGCGCCATTTTTAAAAGGGTTAATGCCTTATCCTTCAACCCAATAACTGGCAACCGCTGACCCGTATATGGGGATGGTAACTTCGGTAATGCCATTTGAGGCGGCATTATCAATACCTGGCAATGTGAACCAGCAAAGCTGGAGAGGGAGTAACTGCTGTACATTGTGGGCAGGTAAGTATTGATGGTACCAAAATACGTAGGGCTACGAGAAGCAGCAATACAAAATAAAAGTTACTGCCAGTTGAGGCCCACATTGTTAAATAGTGCTCTAAAGCTTTCACTGAAACTGAGCTCTGCAATTAAAATAACCAAATTAGCAAACATATCACATGGTCCATGTCCTAATGTCTGTGCTCTTTGTTTTTTTAGGTGAGAGGCACGGATTCTGATGCCGGTGTTTTACTTGTCTTGTTGTCTATATACGTTGGATGAGATGGGAGTAATGTATTCAGATGATCCAATTTTTCAAAACAATTTTACAAATATTTGTCTCTTTTTGCTTTTAGCCTCAAAAATGTATACCCCAACCACACAGCAGATTGGAAAAAAAACCACAACCATCAGTTATAGTCTATAGATTTCATAAGGTGCAAATGCCAAATGGCATTCTTCAAAATTGCAGTTTGAATCTCGGGGACGTGTTATCTCTGTGATACAGTTCATTATGCCACAAAACTTAGTTGGTGCAAAATTTTACTCAACTGTCAGTTTTGATGTCGATATATAATAAAGAAACTAAACGTACATCCATACACGTCTGAGCATTAGGAAGATTTGAGTATATGTCCTGGGGTGGGATGCACTAAACAAAAAATGTGGTAAAAACCTGTTTCTGGGGTTTTACAGCATTTTCCGTATGCACTAAGGTGTGGCCGCCGGGTTTCCAATTCGGGGGGTAAAGCCAGCTTTGGTTGCTGGCATTACCTTATAGAAGCCTTTGGGCTTCTACCGCATCACGCTGCTATGAGGGATCCCTCCCAGCATGCCCCGCAGCCGTCGCGTCACTCTGCGCATGCGCAGATGGACTCCCCGGTCATAAACTCGGAAGTCCGTGGCCCAGGGCAGATCGCAAAAGACAGTTCTTATTGGAAGAGCTGTCCTATGTGCTACTGATCGTATATATGTTAGTGCATATGCGATCAGCAGAGAGGCGGTCCGGCGATAAGTGCTGCGAGATGTTAGTGCATCTCGCCCTTTATCTGTTGTTAATATTACAGAAAGCCACAACTGCATCTTTTGCCACAGCGCGATTTTTATGCTAACATCGCAGTCGATGGGACTCGTACAGAGACGTCCAATGGCTGTGGAGCTAATCTGCCGGTGTGCACATTAAGACGCACCTTCAGCCGCATCAGACACTCCATGGCAGATGCAATTTCTCTGTCTGAATATGGCTGCTGGGTCCAGTGCAACTGCGTCTTAAGATTCAGTCGCTAACGGCTACATGGCTGCGTCTGGCTAGCCACTCCTGTTACCACCCAAAAACGCACACAGATATTGCCTCTGCGGCCAGATTCGTTCTGCTCCTGGCGGTAACCATTGGGACGCATGCGCAGATTGAAAACATTGGCCTTTAGCATACGGCATCGACACTGAATGCACCACCTCTGAATCAGGCCCTAAGTGTCTCTGAATATTAGAAGGTAACAGGAGTTATTTATCCTGATGCATGTTAAGGTGAGTCCTGTAAAGTGTTGAGCACGAGACGTGTTAGGCAGGGCCCTAATAATTGTACATTATTTCTCAAGCTGGCTAATTGTTGTGTATGAAAGCTCTGTCTGAACCTTGCTGATTCACTGTCTGTCTCACTGTGCTACCCACACCTGTCTGGTGCAGGCACAGAGATGCAGGAAGGGGAGGCGGGGCTTGTTGTACAGCACAGGTCCTGGAAATGCTATAACTAAATAATCTATCTATTTTTATCTTATCTAAATAATCTATCTATATTTATCTTATCTAAATAATCTGTCTATATTTATCAAATCGAATATCTATCTATCTATCTATCTATCTATCTATCTATCTATCTATCTATCTATCTATCTATCTATCTATCGTAGGGATTTGTCTTTACACTCTGTAGACAGAAACCTGCAGGCAGGTATTTGTTTTCACTTACTCAATATACTTGGTGTGCATTAAACCTGTACTGTAATGTTCTCAACTGCTCCTTGGGATACAGTATGGTTTCTGGGAAAACCTCTTAGAAACTCTAATGAAGGTTTCTGGATTGCTGGACACAAGAAAAAGATCTGTGTTCTGACAGAAAAATAAGAGGCCTCTGGTCTGTAAGCTTAGGTTACACAGATAAACCTCTATGCATGAAGATAGGGCATTTTATCTATTATACTGTAGGTCAGGGGTAGCCAACCTCGGTCCTCGAGAGCTACAAACAGTTGACATTTTCCCGACCACCTAGCTGGTGTACAGGTGTAGTCATTACTCACTTAAGGTGCCTATCCACTAGACGATTAAAATGAGCGATTGAACGATAATGATATTGATATAGTTCTATAGTTTGATAATCGTTTGAACATCATTTGAAAACTTGGTCTTTTAGACATCTATCATCGTGCAAACATGCTGGTCAACCTGATGATATCGTCAGGTTCAGCATGTTTGCAGATGATTGATTGTGCCTGCACTGAATGACTTATCGTTCAGTGTGGGCACCCTGCAGTGTAGTGAACTGTTGAGTAGTGGATACCCGCCTTAACACATTTGAAAAGATCGACAGGTGGAGCTAATGATTTCACTGGTAATTCTGTGAGGAGACCTGGAAAACATGCACTGTTGGTAGCTCTCGAGGACCATGATTGGCTACCCCTGCAGTAGGTTGTCCTTAATTAGAGCATTAGGCAAGGACTAGGTACCAAATTTAATTATGACTGCAGTATGATAGTAATCCTACACTATCATAGGGAATGTATGTGTACTGTAGTCCTACACTATAATAGGGAATGTACTGTGATATAAGGCTGTGTTTAGTTTAGCTGCAGCCTTTTGATTGTGCTTAAGGGACACTACATTTCTGATTACTGTATTCTGACAACCACTATAATAAGATCCTTGTAACTTATTACAAACTATCCGCTGTTGAGGGGTATAGGCTAGCTTCTCTATATACCACTGTTCAAATGTTGCTGCCTGTGATCCATTGTATACTGATTGACAGGGCCAGATTAACAGTGTTGTGGATGCAGCCTTTTATGCGAACAGACTGCATTCAACTCTGCTCCCTGCCTGTGCTAAAAGGTCCAGATTACTACCTGCCCAGCTGTAATAGAATGACGCTGTCTCAGGCGGCTCCAGACGGAAGGTGCGGACGCTGACAGCAATTAATATTCCTGTGCGGCTCCGGGACAGGTAGCAGCATAGAGGGCGCAGGACAATAGGCACATTCACTCGCCGTGACTTGACGGCTCCGGCGAGTGCAATATTGAGCGGCAGCAGGTTGCTATTGTCCTTACTGAGGACATACGGATCCTCAATTAGAGGTAGTTTTGTAAAATTTATATCTATCATATGGGGCTCAGACGGTCCTCTAGCCCTTACATATATGTTCCAATTGGAATTTAAATATCTAACATAAGCATGTTTTTTTATGGGTTGTGAACCGGTTATATTGTATGTTGTATATATATAGCTGTTTGTTTTTGAGGGATTTGGGCAGTTATCCCTTGAGTCAGCTGTTTTGGATAAAGGTATTTTTAATCAGCTATATAGCACACCTTCTGTTTTGGTTGAACTTGTATCGACACGTATGTACACTTGTACGTACACGGGACAGCAACAGATATCGGCGATATCTGCTGCAGTCCCCAGTTTTCACTCACAAAAGCAGCCCCCAAATTTATCAAGATCCGGAATGTTTACCCCCGGTAGCAAATGCCATCTCCAGATGGTGTTAAATATTCTAGTTTATGGGCTTCTTTTCACAGAAAGTACCAGGAAACTTGCACTCATCAATAACGCATGCATGGTCAGCAGACCACGCATGCAGTAGTATGGTTCCTGAAAAAGGAGTGAAATGATAGCATTAGTGATCCCTTCACTTCTAACACACTGCATGGACCTGAGGCTGTATCTTAATACATCCCGGTGATGATTAATTTCTTATTGTAGCAAATAACGGTGATAAGAAATTATAATTATCAGGTCCCTATGTTGAGTTCACCAATATCCCATTAAATTGTAAGCTCATGAGCAGAGCCCTCTCCCCATTTCTCTTCTACATTGTTATGCTAACTGCACACTGTAATTATGTATCTATGTGAATTAATACATTGTCTATCTTTTTGTCTCCCTTTGTACAGCGCTACAACTCATAAATAAAAGATACTACTAATAATAAAAATAATAATAATAATAATAATCTCTTCTCTTATCACTTGAGCCTTGCAAAAGCTACTTACAAAATCTACTCCTGAACGGGGCTATGAAGTTATCATGGGCGAGGAGCTGGACCCAGACGACTGATCAGACATTTGGCTGGGAGTTGCAAACTATTCTGTACCCACTTACACTATAAAGAATGCGTTTAAAAAAAACATTTTTACACTATAAAGAATGCGTTTAAAAAAAACATTTTTAAAAGGTAAAATCGGGTTGATTTTGCTCTAAAAAAACAGCCTCTTTAAAGCTAAAAACTAAATCACAGAGATCTCAGCACCTGCCGCAATTTGCAGGTTATTTATTTGAGGGTAGTAAAACATAAAGCTAACATCTGCTTCAGTACACCCTAAAAGCTAAATTGAGTGTTACAGATAAGAAGAACCATACTATTCCTAAGCACAATCCATAGAACCACTATGCATTATAATGCCCTATACTCTTAGACTATCTGTCATACAAAAAGTTTCCGCCGTGGGTGGTCAGGTCTTACAGGATATTTTGGCATTATCCTTTCCCCGCCAATGAGATGTAATTGCACTGTAATGTAGAGCAGCTCTCCCAAAAAGAGACATGAAAAGTTAAACAGCTGAAATCTCCTGTGTTACTTAAGTGTCTTGCAGATATAATGGCTTGAAGACATACCCCCTTTTCTTGTGGCCATGCCCCCTTTTTGGGCGCACGCCAGAGTGCCATTTCTCTAGGTTTGGCGCACACCAGAGTGCCATTTCTCTAGGTTAGGTTCTGGTGCTGAACCTAAAGTGAACACTATATAATATGATTTACTAGTGAATGATGAGAAACTATTGTAGAATTCCAAACTTAATTTCCCTTTGTGGTAACAAGAAATGGCATAGTACTTTTATGTGTGGCTTACAGAACATTCGGTGATTCCTGATCAGTATACCCTTCATTGCATTGGCCACGCAAGGCAGAAAATGGTTTACTCTAATGGACTCAAGATCTATGTACTAGAATGTTCCCCAGGTGCTGAGTATCAGGAAAAAAACAGACTTTATTGCTAGGGTTTTGCAGTTTACCTATAAACCCCAGGGAATTATTGAAGCACTGGTCACATTTGCGTGCTCGATGGAGCAAAACCTAGATCATGTTATCCCTTTTGGCTCCACCCTGAAAGATGATGATTAGAGGCTGTTCAAGGAGGTTTATCACCAGGAAATGAAACATTAAAGCTTTCTATTTACCAGGGTAAGTTTGCCTGCGCTTCTGTGAACATTGTGGGAAACAATGTCACTAACATGTTGGTTATTGTGAATTGTCTTCTGTCCAACCTGATAGAGCTATGGTCTATATCTAATAGTTTGTAGCTACAAACAGCAGCTTGTTGAAGCCTACTCCAAGATAGTACAACCGCTCAGTGATTTGCTGGTAGAGATCCCAAGATAAGACAAAGGACCTCATTCAGAGCCGCTCGCTATTTGCGGTCGTTCGTTCAAAAAAAAGGGGTGGCTATTCAAATGAACCGTTCGCTCTTTGCGTTCTGTTCACGCCTTTATGTCTGAACGAGCGAGCAAAACTTGCGGTCGAAATTTTGAAAAATGTGCCCCCTTGCCACTCGCACCATACGTCATGTCCGCTATTTATTTGATTAATCGAGTACATCGAACAGCGTATGAACTGCTCGCTATTCTTGTGGTTGGTTTTCCTACCACTATATTGCGAGCAGTTCTGACTATAAAACAGCCAGGTGACGTGGTCAATGATGCTGCTGTATTAATTATGCACACCCTTAAAACGCCCGTTTTGACCTTTAAGCACGCCTGCGTTCTGAATTCCACACCCCCGTTTTCAAGCACCCACATACGCCTTATCCTGTCACTCAAAATAGCAGGCATTCGCTATTTAGCGAACTAACGATTTTCGGCCGCACTGACTGGTTCGCGCATGCATATTACAAACCGTATGCATGCGCAGATGTGCGAACATCGCTCGGAACGAACGAGCGGCCGCTTACGAGCGGCTCTGAATCAGGCCCAAAGGTCATTCGAAATCCAATAAACTCCTGAAACAGTGATGGACTTTTGTATGAGAGGAGTTTTCCTACATCTAAAAATAGAAGACTTATGGAAACACCACCTGTGGGGAAACAGTCAGTGTTTTCTGAAGTTTACTGACAGGCTGTTCTGTGAAGTATGCATATACTATATGTATGCATCTATGGACTGCTCCAAGGTGAACTCTTCTGTCATTGAGAACCGTTATTGCTGACAGTGGCGGGCTGGGCCGGGGGGCAGGGTGCCATGTGCCCCCCGGGCCGCAGCGTCATGCGGGCCGCGGGCCGGTGCAGTGTCACTGTGACACAGACTGCACCGCGTGTGTAGCGCTGACCGGACGGAGTTCGGTCAGCGCTACACTGACAGCGTCATGCGGGCCGCGGGCCGGTGCAGTGTCACTGTGACACAGACTGCACCGCGTGTGTAGCGCTGACCGGACGGAGTTCGGTCAGCGCTACACTGACAAACACACAGCCGCCGGCTCCGGCAGCTGTGTGTTTGTTGTAAGCAGCAGCCAATGGGAGTCTGTCAGACTCTCATTAGCTGCTGCTGCGCCCACTGCGGGAGCCACTCCATCTTCCGGCTCCCGCAGTGGGCAATGGGAGAGATGTCATGATGTCATATGACGTCTCTCCCATAATGCAGAGCGGCCCAGCCCGGGAGGACAGACGGAGGAGCAGATGGCGGCGGCGGGAGCGGGGATTCAGGTAAGTGTTTTTTTTATTTTGTTTTTTATATTACATGTGTCTACTGGGGGGGGGTCTGGCACTACTGGGGGCACTACAAAGGGGGGGGGGCTACTACTACTGGGGACATTACAAGGGGGGGACTACTACTACTGGGGGCACTACAAGTGGGGACTACTGCTGGAGGCACTACAAGGGGGAGGGGACTACTACTGGGGACTAGTACTACTGGGGGCACTATAAGGGGACTACTACTACTACTACTGGGGGCACTACAAGGGGGGTGGGTGACTACTACTACTGGGGACTTCTACTACTGGGGACACTACAAGGGGGGGACTACTACTACTGGGGACACTACAAGGGGGGGACTACTACTGGGGGCACTACAGGGGGGGACTACTACTGGGGGCACTACAAGGGGGGGACTACTACTAATGGGGGCACTACAAAGGGGGGGACTACTACTACTGGGGGCACTGCAAATGGGGGTACTACTACTACTGGGGGCACTACAAAGGGGGGGGACTACTACTACTGGGGGCACTACAAGGGTGGGGACTACTACTGGGGGCACTACTGGAGGCCTGCATAAGGGTGTTCTCTCCTGTGGCACACGGGGGCACTGCATATGGGCACTACGACAGGGGGCTGCCCTAATCTTTATTTTTACCTTACATTAATCCCATAGGGACCCGCCTCCTCCCTGGAACACTGGAGGGGGGGGCGCCGTAGCATGCATATTCTTCGGACATACACGTTACTCCTCTGCCAGGGCCGCCTGCATGCATTTGCCCCCCAGGCTAAAAGTTGCCAGCCAGCCCCTGATTGCTGACCACTGCAGAATATGTATATGTTGTTTGGAATAAGAATCTGAAAAGCTCTGTGTGGTTTGTTGGGCAGTACATTGATTTTTAACTGATCCCTACACTCAATGGGCCTAATGCAGAACATGAAATCATCAATGCTGCTCCCGCTTTGTGTGCATGGAAAGAAATATGTATATTCACACGTGTGCTTACCCGTGCGCTTGGCTTGCTATTAGTCACCATTATCAGGATGCACTTGCACCAGCCTGTATTTGGTGCAATTAATGCACCTGGACACCGGCATATTCTGTCCACCTCTGCATGTGAACCAGGCATTCACGTGAATTTTGACCACATGAGAATACCCATTTACAGCCAAATTGCTTTGCTACAAGTGGATATGTGATTGCAATGCATATAACTCGGAATCACCTTTACTTGTCCATCAAATGTACTTATGTATGCTCAGATTAAGAGCATGCGCTGTGTGAAAAAACGCAAGATATATTCCGCAAAAAGACATATATTCAACATCCAGCCCACTATGCTCCAATCTATCCCAGTAAGGACCATAAAGCAGTGACTGTATCAAATGTATTATAGGAGAATTTTCTTTGTTCATTATGGACTACCCAAGAAAATTTGGTATCATCCCTTGACCACTGTGAGGGGGATTCTCCTACTGAATGCTGTAAGACCCCATTGCTAGATATACTAGGTGCACATCTTTTGGTGCTAAGCAATTATGAACAATCATGTGGGTGCCTTGGTGAATGCATAAATCAATGATATTTTCTCCTTACTTCCTTATGCTTATCTCTTCACTGAAAGCCAACTGTTTGTGCCCACATATGGTGTAGGGCACCAGAACCTAGCAGTATGTTATTCAACTCACAACTACAAAGAAGTCTATCAATAACTTAGAGAATACTATATACTAGGGGTGAGCGGGTTCGGATTTCTGAAATCCGAACCCCCCCGAGCCCCCCCGATCCGAGTCCGATCCGAGTCAGGCTCGACTTTTCCCGCCTGACTCGGATCTGAAATCGAGGCAAAACGTCATCATCCCGCCTTCCGAGTCTCGCAGGTTTTGGATCCTATATAAGGTACCCGCGTCGGCGCCATTTTCTCACTCGGCTGTGGACAGTGAAGAGGGAGGGTGGGAGTTAGGGCTGTGTAGTGTAGTGTAGTGTAGTGTAGTGCTGCTGTTGTCCACTACTTCAAAGTCCATAGGGGCTGGCTGTGTTGTGCTGTGCTGCTGTTGTTAATAGGGGCTGTGTCCACTACTTCAAAGTCCATAGGGGCTGGCTGGATTGTGTTGTGCAGTCAGTTCTCCATAGGGGCTGTGTCCACTCCAAAGTCCTGTGCAGTGTCCCAGTCCTAAAGGATTGCTGTAGTGTCCAGGGGGTGCTCTGTCCATCAGGGGTGCTCCCCCCAAGTGCTAAAAAAATAATATATTTTCTGTGTTTGTGAATTGTGTGCGCAGTAGCCGCACGTGCATCAACAAAGTAGTGCCAAGCGTGCGCCTGTGTCATAAGTAAAGGGCCGGCTGGCTTGACCGTTAAAGGGTGCTGTAACCCCCGAAAGTACACTCCAGTCCAAACCAAAAAAAAATTATTTTCTGTGTTTGTGAATTGTGTGCGCAGTAGCCGCACGTGCATCAACAAAGTAGTGCCAAGCGTGCGCCTGTGTCATAAGTAAAGGGCCGGCTGGCTTGACCGTTAAGGGTGCTGTAACCCCCGAAAGTACACTCCAGTCCAAACCAAAAAAAAAATTATTTTCTGTGTTTGTGAATTGTGTGCGCAGTAGCCGCACGTGCATCAACAAAGTAGTGCCAAGCGTGCGCCTGTGTCATAAGTAAAGGGCCGGCTGGCTTGACCGTTAAAGGGTGCTGTAACCCCCGAAAGTACACTCCAGTCCAAACCAAAAAAAAAATTATTTTCTGTGTTTGTGAATTGTGTGCGCAGTAGCCGCACGTGCATCAACAAAGTAGTGCCAAGCGTGCACCTGTGTCATAAGTAAAGGGCCGGCTGGCTTGACCGTTAAGGGTGCTGTAACCCCCGAAAGTACACTCCAGTCCAAACCAAAAAAAAAATTATTTTCTGTGTTTGTGAATTGTGTGCGCAGTAGCCGCACGTGCATCAACAAAGTAGTGCCAAGCGTGCGCCTGTGTCATAAGTAAAGGGCCGGCTGGCTTGACCGTTAAGGGTGCTGTAACCCCCGAAAGTACACTCCAGTCCAAACCAAAAAAAAATTATTTTCTGTGTTTGTGAATTGTGTGCGCAGTAGCCGCACGTGCATCAACAAAGTAGTGCCAAGCGTGCGCCTGTGTCATAAGTAAAGGGCCGGCTGGCTTGACCGTTAAGGGTGCTGTAACCCCCGAAAGTACACTCCAGTCCAAACCAAAAAAAAAATTATTTTCTGTGTTTGTGAATTGTGTGCGCAGTAGCCGCACGTGCATCAACAAAGTAGTGCCAAGCGTGCACCTGTGTCATAAGTAAAGGGCCGGCTGGCTTGACCATTAAGGGTGCTGTAACCCCCGAAAGTACACTCCAGTCCAAACCAAAAAAAAAATTATTTTCTGTGTTTGTGAATTGTGTGCGCAGTAGCCGCACGTGCATCAACAAAGTAGTGCCAAGCGTGCGCCTGTGTCATAAGTAAAGGGCCGGCTGGCTTGACCGTTAAAGGGTGCTGTAACCCCCAAAGTACACTCCAGTCCAAACCAAAAAAAAAATTATTTTCTGTGTTTGTGAATTGTGTGCGCAGTAGCCGCACGTGCATCAACAAAGTAGTGCCAAGCGTGCGCCTGTGTCATAAGTAAAGGGCCGGCTGGCTTGACCGTTAAAGGGTGCTGTAACCCCCGAAAGTACACTCCAGTCCAAACCAAAAAAAAATTATTTTCTGTGTTTGTGAATTGTGTGCGCAGTAGCCGCACGTGCATCAACAAAGTAGTGCCAAGCGTGCGCCTGTGTCATAAGTAAAGGGCCGGCTGGCTTGACCGTTAAGGGTGCTGTAACCCCCGAAAGTACACTCCAGTCCAAACCAAAAAAAAAATTATTTTCTGTGTTTGTGAATTGTGTGCGCAGTAGCCGCACGTGCATCAACAAAGTAGTGCCAAGCGTGCGCCTGTGTCATAAGTAAAGGGCCGGCTGGCTTGACCGTTAAAGGGTGCTGTAACCCCCGAAAGTACACTCCAGTCCAAACCAAAAAAAAATTATTTTCTGTGTTTGTGAATTGTGTGCGCAGTAGCCGCACGTGCATCAACAAAGTAGTGCCAAGCGTGCGCCTGTGTCATAAGTAAAGGGCCAGCTGGCTTGACCGTTAAGGGTGCTGTAACCCCCGAAAGTACACTCCAGTCCAAACCAAAAAAAAAAATATTTTCTGTGTTTGTGAATTGTGTGCGCAGTAGCCGCACGTGCATCAACAAAGTAGTGCCAAGCGTGCGCCTGTGTCATAAGTAAAGGGCCGGCTGGCTTGACCGTTAAAGGGTGCTGTAACCCCCAAAGTACACTCCAGTCCAAACCGAAAAAAAATTATTTTCTGTGTTTGTGAATTGTGTGCGCAGTAGCCGCACGTGCATCAACAAAGTAGTGCCAAGTGTGCGCCTGTGTCATAAGTAAAGGGCCGGCTGGCTTGACCGTTAAAGGGTGCTGTAACCCCCGAAAGTACACTCCAGTCCAAACCAAAAAAAAAAATATTTTCTGTGTTTGTGAATTGTGTGCGCAGTAGCCGCACGTGCATCAACAAAGTAGTGCCAAGCGTGCGCCTGTGTCATAAGTAAAGGGCCGGCTGGCTTGACCGTTAAAGGGTTCTGTAACCCCCAAAGTACACTCCAAACCAAAAAAATATATATTTTCTGTGTTTGTGACTTGTGTGCACTGTGGCTGCACGTGCATCAACAAAGGAGCAGCGCCAAGCGTGCGCCTGTGTCCCATAAGTAAAGAGCCGGCTGGCTCATTTCTTAAAGGGTGGTGTAACCCACAAAGTGCACTACTCTCCAGCAAAAATAAAAAAATATTTTCTGTGTTTGTGTGCGCTTTAGCCGCACGTATATATATCAATATAACATAAATGGAGGACCAAACTTGCTCTGATAAAAATAAAATAGGGAAAGATCAAGAACCACTTCCTACTAGTGCTGTTGCTGCTGCTGGGAGTTGTTCATCATCCCAGAGAGGAAGTAGGAACATCACTACTTTTACTAAACAATTGACCCTCCAACAGTCCCTAGCGATGAGGATGAAGTACGACAGCAGTCATCCTGAAGCAAAACGTATAACTGAGGCCTTGACTGCTATGTTGGTGTTAGACGTGCGTCCGGTATCCGACATTAGTGCAGTGGGATTTAGACAATTGATGGAGGTAGTGTGTCCTCGGTTCCAAATCCCGTCTAGATTCCACCTGCATCCTCAAAGCAGCAGCGACAAGCGTGCGTCTGTCTGTTAAAGGGTGGTGACACCCTCAAAGTGTGCTACACAAACAATAAAAATATTCTTCTTCTTTTATCTGTCTATGTGAATTGTGTGGGCTGTAGCCGCACCTGCATCCTTAAAGCAGCAGCGACAAGCGTGCGTCTGTCTGTTAAAGGGTGGTGACACCCTCAAAGTGTTCTACGCAAACAATTAAAATATTGTTCTTTTTTTTCGGTATTTGTGAAATGTGTGGGCTGTAGCCGCACCTGCATCCTTAAAGCAGCAGCGACAAGCGTGCGTCTGTCTGTTAAAGGGTGGTGTAACTCTCAAAGTGCTCCAAAAAATAAAAAACTATTTTTTTAATGTGTTTGTGACTTGTGTGCGATGTAGCCGCACTTGCATCCTCAAAGCAGCAGCGACAAGCGTGCGTCTGTCTGTTAAAGGGTGGTGACACCCTCAAAGTGTGCTACACAAACAATAAAAATATTCTTCTTTTTTCTGTCTTTGTGAATTGTGTGGGCTGTAGCCGCACCTGCATCCTTAAAGCAGCAGCGACAAGCGTGCGTCTGTCTGTTAAAGGGTGGTGACACCCTCAAAGTGTGCTACACAAACAATTAAAATATTGTTCTTTTTTTTTCGGTCTTTGTGAAATGTGTGGGCTGTAGCCGCACCTGCATCCTTAAAGCAGCAGCGACAAGCGTGCGTCTGTCTGTTAAAGGGTGGTGACACCCTCAAAGTGTGCTACACAAAGAATAAAAATATTCTTCTTCTTTTTTCTGTCTTTGTGAATTGTGTGGGCTGTAGCCGCACTTGCATCCTCAAAGCAGCAGCGACAAGCGTGCGTCTGTCTGTTAAAGGGTGGTGACACCCTCAAAGTGTGCTACACAAACAATAAAAATATTCTTCTTTTTTCTGTCTTTGTGAATTGTGTGGGCTGTAGCCGCACCTGCATCCTTAAAGCAGCAGCGACAAGCGTGCGTCTGTCTGTTAAAGGGTGGTGACACCCTCAAAGTGTGCTACACAAACAATTAAAATATTGTTCTTTTTTTTTCGGTCTTTGTGAAATGTGTGGGCTGTAGCCGCACCTGCATCCTTAAAGCAGCAGCGACAAGCGTGCGTCTGTCTGTTAAAGGGTGGTGACACCCTCAAAGTGTGCTACACAAAGAATAAAAATATTCTTCTTCTTTTTTCTGTCTTTGTGAATTGTGTGGGCTGTAGCCGCACTTGCATCCTCAAAGCAGCAGCGACAAGCGTGCGTCTGTCTGTTAGAGGGTGGTGTAACCCTCAAAGTGTGCTCCACAAACAATAAAAATATTCTTTTTTTTTTTCTGTCTTTGTGAATTGTGTGGGCTGTAGCCGCACTTGAATCCTCAAAGCAGCAGCGACAAGCGTGCGTCTGTCTGTTAAAGGATTACATCGGTGACAGCATCCAAGTAGGCATGTCAGACAGTCCGTACCTGTACTGGCAGGAAAAAGAAGCAATTTGGAGGTCCCTGTACAAACTGGCTCTATTTTACCTGAGTTGCCCCCCCTCCAGTGTGTACTCCGAAAGAGTGTTTAGTGCAGCCGGGAACCTTGTTAGCGAAAGGCGTAGGAGGTTGCTTCCACAAAATGTGGAGAAGATGATGTTCATAAAATGAATGATCAACTCTTCCAGGGAGACCAGCCTCCAGAACGTACAGAGGGACCTGTGGTTCCAGCAGGGACGAATTAATACTCTGTGAGGATGAGGATGTACATAACACTGAAGAGGGTGAGGAATCAGTGGATGAGGAGGATGAGGACGACTTCTTGCCTCCGTAGAGCCAGTTTGTGCAGGGACAGATTAATTGCCAGCTTGTTTTGTGGGGGCCCAAACGAACCAATCATTTCAGCCACAGTTGTGTGGCAGACCCTGGCGCTGAAATGATTGGTTTGTTAAAGTGTGCATGTCCTGTTTATACAACATAAGGGTGGGTGGGAGGGCCCAAGGACAATTCCATCTTGCACCTCTTTTTTTTCTTTGCATTATGTACAGTTTGGGGCCTAGTTTTTCAATGCCATCCTGTCTGCCACTGCAGTTTCACGCCTAGATGGGTCACGTGTTTGTGCCGCCCACTCGTGTCGCTTAGCATAGTCATCCAGCTACCTCGGTGCAACCTTTTGGACATAAAAACACTATTGTGAGGTGTGAGGTATTCAGAATAGACTGGAAATGAGTGGAAATTAAGGTTATTGAGGTTAATAATAGCATAGGAGCAGAAAAACCTACAAATTCTGTGATTTTAGCTGTTTTTATGCTTTTTTTCAAAAAAATACAGATCCAAAACACAAAACCCAGAACCCAAAACACGGAAGGGTGGTTTTGGCAAAACCAATCCAGATCCAAAACACGAAGAAAGATCCAGATCCAAAACCAAAACACAAAACACGAAAAGTGGCCGGTGCACACCCCTACTATATACCCAGAACATCAGTTTACTGGATTTGAGGATTTGATGGTAGGATTGAGGCCTGCCACCAAAACAACCTACTTTTGGTTCCAAGAGTCCCCACTACTAATGTCAGCCTGATGTTATGGCCAGTTTAAGTGAATTTCCTGTTGCCTCACCAAAGTAGCAAGAGTGGCTGGCTGACCCCTTCATATGGAGCTCTTGCACAGTGTCCGTCCCTGGTGGTTAATGGTGGCTGACCTTGGAGGAGAACATTTTAACCCTGTCTCTTTTCCCTTTTAATCCTGTCTCTCTTCCCTTTTAATGAAGATTACAGGAAGAACTAAATGCGTTTGAGGTTTCCCATGGAGTCCATTCTGGGACATTCTAGGCTGATTGCTGGAGAGATTAGGAGGGGAGACTGGGTTATACAAGCCACTCCAGTGTTTACATTAACTCTGTGGGAAGACACTATTATGCTGTGCAAAGATATGTTGTTTAACCATATGCTCTGATAGCCTTAATTGCTGCTCATTCTAGGCCTGGCTTCTAAGCACTCAGAATTAATGGTTCACAGATGACGACAAGTGTTATAAGGGAGACTTTAAGTACTTTATCTTTTGTGTACATGTACTGTAATGTTTATTCTCCTTGCAGTATTGGAAATAGATTCACCATGGGGAGAATAAGGTAATTTAATCTATTGCGGGCCATACACGGTGTGATGGCACCATGCGAGGCGACGGGGAATCCGACGTTCAACATATCGGGCGGTCCCCACACATGGTGCGATCGGGTGGCCGTCCGCCCGATATGCTGGCTCCCTCCTCCCTCACCCGCATAGAGCTGCATGGGATCGCACATCACACCCCCTGATCGACTGATCCTGCATTAAGATCTGGGGGTGAGATGTACGACCCCACAGGTGCACACTCGGTCTGACATCAGGCCCATATATACGGTGTGATATAGCAGCCAAATCGCACCAATCAGTCGGATCGGCTTCTTTATCGCACCGTGTATGGGCCGCTTTAGTGTCAATATTACCTTACCTATTCTTGAGATCTATAGACATGCAATAGTGCTTTCATTCTCAAGGTGACTGCTGTGCTCAGTGATGTCATAGCCCAGCTCTTTAGCATAAGGTTTTTGAGAAACCTCTATCCAGAGTCAGAAAAGAGACCAGACTCATGGAACTCATGGGTTTTTACATGAGACACATTAGAGCACAGACATAATGTAAGAGGTCACAAGGTTGTCTATTTAGGTTAGACAGGTGAAACATCTCTTGTGCTGATGCATATAGTTCAGGGCTGGTGCTACCACTAGACAAGCTTAGGCAGCTACCTAGGGACAGCTACCTAGGGGCCTAACTACGGAAGGTGCAGGGGATGCGATTGCTATGATGCCCAGCTGATTAAGGGGCCCGCCGGCCCAGCGATCGCACCCAATGCACCTTCCATTTGCCGGGTGCCCGCTGTCATTGTGTTACCAGAGGGCTCCCGGCTCCTTCTCTTCGTCCCCCCCCGGCGCCAGTGGCAGCCGGAGGATGGAGCCCACTCCTGAGCTCCGGCTTCTGGGTCCCGCAGTGCACTATGGGAGTGATGTCATGACGTCACTCCCATAGTTCCGAGGAGCGGGCACTGGGCACAGACGGCAGCAGTCTCTGGAGCGGGGTCTAAGGTAAGTTTTTTTTTTTTTGGTGTGTGTATGTGTGTGCGCGGGGGGCTTACTACAGGGGGCACTACAGGGGCCTTACTACTGGGGGCATCATATGGGGGCACTATTGGTAGCACTACAACTGGGGGCACTACAGGGGTCCTTACTACTGGGGGCACTTCAAGGGGCATTACTACTGGGGCACTGCAGGGAGCATTACTATTGGGGGCACTACAAGGGCATTTCTCCTGGGGGCACTACAGGGGCCCTTACTACTGGGGGCACTGCAGGGGGAATCATCCCTTTAATTCGAGTCATATGAATATTATTAGTGTGCTGTGTATGTGTCTGTGAGCTGGGCGGAGGGTTTGGGGGAATGCTTGAACACAGGATGTACTGGGAATAGCTAGAGATCCAGGTGCTAACTTGCACAGAGAAACACAGAAATGTGGATACAGGCAAGTACTGGGAATTACTAAGGATCCAGCTGAGAGCTAACTAGTAAGTAGCATGAAAGCTGACACCACAGGAATACAGGGAGGCAGTTAGAGAGCTGAGCAGCACACTAAAAGACAACACAGGGATTTACAAGAAACACGAGTTTTGTGAGAGAGCTGAAGCAACATGCTGGAAATTAGAAGGGGAGCTAATACAAGTAACACTGGAGGTCAGCATGATGGCTGAAACAACACACTGTAGATACTTTGTGGAAAACACCGGAGAGCATAACAATCACTGGAACAGCGAAGTTGAATAGCAATTCCCTGTTCCTGGAGTCAGACTAAATACCCCTGGGTACCTAGTCATTGGATCAGAGGATCAGCTGAATGACCACAGGACTACCATTGGGAGAGACTAGTCAGGTGATATGGACCAATATGGCTGTGCCCATGCCCAGCACCCTGGGAACCAGGACACATGCACAGAAGCCCTAGCAGACCCCAGGAAGAATACTCAGTCACACAAAATAGAATTACAGATGCACAACTCCAACATTACTTATTATATATAATAATACATTTTGCAATAGAATTTTGCAAATAATAAAAGAGGTTTGGGCATAATCATGGCCATGGTTATGCCAAAACCTCTGTTATTATTTGCAAAATTATATTGCAAAATGTATTATTATATATAATGAGTATTGTTGGAGTTGTGCATCTGTAATTCTTTTTTGTGTGTTTGCAACAATAGTCTCCACAGGTAGCACCTCCCATTATATATATTTTCAGGGTGTGCAGTCTAGGGCTCCCTTTCCACAGAATACTCAGTCACCACTCACCTCCACTCCCAGCGACTGAACACCTAAGCCCAAGGATGCCAGCGTGGAGGTGAGTAGAGGCCGCATCCTGACAGTACCCCCCCTTTCAGGGTGGACTCCGGACACCAAGAAGTGCACTAGAAAAACTTCAAAAAACGAGACACCAGAAAAACTTGAAAAACTTCTTAAATCTTGATTGAGCCTTTCAGATAACCTCCCAACTTTCATATCCAAGAAAATAACTTTTGTCCTCAGAGCAAGTGGACCACTCACCCTCACTGCAAATTGAACTTTCCTTACCTAAGAAATCCAATGTAACACCAGTATGAGGATTTTCTTCTAGAGATGTAGTACATAAAGACTTGGTATGTGGAACTGTAGATTTACCAATCTTTAGGTGATATCTTGCATGGCAAGATTGATCTTTCTTTCGGATACTCGTAGCTCTCAAGGGTATTTCTTGGGGGAACACAGGAAGAATAGGGTCAAATATCAAATGGTCTTCAGGAAAAGGAGTATTGTACAGGATCGAATTCAGGGCTAGATTCAGACCCGCTCGCTAGATGCGTATGCTCGTTCCCAGCATATGCAAATTTGGAAAACACCCAGCAAGGGGCAGGCAATCGCACGGCAAGGCATAAGCACGCCCGCTATGTCTTGGCATGCGTTCTCTTTGTGTATGTAGATGGTCACCAGCTTGTCTTAAGATGCCCACTTGCGCACGTCATCTCCAGGAAGTGTATGCACCCATCAGTACATCGGGTACCATCGGAAGCGAACGCAGCACTTAAGGTAGACCATACCCTCCTGCAAGCACTGCGAGCACCAGTGTAAAATCCAGCCAGGTGACGTGTTCAGTGATGCTGCCTATTAATTATGCACGCCTCTGAAACAGCGTTAAGACGCTCAGGCACGCCTGAATTTGCACCTCCACTCCCCTGTTTCTAGTGGCCTGCCGCTGTTACCACCCACAAACGGCTTCTCCTGTCACTCACTCTGCTGGGCTCTCTATGCTCAGTGAGTGAACACTTCCCGATCTTTCGCAGTGGTTCACGTATGCGCACTGTGATGCATATGCATGCGCACAATGCGAACCATCGAGCTACGAGTGAACGCTTCTTAGCGTCTGGGTCTGAATCGCGCCCTCAGACTCAGAGTCCTTATCCAAAAGAAGAACGGAAGAATTAATATGACTTGAAAACCCAGAGGATTCGGAGATGGGCAGAGGGAAGCATAACCAATTCTGATGGTATCAGGTTGTTGGTCTCTAATAGTTCTTCAAGACTTTTTTCCCTTCCAAACAAATTGATCCTGCACGGTACTGTTATCAGAAGGAAGTAAAGAAACATATCTAAGTTTTATTTCTGGAGGTGTAGACTCAGAAGTACTTTTTATCTCGGGGTCTAGTAAGTTCTTGGAAACTTAATTTTGCATTGATTGCAAAGTAATGGAAGACCGAGCACTACAGCAGGAGACTTTTTGGAGAAACAAATAGAAGACTTATGCAAAAGTTCGGAGCAGGAAACTTTACCAACGAAAGTGTTAGTAGGCAGATTCGTAGGTGCAAATCTTTCAAATACAGCTGTATTGAAAGCATCCATATCTTGAAGGATTGGATCCTTGGACACTAGGGGGTAAAATTACTAAGAATCGAGTTTGTGTGAGTTTTGGTGAGATTGCATTCTCACGTGAGTTTTGGCATTTTTTTCATCTCGCAAATTTACTGAAGCCAAACTCGAATGAGTTTGGAAGTGAGTTCTCTTTTTAAAACTCATGTGAGTTTGCACACTCAAAAAAACTCACCATCGGCCAAGGTAAGAAGTACTTTAGATGAAAAAGAAGCAACTCGCAAATTTACTAAGAATCGAGTTTCCAATCTCGTGTGAGAAGCAAACTCACTGTGAAATAGAAGTTTCAAATAGACCACCTCCAGAGCTGCGAGTTTGGCAGAAACATACACAGATCAGTGTGATTTCTGTATGTTTCTGCCTGTATACCTAATATAAAGTGTTTTTATAAAAAAAATGACATAGGGTCCCCCCCCCAAAAGCATAAAAAGCCCCAGACTTGCCAGCCAGTCCTGGTTCTTAAAATTATGGGGAACAAAATGAATAGGGTTCCACCATAATTTAAGAACCAGCACCAGGCAGCAGGGCCAGACCTGGTTTTAAATATACGGAGAACAAAACTTAGATTGTGAGATTCCCCGTATATTTAAAATCAGCTCCAGACCCTTTCTAGTGGGGGACTGATGCCAGAGCCAGGGGAGCCCTTTCACCGGGCCCCCCAGCCACAGCATCAGCCCTGACCTAGTCAGCCCAGGCCAGGGATCCCTGGGGAGTTGTGGACCCCTCCAATAAAGGGTTCCCCCTCTCCAGGGCACCCCTGTCCTTGGCTGATAGCCCAGGGCTATTAACCTTGTGGTTACATCAATGATACAATGTAGCAGCTCCCAGCATAGACTTCAATGGAGATTTCTCTCCATTGAAGTCTACGGGGAGACATGCTGACCGCATACAGCCAATCAGCGAGCTGCTCCGACGGAGATGCCCGCTGATTGACTGGCGGCTCTTTCAATAACGGTGCACACGTGTGCCCCGGTCATTTGCGCGGAGTGAAGGTATGTGTACTCAGTCTGCTTGGATTCGGGTACACTTGTGTTTTTATTTTAACCCTTTGGATGCCTACTTGGAGAAGAGGATGTGAACTACGCATAGGAGAGGTGACTATGGATTTTTTTATAGGTACCCCTACGGATACTAGGTGAGTATGTGTGATAGTGAGTGTGAATGTATGTTATAATAAAATTTTACTTTCACAGTGTATGTTGTGTTTATTTACATATTGCTTTGGCTATGGAACTAGAAGTGCCAGTGGGCCCGTAATGCCCCGCATGCTGGTATTTGTGGTTCTCCAAAAACCAGTATGCGGGGGAGACTTGCTGGTATGTGTACTTCCACAACTAAAGACAATATTTAGCCATTTATTTTACACTACACACTAACACTATCAACCCACCACCCACTGCCCAGGGATGGCAGAGATAGCCCTGGGCTATCAGCCTATGCCAGGGGTGCCCTGGAGAGGGGGACCGCTTTATTGAAGGGGTCCCCAACTCCCCAAGGATCCCTGGCCTGGGCTGACTAGCGGTCAGGGCTGATGCTGCAGCTGGGGGGCCCGGTGAAAGGGCTTTCCTGGCTGTGGCATCAGCCCCCTGCTAGAAAGGGTCCAGTGCTGTTTTAATTATAGGAGTAACCCTATGCAAATTTTTTCACCCTATAATTAAAACCAGGACTGGCCCTGCAGCCTGGTGCTGGTTCTTAATTTATGGTGGAACCCTACTCATTTTGTTCCCCGTAATTGTAGGTACCAGGACTGGCTGGCAAGTCCGGGACTGGTTAAGCTTTAGGGGGGTGACCCTATGTCATTTTTTTTTTTATATTATTTAACCCGTTGTTTACAGGTCTTAACACACAAGCAGCTTTCACATATCTCACTGATACGTGCAGGCTGCTTGCTCGGGTGAGTTTGGAAGAGAGAAAACACTGCAATCTCGGGTGAGTAATCTCATCTAAACTCTCCTTAAACTATCCTCTAAACTCTCCTCTAAACTCGCAATTTGGAGGAAAAAACTCGATCTGCTTCACCATCGAGAAAACTCACTTTCACCTAAACGCACTTCTTAGTAAATTTGCTAGTTGTCAAAGGGAAAACTCACCCGAGTTCTGGTAAAGCAAAGTGAGTTTAAAAACTAAAAAACTCGACCAAACTCATTTCTTAGTAAATTTACCCCTATAAGTGAGTTAGACCATTTCCAGGCCTCACATCTGAAGCTTGAAAGAAGAAATTTAACGATGTTTGTAGGGCTTCCACCTGCCCAATCAAAGTAACATACTGTGTCATCTCTCCATCAAATAAAATAAAAGTTGGCGCATCAGATGAGTTCCGGGTGGATGAATCACCATCAGGAGTAAAATTGGAACTACCTTGAGATTCCACATTCTGGTGAACAGAAGACATAACTGAAACTAATTGATGTTCCTTTCTTGAATCAACAGATGGGACCGACAGAAAAACAGAGGAACTGGAGACGGGTATACTCGAAGAGGCCCTTGATCGGCCGGTTAAAGTCGAATTAGTATTATACAACTTGTCGTTCCCAAGGAAGATATGCTCAGAAAATGTTTTGTTGCTGGGTGAGGAGTACATTAATTCAAACAGACCTTCCACATCAATAATCTTGATCACAAGACTCTCTGCCTTCTTCCACTCAGATTTATCTCTGTCACCACTCATGATTAGATAGTTGGTTTCCTTGCTAATATTTTCAGTAACTTTGCCCCCAATGCACTCTATGACAGTTGGGAGCTGATTGGCTGGTGGTTTATCACTCTCCAGTTTATCACTTTTCAGAGCTTAGTATATGTGGCCCAATGTGAGTGTACTCGCAGATTGAGGTCTGGACATGCACAGTACACATTCTGCACATGTGCAGCCGTCCCACCATCAGAGATGTATGCACACCATTGGGTCTGCATACATCTCTGAATGAGGCCCATCTGCTTGGCCCATTTACCAAGGCAATCCCAAAACAATTGGAAACTATTAGGAGGAGGTATGCTGCACCTACAGATGTGTCCTTGCACATCTTTGCTGTAGTCGCGCCAAACAGCCCCTCTTGGCGTGCCAGGCCCCATAAGACTCTGCTAGCACCGGGTGTCTTTTTAGCGTCTTTTTTTCCCCGAAGTCGCAATGCGCTGTGACTAGGGTGCACCAGAAGACTTTTTTCCATGCTAAGTTCTAGTAAATTTTCTAGTAATTTTAAAGACTGTACACCAATTTCAAAAAATGTATACTATTTAAACAAAATGAGATTTCTTTCCACTGCTGAACAACCAAAGTCAGTCTCCATTCTCACTTGTGCATAATATTAGCTGGTGAAATATAGCCAAGTAAGCAGTTAAGATACATCTTGCATCAGTAGCAGAGGCATCACACGCAGCTCTTCCCATGCAGTCGCTTTATCATTAGGCCTACTGGGCTGCTCAGACTCCTTAGCTTTCTTTACTTCATTGCCTTATTGCCGCAGGCCAAAGTTTTTTTCGCCACCACATGATTCAGACCACAGCACACGATGAGGAACCCCAAAACACTTTTTCCTTGTACCTGATCCCGGCACACTTACAAGCCTCCTATTAACTCAGATTCTTCTTTCACTCTTACAGACTCCACCCCTGACGTCTTATTCTTACTCTGCTTCACACTGCCTTGTGTGACTAGTCTGCCACTGCAAGGGGTTGTGATTACACAAATTTTTTACATATACAAGTGTCCTTCCTTACTGTTGCTTCAGTCACGCCAAATAGCCCCTCGTGGCACTTCAGGTCCTGTGCGACTAAAAAAACACAAATGGAAGAAACAAAACTACTTTATTAGCGTATACTGATCAATTTGGTGTGCGACATCTGTATATCTGTTTGCGACTGTCTGAACCTGTTTTATAAAGGCTCTGATCCGAATGCCCGCGGCTTCTCCTCACTCTAAGTTCCGTTGTTTTATCTGGTACCTTGTATGTGTGTAAAACAAATTCAGTACGCTACTCCTTTCAGAGTGTCTCAGGAGCAGCGGGCATCTTGCGCCATATGGCATATGGACACCCAGTAAGAACGCCAAATCTGTACATATTTCAACTATTGGATGAATTATAACTGTTATTTATACATATATATTTAAGGTGCGTACACACGGGTCGATTTTTTTGGACGAATGAACGAAAACGACGTTGTTTAAAAATCGTTCAGTTTCATGGCCAAAACGATGAATGAACGGCAACTACCAATGCCGTTTGTAGTTGGTAGTTGCCGTTCATCACCCAAACCTCCTGTCCAACCTGACGATAATGTCAGGTTGAACATGTTCGGGGATGAGGGAGGGAGCCCGGCACTGAACAAAATCGTTATTGATTTTGTTCAGTGTTGTGCTCAGTGCTGTTAACAACACTGAGCTCACCCCTGCCGGGGACACACAGGATGATTTTCGTTCGGGGAGAAAATCGTCCTGTGTGTACGCACCTTTAGACCAGGGATTCCCAAATAGGCCATGTTGTAAAAAGTTCCTAAGTTCTGAAATTCACACTTTGATGAGTCTTTTGTATTAGGTCAGTAATTGTTCCACATGTTCCTAGAGGGCGAATCTCACAAAACTTCACATTTAGGGGGTACATGAGAATCAGAATTGAGAAATGTTGCATTAGGTGCACTGGATGCAGTTAGAGGTTATGGGGCATTATAAAAAGTGGGCTGGGGAGAGAGGAACCACAACCAAATTTAAGAATAGTAATTATAATATCAAAATTATATTTATTAGAATCATTTTGTGTGTAGTTCCTTTTTAATGAGTTTTTTTAATGAGTTATTTCATCTCATGTTTCATTTGTTTGGAAAGTAAAAGCAAAATGAGATGGTTAAATTGATGGAAATCTTATTTTCATAAATCTCTGTATCACCCTTCCTCAAAGCCTATTTGTACTGCTCAGTAATAAATAGAACATAACTTAAAAACGGCTGCTCATTCTGTGCCAGCGAGCAAGCCAGTCAGTTAATTATGGCATTTGTTGCAGTAATGCTATCCCGGCATTAGGCTTTTTTAGCTCGGTAATGGAGTGTGATAAATATGCTTTATTACTTCTGTTTCATTTCTTGTTTTAAACAGTTGTTTTTGGCAGCTGGGAAAAAGCTATGTATTTCATTTTGTGCAGTTCTGCATGCCAGTGGATTTCTATCCAATGGGAGCACTTCTTCCCACACACCGAACAAATTAATTCAACAATGTACAGGTGTAAAGCATTTTCAGAATAAATAGAGAGGGTCATTCATGACGGCATTTGCACTTTGGTTTTATTAATTTTGAATGTCTTCTAGAGTATGTAGGTGCAAAGCGGCAGGTCAGCACACATGCACAGAACTGGAAAAGACACTTGGGCAGATGTAAAGTGGCACACAACTGTTTTGCTGACAGATATTACCATTTTTTAGCAATGCGCAAATTAAATTGCTATGTCCTTTTACAAGTCGTCTGAATGGGTGTTACTGAATGTTAATGGGGCATTCACACATAGGCTAAGTTTAGGGTAGGTGTGTTGAGGGCATGTAGTATGAATTGCGGGCTATGTGTAGTAGGGGTGTGCACCGGCCACTTTTCGTGTTTTGTGTTTTGGTTTTGGATCTGGATCTTTCTTCGTGTTTTGGATCTGGATTGGTTTTGCCAAAACCACCCTTCCGTGTTTTGGGTTCTGGGTTTTGTGTTTTGGATCTGTATTTTTTTTTTAAAAAGCATAAAAACAGCTAAAATCACAGAATTTGTTGGTTTCTCTGCTCCTATGCTATTATTAACCTCAATAACCTTAATTTCCACTCATTTCCAGTCTATTCTGAACACCTCACACCTCACAATAGTGTTTTCATGTCCAAAAGGTTGCACCGAGGTAGCTGGATGACTATGCTAAGCGACACGAGTGGGCGGCACAAACACGTGACCCATCTAGGAGTGACACTGCAGTGGCAGACAGGATGGCAGTTAGAAAAACTAGGCCCCAAACTGTACATAATGCAAAGAAAAAAAAGAAGTGCAAGATGGAATTGTCCTTGGGCCCTCCCACCCACCCTTATGTTGTATAAACAGGACATGCACACTTTAACAAATCAATCATTTCAGCGCCAGGGTCTGCCACACAACTGTGGCTGAAATGATTGGTTCGTTTGGGCCCCCACAAAACAAGCTGGCAATTAATGTGTCCCTGCACAAACTGGCTCTACGGAGGCAAGATGTCATCCTCATCCTCCTCATCCACCGATTCCTCACCCTCTTCAGTGTGTACATCCTCATCCTCACAAAGTATTAACTCGTCCCCACTTGAATCCACCACCACAGGTCCCTCTGTACCTTCTGGAGGCTGGTCTCCCTGGAAGAGCTGATAATTCATTTTGATGAACATCATCTTCTCCACATTCTGTGGAAGCAACCTCCTACGCCTTTCGCTGACAAGGTTCCCGGCTGCACTAAACACTCTTTCGGAGTACACACTGGAGGGGGGGCAACTCAGGTAAAATAGAGCCAGCTTGTACAGGGGCCTCCAAATTGCCTCTTTTTCCTGCCAGTACAGGTATGGACTGTCTGACATGCCTACTTGGATGCTGTCACCGATGTAATCCTCCACCATTCTGTCAATGGTGACAGTATCATATGCAGTGACAGTAGACATGTCAGAAATTGTTGCCAGGTCCTTCAGTCCGGACCAGATGTCCAAACTTGGTCCTGCCTGCCCTGCATCACTGCCAGCGGGTTGCTTAGGATACCTAAGTTTTTTCCTGGCAGCCCCAGTTGCGGGAGAAAATGAAGAAGGAGCCGTTGACGTGTCACGTTCCGCTTCAGCTGACAGTGTGTTCACCAGCAGGTCTTTGCACCTCTGCAGGCTTGTGTCGGCCGGAAAGAGAGACACCACATAGACTTTAAACCTAGGATCAAGCACGGTGGCCAAAATGTAGTGGTCTGATTTCAACAGATTGACCACCCTGGAATCCTGGCAAAGCGAATGAAGGGCTTCATCCACAAGTCCCACATGCCGAGCGGAATCGCTCCGTCTTAGCTCCTCCTTCACTTTCTCCAGCTGCTTCTGCAAAAGCCTGATGAGGGGAATGACCAGACTCAAGCTGCCTGTGTCTGAACTGACTTCACGTGTGGCAAGTTCGAAGGGCTGGAGAACCTTGCACAACATGGAAATCATTCTCCACTGCGCTTGAGTCAGGTGCATACCCCTTATGTCATAGGTGGATGTATAGGCTTGTATGGCCTTTTGCTGCTCCTCCATCCTCTGAAGCATATAGAGGGTTGAGTTCCACCGCGTCACAACCTCTTGCTTCAGGTGATGGCGGGGCAGGTTCAAGAGTGTTTGCTGGCGCTCCAGTCTTCGGCACGCAGTCGCTGAATGGCGAAAGTGGCCAGAAATTTTTCGGGCCACCCAAAGCGTCTCCTGCACGCCCCTGTCGCTTTTCAGAAAATTCTGCACCACCAAGTTTATTGTGTGAGCAAAACATGGGACGTGCTGGAATTTGCCCAGATGTAATGCCCGCACAATATTGGTGGCGTTGTCAGATATCACAAATCCCCAGGAGAGTCTAAGTGGGGTAAGCCACTGGGCGATGATTTCCCTCAGTTTCTCTAAGAGGTTGTCGGCGGTGTGCCTCTTACTGAAACCGGTGATACACAGCGTAGCCTGCCTTGTAACGAGCTGGCGTTTCTGAGATGCTGCTACTGGTGACGCTGCTGCTGTTGCTGCGTAAGGTGATACATCTACCCAGTGGGCTGTCACAGTCATATAGTCCTTAGTCTGCCCTGTTCCACTTGTCCACATGTCCGTGGTTAAGTGGACATTGTGTACAACGGCATTTTTCAGGACACTGAGGACACTTTTTCTGACGTTTCTGTACAGTCTCGGTATCGCCTGCCTAGTGAAGTGGGATCTAGACGGGATTTGGAACCGGGGACACACTACCTCCATCAATTGTCTAAATCCCACTGCACTAATGGCGGATACCGGACGCACGTCTAACACCAACATAGCAGTCAAGGCCTCAGTTATACGTTTTGCTTCAGGATGACTGCTGTCATTCTTCATCCTCCTCGCTAAGGACTGTTGGAGGGTCAATTGTTTAGTAAAAGTAGTGGTGTTCCTACTTCCTCTCTGGGATGATGAACGACTCCCAGCAGCAGCAACAGCAGCAGCGGCAGCAGTAGGCGTAGCAATGCAGGATCCTCCGGAGGAGTCCCGGATAGGAGAGTCAGTCATGCCAGTGATATGGCCTGCAGGACTACTTCCGATCCTGACTAAGGAGGAAATTGACGAGGAGGGAGTTGACGGTGTGGTTTGCAGGCGCTTGGATACAACAGGACAACGGGATTTAGGTGTCCCTGGACTGCTTACGGTCTTAGCCAAAGTTTCTGAACTTGACAGTAACTTTTTATGAACGCGCTGCAGGTGCCGTATAAGGGAGGATGTTCCTAGGTGGTTGACGTCCCTACCCCTACTTATTTCACCTTTACATATGGTACATATGGCAAGACAGTTGTTGTCCGGATTTGGATAGAAATATTGCCAGACCAAAGAGGTGGAATGTTTGGTCTTCTGCCCAGGCATGACCGTGATGGGCTTTTTCATCCCACGGACAACAACTGTCTCCCCCGGAGCCTGATTTAAACAAACCACATCACCATCAGAATCCTCCTCGCCAACTTCCTCCTCAGCGCCAGCTACACCAGTATCCTCATCCTGTTGTACTTCAACAGTGACATCTTCAATTTGCATATCAGCAAGTGGACTGTGGGTGCTCCTTTCAGCACTTGCAGGGGGCGTGCAAATGGTGGAAAGAGCCACCTCTTCCCGTCCAGTGCTGGGAAGGTCAGGCATCGCAACCACCACCACACTTGGACTCTCCTTGGGGATTTGTGATATCTTCTTAGAAAGCACAGTTCTTCGCTGTGCTTTTGCCAGCTTAACTCTTTTGAGTTTTTTAGTGGGAGGAGTGCTTCCATCGTCATGTGAAGCTGAACCACTAGTCATGAACATACTAGGGATCGACCTTAGCCGTTCCTTGCCACTCCGTGTCGTAAATGGCATATTGGCAAGTTTACGTTTCTCTTCAGCTGATTTAAATGTCTTTTTCAAGGTCATTTTCCTGAACTTTGCCATTTGGGATTGTATGTGCCCTCTACTATGACATTGGGCATCGGCCTTGGCAGACGACGTTGATGGCATGTTATCGTCTATGTCATGACTAGTGGCAGCAGCTTCAGCACTAGGAGGAAGTGGTTCTTGATCTTTCTCTATTTTATTTTTATCGGAGAAAGTTTGGTCCTCCATTTATGTTATATCGATTTGATATATACGTGCGGCTAAACACAGAAAATAATTTTTTTTTTGGTTTGGACTGGAGTGTACTTTGTGGGTTACAGCACCCTTTAACGGTCAAGCCAGCCGGCCCTTTACTTATGACACAGGCGCACGCTCTTGGCACTACTTTGTTGATGCACGTGCGGCTACTGCGCACACAATTCACAAACACAGAAAATAATTTTTTTTTGGTTTGGACTGGAGTGTACTTTCGGGGGTTACAGCACCCTTTAACGGTCAAGCCAGCCGGCCCTTTACTTATGACACAGGCGCACGCTTGGCACTACTTTGTTGATGCACGTGCGGCTACTGCGCACACAATTCACAAACACAGAAAATAATTATTTTTTTGGTTTGGACTGGAGTGTACTTTGGGGGTTACAGCACCCTTTAACGGTCAAGCCAGCCGGCCCTTTACTTATGACACAGGCGCACGCTTGGCACTACTTTGTTGATGCACGTGCGGCTACTGCGCACACAATTCACAAACACAGAAAATAATTTTTTTTTTGGTTTGGACTGGAGTGTACTTTCGGGGGTTACAGCACCCTTTAACGGTCAAGCCAGCCGGCCCTTTACTTATGACACAGGCGCACGCTTGGCACTACTTTGTTGATGCACGTGCGGCTACTGCGCACACAATTCACAAACACAGAAAATAATTTTTTTTTGGTTTGGACTGGAGTGTACTTTCGGGGGTTACAGCACCCTTTAACGGTCAAGCCAGCCGGCCCTTTACTTATGACACAGGCGCACTCTTGGCACTACTTTGTTGATGCACGTGCGGCTACTGCGCACACAATTCACAAACACAGAAAATAATTTTTTTTTAGGTTTGGACTGGAGTGTACTTTCGGGGGTTACAGCACCCTTAACGGTCAAGCCAGCCGGCCCTTTACTTATGACACAGGCGCACGCTTGGCACTACTTTGTTGATGCACGTGCGGCTACTGCGCACACAATTCACAAACACAGAAAATAATTTTTTTTTTGGTTTGGACTGGAGTGTACTTTCGGGGGTTACAGCACCCTTAACGGTCAAGCCAGCCGGCCCTTTACTTATGACACAGGCGCACGCTTGGCACTACTTTGTTGATGCACGTGCGGCTACTGCGCACACAATTCACAAACACAGAAAATAATTATTTTTTTGGTTTGGACTGGAGTGTACTTTGGGGGTTACAGCACCCTTTAACGGTCAAGCCAGCCGGCCCTTTACTTATGACACAGGCGCACGCTTGGCACTACTTTGTTGATGCACGTGCGGCTACTGCGCACACAATTCACAAACACAGAAAATAATTTTTTTTTGGTTTGGACTGGAGTGTACTTTCGGGGGTTACAGCACCCTTAACGGTCAAGCCAGCCGGCCCTTTACTTATGACACAGGCGCACGCTTGGCACTACTTTGTTGATGCACGTGCGGCTACTGCACACACAATTCACAAACACAGAAAATAATTTTTTTTTGGTTTGGACTGGAGTGTACTTTCGGGGGTTACAGCACCCTTAACGGTCAAGCCAGCTGGCCCTTTACTTATGACACAGGCGCACGCTTGGCACTACTTTGTTGATGCACGTGCGGCTACTGCGCACACAATTCACAAACACAGAAAATAATTTTTTTTTGGTTTGGACTGGAGTGTACTTTCGGGGGTTACAGCACCCTTTAACGGTCAAGCCAGCCGGCCCTTTACTTATGACACAGGCGCACGCTTGGCACTACTTTGTTGATGCACGTGCGGCTACTGCGCACACAATTCACAAACACAGAAAAAAAATTTTTTTTGGTTTGGACTGGAGTTTACTTTCGGGGGTTACAGCACCCTTTAACGGTCAAGCCAGCCGGCCCTTTACTTATGACACAGGCGCACTCTTGGCACTACTTTGTTGATGCACGTGCGGCTACTGCGCACACAATTCACAAACACAGAAAATAATTTTTTTTTAGGTTTGGACTGGAGTGTACTTTCGGGGGTTACAGCACCCTTAACGGTCAAGCCAGCTGGCCCTTTTCTTATGACACAGGCGCACGCTTGGCACTACTTTGTTGATGCACGTGCGGCTACTGCGCACACAATTCACAAACACAGAAAATAATTTTTTTTTGGTTTGGACTGGAGTGTACTTTCGGGGGTTACAGCACCCTTTAACGGTCAAGCCAGCCGGCCCTTTACTTATGACACAGGCGCACGCTTGGCACTACTTTGTTGATGCACGTGCGGCTACTGCGCACACAATTCACAAACACAGAAAATAATTTTTTTTTGGTTTGGACTGGAGTTTACTTTCGGGGGTTACAGCACCCTTAACGGTCAAGCCAGCCGGCCCTTTACTTATGACACAGGCGCACGCTTGGCACTACTTTGTTGATGCACGTGCGGCTACTGCGCACACAATTCACAAACACAGAAAATAATTTTTTTTGGGTTTGGACTGGAGTGTACTTTCGGGGGTTACAGCACCCTTTAACGGTCAAGCCAGCCGGCCCTTTACTTATGACACAGGCGCACGCTTGGCACTACTTTGTTGATGCACGTGCGGCTACTGCGCACACAATTCACAAACACAGAAAATAATTTTTTTTTAGGTTTGGACTGGAGTGTACTTTCAGGGGTTACAGCACCCTTAACGGTCAAGCCAGCCGGCCCTTTACTTATGACACAGGCGCACGCTTGGCACTACTTTGTTGATGCACGTGCGGCTACTGCGCACACAATTCACAAACACACAAAAAATATAAATTTTTTAGCACTTGGGGGGAGCACCCCTGATGGACAGAGCACCCCCTGGACAACACTACAGCACCCCTTTAGGACTGGGACACTGCACAGGACTTTGGAGTGGACACAGCCCCTATGGAGAACTGACCACACAATTCACAAACACAGAAAATAATTTTTTTTTGGTTTGGACTGGAGTGTACTTTCGGGGGTTACAGCACCCTTTAACGGTCAAGCCAGCCGGCCCTTTACTTATGACACAGGCGCACTCTTGGCACTACTTTGTTGATGCACGTGCGGCTACTGCGCACACAATTCACAAACACAGAAAATAATTTTTTTTTAGGTTTGGACTGGAGTGTACTTTCGGGGGTTACAGCACCCTTAACGGTCAAGCCAGCCGGCCCTTTACTTATGACACAGGCGCACGCTTGGCACTACTTTGTTGATGCACGTGCGGCTACTGCGCACACAATTCACAAACACAGAAAATAATTTTTTTTTAGGTTTGGACTGGAGTGTACTTTCGGGGGTTACAGCACCCTTAATGGTCAAGCCAGCCGGCCCTTTACTTATGACACAGGCGCACGCTTGGCACTACTTTGTTGATGCACGTGCGGCTACTGCGCACACAATTCACAAACACAGAAAATTATTTTTTTTTAGGTTTGGACTGGAGTGTACTTTCGGGGGTTACAGCACCCTTAACGGTCAAGCCAGCCGGCCCTTTACTTATGACACAGGCGCACGCTTGGCACTACTTTGTTGATGCACGTGCGGCTACTGCGCACACAATTCACAAACACAGAAAATAATTTTTTTTTTGGTTTGGACTGGAGTGTACTTTCGGGGGTTACAGCACCCTTAACGGTCAAGCCAGCCGGCCCTTTACTTATGACACAGGCGCACGCTTGGCACTACTTTGTTGATGCACGTGCGGCTACTGCGCACACAATTCACAAACACAGAAAATAATTTTTTTTTTGGTTTGGACTGGAGTGTACTTTCGGGGGTTACAGCACCCTTAACGGTCAAGCCAGCCGGCCCTTTACTTATGACACAGGCGCACGTTTGGCACTACTTTGTTGATGCACGTGCGGCTACTGCGCACACAATTCACAAACACAGAAAATAATTTTTTTTTTGGTTTGGACTGGAGTGTACTTTGGGGGTTACAGCACCCTTAACGGTCAAGCCAGCCGGCCCTTTACTTATGACACAGGTGCACGCTTGGCACTACTTTGTTGATGCACGTGCGGCTACTGCGCACACAATTCACAAACACAGAAAATAATTTTTTTTTTGGTTTGGACTGGAGTGTACTTTCGGGGGTTACAGCACCCTTAACGGTCAAGCCAGCCGGCCCTTTACTTATGACACAGGCGCACGCTTGGCACTACTTTGTTGATGCACGTGCGGCTACTGCGCACACAATTCACAAACACAGAAAATAATTTTTTTTTTGGTTTGGACTGGAGTGTACTTTCGGGGGTTACAGCACCCTTAACGGTCAAGCCAGCCAGCCCTTTACTTATGACACAGGCGCACGCTTGGCACTACTTTGTTGATGCACGTGCGGCTACTGCGCACACAATTCACAAACACAGAAAATTATTTTTTTTTTGGTTTGGACTGGAGTGTACTTTCGGGGGTTACAGCACCCTTAACGGTCAAGCCAGCCGGCCCTTTACTTATGACACAGGCGCACGCTTGGCACTACTTTGTTGATGCACGTGCGGCTACTGCGCACACAATTCACAAACACAGAAAATAATTTTTTTTTGGTTTGGACTGGAGTGTACTTTCGGGGGTTACAGCACCCTTTAACGGTCAAGCCAGCCGGCCCTTTACTTATGACACAGGCGCACGCTTGGCACTACTTTGTTGATGCACGTGCGGCTACTGCGCACACAATTCACAAACACAGAAAATAATTTTTTTTTTGGTTTGGACTGGAGTGTACTTTGGGGGTTACAGCACCCTTTAACGGTCAAGCCAGCCGGCCCTTTACTTTTGACACAGGCGCACGCTTGGCACTACTTTGTTGATGCACGTGCGGCTACTGCGCACACAATTCACAAACACAGAAAATAATTTTTTTTTGGTTTGGACTGGAGTGTACTTTCGGGGGTTACAGCACCCTTTAACGGTCAAGCCAGCCGGCCCTTTACTTATGACACAGGCGCACGCTTGGCACTACTTTGTTGATGCACGTGCGGCTACTGCGCACACAATTCACAAACACAGAAAATAATTTTTTTTTGGTTTGGACTGGAGTGTACTTTCGGGAGTTACAGCACCCTTTAACGGTCAAGCCAGCCGGCCCTTTACTTATGACACAGGCGCACTCTTGGCACTACTTTGTTGATGCACGTGCGGCTACTGCGCACACAATTCACAAACACAGAAAATAATTTTTTTTTAGGTTTGGACTGGAGTGTACTTTCGGGGGTTACAGCACCCTTAATGGTCAAGCCAGCCGGCCCTTTACTTATGACACAGGCGCACGCTTGGCACTACTTTGTTGATGCACGTGCGGCTACTGCGCACACAATTCACAAACACAGAAAATAATTTTTTTTTTGGTTTGGACTGGAGTGTACTTTCGGGGGTTACAGCACCCTTAACGGTCAAGCCAGCCGGCCCTTTACTTATGACACAGGCGCACGTTTGGCACTACTTTGTTGATGCACGTGCGGCTACTGCGCACACAATTCACAAACACAGAAAATAATTATTTTTTTGGTTTGGACTGGAGTGTACTTTGGGGGTTACAGCACCCTTTAACGGTCAAGCCAGCCGGCCCTTTACTTATGACACAGGCGCACGCTTGGCACTACTTTGTTGATGCACGTGCGGCTACTGCGCACACAATTCACAAACACAGAAAATAATTTTTTTTTTGGTTTGGACTGGAGTGTACTTTCGGGGGTTACAGCACCCTTAACGGTCAAGCCAGCCGGCCCTTTACTTATGACACAGGCGCACGCTTGGCACTACTTTGTTGATGCACGTGCGGCTACTGCACACACAATTCACAAACACAGAAAATAATTTTTTTTTTGGTTTGGACTGGAGTGTACTTTCGGGGGTTACAGCACCCTTAACGGTCAAGCCAGCCGGCCCTTTACTTATGACACAGGCGCACGCTTGGCACTACTTTGTTGATGCACGTGCGGCTACTGCGCACACAATTCACAAACACAGAAAATAATTTTTTTTTGGTTTGGACTGGAGTGTACTTTCGGGGGTTACAGCACCCTTTAACGGTCAAGCCAGCCGGCCCTTTACTTATGACACAGGTGCACGCTTGGCACTACTTTGTTGATGCACGTGCGGCTACTGCGCACACAATTCACAAACACAGAAAATAATTTTTTTTGGGTTTGGACTGGAGTTTACTTTCGGGGGTTACAGCACCCTTTAACGGTCAAGCCAGCCGGCCCTTTACTTATGACACAGGCGCACTCTTGGCACTACTTTGTTGATGCACGTGCGGCTACTGCGCACACAATTCACAAACACAGAAAATAATTTTTTTTTAGGTTTGGACTGGAGTGTACTTTCGGGGGTTACAGCACCCTTAACGGTCAAGCCAGCCGGCCCTTTACTTATGACACAGGCGCACGCTTGGCACTACTTTGTTGATGCACGTGCGGCTACTGCGCACACAATTCACAAACACAGAAAATAATTTTTTTTTGGTTTGGACTGGAGTGTACTTTCGGGGGTTACAGCACCCTTTAACGGTCAAGCCAGCCGGCCCTTTACTTATGACACAGGCGCACGCTTGGCACTACTTTGTTGATGCACGTGCGGCTACTGCGCACACAATTCACAAACACAGAAAATAATTTTTTTTTAGGTTTGGACTGGAGTGTACTTTCGGGGGTTACAGCACCCTTAACGGTCAAGCCAGCCGGCCCTTTACTTATGACACAGGCGCACGCTTGGCACTACTTTGTTGATGCACGTGCGGCTACTGCGCACACAATTCACAAACACAGAAAATAATTTTTTTTTGGTTTGGACTGGAGTGTACTTTCGGGGGTTACAGCACCCTTAACGGTCAAGCCAGCCGGCCCTTTACTTATGACACAGGCGCACGCTTGGCACTACTTTGTTGATGCACGTGCGGCTACTGCGCACACAATTCACAAACACAGAAAATAATTTTTTTTTGGTTTGGACTGGAGTGTACTTTCGGGGGTTACAGCACCCTTTAACGGTCAAGCCAGCCGGCCCTTTACTTATGACACAGGCGCACTCTTGGCACTACTTTGTTGATGCACGTGCGGCTACTGCGCACACAATTCACAAACACAGAAAATAATTTTTTTTTAGGTTTGGACTGGAGTGTACTTTCGGGGGTTACAGCACCCTTAACGGTCAAGCCAGCCGGCCCTTTACTTATGACACAGGCGCACGCTTGGCACTACTTTGTTGATGCACGTGCGGCTACTGCGCACACAATTCACAAACACAGAAAATAATTTTTTTTTGGTTTGGACTGGAGTGTACTTTCGGGGGTTACAGCACCCTTTAACGGTCAAGCCAGCCGGCCCTTTACTTATGACACAGGCGCACGCTTGGCACTACTTTGTTGATGCACGTGCGGCTACTGCGCACACAATTCACAAACACAGAAAATTATTTTTTTTTAGGTTTGGACTGGAGTGTACTTTCGGGGGTTACAGCACCCTTAACGGTCAAGCCAGCCGGCCCTTTACTTATGACACAGGCGCACGCTTGGCACTACTTTGTTGATGCACGTGCGGCTACTGCGCACACAATTCACAAACACAGAAAATAATTTTTTTTTTGGTTTGGACTGGAGTGTACTTTCGGGGGTTACAGCACCCTTAATGGTCAAGCCAGCCGGCCCTTTACTTATGACACAGGCGCACGCTTGGCACTACTTTGTTGATGCACGTGCGGCTACTGCGCACACAATTCACAAACACAGAAAATAATTTTTTTTTTGGTTTGGACTGGAGTGTACTTTCGGGGGTTACAGCACCCTTAACGGTCAAGCCAGCCGGCCCTTTACTTATGACACAGGCGCACGTTTGGCACTACTTTGTTGATGCACGTGCGGCTACTGCGCACACAATTCACAAACACAGAAAATAATTTTTTTTTTGGTTTGGACTAGAGTGTACTTTGGGGGTTACAGCACCCTTTAACGGTCAAGCCAGCCGGCCCTTTACTTATGACACAGGTGCACGCTTGGCACTACTTTGTTGATGCACGTGCGGCTACTGCGCACACAATTCACAAACACAGAAAATAATTTTTTTTTTGGTTTGGACTGGAGTGTACTTTCGGGGGTTACAGCACCCTTAACGGTCAAGCCAGCCGGCCCTTTACTTATGACACAGGCGCACGCTTGGCACTACTTTGTTGATGCACGTGCGGCTACTGCGCACACAATTCACAAACACAGAAAATAATTTTTTTTTTGGTTTGGACTGGAGTGTACTTTCGGGGGTTACAGCACCCTTAACGGTCAAGCCAGCCAGCCCTTTACTTATGACACAGGCGCACGCTTGGCACTACTTTGTTGATGCACGTGCGGCTACTGCGCACACAATTCACAAACACAGAAAATTATTTTTTTTTTGGTTTGGACTGGAGTGTACTTTCGGGGGTTACAGCACCCTTAACGGTCAAGCCAGCCGGCCCTTTACTTATGACACAGGCGCACGCTTGGCACTACTTTGTTGATGCACGTGCAGCTACTGCGCACACAATTCACAAACACAGAAAATAATTTTTTTTTGGTTTGGACTGGAGTGTACTTTCGGGGGTTACAGCACCCTTTAACGGTCAAGCCAGCCGGCCCTTTACTTATGACACAGGCGCACGCTTGGCACTACTTTGTTGATGCACGTGCGGCTACTGCGCACACAATTCACAAACACAGAAAATATATTCTTTTTTTAGCACTTGGTGGGAGCACCCCTGATGGACAGAGCACCCCCTGGACAACACTACAGCACTCCTTTAGGACTGGGACACTGCACAGGACTTTGGAGTGGACACAGCCCCTATGGAGAACTGAATGCACAACACAGTCCAGCCAGCCCCTATGGACTTTGAAGTAGTGGACACAGCCCCTATTAACAACAGCAGCACAGCACAACACAGCCAGCCCCTATGGACTTTGAAGTAGTGGACAACAGCAGCACTACACTACACTACACTACACAGCCCTAACTCCCACCCTCCCTCTTCACTGTCCACAGCCGAGTGAGAAAATGGCGCCGACGCGGGTACCTTATATAGGATCCAAAACCCGCGAGACTCGGAAGGCGGGATGATGACGTTTTGCCTCGATTTCAGATCCGAGTCAGGCGGGAAAAGTCGAGCCTGACTCGGATCGGATTCGGATCGGGGGGGCTCGGGGGGGTTCGGATTTCAGAAATCCGAACCCGCTCACCCCTAATGTGTAGTTATGTATATGCAGAGATCCATTTAGTTTCACTCAGATCTCTTGGACCATGTATATGGCTGGGGCAAGTGCACACTGATAATCATGATGGCTATTTAACCAAATGTAGCAATAGAGGTAATGCAGTCACACATACATTTACGTAGCTTGTTCAGGGCCCCATTTATTAATGGCATGAACATTACCGCCCACGATCACATTACATATATGAATATATCATTCGGCACACGCAGGGACAGGGACTCCGGAAGTAGCCCATTCCTGCGATGTGTCCGGAGAGCTGCCGGGGCTACTGCGCTTGTGCAGTCGTGCTGACTGCACATTCACGGCCGCCATTTCCGTGGAGGGTTAGCCCTCTGCCGGCTAATTATGCGATGTGTAGTCCATAAGCTACAGCGGCTAAAGCCATCTTCAGATGGTTTTAGCTGCGGGGAGAAATATTGGCAAATTTGGCAGCATCGCATACCCTATAGAAACCTATGGGGGATGCGGCGGCTAGCAGGAATAAAGGGATCACAGCAGGTACCTGCTGCGGTCCCTCCTTCATACATCAGGGGAAAATGTAATATTTGCAGTTAACCCCTGGAAACAGGTGTGTTAGGGGATGTAGCCGCAAATACACAATGATAAATGAGCCCCTCAGTGTTTTAGGCACTCATTAACAATTGGCCCCTTGGGCAACCCATAGATGAGGTGAAGAGAGCTGCAATATTAATATTTCAAAACAATTTGGCAAAGTAAATCAGCCTAAAGTTGCATTTCAATCTGAAATGATATTGTTTTAAGAATTGACAAATCATATTTAATTTTTTCATAAGCAGCAATAGTTTATTCATTGTAAAAAAAATTACTGAGAATGTAACACCTATCAGAAATAGCAGTTAAAGAAACAGGTACTGTAAGTGACTTGATTATTAATGCCATGTTTGCAGAACCTAAACATTGAATATGATTCTGACATGTGACATGTGAGTCTCTTGGTATATTCTTCCATCAATCTTCTTTTACTGCTCACATAATAGAAAAGGTTTCAAAGTAGTAACTTGCAGTATAACAAGGGCCATCTGAGGTCAAACAGTAGCACTAGACTAGATGAAATGGTTTCTGTGGGCAGGTGTAGTACTTACTGGTGGCAGATAATGTGTGATAACTACAGAAGATGTATAAACACCCATGGATGGCCAGGAAAGATTGAATGGTGAAAGCCAGCAAGTGGAGGGAGATTAGTTAAACACACCATCTCTTGTAGACTGCAGACATAAACACTATGGTCAACTACCCCTGTCTTCTTTGATGCTCCTCTCCTATCAGCATTGATAAGGGACCCCTGTTGGGCGTATTCAGAGACTAGGAGTGGACAGGACTTGTGGCTGTGGGTCATCAGCTTTATCCAGCAGGACACATAGTTAGGCAGATAACCTCCAGCTTCCAGCAGTCTGCCATTTTATGAGCACAGCTGTAGATGTAGCCAGAGAAAGATTAGATCTACACTGTATCACAGCAGAAGTAAATGTTTTCTCTTGCTAGTTTAGTGAAACACTAATCTCTTGAATCCTTATGAAGACTACTGTCTATTTACACTTGTCAATTCTACTTCTGTTTGATAGAAACATGTATCAGTGTTGAATATAGAAGCCAAATGCTGGGTACACACTGACCGATCAATTTATCGGCCAATATATTGTGCTCCCATCGGCCAGTGTGTACAGACCATATGTCTGTGAACAACGTTGTTCACAGACATATTGCATTGGCTGTACTGCACAGCCAATGAACAGATATGTCTGCAGACATATCTGTCCATCAGCAAGTGTGTACGGGCGATTTGGGGTGCAGAGAGGGGCCGGGGAGCCGCGAGCGGGTGCTACATACCCGGGTCCAGCACAGCTCCCCATCCACAGCAGCCCAGGCCACGCTGCTGTGTGCTGGGTTGCACTGGAAGACTGTCTGAGGCTGCTAAAGCAGCAGCCTGAGCAGTCTCCTATGTCAAAGGGGGGAGCGATCACGCTGATCGCGCCCCCCATTGGCTGTGCCCTGGGCTGAGGGGCACACAGCAATCCCCTCCCCAGCGCCGCAAATGATTTTTTTTAAAGGGGGCGTGGCCACGCCTACTGTGATTAGGCCATGCCCCCTACCCACCCCCCCGGCTGCCAGGACCCGCTGCAGCATGCAGATGATGGTCATTCAGTGTGTATGAGCGACCATCATCTGCAGATATATCTGTCAGGTGTGTACCCACCGAAACTCTGTGCAGCTTTACCTGAGAGAAGACTAGAGAAGGGGTCACTCTACAGGCTGTTTAGTTACAAATAAAATGAGATCACAGCTGAAAAGCATAATTGCAACATTCTTTCTAAACTCTGAAAAACTCCTGAAGATGCAAATCTTTAATACAAGATTTGTGGAATCACTTTGCACAACCTGCACCTAAAATGATTATGTTCCCTATCACACTAAAGATGGTGTAAAGTTACATAGCGCACACTTAACACACTGCACGATCCAACGTATGACGGCGCGATATATCAGTTACATGCTGCATATAACTAGACCTCATCATTCATTTAATTCGTCCCAACTGGGATGATTCAATAAACAACAGCCCGGAACGACGGATCAGGCATACACGCTATATGATGTGTATGATATAGCTTTCTGATCCGCACTGTAACGATATATCGTACAATATATTCTATGGTTTGTAGTACCCAGCTTAACCTTTACATACTAGCTGTAGTGACTGTATAACCACTATGACTGTAAAAGCGACCTTCTCTGTCATTTTTCCATTCTTTGATGTAGTTCCATGGTTTTGGCCCCCTGCTCCCCTTACCTCTTTATAATGTACTGTGATCTATACTATAATCAGGGCCGGCTCTAGGGGTGTTCGACCTGAGGGGTCGCACAGGTGCGCCACCCGTACAGAGAGCACCCCTCCCCAACATTCCGCTGTTCCACCCGTGGGCCGAAGTGGCCCACGGGTGGTCAAATCAGGAGGTTGGGGACCCCCCACTGCTGCAGCTGTGTGGTGGTGCCGGACCCTGGAGACTCTGAATGGATGCTACGCACATGCGCTCGACATCCATTCAGTGACGGGAGAGCGCTGGGGGAAGCCCAGCTAGTGAGGCTCCCCCCAGCCTGACGTTATTTGGAGGCAGACACGCCTCCTAATAACGTCACGTAGGGGGCATGGCCTATGATAATTAGGCTACACCCCCATTTTTAGTCGAAGCCGCGCGAAGATAGGGCGCACTGGAGGGGGCCGGCACAGGGTGCTCCGACCCCTGGAGCCGGCCCTGACTATAATATACTGGTACAGTATGGCACATTTAAATACGAGATACTATGATACCAATGCACAGTATATTAAGATGTATACTTTAATTCACTATCACAGTATAGCACATTGAGTTGTGCTGTACTATGAAATCATGCTATAATAAAGCGATGATATAAAATGTGATTTTATTATTTATTAACAGTAGTGCAACATATTCCGTTGTGCTTTACAATTGGAAACAAACAGTATTAAACAAGACTGGGTAGTAACAGACAGACATTGAGGAAAGAGGGCCCTGGTCACAAGCTTACAATCTATAGGGAAATCATCATAATGTTATTTATTTATATAGCACTTTTCTGCTAATAAAACTCAAAGTGCTTTACATTTGCCTTTACAGCACAAAATACAAAACAAGCTTAACAAGGGACATTAAATGGGCATTGATACTCAAGGATAGGTGCTACCTAAAGCATAGTGGTCCAGCTAGATTGCAGAGGTTCTTGGTGGGCTGTATGATCTCACTCACTAATTTTGGCCAAGGGTCAGGAGGATGCGAAAGTGAAGAAAAAAATATGTAAAGTTATGTGTGGACTGTATAGAGGGGATATAATTGGGTAAGATAGCTTGTGGAGGTTATGTGGGTGGTTCTGGAATTGGATAAGCTTCTCTGAAGATATGAGTTATCAGGGAACGCTTGAAGGTTTGGAGACTATAGGAAAGTCTTATTGTGCATAGGAGGGCATTCCACAAAGTGGATACAGCCCCAAAAAAGTCCTGTAACTGTTAATGGGAGCAATTGATTTTATTGATTTTATTACCAGTTATTTATGTAGCGCACACATATTCCGCAGTGCTTTACAGAAAATATTTGGCCATTTACATCAGTCCCTGCCCCAGTGGAGCTTACAATCTATATTCCCTACCACATGTACATGCACACACATACACTAGGGTTAATTTTTTTTTTGTTGGTGTAACCATTACACCATCTGTGCTACCCATTGTAATGCCTGTGGAAGAGAGCAGCAGATCTTGTGTAGAGCGGAGAGGTTGGGTTGGGAGATATTTTGAAATAAGTGAAGAGATGTAGGTTGGGGTAGTTTGGGTAATATCCTTATGTGTAAGCAAATATTTTATATTTAATATGGCAGAAAATAGGTAACCAATGGAAGGACTGACAGGGCAGATTAGCAGACAATGAATTTTTAGCGAGGAAGATCAGTCTCGCAGTTGCATTCAAGATGGATTGTAGTGGTGAGAGTCTGTTTTGAGAAAGACCAGTAAGAAGACTATTGCAATAATCAATGTGGGAGATAATGAGTGCATGAACTAGAGTATTTGCAGTGTCTTGTGTAAGATATGGTTGTATTCTGGATATATTTTCTTAGATGCATGCATCATGATTTGGAGACAGATTGAATTTGGGGAACAAAGGACAGTTCAGAATTAAGGATGACACCTAGGCAGCGAGCTAGTGGGGTGGGTTTGATTGTTAGTTATCAATAGTGATAGAGATATCAGGTTAGTAACTACTACTGGATATATAGGGGAGGGGCCCTAGACTGCACACCCTAACTACAAGTAATGAGAGGTGCTACCATACTGAGGGCCTGATTCAGCATGGATCGCAAGATTGTACATGCACTCACTCGGCCGCTGCAAAGTTATGCAAATGAATACCAAGACACCCACCACTGTATAAAGCTGCCACTTCCCATTACTTACGTCCGCAATACCTTTGCAAGTCTGTGAATACATCGATAACATTGAGTAACATCGGAGCCATATGCACAGTTGTGGTTGAGCTGACCTAACTCATAAATTGCTAAATTTCCTGTCGGTATCTAGAGCTCAGGCTGTGTATGCTGTCGCAGGGGCTTAATTATGCACGCCCCTGTAACGGCGTTCAAACACACTGGCACGCCTGCGTTCGGCCGAATACCCCCGTGACCAAAAGACAAATGGTCCCTCCTGTCAATCACTGTGATGGGTCTACATAGCCACTGTGATCGCAGTTCGATCGCAGTACAGTGGTCACGCACGTGCACTGCGGCTTTGACGCATGTGTACTGTGTCACAATCGACCGACTGTGTACGTAATCGCATCTGCGATCCATGCTGAATCAGGCCCTGAGACTTTTAGTACATACACAAAAAAAGAATGTAGGTGCACTATAGAAATATTACTATACAAAAATATAATACATTTTGCATCAAATAAGAGAGGCCAAAGTTATCGGCTTACCCACCATGTCCAGGTAAACTCATCATCCGGTAAGTCCCTAACATTTAAGGGGTTCAAGTCTAGGGATTGGGACAACCTGCAATTTGTATAAATTGAGAAAAGGACTTAAGACTGAGCCTTGCTGTACTCCAACTGATAGAGGTAGTGAAGAGGAGATGGATTTAGAGAAACAAACACTGAATGAGCGATTGGATAAGTAGGTTGAGAACCAGGAAAGGGCTGTGTCCTGAAATTCTAGGTATCGTAGACTTTGTATGAGAAGAGAGTGGTCAACAGTGTCAAATAAAGCATGGAGATCTAGAAGAATAAAAAGTGAGTAATGGCCTTTAGACTTAGCAGTGATCAGATCATTCACTACCTTAGTCAGTGCTGTCTCAATGGAGTGTTGGGAACGAAAGCCTGACTGAAGCAGATCCAATAAGTTGTGTGAGTGAAGAAAGCGTGTGAGGCGAGAGTAGGTAAATCTTCCAAGTAGCTTGGAGGGGCATTGGAGCTGAGAGATGAGATGGTAATTTGAGATAGAGTTGGGGTTAGAATTTTTTTTTCAGAATAGGAGTGATCACTGTATGCTTGAACAGTGATGGAAAGATACCATTTGAGAGAAAGAGCTAACATATTTTAGTTTAGGTTGGAATGAGCTCAGGAAATAGAGCTCTACTGATTTATGAGGATATAGGATCAAGAGGAGTGGTAGTAGAGTAGGAAGATGAAAAGAGTGTAGATACTTCATCTTCATTTGTGGGATCAAATGAAGAGAAGGTGCCAGGGAGTTCTGGGAAGGAAATGAGCAAGTCGCTGGCTGAGGAAGAGCATACTATTTCATTTTTAATCTTGTCCTTGAAATAGGAAGCAAGATCTTGTGCACTGATAGTAGCTGGTGGGCTTGCTGTGTATTAAAAAGTTGCTTGGGGTTAGAAGCTTGAGCAGAGATAAGAGTTTAGAAATGTTTTTTAAGAGAGGTAGATAGTCTTATATGTGAGGAAGTCACTTGCTGTACAAGATTTACGCCACAGATGTTTTTCTTTACATGAGAGTTTTTGTAGGTGTCTTCTTAATTTACAATGCCAAGGTTGACATTTAAGTCTATGTGGAGTGTGATAGGTAGCTGGAGCCACTTCATTGAGGACTATTTCTAGCATTTGGTTAAGGCAATCTCAGGTGAAGTGAATGTAGAAATCGGTGAGAGTAGTTGTTGCAGAGAGGTGGGAAGTTGTTGAAGATTAATAGCGTTAATATATCTGCGGGTTTGAAGAGGTTTGGTAGACTTTAGTGACACAGAGCTTGAAGTAATGGAGGAGAGCTTGCAAGTGATAAGGTTGTGATCTGAGAGAAGGAAAGGAATGTTATACCCCTTTTACACCAAAGTCCTAGGTCTGAACCAGGATTTAGAACGTTTCCAACCCGGCCCAGACCCCTTTTACACTGCGGGTCCGTTCACACCGGAGCCGGGTCTGCAGTGACCCAATCTTCTGGCGTTGCAGTGGACACTTGGAGATTATGTCATCTCCAAGCGCCACTGAAGCCGGCCACACTAGAGCCAGGTCTGCAATGACCCGGCTTTTCAAGCATTGCACTGCAGTGAACGCTTGGAGATGATCTCATCTCCAAGCGCCACTGAAGCCGGCCAATCGGGCAGCATACTGCATGATTCGTGTCATCATGACACGGATCATGCCGTTTACACTGCAGGGTGACACGGGAATGACCTGTGGCCAACCCTGCAAGCCACCCGAGTTGGATCCATGGGTTCCTGGACCCGGGTGGATCTGTTTACACTAACAAAAATCCCAGGTTGATGCGCGTTTATGTTAGAGAAAGTAGTTTGGAGGCACAAAGAGATTGTGGACTATCAATAGGCATATTGAAATCACCCATGATGATGGTGGGGATTTTAAAGGATAACAAGTGAGGGGGCCAGGCAGAAAATGTTCAAGAAATTGTTGGTGCGGCCAAAATGGGAAATAGATAACAGCAACACGCAGAAAGAAAGGGGTGAAAATCCTGATAGAATGTACTTCAAAAGATGTAAATGTAAGTGAGGGAACCTGTGGTAGAACTGTGCATGTGAAAAGCTGAGACCGAATTAATCCAACCCCACCTCCTTTACCAGGCCTTCAGATGTGTGTGAATTGGAGATTGAAAAGTATATTCACATACATGTGTGCTGCAGAACTTTTGTGCACTGTTAGATCATAAATGTGATGTATATGAAGCATAGACTCATTATTTTAATGAAACATTATTGGATTAAGAATAATCAGAATGCATTGTGCATGCCTATATTTTATATTGATGTTATTGTAAAGAAATGCAATTGTTTGGGGAACAATTATACAAGCGGTCTGCCTTAGTGATTAGATTATAATATTGTAAAATTATAACATTTTGGTAATGTTTTCTGGGGGAGAGGGTAGTCTTAGGTGCTTAGGCCCCTATGTATCAAAGACTGGAGAGAGATAAAATTGTGAGAGATAAAGCACTAACCAATTAGCTTCTAACTTACATTTTACAAGCTGTGTTTGAAAAATGACAGTTAGGAGCTGATTGGTTAATACTTTTTCTCTTACAATTTTATCTCTCATCAAGCTTTGATACATAGGGGCCTTAGAACATTATTGAACAATTCAAATGATGTAATAATATCTGCAATATAAGAGATGGTAACATTCCAGATAATGTCTTCCTTACAGTAAGCAACACATGGTCAGGATGTAATACCTCAGCATAAGACTTCATTATTCTGCACAGAGAAATCTATTTCTTAATGTATTTTTCTAAGTATATTCCAAGTTTTCTCATCAGAACCCTTTTCCAATTTATTTTTAACCCAAACCTGGAGGGATTTAGGTTCTTATACTTAAGATATGTCACTTATAGGATTACTGCGAGATCTCCAGATAAGAGATGACATAAACTTGGCAAATTTGTAAAGCGTTTATAACACTGAGGGCTCAATTATCTCATTTTTAAAACATTACATTTTTTCGATCTTTGCCAAATGGTTTTCCAAAATAGGTACACATAGACTGAGTATCCTGGAGGAGCTGAAAAACTTTTTTCTTCTATTTTATTCCAATGACTTGCAATTGCAGCAAGCCTGCCTCATTATACATTTAAGGGCTCAATTAAAAGTGCACACATTTGTGCCCTGAACATACATAAGACAGATAAATGTGAAAAGAAAATGTATTTACGTATATATGTTCAGTTGGCCCCATATCAAGATGCACCCCATAATAGTGAAACAGTAGAGATGTGGTTTGACTCTGTTAGCAGTACATACTAAAGTTGCATTACTCTGATTGTGCACAATATAGTAATGTCACCACAGTTATTAACAAATGTGAATGCCATATTTTCAATACACATTGCAATTTAATAAAAACAGAATTCCAAAAAGAAATACAATGATATTCAAACATCTGTTGTTTTCCCCTTTAACCACCTAACTGACAAATTTATTTTCTAAAAACAGCTCAGAAATTGTCAGGTTTTTTATGAGTAAATTAGGTGAAAAAGATCTATTTCAACTTATCCAAAATGACTTCATTAAACAAAAAATACAAATTTTTTTTAATATTTGTAAAAAATAATAATACAAAAAATTAAAAATCGTTTTTTTTTTATTTCAAACATCGAATCACCAACATCTGAAAATCGGAAACATTTTGACTTTCATTTTGACATTGGCTTCAGACACCAGGTACACTTTAGGGGGTGAGGGGGAGGTTAATTTACTTTTACCCAGCAGCTGCTACTCTCTGAGCGGGGGGTCCTGCTGTACTGACCGGTCAGCAGTGATCGGCAGCACCGCAGACACTGAGGAAGGGTACAGGGAAGCAGAGGGACCGGAAGGTACCATTCTCTTCCTGCAGCTGATCACACTGATCTGACTGGTCGAAATATTGCAACCAGATAAGATAAAGCACTGCCTGGTGTGGTCGGAAAAATGCGACCATGCCAGGCAAGTGGTTAAAAAAGCAAAGTTAAACTACTTTACTACAGTAAGCCAAAGGAAAATGTCACCAGTTATATGGCCGCAACATGGTGGACGCCAGGGTGACTATGGCTCAGTTAGAGGAGGGGATCCATTCGCTCAATACTCCACAAAAAGCTTGGCTTAAGCAAGGTTTCTGCATGCTGGGTGACGCATCAGCTGACTCGAAAGCAGGAGGAGGCTTATGTGACTTGGAGCTGCAACATGCTGGCCAGGTTTCATGGCAGTCGCTCAAACTCTGTCTGGGTGATCATCAGTGGCGATGAATCCTGTATCTACAGTTTCGATCCCAAGACCAAACAACAGTCGGCCCAGTGGACCACAGTTGAAGATGCGTCACTACAGAAGTTCCAACATGAGCGCAGCGGGGCCAAGCATATGGTGGTTGTTTTTGTGGTTGTTTTTGTGGCTGAGACTGGTCATGTAGGTACCGTACAACTCGTGCAGCAGCGCACCGTCACTGGGGATTTGTGCACCAACCAATGCCTGCTGCAAGTCCTGGAAGCCATTTCCAGGTGCCGTCCAAGAACTCACGCTCATGATGCCCTTATCCATCATGACAATGCACCTACCCACAAGTCCAGGAAAGTGGTGAATTTTCTGGCCCAGGAACCGCCTGGCCCAGGAATTTTCTGGCCCAGGAATTTTCTGGCCCAGGATCCGCCGTACAGTCCAGACCTGGCCCCCTGTGACTTCTATGAGTTCTGCAGTGGAGACGGGTCCAGCTGCTTCATCGAGTGGTTTGAGCACATGCAACTTTGCATAGACTCCTCTGGCAAATACTTTGAAAAAATGTAATGTTCACTTTGTTTGTAAACATAATACTTTCTGTGCATCTGGAAACTTATTGCACACCCCTTGTATATAGTATTTTCACAATGCTAATGATAGAACTTGGAGAGGTCAACACACAGTCATTGAGAAGTGGCAGGATAATGCTGTTGCTTATACTCATCATTGTGTATTGTTGCACCAGCCCATCAGCGCTTCCTAAAAGGTGTATCTAGCATCTTCAGCTTATTGTTCCATCATTATGCGAACATACCCTTATACTATACTTAGCCTATGCTTGCCCAGCCTTGACTGTCCCCACTGTGCCTTACAGACATTTACTCCTTTCCCACCCACACAAAAACCTGGGTTATTTCTGTGTCAACCCAGGTCGCGGCTCAGTGGAAAAGGCTTCTAGGAAAAAATCCTGGGTCGTCTGACCCGGCATTTCTTCCCGGGTCACGAGCAGGGTTTTACGCGTGGTAAGGCTCAGTGGAAAAGGGTATCCCAGGTCATCTGACCCTGGTCGTGTTCACAGCATAGGGAAAGATGCATTTCCAGGTGCTTGGGGATGATGTAATCTCCAAGCTCCGGCAGAGGTAAGTCCCGGCAATATCCCGGGCCCAGCCTGAGGTGGAAATGGGGTTCTAGCCGCTGTGATACGGCTTGAAACCCATGTTCAGTGTCCCTGGCTGGACTCAGGATTTTGTTGGAAAAGTGGTATTAAAGTGACTAAAGTTAGTGATTCATAAATAGCTATAAGCAGACACTTGTGTATGCATCCTGTATGTGCTTGCACAGTATAGAATTAAAAAATACAGACACATTTCCATCATTAAATGAACAAATATCACAGATGGTAAAAGCTATATTTTGCTGTTCAATTAAGATTTCTTATTATTAGTCATTATAAAGGGTCATTAAGGAATCCACTTACAGTTTGCCTAGGTATGCAGCCAATGTCATATCATTCTCCAGCTTTTGTGACTCATTATCCCTCAAGCATGTTCCTCTTTTGGGTACAACCTTGTGAGATTCTTGTCATTCTCTTATGTTTAGTATAGATCTCTATGGATAGATCACATTACTGATTCCCAATTCTTTTTGTTTCCTAAATTGAACATGATTACAGTTTTTATCAATAGTTGCTGCATGTTTTTGTTGGCTTTGTATAATAATTCATCTCTGATCATTTATGTCATTATCTATCTTTTGTTACCTGTATAGAAAGTTTTACAATATTTGCAGTTAGATCAAAAACATAAGTGTAATAAATATAATGTAGCAAACTGACCACAATATTAAAGACAAAATCCAATACTGCCAAAGATAACAAGAACATATTTACCACACCATGGGATCTAACTTGGTATAGATGTCACTGAGAAAAGTGCTTATTTTTCTAGAATGGTGGATAAGGCTATGTACTAATTATGTCTAAGGGGTCAATCCTATTAGGTGCGAATGGCGAGATGCGAAGTGCAAGTTGCTATTTTCACCTCAAATTGGCATAGCGAATTCATTTTGCAATCCAATTAGCAACTCGCACTGAATCAGTCAGACAGAATTCTCAACTTTCCCCTCGCACCTCCCTGAGGGTGAGAGATGGAAAGGAAAATCTTTATTTTAAGGTTAAAATGTCGGGACACTGTGCTGAACCCCTTGGACACCCGCCAATTAGAAGTTTCCAATTAGCTTAATTAGTCCAATAATTACATGTCATTTTTGGGGGTAAAAAAAATGTCCTCGAATAACCCCAAATTTAATTACAATAATTTTTTGTTGAAAATAATTGTTTTTAAACTTTTTAATTTTTCAAGGTGCCCTCAAAGTACCCCAAAATCACCTTTTTTCCTACTTTTTTTTTGCATTTTCCATTTAATTCGTTTGACATTAAACGAAAAGTTAGTTTTTTTTATCATTTTCTTGCATTTAAACCCCCCCCACACACACAAAATCAGCCATTCAACACCATTTCAAAACCTACAGTACCTTCCTGATGCCCACAAACAACCTTCTATACGGTCCTGCTAACAAAATTATCCATTTTGGGGGGTTCAGGATGGTCTCCCCACATTTTCATACATTTCTTGGAAATCTAATTTGCCAGTCAATTCACACCCCCTCCGCTGCGAGTAGTGCGAATAGGTATTGTTAATTGGATTGGAGAATTCTCGGGAGCTCGCTTCACTGCGATGTGTGAGTGTTCCAAGAAACAAACTCACTACTCGCAATTCACACCTAAGAGGATTGAGCCCACACTGTGCTAACGAGAGAGAGAGAGAGAAGAGAAACCCTCTACTCATTATTAGATGTCACAGAGATGTTACCACACAAAAATACATGATTATGGGACAGTGATAATGTGTTTCACAGCTATTTATCAGGGTATTCATATTCCTTGAGCATTAGTTATATATTATATTAATACAGACATTGAAACACACTGAAGTGCAGACTGTAAAGAGTGGCTTTCTCCTCTCCTGTGAATTCCTACAAGTGAGGTTCTAGAATATGTTCTTGCCTACAGAATTCAACAAGTCTTTCTCTGGATATTTCATTCCCTCTATTGTCATCTCTTCAAAAGGTCCTTCAATTAATCGTAGCAAGTAATTGCTTGTCAAACTGACTGGCATTTTGAAGTGATGTCTACTCTGTGAAATATTAACTTCCAAAAGAAAAGGACTGTTTGATTTGAAAGTTCTGTTCCTTTTCATTAGAGATCCGAGTACATAAATACACTAGTTTGAAATTGATTGGCGTATAAAAAAAGCAAGTGCATTTTTTTATAGTCATAAATTAAAAGAACTAACAACATAAGAGATTGTTAGAAGCCCAACATAAAGTATGTTAATAAATTATTCAAGATAAGGACATATAAGTGATAGTGAACAAACCTTCAGGACAGGTTTATGCAACTTGTAAAACTGCAGCTGAATAATTGGCGACATCTATACTAGGAATTTTAGTTCACCAAAAAATTGAAGAACACTGGTTGCCTAACCCTGATGTAGACGGATTCAAAACAGCTAAATTTTTAACAGTGTGCAATATGTGTACATATATAAAGCTCATGTAACATCATGCAAGTATCAACTGTTATGCTGGATCAAATAACCAATGTAATGTCCTTGTTTAATAGACTAAAAGATGCCAATGTTGTTTTCATGAGAAATACATGTGTATTTAATTTTTTTTTAGACAAAGCTTTCTTTAATTAAATATTCGAAGTGTGTACTATTGAGAAATACAGACCGCAAACTTCACTGTTGCTTTTTTCTGATAGTTACATTCAGTGTCGGACTGGGTCATGAAGGGTCCGCCAGGGTATGCAGTGGTAGGGGTCCATGCTTAAGAGGTGTGGCCAGTCTTGAGAGGGGGTGTGGCCAGCCAGCACAGAGGGTCTTGGCCAACCAGTAGAGACTATATAACCAGTTGGAAAAACACAGGGCCCCTTTATAAAGAAGGGGACAAGAGTGTGTCAGGAACTCCCACTTTGATTGACAGGAAGGCTAATTTTTATGTAGATTCCATAGAAATGAACCAAGCACCCAATTTCTGACATAATTTAAGTGCACAATCTAGAACCTGACCCCAAGAGGATGGAAGGAGGCCCTCAGTCAGTGGGACCCACCGGGGATTTCCCCTGTACCCCTGTGGGCCAGTCGAACCCTGGTTACATTCAGACAATGAGTGGAACAACATAAAACATTGGGGCTAACCCAGAGTTTGGCATAGACTTGTTTGTGTAGCGTATCATGCGTGATTTTGTACTGCGAACGCGCCATACACATTTCAATCAAACATACACATATGACAGAAGGGCCATAATGGGTTGTAATGAGGAGTTCTCACAAAGGCAAAGTTCAGTAAGCAAATGTACACATAGGGGGTGTGCAAAACCCAACATGTGTACAACACTACATATGGGCAAATATACACATTATAGTGTTCATTTTAGCACCCTGCACGTGTTACAACCCGTGCAATCCTCTTTCTTGCCTGGGGTGTCGCCCTTTGTTCTGGTGCTTCTAGCACACTTTGGTCTGTATCTCAGCGGTTTGTTGCATCAAATGAGTGTGCTAGAAGCACCAGAGCAGAGAGCGACACCCCAGACAGGAAAGATGAACTGAACGGGTTGTGACAGGTGCAGGGTGCTAGAATGAACACTACATTAATTCCGTGCATGCAGTTCAGCAACACAACATCATAAGCAGTGGTCGAAGTGGGAATTTTGAAGTGGGGGTATGGAAAAACTAAGGTTGTACTTATGTCCGTGTCGAAAAATGGGGGATGGCCACTCATCAGTGTAGTGTACCCTATCGTAGTACCCGTTATACGCATTATACTACACAATAGTGCCCCTTATACAATGCTCATAGTAGTAGCGCCCCCTATACAATGCGCACAATAGTACTGCCCCTTATGAAATGCCCACAGTAGTTTTGTACCCTATAGTGCCCCTATGCAATGCCCACAGTACTAGTACCCCTTATAGAATGCACACATTAGTAGTGCCCCTTATACAATGCCCAGACTGCATTGTACTAGCACCAGCAGCAGCTGCAGAGGGCACTTGTCCAGACAAAATAACAGTCACAGGTGAAGAGGTGGGCATGGAGTGGAGGCAGACAGGGAAGCGGGTGCATAGGTGAGAAAGAACAGAAGGTGGGTGAAGATTCTGATATAGGCAAGGATGCTGATATAGGCAGAGGCTGTACTACACTGACACTCTGACAGCCTATGAGCAGTGTCAGTGTATCGGGCGGGCGGAGGCATGTAGCCTGCTGTCCTTTGAAGTAAAAAAAAATGGTTTAGTGCTCGAAGTGCCGGTATACCATACCGTTGTATACGGCACACTTCGAGCACTGATCATAAGTCTGATGCACTCTGCATCAGACTTATTGGGGTATATTTACTAAAGTGGGAGTTTTTGGGAAGTGGAGATGTTGCCCATAGCAACCAACCAATCAGATTCTACTTATTATTTATCTAGCACCTTCTAGAAGATAATAGCTAGAATCTGATTGGTTGCTATGGTCAACATCTCCTCTTCTAAAAACTATTACTTTAGTAAATATACCCCATTGTCTCTACCAGATCATCCCTACAAAGAACTTCCCTGCTTCCACAAGGAGAACTCATGGGTTAGGTAAGGTGGTGTGCATGAATCATTCAGTTTCATTCAGTACTACTAGTCTCTCAATGACATCCCTGGCACATTTATGCATGGAGCTTCCAACCTCCATTTATACATGAGATTTAGAAATGTCAATAGGTGCTAACATAGACTTTAACTGTGTTATCAATGTCTGCCATGATTACAGCATGTTGTGTTTTTATTTACACCCTATGACTATCTAGTTGATAAAGAATGTAACACAAAATCAAATTTGTAGGTACTAAATTAGTTGTTTAAAATGAATATGATACTGCAGAAACTAGAACGAACAAACTATCTGGTTTGTGTAGCGTGATCAAATAAGTTGGGTCAACAGACTTAAACCGCCAATAACACACTGTTTCACAGTTGCAGATCATTGGCATACAAAATAATATAATTCACCAGTTTCAGTTATACATCAACACCTTAATCAAATTATTGGGATTGTTTATATAGCAAGCTTAGTTTACAAAATAACTAGGGTAAAGAATGGTGATATCTGCACATTTCCTAATCCTAATTGTATAATTATGCAATAATTCCTGTCTCTCCTCCAGTATTCTTTATTTCATTACATAAGTGGGAGTTTAATTTTCTTATGACAATTTAGAGGCAATTCAGTTAGTTGCTCAGCCATGATGTGACATTCCGGCTGTCACATCATGGCCAGCAACACTGACAGTTTTTCCTCAGGCCCTATAGTGGTGTGCAAGAAAGCTAGCGATGTTAAGCCTACCGTAATAGGCAAATATGTGTGCAGATAAACATTGCTGGTTATTCAGCAGGACGTTGTCTCTTATTAAATTTGCCCCATAGGATTGCCATTTGAATTATGGTCACAAATCAAATCTCAACCGGGCCGAATATTCAAGGTCTAAAGCCGCATACACACTAGTCAATGTGTGTATGCAGTGGCATCGTTAGCAGTGGGCCCGGCATTGGCAAGTGTATACACACTTGCCGATGCCGACCAACAACGGCGGGGGTGGGAGCGGGGCCATGCTGCTGCATCGCTCACGATATCCCCAGATTGAGCTGCATGTACAGCTAACTGCGGACATCGTTAAAAACCTCGGGAGCGCGTATCGTTGGTGGTTTGGACCGTACACACTAGATGATATGAACGATATATCGAAGAACAATATAGTTATAGTTCATATCGTTCACTTAATCATCTAGTTTGTGTGTCCCCTTTGAGTGTGTGAGCCGCAAGAAAAAAAAAAAAAAATGCTCCAGACCCCATCCCCACATAACATAATATAATACAAGTAATATGCTTCAGACCCCCCTTGTAATAATATGCTCCACAAACACCAGCCCTACTCCCCCAGTAATAACATGCTCCAGCCCCCTCCCCCCCAATAAAATGCTCCAGACCCCATACCCACAAAATTATATATATGCTCAAGCCCCCCCCCAGTCACCTCCCCACACACAGCCCATCTCTAAGCTTCACCCCCCCCTCCCCCTTTACATTAGTCAGACAGACAGATTTATTAAAGTATAAATTTACTTACTGAATGCCATAATTCCAGCGCCCTGTGAGAATTGGCGGGACGGCGCTGCCTCCTGTTCTTGTATTCTGTCTGTTTGTATTGTGCAGGGTTGCAGGCTGCTGCTGTGTGTGTAAGGAGGCTGCAGACGGGCTGGAAGCGGGCCGCGGACGGGCTGGAGGTGGAACCATCAGTGGTGACAAATGGCTCCACAAAGGCTTATGGGAGGAGCTGCTGCAGGAGGGAATGCGTAGTAGCTCCCCCTTCGGCCATGTTTTTTTTAACTAGTAATACTGCCCTCATCGGAGCTCAGCAGCCAGCCCGACTGAGCAGAGCAGCTGGGGTGAATGAAGGGCTTCGGTCTGGGTCACATAATATATATATTTGGGTCCACACTGTCAGGCTGCATAAAATGTTTATTTGGGCCACATGTTTGACATGCCTGGTATACAGTATAAAATACACATGTTGCCATGCTACACTGAAACTAGTTAATAAGTATGCTGCATAGCTGAAGAAGTTTTTAGATTATAATGTGTATCTCTACAATAGAGTGTAAACTAATAGTGATGTAACCTTGCAGCCCGTGGACCTCATGCATGGTGTACCTTGGATGTTTAGAGCACAAATCCTTTGATTTGAACGAGTGAGCTATATGGTCTGCCCTCAAGGTGCATTCTTATTCTCTGCTATATAGGATTGCATTCATCAATCTCTTGGCACTTTAGTACTATCCTGTTAATGAAATAAAATTTTTACATTGTTCTCCTAAAATACCACTCGGTTAGCCTTATTTATGGGTGTAATAATCATGAGTGTTAGAAGACATTGTCACGTTTGTGTGTTTGAAGCTTTGTTTTGCACTTGGAAAGGGAGATCCTACATTTAACTTTTTTGCCTCCAAAAATAATAAATAACAACATTCTACCATTATTCTAGACTTCTTTAATACGAGTATGTTATTGTTATATTGGCAGGCATACTATAGTAGAAATCAAACCATTGGAATTCGGACAGTATAGGCATGAACCTATGTGGCTTTCCAACAAATCCAGGCCTATTATATTTGTAACAGGTTTGTTTTATTTAAGGTAAAAAACCTTGCGCCCCTCACGCACAATTTTTAGTATGCGCGCTCCCAGGGGCTGGCTGGCAACTTTCAGCCTGGGGGGCAAACACAAGCCAGTGGTCCCGGCTTTAATTTCAGCATATTGTGAACCACTTAGCAGCTTGGCCCCGAAAGGGTAATGCCTGAACACACCATCACCAGAAAATCCCGCCCCCACCCTCCCGCTGGCGTTACTGGATAAACACTGAGGGGGAGGGAAGGGGCGCGGCAATGCAGCACTCTCTATTTATATATACACACACGTGCAATATTGGTTACAGGAAATTATAATTATCGAGACTAGGAACTGATAATTAATAAAAATGCTGCTTTGGGGCCCCATACTAATGCATATGTATTTATATACAAACATTATATATATACCTCATACAGCTCCCCCCCAGCTTGTGCCCCTCACTCAGATCTCTCCCCTCATATAGCTCTCCCCTCCTCACACAGATCCCACCCTCTTATAGCTCTCCCTTCCTCACACACAGACCCCCCACCACGTAGCTCTCTCCACTTACTCATATCCCCCCATACAGTTCTCTGCCCACTCACTGAGCTCCCCCGATCACACACACACAGCCTCCACCTATCAGAACCCCCCCCCACACACAGCTCTCCCTAGTCACTAAGATCACCTCCTCACGCACATACAGTGCTGCACCCATACAGATCCTCACCACACAAAGATCTTCCCCCTTTCTCAAAAGCCCCTCACACAAACCCTCTCCCTACTCACTCAGGACCCCCCACCCCTCACACGGCGCTTCACCCACATATAGAATCCCCCGCAACTAACACAGAACACACGGGGGGAGATCACCTGCTGAGTCTGCATTACATTGAGATCGGTGCCACTCCGCCCATACAACACCACCTTGAAAGCACTGATCTCTCAATTTAATGCAGGCCCAGCAGGTGGTCCCCTAACCATCCACCCTCCCGTCCGTGCCCTCCCTTCTTTCGGCAGTCAGCAGCACATACCTCCGGGGCCTGGAGCAATGGAGGCTCCCTCCTCCATTGTATTCGGTAGTTCCGCCTCTGACCACATCTTACACGAGCAGAGAGAACAGCCTCCAGGCAGCTTTAGGATTCGGCACACTTTTTAAATGCCGCGGCCAGGACGGGTGGTGCAGTGCAGCACTGGACTACCCGAGTAGTTTCCCCAGTGCCTGTTTGTCTGCCAGCACCTTCTTTAGTTGCACTGCTGACAGTGACAGCCGGGAGGCAGGCATAGGAACCTCCCCGGGCTGTCACTTATATCTTCTTACAGAGCACAGCGATGGCCCCTAGTGTACCGGCCCGGAGGGCAGATGGCACCCTGCCTCCCGGCCAAGCCCGCCACTGCGCGCTCCCGATACCCACAGTATCCAATTAAAAAAAAAAGTGGTTTCAGGGTTTTCAGCTGAGAAAACCCCAAGCCGCGTGAAAAACAAAATTACACTTACCTGCCTGGGGGTCTCTGCGGCTCCCAGTGGCCTCCCCTCCATCTTGTCACTGGGGAGGGGGCTGCTGCAAGTCCCGGGGGGCGGTGGGAGATGTAGTTCTCCCAACAACCGTTACAGGGAGGGGGGGGTCACACACTGCGGGTCACTCACACCCAAACACACACTCATGCACACACACACACACACACTGACATACTCTGCTGCAGGTGACTGGGTTCCAACGCTGGAGAAAGAAGACAGCGCTGTGGAAGGTAAGTAATTAAGGACTAATTAAGCTAATTGGAAACTTGCAATTGCCTAATTAGTCCTCAGGGGGTGCCCCCAGGGTCACAGAGCAAATCCAGCTGATTTTTCCTAAATTTAACGATTTTAGGAAAAATCAGACTTGCTCTGGAGATGCTCAAAGAAAAACCTCATGGTGCTCAAAAATAAAAAAAACCATGCAGGTTCTGTATTTTTGCTATTCTCGCCCCCAATTGAATATGCCCCTTAGAATTATTATAACATAGCATAGTACAGGGGTAGGCAACCTGTGACCTTCCAGCTGCTGTTGTACTATACCTCCCAGCATGCCCTGCCACAGTTTTAGCATGTCCTAACATCAATACTGTGGCAGGACATGCTGGGAGGTGTATAAAACAATCTAAAAACAACCAGCGCCCTGAAGGACTGCAGCTCAGTCCACACTCAGGAGCACCACCCCTTCAAAATATAGTAAAAATATAACAATATGAGTAGTCCATAGAGCGCTGTCCCTCATAGGTCACGTCTTCTCCTATTCATTCATGGATAATGCAATGATCTCAAAACGAGGAGAGAGAATAATACACGGTTATACTCCAAATGATAAGTGTTACTTCCAATGGTCCGCAATTAATATTAAAGGCCACTCACCTAAACTAGGTGAGATGCGTTCATAATATAAAGGTATCTTTTTGAAGCGTTTTATTCTGGTCACAGACAAGCACACCAATTTTCATCGCTTATTTCCCACTGGGAGTGCACTCACCTGAAATCAGGTATAGGCGTTCACAAAAAGGTATCTTTTTATTCCCATTTGTAGAGATCCATCCTTGACCAAGATGACTTTATAATAACAACCAAAAGATGATGCAACTCCAAAGGAATAAAGTTTCACTTTTTAATCCAAGAATATAACAAGGTTGTATCTATCCTTAGATAATATACAGCCAAAAAATATATAAAAATCATTAAAAATACAGTCACAGATGGGTTCCACGGTGAAAAGGAAACAATTACCAGTTAAACAGGAGCCACTCCTATCCGGAATAGTGTACACCCTGAGGAAGGACTTGAAAGTCAGAAACGCATTGGTGGTGAATTTAGGGGTTTTCTATGGTGGCACTGGAACTTACCCTTGCACTCTATACATCTAGTGCATCTCATCAGGATTTCACACTATTCCGGATAGGAGTGGCTCCTGTTTAACTGGTAATTGTTTAGTTTTCACCGTGACTGTATTTTTAATGATTTTTATACATTTTTTGGCTGTATATTATCTAAGGATAGATACAACCTTGTTACATTCTTGGATTAAAAAGTGAAACTTTATTCCTTTGGAGTTGCATCATCTTTTGGTTGTTATTATAAAGTCATCTTGGTCAAGGATGGATCTCTACATATGGGAATAAAAAGATACCTTTTTGTGAACGCCTATACCTGATTTCAGGTGAGTGCACTCCCAGTGGGAAATAAGCGATGAAAATTGGTGTGCTTGTCTGTGACCAGAATAAAACGCTTCAAAAAGATACCTTTATATGAACGCATCTCACCTAGTTTAGGTGAGTGGCCTTTAATATTAATTGCGGACCATTGGAAGTAACATTTATCATTTGGAGTATAACCGTGTATTATTCTCTCTCCTCGTTTTGAGATCATTGCATTATCCATGAATGAATAGGAGAAGACGTGACCTATGAGGGACAGTGCTCTTTGGACCACTCATATTGTTATATTTATGCTGGGAGGTGTAATTCCACAGCAGCTGGAGTGCCACAGTTTGCCTACTGCTGGCATAGTATAGGTATTCGTGTAGTATATGCCATAAGGTGGTAATGCAATCATGTGAGTATTACATAGTTGACAGTTTTTCTTGTATTAGCAGAAATTAGAGATGAGCGGGCCCGGCTCTCAGAGAACCGGACCCACCCGAACATTGCAATTCCGAGTCGGATCCAAGATCGGCTCCAGTTTTCCTGCTTGGCTCGGATCTCAAAATGAGGCAAAATGTCATCCTCCCACTGTTGGATTCTCGCAGGTTTTGGATTATATAAAGGTCCCCGCGATCTGCGCCATTTTCACTGCGGCTGTGGAGAGAAAAGCTAGCAGACGTGTAGTCACTGTCAGTCACTCAGTGTGTGTCCAATCGGGGTCTTGGGCTGAAGGCTGCTGCTGTGTTGTCCATAAAGGGGCTTAGGCTGCAGTATATAATGGGGGCTTCCTTCAGTGGGTGCTACAGCTGCTGTGTGACTTGTCCTGTCAATTAACTGTGGCTGCTGCTGTGTTGTTGTCCTGTCCATCAGGCTAGGGCTGCAGTCTATAAAGGGGTGCTGTGTTGTCCAGGAGGGGTGCTCTGTCAATTAGGGATGCTCTTCCCCAGTGGAAAAAAATAAATAAAAGTGCTTTTAATTTTTGTGTGTGCGTTAGCAATTTAGCTGCGCTATTATTGTTCGGTGACACTGCCGTAGTTTATCATCCACGTATTTGTGACTCTGAAGGTGGTCTGTCCGCACTCGGCAAAGGTCCTTTTTTGTCCATAAAGAAGGGGTGCTGTCTGTTTTGTTCATCAAGGGGCTGCTGCCTCATTCAGGGGTGCTCTGCCCCAATGCTAAAAAAAAAAAAGTTAAATAAAATGAATATTATCAATCCACAAAAAATAAAAAATAAATATATTTTTTTTGTGTGTGTGTGTGCGTTAGCAGCTTATCTGCACTATTATTGTTTGGTGACACTGCCGGCCAGACCGCAGTTTATCGTCCACGTATTTATGACTCAGCAGGTGTTCTAGCAGCACCTCCACCAGCAAGGCCACCTCATTTCTATTAGATGTATAAAAATGAAAAAACCTCCTCCAGATTAAAGATGTCTTTTAGGAACTGAAGAACTTGATCCTAGATTGATCTTCCCTCATAATTTTTTTTAAAAATCAAAACATCAAAATAAATCAATTAAAATAGAATCAATTCTTCCATCCTTTCCCTGTCTTCAGTCCATAAACATATTCCAACTCCATCGGGACTCTGACCTAGTTAAGGAAAACATTCTTGGTTTTAAACTTCCTAAGGGTCGTATAGTTTATTAAACTGCCATCCTGTCTACCACTGCAATGCCACTCGGTGCCATGTTGGAAGCTGAACCGCCACATGTTAGTGCCGCATACTTCTGTCATGTAGCTTAGTCAGCCAGCTAGCTGGATGCATCCTTTTGGCCCTAAACTAGATTAAATCAATATTGTGAGCTGTGAGGTGGTCAAAATTGACTGGAAATAAATGTTATTGAGGTTAATAATACTGTAGGAACAAAAACAGACCCAAATTATGTGATTTTAGCTGTTTTTATGATTTAAAAAAAAAAAAAGATACAGATCCAAAACCAAAACACGCAAAGGGGCGGTTTTGGCAAAACAAAATTCAGATCAAAAACACGAGGAGATACAGTTTCAAAATCAAAACACGGGGGTCGGTGCACATCCATACTAGAAATTAGCTTAATTTGTGTTTCTACTACAAAATCTGTTACACATAACACTGATTTATTGGCGGATTCTGCTTGCAGCCTATGGAGTGGCGAGCAAAACCAGCCTACTGTAAATGCCTATTATAAGCGTAATCACTTGTAACTGAATCCAAACCTATATGCATCATCAAGCTACATTGCTGCTGCCTGTGCAAGTTATCTCTTCTCTTCTAGGTGTAATGTCTGCTCTCCTTGATGGTCCAATAATTGGGGAGTCTTCCAAACATTCCATAAGACTAGTCAACTAAAATAATTTAAACAGAACTGCAAAGGGTAGCCATTTTGCTTGCCAACATTTTTCATTATATAAGCATGTACATAATTAATAGATATATTTGAAATATCATCACCCCCATGTGCTTTTTAAAGTGAAACTCCTCTAAATATAGATTTATTAAAAAAAAAAAAAACACATTAAATGAGGGATAGATTTCAAGTCCTAAATTGGAGTTTATACTGACTTCAGCTTTGGAAGCTTGGCCTCCTCTGACTGGGAGCTATAATGAGGAACTTGCTGAAAGTGAAAGGTTCTGTTCCTCATATACTGTACACACGCACATTAAGAAATAGAAAGTCTGCTTCAGCATACACCATTGCCAACAGGGCTATGTATCTTTATGTAAGTGAAGTGTTGTCCCAATTTATATAGGGAATACAACACATTTGCCTTTGTAGAGTACTAAAATAAACTACATTAAGCATGTCATTGTCAGAATTATTGGCCACAGAGACAATGCAGAGGTCAATGCCAGTGGCAAACGTAGGATTTCTAGAGGGGGGTTTCCAAATGCTTGATTTTAGAGTGTGGCCAGTCCATGAAGAGGGCATAATTAGCACTTAACCATCTTTAATATGCGTCATACAAAGTGTATTGTGTGTCATAATTCCACCATATACAGGACCAGCGATCACAGTAAGCCATTATATGTGTCATACAAAGTGTATTTTGTGTCATAATTTCAGCATATACAGGATCAGAGATCACACTAAGCCATTAGATGTGGCAGAAGGCCATCCTGCCACTGCTGAATGTTTTTATTTTAGATGTGAGCACCATTCCAGAGTATTAGAGCAAGTTTTTGGAAGATTGGCGCTGCAAGATCACCATACCTCCTACCATCTATGCCATCAGCCGACTGGACTTGGGATTTATACTGTGACGACCAAGGAGTTGTCCCCACACCTTGCCAGCTGAGGTACCAAGTGCCCACTGGGCCGGAGACACAGGCTGCGATGGCAGGAGAGGCGGCTTTACACGCCACCAGCTGACTGAATCTGACACACGGTAATATGGCAACAAGAGACATCATTATACCCAATGTGTCTATTTGAGGAACTTTGGATTTGAGGTATCTTGGATTGTTACATCTTGCTAGCATAGTCTAAGGACCACTATTTTTCACACTTGAAGTGGTTCATGTTGACCTAAGTTTATTATTAAGAGAGCTCTCTACAAGGTCACTAATCCAAGGCTCCCTGCAATTGCTTATACATCTGGGACTTTACTTCTAAAGTGGGAAAGTGATGTTTTAGCAATTTTCTTTTTTATTTTTATTTATTCATTTATTTCATTTCTTATTGCATGATATACTGTTGTGTATATTTTATTGTATGTGGCGTATATATTTATATGTATTAAATTTATATCTGAATACTTCACCGTGTTCAGCCAAGCGCAGTATATACTCTTTTTTCTCCACTTGTTGACGAGGACTGACTATCCTCTTTTTCGTACAGCTGCTCGCTACAGGGCTTAGATTCTCATCCCGTGGTAGCGCCATTTTGGTATTTTTATACCCTTTGCTATTTATGAGCAAGTCCGGGAGTCTGGGGGAGCAGCAGAAGAACCAAGCACTGCCCTGGACATATATGTAAATATTGGGCTCTATAGCAGTGCATCCCTAACAGTGCATGTTTTCCAAATCCCCTAATTGGTGCACAGGTGTATTTATTACTGGCTGATACATGTTAAAAGATCCACAGGTGGTGCTATTTATTTCATTTATGATACTGAGAAGAACATGCAGCGCTAGTAAGATTCTATTATATCACTATTTCTATTGTGGTCATGGTGTGGGCTTGAGAGGTGGGTTTCCAGGCAGACGGAAACCCCCCCTGCGTTTGCCTATGAATGCGTAATACATCTGCATATATTGATACATTTTTGTTACAGATCAGATTCTTTTATCCCAGGTACCAATTAATTCCCATACTAATTTTTATATCTTTACCTGATCTATCAAATGGGTGCTGGAATAACTGTGCTATTCTGTCAGAGGGACATTCCTATTAATGCAGATGGCTCTAATGCTGCAATATCATAGCCAATATTGGGCATTTGGTCTGTAGGACATGAAATCAACCCTAATGCTTAATAGTACATGCTGCTGATTGTCAGGCTTGGCCATAAATGCGTTTAAAGGACGACTGCAGGTGGCTCAATGGACCTGTACATACAGTTAACGTCTGACTGCACTAACTGGCCCCAATACAGCCGCAAGTGATCCCAACGCTCTGACCCCAGCAACCAACAGCCAGATCTCGTAGACATTGGTTACCTCCATGTGCCGCAAACTGCAATTAATCCTGTCACCCGATGCTCGTGCCCATGATAGGATGTGACCATGTATAGCTTAAAATATACATCTGTAATTCCCTTAAAATTTTTACCCATCCTGTTTTTCACAATAGCTTTTTTAATGTACAGTACTTGTGCTTTGTTGTAAATAAATATATAGAAGGATTTCTATAATCCATACTGCTCACAGAAACTATGTCTCATTATGTTCCTGTAGTAAAGTGTTTAGGAATTCCGGCTTGGGGGGGGGGCTCTAAAGTTTTCTTGACCCATTGTCCCCAGTTCGAGAATATTTTGGGTCAGCAGGCAGCAGAGATTATTCCTTTATCATGAGCTAGAGGCAGATGCTTTATGTTCTACAAAAGCTGCATTGTTCGTGTCTGAAGTTACGGTAACGACTACATATTAATTATCTGGCAATATTTTGCCCATTATGCCAAGTTTTTTCACTCAAGTTATTTTTGCTTTCATTCCACCAAGCTTAGTAAAAGAGGAAATTTACCCTTTTGCTGCCAGAGAGATCTTATGATTGGTAGAAATGTTGCAGCAGTTAAAGGGTTAAGGTGTCTGTCAGTTTGTACAGCCTTTGACAGGTATCACAAGTTATAGTATTGAAGATAGGATACGATAATTCCTGGATAGAAAACTTAAATCTGTATCATTATCAATATGAAAATTGAAATAGACAATGATTCAAATAAGAATCTGTCACCTGTCATGTTTCATCTACATGTGCACTATGTATGTTTTAAAAAGAAGTCGGAGGGAGTGGTCAGACATACATAAAGTAGTGCACAAGGCCCTTCATAACAGTCCTTTCTAATGGGATATTTCAATTATTATAAACCAGCATTCATTAATTTATTTTATTACCATTTATTTATATAGCACACACATATTTCACAGCACTTTACAGAGAATATTTGGCCATTCACATGTCCCTGCCCCAGTGGAGCTAACAATCTATATTCCCTACCACATGCTCACACACATACACACTATGGTCAATTTTGTGGGGAGCCAATTAACCTACCAGTATATTTTTGGAGTGTGGGAGGAAACCCACGCAAGCACAGGGAGAATATACAAACTCCACACAGTTAGGGCCATACTGGGAATCGAACCCATGACCTCAGTGCTGTGAGGCAGTAACGCTAACCATTACACCGTCTGTGCTGCTAATTCAATGTACAGTACAAACCTCATGATCAGTACACAAGCTCCGGTCCAGTATACAACCTTAAACCTGTCTCCCCTGTTGTGCAGGATGGAGGAAATACTATCCCAATATAAATGTCTTTTAAAGATACATTTTGATTAAAGCTGTGTATAATCTGCAATTACATAAGGTTCTGTGTGATAACATAACAGTTTACTGACAGCCAATTATAAAGTGACATAAATAATATACTTGTGACTATTAAAATATATGATGCAATATCTTCTAGGTATGAAATGTACCTTTAATATGGGAAACTTCGTAAACATGCACCTAATATTTAGCTTTGTTTGACACTGCATATGGAAGGTGTCAGATAAAGATGTCAGGAGTCTCCTGTAGGGTTTATATATTAATTAGTTGCAATCATCAATTAAAAAACTGAAAATGTGCATTTTAAAAAGTAGCCCACTACATTTATGTTGCTGAGCGTAGTATACTAATGAATTCATATTTGAGATGTTCAGACTTAGGCAATTTTGGGAAGGGGAAAGGAATTTTGCTGGAATGAAGTTAAGGGACAATGGAGAAATTAGGGCATCCGACGGACATCCCAGTTGTATACAATAAGGAGAAGGGAAGATGGTGGAAACAGGTCCTAGAGATTAAATCTTCCAGCTGGTACAAAGGCCAAAGCCCCTGACCCTGGGATAAAGCTAATACACTGACCAATGGGCCACAGGCTGGTCAGGTTTATCTCTTCTCTGCACATGTGCCTCCAAGTCCTTGCTCATTCATCACCAGGACATGAGGCAGGAAGGCAGGGTATGTCTTGCTTCTTACAGTTCAAAGGTGATTCATAAGAGCCCCAGGAGAAGTCAGGAAACCCACTGCTTGGGGGCAAGATTGTCTTTGGCAAACCAGTGCCTCTGGAATAGTGGAGGAAAGAAAGCGGAATCTCAGTGTTTGTTTGAAAGTTTTGGCCTTGAAGCAGATTGTCTGTGTTTGTGTGTGTGTGACTCTGCGTGTCTTCCTGCAGTTTGGCACTGCAGAGAGAGATGCACACAGCAAGTCCTGAACACAATCTGGAAACATCTGGAATTTTATATTTCCATCTCCAGGGAGATTCCCTTTGTTTATCGCCCTTGCCAATAAATCCAGTCCATTTTGGTGATATGCTGCGGGAGCAGGAAACATATCACAGAGGTTAAGTGTTCCCTTCATCCGAGCCCCTGATTATGAGCTGCCAGGGATTGTTTGAAAGAAACAAGTAATGAACACGCTTCAACTTTCTCCGCAACTTCTCCTGCAGTGAAAATCTTATTTCTTTGTTAACCCAATGTCTGCTAATTTCTATTCAAATTTGTTTCTCTTTTCAAGACCAAAAATGTAACAAAAAACCCTGAAGTGTGGTATATTTTCTTACAACTTTACCTTTTACCAAAAAAAATTAAGATATGCTGTGTATATCCATCAGCTACCAATACGATTTAGTAAATGAACGATTTTAGTAAACGATTTTCGTTAGTTTTTTCAAGGGAAAAATGAACGAAAATCATTTACTAAAATCGTTCATTTACTAAATGTAATGAACGATTTTTTTGAACTACAAACGATTTTTGCATATTAACTTAATGAAAATCGTTGAGATGGTCAGTCTGACTGAACTACAAACTACAAACTACAAACGTGAACGTGCATGAATGATAATCGAAAATCGTTTTCACTCAGAAAGTGAATGATTGAACGATAAACAATATCGTTAAGGATACTCGTTCAAAAAATCGTTGTGTGTGTATGCACCTTTAACATTATGTGGCTAAAGTGCCATTAGAAATAAATTGTGCATATTTTGCTCCAAAGAAGCATGCACAGGAAAAATGCATATATTCATCTGTATGCACAGTCATACGCATCTCTAGGTGCAACCAGAGGTTAAAGTGGGCAGGAAAGGGGTGGAACTGAGTTCCGTCACCTCCAATGGTACAGTAGACGGAACTAGTTCCACCTCCACCAAGTCCCTACACAGAAGTCCCACAGACAGAGAGCCACTGTGTGTGTATGTGGGTGTCCGTGCGTGCGTATGTGTGAAGAACAGTTTTCACACTTGTTTTGGCCTGTCAGACAAGCGTGGCGGAGGGGTGGGGAGAAGGCGGCGGGAGAGATGAGTTCCACCACCTCTCCAGAACCACTTTAAGCCCTGGATGCAACCAAACGTGCGCATCTGGTTCACTACGAGTCTGCATAGCACACAGTTTTGTTGAAACGCCCTCAATGAACTTTACCTATGTAACAATGCCTCACTACACCCGTACTTGAGTACAATCTTTTCCAGAGAATGCGCAGTTATTATTATTTACACATGATGCACTCTGCAAACAGGCGTACCTTTAACTCTGCATAAACCCATAAAGGTATGTCCTACTCTAAGGGGTCAATTCAATTAGGTGCGAGTTGGGTCCTGCGAGCCGTAAAAATGTCACGACACAGTGCATAACCTCTGGTACACTCCTCCCAATGAATAATCAGGCACTTGGAGGGGTTTCAATAGCATTATTGTGCCAAGAAAGACATGTCATTTTTCAGGTGAGTATCTCTAAAAAGCTCAATAATCGGTTAAATGATGTGGGACAGGTATGTGGAGGTGTATTGATTGGGAAAGGGGTTTTTGAACTTGCAGAGGAGCGGTAAAAGTGTTTATTCCAACTTTTTACAAACTTGTATAAAAAATGACTATACAGATATTCTGTGCACCAAAATGCTGGATAGACATTAATTTGGTGAAAAACCATTGCACACCTTTTAGGAGCCTCCAGTTTCCTTATGGCCACTGACATCTTCTATACGGTTCTGTTATATCAGTTGTAATTTTTGAGGGGCCCAGTATGGATTCCCTACTTTGTCATGCACTTCTCCATATTGCTTTTTGTAGAAAAGTTGTGTACCTTTGGCATTGAATTCATGAAGCAAACTCGCTTTCACAAACTCTCTCCTAATTGAATTGCTCCCTTAACCTGCAAATCCTATTGCTCTGCAAAGAAAAAAGAAAGCAAGTGCTGGTGTGCTGCTGGACATTGCAGGCCAGTTTTTCCTCACAATTTAATCTAGTGGCAATAAGAAACCCCCCAGCTGTTGTAGAACTATAAATCCCAGCATCCCCTGCCACAGTTTTTCTATTTGGTCATGCTAAAACTGTTGCAAGGTATGCTGGGACGTGTAGTTCAACAACAGCTGAAGTGATGCTTATTGCTCACCCTTGCATCAGTCAGTCTGGTCTAGATGGTAGTTTCCATGCATCTGTCATGGTTTAATTACAACATAATTAAGGTGAGTTTGAAGTAGACTTTTTAATGGGGTGTTTTTATTTCTGATGACGTGCATTCCTATCACCCCACAGTCCCGCATATTGTAATGCAAAGCAGTTGCTGACATGCACATCAATAATACTAAATACTTCATAAAATTGCAGGGGAATGTGGCAAAAAAAAGGTAAGGGGGAGAGAGGGGGGTTTGGTTATGGGATCCCGGCGGTTGGGATGCTGCTGGTCAGAATACTGACAGCGGCATCCCGACAGTCAGAATCCTGACACCATTCGGTAAGCAAGGTAAGACTAACCCTTACCCCTATCCTTCCCGGTGACAAACCGTAACCTCCCCCCTTAGTGACTAACCTAACCTTCCCCCTGCCGGTGCCTAACCCTAACCCTTCCTCCTTAGTGCCTTACCCTAACCTTCCCCTGTCCGGTGCCTAAACCTAATGCTGCCCATTCACTAGGCGATTATACCTAGCGATGGAGCGATAACGACGGTCGTTATCGCTCCATCGCTTGGTAATCGCCCGCAAATTGGGCAGTAAAAGGTTAAAAACGACCAGTGATGTGTGTGTCCGCTGGTCGTTTTTAACATCAATCATCGCCCGAACATGACGGTCAACCTGACAACCACCGTCAGGTTGCCATGCTCGGGGATGATTGATCTGCATACACTGAACGTCTGAACGTTCAGTGTATGCAGTTCACCCCGCGGGAGATGACGGCGTCGTAATCGTGCCATCGTCCCCCGCATCGTTAAATGAATGGGCAGCATAACCCTCCCCTTAACCCCCAATACTTACCTTTGGGATGCCGGCGATCGAGATTCTGGTACCAGGAACCCAGCGGTATTTCAACCGTCAGCATCCCGCACGCCGATGCAATTCCAAATTTCACAAATGTTTAGCTTTAACAAGATAACAGTTTCCTTTTTTTTTTTTTTTTATCAAATGCATTTTTAACACATTTGTAAGTGACCCATACATAAACACTGTGGGACTAGTGCAGAGTGAGACACCACTATGAGGCAAACAGAATACAGGGAGCATGCATAGCATGAATCTGACACTTACGTCAGCCTGTGACTGGAGAGGAGGGACCAGGGAAAAAAGTGGCGGACTAATGTAGGCGGAGTACAGTAAGGGCGTGTTCAGGTATTTGCAGACCGACACACATACGCCTGTCCAATTCATATTATTTATAGGAGCTTGAGGGCAGGTGCAAATACATGAAGATGATAGTCAGGGGCACCGAGAGGGGGGGGAGGGGGAGCGGGTACTAATTACCCGGGCTGTCCCCACCCTCCCTTTTACCACACAGCAGCCCAGCACACGCTGCTGTGTGGGCTGCGGTGGGATACTGCTCACACTGAGTGCATCCCCCCCGGTCTTTCGCACAGGCTGAGGGGCTCACAGCATGGCGCTGCAAAAAAAATAAAAAATTTTATCCTAAGGGGGCGTGGTCACTCAGCGCCCCTGATGATAGTCACCAGCCCTAAAAAACCTTTTGCAATTGGCTGATTGTGAATGCATCGGTGACACGAATAGGCATTTTACCTAAATACTTGTGTAGTTATTATGTTTCTGTGTATTTTGGCATTTGTAGCGAATGTGTGTTTCATAGGCAAAACAAATGGTTATACTGTAAACATAGGTGTAAATATATGTAACAAATGCCTAAACATTAACCTGCTGCATATGCCAGTGCCGACTTGTACACATTGTTTAAAGAGCACATTTTACATCTGTATTTTGGGTGCAATTGCGGCCAACTCAATATCTGCCATAACGTGGTTTATACTGTATGCATTTTTACTTGTGTTTTCAACTTCAATTAAAAAAATACACTGCAAATATCATCGTGTGCATAGCTTTGTAATAAAATATGATTTTTAAAAATGAAGATAACGCCCAGACTTCTGCCAGTGTCTAAAGGGCAACATGTGCTAAATAGGTTAACTTACACTCACCACTAAAGGGTTAAAGTGATGCAGCAATTAGTTGTGCTTAGTGATGGCTCCTGAAGCAGTTGTATGTCACAGAGCTCAACTACCCATCATTCATAATCCTTTCCTCACTCCCTGTAAAAGAAACAAGCACACAATTAGTAGGGTCATAACAATGTCCAATAAAACATAAACGGCAGTCTCTGCTGCCACTCTCCCAACACTCTCCAGCTGGGCCCTGTCATGTGCTAGGTGGAGCAGTCACAGTAGTGTTGCACCTCCACTGCTGGCTGCCTCTGCTGGAGTCATTAGTCACTAGCACTATTCAAGACTCAATCCAAGGAGATGCTTTACAGCTGTTACAAGCTAAAATAGTGGGAGGTTCACAGCATTCATTAGTAATTATGTACATCAGCGACCACGAAATGAACTGGGACGAATTCAACTGCCCACATCTTTATTATGAAAAATATTTTGGTTTGCTTTATATTATATACAGTGGCGTAACTAGGGTCTTCGGAGCCCAGGGCAAGTTTAAGAATGGCGCCCCCCCTTTACCCCACCATACAGCAAAACATATTGTGTGAGCAAAAATAATGAGCGTGGTCACATACCGGAAGGGGCGTGGCTACAGAAAATGGGGCATGTCAACATGACACGCCACCCATTTCTTGTCCCTCTGGGAACATTCCTTTCCATTCCATATGCACCTTACCTATACGGGGTTTCTCACAATGTGGAACCTCTGAAAAATATATCCTCCCTGGGACGACGGTGTCTTCAGTCGGTATTCAATATTCATGTAGGTTACATCGCCTGTTTGTGTAGGATTATTCACAAGGTTATCATCATATGACAGTGGTTCAACCAGACTTGTGCCTCCTGTGTAACTTCCTTTCCCCTGCGTCTCTCAGCCACAGCATCATCTCACTGCATCATTTCTTAGCCACACCATCATCTCCCTCCCTGTGTCGTCTCTCAGCCACACAATCACCTAACAGTGGCAGCTGTCAGCACACCATCATCTCCCCCCTGCGTTAACTCTCAGGACACCATCATCTCCCCTCTATGTCATCTCTCAGCACACCATTATCTCCCCCCTGCATCAACTCTCAGGACACCATCATCTCCCCCCTGCGTCGTCTCTCAGCACACCATCACCTCCCCCCTGCGTCAACTCTCAGCACACCATCATCTACCCACCACATCATCTCTCAGCACACCATCAACGCCCCCCTGTGTTAACTCTCAGCACACCATCATCTCCCACCTGCGTCAACTCTCTACGCACCATCATCTCTCTACTGCCTCATCTCTCAGCACTCCATCACCTCCACCCGTGTCAACTCTCAGCCACACCATCACCACCCCCCCTGCGTCAACTCAACACACCATCATCTCCCCCCACATCGTCTCTCAGCACACTGTCATCTCCCCCCACGTTGTCTCTCTGCACAGACACACACTGACACAGATACACACACACACTGACATATATATACACACACACACACTGACACATACACAAACACACTGACACATATACACACACACTGACACATATACACACACACTGACATATACACACACACACTGACATATATACACACACACTGACACATACACACACACTGACACATATACACATACACACTGACACATACACACACACAGACACATATACACATAAACACTGACACATATACACACACACACTGACACATACACACTGACACATACAGTATCCACACACACACTGACACATATACACACACACACTGACACATACAGTATCCACACACACACTGACACATATACACATACAGTACACACTGACACATATACACTAGCACATATATTATAAATACACACTGATACACATACACACTGACACATACACACTGACACATATACACTAGCACATATATTATAAATACACACTGATACACATACACACTGACACATACACACACTGAAAGCCTATACAGACACAAACACACATGAAAAATTAGTATCCCCCCTCCCTCTCGCGGCAGCTAGCCATCCACTCCCCCTCCCCCCCGATAACCCACCTGCGGTGAGCAGAGACAGAGAGCGCCGGGGAAGGAAGAATCACTCCTCACCAAGTGCAGATGGCAGCTCTAGTCCAGGTCAGGATAGAGCTTTGTAAAGCTGTCCATACACCTGCACGACCAGCATACGTTCCGATTCAGCATCCGACTCCCCGAAGCTCCCTGGCAGTCCCAGCAGCATTCTTTGTTGTTTTTCTTAGCACAGGATCTGTCGTATGATCGATCCTGTGCCTCACGCGCTCATTAGGGAAACAGTCATTAAAATGACTTGAATTGCCACACGATGGATCGCATTAACAAAATAAATGGCACGACCTGCACACGATAGGATGGAACATATGGGCTGCGCATCTGATCATAAGATCCGATTTAAGGAGCTGCGGGAGCGCGAATTGGATCGTATCTTGCTAAAAAAATACACGATTTTCACAAGATCCATCATATGACTCGTCGAAAATCAGGCAATCGGCCCGAAATCGTGCAGGTGTATGGCCAGCATAAGAAGACTGCCTTGGTGGGGCTGAGCGCTTCCGATTCAGCTCCCCCTACAGGTAGGAATATTCACAAGGTTATCATCATATGACAGTGGTTCAACCAGACTTGTGCCTCCTGTGTAACTTCCTTTCCCCTGCGTCTCTCAGCCACAGCATCATCTCCCTCCCTGTGTCATCTCTCAGACACACAATCACCTAACAGCGGCAGCTGTCAGCACACCATAATCTCCCCTCTATGTCATCTTTCAGCATACCATCATCTCCCCCCTGCGTCAACTCTCAGGACACCATCATCTCCCCTCTATGTCATCTCTCAGCACATCATTATCTCCCCCCTGCATCAACTCTCAGGACACCATCATCTCCCCCCTGCATCATCTCTCAGCACACCATCACCTCCCCCCTGCGTCAACTCTCAGCACACCATCATCTACCCACCACATCATCTCTCAGCACACCATCAACGCCCCCCTGTGTTAACTCTCAGCACACCATCATCTCCCACCTGCGTCAACTCTCTATGCACCATCATCTCTCTACTGCCTCATCTCTCAGCACTCCATCACCTCCACCCGTGTCAACTCTCAGCCACACCATCACCACCCCCCCTGCGTCAACTCAACACACCATCATCTCCCCCCACATCGTCTCTCAGCACACTGTCATCTCCCCCCACGTTGTCTCTGTGCACAGACACACACTGACACAGATACACACACACACTGACATATATACACACACACACACACTGACACATACACAAACACACTGACACATATACACACACACTGACACATATACACACACACTGACATATACACACACACACTGACACATATACACATACCCACTGACATATATACACACACACTGACACATACACACACACTGACACATATACACTGACACATACACACACACAGACACATAAACACTGACACATATACACACACACACTGACACATACACACTGACACATACAGTATCCACACACACACTGACACATATACACACACACACTGACACATACAGTATCCACACACACACTGACACATATACACATACAGTACACACTGACACATATACACTAGCACATATATTATAAATACACACTGATACACATACACACTGACACATACACACTGACACATATACACATACAGTACACACTGACACATATACACTAGCACATATATTATAAATACACACTGATACACATACACACTGACACATACACACACTGAAAGCCTATACAGACACAAACACACATGAAAAATTAGTATCCCCCCTCCCTCTCGCGGCAGCTAGCCATCCACTCCCCCTCCCCCCGATAACCCACCTGCGGTGAGCAGAGACAGAGAGCGCCGGGGAAGGAAGAATCACTCCTCACCAAGTGCAGATGGCAGCTCAAGTCCAGGTCAGGATAGAGCTTTGTAAAGCTGTCCATACACCTGCACGACCAGCATACGTTCCGATTCAGCATCCGACTCCCCGAAGCTCCCTGGCAGTCCCAGCAGCATTCTTTGTTGTTTTTCTTAGCACAGGATCTGTCGTATGATCGATCCTGTGCCTCACGCGCTCATTAGGGAAACAGTCACTGAAATGACTTGAATTGCCACACGATGGATCGCATTAACAAAATAAACGGCACGACCTGTACACGATAGGATGGAACATATGGGCTGCGCATCTGATCATAAGATCTGATTTAAGGAGCTGTGGGAGCGCGAATTGGATCGTATCTTGCTAAAAAAATACACGATTTTCACAAGATCCATCATATGACTCGTCGAAAATCAGGCAATCGGCCCGAAATCGTGCAGGTGTATGGCCAGCATAAGAAGACTGCCTTGGTGGGGCTGAGCGCTTCCGATTCAGCTTCCCCTACAGGAAACCCAGCCAGCACCAGGCTAGCAGGCACTCTTGCCTGCTCATTAAAGAGGTTATGGTGCATACACACGGTCAGATTTCATGAACGATGAACGATTTCTGACAGTATTTAAATGAATGATATATTCCAAATCCGACTGCAAACTAGGGGTGAGCGGGTTCGGATTTCTGAAATCCGAACCCCCCCGAGCCCCCCCGATCCGAGTCCGATCCGAATCAGGCTCGACTTTTCCCGCCTGACTCGGATCTGAAATCGAGGCAAAACGTCATCATCCCACCTTCCGAGTCCCGCGGGTTTTGGATCCTATATAAGGTACCCACGTCGGCGCCATTTTCTCACTCGGCTGTGGACAGTGAAGAGGGAGGGTGGGAGTTAGGGCTGTGTAGTGTAGTGTAGTGTAGTGCTGCTGTTGTCCACTACTTCAAAGTCCATAGGGGCTGGCTGTGTTGTGCTGTGCTGCTGTTGTTAATAGGGGCTGTGTCCACTACTTCAAAGTCCATAGGGGCTGGCTGGACTGTGTTGTGCAGTCAGTTCTCCATAGGGGCTGTGTCCACTCCAAAGTCCTGTGCAGTGTCCCAGTCCTAAAGAGGTGCTGTAGTGTTGTCCAGGGGGTGCTCTGTCCATCAGGGGTGCTCCCCCCAAGTGCTAAAAAAAGAATATATTTTCTGTGTTTGTGAATTGTGTGCGCAGTAGCCGCACGTGCATCAACAAAGTAGTGCCAAGCGTGCGCCTGTGTCATAAGTAAAGGGCCGGCTGGCTTGACCGTTAAAGGGTGCTGTAACCCCCGAAAGTACACTCCAGTCCAAACCAAAAAAAAATTATTTTCTGTGTTTGTGAATTGTGTGCGCAGTAGCCGCACGTGCATCAACAAAGTAGTGCCAAGCGTGCGCCTGTGTCATAAGTAAAGGGCCGGCTGGCTTGACCGTTAAGGGTGCTGTAACCCCCGAAAGTACACTCCAGTCCAAACCAAAAAAAAATTATTTTCTGTGTTTGTGAATTGTGTGCGCAGTAGCTGCACGTGCATCAACAAAGTAGTGCCAAGCGTGCGCCTGTGTCATAAGTAAAGGGCCGGCTGGCTTGACCGTTAAGGGTGCTGTAACCCCCGAAAGTACACTCCAGTCCAAACCAAAAAAAAAATTATTTTCTGTGTTTGTGAATTGTGTGCGCAGTAGCCGCACGTGCATCAACAAAGTAGTGCCAAGCGTGCGCCTGTGTCATAAGTAAAGGGCCGGCTGGCTTGACCGTTAAGGGTGCTGTAACCCCCGAAAGTACACTCCAGTCCAAACCAAAAAAAAAATTATTTTCTGTGTTTGTGAATTGTGTGCGCAGTAGCTGCACGTGCATCAACAAAGTAGTGCCAAGCGTGCGCCTGTGTCATAAGTAAAGGGCCGGCTGGCTTGACCGTTAAGGGTGCTGTAACCCCCGAAAGTACACTCCAGTCCAAACCAAAAAAAAAATTATTTTCTGTGTTTGTGAATTGTGTGCGCAGTAGCCGCACGTGCATCAACAAAGTAGTGCCAAGCGTGCGCCTGTGTCATAAGTAAAGGGCCGGCTGGCTTGACCGTTAAGGGTGCTGTAACCCCCGAAAGTACACTCCAGTCCAAACCAAAAAAAAAATTATTTTCTGTGTTTGTGAATTGTGTGCGCAGTAGCCGCACATGCATCAACAAAGTAGTGCCAAGCGTGCGCCTGTGTCATAAGTAAAGGGCCGGCTGGCTTGACCGTTAAGGGTGCTGTAACCCCCGAAAGTACACTCCAGTCCAAACCAAAAAAAAAATTATTTTCTGTGTTTGTGAATTGTGTGCGCAGTAGCCGCACGTGCATCAACAAAGTAGTGCCAAGCGTGCGCCTGTGTCATAAGTAAAGGGCCGGCTGGCTTGACCGTTAAAGGGTGCTGTAACCCCCGAAAGTACACTCCAGTCCAAACCAAAAAAAAATTATTTTCTGTGTTTGTGAATTGTGTGCGCAGTAGCCGCACGTGCATCAACAAAGTAGTGCCAAGCGTGCGCCTGTGTCATAAGTAAAGGGCCGGCTGGCTTGACCGTTAAGGGTGCTGTAACCCCCGAAAGTACACTCCAGTCCAAACCAAAAAAAAATTATTTTCTGTGTTTGTGAATTGTGTGCGCAGTAGCTGCACGTGCATCAACAAAGTAGTGCCAAGCGTGCGCCTGTGTCATAAGTAAAGGGCCGGCTGGCTTGACCGTTAAGGGTGCTGTAACCCCCGAAAGTACACTCCAGTCCAAACCAAAAAAAAAATTATTTTCTGTGTTTGTGAATTGTGTGCGCAGTAGCCGCACGTGCATCAACAAAGTAGTGCCAAGCGTGCGCCTGTGTCATAAGTAAAGGGCCGGCTGGCTTGACCGTTAAGGGTGCTGTAACCCCCGAAAGTACACTCCAGTCCAAACCAAAAAAAAAATTATTTTCTGTGTTTGTGAATTGTGTGCGCAGTAGCTGCACGTGCATCAACAAAGTAGTGCCAAGCGTGCGCCTGTGTCATAAGTAAAGGGCCGGCTGGCTTGACCGTTAAGGGTGCTGTAACCCCCGAAAGTACACTCCAGTCCAAACCAAAAAAAAAAATTATTTTCTGTGTTTGTGAATTGTGTGCGCAGTAGCCGCACGTGCATCAACAAAGTAGTGCCAAGCGTGCGCCTGTGTCATAAGTAAAGGGCCGGCTGGCTTGACCGTTAAGGGTGCTGTAACCCCCGAAAGTACACTCCAGTCCAAACCAAAAAAAAAATTATTTTCTGTGTTTGTGAATTGTGTGCGCAGTAGCCGCACGTGCATCAACAAAGTAGTGCCAAGCGTGCGCCTGTGTCATAAGTAAAGGGCCGGCTGGCTTGACCGTTAAGGGTGCTGTAACCCCCGAAAGTACACTCCAGTCCAAACCAAAAAAAAATTATTTTCTGTGTTTGTGAATTGTGTGCGCAGTAGCCGCACGTGCATCAACAAAGTAGTGCCAAGCGTGCGCCTGTGTCATAAGTAAAGGGCCGGCTGGCTTGACCGTTAAAGGGTGCTGTAACCCCCAAAGTACACTCCAGTCCAAACCTAAAAAAAAAATTATTTTCTGTGTTTGTGAATTGTGTGCGCAGTAGCCGCACGTGCATCAACAAAGTAGTGCCAAGCGTGCGCCTGTGTCATAAGTAAAGGGCCGGCTGGCTTGACCGTTAAAGGGTGCTGTAACCCCCAAAGTACACTCCAGTCCAAACCAAAAAAAAATTATTTTCTGTGTTTGTGAATTGTGTGCGCAGTAGCCGCACGTGCATCAACAAAGTAGTGCCAAGCGTGCGCCTGTGTCATAAGTAAAGGGCCGGCTGGCTTTACCGTTAAAGGGTGCTGTAACCCCCGAAAGTACACTCCAGTCCAAACCAAAAAAAAAATTATTTTCTGTGTTTGTGAATTGTGTGCGCAGTAGCCGCACGTGCATCAACAAAGTAGTGCCAAGCGTGCGCCTGTGTCATAAGTAAAGGGCCGGCTGGCTTGACCGTTAAAGGGTGCTGTAACCCCCAAAGTACACTCCAGTCCAAACCGAAAAAAAATTATTTTCTGTGTTTGTGTGCGCTTTAGCCGCACGTATATATATCAATATAACATAAATGGAGGACCAAACTTTCTCTGATAAAAATAAAATAGGGAAAGATCAAGAACCACTTCCTACTAGTGCTGTTGCTGCTGCTGGGAGTTGTTCATCATCCCAGAGAGGAAGTAGGAACATCACTACTTTTACTAAACAATTGACCCTCCAACAGTCCCTAGTGATGAGGATGAAGTACGACAGCAGTCATCCTGAAGCAAAACGTATAACTGAGGCCTTGACTGCTATGTTGGTGTTAGACGTGCGTCCGGTATCCGACATTAGTGCAGTGGGATTTAGACAATTGATGGAGGTAGTGTGTCCTCGGTTCCAAATCCCGTCTAGATTCCACCTGCATCCTCAAAGCAGCAGCGACAAGCGTGCGTCTGTCTGTTAAAGGGTGGTGACACCCTCAAAGTGTGCTACACAAACAATTTAAATATTGTTCTTTTTTTTCTGTCTTTGTGAAATGTGTGGGCTGTAGCCGCACCTGCATCCTTAAAGCAGCAGCGACAATCGTGCGTCTGTCTGTTAAAGGGTGGTGTAACTCTCAAAGTGCTCCAAAAAATAAAAAACTATTTTTTTAATGTGTTTGTGACTTGTGTGCGATGTAGCCACACTTGCATCCTCAAAGCAGCAGTGACAAGCGTGCGTCTGTCTGTTAAAGGGTGGTGACACCCTCAAAGTGTGCTCCACAAACAATAAAAATATTCTTCTTCTTTTTTCTGTCTTTGTGAATTGTGTGGGCTGTAGCCGCACCTGCATCCTTAAAGCAGCAGCGACAAGCGTGCGTCTGTCTGTTAAAGGGTGGTGTAACTCACGAAGTGCTCCAAAAAATAAAAAACTATTTTTTTAATGTGTTTGTGACTTGTGTGCGATGTAGCCGCACTTGCATCCTCAAAGCAGCAGCGACAAGCGTGCGTCTGTCTGTTAAAGGGTGGTGACACCCTCAAAGTGTGCTACACAAACAATAAATATATTCTTCTTTTTTCTGTCTTTGTGAATTGTGTGGGCTGTAGCCGCACCTGCATCCTTAAAGCAGCAGCGACAAGCGTGCGTCTGTCTGTTAAAGGGTGGTGACACCCTCAAAGTGTGCTACACAAACAATTAAAATATTGTTCTTTTTTCTGTCTTTGTGAATTGTGTGGGCTGTAGCCGCACCTGCATCCTTAAAGCAGCTGCGACAAGCGTGCGTCTGTCTGTTAAAGGGTGGTGACACACTCAAAGTGTGCTACACAAACAATTAAAATATTGTTCTTTTTTTTTCGGTCTTTGTGAAATGTGTGGGCTGTAGCCGCACCTGCATCCTTAAAGCAGCAGCGACAAGCGTGCATCTGTCTGTTAAAGGGTGGTGACACCCTCAAAGTGTGCTACACAAACAATAAAAATATTCTTCTTCTTTTATCTGTCTATGTGAATTGTGTGGGCTGTAGCCGCACCTGCATCCTTAAAGCAGCAGCGACAAGCGTGCGTCTGTCTGTTAAAGGGTGGTGACACCCTCAAAGTGTGCTACACAAACAATTAAAATATTGTTCTTTTTTTTTCGGTCTTTGTGAAATGTGTGGGCTGTAGCCGCACCTGCATCCATAAAGCAGCAGCGACAAGCGTGCGTCTGTCTGTTAAAGGGTGGTGACACCCTCAAAGTGTGCTACACAAACAATTAAAATATTCTTCTTCTTTTATCTGTCTATGTGAATTGTGTGGGCTGTAGCCGCACCTGCATCCTTAAAGCAGCAGCGACAAGCGTGCGTCTGTCTGTTAAAGGGTGGTGACACCCTCAAAGTGTTCTACACAAACAATTAAAATATTGTTCTTTTTTTTCGGTCTTTGTGAAATGTGTGGGCTGTAGCCGCACCTGCATCCTTAAAGCAGCAGCGACAAGCGTGCATCTGTCTGTTAAAGGGTGGTGTAACTCTCAAAGTGCTCCAAAAAATAAAAAACTATTTTTTTTATGTGTTTGTGACTTGTGTGCGATGTAGCCGCACTTGCATCCTCAAAGCAGCAGCGACAAGCGTGCGTCTGTCTGTTAAAGGGTGGTGACACCCTCAAAGTGTGCTACACAAACAATAAAAATATTCTTCTTTTTTCTGTCTTTGTGAATTGTGTGGGCTGTAGCCGCACCTGCATCCTTAAAGCAGCAGCGACAAGCGTGCGTCTGTCTGTTAAAGGGTGGTGACACCCTCAAAGTGTGCTACACAAACAATTAAAATATTGTTCTTTTTTTTTCGGTCTTTGTGAAATGTGTGGGCTGTAGCCGCACTTGAATCCTCAAAGCAGCAGCGACAAGCGTGCGTCTGTCTGTTAAAGGATTACATCGGTGACAGCATCCAAGTAGGCATGTCAGACAGTCCGTACCTGTACTGGCAGGAAAAAGAAGCAATTTGGAGGTCCCTGTACAAACTGGCTCTATTTTACCTGAGTTGCCCCCCCTCCAGTGTGTACTCCGAAAGAGTGTTTAGTGCAGCCGGGAACCTTGTTAGCGAAAGGCGTAGGAGGTTGCTTCCACAAAATGTGGAGAAGATGATGTTCATAAAATGAATGATCAACTCTTCCAGGGAGACCAGCCTCCAGAACGTACAGAGGGACCTGTGGTTCCAGCAGGGACGAATTAATACTCTGTGAGGATGAGGATGTACATAACACTGAAGAGGGTGAGGAATCTGTGGATGAGGAGGATGAGGACGACTTCTTGCCTCCGTAGAGCCAGTTTGTGCAGGGACAGATTAATTGCCAGCTTGTTTTGTGGGGGCCCAAACGAACCAATCATTTCAGCCACAGTTGTGTGGCAGACCCTGGCGCTGAAATGATTGGTTTGTTAAAGTGTGCATGTCCTGTTTATACAACATAAGGGTGGGTGGGAGGGCCCAAGGACAATTCCATCTTGCACCTTTTTTTTTCTTTGCATTATGTACAGTTTGGGGCCTAGTTTTTCAATGCCATCCTGTCTGCCACTGCAGTTTCACGCCTAGATGGGTCACGTGTTTGTGCCGCCCACTCGTGTCGCTTAGCATAGTCATCCAGCTACCTCGGTGCAACCTTTTGGACATAAAAACACTATTGTGAGGTGTGAGGTATTCAGAATAGACTGGAAATGAGTGGAAATTAAGGTTATTGAGGTTAATAATAGCATAGGAGCAGAAAAACCTACAAATTCTGTGATTTTAGCTGTTTTTATGCTTTTTTTCAAAAAAATACAGATCCAAAACACAAAACCCAGAACCCAAAACACGGAAGGGTGGTTTTGGCAAAACCAATCCAGATCCAAAACACGAAGAAAGATCCAGATCCAAAACCAAAACACAAAACACGAAAAGTGGCCGGTGCACACCCCTACTGCAAACACAGTCGATTTCAGATATCGTTATCTGACATGCGGGCATGTGCATCGTTCGCCGATGCATGCCAAACATGTCAAACATATGAACGATGTAACGATTTTTACAATCGTTATCTTTCATATGTTCCAGAAAATCTGACCGTGTGTACTATCCATTAGACTCAGGACACAATGGTGGCGGGGGTGGGGTGGGGGTACGATGCCCTGGGCTGTGGTGCTGCCTTCTGCAGGGCTTGCCACGATGCCCAGGGAATGAGCCCCGCTCAACCCCACCTAGTTACGCCACTATATATCTATATATAATACCACTAATATCAGACCTGTCCTTTTACACAGACTGCAAACTAAATTTTGCCTTTTATTTTGCTGATACTGTACTATGGGCCTCATTTACTAGCGAGTTTCATCACCAAAACGAGTGACAAATGTCACTGTGTATGATAAATGGTGCTCCAGCCAATCAGCTCCCAACTGTCCACTGTTAGAAAAATGACATGGGAGCTGATTGGCTGGAGCACCATTTATCATACACAGTGAAATTTATCACTCGTTTTGGTGATTAAACTCGTTGGTAAATGGGGTATTTAGGATAAATATTTTTGCAGCAAAGGCATATAAATTTGCAGATTAAATTAAACACAACTATGCATGGTGCGGGTCACTCGTACTGGAACGACATTTTGCCTTTTAAGCTATGTATAATTTTGTCTCAAATGTGTATGCTTATAGGTACTTATAATTTGTGTTTTGCCATAGCTAAATCACAAGTCTCTGGAACGCTACACAGGACTATATTGCGTGATTTGAGGATAGGTGTATGTGGACACTTCTGAGAGAGATAAAGTATGTGTAAAGTTCAAGTTGATGAACAGATATATTTTGACCAAGGCCAAAATGATGTGCTACCTATGATGTGCTCTCCTCACACATGTGCACTGTAACCTTGACTATAATTTTCATAATGTAAAATTATCATAGTTATTTTTGCTTAAGGCTGTCACATATGTGAGGGGGTAAACAGTTGGCCATGACCAATCCACACAACCACACACTCATTTGGCAGAGGCTATGGGGTCTATGTATTAGAGCAGTGGTTCCCAAACTGTGCGCCGTGGCACCCTGGAGTGCCTTGGGACACTTGCAGGGGTGCCTCAGGTTGCTGGTCCAGCACCAAATCAAAATATTTTTGGTCAATGTAATGTAAATATGTGGACAAACAGAAACGCAAACCTGTCCACCACCACACATAACTGAACCTATGGATGACAGGTAAGAACAATTTACTTCACTGCATTTTTTTCTTAATTTCTCAATGACTTAGGGGTCCCGTGAAAATAATGCTGATACACTAGGGCGCAGTGGTTCAAAAAAGTTTGGGAACCTCTGTACTAAAGCTTGATGAGAGATAAAATTGTGAGAGAAAAAGTATTAACCAATCAGCTCCTAACTGTCATTTTTCAAACACAGCTTGTAAAATGTAAATTGGAAGCTGATTTGAATGTTCTGTGGGCCTGATTCAGAGCCGCTCGTTCGTTCCGAGCGATGTTTGCCCAACTGCGCATGCGTACGGATCGTAATACGCATGCGTGAACCAGTCAGTGCAGCCGAAAATTGTTTGTTCGCTAAATAGCGAATGCCTGCTATTTTGAGTGACAGGAGGAGGCGTATGTGGGTGGTAATAGGGGAAGGAGCTTGAAAATGGGGAGTGGAGATTCAAACGCAGGCGTGCTTAAAGGTCAAAACGGGCGTTTTATGGGTGTGCATAATTAATACAGCAGCGTCATTGACCACGTCACTGGGTTATTTTATAGTCAGAACTGCTCGCAAGATTGTGGTAGGAAAAACCAACCACAAGAATAGCAAGCAGTTCAAACGCTGGTCGATGTACTCGATTAATCTAATAAATAGCGGACATGACGTAGGATGCGAGCGGCCAGGGGGCGTAGTTATCCAAAAAACGACCGCAAGTTTTGTTCGCTCGTTCAGACCTAGAGGCGTGAACAGACCGCAAAGAGCAAACGGTTCATTTGAATAGCCACCCCTTTTTTCTGAACGAACGACCGCAAATAGCGTCCGGCTCTGAATCAGGCCCTGTGTGCTATGGAGGGACAATGAGTGACCTGGGATGGAGGTCAGTGTGCTGAGTGAGTGATTGCTATGAGAGGGCAGAGAGTCAGCGTGATATGGAATGGACTGGCAGTGAGAGCTATAGAGGGGGTACTCAGCGGGGCCAAACTTAGAAAAGCTAGCAATAATCAAGTGTATTATACATACGTTTCAAGGTCATAGTGGACCTATTCTTCAGGCTGCTGTACAGGGGTATGAATCAGAAAATAAAGTGCTATAGATTGTTTGAGGGAGGGGGGGAGCAAAAACTGTTATCTTGCCCAGGGCCCAATGAGGTCTAAATCCACCTCTGGCTATATTTTACCCCAAAATGAAGGTGGAGCACTCACTTTTACCAAATGACCGGGTCCTGGAGGACACGCTCTGCAGTCAATCGCTCTCTGCCTGTGACATGCTGTGTGCCTGCAGCCAATTCTAGCTTGCTGCTATGAGCTGTGGTCAATAAGTTCCTGCCCTCTCCTTCACCAATAGCCAGCTATTACCTCAGGAGGTTCGGAAGAGACAATAAGACGAGGAGGCGGAGGACAAGAAAGTTGGCCCCTTTCAGTTGCTACCTGTGTAGAGCAGTTGGACTTGGCAGCACCAGGAGGAGGAGAAGAGGCGTCCACCTCTAGTTTATGGCTCCCTAGCTTTCAGTAGCCCCCTAGGATCATGTAAGGCTGGGACTCAACAGATGAAACTAGTGTACAGTACGGTTGGAGGGGGGTAGTCTGCTAATAAAGAAGCAAATGGAGTGTGCTGCCTATAGTATTATATATATGTTTGTGGGAAACTTTTTCTTATGAGCTAATCATCCCCTCCACACCCACCCCCAATGCAAACCAAAGCATCTCTTAAAAGCTTTTGAGTGTATAGCACCAAAATATGATATACAGACATTTCTACTCTATTGCTATATATATTTTAGCACCATTAAAATATATATATTTATATACAATTTATATGTACTTTTTAAAATTATTATTTTAACTGTGACCTTGCCGCTGTAATTTCTAACTAACTGAGCAATATGGCTATACCTTACCATTATTTTTCTGCACATATTCCATGTGGAGAGGTCTGATGCCAAGGATTTGGCGTGTTCTGAGGTGCATTTAAGGGCTTTGTGAGGAGGTCTCATTCTATGTGGGGCGTTCATGGATGCATTTAAGCATACCCACCAACTGTCCCACACAGCACCTAAACAGTGCAGGGGGAAAGCCTGGGTGTAGCCCAGCATTTATGGGAGCACATGGCACCCCCAAAGTGATGGAAACTGGGGTGTGATATGAGGCCGTGCACTTATTTCGGAACACATGTCTTCTGGGCGCACAGGCTATCCCTCCTTCCAGCCCCATATGTTGGGAGCTATGATTTAAGAGTCGCTGCTTTTATTGAGGACATAATTGTGATGCTGGATGAGATGGTTCTGGTGACCCGGCCGAGGCTCCCTGTCACTAACCCCCTTCCTTGCCCCTAGTACTGCCCCAACTGCTATCTACCTTTAGCACCTGGCTACCGCTGGCACTGCCCCCATAGGCAAATGCAGGAGGGGTTTCCGATTGCCTGGAAACCCCCCTCCCCAGCCCACAACATGACCACAATAGAAATAGTATCTAATACAATTTTACACAGTGCTGCATGTTCTCCTCAGTATCAGAAATGAAAGGGTTTCACTGCTATAGACCATCTATAGGGTTAATTATTATTACTGTTATCCAGTGCATGCACCTTCATATACATACATGTCCAGAGCATTGCTAGATTCTTCAGCAGATCTCCAGACTCCCGTTTTGCTCCCATGCTCTGGAATGGTGCCCACATGTGAAATCAAATCATTCAGCTCAGGCAGGATAGCCCTACTGCTGCATCTAATGGCTTACTGTGATCACTGATCCTGTATATGTTGGAATTATGACAGACCCTACACTTTGCATGACTCATATTAAAGCTGGTTAAGTGCTAATTATGTCCTCTTCATGGACTGGCCATGCTCGCTCTAAAATAAAGCATTTGTAAACCCCCCCTCTAGAAATCCTGCATTTCCCCTGGCCCCAATACTGCCTGCCCTTAACCCCCTCCTGGCCCCCAGTACTGCCCCTGATGCTCTCTCTACTCAGCCCCTCCCTTCCTCAACTGTCACATTCCCTTACCCCCTCTACCCCAACTGCCTACCCACAGCACTGCCCAAACTGCTGCCAGCCCTCAGCACTGCCTCAACTCCTGCCTGACCTTACCCCCTCCCTGCCCCCAGCACTGCCTGTCCTTACCCCCCACTACCCCCTCCCTGCCCCAACGTCTCCATGCCTCAACCCTCAGCTCTAACCCAACTGTTGACTGCCGCAACACCTAATGGGGCATACACACTAGACAATAAAAGTGAATGATATGAACAATAAAGATATCGTTCAACGTTGTATCGTTCATATTGTCCAGAGTGTATGCACCAAACGATCAACGATGCGCGCTCCTGCAGGTCGTTAACGATGTTTGCTGTCGTGTAAACATGCCGGCCAATTTGACGATATCGTCAGAAAGTGCCTGTTCATGTATGTGGCAGGATGACCTCACTGAACGATACCATTAACGATATCGTTCATTGTGTACACCCAATATCTTTCACCAATATCTTTCACCAATATCGCTCAGTACATCGTCTAGTATGTATGTGCCTTTACTCTACCCCAACTGCTGCCTGCCCCCAGCACTGCCCATGCTTCCACCTGCTCCCCAACCCAAGCACTTTCCCAAGTGCTGCCTGCTCTTACCCCACAGCACTGCACCTGTTTACTATGCGAGATCATGGCAATGTATATATAAGCATTATCAGTACGGTACTAAAAATATGAGTGTGACTTCCCCTAGTGTACAGTATGCATAGGGCATGTGGGGTGGGCTGATGGGGGACCTCAAAAGCATAAATTGTCACGGGACCAAGAACCAGTGGAGTAGGACCCCAATCTTTTAAGTGAGAGGTCCATGGGACTCAGATATTTTTTCGCTCAGCGCGATCACTGATATCAATATATACATTTGCACCTAATTACTTAAGCAGTTGAAAGAAATTGCTGTAACTTTTGTTTGAGTGAATGTATACACACTACCAATTAGATATTTTTTTCATAAAAACTACATATTGTTTTCTATACGGCTTTGTAGATTATTAAAGTGGCCCTGAGGACTGTTCATTCCATTGACAGTAAAGATTCTTACAATTACTATAAAGATTCTACTATTGGTAGTATGATGGGGCAATCTATATGACTGTCTTGCATGTAGCTTGTCCCAGTGATTGATTGCAGCCTGGAGCAGAGATAGGAATGTAAGCTGATACTATGTTTTAGACTCCAAGCTTCATATTCAAGGTCAATGCGATGGAACCAGGACACAACTTGTAAATATTCCACAGAAGCCGAAGGGTTATGTTGTGCTGTGTTTTTTTATGTATCTTTATTCGTTAAAGCTTCTTTTATAGTGTAAACTCACCTAGACTGATCAGTCAACTTATGTTTAATGTTTGCTTTGAAGACGCCCGAAAATATAGCCAGGGTCCTTCGCGTTTGACGTAACTATAAAATGATGACATTGCAGTAATGTTGGAGCAGGCACTCTACATGGCTTACACATGGAATAAACGTTGCAATATCGTATCTGTCACAGGGCAATTGGGCTGTTATTACCGTGCTTGTCTGCTGAAAATAGCCATGAGCCCCTCAAGCAGATCACATTATCAAGCGAGACGGAAAAATATATTCTCAGTGTCGATCATCTTATTACTGAAGCCATAATGGAGTCCGAAGAAATCGGGACAATCAGCCTAAGCAGTTACATATGTGGTCAAATTGGACATCTTGATGCAGGGCTAGTTGCAAAATCAATGTAAATTAGTCTAAATAAAAAGTGCATGCAAACATTGAGAACTTCTGGCCATTTGCAGAGCTTAAGATATATCTGCAGATGATGATCATTCATACACACTGAACGACCATCATCTGCTTCTGGCCGCGGGTCCCGCTGGCTCGGGGAGTGTGTCCTGCCCCCCTCCCAGCGGCCTCTGGACAGATATACTGTGTGTACACAGCTTAAGTCACAGACCATTAACTACCATAACTGAAATCAACTACAGATTTATCAAAAGGCAAACTACCTAGTTGCTTAACAGGGGTAGAGCCTGGGAGCAACCCAGCAGCTCGGAGAGTGCTGTGAACGCCCCCAGAGTGACTGAAACAGGGGGCCTGTTGCGAAGTCATGCCCTTTTTTCATGCGCATGCATCCCTCTTACCACCTTCCAGTTGTTGGAAGATATGCACACACACGCATGCATACATACATACACACCAATACATACCAGCAGCAAGCAATTGTGCCCAGCATAGCCTGGATTGGTTTGATTTGGTGTGCCATCTGTTTCTTCCCTGGTATACCACCTCTCTCCCAGGCCACTTCTATCACTCCTGCATTCCCCCAAATTGGGACTGCACAGTGTCTCTTTCAGAAAATCCTCTAAAAATGGCCTCTGTGGTTATGGATCTGTGTTTGAGAACACAGCCGCGTTCACTGACCCACCCGTGACATTCCCTAATACACCCATGAGACGGCTTTTCTTGCTTTCACTTCAGGCCACCTCTTAGTAACCACCAAGGAACTCTCATAGCTTTCCGCCACCAGCTCAGATAGGAGCAATCCCATACACAACAGTGGCCTCTGCATATATTCAGTGGTATGCATGCACTGTAGGGGTTTCCAGGACTATGTGCAGTAGCAAATAATGGCTTGACTGTGCAAACATCAGCAATGCGTCCACCTCTGAATCAGGCCCTGAGACTCCCTCTCAGAACTCTTTCTGTCTCACATTTGCCACTATGCGGTTATCACCATCTCTAACCCCATTATATCTTGAATTTCTTTGGGATTGAAGGTCTTTAATATTGAATGTTAAAGGTGACGGAGGTGGTACATGTGAAGGCGCAATCTTATGTGGGGTACACACTTGGCTGATGGAGCGTCCGACTGCCCAATTTGGTAGATATATGGCTGTGCCTTCACACTATCCAATTGGCTGACCAATATGGCTGGCTGCATCAACTAGTTGTGATGCCATTGTTACTGGTTCCTGCGGCCAGCATATGCGTTGGTCGGTCACCCATACTCACAGGCCGATGTGCATGATATATCTTTCAGATATATTGCATCTACCGTGCTGCACGGCTGACACAACGTATCTGTGATCAATGAGGTTCACAGATATATCATGTATACACAGTTGGGATGTACGAACGGGACATAGTTTGAATCCCGGCTGTCAGAATCCCGGTGCCAGCATCCCGACCGCCGGCATCTCGACAGTAAGTATTAGGGTTGGGAGGAGGGTTAGGGTTAGGCACTAAGGCAACACTTAGGGTTAGGCACTAAGGCGACACTTAGGGTTAGGCACTAGGGGGGGAGGATTTGGTTTAGGCTTTGAGGGGGAGGTAAGCTTTAGGCTGCGAGGGGGAGGGTTAGGTTTAGACTGTGGGAGGGAGGGTTCGGTTTAGGGGTAAGGTAGGGTTAGCATGCTTACCGACTTGTGCCGGTATCCTAACCCTGTCGGGATGCCAAAGTCGGGATTCTGACCGTAGCCATCCCGAGTACCGACATACCGTACCCAACCCATACGGATGATATATCATCCAGTGTGTGCCCAGCATTAGAGTGTGGGTTTTTTTGGACAGCAGAAGGGACTTTATTTCTTGTCATATATTTGAGCCAATTTCATGATTTTATCTGTTGAGAGATATATATAGAGCGAAAGAGAGAGAGATATATCTTAAATGACAACATTACTTCACTTGTTCATGGACAAGACAAAATAACAAAGGAGTTGGAGAAAGTAGTCTCTATTCACCGCTTTTTTAGTGTCTTTCATTGTCTAGCAGTTAGAAGGCTTACGGGTGTGGTATCATTGATTTACCCAGAAATACAGAGGTAATTACAGGACTTGGCTGCTCTTTGTAAATACACACCCTAAGGTGTGGTAAGGTGTAACATAAACACCACTCCCCTGAATGTTACAGCCTAGTGCTCAGCCTTCTGTAGGGTAGATGTGCCATGAGGGAATCAGCCAAGAAAGAGATGGATCTTGCACGGTTTCCAGACACTTGCAAGTACAGGAAAGCCTGTGATAGGGCAGCTTCTAAGTGTAATTATTTACATTAGCCTTGATACAGAGCAAGCGATGACAGCTCCGACCTATTCCTTACCTCACAGTATTAGCAACATGTAAAACCTCATATTGTGTTCATTGTACTGCTTTTATCATAGCTGTAACTATGGGTGAGCAATGGACAGGAGCCCAGGGTGCTGGCAAGACCATTACACTGGAAAAATGATCAGGTGGAAGAAGCATTAAACACAGAAAAATCGAGAAAAAATTGTAAAGGGATCTGAGCAATGTGACTGACAATAGAACTGGTGATGTCTCTTTTTCTGTATATATTAGGAATGAACAAAATTGTGGTAAATTTTGCACAAATCGATTTTGTTTTATATTACAGCAGGCTGTTTTGCAGAGGTCCGAAGTTCCGGGGTTACAATCATCAAGTTCAGCTTTTCCTTCACTATTCTTTTATATGTCAATCCGAGCTTTATTGGTAAGTTTACATTCTGCAGAATTTACAGTCTGTGAATAAATCTGGTCAGTTCATTCTGATTATGTGATTGATGTGAGATGGAGAGAACTCTTAAGGCCAGGTGTGGAATACAACACCACCAGGCCACCTAGCAAAACTTGGAGGTGTGCTCTGGTGCTGTAGTCTGTTCTGCTACAGCTCCCATTCAACTTCACTCCACTTTTGCTGACATAATAGTGTTAGCAGGTACTACCACCATTGCTCCAAGTACGGTGGTTGTGGACCTCCTGTCATCACTAGGCTATATAACAGCTGGACCTCTTGCAATGACGGAACTTATGCTACTGCTAAAGGCCAAATGTAGAAGGAGTTGAATGTCTTTAAAATTTGCTTATCTGTGGTTTTTATGGGTATCTGCATACATAGTGCTACTTTTATTATATATTTACAAATTTTATATTGCACCATAGTTATTTTAGATTTCAGTGACATTCCATAGTGAAAGGGTGAAAATGGGATAGGGCCTAAAACTTTAAAAGGGAAAGATGACATAATGAGAGAAACAATCTAACTAGATGCACCTCCGGCTTTTATATTTAGGACGAGATACTTTTATTTGGGATGTGAATGTAGTATATTTTTGTTACAATTCATAATGTCTTTTATATGAATTACTATTGGTGTTAGCATTACGGTTATATCAGTATCCCCTTGAAGAAGTCCCTGGATGAAACGCGTGGGAGTAGCAGTCTCTTACTCCATGAACTTTGATTCCTTTCATCAAGATAAGCTAACACCCTCCTCTTATTTATATTTTAGTTTTATCCTATTTATTCTCATTATGTCCACATTATATTGAACCATGTACTGTTTTACTATGTGATTATTAACTTCTCTGCATTTATTTGTTTTTATCTATTGTCCATAGAATAAATTATATATATATATATTTTTACACATCTCACTGTTGCACTTTACTCTTTTAATCACTGTATTATCAATTATATTTAATATGTTTTACTAGCTTGTAAGTTATCTTATGCACTAGCACTTTTAGCAAACTAGTCGCCCATGTGTCAATCACATTATTTTTTTCAGGGTTACATCAGTGTCGACATGCTGAATGTGGACATGGTTAATGTCAACATAATGGACATTACAACCATGTCGAAATTCTCATGTCAACCTTATGAATGTCAGTATTGTGAATGTTCACATAATATACCACACCCATTTACATAAGGGAACAGTCAGACCATCCAGCTTAGCATATAATTCACAGCACACCTGTACCCAGAAAATGAGGAATGAATGTGCTCTCGCTATAACTGAGGGTCAATGGAACCGGCTATCTTGGACTTGCATCATGCTTTTCTACTCATTGGCTTCAGGATGATTTCTAGGTCTTGACTGTGGGAATATAAAAAGACCTCTATCAAACCTTTCTTTTTCAGTAAAATCTTTATAAAACACATACAAATGACTTTCATGTTTTGTTTTCTGTTTTCCATTACCACTCTCAAAATTATTATTTTTTTGTCGCAAGCATAGAGTTCCCCAACAGTTAGACACTCCAAGAAGGAAATATCCATAATGTTTGAAAACGGAGCAGGGCTTCATCTCTGATTAGTCTCACCAAGTGAACTAAGAACTCCAGGTCCCATTACCATTGGGGCATGCAAGTGTGCATACTCTTTTTTCAGTGTCCCTGCTTATAAGTGCTTGTTGCTTTCAGAGAAGCCCATGATCTGTCCTCCTTACAGTGTTCAGAATACTATTCAGCCTCCAGTAAAATATCACAGCGACATGTGTACCGTCGTAAGCCAGACGTATGTCATGGATGATGTAGATGTATATGGAATGACTGCTGGTGACCCATGTGTATGTGGAAAAAATGTATATGTGGAAAAACTCATTACCCACATTGTGATTATAATAAAAAGAAAAGGGACCAAAATATTGCGCAGTAAAACAATATCATGCAGCTTACTTATACACCATTAGGTATCAGTTACACACCTGAACCTGCAGACATATGACAACAAATGATGATGGAATAGATTGCGCTTCTAATTGATAGATGTATAATATTATTTGCCCTTTAAAAATGGAGGCATATACCTTCTTAGATATATAAAATAAAATTTATTGCTAACAATAAAATCCTATAGACATGTACATACATATAAAAAACATCAGATAAAATACATAACTAGCCTGCACATAAATATAATGTGCAAATTGGCAAATAAATAAATGCATATATGATTTCAGATTTCCCCAAAGTCATACCATGGAAGGTGGATGGTGTGAGCAACCATACGGACAATAGCCAAGTCCCTGATGGTATAAGGCTGGTTCCGCTCTACACCACCTAGCTTTGCCTTTGAAGTTGTCAGCAAGGTCCTCCACGGGGGGTTCTTTGAAAATGGCACAGTAGCATCAGCACAACACGTTTTGGATCTTTCCTTGATCCTTTTTCAAGTGCATGGTGCCATGAGATTGTGTTGCTCACTATTTAAAGGGCTTATCCGGAAGTTGTGAAGCTTGACCTCCAGTTTGGCTTCCCGCGGTTTGCGCTCTATCTCAGACGCCGGAAGCCGGAAGTCGTCATACCTTGTATTCCACTAAGGTGGCTGGAAGCTGGAAATGGTCACGGCTTTCGTTGCACCGGAAACCGGTAGTTGTAGCTGTCTGCGTTCCAAATCCCAGAAGTAAATAAAGAAACGGACGTCCAAATTTCATCAAAAAAAGGGGGCTTGATGTTTCACTTAAACTACGTTTAACTGGGTATTCATAACTTCTATTTTACTTTTCCAATGTGGCGATGAACATGGATTATTGTTTTGTTGAGGGAAATGCCAAATATCCCCTGAAACTATATGGTACTATGTATTCCCATATGGTCCATCCTTACTTTAGGGTAAATGGAAGATCCCTCATATTAGATGTATTATCCATAGTGACATGAAAAAAAGAGATAAATAAAATCAAATCAGTAAAATACATACATTTATATATGGATAAAACAAATGGATACATATATATGTAAAATGCAAAAGATAGATTTATGAACATTAGATTTATTCTAACCGTATGGTTGCTCACACCATCCATCTTCCATGGTATGACTTTGGGGAAATCTGAAATCATATATGCATCTATTTATTTGCCAATTTGCACTTTATATTTATGTGCTGGCTAATTATGTATTTTATCTGATCATTTTTATATGTATGTACATGTCTATTGCTTTTTATTGTTAGCAATAAATTTTGTTGCCACACTGTGATTAAGGCATAACCAAGAAATATAAATATATAGAAATGACTATTCCTAATGATGAGTTGTGACTGGGTGTATGCAAATCAACAGTTGAAATATAAAGAGTTAGTTATGTGTGATTTCTTGTATTACTAAGTGCCAGCAAAGCATGGGTTAATATAACTTTGATGTGACCTGTCCATATGCCCTATCCTTGCACTATGCTGGTACCTGTATCCTGCACCATTTAAAGGGGTAGAATATTCAGCCTGACTTTATGTCCCTAGCATAAGATAAAATTGCCTAGTCCATATAAGGTTTTTACTACAAGCTCTAGATAGGGGCTTCAAAGGACAATAGCAGTGATCACTCCCAGTCAACTATGTGTTAATCACATAAGTGAACTTATTACATCAAAGAAATATTGTTCATAATTCATATTTGCATAGATCTCTGTAGGTGTTTATAATTTGTGTAAATGATATGGAGAGTTTAGATCAGCTTCATAGCAAGAGTATAGATATTAAGTATTGTCCAAACTATTTTTCTAGTATGCATATGTGTGTAAATGACGTAAAAAAGGGGGGGGCTGAAACCGACCAAGATCCAAATTTCATGGTAATGCATATTAGTGTTAAACCAATGTGAAGGCTCTGTACATCCTAGGGAAAGTGTAGTACTAGGTCGGTGGTGCTCCCAAGGTTAAGTAAAGAATACTCAGTGTTTCTTTTATTGCGTAGAAGCCAGAGAAAAACTTCTCTTTTTTTAGAGAACACTTTTGAAAATCGGAAATGAAAACAAAACTTTTAATTTATATCCCTTATAAAGGTTTAGTCTGATATTTTCACAAAGAAAATACCAAAATAGTATTACATTATTTTAAAGTATGTTTTTAGGTTAAGTTCTGGAGGTATTTTGTGATGACAAAAGTTCCGCTCTGAAAATAAATCTTAGTGGTGGCCGTTTGGGAAAGATTAATATTGAATACTTTAACCTATGTCACAAAGGCTCAGGTGAGTATGGGATGACCTATATTTGTGTATATAGGAAAACATTGCTCAGTTGGGATATGAATATTTGTAGCAGCTCAGAAGATGGCTAACCTTTTACAGAAATGTAATCTAGAAGAGACTTTGGGCCTGATTCAGGATTGTACGTGGACTGATTTAGCATTTTTACACATACGCGACGTTCCCAACTCATCTCCATTAGCGGGTGAGTTGGTGTAACTGGGCAATGACTAGGCGGGCTTGCACTTAAGGTGCCTATCCACCAGAAGTCAGGCAAAAGACTGCACGATTATGACATTGTAATCGTGCAGTCGTTTGTCAGTCTGTGATGTGCCTACACTGAATGAGCAGTCGTTCAGTGTAGGCACAGTCAATCATCTGCAAACATTCTGAATCTGACGTTATTGTCAGGTTGACCAGCATGTTTGTCCGATGATAGATGTCTAAACGACCAGCGGGAGCTTGCATCACTGGTCGTTTTAGACGTTTTTTAAACAATCTGCAAACGATTTTCAAACGATTATCGAACCATTATCGAATGATCAAACGATAACGATATCATTATCGTTCAATCGCTCATTTTAATTGTCTAGTGGATAGGCACCTTTAGACTAAAGGTGCCCACAGACATAGCGATGTGATCACAATCCCACGATGTGTACGATTTCCCCTGAACTCTTCCCAGGCAGTTCCCTGGCAGTCGTGGTCACGATTTGGAGTCAAAAATGTCCAATCTGACTTAAGATCTACCGTGCATCCAGTGCATTGTGTCCCAGATTGGCAAATCTGCCCTACAGCATGGCAGATCTGCAGGTGCGATGTACGACGAGCGGGGACGCGCATTGGCATTGTGATCGTGAGTAGAAACTCACGATTTGGGCATATTTTACACGATTTGTCTTCACGATTTGTCGAAATCGGGCAAATCGGGTAAAAAATCGCTATGTGTGTGGGCAGCTTAAGTGTCCTGAGGGCATGCTGTGGACGTGTAGCCGGAATTACGGGCTATTTAGAGCTGAGCATACGCAGAGATCAGTCTGGTTTTACTAGTGTCTCTTGCACCAAGAATCCGGCTGGTGCAATTGTACGCAAATAGTGATGATGGCTACTTTAACAAGCAGATGCATAGGAGCGGTGTGGCAGCATAGATGCAGCCAACTCTGAGTACAGCCGAAGATCCACCTTTCCGAGCATGCAATAGCGCCCCTGTCATTTACCACCGAACCCCACTTTAATACCGCACATAATGTGCGCTGATACCACTCCTCCCCCACATCGCCGGTTAATACATCTGTTATTAATTCCAAAGAGAATTGGGAGTTTATTATAGTGAGGAGATATGCAAAGTGTTTAGGAAAAACTTCTCTTATCCCGCTTCTTACAATTTATCAGGAGGTTAAGCCCGGAGAAATATATTTTGCACATCTTATCACTGTAGAGACGTCACCCTGAGACAAATTACTAATACCCATTTCAGACATAGCGAGATTCCCGGGTTTTTAGCCTGGTTTGGCCAAAATACCCGGGTCTCGCGTATGTCTGAAATGCACCAACCCGGTAACACGTTCCCGGGTCGCCGCCCCTGTGATTGACCAGGGTATTTCCTAGGACTTAAGTCCAGGGTAGACAACCTTGCTCAAGTCTGAATGGTGCAACCCGGGATTTTACTCCCTGGCTGCACCTAGAGGCCTCTGATTGGCTGGAAATATAAATAATAGGATCCTACGGCGGCACACAAGTGGCTGTAATTGGGAAATGCTATAAGAGGGTAATCTGCCTCTAAGAGATAGAATAAAAAAAAAAAAGAGAAGTCTGCACACCCCAATACTGCACACAACTTAACTGGATCAATACAAAACAATATTCTATGAAAATATCACAGGAGCAGAGGGATATCATACATACAATCAGTGGATAGAGATATTCCAAATCAAAGTCACTGCAATAATAGGGTCCCAATCCTAACCCCAATCGTAAGGGTCATTCAATTCTGTAGTTCTGGGACCTTTGTCTGTTCCACAGGATAACGGATCCTTCTTTTACAATCTCATACTCATGTAAAACGCAGTAAATATTTCCCATAAAGGTATCTTTAGATAGGTGTTCTTTATCTTGTATAGTATATTCACCCGATGTGCAGTAAATAGGAAAAGGTAATAGGTGTACCCCAACTCACAGTGTAAATTGCTGGAACATGTATATGAGTACAGGCTTATGTCTGAGTGGGGTCGACACGGGAATTTCCCGAATCTCAGGTGCAGTGTGAGAGGGGATCTCGAGCAAAAACCGAGGTTTTTGCTGAGGTGAAAACCCGGGTCTGAGCAGGGAAATTCCCGGGTCATATGTCTGAAAGTGGTATAATACACCTTTGCCACTGGACAAAATACCCTGATTATTGCTGTGTCAACCCGGGTAGTGGCTCAGTGGAAAAGGCTCCTAGGAAAAAATCCCGGAATTCTTCCCTTGTATCGAGCAGCGTTTTTAGCGGGTAAAACTCTGGTCAAGCGCAGTGGAAACGGGGAAGCTGGATCTTCCGACCCCAGACCCGTTTTCAGCATGGTGATTGGGTGGTATTCGGAAGCTGTCTGTTTTCCAGCTGTCACTGGGGAGGGAGAGGTTACAGCCTCCCCATATGTTCCGGGCCTTTGCGGTTTTTACCCCATCCCCGCATCATACAGGGAGGCTGTAATCTATCCCTGTCCGTCTCCCCTGTGACAGCTGTAACATCACAGCCTCCCAAGAGGAAATACCCTCGGGAAGGACCCCCTCCCCTGGTTGCCGGTCCGCTCTGGTCTGGCATTCAGGGGAGAGCTGGAGTGATGACATCATCTCCAAGCACCGGCACTGCATCCATGTGAAGTGTGAACGGCGCCGACCCGGGATATTCCTGGGTCGGCACCGCAGTGTAAAGGGGTAAATCCCGAGTCTGACCCGGCTTGGAACCATGTTTCAGTTCCACTGTGCATGCACAGGACAACTAGCTACAGTAGCTCATGTATATTTTTATGGCTAGCGGTAAATTTACCGTTACTGCTTCAGGGCAGATGAATATCGCGCAGCTGCTTCAAAGAGATTGTTTTCTGATAAATAGATTTTTTTATAACTTTCAATAACCATTGATAAAAAAAATAATCCTTGTCAAACCTTTTGTTTAGGAATACGCCCCGTAAACAGCTAGTAACAGTTTTTTTTATATATACACAGTTATCAGTAAGAGAACATCATAGTTCACAGTACAAGAGTTCCACATTATCTTCTCTCAACAGGTCCTATGTCACATTTCTATAGCATAGCCCCTTGAAGTACCCACTGAAATCTAAGGCACTGCAGCCAACATAAAAAGTCTTCAAAGCCTCTACTACAAGTACAGCATTTTATTTTTCTCAATTTTACTACTATTTGGACAGTGGAATACCAGACCTAAATACGTATATTGGTTATTGAAAGGGAAATCTTACACTGGTGTTTTCCAGTTACTGATTTAATAGGGTTTCCATTATGTTTTGTATTTCTTTTTATAATTATTGTAACCAAGATCATGTTATTTTTTTCTTTTCAATGTTAAAAGACCACCAGTACTAAAACACAAATTGCATTACATAAGAAGCTACTAATAACATTTACAGATACATGTGTAAAAGCTCCATTACCGTGACAGAATGTGAGGTATTTCACATTGTATTTATCACAAGTTATTGTTTGTTATCAGTCATTTCAGGCTGAGTACAGGCTGACTGCTGTGTCCTTCAATAAGATTACTGGACAGGAAGTCTAATGTGTGTAGGACAGCATCTCCTTTATCTCAAAATATCTTCAATTCTGATTAACTCCTCAAACATCTACGTACAAATTTTGGACAAAGATATGTTTTTATATGTCAATAGTTTTTTGTATACTATCTTGAATGTATTGCCGTTATTACTTTAGACACTGACTACTGTTGTTTGACTAATAATCATAATACTAATAAAAAAATAAAAATAATTTTGTGGAACTGAATTCAATACTGCACAATAAATGTGTCATTTTGCGGCCTAGGATCGGCCGTTACTCATCCCAGCGCCGGCTTCCCCTGATCCCTCGGGTGGTCAGCAGACCCTCCAACATGACCTGTTCCATTAGGTACAAAATGCTCTGCTCCTGGACTTCCCTTTTAATGTATGATTGCAGCCACCTGTGGTGATACACCTGTCTCATCAATTACCTTGTTCAACAAAGGTGACTGCAATCATACATTAGGTGGGAAGTCCAGGAACAGAGAGTTTTGTACCTAATGGAACGGGTCATGTTGGAGGGTAGGAAGGGTGGTGTATAAGTGTACTTCAAAATGCAGTTACATGTTTCTGCTTTTACATCTTATATGAGTTGTGGGTCTGGTCTGCAGTGTCAGTGTCCCCCCCCCCCTCCCTTGCCCTGGCGCATGAGCACTGTGCTAGAATCTACTCCGCATGTACATATCTCACGGAGAATGGTGTTGACACTATTTTCCTGGAAGATTCCTATCAGGTGGCCTCAGGCTCCGCTCAGGGTAAGTGTTGTTAATGAGAGTAGGATGTGGGGTGTGGGCCCCCTGGACCCAGGGGTCCGTGTGCACCCATTATAGATACAAAACAGACCCTCCAACATGACTCCTTCCACCAGGTACAAAGTGCTCTGCTCCTAGACTTCCTACCTCATTTATTATTGCAGTCACCTAGGTCTGTTCACTTGCTGCCCTTATGGTCTTTGACAACTATTATTATAATATTTTAGTATATATATTTTTTTCTAAACAAAGTTCAACTTGACAATTGGACAACACTTTCCATAGCTGCTCTGCAGATCCTAATGGGGAAGGGAGAGAATGTAGTGCTGAGTTTTATGGCCAATATGATGTTTAATTGAAAGTATCACAATACGTCTGAGGGAGGTCTGTGCCATAAACAGTGCTTAATCCTTAATTGAGGTGATCACTGATACACTGTAACATTAAAAAACAACGTAAAGTTTTACTTCTTCATGTAGAGGTGCTATAGATTTCAGTTTGTTTATATCATTCTTGGGTTTATATAAGCATGGTGCTGAATGTGATTTGATTTAGAAATGTAATGCTCCCCAAAGGAATGTAAATGATACACCAATATTTTACATACCTGTATTGCTAATATGTTTTATACTGGAATGAATTTTTTTATTATTCACTTTTTTATTTATTTTTTAAACCGTAATCAGTGAAATTGGGTTCATGCAAAGCAGCACACAGCCAAAAATTAAAAGGGAAACGCTGCCATATAAATAATAATAATCTGATGTGAATGTAATAGTTGTAAATAAGAAGTGACATCACATTTCCCTTAGGTCAGTCATACAAAAGACACCAGGGGTCTCAAACCAGAAATAACTAGTCTTGGCCTGTCTATTGGAGTCTGTGAGGTCATGCTGTGATGTCATAAGGGTAACTGCCTGTATCAGGGCTTTGCTGTTGCTGCCTCTCTCATACACTACCAGTTCACTGACACTGCACCACACACCAGCAGGAGATACTCGCATAAGGTTAGTGACTGGACAAAGATAAGGGCAGCTTAGTTCCATGCGTCGGCAGACAGTGTGACTACTGTAATATGACTTAAGACCTCGGGGACAGGGCAGTATTGGTTAAAAACAGAATCTCACACCTAGTGGGACAGTGTCATTACAGCCCAAAGTAGCTGCATCTGGGTGTTAAGTGGGCACTGTCTGGATGGGACTATACTGTTCCTAATTAATTCCTTTACACAGTGCTCCAGGTGGGTGTTGGGTGGGACTATACTGTTCCTAATTAAACTCTTTACACTCTGCCTCCTAAGCCCGGTATGCAGTGCCAGATTAATGTCCACATGGGCCTGGAGCTGAAATTCATGAAGGGCCTATTGTGTGCCGCTGCAAGGTGTGTGACAAGTGCCGCAGTAGTGTGACTGGTGATGTGGGGTCGTGACCAGTGCGGTGTAGGTGTGGTTTACATAGGGGTGTGGCCTGTGCTGTGGATGTGTTTAGTTCCATGGAGGGCATAGCTGGCGCCTACCTTCAACCTTGTGAAAGGATGTAAGCTGTATGGTCTGCCTTACCTTGTGTGCTAGAATAGTGTAGATTTATAAAACAAAAAAAGAAATCCAAAACTATTGGCATATTTTTTCTATAAGTGTTATAAAAATGTCATTATATAGACAGACAGACAGACAGACAGACAGACAGACAGATAGATAGATAGATAGATAGATAGATAGTAAATTGGGAGGGTACACACTTAAGGGAACCGAAGCGGGTTTAGTGTGGCATGTTGAAGGGAAGGTTAGGGTTAGGCTGTGAGGGGAGGAGGATGCACTGCAGGGAGGTTTAGGAGCTAGGGAGAGGTTACAGTTAGACTGCGGGGTGGAGAAGGTTAGGCACTACAGGGAAGGTTAGGACAGGGGTGCACCTCTCCAGAGTCCCGTGTCCGCTGCAGTAGGGCTGCATAAATCACCTAGAAAATGGGAAAATGGCCACCAGCCATTTTCCCAGTGTTTTGCGTATGCGCAGTAGTGAAATCACCAGGAAAATGGCAACTGTGCCATTTCCCCAGTGAAATGCACAGTAGACTCTGGGCACAGACTAGTGCCCAGAGTCTACTGCTGCGCTCAGTACGCTGCCAGCTGCTGGGGAGAGAGGAGGGGACCTGTCGCCCCTTCAACTCTTAATACGCCCCTGGGTTAGGTAAAGTGTGTGTGTGTGCTGTATGTATGCAAATATAATGTGTGTGTGTGTGTGTGTGCTGTATGTATGCAAATATAATGTGTGTGTGTGTGTGCTGTATGTATGCAAATATAATGTGTGTGTGTGTGCTGTATGTATGCAAATATAATGCGTGTGTGTGTGCTGTATGTATGCAAATATAATGCGCGTGTGCTGTATGTATGCAAATATAATGCGTGCGTGTGTGTGCTGTATGTATGCAAATATAATGCGTGTGTGAGTGCTGTATATATGCAAATATAATGCGTGTGTGTGTGCTGTATGTATGCAAATATAATGCGCGCGTGTGTGTGTGTGCTGTATGTATGCAAATATAATGCGTGTGTGTGCTGTATGTAAGCAAATATAATGTGTGCGTGTGTGTGCTGTATGTATGCAAATATAATGCGTGTGTGCTGTATGTATGCAAATATAATGCGTGTGTGTGTGTGTGCTGAATGTATGCAAATATAATGCGTGTGTGTGCTGTATGTATGCAAATATAATGCGTGTGTGTGCTGTATGTATGCAAATATAATGCGTGTGTGTGTGCTGTATGTATGCAAATATAATGCGTGTGTGTGTGCTGTATGTATGCAAATATAATGCATGTGTGTGCTGTATGTATGCAAATATAATGCGTGTGTGTGTGCTGTATGTATGCAAATATAATGCGTGTGTGTGTGCTGTATGTATGCAAATATAATGCGTGTGTGTGTGTCCTGTGTGTATGCAAATATAATGTGTGTGTGTGTGTGCTGTATGTATGCAAATATAATGTGTGTGTGTCCTGTATGTATGCAAATATAATGCACGTGTGTGTGCTGTATGTATGCAAATATAATGTGTGTGTGTGTGTGTGTGTGTGCTGTATGTATGCAAATATAATGCGTTTATGTGTGCTGTATGTATGCAAATATAATGTGTGTGTGTGTGTGTGCTGTATGTATGCAAATATAATGTGTGTGTCCTGTATGTATGCAAATATAATGCACGTGTGTGTGTGTCTGTGTGTGTGTGTGTGCTGTATGTATGCAAATATAATGTGTGTGTGTGTGCTGTATGTATGCAAATATAATGCGTGTGTGTGTGCTGTATGTGTGCAAATATAATGTGTGTGTGTGTGTGTGTGCTGTATGTATGCAAATATAATGTGTGAGTGTGTGCTGTATGTATGCAACTATAATGCGTGTGTGTGTGCTGTATGTATGCAAATATAATGCATCTGTGTGTGCTGTATGTATGCAAATATAATGCGTGTGTGTGTGTGCTATATGTATGCAAATATAATGCGTGTGTGTGTGCTGTATGTATGCAAATATAATGCGTGTGTGTGTGCTGTATGTATGCAAATATAATGTGTGTGTGTGTGCTGTATGTATGCAAATATAATGTGTGTGTGTGCTGTATGTATGCAAATATAATGCGCATGTGCTGTATGTATGCAAATATAATGCGCGCGTGTGTGTGTGCTGTATGTATGCAAATATGTGTGTGATGTATGTATGCAAATATAATGTGTGTGTGCTGTATGTATGCAAATATAATGTGTGTGTGCTGTATGTATGCAAATATAATGCGTGTGTGTGTGCTGTATGTATGCAAATATAATGTGTGTGTGTGTGTGCTGTATGTATGCAAATATAATGCGTGTGTGTGTGGTGTATGTATGCAAATGCGTGTGTGTGTGTGCTGTATGTATGCAAAATGCGTGTGTGTGTATGTGCTGTATGTATGCAAATGCGTGTGTGTGTGTGTTGTATGTGTGCAAATATAATGCCGAAGCTGTGTTGTTTTTAAGAGCATAGAGAGCTGCACCCCCAACTGACTTTTTGCAGGCACCCAGCTAAGCATTTTTTCTACAGGAGAGCCGGACCACACGGACATTGTTTATACATATGTGTGTGTGTATATATATATATAAATATGCATGTCTGCATATATATATATATATATATATATATATGCACACACACATATTTATATATACACACACACATATAGTATATATATATATATATATTATAAACATACAAACACACACACACATATATATATACTGTATATATTGTAATAGGATCACTGGTAAAGTGGTCTGTGGCAGGTACATTTGTCCCAGATTCCTGTCTTTTGTGTTTTAAACCCCCAGGAGAAAGTCTGCAGTGTAGCAGGCTTGAGTTTCGGCTTTTTGAAAAGCCGGTTTGGGACCTGGGGGTTGTGGGTGAGAGGAGAGGGAGGGCTCCACCCACGGCCACTCCAGGTTTTGGTTCTCGCAGCCTGGTAACAGGGTTGTTAGTTTTCCACCTGAGAGTGGCCAATATAAGCCTAGTGTGTTTAGGGCTGAGTGTCTCACCTGGGAGAGCAGACAGGGAGTTTGCTCAGAGACACTGGAAAACCTAACTGTGAGTGTTGTGCTGTGCCTTGTTTGCTGGTGAGGGCATTAGGCCCTGCCAGGTTCTGGTAGTGAGGGAACCACCTGTAAAGTTAGAGCCCGGCCAGGGCTAAGTTTTATGTTTATGGTTTCTTTTGTTGTTTCTGTTTTGCACAATAAAGACTGGCGCCGACCAGCTTGTACTCGCTTCCAGACTGGTGTGCTGCTTCCCTGCTGCTGTGTGTGTGTAAGGAAGGAGTCCCCTACCCAGGAGAGGGACCTCCTAATCTGACTGTATCACAATATGGTGGAGAATGCGGGCATCCACACACACTGAAGTTGCAGCGAGAGGAAAACTTTACATTTAAAAATTAAAGGGACAGACACCCAATTTATGAGTGTGGAAATAACACTGTGTCCTTGGAGTCCCATAGAGGAGGCGTCAGCCAAAGCTCAGAGAGGCAAGGTTCAGCTTCCAACCTACACCCCAGGACAAAATGGAGGACATTATTAAGGCCTTGCTCCAAGCTACAACAGCTCAGCAGGAATTTACCAGAGCTCAGCAGGAGACGAACAAACTTCAGCAGGAATCTACCTGGGCTCAGCAGGAATCTACCAGGGCTCAGCAGGAATCCACCAGGGTGCAACTGTTGGCCTTGGAGACAGCCCAGAGGCAACAACAGGTCGCCATCGAGGAACCCCGCCAGGCCTTAGCGGAAAACAGCCAGGCCATAAGAGAGGTGGTACAGCACCTGGTCGCCCGGCCCAGAGATGTTACTACTGGTCCTCCCACCACCACTCACTCCGTATGAGCCAGTCACTTCCTCCAAAAGATGACTTCGGGCGATGATGTGGAGGCCTATCTCGCCGCATTTGAAAGAACGGCCGAAAGGGAGAGTTGGCCCAGGAGCAGTGGGCAAGTCTGGTGGCACCTTTTTTGTCTGGGGAGCCACAAAAGGCCTATTTCGACTTATGCCTGGCTGATGCCAAGGACTATAAAAAACTAAAACAGGAGATCCTAACTCGCTTGGGAGTCACCACCTTTGTTCGTGCCCAACGGGTCCACCACTGGGAGTTCCATAAGGACAAGCCTCCACGTTCACAGATGCATGACCTCGTCCATCTGTCCTCAAAATGGCTACAGCCCGAGACGCTGACGGGACCACAGATCGTGGAAAGGGTCGTGATGGACTGGTACCTGCGATCATTACCTGTGACTCTGCGCAAGTGGGTGAGCCATGCAGACCCTAAGTCCGCGGACCAGTTGGTCGAGCTGGTGGAGAGGTACGTGGCGGCTGAGGAGCTGATGAGTATGCCCCACCGAGCCCCGATGGCGCACCGGCGAACTCCCACAGACACTGGTAAGACTGTTCCAGGGGAGAAGGGTGCTGGGCGGTGGAATGTACCTAAGACTGAGGGTGTAGAACCTGGAGACAGGCCTGCCAGGCCGGGAAGGTTCTTGCCCCGTAAACGACTAGACATTAAGATGACTCAGTGTTTCCGATGTGGTGGCTTTGGCCATATTGCCGCTAATTGTTCACTTACAACTGAACCTATGCAATGTGATACTGCTCATGTCTACCACAGGGGGTCGTTCTTTGCACAGATAGCCTGTACGGCTGACCGGCAGGCTGAGACTGATAAGCACATGTGTGTACTCACTGTAGATGGCAACCGAGTAGAGGCACTGTTAGACTCTGGTAGCTTGGTGACACTTATAAAAGCTGAGCTGGTGAACCCCTTGCGGCGTGAGGGGAAAACTGTTGGTGTGACCTGTATACATGGGGATACTCGATATTATGTTACTGCCGAGGTGAACATCGAGACACCATGTGGTTCTGCTATAGTTTCTGTAGGTTTGGTGCATGGTCTGATGTACGATGCAATATTGGGGAGAGACTTTGCTCACTTCTGGAAGTTGTGGGAAAGCCGTTTTGTTCCAGAGATGAACAACCCCGATCCATTTGAGAAGGTTGTCAATGTAGTGGAGGAGGGAGTTTCTTCTGAGTCAGAGTTATTCCCTTTTTCTACTATGATTGGCGAACTAGAGAATGCGGAGCGTGACGGTGGCCCGCCAACTGATGTGCCTCCCATTGAGGTGGGAAGTGTTGTTGGGCCAGGTGATTGTCTGCCTGATTTAGAGGTCAGAAGAGAGGTCTTTGCCGTGGAGCAGTTGAATGACCCTACTTTGGTAAAAGCCAGGGAGAATGTAAAAGTAGTTGATGGTAAACCCGTAGACCCTGATAGTCCTTTGTCCTATCCCCACATGGCAATGTGGCCGGATTTGTTATATCAGGTGACTAAGAAGGGGGAAGATGTTGTGGAACAACTAATAGTTCCCTAAGCCTACAGAAGAACAGTGTTGGATCTGGCCCATGGTCATATAACGGCAGGCCATCTAGGGGTAGAGAAAACCACTGAGCGAATAATGCAGAGGTTTTTCTGGCCCGGGCTTCATAAAGAGGTATCTGACTTTTGCGCATCCTGCCCTGAGTGTCAGTATCATGCTCCCAGGCCACATTTTAAGAGTCCACTAGTTCCATTGCCTATTATAGAGGTACCATTTGAAAGAATAGCGATGGATTTGGTTGGACCCTTAATGAAGTCTGCCAGGGGACACTAGTATATTCTGGTCATAATGGATTACTCTACCAGGTACCCGGAAGCGATCCCGTTGCACAATACGTCAACCAAGACCATTGCCAGAGAGCTAGTTCATGTCTTTAGCAGGCTGGGTATACCTAAGGAGATACTAACTGACCAGGGTACACCGTTTATGTCCAAAGTCATGAAAGAGTTATGCTGCCTGTTCAAAATCGAACAGTTAAGAACTTCGGTTTATCACCCCCAAACCGATGGGCTGGTCGAAAGGTTTAACAAGACGTTAAAACACATGCTTAGGAAAGTGGTCGACAAGTATGGTAGGGATTGGGACTACTTATTGCCGTATTTATTGTTGGCCATAAGAGCAGTTCCCCAGTCCTCCACCGGGTTTTCACCCTTCGACTTGTTGTATGGGAGACACCCAAGAGGGTTACTAGACATTGCCAAAGAGACATGGGAGGGGCAGTCTAGTCCTTACAAAACCGTGATTGAGTATGTTTCTCAAATGCAGGAGAGAATTGCTGCGGTAGTGCCGATAGTGAGAGAGCACCTGGAACAGGCTCAACAGGCACAGCAGAGGGTATACAACCGCAATGCTCGGTTACGCAGCTTTGCTCCTGGGGACAGAGTGTTAGTATTGGTTCCCACTGTGGAAAATAAACTTTTGGCTAAATGGCAAGGGCCCTTTGAAATCTTAGAAAGAGTGGGGCAGGTCAATTACAAAGTTTACCAGCCGGGAAAAGAAAGCCGGAACAGATATACCATATAAATCTGTTAAAGCCCTGGAAAGATAGAATGGTACTGTCGGCCGTCCGAGACCCTCCAGTAAGTCCAGGGCCCTTAGTTCCCGAAGTGACAGTGGCAAAAACCCTGTCGGCAATTCAACAACAAGAGGTCAAGGAGTTTCTGATTAGAAATAGGGTGCTGTTCTCTGACGTACCTGGGAAAACCTCGGTCATTAAACATGACATCATCACTGATCCCGGGGTTAAAGTTAATCTAAAGCCCTATAGGTTACCAGAAGCACAAAGAGAATCGGTGTCGTAAGAAATTAAAAATATGCTAGAGTTAGGGGTTATTGAAGAATCACATAGTGAATGGTCAAGTCCCATTGTGTTGATTCCAAAGCCCGACGGGAGTGTGCGTTTCTGCAATGACTTCCGAAAGTTGAACAGTGTTTCAAAATTCGATTCCTACCCGATGCCAAGAGTGGATGAACTGATTGAGAGACTAGGGACGGCAAGGTATTTAACCACTCTTGACCTAACCAAAGGGTATTGGCAAGTACCGTTAACCGAGAGCGCCAAACAAAAGACAGCTTTTTCAGCGCCAGAGGGCTTGTTTCAGTACAAGATGTTGCCCTTCGGGCTACATGGGGCACCTGCTACCTTCCAAAGAATGATGGACAGGATTCTAAGGCCCCATAGACGGTATGCGGCTGCTTATCTGGATGACGTGGTCGTTCATAGTCCTGGTTGGCAGTCTCACTTACCCAGGGTACAAGCAGTGTTGGACTCCATCTATAAGGCAGGTTTGACAGCCAACCCAAAAAAGTGTTGTCTAGGCATGGAGGAAGTAAAATATCTGGGATACACCATTGGCAGAGGCCTGATAAAGCCTCAGCTCAATAAAGTTGATGCCATACAAAACTGGCCACGGCCTCTGAATAAGAAGCAGGTGAGAGCCTTCTTGGGAATTACGGGGTACTACAGGAGGTTTATACCCAACTTTGCCACCATGGCAGTCCCACTGACTGACCTGACCAAAGGCAAACAAAAAGTCATGGTAGAATGGAGTCCTGAGGCAGGGAAAGCTTTTCAGGAGTTGAAAGTAGTGTTGTGTTCCCAACCAGTCCTGATGACTCCTAATTTTGAAAGGGAATTCATAGTACAAACCGATGCATCAGAAGTAGGTGTAGGAGCGGTCCTGTCCCAGAACAAGGAGGGTGAGGAACACCCTATTTTCTATCTTAACAGATAAGAAAAGGACGCGTTGGCCATAAAGTGGGCGTTAGAGGCTCTCAGGTACTACTTGGTCGGAAGAAAGTTCAAATTGATCACTGACCATGCCCCTCTGAAGTGGATGTCTGAAAATAAGGACAGTAATGCGAGAATTACAAGATGGTTCTTGGCGTTACAAACTTTATTTTCAGTGGAACACAGGCCAGGAAGCCAGCTGGCCAATGCTGACGCGTTGTCACGCGTTCATTGTTTGGGGGCTTCAGTTGTTCCGCTCCACAGGTCGAAACAAAGGGGGGGATATGTGATAGGATCACTGGTAAAGTGGTCTGTGGCAGGTACATTTGTCCCAGATTCCTGTCTTTTGTGTTTTAAACCCCCAGGAGAAAGTCTGCAGTGTAGCAGGCTTGAGTTTCGGCTTTTTGAAAAGCCGGTTTGGGACCTGGGGGTTGTGGGTGAGAGGAGAGGGAGGGCTCCACCCACGGCCACTCCAGGTTTTGGTTCTCGCAGCCTGGTAACAGGGTTGTTAGTTTTCCACCTGAGAGTGGCCAATATAAGCCTAGTGTGTTTAGGGCTGAGTGTCTCACCTGGGAGAGCAGACAGGGAGTTTGCTCAGAGACACTGGAAAACCTGAGTGTTGTGCTGTGCCTTGTTTGCTGGTGAGGGCATTAGGCCCTGCCAGGTTCTGGTAGTGAGGGAACCACCTGTAAAGTTAGAGCCCGGCCAGGGCTAAGTTTTATGTTTATGGTTTCTTTTGTTGTTTCTGTTTTGCACAATAAAGACTGGCGCCGACCAGCTTGTACTCGCTTCCAGACTGGTGTGCTGCTTCCCTGCTGCTGTGTGTGTGTAAGGAAGGAGTCCCCTACCCAGGAGAGGGACCTCCTAATCTGACTGTGTCACAATATATATTATATATACACTGTATATACATACATATATGTACCTGTGTTCCCACCTGATTTAACACCTATATGCATATCTATATAGATATGTCTATCAATATACACATACATACATACACAGGGGCCAGATATTATAATTACACTGACCTGTTGAAAGATTCTGATAATGCTGGGACCTGGGCTGCTTTCCTTCCTGAGCTAGGATACGCTTACGAACAGGACAGCACAGGAGGCGGAGCTTCAGACGACTCGTGGGCAGAGCTTCGGCGACCAGTGGTGGGCGGGGCTTTGGGACTGCCAGTGAGTAGACCCACCGAGGGGGGGAATTGGGGGTTAGAAAGGGCTATACTTCGGGTGGCTGGGAGGTGAGTGAGCTGGGCAGTGAGATGGACTGTTGGTGGTGACAGGAAAAAAAAACATTTTTTTCCTGTCTGCACTGCAGTCTGTGTATCCTATGGGCCTATTTCCAATGGGAGGCCTGGAGCTGTAGCTCCACCCGCCCCATTGTTAATCCGGCCCTGCCAGTATGCCAGTATTGTGGCCTGTTCCATTGGTATTAATGTGCAGAGGTGTGAGAAAATGACAGCATATTGTGCTTTAGTTATTTGTTTTTATCCAATACTGTCATTAGTAAATGTTACATCTAGATCATAGTTTGGGCTCCATGTAAGAGTGATACTAAATGCCGGTGGCGTATTTTGTTTTGTGTCACTGTGATACATACAAATATGCTGCTAGTAGTTACCACCGCAGGGAGGTCCAGCGGTGTCCTCCTCCTCCGCTGCATCCTCTGCTGTGTTGCTGTCAGCCTAATGCTGCCGGCGATGGGTCTCTGACTAATGTACATACGTGATGACCGTCTGTGTATGCGCATAGAGCTCAAACCCAGTGGGAACTTTAGAAACAGCGTTAGAGCTGTTTGCTAAATATAGCATTGCAGTCATCACCCCTTGTAGCACCAGAAATGAGTACTAAAAGGGTCATAACTACTGTATTTCTTACATGGAACTCTAAATACTAAGGGGGTGCTAGGGTTTTTTCTTCCCATCCCCCTCTTCCCCTCTCTTGTCTCTCCCCCTCCATGGCCACTTCCCCTGTCTGTCACCCATCGATGTGCAGATGCGTTTATCACCGGCTGGGTAATAGTTCAAAACAGCAGATTGAGGTGACGGAAGGGATGACGGTTTATGCACGGTTAGTGGTGGGTGGGTGATTTGGGCAAACTCTGCATAGCCTCTTAATGCCTAGAGGGACGGGCAGTCCTACAGCCATGGGTCCCCAGAGGTTTCCTCCACAGGGGTTTTTTCCTCTCCTGAGTGCTGAAGGATGATTGTTCGTGAGTCATGAGGTTTCCGCCATCTTGTTCAGTATCTGGATGGTAGATAGATAGTAACTAGATAGACAGTCAATAGATAAAAACCCTTTTGCATTTCAACCTTTTGACCATGTCGACCTTTTAACACTGTCGACCCAAAGCACTGTTGACCATTTACCTGTCTCCGGCATGCACATGCGCAAGCCCCAGCGAGCGACTGAAGTTCGGTCGCTCCGGGGTTCGCTACAAGACGGGGCGGCTGTCGATGGTGACAGCTCGCCCCGTTTTGTAGGCGGGTAGGGGGGGGTGGTTGAGCAAATGCAGGCGTTCCCAAAGGAACGCCTGGCGTTTGTGGGCAGCCCTACTGACATCACTAGTGATGTCAGTAGTGGACTTCCTGCTGTATTAGAGCAGGAAGTCCACTCGGGCTTGCGGGAGCTGAGACCCTACCACAGGGTCTCGTTGCAAGCTCGACGGTCGCGATAATCGAGACCATCTCCAGGCCACTCGCAAAGCTGTGGGTGAACACAGGGCTGGAGGAAAAAAAAACATGCCCATCAGACCTGCGAGCTGCTTCCGGCAGCGAGCGGGTCTGAATCTGGCTCTCTGTCCCTAATGCACAGGATATATACCCTTCAAATGTGTACACAGTAAGTGCAGCTCAGAATCATACACAAACAGGAGCCCGTGCAGATTGCTAGCTATAGGGGTATATTCAAATAAGTGCGAGAATAGCAAAAATTCTGCACCTGCAGGGTTTTTCCTACAGGTGCAGGATTTTTGCTATTCAGTTAGGTGCAGGGTTTTTAATTTTTTGAGGGCCAGGAGGTTTTATTTGCACACTTCTAGAGCATAACCAATTTTTCTTAAAATCCATAATTTTAGGAAAAATAGTCGGGTATTACTCTGGGATCCCAGTGGAAACCCCCCTAATGACTGATTAAGCAATTGTACATTTCCAATTAGCTTAATTAGTCATTAATTACTCACCTTTTGCAGTGCTACCTCCTCCTCCTGTTCTTCTCTCCAGCATCGCAGACAGCTTCCATGGACTGGCCAAGCACAGAACAGGTATGTACTACCCCTTCACCACCCTCCCCGCACATTACACTACCCCCTCTACCCTGCACCCTCTACACTATCCCCGTTACCCTGTACTCCCTCCCGCACACACTACACTTCCCCCACTACTCTGCACCCCTTCCCCGCATACACTACACTACCCTGCACCCCCTACACTACCCCCACTACTCTGCACCCCTTCCCCGCATACACTACCCTGCATACACTACACTACCCCCGCTACTCTGCACCCCTTCCCCGCATAACTACACTATCCCGGCTACCCTGCACCCCCTCCCGCACACACTACACTACCCCCACTACTCTGCACCCCTTCCCCACACACTACCCCCACTACACTGCACCCCCCTCCCCGCACCCAGTACACTATCCCCACTACCCTGCCCTCCCCACACACACTACACTACCCCCACTACTCTGCACCCCTTCCCCGCATACACTACACTACCCTGCACCCTGTCCCTGCACACACTACACTACCCCCACTACTCTGCACCCCTTCCCCGCATACACTACACTGCACCTCCATCCCTGCATACACTACACTACCCCCACTACTCTGCACCCCTTCCCCGCATACACTACACTATCCCGGCTACCCTGCACCCCCTCCCGCACACACTACACTACCTCCACTACTCTGCACCCCTTCCCCACACACACTACCCCCACTACACTGCACCCCCCTCCCCGCACTCACTACACTATCCCCACTACCCTGCCCTCCCCGCACACACTACACTATCCCCGCTACCCTGCATCCCCTCCCACACACACTACACTACCCCCACTAGTCTGCACCCTTCCCCGTGCACACTACACTACCCCCACTTTTCTGCACCTCCCCCCGCACACACTACACTATCCCCACTACCCTGCACCCCCTCCCACACACACTGCACTACCCCCACTAGTCTGCACCCTTCCCCGTGCAAACTACACTACCCCCTTTTCTGCACCTCCTCCCCGCACACACTACACTATCCCCACTAGTCTGCACCCCCTCCCACACACAATACCCCCACTAGTCTGCACCCCTTCCCCATACACACTACACTACCCCCACTTTTCTGCACCTCCCTCTCCGAACACACTAAACTACCCCTGCTACCCTGCACCACCCTCCCTGCACACACTACACTAAACTACGCTTACCTTCCCTGCCCGGCTTCATTCTTCTGCAGAGGAGCACATGAGCTGGTCCAGCTTTCGGAGGATGCGGCAGCTGGGCTTTGATGGTAGCAGATGTCTGGAGCAGGTGAGTTATTTATTTTTATTTTTTCACGTACCGCTGGGTTTTCAAAGGTGCATTTTTTTTATTGGCTACAGTCGGTATCAGGAGCGCGCATACCGGTAGTAATCCAAAATTTGTTGCGATGTCCACATGATTTTTTTTGCAGTCAACACCTCGCGGCCAATTAGATATGCCCCATAGTGTATATCCCTTATCTCCCCTTGACATGTACAGTTTAAAAGACTGCACTTTTTAGTTCACCAAGACAGAGCACTGAGCAAACTGGATCATTGGTCAGCTAAGCTTGAAATCACAGTACTGTCGCTATTGTATATACATACGCTTGTGAAAACAATTGTAAGAGCAGCTCACTTTCAAACATACTCAAGAGGAGTCTGTATTGCAGATTGTTTGCTATAGTGTCTGACCCATGAGAAATACTGACTTAAGCCATAAAGGAGACTAAGATGAGCAATACTTTCGTAGATGAACATAAAGTTGATTTTATGTAAAGGGTGCAGACCCTCCAACATGACCCATTCCATTAGGTACAAAATGCTCTGCTCCTGGACTTTCCTCTTAATTTATGATTGCAGCCACCTGTGGTGAAACACCTGTCTCATCTATTACCTAGTTAAACACAGGTGGCTGCAATCATACATTAGGTGGGAAGTCCAGGAGCAGAGCATTGTGTACCTGATGGAAGGGGTCATGTTGGAGGGTAAGGGGGTCAGATGTCAGAGTGACGCGCTGAGCATTATGCCTAGAGCCATGTAGACATCCATGAGCTGTGCTGTGCCTCGGTTACTGTAGTTGCAGTCATGCACGCAGCCATGACAGTCTGCATCACCTGACTACCCTTTACCCAATGGTAGCATGGTGGTGGTCAGCTGACGCTGTCCACCAGTGATCTGCTACCTCAGGGTATAAAGCTTGTCTCTGGACAGCAGGAAGTTGCCTGTGCAACATTGTCGCTACCTTGTGTATACTTGCCGTCACCTCGTTCCAGGTTCCCGTATCGTGATACCATCAAGTCTCAAGTGCCATCTCCTTGTGCAACAGTGCGTCCGAACACGTTGCCTGTGTGCTATACAAGTGCAATCTCCTTGTGCAACAGTGCATCCGAACACCTTGCCTATGTGTGGGAACAGGGTTTTTTTGGATATCGGAATATTCCGTATTTTGGAATATTTGCATACTATAAGGAAATATCTTAAGAATGACACCCAAATTTAAACACAGAATGCATTTATGTTTCATATACACCTTATACACACAGCCTGCAGCTATTTTATATATTTTCAATAATTTTGTGGCTCAAACAAAGTTTTGTGTACATACATGAATGTAGTTAGTCACCTCTGGCATAACAACTCTCCAAGCTCCAGTAGGTGTCCAAGATCTGTTGAAAGATCTGCTGAAATTTCCAGGAGACCCACAATTACCTTAATAATAATAATAATAATAATAATAATAATAATAATAATAATAATCTAACGCAATGGTGCAGTCAACTCTTAATATTTGCCAGCAACTAAGTAAAGGTTATGGGAGATATGTACTACTGTAAGTCTTGGGGAGTGATAAAATCGGGAGATAAAGTACCAACTAATCAGCTCCTAGCTGTCACTTTACAGGCTGTTTGAAAAAATTACGGTTAGGAACTGATTGGTTGTCACTTTTTCTCTCTCCAAGGCTTAGTACATCTCCCCCTATATGTCAAATGTGAAATCAGCAGACCTACAGTGCTTCTTGATGTGGGCAAGTTCATCTCTCCTCCTAGTGCACTTTTAAGGTGTTTGCCCCTTCGGCAATCTTTAAAAACATCCCATACAAGAACTGTGTGCATAGTTTGGCAGGATGGCTGATGTTCTAGCAAATGTACAAGATGGAAACTGTAGGGGGATATGTATCAAGCTTTGGAGAGATATAAAGTACAAACCAAATCATCTTCCAACTGTAATTTTAGCACAGTCTGTGAAATGACAGTTTAGCTGGGTACACACTGCGCAATCCATTGCACGATATATTGTTTCAAGTCAACGCGGATCGGAATGACAGGTATATCATGTGGATCGCTTAGTGTGTACACCCAATCACGCTTGCCCGCATGTCGTTCATTGCATTGTCCCATCTGCTGTGCAGCACAGCAGATGGGACGATGCAATGAACGACTCCATGCTGCTAAATGCATCATGCAGCTACACATTGTGCCGTTGTCCACTGCATCATGCAGTGTGTAAGGACAGCACGATGTATCGTGCCGTCGCATTGTGTCATCACTGGGTACACACATAGTATAGTGTGTACCGAGCATTAGAAGCTTATTTGTTGGCACTTTATCTCTTTCCAAGGCTTTGATACATCTCCCCCTTAGTCATTCATTTTTTTTATATACTGCTACTTAACGTAGCCTCATTTATCGTGTAAGTTCAGTGATGAGGCACTTGCTAGGACTGCTTTTATTACATGTCATTTTTATGTGTTTGGACTTTTCCTACCAAAGGGATTTGGTCATCAATTACGGCCCATGTATAGGGAGATTCAAAAGTGTAAGAAGCAGATGTTGAGGATGGCTTGGAGGCACTTCTTTTAAAAAAAAGCGCATCAGCATTGTGACTATGGCGATCAGCTGTGGGGGGCCTTTTGCCTGTAGAAAGGAGATCGGTTGCAGTGACTTACTCAGTGCATCTCAGGCCTATGATACTGGTGTCTAAAATGGATTAGACGAGTTCCATGAACAGGTGTCAGCATCTGGGGAGGCCTACTAAAGATCTTTGGGCCACACCATGATCTTGCATGGCTTCCAGGCACGTGTAGCTCTTAGGTACTGCATTTTATGAATTATATACATTTGTAGGCTAGGGGCAATATTCTGATAAGGGAGAAGTACATGATGCTAAAAATATTGGGGGTGGTGAGGAAATATTTCTGCATTTACTGAATGGTTTAAAAGAATGTGGCATGTTATGGGGGTTTGAGGCACAAGGTACAACTCTGGGATTCCTGGAACACTAGGCACAGAGCTAGAGATAAACTAACATGATACCAGACACAAATTATTAGGTAGGACAGACAAGATACTGGGCAGAGGGAACTGGATGAAGACCAGCAGGGCACAAGCAACAGGAAATAACAGGAGCCAAAAAGAATCAAAGCAGCCTCTAAAGATCTGGCACTGCTGAGGCCGCTAAATAAGGAGGTGGGCCACAGAACACTGCAGTCCCATGACTAAGGAATTAGTAAACAACATGATGCTGGGGAAGCATGAAGCATCTGGGTGACTGGGAAGGAGTTGGCAAGCCCTGCCACAGGTTCCATATTGGACCCTGGTGCATTCTGATAAGCAATTTAGTTTAAGAAAAGTATCCCACCATTATGAGGTTCGGGTTAACTTGAATATTAGTTATTAATATTAAAGCTGTTAATAATTGTCCACATCAATAGAGCATAAGCCAAGACTGAGTGACACACAATTACATTATGGGGTCAATTCAATTAGATACAAGTTTGCAAAAACAAACTTACATCATAAATCTTGTATACATTGCGGCAATGCGTGCACCTGTGAAATTTGAGATTCATTTAGAAAAGGCATTTTGCAGACTTGTGGCAAGTTCACTCAACTTTTCTACAAAAAGAGACCTGGTAGAAGTGCATGAAAAAGTGGGAAATAATCCTGGACCCCACAAAAAGTGGCAACTAAGATACTGTATCAGGACCATATAGAAGGCTGTTAGTGGCCATAAGGAAGGTACAGAAGGTTCTTACACAGTGTCAAATGACTGATTTTTGCATTTTTCTTTTATCAATGGTGGAAAAATTAGCAAGAAAGTGTTTTCCAGAAAATGAAAGTCCTAACAATATTTTGAGGTACAGAAAAATACCTGTAAAGTGATTTTTTATTGTTTTTATACACGTCTGTAAAAAATTGGAATACACACTTTAGGCTCCCATCTGCAAGTTCTAAAACTCCTCTCTCATCAATAAAACACCTCCACATACCAGTCCCACATCATTTACACCTCCACATACCAGTCCCACATCATTTACACCTCCACATACCAGTCCCACATCATTTACACCTCCACATACCAGTCCCACATCATTTACACCTCCACATACCAGTCCCACATCATTTACACCTCCACATACCAGTCCCACATCATTTACACCTCCACATACCAGTCCCACATCATTTACACCTCCACATACCAGTCCCACATCATTTAACCTATTATTGAGCTTTTTAGAGAAATTCACCTGAAAACGGACATGTCTTTGTTGACCAAATTATACAATTTAAACCCCTCCAAGTGCGAGATTATTCATTGGGAGGGGTGTACTAGAGGTTCTGCATTATGTCTCAACATTTCTACTTTAAAATAAATATTTTCTTTACCTTTTCATCTGATCAGGGGTATGCACACAAAATAAAGTGAGTTTGGTGGGAAAAATCAATCCGAGTTTGGAATTGAATAGAAATGCAATTTGCTGTGTGAATTTGGCGTGAAAATGACTTTCAGGACCCAACTCACTCCTGATTGAATTGACCCCTATGAATATATTATATTCTGTTGCTTCTTTGGTTTAGGTTTTTTTTTATTAAAGTACACATTACCTCATTGGTGGCACTCTTCCATTTTCTAGTAAACTATATTATTATGGAATGTCTTTTGTCTTACATAAAATTAGTATATGTGGAAGCCATTATTCTGCTGGTGATATATATATATATATATATGTGTGTGTGTGTGAAATATATATGTGAAATATAAAATTTTGATTCACATTGTATTGCCCATAAAATGAAATGATCACAGTATTGACTTGTATAATTATATTTTATCCTAGTCTATGGATGAGGCTCATTTTTCCCACAAAGGGATGATAACATCCTTTCCCAGGGCCTGTCGCCACCTCTGTGTGGTAGGGCATTGGCATAATAAAAAAGAAATACGTTACTATGAAGGTCTATAATCATAGACCCTCTTGTGCAAATATAGGCATAAATCTTCTAAATGTAGTGGGGTTCACTAATTTACAATGTGTTTCAAATGGATAAAACAGGGCAGATACATAAAATTACAGTGGTAATAGATTCAAAGTTCCCCATTCTTAGGAGATATCCATAACATTGTCACACATTGGCCTGTCAGACTCAGTTACCTGACGCAGCGCTTCCACTTTTCTGCTATCATGAACTTGGTGAGTTACCACAAGCCCTCTCTGTTGTCAGTCCCTTCAGTCTGCCTTGTGGTTAGCATTTCTACGATACCATTTCCCCCTCCGCCTCAGGATGGGCGCTGCCATATCACATGATGTCTTTTTCACCAATTCGGTCTGCAGTTCTGACCATCTGACTTGTACAACCTATAGGTTTGAAAGGCGTCCTCTTTAAGTCAGATTTTGTGTTCTGCCCTTTACAATTCTCCAGTGTCCGTTACATAACTCCAGGATGCTCAGCAGTTCTGTACCTGTTCAGTTCACCAGTGCGATATCACTAGCCATGCAGTTCTGTTCCTGTTTTGTACACCTGTGCAGTATCATCAGCCTTTCAGTTCTGTTCCTGTTCAGTTCACTTGTGCGGTATCATCAGCCTTGCAGTTCTGTTACTGTTCAGTTCACCTGTGCAGTATCATCAGCCTTTCAGTTCTGTTCCTGTTCACTTCACTTGTGCGGTATCATCAGCCCTGCAGTTCTGTTCCTGTTCAGTTTATCTGTGTGGTCAGGGGCAGATTGGGAATTGAAAGTGGCCCTGGAAAAAATCCCGAACATGGCCCTATGAACGCGCGCCTGAAAAAGTGGGTGTGGCCTTGCGGCAAGGGGTATGACCGCATGTTAAATGCTATGCCTGCAAGCTACTCCCCTTATTTTCATCATGCTGGGGGCATGCCCACCGCCCTAGGAGCTGATGGATATGCCCCCAGTCCCACTCCCCAGTGAATAATCACAGCATGTGAATAAATATTTTCTTACCTATATGATTTCTCTGCAAGAGGGAACCTGGACAGGCAGTGTCTTGAGTCAGTATTCACTATTCATGCTGGAGATCACATGGTCCGGAAGCTGCCTGTTAGCGTAGGAATAAAGCCAATGTCATCAACATGCAACAGAGGTTCTCACCAGTTCCAGTACCATCCCCCTGTATCTCGACAGCACCACCCCCTTGTCACTCTCCAATACATCCCACTGTCCAGCTCCAGCTCCTCTTTGACCCCAAGGCCATCTCGCTTTTGCCACAGGACCGTCTCCTCTGTGCCCCCAGCAAAACCCTCACAGCCCCCTTCAGCACAGTCTCCCTCAAATGACAGCCCCCTTAACATCACAGCTCCTCACAGCACAGCTTCCCACAACACAGCCCCCCACAACACAGCCCTCCTCAGCACAATTTCCCTCATATGACAGCCCCCTTCAATGCTCAGCTCCTCACAGCACAGCTTCCCTGATACAGATGAGAATGATAGATATTTAGAGATCTCTCCAGACTCCATCTCCCTGTGATCAGCCCAGCCCGACCTGTCATATCACCTGACAGCATGCATGCATGCCGCGCATGGTCTCCCAGTCCTCCCAGCAGCCAGCCCAGCCGAATTGGCAATGGGTATTGCCATTGTCCTTCCCCAGCCAAATAAACCCTTGACCTCTCGTGGCTAGCCTAGCTTCAACTGCTACCTCCAGTCACCACTGACTGCAGCCAGCCCGATTGCCCCCTCTCCACCCTCTCCACCCTCCCCTCCCCAGGCTGTTAACTTCAGACTCAGAGCCTAGCAGGCTGCAGGCTATGAAATCAAACTTAAACTTATGAATGCCATTTAGTCGCTATTGAGCGCTGCAAGTCGCTTAAAAAAGAATTGCTTTCCAGTCCAATCATGTGGTTCCAAAGCACAAAAAGTTATTTATGTAAAAAGGGGTAACATGTAAGAGTTAACAATTAGAGTAAAAAGCAATAAAATAGTACAGCCCAATACATACGCGTGCGCACTGGTCCCAGTATACAGTCATCAGTCCTGAAGTCTGTGGTCGCAAAGAAGATGTGTGTGCACTGGGGTCAGGATACAGCCTATATACCTTACAGGTTTCAGAGTTAACAAAGGGACAAATTGACAGGTTTTCATTGGTTCTTGCTTCTGGTCAATCTGGTCATTGGTCAGTTCATACGGTGTCATCAGGGGTATGGCTCAGTCTTCCAACAGTCACATTGTGTAGATTTCCGCCGAAGAACTGGTTAATACTGGCTACAACACTGAATACAAGTAATGACATTCTATTCAATAACTCCTATCATCCATAACTAGCGGAAGGATGATGCAACTTCTTTGCCGATAGAAATGGATGTCTGCAAATAAACATCGATTTAGTATGATACCAAACATGACATGTCCACTGTATTCTGAACCTTAGATCTCTTTTAAGTACATCTCACATCATAATTATTAGATAATAATCAGAGTTATTAAAGGTATTGTTATCTATAATGTGTGGGAACCATTTTATATGTATGCGTTCGCATATGTGCGTCTGTGTATTGAAATAGCAAATGTGCGTCTATGTGTATGTATGTGAATATGCATATAAGCGTCTAAGTGTATGTATGTGAATACGCATATGAGCGTCTATATGTATGTATGTGAATATGTGTGCGTTATGTGCATCAGCGTATGTGTGTTGTGAATATGCATTTTAGCGCATCGGATTGCACCGACACAAAGTAGCATCCAAATAACTCGTCATCAGACTATAGACGACTATATCGTCAGATAATAATTGTAAAGAGATCGTATCCGATTATTTGACTTTGACAAACTTCACCGCTTGGGAAGGGGAGAGTGGAGAGGAGATGATCGGGCTGAGTGCTGACAGACTGCAACTTACCCCACATTGCCCCGCAACTTACCCCACATCACCATGCCAGCCGCCACTGTAATCCACGGTCCCGCGCATTTTCAATACCCTCGATAAAGCCGATCATTGGCTGGGTGGGGCTTTAATAGGCTGGCCTCTCTTCTCGCGAGAGAGGCTCAGCCGCGGGGAAATACTGAAAAGCAGTCTGGGCCGGGCTGTCTGTGTCACTGCCTGTTAAGGAGTGGCAGGCCGGGTGACGCGAATCGGGGGGTGGGGCCTCATTTGAAAAGCGGCCCCACAAGCATTCGGCCCACCGGGATTTTCCCCGCAGTCATTAACGACCAATTAGCAGCTCTGCAGTTATGTTCCTGAACTTCCTGTTCAGTTCACCTGTGCAGTTATCGTCTGGCCTGCAGTTCTGTTCATGTTCTGCTAACCTGGGCGACCTCAGCATCAGCTCTGTTCTGTATATTACCACAGCAGCAGCTATTTGGCAACTTAGGAATGCTGTCTGCAACAGGGTTGCCTACCCTCCCGATTCGGGCGGGAGCCTCCCGATAAACGGGTGCAGCTCCCGCCCCCCCGGAAAGGCAGGCAAGCCTCCCACCTGCCGCCGATCCCCTGAACCCCCTCCCCATTACCTGATAAACCCCCGCAGCGGGGGGAGCACTGACGTGATTCGTGTCATTTTGGTCCCGCCCCCTGCTTCGCTTTGCCTTTTTTCTGCATTGTGTAGCAGGGGCGGGGCTAAAATGACGTGATCGTGTGGCCCCGCCCCCTCACGCCCGAAAAACCGACCTCAGCTCGTTTGGACCCACCCCCTTTTTCCAGCCACGCCCCCTGTTCTGCCAATCTGGCTGCTCCCTCCCGGAAGGAGCAGCCAGATTGTCGGCAAGTATGGTCTGCAATCACCAGCGCATACACCAGTACTCTGCTGTGACAACTGTACCGCTTTCTCCAACGACTGGCATACACTCCAATTCTCTTGCTGCCACAGCTGCCAGAGCTGTCTCCAATCACCATCAGACATCTGTACTCTCCTGATCACAACAGCAGACTCCAATTACTAGCACAGACATCAGAACTCTCTGCTGTACAGTACAGCATTGATCCTAATTATCAGTGCAGACATCAGAACTCTACTGTACAGTAATCAGCCCTGTCTACAACATCCAATATTGTCTGTAGACATCCTCGCTTTATCAGCTCACTAGAATAGCATGATCAGTATTCAGCCCGTTGCTGACTTCGATAGGTCCACTCCCTCTAGTGGTCCACCTCCCAGTACCGCTGTATCTGTATCAGCTTTGTTCTCCCTCTTATCAGGAGGAGCTTGATAAAACCCGATAGCTTCCATCACTCCACTCAGACACCAGCCAACCTTGCGGTCCCTATACCAAGTTCACCCAATCCTAGTGTCCTGACAACCAGAAGTTTGCATTACTATTGGGAGTGGCTTTTCAGAGTATTTGCATCTGTTGCAGGGAGCCTAAGAATTTTAAAGTATACAGCAATGTTATATCAGATTGGAATTATCAATAGGTGGGTTTATGGAAGATGTGCTGCCCCTTTAACCATCCACCCTATATCTAGTCTGCATCATTTAAAAAAACACAGAAATATACTGCTTAATGATATGAACAATTTAATAATGCTGAAAAAAACCCAAATCATTTCCTTGTGTCTGCATAACACTCTTTACATTCCTCCTTCAGGCACATTTGGGTTATTGGTATATGTACATCATCATGCATCTGTCACTAAATACATTGCTTTATGCTACTGTCTGGTTTTCTAATCTTTTTTTTTAATCAATGCCCTAATATCATTTAAGCAGCAGTTTGTTAATGAACACATTATATATATAAATGTATATATGTATATATGTGTATATATATATATATACATATATATATACACACACACACACACACACAGTACTATGCAAGTTTTAGGCATGTGTAGAAAAAATGCTGCAAAGTAAGAGTGCTTTCAAAAATAGAAGTGTTAATAGTTTGCATTTTGTTAATTGATAAAAATAAAGGGAATGAACAGAAGATAAATCTAAAGCAAATCAATATTTGGTGTGACCACCCTTTGCCTTCAAAACAGCATCAATTCTTCTAGGTACATTTGCACACAGTTCTCGAAGGCACTTGGCAGAGAGCTTGTTCCAAACATCTTGGAGAACTAGCCACTTCTGAGGAAGCCCTGTCACATGGTGAAACGTCGGACAAAAGAAATACCGTGTCTGCCGGCAGACCCCATATCTATTGCATCCCCAAGAAGGCAAGCCCGGAATTGGGGTAGAGCATAGCACCTAAGGGTGTCTCCCCCATCACTTTACACAGATTATTGTGAACTTTCATTCAGTAAACACTGTGATTATTGACTACTGTCAACGGTTTCACTCTGCAGAAATGTTTTAACCATAGGTGCAGCAAGTAATCCGCTCCATAGCGTTTTTCTGCACATTGAATCTATGAATTTTTTAATATTCTTTTTAGTATTTTGTCATGTTTTATGTTGTTTTACATGTTGCTTATATGTAGTATACCGGTATTAGGAACTACAGTATACTTGTGTATGCCATTGACTTGTAATTTTTATAAATAATTGTTTTAATTTACTTTCACCTTTGTGTACTATATACAAATAAATATTTATCTACTCTCATTCCATATCTACACTTTTTCTGCGCTGGAGGTACCTTCCCCTCTCTTTTTTCTAACATATATGCATTGAGGGTAGAGTGGAGTGTGCCCTCCCACTTCCTAGCAGCAGTATAAGTATTAGGGGATCTATATTGATCGAAGCACAGGGTTCACTCTCTGTTTTTTCACTTCTGTGGATGTAGGCTTGCTGAAATCCTTCTGTTTCTTCATGTAATCCCAGACAGACTCGATGATATTGAGATCAGGGCTCTGTGGGGGCCATATCATCACTTTGTCGAAACTGGATTATTGGCTGCGACAAGACCAGTTTAAAATTGAATCGCAGCGACACCATCTTGCGACTGGCTGCAAGACACCATTTTGCGAAATGGCCGCCTAAGCGCCATTTTAGATAAACTCACATTTTAGTACATGTGGCGATAATACTATTAGCATCATGCGAATGCATCTGTGACCATCGCCATAGGTTACGGCGATTCACCAACAGCCCATTTCATTACTTTACGTATTATAAAGGATATATATTTCAGAAATGGCTTTACAGTATGCCAAAATTGATTGCATTAGCTGAATAAAGCAAATGGCCAAGTGACAACTAGCCTGTGTAGATAAGCTTCCTGGAATATCGTCTGCTCTCACTCCAGGTGGTTTGGCTAGAATACACACCTTACATTAGCAGGCTTCCTGCAATGACATGATTTCAAAGACTAGAGTGTCATCTTAGGTCTGTCTCTTGTAGCTGGGCTATTTGCATTTCACACAAGAGACTGGGAGAATAAAGAGTTTTTCTTTTGAAGCCTGGGACAGGTGGGGGGGACTGCTGACAGAGTGGGCATGTGGAACTATCTGGCTCAGCATGTCACACTGCTAAGATGTTAACTTAGTGAGAGTTAAGTGCACCCTTCCTCATACACACATTAATATATCTTTATATCAAACCCCGAATACTCGCACATTACATATTCACACATAAGGTTTAATAAGCTTTAAAGTATATGATTTAAGTTGGTTCAGTTAGTTTAAATGCTGAGAAATAAAGATATTTGATAACTAAGGTTTTATACATGCTAAGAAAGCCGTGTTTGGTTTCGAACTGATGCGTACTCTTTCAACAGAATTCTGGTACTATCGGTGTGGAGATCGCATCATGCATTCTCAACTTATGGACCACAGAAACTACAAGCAACAAAATGTATATTTTATGAACAACTGTTAGGATGCAGCATGGGGAGGCAGGAGGGAAAAGACCCTCAGTTGTTAGAGGCTGGACGAGTATTTGAACCAGCCTGTTAAATGCACTGTAACATATGCTTCTCCCCTGGGAACCAATGGCATAAGCAAGAAACTTCTCTATTGTCCTGTCTATTCTGGGGGGGTATAAACATGTGTGCTCAAACACTGGGTCTTTAGTCTTCTTGCTGAATGCTGATTGACGGAGGTTTTCTTTCTGAATGCCAGGATCTGGTCCAGAGGTGCTGCGTATGTATACTGTACTTGGGTCTGTATAATTCCTTTGCGCTAAATTGTACACAGATCATAGCGTGTAACTGACTGTACTTTTACTTGAATAATACTTTGTGCTTTGGAACCACATGTTCTGAGTCTGGAGTCTCTATTTATTGTATGACTGCGTACGCAAATTAGCGTCATCCTTAGAGGTTTATAAGAAGGATTTTAGAAGGTACAGGCAGGGGTATATAGAGGTTCTTTACACTGAAGATAGTTCTTAATGACATTTTCTGTATGTTTGGGGTCATTATCCTGTTGCAGAATAAATTTGGAGACACCTCCCAGATGGTATTGCATGATGGATATGATACATGCCTGTACTTCTCAGCATTGAGGACACTTGCCGTTTGTGGGCGGCCATACTGACATCACTCGTGATGTCAGTAGTGGACTTCCGGCTCTATTAGAGCTGGAAGTCCACTTGGCATTGCGAGTGCTGAGACCCTACCACAAGGGTCTCCTCGCAATGCCGATGTAATCGCGACCATCGCCAGGCCACTCGCACAAGCTGTGGGTAGTCACCCACAGCTTTGTTTGCGGCCTGGAAGCCGAATTACAAAAAAATAGGGACGCTCTGATTCAGAGCGAGTGCACGAAAATAGCATACGCCTTTGAATCAGGCCCATAGTCACAATGTTCACATTCATAATGTCGACATTGAACATGTCATGTGCAGAATGTCAGCATTCTTCACGGACCGGAGAGTTAGGCTTATGTGACAGGAGGGGAGGTTAGGGTTATGTGACAGGAGGGGAGGGTTAGGGTTATGTTACAGGAGGAGAGGGTTAGGCACTAGGAGGAGGTTTAGCTCAAAAGTGCTGGCGGAAGTCATCATTACTTGATCGCCGAACCAGATAAGTCACCACTAGACTTCTAGGAATGTTTTGTTGACATACATATCGACATGAATGTCGATGGCCTCAATGCCGACATGTCAAACATCTGTCCTTCAATGTATGAAAGTAGAGATGAGTGTGTTCAGTTTCCTGGAAACCAAACCCACCCGAACTTAAGGTGTCCGAGTTGATCCGAGTCCAGGCCAGGGTATTCCTGCCATTCTCGGATCCGAAAACGAGCCATAACATCCTCTTCTATGTCTCTGCGTCGGATCTCTGTGTTTTGGTTTCTGTCACTTCTATCTGTCGGATCCAATCAGCGCCCACTACCATGGTAACAGGCCACTGGTTGGCTGAGAATGGCTGTCTCTCAGCCAACCAGTGGCCTGTTAAAATGGTAGTGGCCGCTGATTGGATCCGACAGGCAGAAGTAACAGAAACGAGGGGGACCTGTCAGCAGCGGCTGCAGCGCAGAGAGAGGTGGGGACTACTGCTGGGCACAGGAGCCTTTCTGTGGCTGCTGCTGGGTAAAGCTGCACAACAACAAAGGTAAGCAGCATAGCTGCTCGTGAGAGGGAGGAATGATGAAAAGGAGGAATAATGAGAAAGAGGGTGTCACGTCTGAGGGTTGGTTTGGGTAGGAACAGGCGTAGGAGGCTGAAGGGGAGATAAAGATACAGCAGTGGATGATGAGCCTGAAAGCAAGGACAGAAATAGAATGTTTCTAGTAAACAGCAGGTTGGAAAGAGAACTGGAGATGATAATACTGAATGAATGAGCTGAATCGGATTGGGATCGATAATGCTGGATCGAGTGTTGGATCGGTTTGAGACCGATGTTGATGATGTGAAGAACTTGATGGATTTGAATCTGAAGTTGAAGAATTGTTTAACTTGATCGGTTTGAGACCAATGTTTTAGAATTGAAGAATTTAATTGATATGGATGTCATATTAATGAATTGATGAACTTGATCGGTTGGGACCGAAGTTTATGATTGAGGAACTTAATTGATATGAGTCCTATGATGATGAATTGATGAACTTGATCGGTTGGAACTGATGTTGATCATTTGAGGAACTTAATTGATATGAGACCGATTTTGGTGAATTCAAGAACTTAATCGGTTTGAGACCGATGCTGATGAATAGCAGTACTGGATCAGTTTGGGACTGATGATGATGAGTTGCAGTACTGGGTCGATTTGGAACCGATACTGATGAATTGCAGTACTGGATCGGTTTGGGACCACTGATGAGGTGTTGCAGTACTGGGTCGGTTTGGAACCAATGATGGAAGTATCGAATGGGACCGATGGTTGGTGGTGTCGGCTGAGACCGATAATTGGGGCCGATGGTTGTAGTTAGGAACAAGTCTCAGTGGATAACCCAGACTGGAGCACAGATGGTATGGAGACTTGCAACCAGACTTGGAGCTGGAATCACACGGATTGGAACCGTTCAGATACATAGTACCTGGGAGCTCAGCACAGAGCTGTAAATTCAGCAGAAGTGATGTTGTACTGGCAATGGAGGCCAGTCAGGAAATGGAATTTATAGGGGTGGATCCCCAAGGATTGGATGCTGAGATCAGCTAGTCTGGGAGCAGCACTCTGAGTGGTGGAGGAAAGTCAGGTGACTGTATCCAACATGGCTGCGCCCATACTGAGTTTTGGAGGGAAGTCAGATGTGCAACCTGAGTGCTAGCATGCTGAGTAAACACACTGAAAGCACAGAGCAGTACCTGTGCGGACAGACCTCATAGCCAACTGAATGCAATGTGCAGTGCAGACGGACCTCTGTGTCATCCGGGAGTGAGGTGTGGTCACAACGCGAGTGAACCTCAGAGCTAGCTGGAATAACACTGCAGAGGTAAAACATAGGAGAATATTAGAAAAATTAGTCAGGATCGTGACAGAGGGATGATGAGAAAGAGGGAGGATGACTGATTAGAAGTAGGGATGAGGAATGATGAGAAGTAGAGATGATGAGAAGTATAAATGAATGAGTGTGAGGAGGAGGAATGATGAGGTGGAGGGACTCTTCCATGGTATAATGTATATAAGGGGCTCTACTGTGGTGTAACGTGTATAACGTGTATAAGGGACTCTACTGTGGTGTAACATGTAAAAGGGGCTCCACTGTGGTGTAACATGTAGAAGCGTCTCTACTGTAGTGTAACCTGTATAAGGGGCTCTACAGTGATGTCAAGTGTATAAAGGGCTCTAATGTGTGGCGTAACATGCATAAGGGGTACTACTGTGTGACATAATGTGTAAGGTGCTGTACTGTGTGGCATAATGTGTTATAACGGGCATTATTAGTGTGGAATAATGTGTATAGGCATCACTGTGTCATGAAACCACACCCCCTTTTCAGAAGAACGCTCTCTATGTTTTTGATTTTTTTTGGGCGGGGCAAATTACTGCCTTCACCGGGTGACAAAAATCCTAGTTTAGGCCCTGAGGGAAGTCTGTAGCCTCAGGGTGATCGGCGGCAGAAGATACTGGCAGCCTGGAATGGTGATCCTCTCGTTGACGCGGGCTTTGTTGGCAAGACCGTTTACCTGATTTGAGGAGTCCATGAAAGGCTTCCAAGGTACAGCAGCAGAATGTGGTCAGAGCTATTTCTATGCTATGGGGTCTCTGAGACATGGAGGAGGGAATGATAGCTGTGTAATAGGCCACTCATGTAAGGGTCCAGGGCTCCTCCAGCGGCTTCCTGTAGAGGAGGGTCCAGGGCGCAGGGACTTGTTATCATGGAGTGGATATATGGGAGACTGGGGCCTGCTCTTTACCCTATAGTCAGGTGTATCTGACACCCACAGGAAGCTCACACACCCGCATTCTCAGAGTTCATCACCCTGACATCAGGAAGTCCCAGCATGGCATGCTGCCATTTGTTGCCCCACAAGCCTGGCTGCAATGTCTGAACCTTTGAAGCCTCCTCTCTTGCTTGTTATTCCAAATATAATTTTTGGGGGGAGTTATCTTAAGTATCACTTACACGGTCAAATTTTCCCTGGTCAATTTGAACATAACTATATCGATCATATCGTTATCGTTCAAATTGACCAGTTTCTGGCCCCTTCAAATGACCAAACGATAGTCGATGTGTGGACACGGATGGTTGATATCGATATCGACCATTGCCCGTGCATGCAGGCCAACCTGGTCGATATTGACCACGTTGGCCTGGTTACTATAGGGACCTGCAATAGTTAATTATGTGTCATTATAGTCGATGGGGGGTTGGTGCATGTGCTGGATGTTCGATATCAAACATCCAGCACATGCAGGACGATCAGACAACGATCATTATCGTTATCTGATCGACCAGAAGTCTGACCACGTGTATGCACCATTACTCTTTGATCCATTTTGTATATGTAAGCAGCTGTGGCCAGAATCATGCTTGGTCATCTATCTCACCATTAAGGCATGCACATATTACCCTAACCATGCTTGCCTACTTTTGAAAAAGCATTTCAGGGAGATTGTGAAAGCAACACCTATGACCGCGTATTAAAGTGGACGTGTAGGGCTACATGTCATAGAATCAATTTACATCTAAAGGTAAATGAGCCCCAATGCAGTTAGTAAGATTTACGTGTTGATGAAAACACACTGATACTTTTCAGAAAATGCATGTAGCCATAGGGATCATTGGCCCTCATTCAGAGCCGCTCGTTAACAGCAGTACGCTCGTTGCGTTCCGATGTTGAGAAACCGCGCATGCATCGGTGTAACACTGCGCATGTGCGTACGGCAGATTGCGAGCTTTTTTTCACTCGTTCGGCAAATTGCGAACAGGAAGTGACATGTCAAATGTGATTGACAGAACAGGCCGTTTTTGGGCGGTGACGGGGGTGGAGATGGAAAAACGCAGGCGTGGCGAGGCGTTTTTGGGGCGTACATAAATTAGCTCATGCAAACGTCCAATGTGTTCGTACCAACTCATACGTCACTGGCTGATCCTCTTTCCGTTCAAACTGCTCGCACAGCTTAGGGTCTGGATTACTCGACCACAATGGCGATGGCCTTGTCATCGATTTATCACGGCTTGTCAGATAAACAATCAAATTCAACTGAAAACCAGCTTGTTTTTTTTTTTTTTTTTTTCACTTTGTAATATAGCACAAAACAGTACGCACCTGAAAATCTCGGCTGCTAATTTCAGGATTACACAATCAATTAGCGTTTTTTGGTAGCAATGTATTTTACAATTTGGTTAGTATTTTTGCATTTTGTAACAAGATTGTGTTCATCTTTGTGTGTATTGTAACCTTTTGCCTTTTTTTGTTTTTTTTTAAAACATTTATTCCAAAGTGTTTTTTAAAGTAACAGTTTGTTTTAACCCTTGATTTTTTGCAAGTCCCAAACTCCGATTTCGTTTTTACCTTGTGGGCCAGAATTAACTATAAAACAATTGTCAATTAATGTCACAATACAGTTGAGAACAATTTGTATGTTTTATTTGCAAAACACATTTTTAAACAAATCATGTGCATTGTCCTGTACATTTTTGGGCTCCTTGTTACCCACTAATATTGGACACATATTTTTGGATTCAATGATATTTTTGGCACAGAAAAGAAAAAAAAATTAAAAACAATTCACAAGAAAGGAGAGGGAAGTTTTGGCCAGAAAGGAATATGGGGCAAGCACAGAAGGTGTGTGGGCAAAGTAGCCAGTGCTGTCATCGTTTTTTTCCCCGTTTGGCTGGGGTAGGGTGGGCGCCAGACCAGGTCCGGGATGTCCCTGGCTGGCCTGTCCAGAGGCAGATGTTGTGGCCTCTGGACTAGGCACAGGGCTAGGCACATTTGGAGGAATGGCTGTTGTTGTGCCAGAGGTGGAGGATCCTGATGTTCCGGCAGGAAGGGAGGTCGGCTCCATCATGTGCTGACGAACGAGCTGCTCCAGGGCATTGGCGATTCGGATGTTGGCCATGGTATTTTCAGCCAGGGCCTGACCAATGGTCACGTTGGCCACCGCATTTTGCTCCAGGGCCTCAGCCACCCGTAGCAGACTGGCGTCCATCCTCTGCAGAATCTCCGTATGGGAATCCGATTTAAAATTGAGTTCTGTGAGGAGTGCCACTGCCTGCGAGGGGGATTGCCCAGGACTGGCTTCTGCAGGGTCCTCAGCCGGATGTACTGGTTTCTCCCCTGCAGAGCCAGCAGAAATTCGGCGGCCAAGGCTCCCCTCTGGAGCAGACACATCCGCCTGTGTCTCTGTGAGAAAAAAGAGAAAAGAGGAACATTACAATCTACATATTGTCACAATAACATTTCAGAGTTGGTTACATCACAACATTTACCTGGGACAACATGAGGAGCCGCAAAGTCTGGCATGTCCGTATCCATGTTGGACACGCCAAACACCTCCACATCCTGCACACACCCCTGTGCCAGCTCTTCCAAATCATTAAACTCCAATGACACAGGGGTGCGCCATTTTTTGTTTCAGGCGATACTTGAAGTCTTGCCATCTGTGGGTGAAAAAGTAACCATTATTCCTGCATTTTTTCTTTTTTTGGTTTTAAGGGGGTCAAGTTTTTACTTACCGCCGTTTGACATCCCGGGCTAGATGGACATAATCACCCACCCTATTGACAGCACTGGCTATCTCCTCCCACATTTTCCACTTCTGGCTTACACCCATATTCCTGTCTGCCTGTGGCAGGATATCCACACACTTCTGAACCAAAACCTCCATCTCCTTTCTTGTGAATTGTGGCTGCCTTTTCTTTTTCCCTGCTTTGGCCGGAATACTGGGCCCAGCAGCCTCTTCCATGTCATCCTCCACACCTATTTTTTAAAACATTGAGAAATTGTAGCGTGCAAACTTTCACTATATTATGTTTCAAAATAATCCTTGTTTGGAAATGCCTGAAAAACTTAACGGCCGCTTCTTGGCCATTGTTTGGCTGGTCTGTATCCATTTCTTAGAGCAAAACAAGAAATACACCAGACCGTTTTTTTTGGGTCGTGACGTATTTATACATGCGTCCTTATTTTTCGTCCGCATCATTGATTGTACGTTCCTATGATCCCTCCTTAATTTGAGCGGGAAAATAAACACTATTTATGGCTTTGGCCGTCTCGAGTCTAGGTGGCGGGTGTTGGTTGTTGGAGGTTACGTTGGTCGGAGTGGATTGTTGGCGGGAATTGTATTTGGCGGTGTTTGGCGTTTTTTTGTGTGCGTTTTTTTGGAGTTTATCTTTCCGTTCGCTTTTTTTGGTGTGGTTCTTTTATTTGTCGTGTCTTTTTTTGGTAAGTTTTTGGCCTTCTTCCTTTTGTTCAATTTGGCTATCCTTCTTTTGTTTAAATTTTGTTATCTAATTTTTTTTCAATTATCCTTTGGTAGGTTTCTTTTGGCTCTGCCCCAACGACCTTTTTCTCCGGTGACTTATATATCCTGTATTGGTAAGTTTGGATTTTCACTTGTTTATTAAATGTTCATGTTATTTTTTTAGCAACTTTGGTTCACCTTCCAGTTTTTCCCTTTGGTTTTGTGATTCCTAAATGTCTGAAGTAATTAGCGCATTTTTGTCTGCTTCTTTTCTGTATTGTATTTGCAAACTAATTAGCGCATTTTTGTCTGCTTCTTTTCTGTATAGTAATTGCGAACTAATTAGCGCATTTTTGTCTGCTTCTTTTCTGTGTAGTAATTGCGAACTAATTAGCGCATTTTTGTCTGCTTTTCTGTATTGTAATTGCGAACTAATTAGCGCACTTTTGTCTGCTTCTTTTCTGTATAGTAATTGCGAACTAATTAGCGCATTTTTGTCTGCTTCTTTTCTGTATTGTAATTGCGAACTAATTAGCGCATTTTTGTCTACTTCTTTTCTGTAGTTAAATTGGTTGAGATTTACCGTTAGCAATCTTGTTTGTTTTTTGGGTCCCAAATTGTGGTAGTCTGCGCACTGTCGTTTTGCTCTTTGGAGAAATGTGTGTTTATCCCCTTTTATGTTTTGTATTTTACCCCATTTTGATTCCTAAATGGCCACCCCAAATTTTTCCATTGTTCGCTTTTAAAATTTTTTAGGCTTGGTAAATCATGACAATACCCCGGCATGTAAGCATCATTGGATTGTATCGTAAAGATAAGTATTTTTTTATTTTTTGGGGGCAAACAAACCTTACATTCAATTCTTGCCATTTCAGGTTGATCTTGGTCGGATTGTTGTGGCCATGCTCCCGGAAGCCGACCAACCTCAATCTCGTCCCAGGCGTAGGCATCGTAGGCGTGCAAGGCCCCAGATATATCGAACATGTGTCACCCTTTTTGGAATGCCCGATGATGAGGTGTTAAGAAGCTACCGTCTTCCGCCCCAAATCATCATAGACACTCTCTCATTAATAGAGAGTGATCTTGAGCGGCAAATTGACAGTCCTACAGCAATACCACCACTTACGCAATTTATGGCGGTGTTACATTTCTGTGCCTCAGGATCCTTTCAAACCATGGTGGGAATAGTTGCGGGAATCTCCCAATCCTCCTTTTCCAGGATCCTGAGGGCAGTGATGGAGGCCCTTTTCAAGCATCTCCATCATTTTATTAAAATGCCTTTGGATATGGGTGCCCTTAGTGTGGCCAAGGCCAATTTTTACCAAATAGCTGGCTTCCCACACATCATAGGGGTTGTGGATGGTACTCACATACCACTTCAGCCTCCAGCACGGCTGGAGGCCATTTTTCAGAACCGCAAACACTATCACTCCCTGAATGTAATGGTGGTATGTGATGCCTCCCTCCAGATCCTGTCCCTGAATGCAAAATTACCCGGGAGTGCACATGACTCATTCGTCATCCGGCAATCAGGTTTATGGCAAAAATTAGACAACCTACAAGCTGGTGATGCGTGGCTTCTGGGTAAGTGGAGACCTTTAGTACATAACAATGTTATGCTTGATATACAGTGATCCTGATGTTGTCACTTCTTTTTCACAGGAGACAGTGGCTACCCTTGCACGCCCTGGCTGCTCACTCCTTATTTGGCTCCCACACCAGGGCCACAAAGTGATTTTAATTCCGCACTTACAGCCACCAGGCAAGTGGTGGAGCGCTGTATCGGCCTTTTAAAAGGCCGATTCAGATGCCTCCACCGCTCTGGTGGCGAGCTCATGTATTTGCCGGATATGGTTTCAAAAATTGTGGTCCTGTGTGGGATATTTCACAACATCGCCATAAGGAGTGGTGTCCCAATGCAGCCAGAGGATGCCTTGCCTGAGGATGGCCCCCCCGAGGTTGGTCGGAGGTCAGTATGTGGGGGGGCCATACGCGATGATGTGGTGGCCAGATATTTTAGGTAATTATTGGCACAAAAGAAGTTCTTTGACACAATGTGGTAATGATTTTTGGAGACCATCTAATTAATTTGTTTATTATTTCCGATCTTCTGTTTGATTTCATAATCTTTTGGACTGAAACGATGACTACTTCCTGCTACCCAAAACAAACCTTCATGGGGACACATTGGATATATATTCTGGCCCCAATATTGCAACGCCACATTTGTGGAATCATGTTGGCATGCTCATTCGTCAACCAGTTCTTGATTTTTCTTTCATTTTTTCATATGGTGTTTGCTGGTTTTTACATTTTGTTATCACTGTGTGTATTGTTTGTGAGCCAACACTTTGGTTTTGTATTTATGTGGTGAATAAATTTTTTGAGCTTGTAATTTCCTAAATTTTCTTGAACATTACAAGCAAGTGTAACCAGGTTCACCCACGTTAAAATTGCTTAAGGGTTAATCCTCTAATGTCACAATTTGCACAATATTTAACTATGTTTTCTGGGTCCAAACCTACACCAAAAGGTATTATGTAGAATCAGTATGCTTTGGAATCTCGGTCTAAGCAGGTTTCCCCCAAAATTGGAACATGTAAAATGTACTAAGTGAAAAAATGTAAAACAAAAAAATGCCCCAAGCCGATTGTTAGTGTTAGCTGTTTCATGTGCCTGTTTTCTAAAAATCAACAACACACAATCTTAGTGACATTAGTTGCAAATACTTGCTGCAAAAGTCTACTTATGTAAGTGTAAACAATCTAAGATTTGGAGACAAGGAATGAGACTGAACTCAAAATTTAACTTTTTAATTATGAAAAATAATTTGCCTATAAAATAAAAAAATTATGGACGCAGGATCCCTGCCATACGATCCAGGACCACCAGCAGGCCGATCACGTGGCCCCGCATCATTTGGACGCACCCGGCTAGGTCCGCCAAACGCCTCTGGTCCTCTGTAGGTTAGAAAATTGTGGGGCTTACTACATAATTTAAGAATCACCCCAAAAAAACAAGCAAAACAGAGCTATCAAAAAATGACAATAGTGTGACCAAAAGCACAGTTATCCAAAAAAACAGAAGGCCCAAAAAAAGGACACAAAAAACCCCCAAAACCCCCCCCCCAAAAAAACAAACAGACAAGTTTGACTGTTTTGCCATGTGGGATATGTGTATGGGGAAATCAGCAGTAAAAGGTAAAGACAAACAGAGATATAACAAAACTTTTGTCAAACCAAAAAAAGGAAAAGGCACAGACACAGGATTAGATCAACACATTTTAAACAACAAAAAACGATAAAAGGGAAACATACCGTTCAGAATGACGGCTGCCCAGAACCAACTCCCTCGTCCTCCTCGGAGGTGGCCAAATTGCCCAACGAGGTGGGAGGGGTGATGACCGATTCCGGCGATGGGGTAGTCACGAGAGGGGTGGTTTGAGGGGAGGGGGAATTGGGATGGAGGGGAAGTAGCACTGAGGGGAGGGGGAATTGGGATGGAGGGGAAGTAGCACAGAGGGATGTGCGACAGGGTCTGGGCAGGCTGGGGAGGAGGGGGAATTTAGGGTATTTTGGGGCGAGGATGTTTGGCTGGGGGTTGGGGAGAGGGGACGAGAGCGCCGTCTTTGACGGCGATGACGCCGTAGTCTTCGCTCTGCCCCTAAATGATGGAAAACAAATTGAGGTTAGTTTAGAACATCACCTTGTTAAACGCTAATTGTTGAACCCCAAAAAATTAAAACATGCACATGCAGATATGAGTACAGGCCATACATGAAAACATGCACATGCAGATATGAGTACAAAGAATAAACAGGCCATACATGAAAACATGCACATGCAGATATGAGTACAAAGAATAAACAGGCCATACATGAAAACATGCACATGCAGATATGAGTACAAATAATAAACAGGCCATACATGAAAACATGCACATGCAGATATGAGTACAAAGAATAAACAGGCCATACATGAAAACATGCACATGCAGATATGAGTACAAAGAATAAACAGGCCATACAAGAAAACATGCACACGCAGTTAGGGCCATAAAGATAAACATGAAAAACAAAGTCAAATAAACTTACTTTCCGCTATCTGCATGCGAAAGCATGCCAGCAAGCGGGGTGTCTGCCGTTGCAGGTCGGACCACCTGCGCTCCAGCTGGCCGATCTGGCGGCGTGAGCCGAAGGAACGCAGGCGGCCACGTACCTCCGCATATGCGGAATGCTTTTCACGATTGGTGATGGGGGGAGGCTGGCTGATGATCCGCCTGTCCATCACCTCAGTTAATACCAGGAGCTCGCGCTTGGTGAATGCCGAGGCTCTCATGATGGCAATGGTGTATTTTTAATAAAACAATTTTAATAAAGACCAGAAAATTATTTTGATTGGCTAATGTATTTGGGTAATTAACAGGACCAATTCTATTGGTTAGTGTATGAGTCATGTGTTCGACAGGGCCACAAATCTATTGAGAGTTATGATAGGCTTGATGCAGTGACATGCGTAAGCTAATTTAAATAAAGAAATGAACCCAGTAAAATATGCGTGGGTAAAAACACAGAAAACAAATGGATAATTGCCTCAAACATGTATTTTGACAATTAAAAGCGAATGTTTAAGCTGTACGTATTCAGCGGGTAAACACAAACACGGACAAGAGTAAAGTTTATTGCATGTCAAAATAAAAAAAAAAAAAAACTTGTGACGAGCAATTAAGCTCATTGATATATTGATTGGCATGATACGATTGAGGGAGGTAGGCAGAATAAACGAGCAGGTAATCGGAATCTGGCAGGCCCACTTCCGGTTTGTACTTGTGCGTGCGTTCCCTGCAAGCCACATTGGGGATGTACGCTCGCTATTTGGCTCGCTCGTTAGCTAGAGGAGGGGTCGGTAGACTTTGGGGAGGAAGTTTAGCTGCGTTCGAAATTACAAGCGAGCGCTTAAATTAACATATTTCGGTACATACGCCGAACGTACGAACGGCCACTTGCGTCCGGGTCTGAATCAGGGCCATTGTGCCTTATAACCAATGCAGGGAAATTATACTAAAAAGCGAATTTGAATGTATATATCTCTGTTTTTTCTTTAATATAACAGCTTCATATGGTGCAATCAGGGAGATTGCTAAACCCTTCAGGGAGACAGGGAGATAACTACTATTTCAGGGAGTCTCCCTGACAATCAGAGAGAGTTAGCAAGTATGATCCTAACTTATCAGATTGTTGAATTGCATTGATTTCACAACAAATTGATTTTATTAATCGTGATTATACTCCTGTGTTTGCTTTTATTATACTGCCATCCTGTCTGCCACTGCTGTGCCGCAATGTTTCATAGATGCCCTATATTCTTTTAAACTGCCATGTGTTTGTGTCACTGCTCTGTCGCTTAGTAGTTTAGCCAGCCAGCTCACTGCAACCTTTTGCCAATATTGGTGAAAACAATATTGTGAGCTGTGAGGTGGTCTAAATTGATTGAAAATTACTGGTAATTAATGTTATTGAGGTTAATAATACTGCAGGAACAAAAACAGGCCCAAATTACATGATTTTAGCAGTTTTTAGCAATATTTAAACAAAGATCAAAACAAGAGAGGGTGGTTTTGGCAAAACCAAAACACGATGATGAATTAGAACCAAAACACAGGGGTCCGCGCACATCTCTAATGAAAAGGCAATACTGCGTCAATGATATAGCGACTTTGGTTAAAAAAAAACCCTGCTAATTTAATCAGAAAAATAAAGCAGCACAGTTATTAACCTTTGATTGAAAACACATACTAATCAATAGAGTAAAGTTATATGAAGGTGGACAATCACTTTAACAACAGTAAGACATTTATTAAAGTATCACTTTAAATGTAGAGTAATTTCAGAGCTAAGTCATAAATGTTTCTTCTATAACAAAATGAGTGATCCCTATTTTTCCTACGTTATTTAGTTTTGCGAGTAAAAGAGCATGCATGTGCGAGAGTCTACAGCTATTTATTGCAGTGTTATCTCTTTAGAAGTGACATATAGAAGGCCAATGTTATGTCTTAACAGCATAGTAAATTATATTTCATACAGCTATATATAATATATAACTGGGATATATCCCCTTACCTTGTTCAAAGACATAGTTATTGGCTCCACATCAATCCACTGTATTAGTTTATATGTCAGCACGTATATAACTTTTCCCTAAACTGAGAAAAATACTGGCAAAAAACTTCCAGTACTCAGTTCTAAGCTGCTTGTATACATGCCCAGTTTTTTTTTAATGGAAAAGATTGTCTACTTGGCAAATATAGCTGCTGATAGATTTATAGTCCCATATATGCTAAGTGAAGAGATACTACAGAGAATGGTAAATAGCATGCTTTTATATTGAAAGGATTGAAGACTGATTTTACTCCCAGACTGGCATGTACTACCTGTCGGGCCACAATAAGACTTACTTGGGGTTCCACTTAAGTGGACTTACACCCCTTTGCTGTTTCTACCTTCTGCTCTGGATATAACGTGAGTGTACCATCCGCAGCCAGAGAGCTCAAATACATAATATACATGTGGGGTATACAGGTATGGACAATATAGATACAGTATAAGTCAAATAAATATTGGGTATTAGACCATCTCTATACAAAACAGTTTTTAGTCACACGAGTTCTTCAGCACTGAAATCTGGATGGTCGCATCAGAAATATTTACATTTTCAGGGCTACTGCCCTCTGTAACTCACACTTTCTCCATTGGCAGTTCAGGTAGCCACGGCCTCCTTCTCTTCCCTGGGGCTGAGCTCTCAGCTGGCTCCACGTACTCATTCACAGAGCTAATATTGTAGTTGCAACCAAACAGTATCTGTCATTTTAGGACAGGTGAAAGCTGAATAGGCTTGAGAATAGATGAGTCCTGGGTTTTTTGCTGATTGGCTGGATTGACAGCCTTGTTACTAGGTAGATTAGCTTGATTTGTTTTGGTCAGGTGGTTGGTTGTCTGTCTAATGAGTGGATTGTGGGTGTGTTTAAAGTGGATGTATAAAAGTGGTGGATTTGCATGTGCACAGCCTCTTTTCATTTCTGGAGCCCATCCTGGAACTGAGTATGCAGCATCTCCTTGGCACCCCGGTTAGGTAAATTAATTTAATTGGTTAATAAAAGCTGTGACCAGGTAGCCAAGCTGTGATAGTGTCTGTCTCTTTATTTATTAGTTAAATTTAGTATTAAGGGCCTGATTCAGAGATGAATGCAACTGCAAATCACATGCAGATCGAGCAAATATTTACCATTGCACATGCGGATACATCTCAGTGCGCGTGAGTGAAGTCAGCAGTGCGTTTACTGTGCATTCATGCAGAACACGGAGGCTCACTGCAGACTGATTGACAGGAAGTGACCATTTGGGGGGTGTTGACAGGGGGTGGTTAGTGAAACGTAGGCGTGCCTGCCGGTTTCATTGCTGTTATGTGGGCGTGCATAAATTAGCCACTACAATTGAATACGCAGCTCTGCGTGGTAGAAGAGCTCCCTGGCCTGCATCAGATCAGACCTGCCACAAGGGTAAAATGGCCGCCGATGAACTTCGATGGTACCGATGTTTAAGTAGGTATACGTAGTTGTACGCAGGTGTGAAGGCAGTAGTGGGCGTCTTTATACTCGGCTGATCTTTGCTAACATTAGCATATTTTTGCAACTGCATTGCGTACGGGGACGCCGTTGCGGTCACATTAGCGTCCGTCTCTGAATCAGGTACTAAGTTAAGTAAGGTTGTTTTAAGGGGTTAATCAGCGATAAACCAATGGAGGTCTTATACTCTGCTAGATAAATGATAGCTAGAAGCTGATAGGTTGGTATGGGCAACTTCTCCGCTTTATCTCTCGAATGTATGTTTTGTTTTTTAAAGACAAATGTTATTGAGAGGATGAGAGGCAGTACATAAATGACCTGCACATAGGTCCAAATGACACAACAATAGTACATGTAAGACCAACAAGTTGTCAAATAAATGTATCAAAAGACCAAAAGTTGTGTGTCCACAGTTCTGCAGTCTCTGACAATTTTTAAGTATAACATAGGAACAGAAAAGAAGAAATAATATAGAGTGTAAAGAGGAGAGACAAGAAGAGAAGAGAGGGAAAAAAGTAGGGAAGGAGGGAAAGGAGGGGGAGACTCAGCTGAACCACCTACCCATGAATGGCAAAGGGTACAAGTTACGGAGGTCCTGGCCTAATTTACAAAAATCAATTAATGCAAGGGAGACCTGAAAGTGGGAGTTCCAGGGTTCCCATATTTTAGTGTAACTATTAGATGAACCCTGTAGGATACTGGTCATTTGTTCCATAGAGTGAATGTGCCAAATTTTAGCTAAGACCTCACCAATGGCTGGAACCTCCGTTTTCTTCCATGCCAAGGCAATATGACACCTGGCTGCCAGCACCATGTGGCAAAATATTTTACAAAGAAAAAAGGATCTCAGACTGCACACTCTGGACATATATATATATATATATATATATATATAAATATATAATTGGAAGTGCTACCTGTGGAGACCATTGATATATACACAAAGAAGAAATACAAGTGCACAACTCCAAATTAACTGATTATATATAAATAAATACATTTTACAGTAAATACAATAGAGGTTTTTGGCATGATCTTGGCCAAGATTATGGGCCTGCCCACCATATCCGGGTAACCTCTTGTCGGGCAGGTCCCTAACATACTAAGGTTCAAATCCAGAGCGCAGGACACCCCCAAACTAGCCCAGCCAAACCACCCCAAAGCACCGCTCTAATAAGAAAAGTGAAGTGTAAAAGAAATATTTAGGAGCAGCCGCTGGCCGCATATAAGGAATAAAAATAAAAAAGTGAAATACATATATATAAAAGAAACAGACAGTGAAGTATTAAAATGTGTTAAAGGAAAATGTGTTATACTGCAGTGCCCTGAAGCAGATCAGCAAAGCAATCCAGGGGGACCCACACCCCAAAAATGAACCAAAGCTGCACTACACAGTCTAAATATTAGCAGGACTTACCTATATTGTGCCCTGACTGGTGTGCATATTACATTACCAGATTCCATGCTATAACCAATGTAGTAAAGGTGCTAGTCTGAGTGGGAAGTGGCTCAGGCTTCCCAGGTGTGCAAATCAATACACTAATTAGTTTACAAAGAAAAAAGGATCTCAGACTGCACACTCTGGACATATATATATATATAATTGGAGGTGCTACCTGTGGAGAGCATTGATATATACACAAAGAAGAAATACAAGTGCACAACTCCAAATTAACTGATTATATATAAATAAATACATTTTAGAGTAAATACAATAGAGGTTTTTGGCATGATCTTGGCCAAGATTATGGGCCTGCCCACCATATCCGGGTAACCTCTTGTCGGGCAGGTCCCTAACATACTAAGGTTCAAATCCAGAGCGCAGGACACCCCCAAACTAGCCCAGCCAAACCACCCCAAAGCACCGCTCTAATAAGAAAAGTGAAGTGTAAAAGAAATAGTTAGCCGCTGGCCGCATATAAGGAATTGGTTATAGCATGGAGTCTGGCAATGTAATATGCACACCAGTCAGGGCACAATATAGGTAAGTCCTGCTAATATTTAGACTGTGTAGTGCAGCTTTGGTTCATTTTTGGGGTGTGGGTCCCCCTGGATTGCTTTGCTGATCTGCTTCAGGGCACTGCAGTATAACACATTTTCCTTTAACACATTTTAATACTTCACTATCTGTTTCTTTTATATATATGTATTTCACTTTTTTATTTTTATTCCTTATATGCGGCCAGCGGCTGCTCCTAAATATTTATTTTACACTTCACTTTTCTTATTAGAGCGGTGCTTTGGGGTGGTTTGGCTGGGCTAGTTTGGGGGTGTCCTGCGCTCTGGATTTGAACCTTAGTATGTTAGGGACCTGCCCGACAAGAGGTTACCCGGATATGGTGGGCAGGCCCAAAATCTTGGCCAAGATCATGCCAAAAACCTCTATTGTATTTACTGTAAAATGTATTTATTTATATATAATCAGTTAATTTGGAGTTGTGCACTTGTATTTCTTCTTTGTGGCAAAATATTTTATACTGATGATGAGATGCCTCAGGGACACGCACTGGCAAAGAAAATGTTTGGGACTAAAAGGGACTGAGATGCCTAGGATGGAGCTGGCAAGGGCACACATTTCTTTCCAAAAGGGAACCAGCTTCGGTCAACTCCACCATATATGTAAAAACGTTCCAGTGTCCATCCCACGATATGCCAACACAGACTAGAGATATCGAGGTGCATTTTGTTTAGCTTAGGGGAGACCTAAAACCACCTGTAAAACAATTTATAGGCATTCTCTTTTATACGCACACAGATAGGAGGAATGGGGGCCCCCGAGATATAAGTTTACCGGGCCCCAAGATTTCTGTTGGCGGCCCTGGTGCTAGCCTCCGATATCACGGCATCCATCAGCTTCCATTCAAGCCAATGGTGTTAGAGATTGTGTGTGACTGCTGCTGGGTTGTTGGTTATGAATGAAGTGGGTGTGTCTGAGTGCTTCTGGGGTATAGGTAGTGAATGTGGTGTGTGTGAGTGCTGCAGGGGTCTTGAAGGAGGTTGGGCCTGGATACTGTTGGGCTGTTGGTAGTGAATGAGGGTTGGGAAGGGGTGGGTTGTTGATAGTGAATGAGGAGTGGGGTTGTGGTTGCTGCTAGCGTGTTAGTGGTGAATTTGCTTGCATTGGGGAACCCGCCACCATTTATTCTCCAGGTGCCTGGTATGACTTTAGGCACTTGTTGCTGATGGTTTGGTAGACTAAACACTAGGATTTTAAAATGTATACTGTCAGCCAGTGTAGATACTGAGTGAAGGAGATGGATGCAAGAGACAGTGGCATATTATTAATATTATTATCCTCTATTTATATGGCGCCACAAGTGTTCTGCAGCGCCTTACATAGTACATAAAACTAATAAGTGAACAAGAAATAAGTAACTTACAGTACATTACAGTGAAGGACATAGTTTATATACATTGCTGCAATAGCGATTAAAACACTCACAATAAGCAGCAGGGAGTTGGCAGTCACCGGTTAGGTGCCCTTATGAGGAGTAAGGAGTAGAAGAAAGTGTAGGGAGTAGCATATGAGGGAAGAGGTCCCTGCTTGTGAAAGCTTACATTCTAAAGGGGAGGGGCAGACAGACAGGCATGACACATAAGGGGAAGATAGGGAGGAAAGAGTATTATGTGGGTTAGGATGAGAGCTGGAAGGCTTTGATGAAGTAGTGGGTCTTGAGAGCCCGTTTGAAGATTTGTAGAGAGGTGGAGAGACTGTTAGGGAGAGGGAGAGCATTCCAAGGTAGGGAGCAGCACAGGCAAAATCTTGGAAGCGGGAGTGGGAGGAAGTAATCAGTTGGCAAGGGAGGCGGCGTGCATTTGTTGAGTGAAGTGGATGGGCGGGAGTGTGAAGGGAGAGAAGGTCAGATATGTATGTGGGGAGGATTTTGAGAGGGCTTTTTAGGCGAGTGTAAGAACCTTGAATTGGCATCTGAAGGGGAAGGGGAGCCAGTGTAGGGCTTGAAGGAGAGGAGAAGCAGATGTAGAACATTTAGAGAGGAAGATGAGCCAAGCAGCAGCATTGAGCACTGATTGTAGTGGAGAGAGGTGAGAGACTGGGAGGCCAGCTAGGAGAAGGTTACAGTAATCCAATCTGGAGACGGCCAGCGAGTGGATGAGGGTTTTGGTGTCATTCTGGGTGAGGAAGGGTCTAATCCTGGAGATATTTTTTTAGGTGGAAGTGGCAGGACTGCGAAAGGTGCTGGATGTGTGGTTTAAAGGAGAGGGAGGAGGCTAGGATAACTCCAAGACAGTGCACATTGGGGCTAGAGGAGATAGTTGTGCCATCAATAGATAATGAAATTGTGGGAAGTGATGTAATGGAAGAGGGTGGGAAGATGATCAGCTCAATCGTGTTAAGTTTAAGAAAGTGCTGGGACATCCATGAAGAGATAGCAGAGAGACAGTTGGAGATGCGGGTAAGGAGCGAGGGAGAGAGGTCAGGGGTGAAAATTTAAATTTGAGAATCATCAGCATAGAGATGATATTGGAGGTCAAAAGAGTTAATCACCTAAGGAGGACGTATATAAGGAGAAAAGGAGAGGTCCAAGAACATAACCTTGGGGAACTCATACTGTTAGTGGAAGTGGGTGGGAAGATGAGTCATGAGATGAGACAGAGAAGGAATGATCAGAGAGATAGGAGGACAGCCAGGAGAGGGCAGTGCCACTTAAACCAAGAGAGTGAAGACTTTGCAGGAGTAGAGGGTGGTCCACAGTGTCATATGCATCAGAGAGGTCAAGGAGAATGAGCAGAGGGCAGTTTCAGTGGAGTGGAGAGCATGGAAGCCAGATTGAAATGAGTCAAGGAGGGAGTAGGAGGAATGAAAGATGGCAAGGCGGTTGTAAACAATACGCTCAAGGAGTTTGGAAGCAAAAGGGAGGAGAGAGATGGGTCGGTAGTTGGAGAGTACAGTATGTTAGGATCAAGGGTAGTTTTTTAAGAATGGGGGAGATAAGGGCATGTTTGAATGCAGAAGGGACAGTGCCAGATGATAGGGAGATATTGAGGAGGTGGGCAAGATGGGAACAGGCAGAGGTAGACAGGTAACAGAGGAGACGGGAAGGGGTTAAGGTGGGAGGGGGAAGGAGGGGAGGACCGGATGAGGGCCATGAATGGGTGCAGGGTGTGCTGTGCATATGGGCCCACACCGCACAACCAGCACCCATGTTCTTCAATACTTAGCACTCCGTAGTCCTGCGTCATCACCACAGCTCTCCACAAATCACTGGGAAAGTGGCGCAGCAACCATTCTCTCATCGATTAGCGTATGCACAGGGAAAAGATGGCCAGGAAGGTGGCCACTGTGCCATTTCCTCGGAGACCTGCGCATGCCCAGTAGACTCTGACACAGAGTCTACCCACTTGCCCTGCCAGGTAGAGGGGGCCTGGATGGAGACTGCACACAGGCCCTCTCCTCTCTTCATATGCTCTTGACTAGAGATGTTTCACTTTTTAACAGAAATCAGCCAGTTGGAGAATGGATATGATTATTGTACAGGGGCAAAAACGTCTCCTTGCAGTCGACTTTATAGAACTGGAAAGATTAGTATGTAATCCAGGCAAAGTAAAAAAAATGATACGTTCAGTTTTACCCATATTCCGTTTAAGTGGTGAGAATACACGAAGTAGTGACAGAAATCAGAACTACAGAAGAGATGATAGACCTGGACCTGCTAAGAGAGAGATTTATGTGACACCAGCATATAGATGCGCCGGAATGTGCAAGCCCTTATACGCCCACCTTCAATGCCTGTGCACTCTGCAACTCCGCCTGTGGCTGTGAATCCTCCGCCATCGGCACATCATCACCATCAACACTTGCACCAGCCTATGGCAGGTGCAGTGTCTCCTACTCAACTCCATCTAAACATGGCTGCGGATCTGTGTCTGAAAATGCAGTAGCTCCAAGATCGTACAAGAATGAATTCCAAAAGAAGACATGCAGTTGGGGATCCCTGCTCTGAAAACATGTTATACATATAATGCCAAAAACAGAAATTAAAATGTAAATGTTGTTTTTCAGTAATAATAACATGATACAAACAGACATGATGACTGCGAAGCTCCCATTACTGCCAGTGTGAGTGGCACTGCTGAATAATTTAATTAGATGGGGAATACCAGAGACCATGAGGGTATTTTGCACACTATGGGCCTAATTCATAGATGTACACATTGCCGATATTTATGCTGTTGAACAATTATCAGCCGACTGCGCATGCGTCACGGTCATACTATGCTCGCGCCAAGGTCCCTTAGCGATGCCTCTCGCAGTGAGGATTTCTTTACAAGTTGATTGACAGGGACCTTTTTGGGGGCTTGTCTCAGCTTACAACTGCAATATACGCAGAAATCATGGAGCCAGTTCCTGCAGCCATTCTGCCCGACCATAGGGTTACTCCAATGGTCAATTATCAAGGGATCTGTGACCACCGCTGTAAATGCATTAGTGTCCATCTCTGAATCAGGCCCCAATTTGCCAGGTCCTATGATAGTATAGTCCCTGCGGTTGGCTCATAAATAACATATGTTCTGCAGTCCTCACTGCTCGCATGCAATGGTCACTGTTTCAGCTTATGGGGCGCGATTCTGGCAAGTCTGTCCAGATTTTCAAAGCATCAAGATTCGGGCCAATTCGCCGGAATCACAGGTTATTATATAAGCCCCTGTCCCTCTTTTGTGTGCTCAGTTACCACTGACTAATAAATATGCCTTATCACTGTAAAAACATTTACATGTATTTTAGTGTTCCCGCTAGACTGTTTCAGCAGCGTGCCGCACCCTGCCCAATTTTAATGAATAGATGCCGTGTGCATACATATTAGCTGAAATATTCAGCACATAAGTGAAAAGATCAGTCACTAAGTGCATCCGATGCAGTTCTGAGCGATGTAAGTAATGTGACATTGGGATGCTCATAATGCCATAATGTTGCAGCACCGTAATGATGAGTGATGTGTGCAGATGCAAACAGCGATCTCACATCATCCACAATTAAATCAACTCCTTATAGCAGTAATCCATACCTAATGCAAATATGTAACTAAATGCTGCAGTAAATTCATAAAGATATCAACATCAAGCCCCACCGCACCCAACACCACCTTTGTAGTCATCTCTAGTGCCTCTCCACAGCTATTCTCAATACACCAAGCTACATGCATTACAAGCTTAATGAGGTATGTGCAGGTGGAATTACAATGTGTCATCTAACCCAAGTAAACAAGTATTGAACTATTCTCCAACTATTTGCAAGAAGAAGAGGCAGTGCACCGCTTGAACAGACATCTTGGTGCAGCTACAGGGGGATATTACCATTTTACTATGGGTCCTGATATAAAGCACATTAGGTGTAAAACTTCTTAAATATATTCATATTTTTCACCATAGGCCATCTTAGAGGTAATAACAATAATACGCAAATAATTATTATGTAAGAGATGTTTTAGACAAAATGTGCATATCACTTTTAAAGTTTTCATTCCTGTTTTTTGTGCGAAAATGTTGCAATTTACCTACAACACATTTTAGTCTACAGTATAGATTACACCTGTGTTTTTATTTGACTTAAATCCAAATGTAAATGAGCCCCAAAGCAGTTAGTAAGATATACTTGTTGATAAAACCACACTGATACTTTTCAGAAAATGCATGTAGCCGTAGGTATCATTGTGCCTTATAGCCAATGCAGGGAAACGATACTAATGATCGCATTTGAATGTATATATGTGTTTTTTTTACATAATATCTTCATTATGGGGGTAAAGTGCAATCAGGGAGATTGCTAGACTCTTCAGGGAGTCAGGGAGATTGCTATTATTTCAAGGAATCTCCATAACAATCAGGGAGAATTGGTAAGTATGCAGAGAGGGAAATAACCCCACGAAACATTCCAGTATCTGCCTGCGCTATATTAGGTGCTTGAGTGCAAACTTTAACCATGAAATGCACCAGTAGCAGCATTCAGCATGTGACTGCTGACTGACTACAGCAGGCACTTATTGTGTGCTTCTGTCATTGATTTACATTATCTACCCCACCCTGGTCTTTCAGCTGAATATAAAAAATATCTATCTTTCAATACATGCTATTGCAGGATATAAACATTATTCAGAATTATTTATGCCACTTTCTCTTTTGCAAATGTAGACATATTTATTGTAATTATATGTCCTTAAACTATATCTGATTTTATAACAAGATAATAAAAAAACTGAGCATTTTATCATTTTTAAATATTTTATTATTACCCTCCACCCATTTCCCCCAACCCATCACCCAATCCCCCCCCTCCCACACACACACCCCCCTCCCCCTGATTTTAATGAACCTGAAGATTATTTACCTTGTAGTATTTTAGCAGTGGTGGATTAATGAGTTTGTCCTTGCATACTAATAAACATTCAAGAAAATTACATTAACTTCACATAATGTCCTGAAAAAAACTTAAAACCAACTCGATCCAACTGGCCGGCACGCAGCTTCCTCACTAATAATTATCTTTGTTTTTGTCATTTGTTTTAGTTCACTCAAAGTGCTTTTCCAGAAGATGTTCTGTAAATGATTACCATATGTGTCCTTAATACAGAAATAGTGAGAGTAATTGGTCGAGAAACTCACAAAAGGCCAAACTGGGCCAGTTATGAAAAAAAATATGCAGTTTTTTTTTAATGTCAGAATAGCGGCTAATTACTTAACTGTTTCTCTGCTAGCAGGCCCTGTAGTGCATTGTGTTAAAGGTCTTGATGGCAGTTTAAGTGATGTTGTAACTACTGCAGTAGCAAAGTTGGTAAATTACACAAGATACCTGTTACTAGTAGGGATGTGTGCCGGACCATTTTTGCCGGATTTGGATTTGGTTCTAATTCGTCGTCCGGCTTTGGATTTGGATTTGCCAAACTGCGGTGACTGGCTTTGGATTTGGATTTGGATTTTTTTACAAAAATTGACAAAAAAATCTAAAATCACATAAATTGGTCTTTTTTTTCTTCCTAGAGTATTATTAACCTCAATAACATTAATTTCCAGTCAATTTAGACCATATCACTGCTTATAATATTGTTTTCAACATTATTGGCCAAAGGTTGCGGTGAGCTGACTGGTTACTAAGCGACAAAGCAGCAGCACAACGACACAGACACCACAGTATAAAGCACATCTATGACACATTGCCACACAGCAGTGGCAGAAATGAAAAGTAGTGCACCCACCCAGTGGGGTACGGCCAGCAGAATCACAGTACTTGTTTACATAGTGGGCTACGGCCCAAGGAGTCACAGTGCACAATCTTATTCACATTACACCGCACATAGGGCCTGATTCACATTACACCATAAAGTAGTGTCTCTTATTTATGTTACAACACACAGTAGTGCCCCTTTTACACAATGCCCACAGTAGTGCCCCTTTTCACATTACACTGCACATAGGGCCTGATTCACATTACACCATAAAGTAGCGTCTCTTATTTATGTTACGACACACAGTAGTGCCCCTTTTACACAATGCCCACAGTAGTGCCCCTTTTACACAATGCCCACAGTAGTGTCCCTTTTACACAATGCCCACAGTAGCGGTGTCCCTTACACAATGCCCCCAGCAGTGGTGCCCCCTATGCAATCCCCTTAGTAGTAGGGTCCCCTATGCAGTGCCCCCAGTAGAATGCCCCCCAGTATTATGCCCCCCATTAGCAGGCCCCCCCAGTAGTATGCCCCCCATTAGCATGCCACCCAGTAGTATGCCCCCCATTAGCAGCCCCCCCCAGTAGTATGCCCCCCATTAGCAGCCCCCCCAGTAGTATGGCCCCCCAGTAGAATGGCCCCCCCAGTAGTATGCCCCCCCAGTAGTAGGCTGCCCCAGTAGTAGCCCCCCTGTAGTATGCCCCCCCTTGTAGTATGGCCCCCCAGTAGTAGTAAGCCCCCCCAGTAGTATGCCCCCCCAGTAGTAGTAAGCCCCCCCCAGTAGTATGCCCCCCCAGTGGTATGGCCCCCCCAGTAGCAGGCCCCTCAGTAGTATGGCCCCCCCAGTAGCAGACCCCCCCCAGTAGCAGACCCCCCCAGTAGTATAGCCCCCCCAGTAGCAGGCCCCTCAGTAGTATGGACCCCCAGTAGCAGACCCCCCCCAGTAGCATAGCCCCCCCCAGTAGTATAGCCCCCCCAGTAGTATAGCCCCCCCCAGTAGCAGGTCCCCCCAGTAGTATGGCCCCCCCTCACCCCCAGTAGCAGACCCCCCCAGTAGTAGACCCCCCCCCCAGTAGCGCCCCGGCCCTTGCACAAGTAAAAAATAAATAAATAAAAACGTACCTGTATCCCCGCTCCCGCGCCGTCCGCTCTGCTGTCACACGCTGAGGAGGGAGCCGGAAGACGGAGCTCATGTGTGAGCTCCAGCCAACTCCCTCCGTGCAGCAGCCAATGAGAGTCTGGCGGCTGTGTGTTTGTGTCTGTGTAGGGCAGAGCGCTATGACAGCGCTCTGCCCTACACAATAGGAGCCCTGATGTCGGATTCTCTAGTGAGAATCCGACATCAGACGGCCGCCGTTCGGCCCCGAACGGGGATCCGAGTCAGGCGGTGAACACCCGAACAGGGTTCGGGTGGACTTGGATCCCCAATGTTCGGAGCGGTTCGGATTCCACAGAATCCGAACCGCTCATCTCTAGTTACTAGGTAGCTGGACTAGGAGGCACGTTGTAGATAGGACTGGATTAAGGTCTGTGGGGGACTCTGGGCAACAAAAGTGTAAGGGCCCCTATCAATAAAAGTTGTATATATATATATATATATATATATACACACAGACATATGTGTATATGTATGTATATATCTATATATATATTAACATATATAAGTATATATATATATATATATATATAGATAGATAGATAGATATGAACACACACATACACAGACATCGGGCTACCTGCCATACGGTATGGCAGGCCCCTGAAACAGCTGTCGGGTTGGGGTTCAGGATCATGCTTCCCCCAGTGCCTGTGCTCTGCTAGGTATCATGTTTTTTGCACTATTGTTGCACTTTATCTGCATTTGTTGCACAACTTTTTTGATGCTTCATTAAAATGCATTATTAACTTTCTATCATGGAGTGCGGATCTACTTTTCCTGTTGCTTCTATGTGTTGAGCTGGAATTGTGATATTTTCATTGACTATGAGATCTGGCACCCATTCTACAACTAATAGACTTTTTGGAAGTGTGTGCGATTTTGCTATACTGCAAATGTGTGTATATATATATATATATATATATATATATATATATACATATACCTGTGTGTATATATATATATATATATATATATATATATAAACACATGTGTATATATATATATATATATATATATATATATATTGTGATAGGGACAGGATGCTTGAACATGAAGTTAATGTGGAGCAGCTGGTTTGTGCAGAGACGGAGCAGTAGACAGCATGGTAATGAGATCCAGTCCAGGTTTTCCTGGGATCACTTGTAAGCCACAAGCAAGGCTAATTAGCAGCACCTGTTATCTGTTTTTAAAGTTGTGTCAGTGCAAATCCACAATGATTCTGACGGTGAATTAGTCGCCCAGGTTATAGGAACGGGCAGGGCTGCCAAGAGAAATTCTAGGCCCTGGTACAGCAAGTTCCTGGGGCCCCCCCCCCGCCATACAGAGCACATGACATTTCCGCCAACTATTGGAAGGGGACACATTGGCCCCAGCACATAGCAGCTGGATTAGTGTTCCCACTAGACTGCGGGCAGGGTGCTGAGGCTGTGAGCAGGGAGTCTCTGCAGGTGCCTTGGGCGCGCGCTCTCTCGAAAAGGGGGTGTGACCAGCCGGGGAGGAGGTATGTCTTTGTGGCACGCCCCAATTCGTCAAACTTGGGGCGTGCCCAGCACTTACATCGGTGTTGGGCTTCCCCCTGATCTCTCCCCTCGTGCGCACGATGTCTATTCATCTGGTGGTGATCGGTACAGGATGTGCTATAGCACGTAAGTGCAATCGCTATATATATATATATATATATATATATTATATATATACACATATATAAACACACATATATATATTTATATATATATAAAAATAAATATATGTAACGCATACACATATTTAGATATACCTATCTATATATATATATATATGTATAATATATATGACCTATATATATATATATAATGAATATGTTACAATATATTATACACAAGGATGGAATGCATTTATTATATTTATAAATGAAAAATATACAAACTGCAGCATCGTCACACTGACACCGGCGCACTCCTCGGCTCTTCCATCAGTCACACACAGAGCCCAGGATCACTCAGCCCCGACTTCCTTTCTGTGTTGTCTCTCCCAGGCTGTCCCCGCCCGCTTCCTGGAGCCTGCAATGGTGAAGAGTGAGAGCCTCGCGGGATGATGATGATCATCTCGCAAGGCTCTCACTCTTCAACAGGCTTAGGAACCATTAGCTCCACAGCGGCTCGGCGGCTGGGAGTTACACACAGTCCGGTGGCCAAGACATCCCCCCACACACACTCCCTCCACCCGGACTGCCGCCCGCGGAGGTTTTAATAAAGGTGTTTTTTTTTAAATAAAAAAGGTTTAAAGAATGCAAACGGTTACTGGTGTGCTGCGGCCCGGGCCCCCTGGCATGGCCGGGGCTGGGTAATCAGTACCCGCCCCCCCCCTCTTTGTGGCCTGGGGGGTGACTAGTGTTAAGGATCCTGGACCTGAGGGTCCACTAAAAGAACTGTGTTGCTGTATGGAAGATTCTGTGTACCTGCTGTAACATCTTGCCTGTGAATACTGCACTGACCTGAAAGGGAGCGGAGCCAAATGTTGGGAGGGGCGGGGCGGGGCTGGGCCACAACAGGCGGCTCTGTTAATAGAAAAAAACCCGTTTCATCTGGGGGATGTGGCCGGGGGCCGGGGACAGTGCATGGGGGTCCTCTATGTGTGGGGACCCCGGGACGACTGCCCCTGTTACCCTGCCTATAATCTGGCCCTGGTTGTAGAACTCCTCACCATCACTACACGCTCAGGGACTATTACTGACATCTAGGAAGATCAGACTCAAAAGACATGCCAACCGATAACACATTTTGGGGTATATTTATTACAGTGCGGGTTTTTAGAAGTGGAGATGTTGCCTTTAGCAACCAATCAGATTCTACTTAACATTTAACTAGCACCTTCTAGAAGATACAGCTAGATTCTGATTGGTTGCTATTAGGGGTGAGCAGGTTCGGATTTCTGAAATCCGAACCCCCCCGAGCCCCCCTGATCCGAGGCAGATCCGAGTCAGGCTCGACTTTTCCCGCCTGACTCGGATCTGAAATCGAGGCAAAACGTCATCATCCCGCCTTCCGGGTCTCGCGGGTTTTGGATCCTATATAAGGTACCCACGTTGGCGCCATTTTCTCACTCGGCTGTGGACAGTGAAGAGGGAGGGTGGGAGTTAGGGCTGGCTGGGCTGTGTAGTGTAGTGTAGTGTAGTGCAGAGTAGTGTTGTGCTGTGCTGTGCTGTGCTGCTGTTGTCCATAGGGGCTGTGTCCACTACTTCAAAGTCCATAGGGGCTGGCTGTGTTGTGCTGTGCTGCTGTTGTTAATAGGGGCTGTGTCCACTACTTCAAAGTCCATAGAGGCTGGCTGGACTGTGTTGTGCAGTCAGTTCTCCATAGGGGCTGTGTCCACTCCAAAGTCCTGTGCAGTGTCCCAGTCCTAAAGGGGTGCTGTAGTGTTGTCCAGGGGGTTCTCTGTCCATCAGGGGTGCTCCCCCCAAGTGCTAAAAAAATAATATTTTTTCTGTGTTTGTGAATTGTGTGCGCAGTAGCCGCACGTGCATCAACAAAGTAGTGCCAAGCGTGCGCCTGTGTCATAAGTAAAGGGCCAGCTGGCTTGACCGTTAAAGGGTGCTGTAACCCCCAAAGTACACTCCAAACCAAATAAAAAAATATTTTCTGTGTTTGTGAATTGTGTGCGCAGTAGCCGCACGTGCATCAACAAAGTAGTGCCAAGCGTGCGCCTGTGTCATAAGTAAAGGGCCGGCTGGCTTGACCGTTAAAGGGTGCTGTAACCCCCAAAGTACACTCCAAACCAAATAAAAAAATATTTTCTGTGTTTGTGAATTGTGTGCACAGTAGCTGCACGTGCATCAACAAAGTAGTGCCAAGCGTGCGCCTGTGTCATAAGTAAAGGGCCGGCTGGCTTGACCGTTAAAGGGTGCTGTAACCCCCAAAGTACACTCCAAACCAAATAAAAAATTATTTTCTGTGTTTGTGAATTGTGTGCGCAGTAGCCGCACGTGCATCAACAAAGTAGTGCCAAGCGTGCGCCTGTGTCCCATAAGTAAAAGGCCGGCTGGCTTGTCCGTTAAAGGGTGCTGTAACCCCCAAAGGGCACTCCAAACAAAATAAAAATATATATTTTTTTGTGTTTGTGAATTGTGTGCGCAGTAGCCGCACGTGCATCAACAAAGTAGTGCCAAGCGTGTGCCTGTGTCCCATAAATAAAGGGCCGGCTGGATTGACCGCTAAAGGGTGCTGTAACCCCCAAAGGGCACTCCAAACAAAATAAAAATTTTTTTTCTGTGTTTGTGAATTGTGTGCACTGTGGCTGCACGTGCATCAGCAAAGAAGCAGCGCCAAGCGTGCGCCTGTGTCCCATAAGTAAAAGGCCAGCTGGCTTGTCCGTTAAAGGGTGCTGTAACCACCAAAGGGCACTCCAAACAAAATAAAAAAATATTTTCTGTGTTTGTGAATTGTGTGGGCTGTAGCTGCACGTGCATCAACAAAGGAGCAGCGCCAAGCGTGCGCCTGTGTCCCATAAGTAAAGGGCCGGCTGGCTCATTTCTTAAAGGGTGGTGTAACCCACAAAGTGCACTAGTCTCCAACAAAAATAGAAAATTATTTTCTGTGTTTGTGTGCGCTTTAGCCGCACGTATATATCAATATAACATAAATGGAGGACCAAACTTTCTCCGATAAAAATAAAATAGGGAAAGATCAAGAGCCACTTCCTCCTAGTGCTGAAGCTGCTGCCACTAGTCATGACATAGACGATAACATGCCATCAACGTCGTCTGCCAAGGCCGATGCCCAATGTCATAGTAGAGGGCACATACAATCCCAAATGACAAAGTTCAGGAAAATGACCTTGAAAAAAACATTTAAATCATCTGAAGAGAAACGTAAACTTGCCAATATGCCATTTACGACACGGAGTGGCAAGGAACGGCTAAGGTCTTTCCCTATGTTCATGACTAGTGGTTCAGCTTCACATGACGATGGAAGCCCTCCTCCCGCTAAAAAAATCAAACGAGTTAAGCTGGCAAAAGCACAGCGAAGAACTGTGCGTTCTAAGAAGATATCACAAATCCCCAAGGAGAGTCCAAGTGTGGTGGCGGTTGTGATGCCTGACCTTCCCAGCACTGGACGGGAAGAGGTGGCTCTTTCCACCATTTGCATGCCCCCTGCAAGTGCTGAAAGGAGCACCCACAGTCCACTTGCTGATATGCAAATTGAAGATGTCACTGTTGAAGTACAACAGGATGAGGATACTGGTGTAGCTGGCACTGAGGAGGAAGTTGGCGAGGAGGATTCTGATGGTGATGTGGTTTGTTTAAATCAGGCTCCGGGGGAGACAGTTGTTGTCCGTGGAATGAAAAAGCCCATCACGGTCATGCCTGGGCAGAAGACCAAACATTCCACCTCTTTGGTCTGGCAATATTTCTATCCAAATCCGGACAACAACTGTCTTGCCATATGTACCATATGTAAAGGTGAAATAAGTAGGGGTAGGGACGTTAACCACCTAGGAACATCCTCCCTTATACGGCACCTGCAGCGCGTTCATAAAAAGTTACTGTCAAGTTCAGAAACTTTGGCTAAGACCGTAAGCAGTCCAGGGACACCTAAATCCCTTTTTCCTGTTTTATCCAAGGAATCGGTGGATGAGGAGGATGAGGACGACATCTTGCCTCCGTAGAGCCAGTTTGTGCAGGGACACATTATTTGCCAGCTTGTTTTGTGGGGGCCCAAATGAACCAATCATTTCAGCCACAGTCATGTGGAAGACCCTGGCGCTGAAATGATTGGTTTGTTAAAGTGTGCATGTCCTATTTATACAACATAAGGGTGGGTGGGAGGGCCCAAGGACAATTCCATCTTGCACCTCTTTTTTTTCTTTGCATTATGTACTGTTTGGGGCCTAGTTTTTCAAACTGCCATCCTGTCTGCCACTGCAGTGTCACTCCTAGATGGGCCACGTGTTTGTGCCGCCCACTCGTGTCGCTTAGCATCCAGCTACCTCGGTGCAATCTTTTGGCCATAAAAACAATATTGTGAGGTGTGAGGTGTTCAGAATAGACTGGAAATGAGTGGAAATTAAGGTTATTGAGGTTAATAATTGCATAGGAGCAGAAAAACCCACAAATTCTGTGATTTAAGCTGTTTTTATTCTTTTTGTCAAAAAAATACAGATCCAAAACACAAAACCCAGAACCCAAAACACGGAAGGGTGGTTTTGGCAAAACCAATCCAGATCCAAAACACGAAGAAAGATCCAGATCCAAAACCAAAACACAAAACACGAAAAGTGGCCGGTGCACACCCCTAGTTGCTATGGGCAACATCTCCACTTCTACAAACCTGCACTTTAGTAAATATACCCCTTTAGCTCTCCGACTTATAGAAGACAGGAGAGGTGGATGTAAGGTTACAGGTTCAATTTTCATGGCTTAAGCGAGTAAATCTAGAAGATGTAATACTTATCCATGTGGAATGGATAAACACACATTTTATATGCTACATATATTCTGTGCTTTTTACACAGGCTGCTCATTATCTTATTGGCACCAGTGATTAAGATCACTGTTTATATGCAGCAAATTTAAACAATATTTTATTCTATTTTATAATTGCTGCTATGAGTTACATACATTGTATTTTCATCCCATTGGAGAAGGAGAAAAAAAAGTAGATACTTTCCTAAAAATATGTATATACTGTAGAGAAAAATATAAATACAAGCTGTGAAATGTGACCCAGTCTTTGCCTCGTGCGCAGATCATTGAAAGACTTTTAAGGGGCCTATCCATTAGCAGATAAATTTGAACGATGAACGATTTATCGTTCAGTCTTCAATTTATCTGCTAATGGATAAGCTCTGAACGATAAAAATGCGCATTTCCGCGGCCGACAAATTTGGTCTGTTGTCTCTCCAACATGTTGGTCAATTATCGTTTATCGCTGACAGATATTAGCAATATCTGTGGCGGTAAACGACGAACGATGAACGATTTTTTTAATGAAAATTGATAGAAACATTATAAAAAATCCACTCCCACAATGATGTCATGCAATATCGTTCGTCGTTCGTTGTTTGCAAAAATCTGTCATGTACATGACAGATATATGTCACAGCAGTCCCAGGGATTTTCAAAAATTAAACCTTTTGTCTTTCAGAAAGATCTGCTAATGGATAGGCCCCTTAAAACTGTGATATAGATACGTTGCAATGAATATTACAATTATTGGGAAGTAATTGTTATTAGTATTTTAGTTCATATAGATTAGAAAATGTAGGCCATGATTTTGTTTTGTTTATAACCATCTGTAGATCTTAGCTCCACAGAATAATAATGCACAGAGGCCCTGATTCAGAGCCGGACGCTCTGACAGAGCGCTCGCTGTGAATCAGGGCCGTCCCTGCTCCTTTTTGGAGGGGCTCCTGGCCGCTCGCATAGCTGTGGGTGACCACCCACAGCTATAGCGAGCGGCCAAAATGATGGTCGCGATGGTCAAGACCATCGCGACCATCGGGCTTGCGACGAGACCCTGCGGTAGGGTCTCGCTGCCGCAAGCCCAGGAGTGCTTTTGGCTCTGATAGTGATGGCTCTCACTAGTGATGTCAGTGGGGCCGGACCCAGACGGTAGGCATTCCCATGGCAACGCCTCCGTCTGGGCAGCCACGCCCTGGCACGTCCACCAAAGGGGGCGTGCTGTCAATCACCATCGACAGCACGCCCCCTTTAGTGCGAGACCCTTAACGATGGTTTGGCCGTCATTATTCGGGTCTCGCGCATGCGCACAACAGAGGCGCCTCCATCATGCGCATGCGCACTTGGGCACCATCGACCCGCTTGCGAGCGCTCAGCGCTCGCGAGCGGGTCTGAATCAGGCCCAGAGTATATACTAGTGAAAATATGAGTGATCATTTTTTTTCTTTCTAAAGAATAGTATAATTAATTAACCCCTTTGCCATACTTGCCTACTTTCCCGAAATTGCTGGGAGCCTCCTGTTAATCGGGTGTAGCTCCTGGCCCCTAGGAAGAGTGGGTAAGTGTCCCGGCCAGCGCCACCTGCCGGCACCACCTGCCCGCACCCCCATCAGTGGCCAGTCAGGGGGGAGCCGATGACGGGGGCTGGGCCACAATGACGCAATCGCGCAGTCAGGCCCCTGCCCCCACCTTCAAAATTGCATCACGCCCACCCCTGCTGTGCCGCTGTGCCGAGCTGGCTGCCTCCTTCTGGAAGAGGAAGCCAGATTGTCGGCAAGCCTGCCCTTTGCTGCTGAACCTTTTTGGCACATTTTGAACTGACCACATTCCAACAGCAATATCAGTAATTATTTATGCAGTACATATACTGTCATTTTTTTTTTTCTAGAAGACTTTGGGCCAAATGTAATAGGGTGAGTGTTTAGCAGTAGACTCTCACATTGGTCTTGTTTTGTCTTCAAAATGGGAAAACATCTGAATGAGAGTTTGCTTTTTTAGTTTAAAAACATGCGAGTTTGCACGTTCTCGGAAAAAGAGTGAGAGTTTACTGCTAAATTCTCATTTTCCAAACTCACCCTATTACATTTGGTCCTTTGAATTTCTACAAAATATCATGTTTGCCTATTTCTCCTCATACAGTGAAGGCGATTTACCCAAAATGAGCAAAAAGTGCATTTTTATTAAAAGCAAATGTGTGTTTTTCTTTTTGTTTAAGAACCACCACCAAATTCAGTGGGAGTACAGGTGCCACCAGGCTCTTACTGTCCAGACATGGTAGCACTTGTGGTTCTCCAAGTGCTGCCAAGACAGGACAAGCTTGCTGGGACCTATAGTCCCACTGTAAATAATAATATTTTTTACTATTTAACACACATTAACCCTGCACCCACCGCCACCAGGGGTGCAAGAAATGGGATATCTTCGAGAGGCACCCCTTTCTTGGGGGGTCCCACTTTCAGAGGAATCCTAGGGCTGTGGGTGACCAGTTTGGGGTTGCTTAATGTGATTGCAGGGGGACCCCTTGATGTGTGTGAACCCCAAGCCGTCTCCCACCTAATTTCTAGTACCAGATCAGGCTCAGAGGTCTGGGGCTGGTTATGATCCCACACTGATCTTTTTTCTAATTCTTAACCATTTCTTTACACTGTAACATGCAAAAGCACTGCGCAGATCACACTGACCTGTGCAGTGCTTTACAGAACACGCAGCTCACAGGCAGAGGTGTAGCATGTGTCTAGGGTGCCCTGAGCAGGAGCGTGCTACCGCGCCCTCCCCCCCCAAAAAAGAGTGTGTGCTATATAATATAACCGCTACATATATATACATACATACATGACAGGGTCACACATACATACATGCTCACACATACATACAAACATATACACATACAGGAATGGTCACACATACATACAGGCAGGGTCACACATTCTTACATACATACACACACATGCAGGCAGGGTCACACATTTATACATACATAGACACACACATACAGGCAGGGTCACATACATACACAATTACATACATACATACATACACACACATACATACTGTACACACACACACACTGTCGAAGCTGAGTAATTGGCTGAGACAAGTTCAGTTTAAAATTGAATCACAGCGACGCCATCTTGCGACTGGCCGTAAGACGCCATCTTGGAAATGAGATCGCAAGACACCATTTTGCGAATGGCCGTCTAAGCGCCATTTTAGATAAACTCACATTTTAGTACATGTGGCGATAATACTATTAGCATCATGCGATTGCATCTTCCATCATTTCTCATATACACAATAATACGCATAATAGCGCTGTTAACTAGTCGCATATTAGCGAATGCACAAGACCCCGAATGAAAACACCGTTTAGTAGCTAAATGCGCATGCATCTGTCCCCAGTTAACTAGCGTCTTCATATCAAACCCCGTACACTCACACATTACATATTCACTTACAAGGTTCCATTAGCATTAAGGTATAAGATTTAAGTTTGTTCAGTTAGTATAAATGCTGTGAAATAAGGATAATTGATAACTAAGGTGTTTGGTTTTGTACAGTATTCCGGTGATATCGGTGGGGAGATCGCATCATGCATTCTCGAGTTATGGACCGCAGAGACTTCAAGCAACAAAATGTATTAACTGTTATGATGTTGCAGGGGGCGGGAGCGCAAAGACCCCCAGTTGTTAGAGGCTGAGTGAGTCTATTTGAACCAGCCTGTTAAATGCTCCGTAACAGATGGATCCCCGTGGGAACCAATAGCATCTGCAACAAACGTCTCTATTGTTTTGTCTATTCCTGGGGGGTATAAATATGTCTGCTTCAACACTGGGTCTTTAGTCTTCGTGCTGAATGCTGATAGACGAGGGGTTTCTTGCTGATGCCTAACACCTGGTACCGGAAGCGCTGCGTATGTATACTGTACTTGGGTCTGTATAATTCCTTTGCGCCTAAATTGTGTCTGGATCAATTGCGTGTAACTGACTGTACTTTTACTTGAATAATACTTCTGCTTTGGAACCACAGATTCCAGGTCTAAGTCTTTATTTACTGTATGACTGCATACGCAAATTAGCGTCATCCTTAGAAGGTATAGGCAGGATATTAGAAGGTATAGGAAGGTGTGTATAGAGGTTCTGATCCAGGCAGGAAGGGTCACACATACAGTACATACATAGATACAGGCAGGAAGGGACACACATACACACATACAGGCAGGAAGGGTCACACATACACACGTACAGGCAGGGAGGGAGATAGATATAATTGGGGTATAACCTCTCTTACCTTAATGTAGACCCTGCAGCTTCTTCCTCGACATGCTGCTGTAGCCCCACCCCCTTCTGGGGGTTAGATGAACATGTGCTGAGCTCCACCAATCAGGGCTCAGCACAAGCTCCTTTAGTGACCAGGAGTTTCTCACTAGAGCAGGAAGGCTGCTGTTGCTGCTGCGGACCCGGCACAGGCTGTCAGCTACTTGACAGCTGCTCCGGAGTCCGACTGCAGGGCGCCCTCTGGTAAGTAAGGCGTCTGGAGCACACGCTCCAGTGTAACCGCCCTCCCTACGCCCCTGCTCACAGGCACTTCTATTAATTTCTTCTATTTTGCTCCATGTTTTGAAATACAATAAGATCTGCATTGGTTTACTGCTTCAAATATATCTTAACACCTTGATACCTTACTTAACCAATATATGAATAAATAAAGACACGGACACCAGAGCTTGGCTAAAAAAGGTCACAGCTTTTTATTTATAAATTATTAATCAACCTAACCAGGGTGGCTAAGAGACGCTGCAAACTCAGTTCTAGCTTTCACGCTGATCACAATACTCAGAGGACTACTTAAAAGTCCCCCCTCTAGACGTACTAACGATGTGAGAGTCTCACTTCCCTCTAGGGCCAATCCGAGGTGCTACCGTAAAGCCAGCACCCGGGTCCCCCGTACAAAGCAGGACAAATTCGCCAGGGGCAACGAGGGTCAGTGCCCCCACAAAGTTGTCTTACGCCCTCTAAAGCCACTGAGTTGCAGCGTACTCTCGCCAAAGCCAGGCCCTAAAAGAGACTGGCCCGCCAACCAAAATCAAAATCCTAACCTAGGAACGAGAACAAGTCCCTAATAAACAAAACTGTGCCCACAGCATTAAGATGAACCCCATCATGCCGAAAAAACTTCCCAAGCTCTCCGACCAGAAAAACATGTCTAATCGCCCTTCCACCCAGAGACTCAACATGTCTCGTAATTGCCACATTCACCTTCTTTCGTGACCTATCCAACGCACCATGCTTGCACACACCTCTCCAATTCAAACGCGGCAGCATATCCGACCAAACAATCTGAATCGTCAGCCATCTGACACGAATCTCTTCCAAAACTTCACGCAGCCTCACAATCAATCATTCCCTCCAACATGGAGCACCAAGAATTTGGGAATTCCCCATTTGGAAACAGATGAAACAATCAATCCTAGCACCGACTCCACACGTAAACCTCTCACACCAATCCAGCGAGCACTAACACCCCTCGGCCACAAATCCTGACCGTGTGACATGACATGTTTTTCTGCCCAAAAAATATAAGAATGGCCCACTAGCCACATTGTCACATCTTCCTTTGCCAAATCTGTGGAAAAAGAGAAAAACCCTAACCTTAAGAACCGCACCATACCCAAAACACAAACACAACTTTAACAACACATGGCAACTAACTAGCAGGGATGCAATGTGGGGAAACTGGAACCCGAGTGAAGAAGAAAACCCAAAAAACCTTCCCGTGAACCAAATATGAGCCAAATCATGGCTAACGGGAGGAAAAATTAGAAAAAACCCTTCACACCCCCAATTGCTCAACGCTAGCCGTTGAACAATTGGCGGGTAAGCAACGCTTTCGGGTTGACGCCAGGAGCGCATCTATACCTTGTCGCAGCGCACATACTTCTTAAATACGCCCTACTTGCTGAATGGAGTCTGCTGAAGCTCCAGCGAGAGCCGCGCTAGTAGCAGCCCCAATTCGGAAGGAATGAGTACCATATTCTGACGGATCTGCCCCTAATTCAAGCAAGCCTTTCCTAAATACTGCTGCGAACTGGTATTTCGTGAGGGGTGAATTATCCGCATGTAGCAACCATTGCGCTCCCCCCGAAGGGTGCATTACCATGTAATTTGCCACTAAGCGCACCGGACAAATATTCTGGTCCTGCTGTTGTTGCAAGGTAACCCACTTGCCCCTGCCTGTTTGATCGGTTTTAGAGAAACGAAGTCGACAAAGCACCGACGAACCTCTAAAAACGATATCGCCCAACAAAAGTCCTGAGAAATTGGACGCCTTGCTGGAAGCTACCAGCTCACTAACTCTAAATGCACCAAAAAATGCCGCTGCAAATGTAATACGAAAAAGACAAGCCTCAAAATTATCAGAGGCCACCCTCCCCATAACTGATAACAAACTTGCCAACAACTGTAAGTCCACAGGCCGCCGTGAATCCGAACGAACGGGGAAAACCTTAGCCCAACCTTTCATGGCCTTCGTTAACACAAAAGACTTGGTGGGGTCATGCAAACCTTTTAGCTTACAAAAAAAAGAAATCCCTGCAAGCGCGGATCCCATGGAGGCCCTGGACCTACCCCGTTGATATCTTTCCCAATCAAAGGAAGAAATCAACTCCTCCGCCGACTTACCCTCCTTCTCAAGGAGTGCACCATGAGTGCACCAATCCCGCCAAGCGGCCGAATAAGCCTTGAGAGTCGACGGGGCAAGCGATTGTAACGCCAAACCTTCTAAGCCGGCCTGATGATCTGCCACACAAAAGGGGGGCACACCAAACCAATGTCAGAAGCCGACGGGACAAGAGCTTTAAAGCGCGCGAACTGAAAGCGAGACAAAGCATCAGCAATCTCGTTACAGACACTCGGTACATGTCTAGCTCTAAATCTTATATTGCCCTCGAGGCAGCGCAAAACTAAATGCCTAAGCAAACGTAAAACAAAAGGTGAGGACGAACGTTGATTGTTGATGGCGTGAACCACTCCCAGATTGTCACACCAAAATACTACTTGGCAGTTACTCAGTCGTACAGACCAGAGTTCCACCGCTACGACAATTGGGAACAGCTCCAACAACAACATATTTGTCGTCAGTCCCTCCCTGTGCCAATCAAGCGGCCATGGAGCAGCACACCACTCCCCATTGAAAAAGGCCCCAAAACCAGACGACCCAGCCGCATCAGTAAAAAGTTGAAGCATGCTATTCGCCAACGGGGGTGAAGGCCAAATGCGTTCACCGTTGAAACTCAACAAAAACGCTTCCAATTTCCAAGATCCTCTTTAATCTCTCCCGACAGGCGAATATACTGATGCGGCCGCGTCGCACCGACTGTGGCCCTCTCCAATTTTCTGCAGAAAACTCTACCCATGGGAATGATCCGACAGGCAAAGTTTAAGGAACCCAGAAGCGATTGAACCCTGCGTAACCTAACTGATTCTGCTGCTAAACACGACTCAATTAGTTCCTGCAGTTTCTCAACCTTATCCTTAGGTAACCTGCAACAACCCGCTGCCGTGTCTATCTCTATGCCTAAGTACGACAAACACGCCACCGGACCCTCCGTTTTGTCATGGGCAATGGGGACACCTAACACTTTGAAAAAAGCCTGCGCAGAACAGAGAAGATCAGCACAAACTTCGCTCTGTCCTGGGCCTATAAAGAGAAAATCATCCAAATAGTGCGCTATACCCATCTGACCTGTACCGGCATGCAGACACCATTGAAGAAAAGAGCTGAATTTCTCAAAATAGGCACAGGAAACCGCGCAACCCATGGGTAAACATTTGTCTACAAAATAACCCGAATCCAATCTAAAACCCATGAATTGCATGGCCTCCGGATGCATCGGTAACAAACGAAATGCAGCTTCTATGTCCAGCTTCGCCATTAAAGCGCCACTACCAAAACTGCGCACTAAGTCTAAAGTAGCATCAAAAGATTGATACACTACCCTACAATAGCTCTCAGGTATGGCATCATTCACTGATCCGCCCCGAGGATGAGAGAGATGTTGAATCAAGCGAAACTTACCCGGCACTTTTTTGGGAACCACCCCCACCGGGGATATACAGAGGTTATGCAAAGGAGGACAGGGAAAGGGACCCTCCATCCTCCCCAGCAAAACCTCCGCACCCACTTTACTCCTCAACTCCCCTGGAAAATCCCTGGCGGAACGCAAATTCTGTGACGCCCTTATTCACAAAGGCCCCATTATAGGCAAACGAAAACCAACAGTAAAACCTTCTAACAAAAACAAAGCATCCTCTCTACAAGGATATAACTTTAGCCATCTGGTAAGAGAAGCCAAGCATACCGGAGAAACGGCTTTAACCATTTCCTTTGTGACCCTCTCCTCTATCCTGGGACACACTTCCTGTACCCCGTCGACAATCCTTGGCTGGATGCTCCCCCCCGCAGAGACGACAGGAGTGGCGAAAACGACAGCCTGCACCCCGCGTACACTTGGAATCATTATAGGCGAAACATTTTCCTCTCCCCCCTCCCGCCGTCCCCTGCCTGTTGTTTGCAAGATTCTTACAAGGGGGAGCACCATCCACGGGGGGGCCGACGTTGCTGCGACACCTCTAACCAAACCTCTACGTCTTTTACCCCAAATGGAATGAGGAGAGCACCGTCATGCTTCTTCCGGAATTGAGAATCATATTCGCGCCAGGCCAGATTACGAGACCTGACGAACATGTCAAGAACCAAGAATAAATATCTTAGAATGTTAACATGCTCGGCTGCCCTGGTCTCCAAATAACATGTCGCGAAAATGAGCATTCCTTTCAACCATGCGTTAAAGCTGCAAAATGCATCTTCGCCAATGCCGCCCGACTTCTTCGCCTGAGTGAAATCCTTTTTCATATCATCTGTGAGCGAAAAAAGGTCCACAAATTTTCCTCTACGAATCCTGTTTCTAACACTTTTACGCAAGCCCCTGAGAACCGCCGTATTTGCACAGTGCACCGTGTCAGCGCCCGCTTCTTGCTGTATTGCCCCTATCTCATCAACCTTCCTAGCATTGTTACTGGACTTTATTGCTAAACGCCGCGCTACCATACGGGCAATTTTGCGGGGGCATGCAGGCGAACCAGAAGAGTGTGAAGAGGAAGAAGAAGAATCAGTAGAAGACATGTCCTTGTCATACTCACCGGAACCTGATGGACCCGGAACCTCTTCACCCACTTTATCCCTTGATTCCGCACCTGTCCCGTTCGCCGGGGTAGAGGGGTCTTGCGCAGTTTCAGACAATGAAGGCATCCCAGACACGACGGTAGTTTGCCCGCTAACCACATCTGTACCTGAAACTGAAAGAGACGTGTGAGGCACCGGCAACGTGGACAAGGTAGCGATGGTGGACGAGGGCGTCGGGTCCACCACCGCAGGGGCAGAGCGCGGACCTTGTATAGGGGGAGCCTGACTGGTGCTATCCACAGCAGGGTTAAAAGGCAACGCATGTGAAATTGGAGGATAAAACGTCAGCCGAAGAGGGGGTGCGGCCGGGGTGGAGGGGTAGGTTTGCCATGGCGGCAAGTAGGGGTAATACAATTGATGCTGTGGCAAAGCTGACGGGTAGTAAATAGGGGGTCCCGTGAAGTGAGCCCCGTACACAGACGTGGAAGGAGCCACCGCAGGGGAGGATAAAACAGGTGGGGTAACACCTGAGCTCCAGGATGCTTGGCTCCAGTTAGGCCCGGACATGGAAAGGGGCATTGAAGCTGCGCTTGCCGCAGCCTGACTACCAGCTGGTGTAAACCACGGTGGCTGATAAGCTGCCTGCGAAATGACACTAATGGGTACAACCTCACCATGAGCGGGGAACCAGCTGGGAGCTGATAAACGCGGTGCAATGCTGCTGTGCAGCTGACTGGCAGTACCGTCGAAATAAGGGGAGCCCATCCCCAAAATGGCGCCCGGCTGTAAGATGGCCGCCATACCTGCCGCATGAGCCAGGCCGACGGGACCACCTTGTGCTATAGAGACAGGGGAGGAGGTAAGCAGGGAAATAAGCCCAGCACCCGTGCCCGCATAAGGCCACGTTGAAGGGTCTGCTATGTGCTGCCCGCCGCACGGGAAACTGCCGCCGATGTGTAACTCGCGGGAGGAGCACCCGCCAGAACAGGTAAAAGAGGCGTGCAAGGAGAGGGAGAAACGCTGGCTGTAATGGCCAAACCTTGGAGCGGGGCAGGCCCTGAGGCACCGGCAGGTGAGCCCGGCAATGAAGCGGGCGTGCCGACAGACGCGGAAGGAGGACGCTCCGCCATGGGACCCGAATAGTGCAAGGTATGGCAAAGAAGAGGCGCCGGGGAAGCCTGCCTGCCGGAGGGCTGTAAAACCAGGGGTGGGGGCGCGGTCACAGAGGGAGAGCCTATGTGTGGTGGGGAACTGCCGGGGGGGTCGATGGACCCACCCGGTGACAAACTGCCAAGGGAAGGCTGAGGAATGGGGGATGAGCCGCGGGCGGGAGCAAAGCGAATGGGGCAGGCAAAATCAGCCAGCCGGCTGGGAGGAGGAGCAGAGCGACGGGGTCGTGACATGATGGGTGGAATAGGGGAATGCTGCAAGCAACTACTAGCAATGTGGCACAATGAGTGGACAACTCAGATACTTAGCTCTGTAAGAAGATCACTAAAGAGACTGAGCTGAGTTCTGGCAGACCTTTAAATAAACAACCCCAGCTCCTCCTACTAACATCCTATAGGATAATCCACTCAATCTGACACAAACAGTTTAACCCAGCAACAAGGCTGTCATCAAAACCCACACACAGCAGAAAACCAGCAATCTTACCTTTCCTCAATTCTATTCAAATTTCATCCTCCATTCTTAGGAAATCCATGGGTTGTATTCCTGGCTATGGAGAGTACTCGCATGTTGGTTCGATGGTCTGTTGAATTCTATTCAAGTGTTTTGACGTCTATCTCTGTGCTGGATCGTAATTTTTGCACGCGTTTGCCTTTAGTAAATCTCTGAGTTGCAAATTCAAGGAAACTCGCATGGGAATGCAAACTTAGCCAAACACGATTCTTAAGCTGCGTACACATTAGACGATGTGTACCCCAGCACAACATCGTTTGCGACAGACCCGGCGGGGATGCCGGCATCGGAAAGTATATACACACTTGCCGATGCTGGTAGCCACAGAGCAATGGCGGGGGGAGGGGTAGCGGGGGCCATGCTGCATTCGGCAGCATGGCACCGCTAGTGACATCCTCAGATCTTTCTGCATGTACAAAAGATCTGAGGATGCGATGGACGACCCGCAGGAGCACACATCAGCATCGTGATAGTGGGTACATACTACACGATTTGAACAATTTGTCGTTCTGATGCCTTGGATACGGTTAAATCACTCAAGATATCATCTAAGGCGTACCTATCATTAGTACATTTCCACCTTAGTGTATGAATTTGAATCTGCCCCATTCTTCCCTTGCTTGTTGTGTATCAGTGAATATAATATTTGTTTTCCTTTCATAAGCCACTCCCTTTGATTTCAACTAGTTTGACTGTAGTTTAGAATCATTTTAAGATACAAGGATTATTACATTTGCCTTGTATTAATGTACATATGAACTGTGTATGATTATGATCTTTTGTGCATCCAAAAGGGATGTAGTCCGGAAGCTGACAGTCTAAATATCGACCACCGGCTTCCAGACACTGTAATCTTGACTAGGGACAAATGACAGGCGTCTAAATCTAGACGCCTGTCATTTGACCGAGGTAGGGAGACCGGCGCCCGGCATCCTGATCGAGCGGATGCCGGGCGCCGCAGCGGACAGCCGCGCGGGGGGGAGGGTTAGGTTTAGGTCTCTCGGGGGGGACTTAGGGTTAGGCACCCCCCTGGGAGGTTAGGGTTAGGCTAGGGGGAGGGAGGGTTAGGGTTAGGCACCCCCGTGGGGAGGCTAGGGTTAGCAACCCCCGGGGGACTTAGGTTTAGGCAGCGGGGAAGGGGGGGTTAGGTTTGGGCAGGGGGGGTTAGGGTTAGGCACGGGGGGGTTTAGGGTCAGGCACCCTAAAGGAGGTTTAGGGTTAGGGGGTAGAATTAGATTAGTTTATACTTACCTTTAGGATGATCGGGATTTCCCCCTTAGTCGGGCAGCCGCTGTCGGGATTTGCGGCTGGCGGTAATACATATCACACCCATCCAAAACGCTATGTCCAGTTATTCTTCTGCTTGCCTAATGAAAATAAATAGCATTTTTAAAGCAGCTAACCAGTGTTGTTGAATAAGGAATTAATAGAGATCACCCTCTAAACTTCTACAGTTTATGGCAGTCTCATAGGAAACATTAAAGACAAAGTATTCCCACTCCTAAAGAGCATTTATATATTTAAAAATACTGACCTTACAACACTGTCTCTAATAATTATAATATTTTTGTTGTAGGAGACATGTAGTCTGGCCATAAACTCACTGATCTATTTTATGTGTAGGCAGCCAGGTCCTGACTTTACGACCACTGTCTGTTTATGCATACTTGGACTGAGTTTTATACAAATAATGAAATTTTAACAACATGCATAACTTTATTAACACAAAATATACTTTTTGGAAACACACTATTGGTAATCTCACTCCACAATATACCACTTTACATCATTAACTGTCCGTAGTAATTACATGATGACAATATTGCCTCTTATTTCCACTGAATTATTTGGCCGAATATTGGTGAATTCCCCAAAAAATGGCTGCCTTCCATGGCCAGTTCTAGGGGGAGTTGTATTAAACCTTCTAAGGAGTAGTGTATAGCAACCAATCAGGTTCTAGCTTTCATTTATCTAGCATAATCTATAAAATGGCAGAAGCTGATTGGTGGCTTTGGCCAACTTCTCCACTTTTTCTCTTCAGGAGGTTTGATATATCTCACCCTTAGCCACTACTGGTATTTGGCTGTCACCAATAGCAATGTGCTTTTCAATACTGTAAAAGATAAAAATATTTTACCACAGTGACTGTGAACCGATCAAGTGACCTGTCCAGATGATTGATTATGTGGTCAAGAGTGGTTTGAACGGTGCCCCGCTGTTTGTCAGGAAGAGTGCTCTCTGCAAGTAAAGACTAAGGCCCTCATTCAGAGCCGTACGCTCTGAGCAGAGCGCACGCTCTGAATGAGGGCCGGGCTCCATTTTCATGGAGCGTCCTCCTGGACGCTCGTATAGCTGTGGGTCACCACCCACAGGCTATACGAGCGTGCATTGTGATGGTCGCGATGGTCGAGACCATCGCGACCATCGAATTTGCGAGCCGGAGCCTGCGGTTGAGGTTTTCAACCGCAAGCTCCGGAGTGATTTTGGCTCTATCAGAGCCAAAATCACTCCCACTGACATCACTAGTTATGTCAGTGGGCCGGCTTCTGACGGGAGGCGTTCCCGTGGGAACGCCCCCGTCAGGGAGGCACGCCCCCGGCACGCCCACCAAAGGGGGCGTGCTGTCAATCAACATTGACAGCACGCCCCCTTTGATCGGACACAACGAGGGAAGGACTTTCCTTCGCTCGTCGCGTCTGGCGCATGCGCACGACGGAGCTCCCTCCGTCGTGCGTATGCTCAGTCCATAACATCGACCCACTTGCGAGCGGACAGCCGCTCGCGAGTGGGTCTGAATCAGGCCCTAAATTACTTGCCACTTCATACAGGGCAATATCTAACAAGGATTTCTTAGCTGGGCCACTCCAGTCCCCCTCATGTGTCACTTCAGCAGCCTCTCATCTGTCACTTTAGCCCCCCCATTTGTCACTCCAGCAGACCCTCATGTGTCACAAAAGCAGCCCCCCAAGTGTCACTCCAGCAACTCCCCATGTGTCACTCCAGCACCCCATATGTAACTCCAGCAGACCCTCATGTGTAACAACAGAAGACCCTCACTCCAGCCCAGCCTCTCTCCCAAGCCACTCCAGTCCAGCCACCTTCCCCCCCACACATCCTCCCACACCACGGGCCACTCCAGCCCCCCCACATCAAAAATTAAATGAAAAACAAATAAAACCCCCCACAGCTCTTATCCTGTTGCGACTGTCTGTGTCATGTAGGTAGGTTCCAGCATCTGCGACCGCATCCTCCTCATGGCTGCAGGTTTAGTCACAAGTTCAGCTATGCCTCCTGTTTGCGGTGTGACATCACCACTTTGCCAATACATGCCTTCGGAGAGGAGCAGACTACTGCAACAAAAGGATGAGCCTCCTCTGAACAGCTGTGCGCCTATCAGAGGAAGCAGTCAGTGTCAGCCAGGGAAGCCACATCAGAACAATGGAAGAGCCGCATGTGGCTCAAGAGACACAGGTTGGCCACCGCTTATGGAGACAGTGAGCCCCGAGCAGCACAGGGCTCAACATTAGTGCCTTATTGACACTGCGCAGTGTTATTACTTTAGTGGCAAATGGGTCCAGCCAAAGTCAGGGGCCATCCTGCTGCTCTGGGCCAAAGTCTGTTGCTTCACCCACCCTTATTATGATCCACCACTGGTTCTGCCACAAAACTGAATTGGATCCAGCTGTAATTTGTTTGATTAAAAATAGTTCTTGTATCTTTCACAATATGCATTACTTTTATCTCTGGCTTCCAGCATTGTTTTCCATCAAGAACTTATCAAGCAGTGGAGAGTCTATTTTTGGAGAGAAATTGCCAGAGAAAGCCTCCACTACGGCTTATGAATGGGTGCCTAGATCTATGGGGCCAGCGGAATCAGGCAATTTATCAAGCAGGAGAGAGGCTTCGCTGGATCAATGTCCAGCACAGTGACAATAACTGAAGGTACTCATGGCAAGTGGACTACATAGATAATTAGGGCTTTTTATATCTAACATAAAGCTAAATCTAAGAGGGTTATGCCCTTCACATCTCAGAGCCTAGATACAATGATAGCTGTGAAAACACATTATTATATCACAGCTATGTTTTCAACATTTTTTTTGTTTATTTAAATTCAAATCTGAAATTGCTAAAGTGCCTCGGTTGATAACATTCTTGGCTTTGTGCCTGGTTCACTTTACTGACAGTAAGGTAGGAGACTGCCATATTCTCAGCATAGGGCATACTTACCTACTCCATACTTGCCTACTCGTCCAGGAGGCTCCCAAAATTTGGGTGGCACTTCCGGCCGCCCAAAAGAGTGGCCAAGTCTCCCAGAGCCATCGAGCAGCAGCCGTCCACTTCCAGAGTAAATTGGGCGGTATAGGTGGCACTATGTAGGGGGTGGGACCATGCTGACATGTTCACATAATCGTACCCCCCACTTCTGATATGCCAAGCGGGTTTTCCCGCATGACTCGGATCTCATAGCGAGGCAAAACGACATCATCCCGCTGTTGGATTCTCGTGGGTTTTGAATTGTATAAAGGTTCCCCGTGCTCGCCACCATTTACATTCCAGCTGTGAAGACTGAGTGAAGAGGACACAAGTGAGGGGCTGTGCTGTGCTGCTGCTGTGCATAGACATTGTCAACTTGTCATAGGGGCTGGTTGGCTGTTATCCAATGTCCATAGGGTTTGGCTGCTGTGCTGTGCCTGTTGTCCATTAGGGCTGTGTTGACTCGTACTAGGAGCTGTGCTGCAGACAGAAGAGAGGGGCTTCAGTGGCTTCTGTGTCACTGCAGTCCATAATGGTGTGCTGCTGTGTTGTCCAGGGTCTGCTCTGTCCCTTAGGGGTGCTCTTCAACCCCAGAGTAAAAAAACCCAACTAATTAATAAGTGTTTTTTTCTGTGTGTGCGCACGTTAGCCACACTTATCAGCAACACAGCTGCGCAGGGGTGCTCCTGTGTCATTTATCAAGGGGCTGCTGCTTTGTTCAGGGATGCTCCCCCCAAGTGCCAAAAAAATAATTAATAAATCAAATAATCAATAAGTGTTTTTTTTCTGTGTGCGTGCGTTAGCCACACTTATATCAGCAATGTAGCTGCCCAGGGGTGCTCCTGTGTCATTTATCAAGGGGCTGCTGCTTTGTTCAGGGATGCTCCCCCCAAGTGCCAAAAAAATCATTAATAAATCAAATAATCAATAAGTGTTTTTTTTCTGTGTGCGTGCGTTAGCCACACTTATATCAGCAATGTAGCTGCCCAGGGGTGCTGCCTGTGTCATTTATCTAGGGGCTGCTGCCTCATTCAGGGGTGCTCTCCCCCCTCCCCAAGTGCCCCATAAAAAATGAATAAATCAAATAATCAATAATTGTTTTTTTTTCTCTGTGTGTGCGTGCGTTAGCCACACTTATCAGCAATGCAGGTCCACAGGGGTGCTGCCTGTGTCATTTATCAAGGGGCTGCTGTGTCCATCCAGGGGCAATGGCTGCTATGTCCATCCAGGGGTTGCTGTGTACATCCTGGGGTTGTTGTGTTCATCTAGGGAAGGCGCTGCTTTGTCCATCCAGGGGCAGGGGCTGCAGTGGTGTAACAGTATTACTATTCATAAAAAATATTGTCACACTGTAAGTGCAAAATGCAGTGTATTCGTAAAAAAATGTTGACACTGTTAGTGGATACGCAGTGTATTCATAAAAAATATTGTCACACTGTAAGTGGAAAAGGCTGTGTATTCGTAAAAACAATTGTCATACTGTAAGTGGTAGCGAAGTGTGTTATTCTTTTCTTATTCATAAAAAAATCTTGTGACACTAAGTGAAAACTTCACAATTTTACGATTTAATAACACAAAGTTAGCAATAAAAAAATGCAACTTTTCACTTCTTTCCTCAATCATGAATAAATGATTAGTCTACTCTGCATGCCGACTACCAGACCACAACAAAGTGCTAAATAACATGCATTATATATTAAACATAATGATATCACAAACACCTCCGCTGAGATTCATATAAACATTTTCAAAAGGTGAAAATAGAGAACATGGTTTAAAAAATGGAATAAAGCAGCTAAAACTGCGTTCTCTGATTTTAGTGTCCCTAATCTCTACCTATGGCCCCTCTACCTGAATTTCAGCAAGTCAGGGGCAACTCCATGCAACCATATTCTAGAGTGCAGCTGCTCCTCCTGTAGCCCAGGTCAGAAGATGTGTAGGGGGTGTGGTGATATGGACTAAAATGGAGCTCACAGCCTCTAAAGTGGACAATGAATCCCCAATCTAACAAGGAGTGCAGCTGTAATTTATACACAACACAGGATGGGATGACGATATAAGCTTGGGTGATGGTATAATCTGGGGTGATGTATACATCATCTTCTTTACACAACATTAATTTGTCCCCGCTGGAATCCACCACAACAGGTGCCTGTGTAATTTTTGCACGTAATTGACGGTAAAGGTCTTTCTCGTAGAATTTGTAGTTAATTTTGATGGCCATCATCTTTTCCACATTTTGGGGAAGTATTCTAAGGCTGATCACTGACAAGGTTCCCGGCTGTGCTGAAAACTCTTTCTGAGTACACACTGGAAGGTGGGCAGCCAAGTAAAGCAAAGGCAGTTTGTGTAAGGGCCTCCAAATTGCCTCTTTTTCCTGCCAGTAGTTCTTTACATCTCTTCAGATCTGTGTCTGTTGGGAAGACAAAACAATGTCTTCATCCCTTCTTTGATGAAAATCCACTCCCAGCAGCAGGCATGGTGCTCAAGAATTCTCAAGAAAGACATAACATAAGACTTAAACCTTAAATGTTGCATTTGCTGCTCTGTTCCGCTTGTCCACATATCTGCTCTGGTTAAGTGGACAGTGGGTACAACTGCAGTTTGAAGGCCACTAACTAACTATGTTTTTTTTAATGCCCCTGTACAGGTTGGGAAATGCTTTTCATGTGGAAGCTTTGCAAAGGATTATTTAACAGTCAATTGTTTTGGAAAGCAGTAGCACTCTTCCTGGTCCCCTTCTGGGATGAAAATCCACTGCTAGCAGCAGAAGCAGGCGCAGGATTCTCAAGAAAGACACAACATAAGAGCTTAAATCTTTTGCTTGTCCACATATCTGTGCTGGTTAAGTGGCAGTTTGGAGACCACTAACTATGTTTATTTTTATATCCTTGTACAGGTTGAGAAATGCTTTTTCATTTGGAAGCTTTGCGAAGGATTAGTTAACAGTCAATTGTTTTGGAAAGCACTAGTAGAAGTCTTCCTGGTCCCCTTCTGGGATGAAAAAAAATCCACTCTGGGCAGCAGGCATGGCGCTCAAGGATTCTTCTGGGGCAAGTTGTAAACGTTTTTTTGTAAATGCCTCCCCTCCCTTCTCCCTCATAGATTTACTTTGGAATTAAAAAATGAAATTAAGTTTATTACCAATCAACCCTTCCTGTCCCTGACTTCAACTACATACATACTCCAACTCCTTTAGGCCTCTCTTGAATAATAAAAACATTTGTTTCCTGATGTGCCATGTTGGAGGTTGAACTGCCACGTGTTTGTGCCACCCACTGCTGCTGCTTAGCTTAGTCAGCCAGCAAGCTTGGTACAAATTTTGGGCCTAAACTGGATGAAAACAATATAGTGAGCTGTGAGGTGGTCAAAATTTACTGGAAACGAGTGGAAATAAATGTTATTGAGGTTAATAATACTGTAGGAACAAAAACAGGTCCCAATTATGTGATTTTATCTGTTTTTATGATTTTTTTTAGAAAAAATACAGATCCAAAACCAAAACCCCAAAACCAAACATGGAAGGGCGGTTTTGGCAAAACTTATCCAGATCCAAAACAAGGGGAGATACAGATCCAAAACCAAAACACGGGGGTCGGTGCACATCTCTAGTTTTAAGTGGCTCACCCCGTATAAGGTTGATGGGAACTAGTGTTTGCTTAAACCATGTAAATAAACATACACCAGCGCTTCAAGAACAGGTGTATTATACTGTCTGGGATAAGTTTGGGAACTTGTGCTTAATACATAGGACTTGCCTGGCCTATTAGGTATTAGGGTTAAGATTTATCAAAGTTCACATGAGATGTATTTTACTAATGGTTTATTATAAAATGCATACTGTCTGCTATAAACACATCCTGTTCTGATATTTGAAAACCCCTAAACACAAAATAAACACGTTGCGAATAATGTAGTTTGTGTTTTAAAAGCACATCCAATAGAGGGGATGTTAAAACCGCATACAAAGGCGCACTTTGATATTTGTGTACAGTTTCATCATAACAAACCAGGAAATCGCCTCTGTGCACACCTGGCTTGTACTTGCAAATGGATTTATTACTTATTCAGTCAAGTGTGCAGTTAACATGTGAAATATATAAGCGTGAGATTAGCAGCTACCCTCACTAGCTGTTCTGTATCCCATTCTGAGAATTACATACGTTTTTCTCCAGTGGGATTTGCTGACAGCCAAAAACTGAAACTACTCTGAAATATTTAAACAGTGTTAAATTGGCACTGGGGAAATCCTGTACACACTCCCTGAACTACGATTGATTTATGGGCTGCCAAGTGTCATCTCCTCAGCTAGACTCCTGCAGGGTTAATGAGAGGTCTCCATAACACCACAGTATGGGGGTGTGATTACCAGCAGCCAAAAAGTGTTAATTCTGTTTTAATTAAAGTAAACATGGAGGCAATGACACTACAGGGGCGCAAACCAGTCACCTCCCCTGTTTGCATTAACCTTACTTGCAATAATGAGAACTGTGCATAGAAGGACTCTCAGGTGTTTGTTAGGTGTTTCTTAAAAAAAAGTTTCATTGTTTTTATGGAAACCACAAATTTAGCGGTCCAAGATACTTCTACTTCAAACAGGCGACATCATGTTTGATTAGAGAATGTGCAGCAAACAATAATTTCATCATATTGTTAATATACACATTGAACGTGTCAAAATAATGTTCAAGGAGGCAGACTCCTGATTATTACATGCTTGTCATGGCCCAAGGGTGGGAGAGACAGACAAACATCAGGCTAATGAACCATCGTCTAATGAAGATGCACAGCAGAAACAAACAGCTTGTATGCAAGAGTGAGCAGGGTATCCTTTCTGTCCAGTGTAGATTCATACATATAACATCTGTTTAACATAAAATGATATTCATTGTTACCTAAGAGGTGTAAACAGACAGTGCAATGCCCCATTGTTATGCAGACAATACAGACAGTGCTGTGTTTCTGTAGCTGGTTACTTGTAGGTTGATCCTGCTGTTTGGCAAGAGCAAAGGGCCAAGGTCCAGGTTGGCCTAATGACCTTACATGGGATCGGTATGAAATCCCGACGCCGGAAGACCGGCAAGAGAAGATCCAGACAGGTGAGTTTTTTTAAGTGTTACTAACCCTATTCCCCCCCTAACCCTAACCCTCCCTTAGGGGTGCCTAACCCTAACCTCCCCCCCAAGTGCCTAACCCTAACCCCCCCTGTAAGTGCCTCAACCTAACACCACCTTCCCCGCAGCCTAAACCTAAGTCTCCCAGGGGGTTAACTAACCCTAACCTTCCCCCGGGGGTGCCTAACCCTAACCCCCCCTTCCCCTAGCCTAGCCCTAACCCTTCCGGAGGGGTGCCTAACCCTAAGTCCCCCCCCCCCGGGAGCCCTTAACCTAACCCTCCCCCCCTGCGGCTGTCCGCACCCGGCGCCTGGCTTACTTTTGCTCGGTATTCCGGCCGTCGGGGCTCCCTGTGTAGGTCTAATGACAGGCGTCAGGATTTCGACGCCTGTCATTAGTCCCCTGTCGGGAATGCACAGTTTGGAAGCCGGCGGTCAGCATTTCGACCATCAGCTTTCTGACTGCATCCCACTTACACATAGTGGCCGAATTGGATGAGAACTCCTTGTTTCATGCGGGCAGACAATTTCAGATGTGATTGGAGACTGTTAGTCAGTGGAATGCTGCATTCATTGGCCATTAATGCTTAATTGTAGTAATCTAACTGCATTTGCCATCATGGTATCCGGTGGACTTGTCGACATTCAGAATGTTGACAGGTTCTGCATGTTGATAGTCATTGGGTCAACAATCAATATGTATACATTTATGTCGACATGGTTAAAATGTTGACACACTCAGAATGTCTAGAATTGACATGTCAACACCATTATGTCAATTTTTATTTTTAGAGTAAGGTGTAGGGTTAGTCTAAAATAACATAAACACATTTTGGTATCGACATTCTGAACGTGTCGTCATTTTAAGACTAAACCTGAATACATGTCTACTTATTGATTGTCAACCTAATGACCATGAATGTCGACCGTCTAAATGTCTACAAGTCATATCACACCCACGGGTTGGGTGCGAGATGCTGGCACTCAGGATCCTGGCAGTCAGAATCCTGACGCCAGTATCCCGACAGTGTTAGAATACTGACACCTGTCGGTAAGTGTCCTAAACAAAAAAACAGAAAGGGGGGTGTCCCCCAGCACAGTAAGTTGTACCTGCAACAATACTTGAAAACTATATGGTAATAGAAATTCAGAGATATTTGTTGCATGCATTTGGTAAGCCGCCAGGCCAACTTCATGGCTTCTCTGATACTGGTGGTACCTAAACTGCATGATAACAGTACCCACTCTGGGTTATCTAATTGTCTATTGTAAGGCCTCATGGTAAAGGCACATACAGAAATACAACCAATTTGAGAGCCAGCTTACCTGGGAGTCACCCCTGGGACCTAGAATTAGCACTATAGGAATCAGTATGCCCTCCAAATGCTGGTTCCATCTATGTATGTCAAAACAGCAAACATAACAAAGTGGAAGCTGCTCAAATCAATTTGTCAATACTCTTCAGGTGCATGAAAGGGAGGGTTCATAGTTCATACTAAACAAAAAGGCCAACTTCATGGCTTCTCTGATCCTGGTGGTCCCTACACTGCATGCTAACAGTACCCACTATGGGCCATGTAATTGTCTATTGTAAGGCCTCATGGTAAAGGCACATACAGAAATACATCCAAATTGAGAGCCAGCTTTCCAGGCACATACAGAAATACATCCAAATTGAGAGCCAGCTTTCCTGGGAGTCACCCCTGGGACTTCCAATTAGTACTATAGGAATCAACATGCCCTCCAATGCTGATTTGAGAAGCTTCCACTTTGTTATGTTTGCTGTTTTGAGATGCATAGATGTAACCAGCATTTGGAGGGTATGCTGATTCCTATAGTACTAATTGGAAGTCCCAGGGGTGACTCCCAGGAAAGCTGACTCACAAATTGGATGTATTTCTGTATGCTTCCCCCAGAGAGGACATATAAAATTTCAGAAAGTATGATATGTAAGGACCAATAATTTCCTGATTGCAGATTACAGTAAAGGATCTAACAGTGAGCTTCATTACACAGTGCATAATATGTGAGGTGCAATGCAAAATCCTCTTTGGTGGTGTTGTACACTTCGATTTGCTCAAGTGGTTTTCAAGTTCCCCCAATGCGTGCACTGATTCATCTAGTTTTGCGGAGCAACTGAAAACAGAGATTATATTTGAAATGAGGTAAAAGGTCAGGGTCTGGAGGGTATTAGGAGTTTTCCCTCCAGTGCAAAAGGAAACACAAACATATACACTCCACAAAATGACTTAATTTTTGCACTCATACTTTTAATAAGTTACAAATTAAGAACCTACCAGTTTGGTGCATCCCTTTGGTGGAGAAGCACTTCTCCAGGGCAGAGATAAACATATGCCCATTTACACTGTGTATGCTCAGAAAGTGAACACACTCCTATGCGGTTAAGCAGACCTGCGTGTATTTTGCACATATTGTATTAAGTCTTATTAACATGTATTTATATTAGGGGTGTGCACCGGCCACTTTTCGTGTTTTGTGTTTTGGTTTTGGATCTGGATCTTTCTTCGTGTTTTGGATCTGGATTGGTTTTGCCAAAACCACCCTTCCGTGTTTTGGGTTCTGGGTTTTGTGTTTTGGATCTGTATTTTTTTTAAAAAAAAGCATAAAAACAGCTAAAATCACAGAATTTGTAGGTTTTTCTGCTCCTATGCTATTATTAACCTCAATAACCTTAATTTCCACTCATTTCCAGTCTATTTTGAACACCTCACACCTCACAATAGTGTTTTTATGTCCAAAAGGTTGCACCGAGGTAGCTGGATGACTATGCTAAGCGACACGAGTGGGCGGCACAAACACGTGACCCATCTAGGCGTGATACTGCAGTGGCAGACAGGATGGCAGTTTGAAAAACTAGGCCCCAAACTGTACATAATGCAAAGAAAAAAAAGAGGTGCAAGATGGAATTGTCCTTGGGCCCTCCCACCCACCCTTATGTTGTATAAACAGGACATGCACACTTTAACAAACCAATCATTTCAGCGCCAGGGTCTGCCACACGACTGTGGCTGAAATGATTGGTTCGTTTGGGCCCCCACAAAACAAGCTGGCAATTAATCTGTCCCTGCACAAACTGGCTCTACGGAGGCAAGATGTCATCCTCATCCTCCTCATCCACCGATTCCTCACCCTCTTCAGTGTGTACATCCTCATCCTCACAAAGTATTAACTCGTCCCCACTTGAATCCACCACCACAGGTCCCTCTGTACGTTCTGGAGGCAGGTCTCCCTGGAAGAGCTGATAATTCATTTTGTTGAACATCATCTTCTCCACATTCTGTGGAAGCAACCTCCTACGCCTTTCGCTGACAAGGTTCCCGGCTGCACTAAACACTCTTTCGGAGTACACACTGGAGGGGGGGCAACTCAGGTAAAATAGAGCCAGTTTGTACAGGGGCCTCCAAATTGCCTCTTTTTCCTGCCAGTACAGGTATGGACTGTCTGACATGCCTACTTGGATGCTGTCACCGATGTAATCCTCCACCATTCTGTCAATGGTGACAGTATCATATGCAGTGACAGTAGACATGTCAGAAATTGTTGCCAGGTCCTTCAGTCTGGACCAGATGTCCAAACTTGGTCCTGCCTGCCCTGCATCACCGCCAGCGGGTTGCTTAGGATACCTAAGTTTTTTCCTGGCAGTCCCAGTTGTGGGAGAAAATGAAGAAGGAGCTGTTGACGTGTCACGTTCCGCTTCAGCTGACAGTGTGTTCACCAGCAGGTCTTTGCACCTCTGCAGGCTTGTGTCGGCCGGAAAGAGAGACACCACATAGGCTTTAAACCTAGGATCGAGCACGGTGGCCAAAATGTAGTGGTCTGATTTCAACAGATTGACCACCCTGGAATCCTGGCAAAGCGAATGAAGGGCTTCATCCACAAGTCCCACATACCGAGCGGAATCGCTCCGTCTTAGCTCCTCCTTCACTTTCTCCAGCTGCTTCTGCAAAAGCCTGATGAGGGGAATGACCTGACTCAAGCTGGCAGTGTCTGAACTGACTTCACGTGTGGCAAGTTCGAAGGGCTGGAGAACCTTGCACAACACGGAAATCATTCTCCACTGCGCTTGAGTCAGGTGCATACCCCCTCCTTTGCCTATGTCATAGGTGGATGTATAGGCTTGAATGGCCTTTTGCTGCTCCTCCATCCTCTGAAGCATATAGAGGGTTGAGTTCCACCGTGTCACAACCTCTTGCTTCAGGTGATGGCGGGGCAGGTTCAAGAGTGTTTGCTGGCGCTCCAGTCTTCAACACGCAGTCGCTGAATGGCGAAAGTGGCCAGAAATTTTTCTGGCCACCCAAAGCATCTCCTGCACGCCCCTGTCGCTTTTCAGAAAATTCTGCACCACCAAGTTTATTGTGTGAGCAAAACATGGGACATGCTGGAATTTGCCCAGATGTAATGCCCGCACAATATTGATGGCGTTGTCAGATATCACAAATCCCCAGGAGAGTCTAAGTGGGGTAAGTCACTGGGCGATGATTTCCCTCGTTTTCTCTAAGAGGTTGTCGGCGGTGTGCCTCTTACTGAAACCGGTGATACACAGCGTAGCCTGCCTTGGAACGAGCTGGCGTTTCTGAGATGCTGCGACTGGTGACGCTGCTGCTGTTGCTGCGTAAGGTGATACATCTACCCAGTGGGCTGTCACAGTCATATAGTCCTTAGTCTGCCCTGTTCCACTTGTCCACATGTCCGTGGTTAAGTGGACATTGGGTACAACGGCATTTTTCAGGACACTGAGGACACTTTTTCTGACGTTTCTGTACAGTCTCGGTATCGCCTGCCTAGTGAAGTGGAATCTAGACGGAATTTGGAACCGGGGACACACTACCTCCATCAATTGTCTAAATCCCACTGCACTAATGGCGGATACCGGACGCACGTCTAACACCAACATAGCAGTCAAGGCATCAGTTATACGTTTTGCTTCAGTATGACGGCTGTCGTACTTCATCCTCCTCGCTAAGGACTGTTGGAGGGTCAATTGTTTAGTAAAAGTAGTGATTTTCCTACTTCCTCTCTGGGATGATGAACGACTCCCAGCAGCAGCAACAGCAGCAGCGGCAGCAGGAGGCGTAGCAATGCAGGATCCTCCGGAGGAATCCGGGATAGGAGAGTCAGTCATGCCAGTGACATGGCCTGCAGGACTACTTCCGATCCTGACTAAGGAGGAAATTGACGAGGAGGGAGTTGACGGTGTGGTTTGCAGGCGCTTGGATACAACAGGACAACGGGATTTAGGTGTCCCTGGACTGCTTACGGTCTTAGCCAAAGTTTCTGAACTTGACAGTAACTTATTATGAACGCGCTGCAGGTGCCGTATAAGGGAGGATGTTCCTAGGTGGTTAACGTCCCTACCCCTACTTATTCCACCTTTACATGGCAAGACAGTTGTTGTCCGGATTTGGATAGAAATATTGCCAGACCAAAGAGGTGGAATGTTTGGTCTTCTGCCCAGGCATGACCGTGATGGGCTTTTTCATCCCACGGACAACAACTGTCTCCCCCGGAGCCTGATTTAAACAAACCACATCACCATCAGAATCCTCATCGCCAACTTCCTCCTCAGCGCCAGCTACACCAGTATCCTCATCCTGTTGTACTTCAACAGTGACATCTTCAATTTGCATATCAGCAAGTGGACTGTGGGTGCTCCTTTCAGCACTTGCAGGGGGCATGCAAATGGTGGAAAGAGCCACCTCTTCCCGTCCAGTGCAGGGAAGGTCAGGCATCGCAACCACCACCACACTTGGACTCTCCTTGGGGATTTGTGATATCTTCTTAGAAAGCACAGTTCTTCGCTGTGCTTTTGCCAGCTTAACTCTTTTGATTTTTTTAGTGGGAGGAGGGCTTCCATCGTCATGTGAAGCTGATCCACTAGTCATGAACATACTAGGGATCGACCTTAGCCGTTCCTTGCCACTCCGTGTCGTAAATGGCATATTGGCAAGTTTACGTTTCTCTTCAGCTGATTTAAATGTTTTTTTCAAGGTCATTTTCCTGAACTTTGTCATTTGGGATTGTATGTGCCCTCTATTATGACATTGGGCATCGGCCTTGGCAGATGACGTTGATGGCATGTTATCGTCTATGTCATGACTAGTGGCAGCAGCTTCAGCACTAAGAGGAAGTGGTTCTTGATCTTTCTCTATTTTATTTTTATCGGAGAAAGTTTGGTCCTCCATTTATGTTATATCGATTTGATATATACGTGCGGCTAAACACAGAAAATATTTTTTTATTTTTGCTGGAGAGTAGTGCACTTTGTGGGTTACACCAGCCTTTAAGAAATGAGCCAGCCGGCTCTTTACTTATGGGACACAGGCGCACGCTTGGCGCTGCTCCTTTGTTGATGCACGTGCGGCTACTGCGCACACAATTCACAAACACAGAAAATATATTTTTTTTTGGTTTGGAGTGTACTTTGGGGGTTACAGCACCCTTTAACGGTCAAGCCAGCCGGCCCTTTACTTATGACACAGGCGCACGCTTGGCACTACTTTGTTGATGCACGTGCGGCTACTGCGCACACAATTCACAAACACAGAAAATAATTTTTTTTTTGGTTTGGACTGGAGTGTACTTTGGAGGTTACAGCACCCTTTAACGGTCAAGCCAGCTGGCCCTTTACTTATGACACAGGCGCACGCTTGGCACTACTTTGTTGATGCACGTGCGGCTACTGCGCACACAATTCACAAACACAGAAAATATTTTTTTTTTGGTTTGGACTGGAGTGTACTTTGGGGGTTACAGCACCCTTTAACGGTCAAGCCAGCCGGCCCTTTACTTATGACACAGGCGCACGCTTGGCCCTACTTTGTTGATGCACGTGCGGCTACTGCGCACACAATTCACAAACACAGAAAATAATTTTTTTTTGGTTTGGACTGGAGTGTACTTTGGGTGTTACAGCACCCTTTAACGGTCAAGCCAGCCGGCCCTTTACTTATGACACAGGCGCACGCTTGGCACTACTTTGTTGATGTACGTGCGGCTACTGCGCACACAATTCACAAACACAGAAAATAATTTTTTTTTTGGTTTGGACTGGAGTGTACTTTGGGGGTTACAGCACCCTTTAACGGTAAAGCCAGCCGGCCCTTTACTTATGACACAGGCGCACGCTTGGCCCTACTTTGTTGATGCACGTGCGGCTACTGCGCACACAATTCACAAACACAGAAAATAATTTTTTTTTGGTTTGGACTGGAGTGTACTTTGGGGGTTACAGCACCCTTTAACCGTCAAGCCAGCCGGCCCTTTACTTATGACACAGGCGCACGCTTGGCACTACTTTGTTGATGCACGTGCGGCTACTGCGCACACAATTCACAAACACAGAAAATATATTATTTTTTTAGCACTTGGGGGGAGCACCCCTGATGGACAGAGCACCCCCTGGACAACACTACAGCACCCCTTTAGGACTGGGACACTGCACAGGACTTTGGAGTGGACACAGCCCCTATGGAGAACTGACTGCACAACACAGTCCAGCCAGCCCCTATGGACTTTGAAGTAGTGGACACAGCCCCTATTAACAACAGCAGCACAGCACAACACAGCCAGCCCCTATGGACTTTGAAGTAGTGGACAACAGCAGCACTACACTACACTACACTACACAGCCCAGCCAGCCCTAACTCCCACCCTCCCTCTTCACTGTCCACAGCCGAGTGAGAAAATGGCGCCGACGCGGGTACCTAATATAGGATCCAAAACTCGCGAGACTCGGAAGGCGGGATGATGACGTTTTGCCTCGATTTCAGATCCGAGTCAGGCGGGAAAAGTTGAGCCTGACTCGGATCGGACTCGGATCGGGGGGGCTTGGGGGGGTTCGGATTTCAGAAATCCGAACCCACTCACCCCTAATTTATATGGTGTAAGCATGTACATAGAGACGAAATGAGGGGTGGAAGGAATGTTCAATATGGGTGTGTTCACACAAATGTGGCCCATGCAGACCAGCAGGGGGCTTAACATTTGCACCTGATACAGATCAGGTGAACATATACATTTATGAGCTTTATTTTATGAAAGGATTGGTTCCAGAACTAGGAAGATGGACTTTGAAAGTGATATATAAAGTTTTACACAGTGCCCATTTTAAAAAATGTTTTCCTCTTCGCAAATTTAGGTAGACTCCTAAGGCCTGATTCAAAGGTGCACCTTCCAGGGGGTGACACCAAAATGCCGGGTCCACTGTAGTGACAGTGAGCTGGGTACTACACTGAGACAGTAATGCCACTGGGGAGGATCCAGAGGTGAAGGCACAGTCTCCGGGGGCAACTCAGCAGCTCCAGGAATGCTGGGCATGCCCCCAAAGTGATTTATGCCACTATGCCACAACCCCTTCCATTGAGACCATGCCCCCTCTTGCGAGACAATTCCCCTCTTAGTTTGGCATGGGGGGAGGCTATTTACCGCACCAGGGGCCAAATGTAATAGGATGAGAGTTTAGTAAATGTGAGAGCTTAGCAGTAAACTCTCACATTGGTCGAGTTTTATCTTCACAATGGGAAAACGTCTGGAGTTTAAAGCGTGAGAGTTTTTTGAGTCTAAAAGCATGTGAGTTTGCCTGTTCTCGGACTCTATTACATTGGTAGAGTTTAAGAAGTGTGAGAGATTACTGCTAAACTCTCGCATTTTCTAATCTCTCACCCTATTACATTTGGCCCCAGGTGTCACTGATCCCGTGGCAATAGTGACTCTGGCAACAGGTGCAAGAGCAGATGCAGCAGTGTCCACCTCTGAACCACGCCCCTAGTTTATAGGGCTGTCTCTGGGGAATAGTAATGTACTATGACGTGCTTTGGACAACCATCTTGGGCAGGGGTGGGGCAATAAGCGTCCCTCCAGCTGTTTTTGAACTGCACATCCCAGCATGCCTTGCAACAGTTATACCATGGCCAACTAGCAAAACTGTGGCAGGGCATGCTGGGATGTGTAGTTTTACAACAGCTGGGGGGCCGCTTATTGCCCACCCCTGATTTTGGGCACAGATGCAACAAAACAAAAAATGCATTGTGCTGTACACTAAGTAAGTAAGGTCCATTGGAGGGTTTCAATCTTTAGTCCAGCAAAGTATTGACTGCAGAATATCTTAACATGTTCAGACACTGTTGTGTTTCTTTGTTGATTAATTGAGACCAGTAAGAGTCTCATTTCATATTGTCAGTAGATGCAGATTATTAAAGTCGAGTGAAATTGATGCTAAATTTCATGCAAATTCTGGGATGCAGAGTTACGATATTCAAGCGATACAATATTTGACTCTTGCTTTGTGTTTTTCTTTTTGATATTGCACGGAATGGCACTTGCTACTGTATTTGTAAAATCATATTTTGCAGAATTTACAATCTGTAAATAGAGCTGGGATGATGACCGTGTAAGTTCATTCTACTTTGCAGTATGGTTGGGGTGTAATAATGGATATAATTATAAAGAAAAAGAAAAATAATCCACTTAAGGCCTTATTTTGCTGGCAAAATATGAAAAATTCTACAGCCAAATGTCGGCTAAGAAGAATATTCCGCAGAGCAGTTTTGAAATTTTCACTTATCTCTAGAGAGGATATTTGAAGGACTCCCTTTTCTCCACGTCGCTCTTATTTAGCCGCAGGCAAAACTTGAAGTGAACAGAACAGCTCAGATTTCTAAAAAAGTAGATTTTCCAGTTAATATGGCACTGTCGTGTGTACACATTAACCTTGGAAACTATAGCACTGCTTCAGGGGTTGCTCTAGAGGTATTTTTTAATATAAGTGTTATGTTTATTTATGATCAAATGTAGATCAGTCCAATGCAGCACAAGTAGAGAATAAAACAAAAGACTGAAGAGTGGTGGCTAGAAGTATAGGATGTGTGTCATTCTGTGACAGAGATGCCCAGCGTCATAGTGTGTGAAATCCTATTGCTCAGAGGAAGCCATATAATGCACTGATCTTTACACCACTGTTTAATATTTTACAGTTTATTTAATGATTGTTACATATTTGAACTTAAACATTAACATTATTTTATCAAGTATAGCAGAGGAGTCCAGCTCCTTTGGTAGAATGGGATATTTTCTACTGTTCTTATTCTCTAGGCTCTGTCAGGTATCAAAAAGGAATAGTTAAAAAAGCAATAATCGAGTTCTCAATAGAGATATGCGCGGACCCCATGTTTTGGTTTTGACAAAACCACCCTCGTGTTCTGGTTTGGTTTTGGATTTCTTTAAAATTAATAAAAACAGCTAAAATCGTGTAATTTGGGTACGGACTTTACTTAGACCCGAGTTCCGAACTTACGGAAAGACCCGAGCCGGGAGTCAGTTCTGCTGGGAACCCCAAAAGTGATCTGAGCCGGGACTCGGTTCGACTTGGAACCCCAAAGTTCTGATGTCTTTGGTTTTTATCAAAACGGAACTGCTCATCTCTACTGTAGTTCTAAATCCCCCTTGCCCCTGAATTCTGGCTTTTAAATTAAATGGATTTACCCATTTCTCAGTACAATAAGTCACTCCCCAGATACTTTATGAATGCAGTAAGTGCTGTTATGCCCTGCCTTTGGAGATCCTCCAATCTTCCTATGATCTCTCTGTGAATTAAGAGTAACGACCTGTACATGATGATGGAAGACATTACATCCTCTGCCTTAGATAAAAAAAAATAATTTACCGCTGTTTGATATGACTGGTTGAGATCCTACCAACTGCAGTGATCTCCCCCTTACCCAGACTTTCACTGAGAGATCTTTCTCAGCATTGATACATGGCCCTCTGTCCGCCTCCTCTTTGGCATGCTCCCCGGCATCCCAACTCTGGCATTTCTTGTTTTTACCCAGTGAAACCTCCCTTTCATCCTCAAGTTCCCCTCCCCCTTACTTACCCTTGTATGTTCCATCCCCTCTGCCCTACTAATTTAATGCTGTTCCTTTTATTTTGATACTTATTATTGAACTTGACACATTATTTGTTCCATAGGACCCAGCTTGCTTGCAATGTTTCTATATATTTGATACTTGTGAAGCACTTGGCTATAGCTTCTTGTTCTATCTTTATTGTTTTGGTATTCTCTTTGAAGGTGGATTGTATTATTTTAAATAAAATTAGATTGCATAAAATGCAATAATATTGTGTTATAGCTATGTTTAGCAAACATATAATAGGGATAATAATGCAACAAAATCTTCCTAGAAAGTGCTATGGGCCTGATTCAGAGATGGACACTATTTGCGTTGCTGCTGCATCCTTGGACGCGGCAACTATGTAAAAATATTCTAATTCCACAGGAAGCTTCTGAGGACAATAAATAGCCACTGCCAGCATCGCAGATCCAAGTGCTGTTCTAAAGATGCAGTATCGGATCACTATGGAGACCATCAGTTGCGGCATCAGCCATCTGAATAAGCCTAAAGCCACTAAAAATGGGCATCTCTTCTCTGTAGCCACACTGGCATCGGCAATCCCACAAAAACCATCGGATATATATGCAAACCGTCTGGTTTGCGTACATCTCTGAATCAGCTCCTATGGGGGCTATTCAATTACCCTGCGTGTGAGTTCCCACAGTTGGACTGCACTTCACAGCTCATGAAGCTGCAAGGTAAGGTCCACGGAAAAAGAAACCATTCAGGTTCGCGCACGGGGAAAAAACCCATTGATTCCACAGTTACATGCGTGAATCCCGATTGTTCGCCGCAGGAAAAAGGATATTTAATTGAATAGCCTTTCTCCGTGCCAGGGGGATTTTTACCGGCAGTTAGTAGCGGGGAAAAGCCCACGGCTAATTGAATACCCCCCAGTAGTGTCTTATCTTTTGATGCACCTGATCAGATGCAAGGTGCCTCTGGACATATTGTAAACACTTTTAAAGCACTGCAGGAGTTAAATTGGGGGCCCACCTAAAAGTCTCCCTTTATACAATAGTTACAGCCGTGGGAGGAGACTTGATTACATCATCACACGAGCAATGCAATGGCGTCTTTAATCAACACTACTAGACAAACACTAGAACGTTTTGCAAGCCAGGAAATAAGGGAGAGAGCTTTGAAAGTGTCAGCAATTGTGGCACCTGCAGACTTACGTTTATCCTTGTTTCAAAGATGAGTCCCCTCTTTCAAATTATATGACCCCTGAGATGTTATTCTTTGGCGATCATTTGGATCAAGCACTTCAGAAATAATCTGTCCTGTGCATGCACATTTGAGGACAGTTGTAGAATCTGTATTTTCATTGAATTGTACAGTTGCAATACAAACTACTCACACCTGCTTCAGTGCAATATTTTCTATATAAAACATTTAGACCTACAGTAATACAATTGGGCTATTGATTTATTTTTCCATCTCAATTTATTTAATTTGGTATATGTTGACTCTTTAACAATTCAAATAGAAGCTATTAGACTGAATGATCAGATTGTAACGTGTGTCAAGCCTCAAACGAAAACACTGCAAACATTTTGAATATATTCATTTATCTTGAAGCCTAACTTCACTTGTGCCAGCTAAGATCAGTGTATTCTCTACTTCCATATGTAGGCATTATAATGTATTATGATTTATCCAAGAGGAAAAGCTGAAGGTGAAAATACTGTAGGTACGCAATTCATCCAGCCCACTCCAGTTTTGTTATGACCAGGTCTGGAAACCATTTTACTTGTGAGAAATCATGTCTATCCCATGAAAAACAGACTGGATAGCTGGGGATATTGGACCTTATTCAGCTGAACGCTCGCAACCGACTCGATGTTGGTCCACAGGGCATGCGCACGATGGAGACTGCTCCGTCGCGCGCATGCGCGAGCCCCCGCTAATGACGGATCACCCGTCGTTAGCGGGCTTGAAGCAGACGGAGCGAGCTGTCGATGTTGATTGACAGCTCGCTCCGTTTGCTGGGCGTGCAGGGGGCGTGCCCGGCCAAACGGAGGCGTTCCTTTCGGAACGCTTGCCGTTTTGTGGGCGTCCCCACTGAAATCATCAGTGATGTCAGTGGGGAGCTTCCTGCTCAAACAGAGCAGGAAGCTCCCCACTGACATCACTGATGATTTCAGTGGGGACGCCCACAAAACGGCAAGTGTTTTCCGAAAGGAACGCCTCCGTTTGGCCGGAGCTCAAACAGAGCAGGAAGCTCCCTGGGGCTTAAGGTTGACGAGACCCTACCCTAGGGTCTCGTCGTAAGCCCCGATGGTCGCGATGGTCTTGACCATCGCGACCATCTCCCTTAGCGGTCGTTAGAGCTGTGGGTGTTAACCCACAGCCTAACGACCGACATGGAGGCGGCTGTTCAGGATGCAAGTGGCCGCCCTGTTTCTGAGCGACCGTTTGCATCCTACGACTGCCTCTGAATGAGGCCCTTTGTCTCTCAGTAAGGTAATATTTCTATAGTGCAAAACAGCTGAATAAGAATTACACATTGGTGTTGCGTGTACTGCACCTTGATTTGTGCAGATGTGCATAGTTTGCTTTCAAACCACATAGACTAAAGGTGCATACACACACAACGATTTAGTAAATGAACGATTTTAGTAAACGATTTTCGTTCATTTTTTCAAGGGAAAAATGAACGAAAATCATTTACTAAAATCGTTAATTTACTAAATGTAATGAACGATTTTTTTGAACTACAAAGATTTTTGCATAATACCTTACTGAAAATTGTTGAGTTGGTCAGTCTGACTGAACTACAAACTACAAACGTGAACGCGCATGAACGATAATCGTTCATTGTTTTAACTCAGAAAGTGAACGATTGAACGTTAAACGATATTGTTATCGATAATTGTTTAAAAAAATCATGTGTGTGTTGCATCTTGCACCTTTACAGAGCAAGATGCACCTTGATTCACCCTGTGTGGACAATCTAGATTTCTGCCTAAGCACATGGCATTGCAGAGAAACAATGCCTTTGTGGAAGAGCAGAAGTTTGTAACAGCCATTGGGAGATGTTCCTTTCTAAGTACAGAAAGCCTTATTTTGCAAAGTAGTACTCAAATGAGATTTCATTTGTTTAATTCAATTATTGAGATGAGTTAAGAAACTGGACCTGAAAAACACTGTAGGCAGTCCCTTGATGTCTTGTATATCAATGCCTGGGATGGTGTTGCATTGAAGATTTGCAATGTCATTGCTGATGGTGAAGGTGCTGTTGGATGAGAATCTAAATGCTGAGAGGTAGAGGAATTTGTGTGAGTAATAGATGAATAATGCATGTATTGGTTAGGGCTGGTGGAGTCAACTTTGCAATTTGGGTGGGCAAGGGAGGAGAAAAATAGATTCAGAAGAGATCAGGGGCCTAGAAACCGTTATTAGGTGTTGTGAACAGAGAAGGAAAAATGAAGACTGTGGTAGAGTCGGAATGGCAGGAGGTAGTGAGAACGGGAGGGATTGTATAAAGATACAACGCCAATTTTGACAATGCAGCAACTCTCCAGCCCAACACCAACTAGACGTCGGTCTACAAGTCATTAAGTAACCACCTATAGCTCTCCGCGGCTACAAACAGATAAGTATTTAATCTAACTAGGTGGATGACACAAGAAGACACGGGTGTAACTACCAAAGATGCAAGGGATGCAGCTGCTATGGGGCCCAGAGTTTAGGGGGGCCCATCTTCCTTGTCAGAGTTACATGTGTTATATACATTTTTCACTATTGGGTGGTACATAGGGGCTCTAACAAACTTTTGCTATGGTGCCCTCAAAAACCTAGTTACGCCTCTGCAAGAAGACTTGAGTTAGCATATAAGATAAATTTAAAAAATTGACACACATAGATATACACATTCATTGTGTTACATGGGGATGCATTTCTTTCCATATGTTGACCATATTACTCTTCTACTTAATGCACTTAAAAAAAGATAAAAAAAAACATAATATTGCTTTAGCCTAAGATATAAAAGGGGTACTTGTCAAAGTACTCAGCAAACTTACTGAAATTATTATGGTCATTAAGGGGTTAAGCATCGCTGCTCTTAAATTTGTTTTTATTAATTTTCATTCGAGCTGCAGATTTATTATTATAATTATGCCTAACTTAGCTGCACAGTGGTTTCTACTCCTCACATATCTTTAAATATATTATCCTGGTCTGTGGGCCCTCTAACAGGCTGTGATGGTGTGAAAGGTTGATTTTACAAACACACTTTTTTCCCCTTAGTCTTAAATATGTCACCATATTTCCTCCATTATGAAACTCCAATGGGATGACATTATTAGAGAGTACACCCAAAAGACTTGTGTTTCTAGGCCAGAAGGTTAAGGGAGGAAGGAAACACATTCAGTATATGAAGTTGAACACACATTTCCAGCACTTTTTCATGGAATTTGCTGCACTGGACACTGAGCATTCAACTGTGAAGAGCAACTATTGTGGAAGAAGCAACACTGGGTGCCCAGATCCTGAGGTTCTGCTTATAAAGCTATTGTAAAACTATACGCAAGGATTGGGTCAGGAAACAGTCGGGAAGTCGATGGAGGGAATCCCGACCGTTGGCTTCCCGACTGTATAATCCCGCCAAGGGTTATATGACAGGCATCGAAATCCCGACGCCTGTCATTTTCCCTACGCCGGGAGCCCGACACCCGGCTTACCGATCGAAGTTAAGCCAGGCGTGGACAGCCGCAAGGGGGGGGGGTTAGGTTTAGGGTTCCCGGGGGGACTTAGCGTTAGGCACCCCCTCGGGAGGTTAGGTTTAGGCTAGGGGAAAGGGAGGTTAGGGTTAGACACCCCCGGGGGGGGGTTAGGCATCCCTCCGGGGGACTTATGTTTAGGTAATAGGGAAGGGGGGGTTTGGTTTAGGCACCTAGAGGGGGGATTAGGGTTAGGCACCCCTATGGGAGGGTTAGGGGGGGGAATTAGGTTAGTTTATACGTACCTTAGGACGATCGGGATTTCCTCCCCGTGGGATTAGGACCGCCGGCCATGCAGCCGGTGGTATATCATACTGAATTCGATTGGGTCCTATGTTCTGCTGAAACTGCCCATATACACCTTAATTGAATGGTTACTTTGGATTTAGTTTGTGGGTCCTAACCAAGTAGCAAACCGGTCAATGCTATTTGCATGTACATGCTGTCTTTTGGAACAATACTACTAACTGCACCCAGTAAGATCTGGTCAGGTAGCAGCCAGATCTCTCCAGTTTGGCCTCACAAATACAAGGATATGTGAACGGCTCTACTCACGATTTGGAATATTTATTATGCTAGTGCCATAGTAATGCTTCTGATTGCCACATTTTACTAAAAGAATCTGTCACAAACAATTTTTAGAGCTGGGAATGCAGTTTCCTTTTCACACATGAATACTTAGTTACCCTGTGTGTGGTGGTCTCACAGCTAAAGCATTCTGATACTCTCAGATAACAGGAAGTCACTATACCCTATTAAAATTGGCATGTCACTGAGGGTTCTATGTACTATGCCCTGGAGAGAGATGAAGTGGTCGGAGATAAAGTACCAACCATTCAGCTCCTGTCATTTTTCAAACACAGCCTGTAAAGTGACAGGAGCCAATGGGCTGGTACTTTATCTTCGTCCACGTTATTTCTCTCCAAGGTTTAGTACATAGACCACAAAATGACCCTTCTAAATGACACATTTCCATGTTGACTGACTGCATTATTCTAAACACTAATATAATACTTCAAAGATCCTAGAACAGTTACCATACTAATACAGCAAGGCACACTTATAGAGCATGTTAAAAAATGTGGCATACAGTGCAAATTATGTTTTCTGATGTCATGCACCTATTTATGGGCAAATTTACCTATTTGGTTTATATATTATTGCAGCTATACAGAGGATGAAGATGCATTCCCTGGTGAGAGGAGGCAGTACATTAACGCTGGTATGGTTAGTGCGGTAACCCCCTAAACCAGTGGTTCCCTAACTTTTTTGAATCATGGCACCCAAGAGTATAACAGCATTGTTTTCTAGGCACCCCTAGGTAAAAGTTTGTTAATGTGAAATTTAAAAAACAAAATATAAAGTCAATTGTGCTTAAGTGTCATCCATAGGTTCAGTTATGTGGTGGTGGACAGGTTTGCGCTTCTGTTTATCCACATATTTACATTATATTGACCATAAATAATTTTATTTGATACTGGTCTACCAATCTGAGGGACCCCTGGAAATGTCCTGAGGCACCCCAGGTTGCCACGGCACACAGTTTGGGAACCACAGCCCTAAACGTAAAAGGACTGATGCAGAATTGAATGCAAATCACTTTTGCAGATGTATCCTAAGTGTTTTCATATTGCTCCATAGTTGAGCTTATGCAGCTATAGGGGATGCAAGCTGTAATGTATTCTTTCACATTTGCACTTGTGCTTGAAGGGGTGGAACAGGCATTCATTTGTAGGTTAAGTTTAATGAGGGCATGTAGATGAAATAGCAGGATATGCAAAGTTGTGCATATGTGTAAATATGCCTCATTTCAGACATATCATTTGCAACTAGTATAGTGCTGCTTCAAGTGCACACTGATAATGATGCCAACTATGAAAGTAAGCATGCGCAGCACTGCCTACAGCTGCGGTAATTCTGTGTGTCCCCAGGGCCGCCAAGAACCAAGGCGGGCCCCGGTAATAGGGGGCGTGGCCTAATCTCGGGAGGCGTGGCCACGCCCCCTTGCCGAAAAATAAATAAATAAAAAAGATTTGCAGCGCCGCTGCGCGCTGGGGAGGGGGGCGCTCTGAGCCCCCTCAGCCCGGCGCAAAGCCAGGGGGGCGCGATCAGTGTGATCGCTCCCCCGCACAGGCATAGGAGACTGCTGTGGCTGCTGCTCAGCAGCCACGAGCAGTCTCCAACTGCAGCTCAGCACAAGCTGTGTGCTGTGCTGCTGTGAGGGAGGGGGGGCGGCGTCGGACCCGGGCCCCCGCCGGGCCCCTCAGGAAGCCCGGGCCCAGGTAATCTGTACCCGCCCCCCCCCTCTCCGCGCCCCTGTGTGTCCCCCCACTCACCTCCCAGTCCCCCACCTACCTGGCTGCTGCAGCTGCCTTGGGCTCCGGCTGCTGCTCGGACACCGTGTTCTCCCGGCAGAACACAGTAAAGTTTAGAAATTTTTAAATTTTTTTTTCTAAACTTTACTGTGTTCTGCCGAGAGAACACAGTGTCAGAACAGCAGCCAGAGCCGGTGGAGGGGCCAGGGAGTGCTGGAGGGAGCCGGGGAGGACCTGCTCATGCTGACGGCAGGTAAGTGTAACGGTGCGCCACCTGAAAGTGGCGTATAGTAACACCATCAAATTCCGAAAATACAGAATTTTTGGAATTTGATGAATAGACTAAGTTGTACATCCCCATACTAATGTATTGGGAGTGTGGAAATGAACGCAGGCGGACTTAACCAGGAGACATCAGTGATGTCTCCTATGTTAAGTGTCTTCATGAATACTAAAAAAATTGGTAATTAAGGAAAATGTCCTTAAAACCGTTATTTTAGTATTGATGAATAGGCCCCGTAGAGTAATACTTTTCACTCTTTCATAAATCTGCTCCTTGATTTTTACATGTCATCAGAGGAGTTGTATATTCGACATTCTCCTGTACTATCAATTGCCTAATTTTGCATATAAAATAGTTGGCGCATCTCAAAATGTATTCAGCTCGGTAATAGTAACAGTAAAAGTAAAATTAGTGCCAAGTATACATTATGCATACAAGTGTGTAGAAATATGCCCCTGGATAGTGTAGAGATAACCTAGAGAAAGCGCTGAGATGTGGCTTGACAGGGTACTAGCCACATTACCCTATTTGTACACAATATAATACTCTAATAAACTGTGAAGTAAATCACAGAGAATGGTTTCTGTACAGGAATCAATGTGAAAGTCAAATTTCAATAAAACATTACATTGAGTAGAAATATAAATGAAAATATATTAAAATTGCCCTTCAAAATGATGTGAATAGACAGCCATGATTTGAAATAATTTAGCTGCTAATGATTTAAATATCAGCTGGAGCAATAAATCAAGTATTACAAAGATCATATTGTAATAAAAATGAAAATGTGAAAGGTTTAAAATAGGGGTGAGCGGGTTCGGATTTCTGAAATCCGAACCCCCCCCCAAGCCCCCCCGATCCGAGGCCGATCCGAGTCAGGCTCGACTTTTCCCGCCTGACTCGGATCTGAAATCGAGGCAAAACGTCATCATCCCGCCTTCCGGGTCTCGCGGGTTTTGGATTCTATATAAGGTACCCGCGTTGGCGCCATTTTCTCACTCGGCTGTGGACAGTGAAGAGGGAGGGTGGGAGTTAGGGCTGGCTGGGCTGTGTAGTGCAGTGTAGTGTTGTGCTGTGCTGCGCTATACTGCTGTTGTCCATAGGGGCTGTGTCCACTCCTCCAGTCCAAAGTCCATAGGGGATGGCTGGACTGTGTTGTGCAGTCAGTTGTCCATAGGGGCTGTGTCCACTCCAAAGTCCTGTGCAGTGTCCCAGTCCTAAAGGGGTGCTGTAGTGTTGTCCAGGTGGTGCTCTGTCCATCAGGGGTGCTCCCCCAAGTGCAAAAAAATAAATATTTTTTTTGTGTTTGTGAATTGTGTGCGCAGTAGCCGCACTTGCATCAACAAAGTAGTGCCAAGCGTGCGCCTGTGTCATATGTAAAGGGCCGGCTGGCTTGACCGTTAAAGGGTGCTGTAACCCCCAAAGTACACTCCAAACCAAATAAAAAAATATTTTCTGTGTTTGTGAATTGTGTGCACTGTGGCTGCACGTGCATCAACAAAGGAGCAGTGCCAAGCGTGCGCCTGTGTCCCATAAGTAAAGGGCCGGCTGGCTTGTCCGTTAAAGGGTGCTGTAACCCCCAAAGGGCACTCCAAACCAAATAAAAAAATATTTTCTGTGTTTGTGAATTGTGTGCACTGTGGCTGCACGTGCATCAACAAAGGAGCAGTGCCAAGCGTGCGCCTGTGTCCCATAAGTAAAGGGCCGGCTGGCTTGTCCGTTAAAGGGTGCTGTAACCCCCAAAGGGCACTCCAAACAAAATCAAAAAATATTTTCTGTGTTTGTGAATTGTGTGCACTGTGGCTGCACGTGCATCAACAAAGGAGCAGCGCCAAGCGTGCGCCTGTGTACCATAGGTAAAGGGCCGGCTAGCTTGACCATTAAAGGATGCTGTAACCCCCAAAGTGCACGCCAAAAAAAATAAAATATATATTTTTTTGTGTTTGTGAATTGTGTGTGCAGTAGCCGCACGTGCATCAACAAAGTAGCGCCAAGCGTGCACCTGTGCCATAGGTAAAGGGCCGGCAGACTTGACCATTAAAGGGTGCTGCAACCCCCAAAGGGCACTCCAAACAAAATAAAAAAATATTTTCTGTGTTTGTGAATTGTGTGCACTGTGGCTGCACGTGCATCAACAAAGGAGCAGCGCCAAGCGTGCACCTGTGTCCCATAAGTAAAGGGCCGGCTGGCTCATTTCTTAACCCACAAAGTGCACTAGTCTCCAACAAAAATAAAAAATAATTTTCTGTGTTTGTGTGCGCCTTAGCCGCACGTATATATCAATATAACATAAATGGAGGACCAAACTTTCTCCGATAAAAATAAAATAGGGAAAGATCAAGAACCACTTCCTCCTAGTGCTGTTGCTGCTGCTGGGAGTTGTTCATCATCCCAGAGAGGAAGTAGGAACACCACTACTTTTACTAAACAATTGACCCTCCAACAGTCCTTAGCGACGAGGATGAAGTACGACAGCAGTCATCCTGAAGCAAAACGTATAACTGAGGCCTTGACTGCTATGTTGGTGTTAGACGTGCGTCCAGTATCTGCCATTAGTGCAGTGGGATTTAGACAATTGATGGAGGTAGTGTGTCCCCGGTTCCAAATCCCGTCTAGATTCCACCTGCATCTTCAAAGCAGCAGCAACAAGCGTGCGTCTGTCTGTTAAAGGGTGGTGTAACCCTCAAAGTGCGCTCCACAAATAATAAAAAAATTCTTCTTTTTTTTCTGTCTTTGTGAATTGTGTGGGCTGTAGCCGCACCTGCATCCTCAAAGCAGCAGCGACAAGTGTGCGTCTGTCTGTTAACGGGTGGTGTAACCCTCAAAGTGCGCTCCACAAACAATAAAAAAATTCTTCTTTTTTTTCTGTCTTTGTGAATTGTGTGGGCTGTAGCCACACCTGCATCCTCAAAGCAGCAGCGACAAGCGTGCGTCTGTCTGTTAAAGGGTGGTGTAACCCTCAAAGTGCACTCCACAAATAATAAAAAAATTCTTCTTTTTTTTTTGTCTTTGTGAATTGTGTGCTCTGTGGCTGCACGTGCATCAACAAAGGAGCAGCGCCAAGCGTGCGCCTGTGTCCCATAAGTCTGTTAAAGGGTGGTGTAACCCCAAAAGTGCTCCAAAAAATCAAAAACAATTTTTTTTCTGTGTTTGTGACTTGTGTGCGATGTAGCCGCACGTGCATCAACACAGTAGCAGCACCAAGCGTGCGCCTGTGTCATAAGTCAGGGGCCGGTTTGGACATCTGGTCCGGACTGAAGGATGTGCCAACAATTTCTGACAAGTCTACTGTCAGTGCATATGATACTGTCCTCAAAGCAGCAGCAACAAGCGTTCGTCTGTCTGTTAAAAGGTGGTGTAACCCTCAAAGTGCGCTCCACAAACAATAAAAAAATTTTCTTTTTTTTCTGCCTTTGTGAAATGTGTGGGCTGTAGCCACACCTGCATCCTCAAAGCAGCAGCGACAAGCATGCGTCTGTCTGTTAAAGGATGGTGTAACCCCCAAAGTGCGCTCCAACCAAAATAAAATAATCTTCTTTTTTTCTGTGTTTGTGTGTGAATTGTGTGGGCTGTAGCCGCACCTGCATCCTCAAAGCAGCAGCGACAAGCGTGCGTCTGTCTGTTAAAGGGTGGTGTAACCCTCAAAGTGCGCTCCACAAACAATAAAAAAATTCTTCTTTTTTTTTCTGTCTTTGTGAATTGTGGGCCTGATTCAGACCCACTCGCGAGCGGCTGTCCGCTCGCAAGTGGGTCGATGTTATGGACTGAGCATGCGCACGACGGAGGGAGCTCCGTCGTGCGCATGCGCCAGACGCGACGAGCGAAGGAAAGTCCTTCGCTCGTTGTGTCCGATCAAAGGGGGCGTGCTGTCAATGTTGATTGACAGCACGCCCCCTTTGGTGGGCGTGCCTCCCTGACGGGGGCGTTCCCACGGGAACGCCGCCCGTCAGAAGCCGGCCCACTGACATCACTAGTGATGTCAGTGGGAGTGATTTTGGCTCTGATAGAGCCAAAATCACTCCGGAGCTTGCGGTTGAAAACCTCAACCGCAGGCTCCGGCTCGCAAATTCGATGGTCGCGATGGTCTCGACCATCGCGACCATCACAATGCACGCTCGTATAGCCTGTGGGTGGTGACCCACAGCTATACGAGCGTCCAGGAGGACGCTCCATGAAAATGGAGCCCGGCCCTCATTCAGAGCGTGCGCTCTGCTCAGAGCGTATGGCTCTGAATGAGGGCCTGTGTGGGCTGTAGCCGCACCTGCATCCTCAAAGCAGCAGCAACGAGCGTGCATCTGTCTGTTTAAGGGTGGTGTAACCCTCAAAGTGCGCTCCACAAACAATAAAAAAATTCTTCTTTTTTTTTCTGTCTTTGTGAATTGTGTGGGCTGTAGCCGCACCTGCATCCTCAAAGCAGCAGCGACAAGCATGCGTCTGTCTGTTAAAGGGTGGTGTAACCCCCAAAGTGCGCTCCAACCAAAATAAAATAATCTTCTTTTTTTCTGTGTTTGTGTGTGAAATGTATGCGCAGTAGCCGCACCTGCATCCTCAAAGCAGCAGCGACAAGCGTGCGTCTGTCTGTTAAAGGGTGGTGTAACCCTCAAAGTGTGCTCCACAAAAATAAAAAATTCTTCTTTTTTTTCTGTCTTTGTGAATTGTGTGGGCTGTAGCCGCACCTGCATCCTCAAAGCAGCAGCGACGAGCGTGCATCTGTCTGTTAAAGGGTGGTGTAACCCCCAAAGTGCGCTCCAACCAAAATAAAATAATCTTCTTTTTTTCTGTGTTTGTGTGTGAAATGTATGCGCAGTAGCCGCACCTGAATCCTCAAAGCAGCAGCGACAAGCGTGCATCTGTCTGTTAAAGGGTGGTGTAACCCTCAAAGTGCGCTCCACAAAAAATAAAAAAAATAAATTTTTTCTGTCTTTGTGAAGTGTGTGGGCTGTAGCCGCACCTGCATCCTCAAAGCAGCAGTGACAAGCGTGCGTCTGTCTGTTAAAGAATTACATCGGTGACAGCATCCAAGTAGGCATTTCAGACAGTCCGTACATGTACTGCCAGGAAAAAGAGGCAATTTGGAGGCCCCTGTACAAACTGGCTCTATTTTACCTGAGTTGTCCCCCCTCCAGTGTGTACTCCAAAAGAGTGTTTAGTGCAGCCGGGAACCTTATCAGCGAAAGGCGTAGGAGGTTGCTTCCACAAAATGTGGAGAAGATGATGTTCATAACTCTTCCAGGGAGACCAGCCTCCATAACTTACAGAGGGACCTGTGGTGGTGGATTCCAGCGGGGACGAATGAATACTCTATGAGGATGAGGATGTACACAACACTGAAGAGGGTGAGGAATGGGTGAATGAGGAGGATGAGGACGACATCTTGCCTCCGTAGAGCCAGTTTGTGCAGGGACAGATTAATTGCCAGCTTGTTTTGTGGGGCCCCAAACGAACCAATCATTTCAGCCACAGTCGTGTGGCAGACCCTGACGCTGAAATGATTGGTTTGTTAAAGTGTGCATGTCCTGTTTATACAACATAAGGGTGGGTGGGAGGGCCCAAGGACAATTCCGTCTTGCACCTCTTTTTTTTCTTTGCATTATGTACTGTTTGCGGCCTAGTTTTTCAAACTGCCATCCTGTCTGCCACTGCAGTGTCACTCCTAGATGGGCCACGTGTGTGTGCCGCCCACTCGTGTTGCTTAGCATAGTCATCCAGCTACCTCGGTGCAACCTTTTGGACATAAAAACACTATTGTGAGGTGTGAGGTGTTCAGAATAGACTGGAAATTAGTGGAAATTAAGGTTATTGAGGTTAATAATAGCATAAGAGCAGAAAAACCCACAAATTCTGTGATTTTAGCTGTTTTTATGCTTTTTTAAAAAAAAATACAGATTCAAAACACAAAATCCAGAACCCAAAACACGGAAGGGTGGTTTTGGCAAAACCAATCCAGATCCAAAACACGAAGAAAGATCCAGATCCAAAACCAAAACACAAAACACGAAAAGTGGCCGGTGCACACCCCTAGTTTGAAATAGTATGTCCAGTATTGATGGTAAGGGCAGCAGGTACGTTTTATGCTGCCTGGTCAATGTACTGTGTAAATATTAGAGAGGTCATGAAATGTTTACAAAGTCCTTTCCCATGGGTCTTTGTAATGTGAAAGAGGAAATTGGTAGGGCAAGAGGAGAACTGAGAAGAGCACTTGCAGAAGTCGGGGCAACCTAATGGAGACTTGCAGACACATTCACTGTCCCATGATCTTGTCAAAGTTATTCTTTTCATGTTATTTTGTAAGTGTAATAAAGAGCAGAAAAGTAAATCAACACCATTTCTATTCAAAATATGTAGTTCAGTAGTCAGTAATTTTTTACATAAAGAACTGCACCCAGAAACTAAAATGATGCTGTAACACCCCCGACCCTTTCCCAACGAGAAATATCTGATCTGTGTATGCGTGCCTGCCATTTTTTAGATGCCTCCTGCTTTAGTTTAATAGTAAATTAAATATTGAATATAGCTGCTCCTACACTTCTTGTGTTACCTAGCCATCCATTTAGACTTCTCATTGAGAAGGTGAGTAGTTGACAGTACCCCAATATGGTTGTGCTTGGTGGGGGTTTGTATGTTTCTTGATACATTTAGATTTGAGTGGAATATTTAATATTTCATTTACTTGAAGTGTGATGAAACTCTAATGCCTAATAGCCCAATCAGTTGGGTTACTACCTCCTCCGTAGCCTATTCAAGAAGCGGTATCCCCCATTTCAATGGCAATAACCACTTGCTCGATTGTATGTGAAAACTGCAAAACTGAGAAATTTACATACAATTTAGAGCAGTGGGGCCTCCCCAGAGTCTCTAGCAACGTTTGCCTAATTTATGGTTGAACTACTGTCAGCTAATTTGGGACTACGTGGTCCAGCATTCCCTGGCATAAATTCACTGAATGGGCAAGCTGGTGCTTGGCAATGACTGCTTGTGTATGCTGGAAAATGAACTTCTACAATAGCAAAAAAAAAAAAAAAACTTACATATTAATTAAAAATAATGTTTAAACTGTACTGTTCTTCGTCATCAAATTCTAATAAGAAATATTTCTTTGTTGTATTTTCCCACTGGATTACAACAAACAAAAGAAGCTGATCCAAGTGATCACTATGAGTGTCCATTTTAGGTACTTACCTAAGCAGCTAGCCAATAATGAGCAGCCAGTTTTCTTGTGGTTGATTTTTTTTTTTTTTTTGGTGCTGTTACAAAATAATCCAGATTCTCCCATTGGATTACAACAGATCAAGAACAACGATTTTTTATTTAACCATAGAGGAAACAGGTCTGCAGTTACCTGCTCGGTGCTAGTTTCAAATATGAATTGTGCTACCATTGGAGCTCTCTAAACGGTAAAACTGTTTAGATGATATCTGGGAAATGTATACATATTTCTTTGTATTACATTTTTTATTTTCAATAAAACATACATTAACTATAGATTACATTGGGAGTCAAGTACATTTGTGCTTTTATGCTGCCGCCCCTGAATTTTTACTAACCAGAGGCAATAACAATTTATGACACATAGCTGAAAGTACATGTGCAATGATTTGATTTTTTTTTTGTTTTTAATAACAACATTAGGAAAAAGGGAGGATTTGAAAGAAGGAAACTAAACTGTCCTGACATTTTTTAATGTAAAGCATTATCACACCCAAAAACATAAATGAATAGCCCACTAATGGTAAGATTCAATTTTGCTTGATGGGGGCATAGCCTGAAATGTGGACAGGCTGGCATCACACAAGGCTCTTTTGGTATATGGTGCTTAATTGAATCCTCCCCTTTGAGCATATAAAGAACATGTTCTGAATACAGACATATGTTTTTGGAGTAAAATGTAGTGTTCCAAAAGAGGGCTTTGACAGTGGATAATGTCTGGTTTAGGAAAGTGTGACTAATCCGTAGACAGGGTAGTAGATTAATGGCATAAGCCTCCAGTGTAAATGGGCAAAAAAAAAATGAAGCTGTCCAAGTTTAGTCCTTAAGGACCACTGAGAGGCCAGATGTTCAGGACAAATCACGTTTAACATATTGCCTAACAACACAGATAGCTGCGTTTGGGTATATTTCATGTTACAATATAATTCAAAAACTCTTGAGATATGAGGAAGGGAAGCAGATTAGAAGAATATTGTACTACATTTGTTAGTTAGAGACATAGGCCCTGATTCAGAGCCGGACGCTCTGACAGAGGACTCGCTCTGAATCAGGGCCATCCCTCTGAATTTAAGAGCGGCCTCCTGGCCGCTCGCATAGCTGTGGGTGACTACACACAGCTATAGTGAGCGGCCAAAATGATAGTCGCGATGGTCAAGACCATCGCGACCATCAGGCTTGCGACGAGACCCTTGTGGTAGGGTCTCGTTGCTGCAAGCCCTGGAGTGCTTTTGGCTCTATCAGAGCCAAAAGCACTCCCACTGACATCACTTGTGATGTCAGTGGGGCCAGCCCCAGACGGTAGGCATTCCCATGGGAACGCCTCCGTCTGGGCAGCCACGCCCCCGGCACGCCCACCAAAGGGGACGTGCTGTCACTCACCATCGACAGCACGCCCCCTTTGGTGCGAGACCCATAACAACGGCTTGGCCGTCGTTATTCGGGTCTCGCGCATGCGCACGACGGAGCCGCCTCCGTCGTGCGCATGCGCACTTGGCCAACATCGACCCGCTTGCGAGCGCTCAGCACTCGCGAGCGGGTCTGAATTAGGCCCAGAGTTAATAAAAGAGTAATGAGATGACAGACTTTGAGTTCTTTTAGTTACCTACTAGAACCAGCCTAGTTTTGGTCCTCACCATACCATCCCTATTTCCATTGAGTTGAATTTGCTTACTTATTCCTCAGGTTAGACAGGAGTTGCAGTTTATTCTGGGATAAGTTACTTGGCCATACAGGAGTTGCAGTTTATTCAGGGATAAGTACTGGTACAAGAATTATTGCAGATAGTAATTAAATGTTTCTGAGGACTGAAAGTTACTGTCGATCTATACTTTGTCTATCTAAACTACATGTCTAACTAACGTGGTCGACCATTTAATGGTCAAACAAAACGTGTCCGATCTAATGATCCACACCCAAGTTAGGAATATTCTGATAATTATTCAGGACAGAGTGGGGTCAGTCTAATATCTGATGTCCTGGGTAGCGACAATCTAGTTGAGGCCAACAACAGGACAGGGCAGGTCACAGCTGACAATGCAGAAAATGGTTATTATGTCCAGATTGAAGGTAGGGATAGGCTGCAATCCATGCAATGTTCAAGTCCAGCGATTATGTTAGGGCAGGTGGTATATTTTCAGAGAAGGCTTAGGGCTTTATTTACGCAGCAGCGACTGTTGTAATAAGCCACTGCTTCCCGACGGGTTGCAGGTGAAACTTTAAAAGGGCACCCACAGTAAGTGTAATCCCTGGCGTGCTTTACATTGACTGTGGGTGTCGTTTTAAATTTTCACATGCAACCCATCGCTAATAACATTTGCAGATTGTTTCTCAATGAGATTTTGTTTTGTTGGATGGGATTAGTCAAGTGAGATTGAATGGGTGAAGAGCACAAGGTGCTTCCTGCAGTGCTTTTCAATTCTGTTAATGGCAAAAATCAGATATCTTAGATTCTGACAATTGCATCTACATTTGTTAATGTTATTATGTTCACTACTTGTAAAGACACTACCCGCAAATATGTAATATTTGTATATTGTACAGTGGAATGCATATGACTGTCCTAGTATTATACATACTTGCCGATATTCAGCTCCCTCCTTCCGAGAGGGAGCTGAATGCAAGCATAGAGGGGGAGGCGTGGCCGGCTATGACGACGTTTTGGGGGCAGGGTCAGGGGCGTGAGCGCACGAACGCGTCATCGTGGCCCCGCCCCCTCTTCACAATGCCAAAAATAAAGGCATTGTGAAGCGGGGGGCGGAGCCACGATGACGTGATTCAGCGCGAATCGCGTCATCGGGCATCCTCGCTGCGGGGGTTTCAAGTAGTTGTGCGGGGGGCAGGCGGCAGCCGGTAGGCTTGCCTGCCTTTCCGGGGGGTCGGGAGCGGCACCCGATATTCGGGAGGCTCCCGACCAAATCGGGAGGGTAGGCAAGCCTGGTATTATATTGTCGAGATGTGCAGCATATGAACACATTTTGGGAGCGGTGTCTCACTCCCACCTAATGCTAGGTACACACTGACAGGTATATCGCCTGTTCCATTGTACAGGTGATGTAGCTGTAGTGCATCTGCGGGTGTGTACAGACAATATGTCTGTGAACATCATCGTTCACAGTCATATCGCATCTGCACTGCAGCACAGCCGATGTCGATATATTTTGCAGATATATAGACACGTATGGCTGTGTGTACGGGCGACCCACAGACCACCCGTACACTTGCTGCAGGGACCGCTGGTGACTGACATATAATAGGGGGGTACATTTAAATGCCTGCCCAGTTGTGATGTCAGCACAGACAGCGCAGACACATCTGCCGAAAGATTGGTAACTGTGTATGCACTTACCAATCATTAGATAGGTCGACCCGTCGGCCTGGTGTGTACCCAGCTTAAGAATCAGTCCCACTGACTAGTTCTCTGTCTTTGGAATCTGCTTCAAGATAACGCCCAACCCCTGCTTTTAGGTCATGCTCCTTACTCTTGTGTTGTGAACTTTGTTACTGTACATAACTATATGGGTGATTACAGGTGTCTGGAAAAAGATTAGAAAAATAACAATTAACAAAAAAATAATGATTCAATTACTGCTCTAGTATGTCTTTTAGCAATGTAAAGTCAAACCATTATTCAAATGCTTACATTAAGTCCCAATCTGACTTGTGGACCTCCCACTATTGGTGGTATTCAATTAGTTTTGCGTCGCGATAAAGTTTCGCCTGCACGACTTTCCGCCTACATTGTGTGTTTTGGATGTGGAAACTTATCGTGCACACCACCGCTATTTGCCCTATTCATTTCCAAACCACGCGAAAACGACAAGCCGTGATGTCGGGAACAGACGGAAAGTGCTATCAGATAAGGGGAAATCAGCCTGAACCCCCCAAAAAGATGCACTAACATTGGGGAACAATGTAAATGTGCCCGAATAGCCCTAATAAAGCTATTTGGGGTACTTAAGGTGTTTCAATAGCTTCTTATTAGCGTCTTTGCACAAGTGGTGAAGAATAGCAATAAGCAGTATTTTTTGGTGAAAATAAGTAGTCCTGTCAAATCTGGGTTACCTGAAAATGGGTACTAGCATAGTTTTATGTCTCTAAAGTGAAGTTTTAATAAAAGTGAAATTCTTCCATCACACAAGCACCTGCAATCCCAAAAACACTTGACCCCTTCTTAGAGCACCCCCAGAACCTTATTTAGCTAGTTTTTGAAGTTGTCCCCCCACTTTGTGCTTTTTTGCCCCCAAAATGAAAGTACTTTTTTGGGGTGTTCTTTTGTTTTTCCCTGGAATTTTTTGACACAGTTGTACTTTGGGGGGCTGTCCCAAGGCTTCTGAGTGGTTTCCCCACTTTTGCACCCCAAAATAAAAATGTTGTACTTCTTTTCTCCTGCTGTTCAGGTGCGAATCTTTTTCGCCTATTACATTACATTGACTTTCTGCGTACGCGAAACCCGGCTGGAATTGAATACGGAGATAAGTTTCCGCCATGCGAAAAGCCCCGATCCATGATACTTATCCACGGATCTGGGCTATTCGCTTTTAATTGAATACGGCCCTATGTTTGAATTTTGCCTCTGATACACTAGGTAAGTTTATTGCGGAGCAGAAAAAAGAAAAGGGGCAGTTTAGGCAAAGTAAGTACTTGGAGCAGAGTTTGTACCTCCTTTAGGGCATCTTTCTCACATTACGCATTTTTTATGCAAATGTGGCAAATATTTCTTGCGAAAAATTGCAAAGTGAAACATAATATTTTCACGCAAATTTACTAACCATCTCTTGCCAGGAGACGGGTTCCTTCTCTGTAAAAATGTGAGAATTAGTAGCCCATAGGCTACTATAGGGCAGCGCCATCTGAAGATGGCGTTATCCCATCAGGGACAAGCTCTGGAATGCTTTCGTGAATCTAAAAGCTTTGCAGCCCCCATCGAAACCTATGGTGGCTGCTGTCAGAAGTGGAAGAACTGCAGCAGATATCAGAGATCTGCGGTATTTCCATTATACATTCAGGATACTTAATATTTGAAGGTATCCCACCCGAAAACGTCTGTTTTTGGGGCATGTCCCACAAATATTATTTCATAAATAGGTCACTTATAGAAGCTAGTGTAGCCATAAAACAGGAGTACTATTATAATTGACTGCTAGGAAAATACGAAGGAATGAGTTTGCTTTTAACCTTTGGTGGTCCGACCTTTAAATATGTCACTGGATGGATTTTCACCCTTATATTTCATCGCCATTTAGATTTATTGTGATAACTCCAACTCTAGAGGCCTGCTCTGCAGATCCATTCAAAGCTAAGGAAGCAGCTGCACATCACAGAGACAATGATTTGGGGGGGCACTAGCACAAAAATGGACATTTATGAGGCACTCCCCTGTGGTCTATTCCCCATCCCTCTCTCAATGTCACTATCCTTTGTTTTAGCTACACGGATTCAACATCTGGATTTCAGAGTTTGTGAGTTAAAGACACACACATAAATTACAGGACATGTTTAACAAGAAAACTTGGCAAAGACTGAAGTTCACTCTGCAGTTCCGTAATCAGTGATCTGAAGATTCTTTTTCTTTCTCCCACTTTCTCTTTCAACTTGTATCTTGTCCCTCTACTGTAGTCTATTTTACTTGCCTATCCTTCATCTTCCTATATTCCACCCAACTCTCCCCCTCCCCTATTACTCCCACCACCCCCATTCATCTCTTGTTCGCTAGTAGCCCTGGGAGCAATTGTTTTTAGCAAGATAAGATCTATCTCTTTGATTATTTATGATCCTGCCATAGGACTAGACAGCTGATTCTGTCATGTTCCTGCTATGTGTGTTTTTGGCAATGGGACAATTGGATCAGAGATCTCTTACTATAATTATTAGGGCACTTAATCAGTTTGCAACCAGGTGCTCGAAGTAAAAATGAACTCACTGACAACGAACAAGTTAATTACACAAACACAGTTACATTTTACCAGCACTGTTTTGGAGCTAGTTGGCGAGAAATTAATATTTTTATTTTATATTTATGATATATCTTTTCCACGATGCATCGCTTGCTCTATAAGGTTTATTGGCCAGTCTTGAGAATAAACATATAACATCAAACGCCTCAGAAAAATAGCAGTCACACTTAGGAATGTACAGATGAATACAATGGCCACATTGTACAAAGCAGCTTTGACAAAATAAAAAAAATCATAGAAGAGTGAAAATAAAATGTAGGCTTTGAAAAGAGGGAATATATTTAGGACTCCCATGTTTTGGAAAAGAAAATTGGATATCCACGTGAGTCAATGTTTGCAAAGTACTGTACATGCAAGCGACACCATACTTGCTTTGTATATAATTATACAGTAAAATAATAAGTAACATTTTTACTAAGCCTTGGATGGAGATAAAGTGAACGGAGATAAGGTACCATCCAGTCAGCTCCTAACTGTCAGTTTTCAAACACAGCCTATGACATGGCAGTTAGGAGCTGGTTGGCTGGTACCTTATCTCCGTTCACTATATCTCCATCCAAAGCTGAGTAAATAGACCCCATATTCTCAAGAGTATCTTTGAAAGCATCAGAAGCTATAATTATTTGAAAATAAAGATTACAGGTTTAATATGTTAAGTGGTGAGCGGATAAAAATATGACAAAGTTGTTCATTTGGGAATGTGCTTCCAATCTTTCACCAAAGCCCACCTACCTGGTCCATGCAGTGTCTCAGTTATAATGCTAGCTAATGGTGGGTACAGATTAGAGTATATGTCACCCAATCTGACGGATCGGGCCAACATATCGTCCACATCGGCAAATGTGTACCCACTATGGACAACCATGCGTGCTCCTGCAGGTCGTCCATCATTGTCGTTCTGTCGGCCTGCAGGTAGAGTCGACAAAATGGCCCATCTGCTGACGTCAGGCAGGTGAATGGAGCTGGTGCCCGACATGGTGGGCGGGCACTGGATTATGTAATGTGTACCAGCCGCCCGATATGTCGGGCCGTCAGGCGTCGCATCACTTGGTACACACATTGGTAAGTGTGTGCCCAGCTTATGAGCTCTGCTGATCATCCTGTTACCCTAAACTTTATTAGGGTAGAGTCTCAGCATTTCTTTTAACATTAGGATTGACCCCACTTGGAATGTCACATTGTCAGTGACTCAGTGCTGAAGTGTCAGATGAACCTGTAAAGTAATTGGGGGACATTTGTTTAGTGAGTTTTATTTCAAAGGAGTGTGATAGGTTTCAGGATTGGGGAGTCTAAATAGAACTTTGCAGGGAATTCATGAAGAGCATAACTTCAGCTCTGTAGGGCAAAACTGTCTTTGGGTCTGTTGTATTCATTTATTACCACAACTGCACCTAGAATTTGTACAGAAGCACATAGGCAAGATGACATGTTTGCAGAGGAGTTTGCATAGGGAGAAGTTGGGCAGAATGAAGGCATTTCTAGTGAAGTACGCACACTGATAAGCGGTTTACTAAGCAGTGCAGAAAGGATATTGAACTTTGAAGAGCAAAATTAAGATAAGAGAGAAGGCTGAAAAATGCACATTTTGGGATGTTCCTTGTGGAGGGGTACATGTCCATTTATATTCTGTCCTATACATTTAGTGGGACTCATTTTGTGACTCTATATTGCACTTTGGCGGAGATGTGTACTGTGAGCATTGTAATAAAAGGTTCAACACATATTCCCAACATTATCGTGATTGCCCTTGCATTTGTCCACTTCTCTGCAACATCTAGAAATATTGATTGGTTGCAGCGGCATCAACTGAGAGTAAAGGGTAAGCGTGCACCTTGAAGTGAGCTGGTTGAACCATACAAGCACACCATTGCATAAAGTAGTTTGCCGTGTGAATAGACCAGTACTGACTTGTTAGAGCTGTCCTCTGCACAGGCAAGAGGACGAATCTAGTGACACTGAACTTCTCAATAAAAAAGTCTTCATAGTCTTGGCAGATCAAACATGAATCCCTCTATGTATTGAAAGATCTTGCCAGTTACACACAGAATTACACGTTAATAGGCATTGGTAGAATTACTGCCATTGTCGATAATGTGTAGCTAGGGAGCCTGTATATTAGTAAAAGTAAATTGGAGCATAGGATTATAGACCAGCACCCTTTGCCAAATTTTGCTATCATCATGCTGTTGTGTATAATTCAACCTTTTTCAAAAATATAATCCACTGCACTAGAAAATGGTATCTATGGGTGAAATCAATTACTGCATCCATTCTTTTTTCTTCTCAGTCTTGAAAGGGGAATGAGTGGGGCAAGAAATTAATTGGGTCTGGTAAAAGGGAAGCTTGCAATTAACTATTGTTTTAACCTAAACAACAATTGTAAAAAATAGGGACTACCTGGTAAACTAAAATTCCTCCTGAACCAGGCCGGGTTGCGGTCATAATCCTGACAAGTGGGATGCCGGTGCTTAGAATACTGGCACCAGAATCCCAACACTTGTCAGAATCCCAGCACCGGCATCCTGAAGGTAAGTAGTTAGGGAGAGGGTTAGACATTAGGTGGGGGATGGTTAGGTTTAGGGTGCGGGGAGGGGGAGGTTAGATTTAGGTTAGATGGTGGTTTAGGATACCTACCAACAGTATCCTAACCATGTCGGGATGCTGGCATCGGGATTTTGACCACCAGGATCCCATACCCAACCCACCAGGCCACAGATAAATAGTCGAAGCTTCTTTTCCAATTTCACTACATATGTAGTCACAAATTTTACCTGCTAGATTTTGGCAGATGACAACACAGGCAGATAATTATTTTGCACAAACCAAATATACAGACCTTTCTGATAATGATTGAATAGGATCATTTGATCCGCACACAGTGTAACAGCAAGCCCATTTGCTGATTATGCCATCAATATCAAAAGAAGAGTAGCACACTTTGCTGGTTTTACTCTATGTCCAGTGCAGTGTGCTCAGAGATTACTTTTACATATTTGAACAAATATTATATGTTTTGTTCCTTGTACTGTGGGTTCTAATTGGAGAAGAGACTAGCATGGGTGAAACAGTAACAGTTGGGAGATTTGAGGCATGACAATATTAAGGATTTGTGCTAGTCTCTGGGAACCAAATAAACCCAGCAGTAGTTCCTTTTTAATATAGGGAGCTTCATATTTTTGCATTCAGTTTCCATTTTACTTGTACTTTCTATCTAAATATAAATGGAACTGAGAAAATAAAATGCTTCCTCTAATATCATTGGACACTCTGGGCTTCATTTACAATACACAAATTAGCCGACACAGGGGCAGAACTAGCGGCGGTGCAGCCGGTGCCTTGCACCGGGGCCCGCTGTGGTGCAGGGCTCCATGGCTGCCCGCCAACCTGGCCCCATTAAGTAAATGGTTGGAGCCGGAGCGGGCCCGCTTCGGCCGCTCCGGCTCCACCATGATAGAGACACCCGCCTTGCCCCGGCCCCTTGTTATGACACAGCGCACGTGACGTCATGACATCACGCTCGCCATGTCATAAAAAGGGGCTGGGCTGCTGGATCGAGAGGAGCCGCGGATTGAGAGGAGCAGAAGAGGGAGAAAAAAATAAGGTAAGTGGCTGTGGTATTGGGGGGATTAAGAGGTTGAGACACGCTGGGGGGGAAAAAGGCTTAGACACACGTTGGGGGAGGAAAAAAGCTGAGACACACACTGGGGGGGAGAGGCTGAGACACATGCTGGGGGGGAAAGAGTATGAGACACACTGGGGGGAAAAGGCTGAGACACACGCTGGGGGGGAAAGAGGCTGAGACACATCGGAGCTGGGGGAAAGAGTCTGACGTGCCGGGACACGCTGGTGGGAAAAACGAGGCAGAGACACACTGGGGATGGAGGGAGAATGAGGCTGACACGCTGGGACTGGGCACACCCTGGGACTGGGAAGAGAGAATTTGGCTCACATGCTGGGGCTGGGGGAGAGAATGAGGCTGACACGCTGGGGCTGGGGGAGAGAATGAGGCTGACACGCTGGGGCTGGGACACATGCTGGGGCTGGGGGAGAGAATGAGGCTGACACGCTGGGGCTGGGGGAGAGAATGAGGCTGACACGCTGGGGCTGGGGGAGAGAATGAGGCTGACACGCTGGGGCTGGGGGAGAGAATGAGGCTGACACGCTGGGGCTGGGGGAGAGAATGAGGCTGACACGCTGGGGCTGGGGGAGAGAATGAGGCTGACATGCTGGGGCTGGGACACATGCTGGGGCTGGGGGAGAGAATGAGGCTGACACGCTGGTGCTGGACAGACTGGATTTACTGACTGGGGGGGCAGTGAGGGGTGGTGAAAAAACAAGGCTGGGCAGCAGGACAGACACTGGGTTTAATTACTGGGGGGGAGTGAGGGGTGGTGAAAAAATGTTGAGGTTCGGGGTGCCAGGAATGAGCGGGGTGGGGGGCCCAAAGCATATTCTTGCACCTGGACCCACCACTCTCTAGTTCCGCCACTGAGCCGACATGCAACACATAGGGGGTGATTCAGCTTCAGAGGGAGTTGCTATCGCTGCTGCTAACATTTTAGCAGCTGTGATAGCTGAAATATGGTAATGCAGCTGGAGGTGTCACGCCTGCTGCATGCATTACTGACCCTAGCTGCGTCCTTGGACGCAGCATCAGAATCTACTCCCCTCTTGTGAACACACATGAGCTTTTTACTTATCTTTATACATTGACAATAACACACTCAACCTTGTGCCATAAAAAACTTTCATACACCAGCCACAACTACATTTAAATCTCTCTCCTTCTACTTCTATTAGCTGGTGACATATCACCAAATCCAGGCCCTATCCACATGCCCCACTCACAACGGAATATAAATCCAGCAAACCTCAGATCCTCCCATCACCGTCCAAGCCACTAAAATGTGCCTTATGGAATGTACGCTCTGTCTGCAACAAACTTACATCCATCCATGACCTCTTTATTTCAACTAACCTCAACCTTCTGGCGATAAAAGAAACATGGCTTACACAATCAGACACTTCCTCCCCTGCAGCACTATCAAACTGTGACCTACACTTCATCCACAAGTACAGGCCTGGTATTTGTAAAGGAGGTGGGGTAGGAATATTACCTTCCCAATCTTTCACATACACAGTTCTCCCACAGATCCCATCACTCATATTTACATAATTTGAAGTACATTCTATCAAGACTTTCATCCCTTTCTCTCAGCACATTGCTGCCAGCTGGGACAACCCCAACAATTTCTGGAACATTTTTCTGCCTGGCTCCCTCACTTCCTATCCTCTGACATATCCACCATCATCGTGGGAGATTTCAATATCCATATTGACAGTCCACAATCTCTTCATGCCTCCTGTCTTGGCCTCTCCCAATGGAATGACTCCTCTACTGATCAGGAGGACCACTGCCTTGGCCTTGATCTTGTATTTACCAGAGTATGCTCAGTTTCTGAATTCACAAACGCTCCTTTACCCTCTCTCAGATCACCACCTGATCACTTGCACACTCTACTTCATTATGTCAACCTCAATGTTGATCAAATCTACCAAGACTCCTCAGACCCGCAGAGATATTAATGCTATTAACTTTCAACAAATAGCCACCTCTCTGCAACAATTACTCTCACCAATTTCTACAATCACTTCTACTGAGACTGCTGTAGCCACCTGAACCAGACCCTAGAAATAGCCCTTGATGAAGTGGCTCCAGCTACACATCACACTCCACATAGACTTAGATGTCAACTGTGGCATTCCAAATTAACAAGACACCTACAAAAACTCTCACGTAAAGTAGAACGTCAGTGGCGTAAATCTTGTACTCCAAGTGACTTCCTCACATATAAGACATCTACCACTCTTATCGTAATTCTCTGGACACTGCCAAACAAACATATTTCCAATCTCTCATCTCTGCCCAAGCCTCTAACCCCAAGCAACGTTTTAATACATTTAAATCACTTCTTACCCCTCCCTCATCCAACCCACCTGCTACTATCAGTGCACAAGATCTTGCTTCCTATTTCAAGGACAAGATTGATAATACCCAAAATGAAATGGTGGGCTCTTCCCCAGCCAGTGACCTGCTCAATTCCCTACCTGAATCAGCTGGCACATTCTCTTCATGTGACCCCACAAATGAAGATGAAATATCTACACTCTTCTCATCCTCCTTCTCTACTTCTTCTCCTCTGGATCCTATACCCTCACAAATCGGTAAAGCTCTGTCTCCTGTGCTCATCCCACCCAAACTAACTAAAATTTGTAATCTCTCTTTTTCTACTAGTATCTTTCCATCACTGCTCAAGCATGCAGTGATTACTCCCATTTTGAAAAAAAAAATGATGACCCTAACTTTCTCTCAAATTACTGTACTGGAGAGACATGCCTACACACCTTCTTAACTCGAACAACTTATTGGGTCCACTTCAGTCAGGCTTTCATTCCCAACACTCCACAGAGACAGCACTGACTAAGGTAGTAAATGATCTGGTCACTGCCAAGGCTACAGGCCATTACTCACTTCTTATTCTTCTAGATCCCTCTGCTGCCTTTGACACTGCTGACCACTCTCTTCTCATACACACATTACAATCCCTAGGTCTTTAAGACACAGGCCTTTCTTGGTTCTCATCCTAATTACTCTTTCACTGTTCGCTTTTCTGATTCTACCTCCATTTCTCTACCTCTATCAGTTGGAGTACCGCAAGGCTCAGCCTTAGGTCCTCTGCTTTTCTTCATCTATACCATCTCTCTTGGCAAACTAATCAGCTCTTTTAGTTTTCTGTATCATCTGTACACAAACGATACTCAAATCTACCTATCCTCCCCAGATTTGTCATCATCTGTGTCACTGAATGTCTCTCTGCCATTTCATCTTGGATGGCATCTCGCCACTTCAAACTTAATATATCCAAGACAGAATTAATTACATTTCCACCGGCCAATAGTAGTTACCATAATAGCTCTATCACTGTTGACAACTCGACAATCAACCTCATCCCACAAGCCTGCTGTCTAGGTGTCATCCTTGACTCTGAACTGTCCTTTGTTCCCCATATTCAATCTGTCTCAAAATCATGTTACATACATTTAAAAAACATAGCCAATATTCGACCTTATCTTCACTCATTATTTCCCGCATTGACTATTGCAATAGTCTTCTTACTGGTGTTCCCAAAACAGACTCTTGCCGCTACAATCCATTTTGAATACAGCTGCGAGGCTGATCTTCCTCACCAAACCTTCATTGTCTGCTGATCCACTCTGTCAGTCCTTCCGTTGGTTACTGGTTTTCTACCGTATTCAATATAAAATACTTACACTCACACATAAAGCTATTAACCAAACCACACCAACATACATCTCTTCACTTATCTCAAAATATCTTCCAACCCGACATCTCCGCTCTGCACAAGATTTGCGTCTCTCATCCATAAGCATTACTTGTTTCCATGCAAGGTTACAGGACTTTTTTTGGGCTGCACCCACTCTGTGGAATGCCCTCCCATGCACAATAAGACTTTCCGCTAGTCTCCAAACATTCAAGGGTCCTCTGAAAACTCACCTCTTCAGACAAGCTTATCAGATTCCAGAACCGCCCACATAACTTTCATAGTTTCCCTATCTAACTCCCTTCTTACAGTATAGATATATCATCACATATTTTCTCTTTTTTCAATTTCATATCCTCCTAACCCTAGGCCATCTTACCTGTGTGACTGCATCATACAGCTCACCAATAACCTCTGCAATCTGGCTGGACCAATTAGCAATATGCATACGCGCACGCAGGGGGGCTTATGAGTACCTAGAAACCCCCCCTGGCCGCCACTCCATCGCCGCACAGCTGAATGATTTTTTTTTAAACGAAGGAGCAGCCGGAGTTCAGCTAACTTAAAACTGGCCGGGGCTAGGTTGCTGGCTGACTGTAGGGGGAGCTGCAGCGTCAGTGCGCAGCTCCTCCCAGGCAGTTCTGATGGGGCATTGTGAGAGGCGGCTGAGAGGCTGAGCTGCCACTGGGCGATGAATACTGACTCTATTTACGGCGCTCTCTCCTGGAGCCATAGGTGAAGGTGTTACATGTGTGGGGTGCCCAGCGGGGGGGAGTGGGTGCCAGGGGGGTGGGTGTTGCCAGCGGGGGGTCTCTTTAATAAATTAAGCTGTAGTTGTTTGCCTGCATTCATGTTTGTAAGTGAGAGAGGTGTATGTTGTGTGATTCTGTGTCAGTGTGTGTGTCTGTCAGTGAGTCAGTGTGTGTGTGTAATGCTGAACAGTCCATCAAGTGCTGCTGCTTGTTTTCATCTGGTTTTATATTAAATCTTTCCAGAGGGCACCATTGGACATTAGTAAGATTGTGGGAGTGCCGGGCTATTGGGTGGCGTAACCAGGGTATTTGGTGCCCGTGACAAATTGAATAATGGAGTCCCCCCCCTCTATGTGCACGCACCTAAGATGTGTGCAGTGAAAATGGGCGTGGTCAAAAGGGGCATGGTCACCTAAAAACGGGGCATTCCAAAATGACACACACCCCTTTCTCGTCACTCTGAATATTCTTTTCCATTCCATATGCACCTTAAAGCAGTGAACCTTATACAGTCCCCCTTATGCAGTACCCCCAGTAGTGGTCCCCCATTTGCAGCACCCCATTAGTTCCCCTTATACAGTGCCCCAGTAGTTATGCAGGCCCCCAGTAGTGCCCCTTTTACAGTGCCCCTAGTAGTGGTCCGCCTTATGCAGGTCCCCAGTAGTGATCTGCCCTATCCAGTACCCATTATACAGTGCCCCCTGTAGGGGTCCTCCCTATTCAGTGCCCCCAGTAATGGTCCCCCCACTGCAGTGCCCCTTGTGCCCCCAGTAGTAAGCCCCTTACATAGTGCCCCCCAGTAGTAGTCCCCCGTATGCAGTGCCCCAGTAGTGGTCCCCCCTATGCAGTGCCCCTTATATAGTACCCCCAGTAGTAGTCCCCCCATGCAGTGCCCCCAGTAGTAGTCCCCCCTATGCAGTGCCACCAGTAGTGGTCCCCCGATGCAGTGCATTAGTAGCAGTCCCCTCCAGTAGAGGTCACCCCCAGTAGTGGTCCCCCCCGATGCAGTGCCCCCAGTAGTAGTCCCCCCCAGTATAGGTCCCCCCCGATGCAGTGCCCCCAGTAGTAGTCCCCCCCAGTAGAGGTCCCCCCAGATGCAGTGCCCCCAATAGTGCAGACAAATACACACAAGTTTAAAGAAAGTAAAAAAAACACTTACCTGAATCCCCGCTCCGGCTTCTGCTACTGCCGCCGTCTGCACCACCGCCCTCCTGAGCTGGAACGCTCTGCATTATGGGAGAGACGTCATGACGTCTCTCCCATCACACACTGCAGGAGCCGGAAGGTGCTCATGCGTGAGCTCCAGCCCGGCTCTTGCAGTGGGCGCAACAGCAGCCAATGAGAGCCTGACTGGCGGCGATTAGTGTGTAAAAGGGTAGTACGACCGCACTCACTGCAGTCTGCACTACACAGGCTAACTAGGACGGGCCGGTACCGTGGCCGCCGGCGCTACCCCGGCGGCCCTACCCTATTTACGCCACTGATATATATATATATATATATATATATATATACAGTATGTCTGTATATATACAGTATATCCATGTTTTTTTTCATTGGCTCTGTATTCGGTATTTGGAAACCCCCATTCAAAATCCTGCATTTGCCACTGATATGTCCTGGTCCTGTATTGTATTGTTCTGTAAGTCGCTTGTCTACAATTTGTTTATGTACTTTGTAAGGTGCTACGGAATAGTTGTGGCACCATATAAATAAATGATAATAATAATATGTAGCACCTATCCTTGTGTATCAACACCTATTTCCCCATATATTGTAAGCTTGCGAGCAGGGCCCTCTTACCATTATGTCTGTCTGTTACAAACCAGTTTTGTTCTGTTAATGTTTCCATTTGTAAATCGCAACGGAATATGCTGCACTATATAGGAAACTGCTAATAATAAAAATAATAATAATAACTATCTGCATGACCATTGGCCGGCTGAGTGACCATGGGGTCACTCAAGCCAGCCAACACAGATGCTCAAAAGAGGCCAGGAAATCTCTGACAGCAGTCAGAGATCCTGGCCTCTCCACCCCCCCCCCCAAAAGCAGCACCCCGAACGGCAGCAGACTGTCAAGCACTGACAGTCTGTTGCTGAAGTCCATCCAACATCGCAGACCCATACTGCACGTGCGCAATATGGGTCCGGCGTATGCGCAGATTCCGGACCATCTGGAATCTTTAGCAGATGATGGTAGAACAATGCATGCAGGTATATCTTGGTAGAGACTGCATTCAATGAGCACAGGTAAAGTCTACAGGTAATTTATGTGCAGGAAGAGTCCGCAGGCAGATATGCTGGCTGAGGCAGAGAGGCACACTAGTGTAGTGACTGAGCACCACACTGAAGGCAGGAGGCTAAAATGAAGAGCAAACAGTGGGCCCAATTCATTATGGATCGCAACTGCGATTGCAATAGCTATTACACACACGCAGTCTTACTGCGATAGTATGCTAATCCATTGTGATCGCTATGCCTTCGCAGCACAACATAAGGACGCCCATTTTACCTTACACACATCCGTAATCCTTAGCAAGACTGCAAAACCATCGGTAACATCGAGTACCATCGCAGCCTCACGCACACTTGCACAAGCTCTGACCTTACTCAGAAATTGCTAACCTCCTCGCATGCTATGAGTACTCAGGCTGTGTAAGGCATCGCAGTGGATAATTTATGCACGCCCATGCAACGACTTTCAAACACACTGGCACACCTGCGTTTTGCCGAACACCCCCGTCACCACCCACAAATGGCACTTCCTGTCAATCACTCTGAGATGGGTCTTCTTAGTCACTGCGATCACACTCCCAATCGCAGTGGCTGGTTAGCGCACGCGCACTACGATGCATACTCATGCGCAGTATGCAACAATCGGCCGATTGTGTGTGTATTAGCAGTTACGATCCTTGCTGAATCAGGCCCTGTAACTGGTGGTGCTGGGTATATTGCAGGTAGCAGACCAGGGCCGGATTATAAGGGGGGTGACAGGGGTGGTCGTCCTGGGGCCCCCACACCTAAAGGACCCCCACACAGCAGCAGCAGTATCTGCACAAGAGCAGGCACCGTTATTAAGCCCCGCCCACCTCGCGGCAAAATGCCGCACTTCGCGGGTCAGTTGGCTGGAGGCTGAGCCAGTATGATGCATTTCCATTACAATTATGTAATTTTGCTCCGCCCCTTTCTGATTGACCTGCAAATCGCGGCCAAAGCTGTGAGGGGGCGGAGCTTAATAACATGGTGCCTTCCTGCCAGGTCCCCTCCCCATCCACAACATGCAGTGCAGATGGTGCAAGGTGTGTGTGTGTGTGAAATGTGTGTGTGTGACTTGTGTGTGTATGTATGTATGTATGTTTGTGTGGAATGTGTATGTGTGACACGTGCATGTGTGGTGTATATATGTGTTTTTCTGTGTGACTTTATTGGTGCGTACACACTAGGCGATCAGGAAAGACAGTACGATTACGACATCGTAATCGTACCGTCGTTCCTGATCCCCTGTAGTGTCTGCACTGAACGATCAGTCGTTCAGTGCAGGCACTGTCCATCATTCCTGAACATGCCAATCTGTCGTTATCGGCAGATTGTGCTGCATGTTCAGGCAATGCACAATGTCGGAAAAGACCAGCGGGAGTGCGCATCGCTGGTCGTTTCTGACATAAAAGTGCACGATTTGTGCACGATTACTGAGCGATTGCACGATTACGATGTCGTAATCGTGCAGTCGCTCAGTAATATCGCCCAGTGTGTACGCACCTTATGTATGCAGTGTGTGTAAGTATATAAATATATGTGTGTGGTGTATGTGTATATATAAATATATACAATTATATTGATAGGGGCCCCCACAAAGTTGTTACCACAGGGCCCCCTCAAACCTTAATCCGGCCCTGTAGCAGACAGCACACTGTGTAATGGATGAGTGCTAATTGCAGCAGGGAGAACTGGAGAAGGATTCTGCTGCAGAGTTGCTAAATACTGATCACAGGAGTAAATGGCAAATAGAGAAATAGGAGCACTCTGTTAATCACTGAAGACAAACAGAAATAAAGTTGCAGGAAGATCAGTAATCCGAATTGCTTGTGATATAGGAACAAGATGTAGCTGGAAGACAAGTTAAACTGGCAATGACTTGGTGCCTAGGAACGGGTTAAATAGGGCGCACTGTACTGGGATTGGATCCTTGAGGCACATGTTAATTAGGTCTCTGTGAATGGCTGCAATAGTGTTGGTTGACTCTAGGTAAGATGGCGGTGCCCATGCAGCCAGGAACAATGTACTGAAGTTGGCATACTAGGAACATCCTTTGATGACTGGCTAGCAGAGACATGCCAGCCAGTAAATCAGCAGCGGGACTGGTAAGAGGGTTTGAGAACCAACATTGTGACCATTTTTAGGCTCATGCCTTGCTTTTCTGAAGTGTGTAAAGCTATTTTCACTTTGCTAAAATAATTGAATTTTGACCAATGAAAACAATAGCTTTCACAAAGCTGCAATGTAAAAAAGAAAGTCCAGACATCAACTCCTTCTTATGATTAATTGAAACAATAAATGTGGCTTAAACCGTTTACATTAAAGGAAGTAATGTTTCTAAAGTTTCAGAAAGTTGGTCTTTATGTAGGTTAAACTTTTTCAATATGTCTCTTCAGATTTTCCTAGATGCAGATTTAGTTTGCGGAGGTGTCTGTAAAGGCTGTGAATTTGGTGTGTACATTAAAGTGTGCTGGTCGACCATATACCACACTCCTAAAAAAGCAAAGTGATTTGCGGAACTCATGCTGTGCGCTTCATAAATGATAGCATTTCTCTATTGCTATACAAATACTTCTCCTCTTTTACTTCTCTTACAGGCTGAGCTGCCCCCAGAGATTAATTCCACATGTCTGTTGCCTGTCACAGACAGATATGTATGGATGTCTGTGACCTGCTCACAGATGGGATTTGTGTGTCTGTTTTTGTTAAATTGTGGCTAGTTTTCAGTCATCTGCTGAGTGACTAATACTATGACTGGGAGACAGTGTTTTGTTCATTAGATCCTTCACCATATCCATCAATACACCAGCCCAGACTCAATGCCTGAGATCACATTGTTTAATATACTACCTAACAATCCTAGTCATTAACAGAAATATCACTGTATAGTAGCCACTAGCTACATACACTAACATAACTAAGATACTGTACATGCCATTGAAGAACAAGTAGTTATTAATAGTGTTATGCCAGCGATCAGATTTTTCTTCCAGCCCACTGACATGGCTGTTCTTGCTCTGTATTAATTTACGGAAAAACAGTTGGGAAATGGAGTTCATTGACACTAATGGCAATCAGCTGGTATGTTCACTGGGGCAGATTTCCAAAATAACCATTAAACAGAAAATAGCAGGACTGGATTAGATATGCTCATACCTCCTTTATATGTGTCCTGATGAATGGCGCCTCAGGCGTGTGAGCTGGCACCAGGCACATAACTGCACTATTTTAAAGGGATTTCCCACCTTCCTGGGACTTGTACATTGAGTGGGGTGCCACCTCTGGAACTTTGCTGAGGAGAAACTATGCGCAGTACTCATATTGTAACTGTATGTATGGAAGGGGATGTATTTGGCATCCCGGCGTGCAGGATGCCGACGGTCTGAATGCCAGCGCCGAAATCCTGACAGATCGGGAAACCGGCTCCAGTATCCCAGCCGTCAGCATCCCGAAGGTAAGTATCGGGGTGTTAGAGGGAGGTTAGCAGTAGGCAACAGGGTTAGGGTTAGGTATTAGGGGGAGGGTTAGGCACCGGGGAGGGAGTGTTAGGATTAGGGTGCGGAGAGGGGGAGGTTAGGTTTAGGCACCTTGGGTGGGGGGTGTTAGGTTTAGGGTATAGGGAGGGGGAGGTTAGGTTTAGGCAATAGGGGCAGGGTTGCCAACATTTAGCTCCCTCCTTCCGGGAGGGAAATGTCAGGCAACCACACGGGGGGGGTGTCTCGCGGCAAAAAGGAGGCGTGTCGCGTGGAGAAAAGGGGTCATGGCTCGGAGAATGACACGTCATTGGGGGCGGGGCATAGGGCGTGAAAGCGCGGTCGCTGTTATGAGATTAATGGCATTGTGATGCAGAGGGCGGGGCAACGATGACGAGATTCAGCGCAAATTGCGTCACCAGCCCCTCACTGCCTGGGTTTATACAGGCGGGTTGCTGGGGCCGGGAGACTTGCCTGCCTTTCCGGGGGCCGGGAGCGGCACTCGATTTTCGGGGTGCTCCCGGACGAATCGGGAGGGTAGGTAAGTATGACTAGGGGGGTAGGTTAGGTTTAGGCACCGGGGAGGGAGGGTTAGGGTAGGGGTTAGGGAAGGGGATAGAAAAATACTTACCGCTCTTCTCTATGGGTGTCAGGATTCTGGCTGTCGGGAAGCCGGGATTTCATCCCCAACCTGTATGGAAGACCTCTGCTAGTGACTTAGGAGCTTATGTATCAGTCCATATTGCAACTATTTCATTTTTAATTAAAGTTTCATCACTATGTACTAAATGCAACTTGCAGGGACAATGGTTGTGTGCAATGTCAGTTTCCAGATTTGGACAGAGGCTTCTGGAGAGGGAACATAAGATCCCTCTCCTGTGAGAATACCTCTATAGGCATAAAGGATGGCATAAAAACAAAGGGACCAAACTGATAAGTTTTGCTTTTCAAAGTTTGGTACAAAGGGGTCAGACCGTATTCCCCATTGATAATAAGTGCTAATAAGCCTTTTAAAGAAAAAAAAGTTTGATAAATAAACCCCTAAGTGACATATAACTGGGCTAACTAAAAAGTCTGTATCACCGTGAATAATGTATTAACATTGCAAATCTCTCAATATTGGACTGCAGGGAAAGCTGCAGCAGCAAAGCATCTCTCCAGCGATGTGGTAAACATGTAGCGCTGTAGAGCATCTGTCCATATTTTGTTTCTTTTTTATGAATGAGCTGAAAAGTGAAAAGACAGCACTTGCTCAGTAATCTTCGCCAAAGACTGTTCTGCGGTGGGTCAGTAAATTACTGTAGCACCATACTAACAGGGGTATTCAATATGGGTGCGATAACATCGTTTTTGCATTAATATCGCAATTATGACGTCATTATCGCAGGTTTTACTTTTACACCCTATTCAATTTCAAAGACTTATCGCAGTTTTGACAAGTCTTTGATAAAAAACGGTGATAACTTTTCACCATTGAATTGGTGTCGAAAAAAAGTGCAGAATTGGGGTTTAGGGGTGCAGGCTTAAAAAAAATAGCCTGCACCCCTGAGAATGACATTTAAAAAAGAACTGTGTCAAAAAAAGTAAAACAAAAAATAGGGGCACCCCAAAAAATGAATTTAAAAATTGGGGTGCGAAAAAAAAAATGGGGAAAAATTGTTAAACAATAGGGAAATAGGTTCAGGGCTATTCTGCAGGTATGCGGCAGGTGTTTTCTTGAATAGAATTATAGCGGCAGGTGCACAAATGCAGAATTATTAAAAAATTACTTTAGGGACACCAAAATATGCTAGTACCCATTTTCATGTACCCCAAATTTGATGGGACCACTTAAAAAAACGAAAAAGATAACCTAAGTGCTCTTCTGCATCACTTCTTCAATGTCTGGAAAAAAACACCTGCTGCGGCTATTTAAACCCCGACTTTCAATTAAAGGCTAAAACGGGGGTACCCATAGTGTTCCCCCATGTTTTTACAACTTTAGGGGGGTCTTACAATTATTTTAAGGAAAAATTCGTAACTTTACGCAAATCCAACTTCGGAGTTTCCCGTTTTCGTTAATTTTATATTGAATACGGGGATAAGCGGGAGCGCGCACCAGACTTTAACGCAGGAAAAAACTCCGATATGAAACGTTAACTTCGACAGTGAAGTTAACATTTCATATTGAATACCCCTCTATGAAGGTCTTAGGTTTTAACACAAGTGGCAAAATGCTTAGGTTTTCATAGTACAGTGTCTTCCCCATAGACCGCTATGGGGATAGCAATAAGCTGCAGTAAATGAGTTACAGCAGATTTCTCTGAAGTTAACTACTTAATAAATACAGAGAAACCCTGACAAAGCCATTCTCTGGCTAGATCTTACTGACATTTTTACCTACACAATTTCCAGGTCACACTACTGCCCAAGTGACAAGACGCTCCCCTGCATTATGGCTGAATATATCTGGTTTTGATTTTGATTGATATTTTTTCAGTTTTTATTATGTATCACCTATTTTCCTACTTCTAGAATGAATAGAAAGTAGTTTAATATCTTCAGTCAGATTTTGATGCATTGTGTTTGTTCTCCTGTCCGTTCACGGGGTAATGACAGAGGTTACAAAAACTATAGGAGGTGCTAACAACAAGTTAATGACGTGAGTTTGTGTTCCTCAACATGTGTTGACTTTGCCAAGCACTTAGAAAAGCGTCATCAGAGTAAACAGAGACTGGATGAGTTTTGGAAAGTGACCGCAGCTCACCCTGACTGCCAGGATATGTTTATCTCCCAGAACCCTCCACAAGTAGTGGTCAGCGCTTCTCTCCACTAATTAAAAAATAACAAAGTATCAGGATGACTCTAACAAGTGTTTTTGTTTTATTCCCAAAAACTAATTTACTTTTTATTTTTTTTCCAGGATAAACTTGCTAGGATAATATATGAGCTGTCACATATTTTGCTGTATTTTACATTGTCCCTTATGTCAATAAATTGTTAGTGGTGACAGCATTCATTAAATCAGTGCTCTACAAGATTTTCTTGGGAAGGGGCACATGTAATGCTGGCCATACACGCTATAATTATCGGGGCAATCCGCCTGATATCGGCAGATCGCCCCGATAATTGTAGCGTGTGGGGGGGGGGCGACCGAGGATTAAATATTGCTCGGTCGGGCATGCCGGATTGTCCAGCATGCCCGTCCGATGCAATATTTTACGTTAAACTGTCGGCCGCTTCGGGCAGTGTATGCCCAACCCTGTTCCTTCCTACGGGAGGAACAGGGAAATGTTTCCTCCCCCGGGGGCGGAGCGCAGATGTCTGCCGAATACACTGTGAGAGAAATCTCACAGTGTATGCCGGCGACATCTGCGGCTGGCAGCCGGCCAGATAAAATGTCTGTCGGTCTGACAGGCATTTTATCTGGTCATGTATGCCCAGCATAAGTTATACATTCAGGTTGGTGGGTCAGGTGATCTTTACACATTTTGTTCATACATTTTTCTGCAAAGTACCAGATGGAAAGGTTTCCATTAAATAGAGACTCAAAAGACCCAATTTATTAACTAGCAAAAAGCCCTTTTTCCCATTTTTCACCACAGATATGGCTTTGCTATATTTGTGAAGGGTTACATTCACAATCCTTGTTCAACTATCTCCGTGCTGATAAAAATATATATATATATTTTAAATTCTGTTATTTTTAGTGGAACTGAAACCTTGAGACTCAGATTTCAGTTACACTGCACATTCGCAAAGCAGCTAGGTGGGTCTCGCATAGACTTATCCCGTATTTTACCTTTTGTGCATCAATAAAAGGTTTGAAATACTGTTTCTTAGAATGTGTTCCCTTTATTTCAGGGAGGCTGCTGGTCATAGATGGTTTAGTCTGTTTGTTCAGGCCTGTTGCTGAAAGAGTAGACCTGTAGTCAATTTAAGGTGGATACACACTATACAATATATTGTGCTATCTTGGTAGTTCCCACCATCGTATAGTGTGTATTCCCAATCTATTGTTTACAAACAGGTTGCTCATCGCATCGTCCCATCTGATGCGCTACACGTCAGCTGGGATGATGCGATGTATGATATGGTGCACGTCATGTAGTCTGTACGCAGGACCACACGATATGTTGGGTTCTGTGGAGAGAGATAAAGTACCAACCAATCAGTTCCTGTCATTTTTCAAACACAGTCTGTAACGTGACATATAGATGCCGATTACTTGGTACTTTATCTTTACCCACTTTATCTCTCTCCAAGGCTTAGTACAGTGGTTCCCAAACCTTCTTGAAGCACGGTACCCTAGAGTATCAGCATTTTTTCCACAGCACCCCTAAGCCAAACATTTGTTATTGAGAAATTCAGAATAAAATGATTACTTAAGTAACTTGTGCTTACGTGTCATCCCAAGCTTCAGTTGTGTGATGGTGGACAGGGTTGCACTTCTGTTTGACCACATATTTTATGTTTTTGCCTCTTACATTGACCATAAATAATTTGACTTGGTGCTGGACCATCAATCAGAGGCACCCCTGCAAGTGTCCCAAGGCACCCAGGGTGGCAAGGCACCGTGTTTGGGAACCACTGGCTTAGTACATTTCCCCCTGCAATTTGGCACTATTCTACATGGTGATTGTATAGTGTGTACAGGCGCAACAAATAATTGAATACAATACCTGGAAACAATATATAGTGTCATAGTTCCAAAGATTGCATTGTGTACAGTATGTATGCTAGAAATCATGTGTTCTGGGATTGTAAGATTGTAAGTAAAATTGGAAGGACCACCACATAATTTGTTACATCGTTCAAGTGTGTATCTAGCTTTAGTCATACCCATGAAAGGTCAACCCAGACAAATCCAGTAATTTGAGGAAGGGAAGGTGGGTTAGTGGTGATCACATATGACCTTGTCTATGTGACTGACCAAGTTCATATGGGTGGCCAGCACATTACATCTGTGATGTTGTCATGCAGTGAACAGATTAACAAATCTTCCAACCTTATAAATGTCTAAGGAGGCTCACACTATACTATTTCCTTGCATTATCCCTAGAGAGCCCAATAAACTTTAGTACACAAATTAATATCATACACTGACATAGCATACACATACAAACAATGGAAATCATTAAAACTCAATTATACACAGGGAGTATACTGACATTTAGGAGCCAGAAAGTAACCTTTGTAAGCCAGTGAGGCAGTTTATTTATATAGAGCTCTATAATTAACCCAAGAAAGGGAACAAGATGAAAATATACATGAACAGGAAAGTTTTGTTCCATAGAGGGTTAGTTGGGAGAAATTGTGTGAGCAGGACTTTTACATGATTAGCTATAGTCCATAAACAGAAGTCCAACAACACTATTTTGACTCTAAATTAGATATGTAGGAAGGAACACATTGGCTCCGAGTTATTCTACTGAATTTCCACATGGAAGTAATAATTGACTCAGATTCGAGACTAAAGAGTTAAATAATTCCTTTCACTTTCAGTGTATATACAGTATATGATAAACATGTGGCTCTACAGCTGTTTTTTTTTATTTTTAAAGACAATTTCCCTCATACCCTGCTTTGCTGGTACTTGTAGTTTCACAGTAGCAGAGATCCCTAGATTGCCTGTTTCTGTTGAAGATCTATTGTACTTTCTGTATGTATAGAGCAGAGTAGACATTCAGGGGTTAAGCCTCATGTTTATTACTAGTCCAAGTTTGGCACTGAAAGGGTCATGATCCTTCCTACATGAGTACATAGGGTAAGAAGAGGACAGGCGTGGAATTGTTTATGTGGCACATATTGTTTGTACCACAAACATGTCTGACGGGTCTTTGAAAATCCTGAAAATGCAGAACTTTCATCTTATTTTGTCATGATGAGCATTGGAAACAGATACCATGTGTGCCGTGTCTCAGGGTAACCAGGCTGGGCCTGCGCACTGCAATTTATTCCTTTTAAACGTGGCAGATATCTCAGGCTGAACACTTATACTCCACTCTGTCTGCAGAGATGTAACTAAATTGATCAATGAGGTATTTGAGATGGAGCAATACTTTTCAGGACTGATTTCCAAATAATCAGATGTATGGTCATTGCTAGGAAAGAGAACTATAAAACAGATAAATACCAAAGATTACGTGGTAAGAATAGAAGTATATTTTCGGGTACACACTAGACAATATGTCATCCGTTCTGGTGGATCAGACGGCATATTGGTAACATCGACCAGTGTGTACCCGCTATGTCACTGGGGATGCGCGCTCCCGTACATCCCCATCGCTATGTCGCTCCATTGCTGCCGGCAACGGCAAGTGTGTATGCACTTGCCGATGGCGTGTCCCGCCGTACGAGACATTGGGCTAGGTACTAGGGATGTGCGCTGACCCCCGTGTTTTGGTTTTGGATCTGGATCTCCCCTGGTTTTGGATCTGGATTGGTTTTGCCAAAACCTCACCTCCGTGTTTTGTTTTTGGGTTTTGGATCTGGATTTTTTCTTTAAAAAATCAAAAAAACTGCTAAAATCACATAAAATGGGCCTTTTATTTGTTCCTACAGTATTAATAACCTCAATAACATTTATCTCCAGTCATTTCCAATCAATTTTGACCACCTCGCAATATTATTTTTTCATCTAGTTAAGGCCAAAAGATTGCATCCAGCTAGCTGGCTAACTAAGCTAAGTGACACAGTGGGCGGCATTAACATATGGCAGTTCAGCTTCCGATTTCCAACACAGATACAGTGTGTTATACAGTGTGGGTTGGATACACCAATAGTGCACTAACTGTGACAGCAGTGACGGCAGAGCGGGATTGCTGACGGTGTGACGGTGTCCTCAGTACATGGAATGGCAGTGCTGCGGTGCTGGCAGTATTCTCAGTGCAGGGTATCGGCGGTGTCAGCAGAGCAGGGGTGCCAGCGGTGTCTTCAGTGCAGGTTTGCTGGCTGTGTCTGCAGTGCAGGGGTTGCTGACGGTATCCTCAGTACATGGAATAGCAGTGCTGTGGTGCTGGCGGTCCTCAGTGAAGGGTACCGGCGACGTCGGCAGAGCCAGTGGTGTCTTTAGTGCAGATTTGCTGGCTGCATCGGCAGTGCAGGGGTTGCTGACGGTGTCCTCAGTACATGGAATGGCAGTGCTGCGGTGCTAACAGTGTCCTCAGTGAAGGGTACCGGCGATGCCGGCAGTGCCAGTGGTGTCTTTAGTGCAGGTTTGCTGACTGTGTTGGCAGTGCAGGGGTGTTCTCAATGCAGGGTGTCGGCGGTGTCAGCAGAGTGGGGGTGTCAGCGGTGTCCTCAGTGCATGTGTGCTGACAGTGTCGGCAGTGCAGGGGTGTTGGTGGTGTCCTCAGTGTGGGAGTGCCGGCAGTGTCAGCAGTGTGGGGGTCGCTGACAGTGTCCTCAGCATGTGGGGCAGCAGTGCAGGGGTGCAGGCAGTGTCGGCAGCGGTGGTGTTGGCAGCAGGGGATGCTGCCAGTGGGGGTGCCAGCAGTGTCGACAGCGGGGGGTGCCGGCTGTATCAGGCAGCGGGGGATGGCGGACGCCATCTTCTTTTGCCTCTTGACTGTGTGCAACTGTGCATATTAAATGGGCTTAACGCTGATTGGCTGAGAGCCGTGACAGACGGCTCTCTCAGCCAATCAGCGTTAAGCCCGCTCAATACAAAACCTCGCGTCCCGACAGCGGGATCGCGAGGTTTTGCCTCAGGTGAGGGATCCGGGGCAGGCGGGGAGATCTGATTTTCGGGAGGCTCCCGGGCCGAATCGGGAGGGTAGGCAAGTATGGTGTGTACCGATCTTAAGATGTGCATAATATTGTGATGAAATGTATCTAATCTTTTAAACATGCTTGGAGATCCAAACATGAGATTGATATATCTGTGATAAAATTCTCAGCTAATCTGCCAGATAATAGTATAGTGTGTACCCAGCTTTAGTCGCATAGTTGCAGCTTTTTTCCCCCCTCTCTCCATCTCCTGTTGGTCTCATTTGCTCCCTATTTGCACTACTATCTATCTATACTACTGATGTTATTATGGGAGCTATGTTCTTATTATCCCTATCTGCTGTATTTCAGATTTATATTTTTATATCTTTATGTGCATATGAGCAGGGCTGCCAAGAGCCGCACCGGCCCGGATGACAGGGGGTCTGGTCTAATCATGGTAGGTGTGGCCACGCCCCCTTTAGAAAAAAAAACACAGAAAAAAAACAGCGCTGGGAAGGGGGGGCGGGGGGGAGTACGCTGTGAGTCCCTCAGCCTGCCGCACAGCCAAGGGGGGAGCGATCAGCATGATCGCTCCCCCCATAGGCATAGGAGACTGCTCCAGCTGCTGCTTAGTCTAACACACTCCCCTATTGAAGACTTGAATGAATTTATATCACATATGTTGAAAGTTATTCCAGAGATGTCCACACTGATCTCTTCAGGCAGAGAAGTGAAGGATGGACACTTGCACAGGTATTGACATGGGAAAATACTAGGGGGGTCATTCAGACCCGCTCGCGAGTGCAGGACGCTCGCAAGCGGGTCGATGTTCCCCCACTGCGCATGCGCACGACGGATGGAGCTCCGTCGTGCGCATGCGCGAGACCCGGTGAGCGATGGGCTCTGCATCGCTCCGGGTCTCGCACCAAAGGGGGCATGCTGTCGATGTTGATTGACAGCACGCCCCCTTTCGTGGGCGTGCCAGGGGCGTGCCTGCCAGACGGAGGCGTTCCCATGGGAACGCCTACCATCTAAAGCCGGCCCCACTGACATCACTAGTGGGAGTGATTTTGGCTCTGATAGAGCCAAAATCACTCCAGGGCTTGTGGCAGCAAGATCCTACCGCAGGGTCTCCGTCGCAAGCCCGATGGTCGCGATGGTCAAGACCATCACGACCATCATCATGGACGCTCGCAAATGCTGTGGGTGGTCACCCACAGCTATGCGAGCGGCCAGGAGGCCGCTCCATTTTCATGGAGGAGGGCACTGATTCAGAGCGAGCACTCTGGTCAGAGCGTTCGGCTCTGAATCAGGCCCTAGATTCGCTAAGATTAGTTTATTTAGTTGCAATAAATTGCATAGAAAAGCAATAAATGTAAGCAATTAACTTTTCGGCTTATGACTCTGTTACAAATACAACAATAGTGATAGTGATAACAACAGTTCACACATACATACGCCGAAGCTTTATTGATCAGGTACGCTTCTTTCTTGAGCTGTGAAATAAATGGGTTAACAAAATAATCTTAATGCTTCTATATGCAACAGTTATAATTACTCTATTCTCATACCAGGTTGAATTAATATATAAGTCCCAGAATGTCCCTTAAGTCACTTAACCTCTGGCCAGTAACCCGTTACATTGGTGCACATTAGAAGCTAAGTAGGTTGCTCACAATATCCTAGTACTGAAGAAACAATGTTCTCAATAATATTACTTCACTAAAGGATGCTATCTGCCAATGTTGTTGTGGACTTGTATGTTGCAAACCCGGGTTTGAGGATTTCTTTAGCAGTCTACAGCTGATGCTAATTATCTTTGTCTCAAACTGGTGTCTGATGAAACTTCGGACATCAATATAATGTACTGAGTTCTGTAGTATTTTGTATTGCTATAATGCAGCTTTAATATACCTTTCCTGTTTAGTAAATGGACAGGACCTGCACTCTGTTTCTCAGGTTATATGTAGTAATAGTACCTTCCCGCAGCAACAAGTTGTTTGACTATATTCACTGAAGTAGTCTGTGATGGGGCAATAGCTATCCTGGGCTCATATAGTAGCTGCTCTTAGATTTCAGTCTCCTCAACAGAAGATACAGGACCCCCGGCCCTAACAGTTATATTGCAGTGAGGATTGGCCCTTGAGGGAAAGCTATTGGTTCTATATAACTGACAGCTTATGACTGAAAAAGTAATGCTGGGTGGTGCTGGTTTTCATTTACAGACCTCTCCTGTGGATCAGCTTAGCAGATTCAGCACCCTAGAGGATCCGGACAGTGGTCCCTCCTGCAGGCTAGCCCCGGCTGTCAGTCATCAGCTCCAGGGGAGGTCTCTGGATGGCTCCTTCCTGTACAGCTTCCTGCTGGGAGCGTCCTCACAGCTCTCTGGCTGTCTGTATCTGTATCCCTGCTGGCACCTTCCAGCTGCAATGGGTCCACACAGCGGGCACCGGTAAGTCCCGCTCTCCGGTAAGCACAGCACTTTCCTCACGGCTGGCTTACCTCAGGCACCCTCCTCCCAGCAGCCTCTGCGGGTCCCCTATATACCAGCGGTCGCGTGCGGGGACCTCTTCTCGCCAACTGCACGCGCCGCTCTCTCCCCTGGCTCCCTGAGGTTCAGAGGCAGAAGGTTTCCCCTCTGCTGCGGCAGCAATGTCCTGGCTGCGTGGGGGGGGGGGGGGCGCAGTCCATATACACATCAACTGGACATGTTTTGTCTGTAGGCACTGTACATATATACCTATCAAACGGCACATACATGTTTATATATATGACTGGCATGCTTTTACATTAAACTTGTGTACATATATGAATTGACATTATATTAAAAGTCAATGCACTCTATGGGCCAAATGTAATAGGGTGAGAGTTTAGAAAAGTGAGAGTTTCTGACACTTTTTAAACTTTGCCAATGTAATAGAGTCCAAAAACAAAGTAACAGAGTGAACTTGCATGTTTTTTCTGAGTTAAAAAACTCTCACGATTTAAAATCTCATTCAGATGTTTTCCCATTTTGAAGATAAAACTCAACCAATGTGAGAGTTTACTGCTAAACTGTCACATTTTCTAAACTCTCACCCTATTACATTTGGCCCTATATGTCCATTACCATGTACTCCTATGAACTGGTCAATACACTTTCAGGGGTATCACAGTAGCAGCTGCGAGCACTCTCCCACTGCAGCCCAGCACACAACAGCCTGTGTTGGGCTGCTGTTATGTAGGAGGGAGAGGGGGCAGTGCCGGAACCGGGCTCCCGCTGGGCCCCTCCTGCAAGCCCGGGTCCGGGTAATTTGTAACCGCTCCCTCCCCTCTCGGCACCCCTGCATATGAGAGTGGTCTGGGGTCTTAATACTAATTAGGTGTATCCGCGTGCTAAGTCCTATTCTGCTCTCCTAGCTGTAAATATGACCACGTAGTTTTGGGTTTTCTTTGCAATCAGATGAGAGGCATTGAAATTAATGGATCTTGAAAATGAAATAAAATAAGAATATATTATGGGGAATCCGATTACAACTATTTTTATTCTTATAACTTTTATATGATAGTGTTCATTGGGAACATTGAGCCATTAATGACACATGCCTCTGTTATAATAATATATTTTTTTATATTTATAGAGTTTGATACCTAGTAAATAATATTGCTTTAAAATAATATCCTCTTTAACCCACTGTGCCATATTCTTGTTGGGATATTGCTGATATATTTAAATAGAGAAATAGAATTATTGTTTTTTATAATATAGTTTTATACTATGTTTGCGAATTCATACATGTATGTGTGTGTATATATATTGATGTGCATATGCATGTACAAAAAGGTGTATATGTATGTATGATATGCATAATGTCTAATGTATATTGATATTGATATGCGTACTGATAGGTAATATCGTTGGATGTTTTTGGATATGCAGAATATATGCTGGTTTGTTGTCTACATGTATACATACAAATTAGCTCACAAACCTCATTGAGTTCAATCAATAGAATTACCTTGGCTAACATTGCCACTGTGGAAAACAAATTGTTAAGTACAATCAATCAGTTAAGCAATGATCGGAGGACCTTCACTATTTAAGTTGGGAAATAAATGGATGAGAGCATTACAGCTTGAAAAAGGCCACACTAGTGGCCAAAACGCGTTGCTGCCCTCTACAAGGGACACTTGGAACCTCTATTGCTACTACAGATATACGTCTTATCAAAATACTGCTGTGGGCTGCAGGTACCATCGGAGACCTGGCTAACGATACTGCGCAGCACAGGATTATTACAGCTAATGAGGTGACATAACCTACAGGTTTCACCCAGGCAGGACGGTCTTACCGTTGAGCTGCGTCTAGCTGCCGGCTGCACTTACCTTCAGAGACCTGGCTAATGCTACTGCGCAGCGCAGGATTGTCACAGCTGATGAGGTGACGTGGTCAACAGATCTCACCCGAGCAGGAAGGTCCCGTGTATGTATGTACTGTGGGCCTGATTCAGACCCGCTCGCGAGCACATGGTGGGGTACTGCGCACGAGCGGCGCGCACTACAGACGATGGCGGCTGTCGATGTTGATCGACAGCTCGCCCCGTTTGGGAACCACTGCATTAGACAACGTATTTGACGATTTGCCAATTTCCGACAGATCAGAATATCAAATAGTTCACATAATCAAACATGTATGATCTATTGCGTGCTCCCGTGCATCGTATATCGCATCTTCAGATCAGACTGCAGTGCACGGCCCCATGCCTGTGGATGTGGCAGGTGAACGGCATTTCGGCAGTTGTACGCCAGATCCTGTGTATGGACCGCCCGTTATATTGTTCGGTCGCACCATGAGTCGCTGGGTACACATATCGTCTAATGTGTACCCAGCTTAACTTGGACCCGTTTTTGTTCCTATAGTATTATTGACATCAATAACATTCATTTCCAATCAATTTTGACCACCTCACAGCATTTGAAATCATAAGGGAGGGACTTAAATGCAATCCAAAATATGCAAGATCCAGTTTTTAGATCTGAGTTCTGAACTTCATGAGAAGACCTGAGTTGGACCTCGTCTCTACTCAGAGCCCCAAAGTAATCCAAGCTGGGAATCAGTTTGACTCGGAACCTCATAGTAACATTTTCCCCTGGCAATGCTCTAATGCCAGTCAGGGCCGCCATCAGGGGGGGACTGCCGGGCCTCCTGTCCCGGGCCCGGAGAGAGAAGGGGCCCGGGTGGCACTGGCGAGGATGCGTACATAGGCATTTGCACTACTATGGAGCATCGCGGAACAGCAGCCAATCAGGAGAAGTCGCTCCTGACTGGCTCGTGGCTAACTGAATACTATTGAGCTGGCCGCGAGCCAATCAGGAGCGACTTCCCCTGACTGGCTTGCTGTTCTGCGAGCGGTGATTAGCTCGCGGCCAGCTCAATAGTATTCAGCTGGCCGCGAGCCAATCACAGCTCGCAGAACAGCAGCCAATCAGAAGCAGCTGCTCCTGATTGGCTGCCGTTACGCGTGCTGTGATTGGCTCCCGGCCGGTTCCATAGTTCTAATGATGCAACGCAGACGCTCTTCTCCGCCTGCCGCCCGGTGCATTACTAACCGCTGCCACCCTGGCCCCTACTCAAAGGTACTTTTATATTCCTGTTGACCCTGTCTTGTGCCCCCACTTGAGTACAGCCATCCTTCTCTAAGCCCTCTCCTTCCCAGCCATCCTTTCTTCCCTGCCCACCCCCCGTGCAGCCAGCCTTCATTCCCTGCCCACCCCCCCCCAGTGCAGCCAGCCTTCCTTCCATGCCCCCCCAGTGCAGCCAGCCTTCCTTCCCTGCCCACCCCCCAGTCCAGCCAGCATTTCTTCCCTGCCTACCCCCCCAGTCCAGCAAGCCATCCCTCCCTGCCTACCCCCCCAGTCCAGCAAGCCACCCCTCCCTGCCTATCCCCCCAGTCCAGCCAGCATTTCTTCCCTGCCCTTTGCCACCCCAATCCACTCTTCCCAGCCAATTGCCGCTTTTTTAGCCTTCCCTGCCCTGTGCCCCCTCATTAATATCCAGTGTTCTCTACCCTGTGCCCCCCTTCCACCATGTCTAGCCATCCCTGATTTACACACCAATTGATGCACCACCCCCAAAGTAGCTCCACCCACATTATACACAACTCCACCCAAATCTGCCCTATACCCCGGGGGCCCTGCCTATTTTGTCAGTACCGGGCCCCATAATTTCTGATGGCAGCCCTGATGCCAGTTACTAGAAAACCCAATTGTCACAAATGCACAGAGTCACATGTTGTTATTTAGAAAGTGGCAGCTCTTTCACCCACCCCATTTCTGGTAAATGCATACACATATAATGTGTGCTGAGCTGACCTGCGTGAATACATTTATTGCTTACTTTATTCAGTGTACTTGTGGTCCCCTTTATGTGGGGAAGACCACAAGGCCGTTTAAAGAGATGATGGCCCTCCATAGATCTTCAATTAGACTACCTTTGCAGAGTAGGGAACAAAACCAGTCGGGAGCTTTTAAAAATCATAGATCAGGTCCTCAAGTCCATTAGAGGAGGTTATAGGGTTAAAACACTCATTAAATTAGAAGCAAGATGGATTCACCTTTTGAATATGGTGAAACCTTTTAGGCTTCAATTAACAATTTCAGCCTTAATTGTTCATTATACCCTTTTTCTGGGTATCTTTCCAGAGGGGCTTTATATGGTTTTCCTGTTACTGGATATAGATTTTATATATATACAGTCAGGTCCATAAATATTGGGACATTGACAGAATTTTCAGGTTTTGGCCTCTATTCAGCACCACAATGGCTTTGAAATGAAACAAACAAGCTGTGCTTTAACTGCAGACTTTCAGATTTAATTTGAGGTTAATTACATCCAAATCAGGTGAACGGTGTAGGAATTACAACGGTTTCTTTATGTGCCTCCCACTTTTTAAGGGGCCAAAAGTAATGGGACTATCAACTCAAAAGCTATTTCATGGACAGGTGTGGGCTATTCCCTCGTTATTTCATATCAATTAAGCAGGTAAAAGGTCTGGAGTTGATACTTGGTGTGACATTTGCATTTGGAATCAGTTGCTGTCAACTCTCAATATGAGATCCAAAGAGCTGTCACTATCAGTGAAGCAAGCCATCATTAGGCTGAAAAATCAAAACAAACCCATCAGAGAGATAGCAAAAACATTAGGTGTGGCCAACAACTGTTTGGAACATTCTTAAAGACCCGGAAAACCACGGAAAACAACTGTGATGGATAACAGAAGAATTACTTCCCTGGTGAAGAAAAACCCCTTCACAACAGTTGGCCAAATAAAGAACACTCTCCAGGAGGTAGATGTATATGTGTCAAAGTCAACAATCAAGAGAATACTTCACAAGAGTGAATATAGAGGGTTCACCACAAGATGCAAACCATTGGAGAGCCACAAAAACAGGAACACCAGATTAGAGTTTGCCAAACAACATCTAAAAAAGCCATTACAGTTCTGGAACAACATCCTATGGACAGATGAGACACAGATCAACTTGTACCAGAGTGATGGGAAGAGAAGGAAAGGAACTGCTCATGATCCAAAACATACCACCTCATCAGTGAAGCATGGTGGTGGTAGTGTCATGGCGTGGGCATGTATGGCTGCCAATGGAACTGGTTCCCTTGTATTTATTGATGATGTGACTGCAGACAAAAGCAGCAGAATGAATTCTGAAGTGTTCCGGGCAATATTATTTGCTCATATTCAGTCAAATGCACACACACTGCAGTCAGAGTGCAGATGGACAATGACCCGAAGCATTTTTGCAAAAGCAACCAAAGAGTTTTTTAAGGCTAAAAAGTGGAATGTTATACAATGGCCAAGTCAATCCCCTGACCTGAATCCGATTGAGCATGCATTTCACTCGATGAAGACAAAACTGAAGGGAAAATGCCCCAAGAACAAGCAGGAACTGAAGACATTTGCAGTAGAGGCCTGGCAGAGCATCACCAGGGATGAAACCCAACGTCTGGTGATGTCTATGAGTTCCAGACTTCAGGCTGTAATTGCTTGCAAAGAATTTGCAATAAAGTATTAAAAAGTGAAAGTTAGATTTAGGATTATTTAGTTTGTCCCATTACTTTTGGCCCCTTAAAAAGTGGGAGGCACATATAGAAACCGTTGTAATTCCTACACCGTTCACCTGATTTGGATGTAATTACCCTCAAATAAAATCACATCTCGTTTGTTTCATTTCAAAGCCATTGTGGTGGTGAATAGAGGCCAAAATATGAAAATTCTGTCAATGTCCCAATATTTATGGACCTGACTGTATATATATATATATATATATATATATATATATATGTTTATTTAATACTTTGTACAAAAGCCTTTGTTGGTAATGACAGCTTCAAGGCCTCCTGTATGGAGAAACTAGTCGCAAGCATTGCTCATGTATGATTTTGGCCCAAACAGTCTTCAAATCTAGAAGGTTCCGTGGGCCTCTTCTATGAACTCTGATGTTCATTCCATAGCTTTTCAATTAGATTCAAGTCAGGTGATTGGCTGGGCTATTGTAGGAGCTTTATTTTCTTTCTCTGAGACCAGTTGAGAGTGTCCTTGGCTGTGTGTTTGGGATCATTGTCTTGCTGAATTGTCCACCCTCATTTCATCTTCAGGATTCTGGTAGATGGCAGCAGATTTTTATCAAGAATGTCTCTGTACATTTTTCCATTCATCCTTCCTTCAATTATATGAAGTATGTCAGTACTATATGCTGAAAAACAGCCCCACACCATGATGTTCCCACCTCCAAACTTCACTGTTTGTATGGTGTTTTTGGGGTGATGTGCACTGCCATTTCTCCTCCAAACATGCTGTGTATTATGGCATCCAAAGAGTTCAATTTTGGTCTCATCTGATCAGACTATATTCTCCCACTATTTCACATGCTTGTCCAAATGTTGTGCAGCAAACCTTTAACGAGCTTCGACTTGGCCCAACCTTTTTGTAGGCCCTTTCATACCATAGCCCCATTACAACTATATTTACTGAGAAAAATGTTGATGTGTTTAATACTTATTTTACTCGCTGTATGTTTATATATATATATATATATATATATATATATATACTTACAAAATGAAATTATTAAAAAAGATACAGTATGATTCGTTAAAAAGTCTTTTTTTAGTAGAGGGTGCTTCCCCAAGTGTGGTCCTTTACCAGTATGGACAAGAAGGGTTCGACGGAATGGTTATCTTGGGGAGCGCCAAACTCCAATTATGCAGGTTCAAACTTTCACTTAGATTCCCTGTTTTAATGTCCTTTTAAGGGGATGAAGACGAAGAAGGGAACCACTTTCAGTGTTTACAATGAGACCTTCACACATATATATTGTGGCCATTGTGGGTTTGATGTTGTTAATAACTTGCTGAAACCCCTTAATGGGGCAAGCTCATTGACAGCTCATTGAGCCCACTTTCTGGTCACGGAAGCAAGTTATACAACGCATTTCATCGATAACTTTTTTCATGGGTGTTTAATTTAGGGGTGAGCGGGTTCGGTTTTACTCGGTTTTACTCGGTTCTTATCGCCACTTTACCGCAATTTCGGCTCGATTTCATTCGCTACCCAAAACACGTGTTCGGCGATAGCCAATAAAAAGATCCGAGTAAAACCGAGTAAAACCGAACCCGCTCACCCCTAGTTTAATTCAAAATGTATGAACTTCCATACTTCAATCCTCAATCAGGATGGCAATTAGTATGTCCTTTAAAAAGCACTCAGACTAAGGTAACTGGCTGCTCCTATCACAATATATATTCAGTTTCTAGGTCAAATGATGAATAACTTATCCAGTCTGATGTTTCTTATCGTCCTCAGCTGGAGATACCATTTCATATATCTATCACAGTATTACCTTCAAGTTGCAGTTTTCTTGTGTCTATAGAAATAGAGTGGTATTCAATTGCCGGAGAAGGGCGTGAATTGCCATTTCTGCAGTGTTTATACGGCAGCAAGGATAGCCCATCTAGCACCCTTAACTCGGCTGGCCAAATGCAAGATTCACAAAAAAGTGCTTGCTACCCTATGGGGAGCGAAAACTGTTGTGCGAGATCCCATTGCCATAAAGCGTGGCGGCTGCCGAGCAGATTCGGCCCAGCGAAGGGATTCGCCCTTAATTGAATCCCCCCCATAGGCACTTGAGTTGGCTCATAATGCCCCAGAGCATGTTACTGCAACACTTAATATCACAGGGAGGATGTTCATGAGCCCTTTAGAGTGCTATTGTGGATGTCAGTAGTTAGTGTCTTTACAGTGCTTTACTTGCAGAATTTTATAGGAAAGTATTCCGATAGTAGCATCCCGATTACCACCAAGTGCAGTCCTTCAGTGAAAGGCATAAACTGCATGTATTCTTAGAATCAGAGAGCCACATACTCTGTTACCCTGTAACTAACAATTGCCAGCTGTCCATGTCTGGATAACTATACTTAATAAGATTTGTGTCTAAGGCGACTGAAACCTTCTCAAAGAACAGTAATATGCTCCTGAATATAGCCTTGACCAAAACATATCTCTAGCACAACCGACTTAACATTGTCTATATTGGTCTTTTGGGAATATACCAGTCCACTTCATCTTCTCTCTTGAACAATGTGCATATTATGATTGATCAAATACATAGACCCTCTTCATGGCTTAAAAGAGAAGCCCTAATTATGAACAGGTAAGATTAGATGGACACTTAGCTCAGCTTCCTTACGGGGTAACTTGCATGAAAAATAAAGAGATCATTTACAGTACAGGCTGAGTCTCCCATATCCAAATATTCCGAAATACGGAATATTTTAGCATGACTGAGATAGTGAAAACTTTGATTTTTAATGGTTCAATGTACACAAACTTTGTTTAAGGCACAAAATTAATAAAAATAAAGTATAAAATTACCTATAGGCTGTGTGTATAAGTTTTATATGACATATAATTAATTTCATGTATTTACACAAACTTTGTTTGAGCCACAAAATTATTGAAAATATTGTATAAAATTACCTTCAGGCTGTGTGTATAAGGTGTATATAACACATAAATGCATTCTGTGTTTAGATTTGGGCCATATACCTAAGACATTTCAATATGGCATGCAATTTTTCCAAAATATGGAATATTCCGATATTCAAAATACCTCTGGTCCCAAGCATTTTGGATATGGGAGACTCAACCTGTATATCTATCATTGCATTTTGTGTGCAACAATTGGGCAATTCATGTTTATAAACAAAATGCAATAGAATGAAGAGTAGACCTTGAAGGCCATATGCAGCCTTCATTTATTACATTGGCCAACACCTATAACCCCATTACATTGATCCTGAAAAAGGACCCCACTGGTTGCGAACATGGTTTTAGCTCTGAACAGGACCTATCTATCCTTTTGAAGGCTGATATGTGAAAAAACTAAACTTTGTTTGAATATATGGTATACTAAATGGGAAAAAGCTTTGACAAGGAACACAGAAGTCAATCACACCTGGATCACAATGCAATTTAGGAGTAAATGACAGTGCAGGCAGGCGTATTCTCTGACTGTTTTGGAATGGGGTATATCAGGAGCAGAGTGACTTACAGGACAGAAATCAGTATAGCTTCCCAAATCACTGCAGTCTCCAACATTGGAGACCTTGGCATAGGAAAATGTGCTGGGAGGAAATTAGTAACAGTGCAGATGCAGTGTGACAGTTGATCCTACGCCTCACTGCTCTTCCGCTGGAGCTCTGCCTGCCCCCTACTGGTACATATCAGCTTGTGCCTTCAGATCAGTGCAATTTTAGACACTGAAAGAAATCATGAGCAAACTTGCTTAAAAAAAAATATCAAATCAGAGACTCCATGGCCTACTTGGTGGGCACCATGTAGACCTCCATGGTCCTGACTTCAAACATAGGTACAAAACTCTGGCCGTGAATTAAGGACAAACAGACTGACACCTACACACTTTCTCGCTTATTATATAGATAACAATTTGTCCCCAGAAATTCTATTTAAATATCAGCCACTATATGACGATACATTGCATTAACGATATACTTGATGGATATGATACCATATTAATCATAATCAACCAATAGTGTACTTAGTGAGACTAACAAAATATAGGTATATAATATTATTTGCAGTGTTATGGTTCCCATCCAAATCATGAAAAGGTCATCTATTTGCAGCTACAGGTACTGTATGCTCCATAGCTGACTCGCCAAACATACTGGGATACAAACTCCATCATATATAGGTCAGAATAACTCGGGTTGAACCAGGTACCCATGGTCGTTTCCATTACCTGTAAGGAATATAAAGAAATCTCCACTCTTCCCTGTATAACAATACTATACATCTGCCAGAGCCTGATCTAGATCAGGGATACTCAGCATGTAGCCCTCCAGCTTCTGTGGAACCACGCATCCCATCATGCCCTCATTCAGGTAGCTCCACACCAGCTGGAGGGCCTCATGTTGAATAATCTTGATTTAGGTGATTTCCGTATATATCACCCTGTGTAAGACTGTTCTAAAGCATTTTAAAGAAAAAAATAACATAATTAAGCTACCTAAAGACCATCACCCAGAACTCATCCTTTCCTACATACTCCGATATTCATCCCGAATTCTCTATCCCTCACCAATATCTGTAAATTTAGCACTTTCACTCTATTATATCCTCACGATTTTCTAACAGACCCCTCACTACAGTTGAGTCCTTAGCCTTTGGGGGGACAGCCTCCAAAGAGCTTATCTCCATGCTGTATACAGAACTAATGCCTCCATGCACAGAGGAGAGAGATCTTCATGAGAGGTCTTGGGAGGCTGAATTAAAGGAAACCTTAGACAGTGCAGACTGGGTGCACATTTATTCCAATGTGGCCTCTAGTTCTATTTGTGTGCAAATAAAAGAAAATGCCTATAAATTGTTTTATAGGTGGTACTATGGGCCTGATTCACTACTGATCGCAACTGTGATTACACATGCAATCGGCCAATCGTTGCGATCTGCGCATGCATCAAAGTGCGCGTGCGCGAACACTCCACTGCAATCGGGACTACGATCACAGTGATTATGCAGATCCATCACAAGGAAGTGCTGTTTGTGGGTGGTTACGGGGGGGTGGTCGGCGAAACACAGGTGCGTCAGTGCATTTGAACACCGTTGCAGGGGTGTGCATAAATGATCCACTGCGATGCCCTACGCAGCTCGAGCTACAACAGCATGAAGTTAGCACTTTCTGAGTAAGGTCAGAGCTTGTGCAAGTGTTCGTGAGGCTGTGATGGTACTCGATGTTACCAATGGTTTTGCAGTCTTGCTAAGGATTACGGATGTGTGTAAGGTAAAGTGGGTGTCCCAGCATAGTGATCACAATGGATTAGCATAATATCGCAGTGAGACTTCGCTCGTAATCGCTATTGCAATTGCAGTTTGCGATCCGTAATGAATCACAACTCCAACATTACTAATTATATATAATCCATTTTGCAATAGAATTTTGCAATAAATAAATAAAGGTTTTAGAATAATCATGGCTATGGTTATGGGCCTACCCACTGCACCCAGGTAACCTCTGAGGGTAGGTCCCTAACATACTTGGGTTAAAATCCAGAGCGCAAGACAACCCCAAACAGGCCCAGGCCACCACAGGGCATCACTCTAATGAGAAAAGGTAAAGTGTAAAAAGGTGTGTTAAGTGTGTGTACTGCAATACAATGTACTGCAATAGCCTCTTTTCTTTCCAAATTTTAGCTATATATACATATATATATATATATATCTATATATATATATATATATAAAACGTATATACTCGAGTATTTTTTGTGCTGAAAAAGCACCCCCTTGGCTTATACTTGAGTCATGCCCGCAGTTGAGTAGCGTACCATGCGGGCCGCGGTGCAGTCTGTGTCTCTGTAACACAGCTGCACCACGTGTGTAGCGCTGACCGGACGGAGTTCGGTCAGCACTACACACTGCCAAACACACAGCCGCCGGAGCCGGCAGATGCGTGTTTGATGTAATCAGCAGCCGATGAGAGTCTGTCAGACTCTCATCGGCTGCTGCTGCTCCCACTGCGGGAGCCATCTTCCGGCTCCCGCAGTGGGTAATGGGAGAGACGTCGTCATGCCGACGTCTCTCCCATAATGCAAAGTGGCCGGAGGAGCCAGTAGCAGCGTCGGGACCAGGAGCGGGATTTCAGGTAAGTGGTTTTTTTATATTACATCTCTCTCTACTGGGGGGGCTACTACTGGGGGCAGTACCAGGGGGGGATTAATACTGGGGGCACTACCAGGGGGGCATTACTACTGGGGGCACTACCAGGGAGGGTATTACTCCTGGGGGCACTACCAAAGGGGGAATATTACTACTGGGGGCACTACCAGGGGGGGTATTACTACTGGGGGCACTTACCAGAGGGGGAATATTACTACTGGGGGCAGTACCAGGGGAGGGAATTACTACCAGTAGCTGCTGCATTTCCCACCCTAGGCTTATACTCCCAGTTTTTTGTGGTAAAATTAGGTACCTCTGCATATATTCGGGTCGACATACTCGAGTATATACGTTATATATATAAAAGGAAATATGTGTGTGTGTGTATATATATATATATAAATATATATATATATATATATATATATATTATATATATAATCTTTGTGCTCATTGACAGATGTGTACTATGGTGCAAAGATAGACATCTGCCTTTCTTCTTATAGTTTCTCCACTGCTGTAATCTGTATAGATCTTAGTCTTGTTCCTGTTTTCTTATTTAGGGAAGTAGCACAGATTTTTACCAGCACTTCCTCTTCATGGTTTAAGGAGGGTGAAAGGCTCTGAGGTTCAAAATAAAGAATATCAATGACAATCCTTCTGCACAAATAACTTACATTTAGGGACATGATACATAGTTGTGACAGCTTTGACAATGCATGTTATGTGTTTGGTCATGCTGTATATATCACAGTTCCATGTTGGCCTGCTTGCACCACGTCTTAAATAAATGTTCTCCCATTTTCACGTATTTTAGACTTTCAACTACAGAGGGCCTGATTCAGATATGTACACAAATCACATACATATCCAATTTTTGTGGGTCTGCTCATAAGCAGGATCCGTTCTACGCATGTGCAGAAAGAGTGCTGCATGTTAGCATACAGAGCCCCCAAGCTGCAACATGCTTGACATGCTACAGCCACTTGGGGGCAGGGAGGGGTGGTGCCAAATAGCATTCCTGGAAATAGGGGCGTGCCATCCCGTTTCCTGAGAGTGCCGAGGCCACGAAGGATGCAGATTTCCTGGCCTTGCAGGCGAGCAGGTCTGAGTAAACTTCATCTTATTCAGATGGCTGATGCCAGAAACATTGTGACCGATTGTCGCGATGTTAATCCGATGCTGCATCTTTGGACCCAGCACTCGGATCTGCGATGCGGGCTGGAGACAGATTTTTCTCTCTGACGCCTTCTGTAGGCATTAGCATATTAGTTGTACGGTATTGCACAGCCGCTTACCCTGCAATACGGTATATAGCTGAGTACAGGATCCCCGGATACGCTTCTTAGGAGGCATTTCTCATGGGTAATGGAGGCTTTGGCCCTCATTCAGACCCACTCGCAAGCGGGCGCACGTACGTTAGGCGTACGTACAAAATTATTTAAATTCAATGGCTCGCTCGTATTTTCTTTCGCATCTAAAATTCCTCCCTAAACTCAGGCGACTCCTCCTCTAACTAACGAGCGTGCGAAATAGCGAGCGTACATCCCCGAAATGGCTTGAAGGGAACGCACGCACAAGTGAAACCGGAAGTGGCCTTGTCAGATGTCGATTACCTGCTCCTTTATTCTGCCTACCTCCCTCAATCGTATCATGCCAATCAATGTATCAATTAGCTTAATTGTTTGTTTTTTTTCAACACAATGCAAGAAACTTTACTCTTGTCCGTGTTTGTGTTTACCCGCAGAATACGTACGGATGGAACATTCGCTTTTATTGTTCAAAAAACATGTGAACCACAATTAAACAATTGTTCTATTGCTGTGGATCCTCGCATATTTTCCGGGGTTCATTTCTTTATTTAAATTTGCAAACGCATGTCACTGCATCAAGCCTATCATAACTCTCCAGAGATTTCTGGCCCTGTTGAACACATGACTCATACACTAACCAATAAAATTGCTCCTGTTAATTTCCAAAATACATTAGCCAATCAGAAATTTATTGCACACTTTATCAAAAATGTTTTGTATGAAAAACTCCATTGCCATCATGAGAGCCTCCGCATTCACCAGGCGCGAGCTGCTGGTGCTTACGGAGGTGATGGATCGCCGTATCACCAGCCAGCCTCCACCCATCACCAACCGGCAGAAGCGCTCCGCGTATGCGGAGGCACGGTCCCGCCTGCGGTCCTTAGGTTCACGCCGCAACATCGGGCAGCTGGAGCGCAGGTGGTCAGACCTGCAACGGCGAACGCCCCGCTTGCTGGCATGCTTTCGCATGCAGATCCTGGAAAGTAAGTGTTATGTATTGTGGTTTTCATGTTTGTGTTTGTGGGGCAACTGCGTGTGCATGTTTTCCTGTCTGTCCTATTTATTATTTGTCCTCATATCTGCGTGTGCATGTTTTCCCTCTATTTCTGTTTTTTTCATTCTACTCCTATTTGCATGTTTTTTGTTGTTTTTTTTTTTTTTATTTGGGCCCCGGATTTGCCCAGAAACTAACCTCAATTTGTTTGACATATTTTAGGAGGACAGCCAAGACTACGCCGTCACCGTCCGGCCAGACGGCGTTCCCGGCCACTATCCCCAACCCCCAGCCAACACTCCACCCCAAATATTTCCCCTATACCCCACTCCTCCCCAGCCTTCCAAGACCCTCTCCCGGAACTGTCGGGCCTCCTTCCCCTCCGTCCCACTTCCCCCTCTCCTCCACCCACCCCTCTTCCAATTACCCCCTCCCCGGAGTCCGTCATTACCCCTCCCCGTTCTTTGGGGAATGAAGGCTCCTCCGAGGAAGAACATGGAGGGACTTCCGGAGCTCCCGTTTTGGCTCCCGGTATGTTTTTCTTTCACATTTTTTTTAACCACAAACTGTTTGTATGTAATCATGTGTCGTGCCTTTATTCGTGCTTGTTTGGTTTACTTTTGGTGATTTAGCAGTTTGCCTTTACCTCTTCCTGCTGATTTCAACATACACATATCACACCTGTGGGAATTTGTACATAGGCCTTGTATTTTTGGCAGCACCCCCTTTTTGTTTTGGTTTATTTTTTTTAGGTTTAGGAGTGATTTCGTTGTGTTTTTGTTTTTTTAATGTGGATTCCCTATTGTTTTATTAATCCACACACTTTTCTCACCCACAGAGGAACAGAGGCGTCGACAAGAGGTGGACGAATGTGTTGGCCAGATGCGCCAACATGTCATTGGCATTCTTGTGGGCCTTGACCGGCTGTCTGGCATCCTTCGCCAGTAGTTTTTTTTGTTTATTTTCGTTTTCTAAATACATTTTTTTGTTCTAATATACGTTCTGGCTCATTCTTTTTTTCCAAAACAAAAATAGTTTTCCCTGACATAAGTAGACTGTTCCTGCAAGGATTTGCCTTTTTTAAAAGTTAGATTGTGTTTTGTATTTGTATGTTAAACAGCCACAAGAAACACATAACAGTAACAATGTCATTTCCCTTTTTGGGTGTAGTGTCAATTAGATATTTCGACATTTTACAGGTTCCTAGTTGGTGTGCAAGCTGCTTAGGCCAATCTTCAAAATCCAAAGGTTTGGACAGGCTTCCTTTTGGTGTGGGTTGGGAACCTGAAAACATATTTCAGTTTACATCAACTGGTGTCAGTACTGGATTACCCCTTAGTCAAATGTAAGGTGTGTTAACCTGGTTACACTTGCTGTTAACGTCCAAAAAAAGGAAGACCATTTCACTCTCCAAACATTTATTCACAACATAAATGAGAAATCAAAGTGGTCACTCCCAAAAAAAAAAAACAGTGATAATCTCAAATACAACACATACAAATAAAATATTCAAGAACTGGTTGACGAAGGACCATGCCAACATGATTCCACAAACATGGCGTTGCGATATGGGTTCCAGAATATATGCCCAAAATCACCAGATCCAGGTTTGGTAAGGGTAGCAGGAAGTAGTGAGCGTTGGAGTGGCAAAGATTTTGTGAACAAACAGAAGATGGTGAAAAAAATAAAAATAAATTAGATGTTCGCAGACAAACACAAACACATTAGGTATAAACACTGTAGTTTTGGTCAAACTTACCTAAAAAATCTGGCCACCACATCATCGCGTATGGCCCCCCCACATACTGACCTCCGACCAACCTCGGGGGGGCCATCCTCAGGTAAGGCATCCTCTGGCTGCATTGGGACACCACTCCTTATGGCGATGTTGTGAAATATCCCACACAGGACCACAATTTTCGACACCATATCCGGCAAATACATGAGCTCGCCACCAGAGCGGTGGAGGCATCTGAATCGGCCTTTTAAAAGGCCGATACAGCGCTCCACCACTTGCCTGGTGGCTGTAAGTGCGGAATTATACTCACTTTGTGGGCCTGGTGTGGGAGCCAAATAAGGAGTGAGCAGCCAGGACATGCAAGGGTATCCACTGTCTCCTGTGAAAAATAAGAGACAACATCAGGAACACTGTGTATCAAGCTTAACATTGTTATGTACTAAAGGTCTCCACTTACCCAGAAGCCACGCATCACCAGCTTGTAGGTTGTTTAATTTGTGCCATATCCCTGATTGCCGGATGACGAAGGAGTCATGTGCACTTCCTGGTAATTTTGCATTCAGGGACAGGATCTGGAGGGAGGCATCACATACCACCATTACATTCAGGGAGTGATAGTGTTTCCTGTTTCGAAATATGGCCTCCAGCCGTGCTGGAGGCTGAAGTGGTATGTGAGTACCATCCACAACCCCTATGATGTGTGGGAAGCCAGCTATTTGGTAAAAATTGGCCTTGGCCACACTAAGGGCACCCATATCCAAAGGCATTTGAATAAAATGATGGAGGTGCTTGAAAAGTGCCTCCATCACTGCCCTCAGGATCCGGGAAAAGGAGGATTGGGAGATGCCCGCCACTATTCCCACCGTTGTTTGAAACGATCCTGAGGCACAGAAATGTAACACTGCCATAAATTGCGTCAGTGGTGGTATTGCTGTTGGACTGTCAATTTGCCGCTCAAGATCGCTTTCTATTAATGAGAGAGTGTCTATGATGATTTTGGGAGGTAGACGGTAGCGTCGTAAAACCTCATCATCGGGCATTCCTAAAAGGGTGACACGTGTTCGAAATACCTGGGGCCTTGCATGCCTACGATGCCTACGCCTGGGATGAGATTGAGGTTGGTCGGCTTTTGGGAGCATGGCCAGAACAATCCGCCCCAGATCAACCTGAAATTCAAAGATTTCAAAGTAAGGCTTTTGACCCACCCCAAAACTATATTAAAACAACTTAGCTTGATGATACCATCCATTGCTGCTTACATGCCGGGGTATTGTCATGATACGTCCAAACTGAAAATAAACACCAAAATTACTTGACACATTTCACTCTGGGCATTTTTGTTTAAAAATTTTGTGCTAGACCAAAGTTAAAATATGCCAAACACCCATTTAGCAAAACCGCAAATCGACATTTAACACAGTACATCAAAACGGGTCGAAATGTTGGCTCAAAAAGCGAAAGATAAACCACCAAAAAGTTAGAATGATTATTAAGCTGTTTAAAATGCGCTAATTAGTTCGCTAATACAAGTCACAAGAGTAACTACTAAAAATGCGCTAATTAGTTCGCTAATACAAGTCACAAGAGTAACTACTAAAAATGCGCTAATTAGTTCGCTAATACAAGATAAAAAATGGACTTACCAAGAGCAAATATCTAAGATGCAAAATCAAAAGGTCTTTGGGGTCGAAAATAAACAAAATCTAAAATAGAAAAAATTAGGGATCCAAAAATTACAAAATATACGAAACACAATGAAACAACAACTGAACAAAAGTTAGACTTCACAAAACTTACCAAATCAAGAAACGAGGTCCCAAAAATATAAACCAACAAAGATAACGGAAAAAAAAACGCAAATCTAACCAACAAACGAATCTCCAACCGCCAACTCCTTTCTACGCAATCAATAAACTCCAGCCAAGATAACCTCCAACAATCCAAAAACGCCACCTCGACTTGAGACACACCAAGCCATAAATAGTGTTTCGTTTCCCGCACAAATTAAGGAGGGATCATAGGGCCGCACAATCAATGATGCGGCCGCAAAATAAGGACGCATGTATAAATACGTCACGAAAACACATTCAAATTCTGGTGTATTTCTTGTTTGGACCTCAGACATGGCGACAGACCAGGGAAAAAATGGCCAAGAGTCAGGCGGTAAGTCTTTCATGCATTTTCTATCAACGATTAATTTGAAACATAAGATTAGGCAAGTTGTGATTTTGTGAATTCTGTAAATTTACACAAATAGGTGAGGAGGATGACATGGAAGAGGCTGCTGGGCCCAGTATTCCGGCCAAAGCGACCAAAAAAAAAAGGCAGCCACATTTCACAAGAAAGGAGATGGAGGTTTTGATCCAGAAGTGTGTGGACATCCTGCCACAGGCAGACAGGAATATGAGTCTAAGCCAGAAGTGGAGAATGTGGGAAGAGGTAGCCGTTGCTGTCAATAGAGTGGGTGATTATGTCCGTCTAGCCCGGGATGTCAAACGGCGGTAAGTAAACCCTTGCCCCCCCTAAAAACAAACCCCATTTTAAACCAAAGGATAATGGCTTCCATTTTTCCCCACAGATGGGGCGACTTCAAATATCGCCTAAAGCAAAAACTCGCGGACAGGGCTAGGCATGCAAGGGGGACAGGTGGGGGTCCCACCCCTGTGTCATTGGAGTTGACGAATTTAGAAGAGCTGGCACAGGGGTGTGTGCAGCCTGTGGAGGTGTTTGGCGTGTCCAACATGGATACGGACATGCCAGACTTTGCGGCTCCTCATGTTGGCCCAGGTAAGTATTGTGATGTCACCAACTCTGAAATGCTATTGTGCCAATATGTAGATTCTAATGTGACTCTTTTCTCATTTTTCCAACAGAGACACAGGCGGATGAGTCTGCTCCAGAGGGAAGCCTTGGCCGCAGAATTTCTGCTGGCTCTGCAGGGGAGGAACCAGTACATCCGGCTGAGGACCCTGCAGAAGCCAGTCCAGGGCGTGCCCCCTCGCAGGCAGTGGGCCTCCTCACAGAACTCAATTTAAAATCGGATTTCCATACGGAGATTCTGCAGAGGATGGACGCCAGTCTGATACGGGTGGCTGAGGCCCTGGAGCAAAATGCTGCGGCCAACGTGACCATTGGTCAGGCCCTGGCGGAAAATACCAGGGCCAACATCCGCATCGCCGATGCCCTGGAGCAGCTCGTTCGCCAGCACATGGTGGAGCCGACCTCCCTTCCTGCCGGAACATCAGGATCCTCCACCTCTGGCACAACATCAGCCAATCCTCCAAATGTGCCTAGCCCTGTGCCTAGTCCAGAGGCCACAACATCTGCCTCTGGACAGGCCAGCCCGATGGCATCCCGGACCCGGTCTGGCGCCCACCCTCCCCCATCCAAACGGGCGAAAAAACGGTGACAGCAATGGCGACTTTTCCCACACTCCTTCTGTGCTTGGCTCATATTCCTTTCTGGTCAAAACTTCCCTCTCCTTTCTTGTGAAATGTTTTTAATTTATTTTTGTACGTTTATGTTAGCAGTTATTGATTATTTATTTTTGATAAAAAGTATCTTTGCCAGAAAAAAACAAAACAAAATATTAGGCCAATTGGTTTGTGTTTAACCAATAAATTTATGTTAAAAATCTGACATTGTATTGTGACATTATTGTACAAATGGGTTACATTTAATCCTGGCCCTAAAGGCAAAAAAGGACACCAAAAACCATTTCATTTTTTAAAAAAAAAGGCCTCTTGAAGGAACGTTTAAAAAATCACATAACGATGCAAATTCCACATTAATAAAAAAGGGGAGCTAATTAAAACATGATGACATTATTGTCACAATAGGCCATAAACAACAAATTGAGGCCAAAAAAAACCCCAAAAAATGTACGCCAATTGATTGTGTAATCCTGACATTAGCAGGTATGATTTCCACCTGCGTACGGTTTTGTGCTATCCCAATAAACTGCTTTCCAAACACATACCAAGCCGGTTTTCAATACAACACTAATTGCTTTTGTGACCACCCGCGATTAATCGCTGCAACATCATGGAGTCCCGGGACGGAGGAGAAGGCCATCGCCAATGTGGTCGAGTAATCCAGACCCTAAACTGTGCGAGCATTTTGAAGGGAAAGAGGATGTTCCAGTGACGTATGTGACGGTCCGAACACATTTGACGTTCGCATCTGCTAATGTATGTACGCCCCAAAAACGCCTCGCCACGCCTGCGTTTTTCCATCTCCACCCCCGTCAACACCCAAAAACGCCCTGTTCTGTCAATCACATTTGACATGTCACTTCCTGTACGCTATTTTAGGAACGACAGAAAAAAAGCTCGCAATCTGCCGTACGCACATGCGCAGTGTAACACCGACGCATGCGCGGTTAGTCAACATCGGAACGCAACGAGCGTACTGTTGGTAACGTGCGGCTCTGAATGAGGGCCTTTGTGTAAAGATACATGATATGTGATGATAATGCAGTATCTAGCTGCTTCTGAATAGTATTTTGCGTATTGACCTCTCTAGCTTATAGTACTTTACTCACTGCAGCCATCTATTCATATTTCTTATTTGGCATTTCGGTGTACAGTAGACTCCTGCAGAGAGGAAGATTCAGATTGGATGTTTAAAGGGATGAACAATGATGAATGTTGGGTCCTTTGTATTTCAGTTGGCATTCACATGTACAGTATTAGTCATGTTATTCTCTCTTCTGTATATAACACTTCGTTACATTATATTATGAGCAAATTGTGTAATGGTACTTTTGCATATACTACTAACACTGACAGGCCGATTTTCTGTCCTATTGTGCGGTTTTAGGGCCTGATTCAGTAAGGATCGCACAGGAGAGAAGGCACGTACTCGGCCGACGTTTTAGCTCTGCGCGTGTGCGTAAGCATCGCAGCGTGCGAACTAGTTATTGCGATGGGAAATGCGTTTGCGGAGACTACACAAACCCCGAGCACATTGATTGACAGGAAGTGCAGTTTGTGGGTGGTGATGGGGGGGCGGTCGGGTGAACGCAGGCGTGCCAGTGCATTTGGACGTCGTTGCAGGGGTGTGCATAAATTATCCACTGCAATACCATACGTAGCCCGAGGGCTCATAGCGTGTACTCAAGTTAGCAATTCCTGAGTGAGGTCTGACCTGTCTTACCTGTGCGTATGGGTCAGATGTTACCGATTATTTTGCTAAGTTGCCCAAGTTTCCGGATGTGTGTAAGTGGAAGTGGGCGTCCTTATGGTAAGCTGTGATCGCAATGCGATTGCAAACATTTGCATTTCCCAGCTAATATTAGCAACTTCGGTGCGTCCATGCTAGCAGAATAGCGATCATTGCTGAATCAGGCCCTTAGTTTACACATTTGTAGTTGGACGATAATCATTTCCGTGTAGGGGAAAAGTTGGACACTTTCTCCCCAACTGAATGATTTTAACAGAATTAGACAGACATTCTGACACCTACTTCTGCTACCTGCACATCTACACCCCCTGCAATCATGCATTTTTGTGGGTCCTGCTCCCCTGGGAAAAACTGTCCTGGAGCCAACCATCTTGAGGCTGTCAAGAATCATAGTGAGAGGACTCCAACACTGAAGCACCCCCTCTATGGGTCCAGTAACACAGGCTGGCAATGCCCAGTGCAGGTTACTCCAAAATCAGGAGGAATGTCATGACATTTCCCCCTTGATTTTGGGGTAACCAACACTGAGCTGAAAATACCAGTGCTGGTTACAAATGGGGGGGGGGGAGTGGTCACTTTTTATTATATATTTATTTAAGTTTTTAACAACACCAGCTTCTTAGAAGTAATAAATTACTACAAATGCAGACGTACAAATTTTTAGCAAATATTTATTTAAAACATGCAGGAGTAAGCTGACACTGTGATATCACAAGTTGGAGAGAAGTTAGCTGGTCTTCTGAAAAAGTTGGCTGGTTGGAAGGTGTAATGAAAAAGTTGGTTAGGTGTATAGAGCACCGTTTTAGTTGGACAGACAAGTTGGACTGTTGGATATAAAGCTGGTCTGGTGTATGGCCAGCTATCACCCCAGTAAAACTGGTTTTGATGTATTGAATCACTGCTTTTCAACTGTTGGCCAGCAACGGAGACATTCCCCTTCCAGAATACAATCCTCTTCTTCCCTGCCAATCTTCATTTTATAGCAGATTTTTATGTTGTATGAATTTATGAAATCCTTATTGAAACAAACACCACTGTCTTAAATCACTAACACTAAAACAGCAAATTCAATGAATGATTATAGTTGGTCAATAAAAGTGCAACACTTTTACATGTTATATTCCAATAAAATGTTTATTGCTGTTTCTGGATGTATGTAGCAGTTAGACTAGATCTGCTTGTACTGTAAGACAGGAGACACTCAAATTATCTGTTAAAAGTAATAAATCACATTTATGTTTAAAATAATCAGTACTGTAATTTTAATTAAGCATTGTGTTGCCTTTACATTCATTATTTGATAACACAATTCTCTGTATGCTTTGTGATGTGTTCAGGTATGAAAAGCTGCAAGGCATTTGGTTTGCATATATTATTTTTTTGGAAAGACTGCGGTAATGGTAGTTATAGGTAATTTAAACAGCAGTGCAATAGAGAGCTGCACAAAAACCAAGAAAGAAGGTAACAGTACCTTTAAAATTTGCATTATATTTGTATGTTTTCCTAGAGCAATAGCTATAGTTAACTGGGTGCACCCATTCCCTAATTTTGCGACTGCTTTTTAAATACAGTTGAACGCATCACCCTGTATTTTGGTTCTAAATCATCATCGTGTTTTGGTTTTGGCAAAACCACCCTCTATTGATTTTGGATTTCTTAAAAATTTTTTAAAAACAGCTACAATCATGTATTTCTGACCTGCTTTTGTTCCTACAAAGTGTTGGGCTACTCTGCTGCTTCTTCCGGTTCCAGTCTGGTTCAAGTCTCCAGTTCCATCCTGGTTCCAGGTCTGCAACCTCCGGTTCTTATCCAGTTCATCAACTATGAAGTTTGGTTCAAGAAAGGAGGGGGCCCATGTGCAGTCTCTGGGCCTGATTCAGAGTTGGGAATAGAGAGAGATATCTCTCGCAACTGGTCATCTTGGTGAAACCATGCTGCACTGCAGGTGGGGCAGATTTAAAATGTGCAGAGAGATTTAGATTTGGGAGGGACGTGTCCAAACTGACATCTAAAGTGCAGTGTAATAATTAAGCTGTGCAGTATTTGTGAGCTACATGCAAAAGCAGCCAGTATTTACACTACATGCAAAAAAATGTATGTATTTACACCCCTTGCATTGCAACACGGTTTGCCCAGGTACACAGTTAAGTGCTATTCCCAACTCTGAATCAGGCCCTCTGTGTGGGCCCACGCTCTCGCCATCGTGTGTGCTGAGTACACTCTGCGTATTGGGCATGCACAAATCCCTGTGAAAACTCTGTACAAATTTCTCTACTGCGCACGTACAGATCTCCAGGGAAATGGCACCGGGATATATGACAATCCCTATGCCTGAGTCTTGGTTAATGGATGTATGTACTCCATATTTCTGAACTATTTAGGCTCCAAGAAGGGCTGTCATTTATCCTTACCTGATATTTGCTCTGGTACTGGAACCACTCACTACTATGATAAGAAATGACTCAGAGAATAACTAACTGTGTAGAGCATAAAATTGCTATATATGTGGACAATGTCTACTTAATACTGTCCAAAACCCTAATTCCTACACCAATTTATACCAAAAACTCCAATTGTAAGTTTCAAACTTTAAAAATAATGCATTCAAATCTGAATTCTTAGACCTAAGTGTTCCACCTTGAAGATATAAAATACTATTCTAGGTAACATTTCAACCTTCATTTGCCAGTACATAGATTCATATATTTGGGCATTTACTTTATTAAGATATAATCAAGTTTCTTAATAATTTATTTTCTGGGTTGGTCATGTCCTAACAATCTATTCGCATATTTTAGTGAGCAGTGGCGGAACTTGTGAGTGGTGGGACAAAGTGCAAAAATATGCTTTGGACCCCCCTCCTCCACCCCATTCCAAATGCATAATATGCCACACGGCAGTGGGTGACATGGACAGGTAGAGGGTGACAGGGAGAGGCAGTGGGTGATGGAGAAGCAGGCAGTGAGTGACAGGAAGGCAGGCAGATGGTAACGGGGAGAGGACAGGGAGAGGCAGAGGGTGACGGGGAGGCAAGCAGTGGGTGACAGGGGATAGAGGGTGATGGGCACAGGACAGGGACAGACAGTGGGTGGCATGGTGAAGAAGAGGATAACGGGGACATATAGCGGTTGACAAGGAGAGAACAGAGAGAGAGGCAGAGGGTGACAGGGAGAGGCAGAGGGTGACAGGGAGAGGCTAGAGCAGGGTTACCCAAACTCTGCCCTCAAGGCACCCAACAGTCCAGGTTTTAAGGACATCAGATCACCGGTGGCGACAGAGCAGCCTGTCACTCATCAATCACAATCACCGCTGCCTCTCAATAACTGCAGGCTTGAACCAGATTGGGACCAGAGGTAATTGCAGAGTAGCCAGAGTAGAACCGGAGGCTTCAACCAGGCTGGGACCAGGGGTAACTGCAGAGTAGCCATAATGGAACTGGAAGCTGGAACTGGAGTAGTACCAGAGATACTGTAGCAGCAGCCAGCCGGGTTGGGATCTCAGTCTTGGACCAGTGAGAGTAATAGTAGTTGAGCCGGACTGGAACCAGTACTTGAACACAGATTGGTAGGTGCAAGGAAACAGCATACAGCGCAGGACTGCAGAGTAGATGGAACACTCAGAGGCATCAGCTTGCAGGAATCCAGCAACACAGGTTCTGGAGGTAGTACTTACTCACTAGTGAGCGCGATCACTGGAAGGTAAAGAACCACAAAAGGTACTTGTGTCCAATGCAGGCTTAAATAGGGCACTCTTATCAGAGATAGGCTGACGTGATCATGTGAGCACAGGAGACAGGTAGACTGGCTCACCTGATCATAGACAACACAGCTGCACCCATGAACCTCAGGAAATAGATTGACAGCACACTGGGACAGAATAGCCCACCTTGGTAAAGCAACAGACAGGGCAAGAGGGACTAATTTGCAGTTTTTGTGACAATCCTTATTTGTTCTCCTTTCTCCATCCTTTATCTATCCCCAATGAGCCCTTCATCTACTTTTTATGTCTTGTACTGATTTTGAACCCTCCTTACCCTGTTCACCTTGATTTTTTTTAATCTTACTCTCTACTTATATAGTGTAGGTTAAAAAACAGGATTTTGGTACCATTAAATCCATTTGTCCAATTCCACAGGGGACACTGGAGCTTATACACTGGGGTATAGACGGGCGTGTGAGTTGAGCCTGGCACTTTAAATTTTCAAGAAGTGTAGCTGGTTCCTCCTCCTCTATATCCCTCGCAAGCCCAGTTTAGATAACAGAGCCGAGAAGATACAGAGAGAAGAGGTACAGACGAAAACCCCCCAAGTAGGATCCAACTGAAAAGACGTCCGGAGGTCCGAAAAAGAGAAACAGGAAAAATACCCTGACACAATGCAGAGAAGCACCTGCAGCCTGAACCAAAAACCAAAGCAGGTAGAGCAGCGCTGGGTGGGCATCTAGTGTCCCCTGTGGAATCGGAGAAATGGATTTAACGGTAAGTACCAAAATCCTGTTTTCTCCTTCATCCAGCAGGGTACACTGGAGCTTATACACTGGGAACATCCCAAAGCTGACCCCTCTCGGGTGGGAAGGTGCTGTGGACCTGCAAAACTCAACCACCAGAGGTTGCGTGGTACAGACACGAGAACACAACCAACGAGGTGGAACTCAAGGAAGAACAGGAACCAAAAGCTGCACCGCAAACTAACACCCACTAAATGCAAAGCTTGAGCAGGAAAATAATCAGGGAGGCAAGTCCTGAGTTATAATCCCATGCAATGACAATAACCATCTGAAAAAGAAGCACCAGCAGCCGTCCAGTCCTAACTGGAATTGCGGCCGAAGCCAAACAAAATATCATATGTAAACAGAAGTAGCACTGGAATAAGATACTGTAGATAAAACCCGACCCAAATGGGAAGCGGCCTACTGAACTGGCAACATAAGCACCCTGAGCAAATGAGAGAAAAGAAGAGGGACCAGGTTGAGGACCAATCTTGATTCCGACCGAGCTTGATTCTGTCCATCACAGAATCAGTGATGAGAGAACCGGTAATAGAATGAATCCAAGAATTTGGATGGGGCAGCTATTAGAAGCCTTAGCAAGCCCAGAAAGAGCAGCAAAAAAAAATTCCCAAGGGCGAACGGAGAAAGTATATCCAGAAGATTCCAAGTGGTTCCCAGCCAATGAGCGTCCGCTACATGTAAAGCGGCCGCTGACTGGCTAGTGGCCCATGAGAAATAACAGATGATTTTGCTCATCTGTCATTTCGCGAGGTGTAAGTATATGTAACAGCATGTACTTACACATGTTCGTCATGGTTCGGATAAGTCGGTTTGTTGTTGTGACAAGACCCAGGATGCTACGGAGAGCAGTGCCAGGATGAAGGTGAGTATAGGATCTTTTTTGCAGGTCCATCCACACAGATTTCTACATTGGACAAGTGGACCGACCGGCTGGTACAGGTAAGTATGTGTGATTGAGGATGTGTGTAATACATTTATACTATCTATGGTGTGTGTGTTGTGTCTTTATTTAACTAATTATTTTACAGTGGAGGTATGGGTCCTGGCCGCCTGCTGGCACTTGTAGCTCCACAAGTGCCAAAGGGCAGGCATGCTGGTACCTGTAGTTCCACTGTAAAATACAATAGTTTACTTCTATTTTACACTTTATTACCCCTGTACCCACAGCCCAGGGGTGCGGGGAAGAGCCCCGGGCTTCAGACCAAGCCTGGGGTTTCGGGAGAGGGAGGACCTCTTCTTGTGGGAGTACCCACCTCCCCTGAGATACCTGGCTTGGCCTGACCGGCTTGGGGTGAGGATGCTTTGGCCCTGGAGACCTGGTATTAGGGTCTCCTGGCTGTGGCATTACCCCTCAGTCGGTTTGGGTGCGGTTCTGGTTTTAAATATAGGGGGACCCCTACGCAATTTTTTCCCCCCTATATTTAAAACCAGCACTGGCCCTGCAGCCTGGTGTTGGTTCCTAAATTACGGTGGAACCCTACTCATTTTGTTCCCCGTAATTTTAGGAACCAGGACTGGCTGACCATTCTGGGGCTGGTTATGCTTTTGGGGAGGGACCCTACGTCATTTAAAAAAAAAAATTACTTAATTTTAACTATTTACAGGCAGAAGCATACACATATCACAATGATTTGTGTATGTTTCTGCCAAACTCGCAGCTCAGGACGTTGAGAGTTTGAAAAGTCAGTTTGGTAGAGACTTTGCTGTCATCTCACCCGAGCTTGTCATCCCGATTCTTGGTAAATTAGAGAGATGTATCTTCCGAGTTGGCCCGATGGTGAGTTGATTTGAGTTTGCTATCTCACCCGAGGTGAAAATCATGCCTAAACGCTCCAGAGATTGTCATCTCAACCAATCTCAATTCTTAGTAAATTTACCCCTTAGACTGAGTTTTCTGCTGTTACCAATTTCACTTCCCCCTCCTATAACTACATTCTCTTTCCTCATTTACCCCTCTACATCCTTTCCCTCCTATTTTATTTTTTTCCATTTGATTTAATAATTTCCATGAAAACTGATTGCAAAATGGTGGAGTACTGTAGTTTTGCGGTTTAATCTTTAACTTAATTGGCTAATATTTTTCCCAAAAATCACTCAGAAATTGCTGTTTTTTATGATTAAATTAGGTCAAGAACATTTAATTATAATTTATCCATCACAATTTTATTAGATAAAAAAACTTTTTTTTTTTGACACACAACATTAATATTGATTCTTTAAAATATCTGTCAGTGATATATCGGTCTATCAATTATCATGACATTGCGACTTTGCATTTCCCTGGCGATTGCTCCTATGAGCAGCTACCAGGTATACATTGTGGGTCTGAGGGCTGCTTCATTTGCATTTCCCTGCAGCTCCTCATCTCTGCAGCCGCCAGGTGGGGGGTGCTGCCCGATTAGCAGTGTTTAGCTGCATGGCAGACAGTGGGCGAGGGTGCAGCGATGCAGAGGGACTGGGAGGTCCCTCTGCGATTGGTGTCTGCTGAAAGATGATCTTCAGGCAGCCACACAGTGGGCATTTCTAACTGGTTGCAATGTTAGCGACCATGTCAGGGAACGTGCAGCCTGGCATGGTCGCAAACGATGCCACCATGCCAGGTAAGTGGTTAAATGTACCATGTGAATAATCAAACTTGGTAAGTCATTTAGCGGTCTATCTATTAAGCTTATCTCAGCTTCTCTCCATTTAACAAGAGGCTATCAATTGGTGAAAACAGATAGTTCTACAATGCTATATATTTTGCTCTGCTTACCGCCGTCCCTATAGACCTCGTTAGCCATACCCAACAATAGGGGACCAGTAAAGCAAAAGAGGGTTCTGTAGAGATCCCCATTGGTTCAAATCACTATGATTTAGGCTGCCAGTGACAGGGAAAAGAAGACCTCCACTAAGGAGCAGGATTTTGGTAGGAGCTTTACCATGGTTAATTCCTGTAGTGGGATATTTTGTATCACTGTGATAAGCGTTGATACAAAATTTTAATTTCCGCAGCAGCATGTTATATAGGTCATTTATTATTGTTTTGACAATTTGCTCTAAAAAACACATGAAAAATTAACAGTAAATAGGACATGTATTGCATAATAAATTTTTACTATTGCTAATAAAAACTTCTAACAACACTACAAGTAGTCATTCCTGGTAGGTTTGTGAAACCAGCTCATATCTCTTCCCTTGTTGGTTTCACTACCTCCCTCAGGTGTTTAAGGTAAATGTCTAGAAAGCAGCTTCTTGTTTCACAATATGAATTGTCTTTGAATAATGAAGTCTGTATTAGAAGTGTGCATGTGACTGTTGCAATGCTTAAACGGCACTCCTTGTTAAACTCTAGCTAATGATGTATGTTAGACTGATAGGATGTCTGTTTTTCTATTCACTCCCTCAAAAAAGATGGCATTCAAGGGAATAACTGTAGCTATTGAAGCCTGAGCAGCTGCTATCATACTTAGGGTCTCCAGTACTCTCTGAGACACGAGTGTGATGGACCCTCATTTTGTCAAATTTGTTATTTATTTAGGACAGTGCTGCTTTTTTTTGTTTTAAACTGAGGATGTAACTGTTATATGACCCAAGTGTTAATGTGTCATTGGCTCTAACACCATATATGTCACTGGGGTGTAAATAGATATTTGCAGGCCCGATAGCAAAAGTTTGTACGGGTCCATATGTTTCTCCCAATGGCAAAATAATGTATATTTCACATGTAACTTTGACAGGGAAGGTGATCCCCATAGCAGCTGCACTCCCTGCACCTATGGTAGTTAACCCATTGTGACTCGCACTAAGGGCATCATGCAGAACGGTTCGCAAGTCTGCAATCGCACGCACACACTCGCTGCAAAATTATGCAAATGAATGTGATTGCAGTGCAATCGCAGCATTATACCAAGATGCCCACCACTGTATAAAGCTGACAACTTCCCATTACATACATCCGCAAGTCAGTGAAAACATAGGTAACATTGGACCCATACGCACAGTTGTGGTTGAGCTAACCTGTCTCAGAAATTACTAAACTTCCTATCAGTATCTTGAGCTCAGGCTGTGTATTCTAGGGGCTTAATTATGCATGCCTCTGTAACGGCATTCAAAAACAATGGCACGCCTGCGTTCTTCGACCACCCCCACTCTCCACCCACAAACTGCACTTACTGTCAATCAGTTCGGGATAGGTCTGCGTAGCTGCAGCGTTTGCATTCACAACAATTGCAGCGACTAGTTCGTGCACGCGCACTGTGACTTGTATGCATGCGCACAGCGCAAACATCGGCCGGGTGCGTGCGAACGCAGACTTGTGATCCACGCTGAATGAGGCACTAAGATCTTAAGTGTCAGTGTGTTATTAGTTCTAGGAACCATAAAGTCAGTGTGCATTTGGTTCTAGGAACCCAATGGGTAAATTTACTAAGCGTCAAGTTTGTGTTTTCCTCCATATTTCTGTTGGATTTGCAAATCGGAGATTTACTGATGGCAAATCCGACAGAAATTTGCAGGAAAAAACAACTTTAGATGGCAAAAAAACATTGGACCACCTATCAATGTTTTTTCTGCTAGAAGTATAGAAACCCCATATTTACTAAGCAGCAGGTTTAGAACCTACTGCAAAGTCAACAGCAAACCCGCCCACATAATAAACTTGCCTCTGGCAGGCGAGTTGGTCTGAAGCACTGCACAGATCACTACAGGGCTGGATATCCTTGGAGAGGGGGCCCCATTTTTGGGAGAGATCCCACTGTCCTATAGATTCCAGCCCTGAGATGACCAGTTTAGGGTTGGTTGCCATTATGGTATAGAGTCAGCTACCCTGGCTGGTTCAGCCTTGTGCTGGTTATTGAAAAATTGGTGGAAGGGAGCCCACTTAATAAAACAAAGACTGCACACATCATAGATATCTGTGCAGTGCTTTAAATCCACTGCAGATTGATGGCGGATTGCTGTAGGATTTGCTGCGGAATAGGGGATTGAAATCTGGCGGTTATTGATGGCGACTGACAAATTATAGTCAATACCGTTGCATAGTAAGTACTCTTTTTTTTTTAGACTGCAATCCGCTGTTGACGCCTGTCTGTTTCAATTTGATTGCAAATCCGCCCCTTGGTAAATTTACCCCCAAGTGTCAGTGTGCTGTGGGACCCAAAGTATTAAATTTCTATTGTTTCTAGTACCTAAAATGTCTGTGTGTGTTATTTTTACAAGGACCTCAAGTGTCAATGTATCATTAATTCTAAGGGATAAATTTACTAAGTTTCGAGTTTGGTCGAGTTAGCATTCTCTGGAGAGTTTGGGCATTTTAATCCACTCGCAAATTTACTAATGACAAACTCAGGAGAGAAATCTACTTTGCTACAGGAAAATACTGGAGAGATAGCAAACTCTTCACTTCACCATCGGCCAAACTCGAGTAACCTTTCACTGGGGAAGATAAGATTTGGGAATTTACCAAGATGAGAGTTTCTAAACTCTCATGAGAACGGACAATACTCCTGTAAAAATTTGTGAAATCAATTCAGCTGCCTGTGAGCTGCAAGTTTGACAGAAACATACACAGATCAGAGTGATCCATGTATGTTTCTACCTGTAAATAGTAAATGAAGGGTTAATTAAAAAAAAAAAAAAATGATGTAGGCTTCCCACCCTAAAAGCATAACCAGCCCCGAGCTGTTCTCTCAGTTTCTGAGTGCCTCACTGGTTCCAGCTCCAGGTCTTGCGTCAGAGCAGTACCAGGGTTACAGCGTTCTCAATGTCACGTCTGAAGGTTGGTTTGGGTTGGAACAGGCGTGGAAGGCTGAAGAGATTTGAGAGGCATGAAGGAACTTAGGTGGTTTGAGCGAGGACTTCCTCATGTAATTATATGAGGAGGTAGAGATACGGCCTGATGGGCCTGAAGGCGAGGACATGAATAGAATGTCTTTATTGAACAGCAGGTTGGAATGGAACTGAATATATAATACTGAATGAATGAGCAGAATTGGATTGGAACCGATGATGCTGGATTGAGAGCTGGATCGGTTTGAGACTGATGTTGATGATTTAAAGAACTTGATTGATTTGAATCCGATGTTGCTGAATTGATGAACTTGATTGGTTGGGACCAATGTTGATGAATTGAAGAACTTAATGAGTCCAATGTTGAAAGCATCGGATGAGACCAATGGTTGGAGGTATCGGCTGGAACCGATGGTGGCTGTAAGAACAACTCTCAGTTGTATAAACCAGACTGGTGTGTAAGATGGTATAGGAAACTTGTTTACCAGATCTAGGAACTGGATATAACGGACTGAGGGACTAATTCAGCAGTGCACACAAGTGCACTGCTGAATGCAGATTCACGATTATCTAGAATCTCTGCATGCGCAGAACCCATTCTGGAAGTGTGCAGAATGGGTCCTGCTAACACGCACGCTAGCCCTGATTGACAGGGCAACACAATAAGACAGTACAATGTCACAGTATAGTACAATACAGTGGACAAGTAACAATTAGCACTACAAATCTCAACACAGCCACTGATGCAGGGGTGCAATGGTAATATTCAGTGTATGCTAAACCTGTAGCCAGGGGTGGATTGGGAAATTAAAGTGGCCCTGGAAAAAACTGTGGAAGTGGCCCTATGTGCGCCCAAAAAAGTGGGTGGGGCCTAGATGCAAGGGGTGTGTCCTAATGTAAAATGTGATTCCCACAAGCCACCCCCTCATTTTCTCATGCTGGGGGCATGCCCACCGCTCCAGGAGCTGATAGCCATGCCCCCAGTCCTAAGCTCAGCGAGCAGGTGAATGAGCATTTTCTTACTTATATGATGTCTCTGTAGCGGGGAACCTCTGGAGAAATTGATCCTTTCTGGACAGGCAGTGTCTTGCATCGGTATTCACTATTCATGCAGGAGATGACATGGTCCAGAAGCCGCCTGTTTGCGTAGGAATAAAGTCAATGTCATCAACATGCAACAGAGGTTCAACTAGAATACATAGTAAGTTTTGGGGCAGGACAACATGGGAGTTTCCCATATCAAACAATTTTATCTTAACAAAATATATTTGCTCATTTGGTACAATCTGCGTCTCCCCAGCACCATCATCCTGTGCCTCCCCAACAACATTATTCTGCATCTCCCCAGTAACGTCCTCCTGCCCTAGAGCAGAAAAGCCCCACTTTCTCTCACGTTATGTCCCCTTAGCACAGAATATCCCCACAGACAGATTGGCCGGGATGTACTAAGATTGCGGTGACCATTCCGCCAGTCACCGCAACCTTACTAATCACATATGTACTAACATATGCGATTAGTATCGCAAAGGGCAGCTCTTGCGATAAGAGCTGCCCTTTGTGAAATAACAGACGCCGGTTGACGGGGTCTCCGTGGGACCCTGCCCCCTCCGTGCCCCGGGAGCTTTCTGCTGGTCACCTGTGCAGGAAGCCCCGGGCTCCTCCTCCTCCCTGCACCCGGAAGAAGATTAGGAGGAGGAGGAGGCGGAGGACCCAGGAGGAGCGCGGGCCGACGACAATGGACAGCAGGTGAGTGGGGGCCAGCGCTGGGCGATGGCGGTTCGGCGGTGAAGCGTCAAGAGCGTTGTGCGGTAAGAAGCCCATAGGCTTCTATAGGGTAACGTCAGGTTTTTCTGGCTTTACCCTCCGTGACGAAAAAAGGGTGGCCAGGGTTTAGTACATGTGGAAATGCGGTAAAAACCCCGAAAACTGGGTTTTTACCGCATTTTTCCTTTAGTACATCCCACCCATGGTCCTTTAGCAAACAATATCACCCTCCCCCACAGACAGATCATCTCCCCCTAGTGCAGCAGATCCCCTCTCACAGACAGATCATCTCCCCCTAGTGCAGCAGATCCCCTCTCACAGACAGATCATCTCCCCCTAGTACAGAATATGATTCCCCCCCACAGACAGGTCATCTCCCTCTAGTACAAAAGATGATTCACCTAGTACAGAAGATGATCCCCCTACAGACAGATCATCTCCCCCTAGTACAGAAGATGATCCCCCCACAGACAGGTCATCTCCCCCTAGTACAACAGATCATCCCCCTCCCCCAGATAATCATCTCCCCTTAGCACAGACTAGGGAATCGGTATGATATACCAATGGATGGGGTGGCAGCTGTCAGTACACTGACAGCAGCATCCCGATTGTTCAAATCCCGACAGGGGAACGGTGAGTACTGTTCCCCTGTCCTATTTACCCCCTAATCCTAACCCTTGTTTTTTTGTACACTAATACCCTACCGCGTACCCTAACCCTCAAAGTAAGTGCCTAAATCTAACCCTCCCCTTTAGTGCCTAACCCTCCCCCCTTAGTGCCTATCCCTAACCTTTCCCTGGTGGTGCCTGAACCTAACTCCGCCCTGCCTGGAGCCTAACCCTAACCTCCCCACTCCCACAGCCTAACCATAAGTCCCCCCCATGGCGCCTAAACCTAACCCTCTCCCCCCCCTGCAGATGATACTTACCTTGTCCCGGTGTCCTTACGATTGGAATGCCGGCTGCCAGGATTCCAGGTCGGCGTCCCCAGTTATGTCGAGATTCCGGCGCCGGTCTTCTGTTGGTGATCGGGATACCCGTCCCGGAATTTCGGCAGCTGGCATCCCGATCGTCAGGACATTAACTACATCCCCAAATTGCCCCCTCCCCCTCAGACAGAACATGTCCCCATAGTACAGAATAACCCCCCTCTCAGACAGACATCATCATTCTCCCATGATACACATAAACACATATACACATATACATAAGTACATACATGCACTCATATAGTTGACACACATATACAAATTTACAGAGGTACAAACATGCACACATAGACGCTCAAATAACCATATACAGTTACCAGATACATATATATATATATATATATATATATACACAATAGGTACATACAGACACTCATATACCAATACACACACAGGTATATGCATACATACAGTCACTCACTCATATACAGATACACATATTCGTAGGCAGAGGCGTATCTATAATGGGTGCAGGGTGTGCTGGGAATGCGGGCCCCTGGATCCAGGGGGACCCCGAACTGCACACCCTGCACCCATAATATTACTTACCTCTCCGGTCCTACGTCGGCATGAGGATCCGGCGCTTTAAAACGACTGGAAAATGGCTGCGGCGCCCATGTTCCCGTAATTTGCGCAGTACAGGGAAAATGGCCGCCGCGGCCATTTTCCCGGTGACCTGTGCATACACTATAGACTCTGGGCACACTCCAGTGCCCAGAGTCTATAACTCCGGCGCTGGCCGCGCACAGCTCAGTGCGCAGCCGGCCACCGGGCGGAGAGGAGGGGGCCCATATTGGAGACTGCACACAGGCCCCCTCCTCTCTAGAAACGCCCCTGTACATAGGTACATACACAGACACTCATATACATATATAAATAACCAGGTGCAAACATGCACACATAGACGCTCCTATATCCATATACAGTTACCAGATAGACATATATAGTCAGGCGCATAAATATTGGGACATTGACAGAATTTACATATATTGGCCTCTATTCACCACCACAATGGCTTTGAAATGAAACAAACAAGATGTACTTTAACTGCAGACTTTCAGATTTAATTTGAGGGTAATTACATCCAAATCAGGTGAACGGTGTAGGAATTACAACGGTTTTTATATGTGCCTCCCACTTTTTAAGGGGTCAAAAATAATGGGACTATCAACTCAAAAGCTATTTCATGGACAGGTGTGGGCTATTCCCTCGTTATTTCATTATCAATTAAGCAGGTAAAAGGTCTGGAGTTGATTCTAGGTGTGACATTTGCATTTGGAATCAGTTGCTGTCGACTCTCAATATGAGATCCAAATAGCTGTCACTATCTGTGAAGCAAGCCATCATTAGGCTGAAAAATCAAAACAAACCCATCAGAGAGATAGCAAAAACATTAGGTGTGGCCAATCAACTGTTTGGAACATTCTTAAAAAGAAAGAACGCACCGGAGAGCTCAGCAACACCAAAAGAACCAGAAGACCACGGTAAACAACTGTGGTGGATGACAGAAGAATTATTCCCTGGTGAAGAAAAACCCCTTCACAACAGTTGGCCAAATCAAGAACACTCTCCAAGAGGTAGGTGTATATGTGTCAAAGTCAACAATCAAGAGAAGACTTCACAAGAGTGAATATAGAGGGTTCACCACAAGATGTAAACCATTGGTGAGCAACAAAAACAGGAAGACCAGATTACAGTTTGCCAAACAACATCTAAAAAAGCCATTACAGTTCTGGAACAGATGAGACAAAGATCAACTTGTACCATAGTGATGGGAAGAGAAGAGTATGGAGAAGGAATGGAACTGATCATGATCCAAAACATACCACCTCATCAGTGAAGCATGGTGGTGGTAGTGTCATGACGTGGGCATGTATGGCTGCCAATGGAACTAGTTCCCTTGTATTTATTGATGATGTGACTGCTGACAAAAGCAGCAGAATGAATTCTGAAGTGTTTCGGGCAATATTATATGCTCATATTCAGTCAAATGCTTCAGAACTCATTGGACGGCGCTTCACAGTGCAGATGGACAATGACCTGAAGCACATTGCAAAAACAACCAAAGAGTTTTTTAAGGCTAAAAAGTGGAATGTTATGCAATGGCCAAGTCAATCCCCTGACCTGAATCCGATTGAGCATGCATTTCACTTGATGAAGACAAAACTGAAGGGAAAATGCCCCAAGAACAAGCAGGAACTGAAGACATTTGCAGTAGAGGCCTGGCAGAGCATCACCAGGGATGAAACCCAGCGCCTGGTGATGTCTATGCGTTCCAGACTTCAGGCTGTAATTGCCTGCAAAGGATTTGCAACAAAGTATTAAAAAGTGAAAGTTAGATTTAGGATTGTTTAGATTGTCCCATTACTTTTGGCCCCTTAAAAAGTGGGAGGCACATATAGAAACCGTTGTAATTCCTACACCGTTCACCTGATTTGGATGTAATTACCCTCAAATTAAATCTGAAAGTCTGCAGGTAAAGCACATCTTGTTTGTTTCATTTCAAAGCCATTGTGGTGGTGAATAGAGGCCAAAATATGAAAATTCTGTCAATGTCCCAATATTTATGCACCTGACTGTACATAGGTACATACAGACACTCATATACACAGGTATAAACATACATACAGACACTCATTCATATACAGATACACATATACATAGGTACATACACATAAACATACTGTAGGAACATATACAGACACATACACAAATATACAGACAGCAACTAGACATATACATAGCTACATATATGCACACATACACTTATATCTATTCATATACAGTTATAAATTTGCATAAGAGTACATACCACAGTGACAGCCTCACAGTACAAACTGGAAGCCCAGCATCTGGCTCCTAGAGGAGGGAGGAGAGAGCAGGGGAGGAATGCTGGCTGACAACATGCACCTGCGCTCAGAGACACAGACACAGCGGAGCTCTCACACAGTGCTTGGTATAGGCTGCCCAGGATGCCTGTCTCTGAGTCTCAGTGACAGGCAGCGCATACTGAGCAATGTGTGAAGATGAGGCACAGTGGGGATGGGAAAAGCGGGTGGCAGCGCTAGAGGCCGGCGGGCTGCTAGTGCCTGTGAAGGCACAGACTGGTGGATGCGCTACAGGGCAGCTGGGTTGCTAACAGGCGCCGAGCCACCGGCGGGTTATCAATTATCCAAGAAGGCCCCCGAATAGTGACGTGGTGGGCTGTAAAGGACCAGCACAAAAGACACGCTACAGTGGGTGGGGCCGCTCACAGGTTGGGGCTGTCAATCATACAAGGCCCAGGGTTAGGGACGCGCTACTGGGGAGTGGAGACAGGCGGCCCCATAGTCTGGTCGGCCCACCGGGAAACATCCCGCTGACTTTAATGGCCAATCTGTCCCTGCCTGTAGCCTTTGGGATTGGCAGATAAAATGGGTCTAGGTTGTAGGAGTGGTCCAAGAGCAGAGAGTCCAACGTGGAGGTGTAGAGTGTAACTGGTGTGGAAGAGAAGTATGTAATGAGAACAGAAGTAAGGTGGGACATGTTCATGGAGCTCATACAGTCTAAAGGGAAGGGAGAGACAAACAGAAAACATAAGGAGTAAGCCAGTGTGTGGGGAGCTAAGGTCAGGAGCAGAGGTGAGAGAATTGAAGAGTGCAAGAGGGTGAGGTAGACTACGTAACAAGTAGTGGACGGTTATGCTTTTATGAACAGGTGGATTTTTAGTGCCCACTTGAAACACGGCAGGCTGAGGGATAGTCTGATGGAATGAGGGATATCATTCCAATGGTGGGGTGTAGCATAGGAGAAATCTTGGATTCTGGAGTGAGATGTGGTAACCAGAGGGGAGGTATGGCGGCAGTCACTGGCTGACCAGAGAGTGCGAGAGGAAGTGTGTAAGGAGAGGCGGTTGGAGATGTATGAAGCTGTGAAGTTGGAGAAGGCCTTGTACATGATGGTTAGGAGTTTGAAAATAATTTTGTAGGGGAAGGGGAGCCAGTGAAGAGATTGGCAGATGTGGAGCAGCGGGAGAGGAAGATAAGTCTAGCTGCAACGATGAGTACAGATTGGAGATGAGCAAGATGGGAGCAGGGGAGTCCAGTGAGGAGAAGGTAGAAGGTCAATGGTTTTGGTGGCATCCTGGAAGAGAAAGGGTTTGATGCAAGCAATGTTGTGGAGCTGGAATCGATAGGATAGGGCAAGAGATTGAGGACCTCATTCAGAGTCGGTCGAAGCGGCCGCACGGTCGCACGGGAAAAGGGGCCGGATATCCAAATGATTCCCTCGCAAGTTGCGTCCCTAATTTCGGATCGACCAAGGGGAGGAAGCGGCTGGAAGACAAAAAAATACGCCCCCTTCTCGGACGCATTACACGTCATCTCCGGGCATATAAGGATTAACCGAGACCATCGAGAACCATCGCTACTTTGTTAATTATGCATCCCCATAAACCGTATGCACTCCCATAAAACGCTGTCCGCATAATTAGGCACGCCTGCGTTCGGATCTCCACTCCCCCATTTTCAAGCACCCTCCCCTGTTGCCACCCACAAATGCCTCAATCTGTCACTCAAACTACCGACCTGGCTGTGTTCAAGGAGAGAGAAATTTCTGATCGTAGCGGCTAGTTTGCGCACGCGCATTGCGAACTTTATGCATGCGCAGTATAGCGAACATCGGTGGCGTACGACCGTGCGGCCGCTTCGACCGACTCTGAATGAGTTCCTGAATGTGGGGGGCGAAGGAGAGGAAAGAGGCAAGAATCACTCCCAGGCAGCGAAGTTGGGGAACAGAGGAGATAGTGGTGTTGTTGACAGTGATAGAGAGGTCGGGAGGGGAGATAACTCTAGATTGAGGGAGACAATGAGTTTAGTTTTGGCCATGTTGAGTTTGAGAAAGCGCTCGTACATCCAGGAGGAGATGACAGAAAGGCCACTGGACACAAGAGAGAGGAGGGAAGGGGAGAGAACAGGAGAGGAAAGGTAGAGTTGAGTGTCATCAGCATAGATATTGTAGGCCAAAGAAACCGATGAGTTCACCAAGGGAGCAGGGTGAGAACCCTGTGAGATGTTCATGGGAAGGATGGATGTGGGGGAGGTGGAACCAGAGGTAGAGACAGATAAGAAGCGGTCAGTGAGGTATGAGGTGAACCAAGAAAGGACTGTGTCAGAGAGGCCCATGGTCTGAAGGGTGCGCAGTAGGAGAGGGTGATCCACAGTGACAAAGGCCGTAGAGAGGTCCAGAAGGATGAGGAGGGAGAAGTGGCCCCTTGATTTGACCTAGAGAAGATCGTTGGTGACTTTGGTCAGGGCTGTTTCAGTGGAGCGGAGAAGGTGAAATTGGAGAGGATTATGGATAAAGCTATCAAAGACGAAGCAGGTGAGATGGTTGTAGACAAGCCACTAGACTATTTTAGAGGCAAAAGGGAGAAGAGAAATGGGGCAGTAATAAGAGAGAGGAGGGATCAAGGTTGTTTTTATTAGAATAAGTGAGACAAGACCGAGTTTGAGGGATGAGCGAAAGATGCTAGTGGAGAGGGAAAGATTGAAAAGGTGAGCAAGGTGGGAGCAGGTAGTGGGGGAGAGGGAATGAAGGCGGTGAGAGGGGATGGGATCCAGGGGGCCAGTGCCGTTTCTAGGGGCGGGCGACCCGTGCAATCACACGGGGTGCTCCGCCCTATCAGTCAAACTCACAGACAAATTGCAGAAGCAGCAGCGACCGCTGCCCTGCGCTCGCTGGTGCTGCTCCTTCCTCCAGTCTCTCCCTGTCCATCCCCTCCCACCCACCGCATGACGTGGCTGCGTCATGACATCTGGATGCCGAGGAGCCCGGGCTGGTGCCATTTCGTTAGGAGTCGGGACACTGGACTGGGCGCAGACGTAGGAGCACGGACTGGTCTGGAGACGTCACTGCCGGGCATGGAGCACCGCACACAGCACGCAGGCAGCAGAGAGACTCCAGAGAGAAAAAGGAAAAGGGGTAAATTGGGCAAGTATGTATTACACACACATACAGGCAGGGTCACATACATACATACATACATACATACAGACAGGAAGGGTCACACATACACACATACAGGCAGGGAGAGTGATAGGCATACTGGGGTACCTCTCTCATCTTAATGTGGACCCTGCAGCTTCTTCCTCGTCGGCATGCTGCTGTAACCCCGCCCCCTGCAGGGGTCAGATGAACATGTGCTGAGCTCCACCAATCAGGGCACAGCACAAGCTCCTCTGACCACGGAGGCAGGACAGCTGACAGCACGCTGCTGTGTACACGGCAGGCTGTCAGCTACTTGACAGCTGCTTCGGAGTCCGACTTCAGGGCACCCTCTGGCAACTAAGGAGCCTGGAGCTCGCGCTCCAGTGAAACCGCCCTCCCTACGTCCCTGGTAACAAGACACAATATTTCAGGAAATTGCCCTTTTGAGTTTCACTCATCAAAGGCCATAGGGGAGATTAACTAAGGGACACTTTAGTAAAGTCAATAATATTTGTGCTGCAAAAAAGATATTCATTTTACAGAGCACAGCACACCTACCTCTGGGATGCCCTACCGAGCCTGAGGCCTGATAGCATGCGTGGAAGTTAGCAATTTCTGAGTAAGGTCAGGGCTTGTGCAAGTGTGCGTGAGGCTGCGATGATACTCGATTGTACCGATAGTTTTGCAGTCCTGCTAAACATTAAGGATGTGTCCTAAGTAAAGTGGGCATCCTTATGTAGTGCAGTGGCAGCATCGCGATCGCAATGGATTAGCATACTATCGCAGTTGAACTGAGTGCATAATCGCTATTGCATTTGCAGTTGCGTTCCCTAGTGAATCAGGCCCTAAGTACATACAGTAAAAATGTTTTACATAAAATAAATAAAACATAGTGGATCCAATCTATATAAATCTGTAATAGTGCCCCCATTATTGGAGTATGAAATTGTAATGTACAAATAGAAAATGATACGGCAGACAACTGCGCAAAAGGGGCTGCAAGGTGGGAATTGACCGTGGGGGGGATCACCAACCCCCAAATAAAGCGTCAACAATAATACAAAAGTGGACAAACCTAATCTCTGCTCACTCCTAGTAAATATCAAACACAATAACAGATAAAGAGTAGATACAAAACTTTGGGGTTATCTTACTGCCAATGGGGAATGTTCAGCATAGTAGATAAATGTTCAACTTTAGTAGATGAAGTTGTAGTTCTTCTTATATGGAATCTTGCAAATGAAGAGAAAAAACAAACAAGAACAAAATAGTGTAGTAGTTCGTGACAAAGAGTCTCTCATATAACCCAAAGGGATGTGACTTCCTCCCCTGAATATGAACAGTGGAAATGATCGTACCGCACTCACGTTCAAATATTATAAATTCCTCATATAAAACTGGCGAAACCGCGGATAGAAGAATGTTTTACAAAGCGAAACTAGCGAAAAGGACCTCTTTTTTGGGGGAAATCAGTCTGTACCCCATAAAAAGGATTTTACACTTATTTTCTTTTTCGCCTGTTTTTGCCTATGGAGTTTTCAGCTAGGTGAAAACTCTGGGGAATTGAATACGGAGATACTTTGAAAACAGGCGAAAAGCGCAAATCGGCAAAAACTTTTCTCCAAATGGCACTTTTCGCGTCTAATTGAATTCGGCCCTTAGAGTCTGTGTGGTTTTACGTATGCTAATCTAATATATAACCTGTACATTTTATGACAGTAATAATATTTATAATGAGACATTGTGGTAAGAATGGTTAAAAGATTCAAGTTTATTGGTTAAAAATAGAATGTGTCAGCAAGATAAGGTCAAGGTAGTACCTTAAATTGGTTTTACAGCTGTTTGAGTATTTATTATTATTATTATTATTATTATTATTATTATTATTATCATCCTTTTTGCAGCACCTTACAAAGTAAATTAGCTGAAACAGTGCAAACAAAAGAAGAAGAAAATACAAAGGACAGTACAAAACATTGTAGAACATGGGATACAAGCTGTATAAACATTGTTGCATGTGCAATCATAATACTCACAAAAGAAGCAATGGATGTTGAACCCGAAAGTTTGATGCCATTGTGGGCAGTAGGGAGAATAGCATGGTATAAGTTAGGAAAGGAAAAGCACCTGACAGAAGAGTGCCCTGTTTGTAAGAGCTTACAGTATAAAGAGAAGTGTATAAAAGTGAAGAGATCAATTAGGGTATATTAGGAGGGCTACTGTAGTAAGTTCAATATAGCAATAGGGAACAAAACAAATACAAGAACCAATACAGCCAAAACATACAGATGTACAAAAGTTCAAATGGTGTACAGTCAAAGTATAAAGAGAATGTTAATGAAAGAATGTTGCGCTACCTAGAGGTGTCTGGGTTACATCTAGTGACGATGTCGGGTAACTGGTTGTGGTGTAGAGGCAGCCCAGACCAGGTGGAGAATGGCTGGCTGGGTAGGAGTACCTGCTTATGTGGCGTGTGGTCTTCAAAGTTCTCCAGCAGGTGGCTACAAGATGATGACCCAGTACCAATCTTTACTCAAAAATGAGGAAGGTGTAAGGTGGTTTGGGTTTTTCCAACGCATTTCGGTCATGTACCGCCCTTTATGATCCTTGAAAATGTAATAAAGACTGACCCAATGTCTAATTTAAGACATTAGTGAGGCTGGAAAGTTGACATGAATGAAGGAGCTGGCCCTAATGTAGTAACAGAATTGATTGTATGCTAATGTTTTCACTCATTTTATTATGAAAATATTTATTTGTACACACGGGTTACTTGCATCTTTATGCTAATGCCGCTACAAAGTTCTTCCCTGGTATAGATCCGTGCGTCAGAATGTACAAAGACTAAGACTCCACTGTCATCATACGTAGACTCTGAGATACCGCTTGATGCACCTTTAGCTGCACCATCAGTCCTATGGCGGGTGCAGTTTCTCTGTTTGAGTATTGTTTCCTGTGTGAGCAGTTCAGCATATTTGTACACAACCGCTTTCAGCGACACACCTGTGACACACTCCATGCGTCTTTTTAGCCAATCCGCTGTTATCCCTAGTCACTGTTCAGGAACGCTCCTTACATTTCTGCTACCATGAGTCCAAATCTATACTGCAACTACGTATGTAAAAATCAGGACGCATGAGCAGAGCGAATTAGATAAATGTGCAAAAGAAACACATCGCTCCACTGTGTCCAACATTGCTGCATGTGTCCAACTTAGAACTAGCCTCACAATCCCCTAAAGTGGGGGAGGGGGATTGTTGTTCCCACCACAAAGATGTGGAATGTACCAGTGCTGTAACAGTGCTGCCCTGTGCCAACCCCACCACTTTAACCTGTGACCAGCTTCTAAGGACGCTCTGAGCAGCTCTGCAGTAGCGCTAGTAGCTGCAGAGTGCTGTTACATGGACTCTGCAAGCCACATGCAGGTGCCATGGAGCAGCAAAGGTGCCACCCACAGGACCCTACGTTCTGTGTGGCAGCACTGCTTGCACAGCTTTAGTTATGGCCCTGGATGCACCTCTGAATGCAGTAGATAGCCAAATAGGTGTATTTGCGCAAATAAAAAAGCTCTGCTCACCTGTATCTTTTGCACTTGCATAAATAAGCTTCAAGGGATGCCGTTTAGTCAGCTCACCAGATGCGCACTGTAAAACCTCTTGATTTTCCACTAGTGCACCTCAATAGCCCTCCCTGTGTACTTCAAATTGTGCGCATCCTCTCAGCTCCCAGAAGCCACCTGCACCAATTAAAAGTGCTCTGTTTATGGTTCATGTATGGCCAGGGGCGTATTAATGCTTGAGGGGGCTCGTGTGAAGCCGGCCCCCTCCTCTGAGCAGCAGGCCCTGCATATACTTACCTTGTTCCAGCAAGTGGGTCCCTCCTCCTCCGCAGCGCCATCTTCTCAGTGATATTCGGGAAGATGGCGCATACGCACAAGAGATGATTTTTTCTCTCATATCACTCATTTTGCTCCGCAAATCTAAGTGTAAAGGTGCACCTAATACTTTATAAGGAACGTGAATGCGCCTATCTTGCTCCAAAAACCTTCAGAAATCTAAACGCTCTAATGCAAGTCAAAGCATTCAATGGCTACAGAGTACCATACTTTTGCATTGCAGAGCAGCCATTTTGCACCTTGTGTGTGACCTCCAACTCTTTTAACCTTTTCTTATTCAGTGTGCTTGTGCTGGGTTCGATTGGAAAGCACTTAGCCTTGGCACAGCCATCTTTGTATAAACATACGATTGCTCAGGGAGGCTAACTGCAAAACAAGATTTGCAAAAGCAAAAATCTCTTTTTTTTTCATGGCTATTTATAGAGATAAAAACTGCTGAGATTACGAGGTGGCATTTCACCACAACTCCAGCTGTGTTATTCCCCTGGGCTGTACAAGCAAACCCTCCTTCTATACCCGTTCTGACCCCCTGACCTTATGTTCTACAGGTCAAGTAAGAACATTTAAGTTTGCGAATATTTTAATGTTTTCAACTAGTTCAACAGTGACTGTAAAAAAAGGGAAACAAAAAGTAAATAAAATGAAAAATGTGATGGTCTGTTCTTTTCTTCCTCAACCTCACCCCACATACCCTCATAAAGAGGAGAGATGAAAGATTTCCATTCGCGAGAGAGATTTTGCAATTCCTATGTGGCTTTCCTCTACTCTCCTCTTGGATCTTGTTACCTCTGATGACCTAGCCAGGCTCCACAGGCTTCTAAGCTTCTACTAACCTGTAAGCACTCACCCATATAGCAGTAACATACCCTGAGACTTGCTGATCACTGAGAATAGGCTATAGCAGCATCTGTCTGTGTGGACGTTTAACTAGATAGAAAGTATGCTGGTAGTTGTAGTCCATAAATAGCCAGAGGGCTTTACTGTATGTTAATTATACTCCATGTTATTAGGTCTAGCAAGAAGGCTCCATCCACTTTTCCATCATAGGGGTCAATCCAATTCCAAAATGGCGAGTTTCCATTGCAACTGAATTAAAACGCTGGCAACGGCACCGCATCTCGCATCCCTTGCGGCCGGCTACGAGTCCAGATTCGCATAATTTTGCTCGGAGCCCTATGGGGCTGCAAGCACTTTTATACGAATTTGGGCACACATTGTTGCGATGACTCGCACCCATGAGTACATCGCGTGTAATTGGATTGACCCCTTACTATTACTATTTACTACATCAATAATATTTACTGCATGGCACAGCTTTGTAGACCTTCAGAATATGTTAGTAATATTAATCTATGACTGAAAGACAGTATTGCTGTCCATTGATGGACAGATTTACCAGAACAAACAGACAAAAGATCATTGCCTCCCACTAATTGTAGATCTATATTGTCATCTTTGTATGTGTTGCACTTCATTATCTTTCCTTTCACAGAATAATAAACTGTACTATAACCTTTTTTCAATATAATCATCATGTGTAAAGCTGGATACACACCTTAAGATCTTTTGTCCAATATATTGTTCTGATGCGAATCAGAACGATATATTGTACATATCGTGTAGTGTGTATGCCCATCAGTCGTTCCCTCCCGTCGCTCTTCGCATAGTACCATCTGCTGCGCTGCATATCAGATGGGATGATGCAATGAATGATGTGTTGCAATCGAAACTGTATACTCTCACAGATCGCAGTTTCAAAGCACAGTCGAGCATAGGGACGCCCAATGCAGCCTTCTCATATTAGTCCGACGAAGTACAACAACGTTAACATCGGTACTATCGATGCACATGTAATCTCAATGCAATAGCTGTGCATGCACAATAGCAATCACTCATTCTGCGAAAAATATCGGCATTGTGTCTATCTTTGAATCAGGCCCTGCGTACGCAGGACCACACAACCACACAATATATTGGACAATCGTACCTCTGAAGTTTTCCAGTGCCTACATGATGATTGCATAGTGTGTACAGGAGCAACAACTAATTGGATACAATCCCTGGACACAGTACATCATGCTGTTGTTCGGAAGATTGCATAGTGTGTACATTCTATATCGTAAAATTGGAATGACCATCACATTGTTTGTTACATTGTAAAGTGTGTACCCAGCTTTACCTCATTCAGATGCAACTTGCTAAACATAAGACAAAGGGCTATGCAGCTGATTCAGCTTGGTAAGGGCATGTTCTCAGATATAACTATTGGAGTACAATTAATATATCACTGAACTTATTTAACCACTAGATTTATAAAAAATAAATAGGATGCATTAACACCGTGTGCAGTCCCATTGGTGTTACAAACATTGAGCCAAAGAGTTAAATTGTATCGGGTCATCCCCTAGACTGACATGTAATAGCAAATTAGCACAGCACCTAAATCTAAACTATTATCAAGCGCCATTTCTGTGACCATCAAGCTCAATATTCCCCTATTAAGTAAATTGACTTGCACCATGCTTCCCATGTGACTAGTAATTTTCTGGAACTGGCTGACCTGTACTGAGGAATAGGTTATATGTTGTAGGTGTTTAACCGTACTTGCCTACGGGCAAGTACTTCCCGGGCACCCTGGAAGGGCAGAAAATTCTCCCGCCCCCGGACCAATAACCCCCCCTTCCTGCTCCATAACACAAACACCCCCGGGGGGAGGGGGTGATGACGTGATTAGAGCTGAATCTAGTTATCATGGCCCCGCCACCTGCTTCAAAATGCCGGTAATCTCTGCATTGTTTAGTGGGGGGCGGGGCCATGATGCCGCAATTGTGTTTTTCACGCCCCGCTCTGCCCTTAATACAGCATGACGTCCCTTATGCTGACCTGGCTACCCCAGAATGTCGGCAAGCATGTGTTTAACTTATATCTGACACCAGTGTACATACTATTTCAAATAATCTCAATAAACCACTGATGCTATCTGACATTTGTTTCATCTGAAGAAGCTAAGGATATTAATAGGTACAATTTACCCATAGTTGCCGGCTCTCGCTGAATTGTACACACACACACATACTCGCATGCACGCAAAAAGAGTGGCAAACTACGGACTCATTCAAAGGCACTTAAATCATGGCTGGTATTTCCAACGTTTCGGGTTTATCAGCTTTTGGTCCCTTGAAGACGGGTGTAAGACGGGTGTAATTAAATGGAAATGTTGTCAATACCATCCATAATTGCCTTATTACCTTTGAATGAGTCCAGAGAGTGCCGCACTACTTTCATCTCTGTCTGTCTCTATATCAGCGTGCACCACGGCATATACCTTTAGTTTTGTATATATGCATCAAAATATTTTACTATTTTGGCGCACTTTTATAGTTGACCGTTAGTCAATTTATGACACGCCTCACAGACGGAGCAGTACACGCCCTTTTCAGCACAGCTTGCATAGGTGTTGCTTTCACAATCTACCTGAAATTTGTTTTCAGAAGTAGGCAAATATGACTTTACCTCACAGTATTATCTTGCCTTTATTTGCACATCCGCCATAGAGGGAATTTAAGGAACACTCCACACAACAAATCCCAATTAAGTAGTCTAGCCTGTTGCTGTCACTGTCATTAACAATCACAGGTTATTTAACACTACACAATGTTAAAGTGCTTTTTTTAATTAATTTAGGATGACTACAGCTGGAAAGCACGTATTGGCTATTTTTGGTTTTGGTTCAATCAACAGGGTATCACATTGTGCTGTAAGGTTTAAGGATTGGGCTCACCCAGAATGCACTGTGGCACATCTCCTTGGCACAACAATATAAACACAAGACGTGAGCACTACATTGGATGTTTTTCGTGGAACAAATGAGGCAGACAGAGGCCAACTAATCCCAGCTCCAGTCCTATGACCTGTTTACCTCATCCTACTTTTATTTTATCTGGTCACTTTCCACTGCTGGCACACACAGAAACTAGGTCTTTTATGTGGTCTAGTGGTTTAGAATGGTCCCAATTATTAGGAGAGATCTAAGACTGAATGCTCCCATAGTACATCCTGTCTTCTTCTTGAGATACTTGTTTATTTTCATTTAACCCTTGCATTGTCTATGGGGGACTTGACAAAATTGACTAAAATGTGTTGCTGCTTTGTGAAATAAAAGGGTTAAAGAAAAAGTTTGCTTTTAAAACACTTGGAAAGGTCTTCTTAATTCTGATATTAAGGGTAAACAGTTATAAATAGAACAAGGTCACAAACAAATGAGCATAGGCCTCTTTCTGTAAACACAAGGCAATTTAAACAGTGGAACGTCTGATTTAATCTCCGCCTTGCATTGTTGTTCAGTGTTATTAACTCGACACCCTCATGTTTACCATGACAGCGGATCCGATTTATCAATTTGACTGTGTGTGATTTTGTGTCAGGTTTGACACACAGCTGTCATTTTATTTGACCCCCAAGCAAGAAAAAAAGATATTAAAGATAATTACAACTTTGTGTAACCCGCAGTGAAAATGTAAAATTGTATATTTTGTATAATTTTCCTTGGCAATTACAAAAACGCATGTATCATTTTCCATAAACTCACAGTCATCCAGCTGCCTCCTAAAAGAGCATTATCGCGATTTCAACTCATGTCCCCTGTTTATTAGGAAAAAAAAAAAAGACTACAAGAAAAGTTTGACTTAACCCACCTCCTCCGCTGCCTGTCACAGGTACGCTCCTCATAGCGGGTGTGTGGTAGCAGGTCAATGTGACCAGGTCACCACATGCCACCTTTTGCATGAATGTATAATTAGCACAACAGTAACATGAGAAATAGAACAAGAGGAAGAGCTGGTCACTCACTGTCCTCTCTACCTGTCACCTCACTGCATCTCTATGAAGAGTGTTTATGTGACAGGCAGTGTGTTTGTGGGTCTGCAGAGACATTCATAGATCACAAAAATATTGGCTGACACTACGGTGGTAAGTGGCAGCGGTGAGCAAATGGAGGTTAGTCCACATGGCAGATGAAGCATTTGTAGGGTTATGCTGGACATTGTGGTACACCGAGTATGCACATTTAGTGGTCCATTCATCATCACTTAATTTCTACAAAAGCAGGTGAAAATTAAGGATCAGGGCTATTCATTATAAAGGTAATTCCGGAGATATCACTGATATCTCCTGCTTACCTTTCAGCCATGATCTGGCCCGCTGCTACAGAAGTAGCAGTGAAAGAGATCACGGAGACAGATGATTGTCAGATCAGCTGTCTCCGCACCGGAGCAATGTTGAATTTATATCCAACACTGCTACTCACAGCGAGTTGGATACGTAATGGACCCCTCACGGTACTGCTTAGATGCAGTAGTGGCAGCAGCATATAATATAATTGCACAGTGGATATTTGGGTCACTATGGGCTCTCAGGGGAAAGTCTGTTTGTATGGACACTAGAAGAGGAAGGACAAAGGTCGCACCCCCAGCAAAGAGCCGATCTGGGTCTTAGTGTCCTGCTCCCATTGTAAACAGAGGCAGGAACAAAAAAAAACCATGATGAAAAAGCTCAATTTGGCTTAGAAATGCATAAATAATTTTTAATTAACTAACATTAATACCCTCCATCCTTCAGGCTGCTGCTGGACGTGAAGTACAGACCTTCCTTATGGCAGGAAATTTGCTGGATATAAATTCTCATAAAATAACATTTTGATCTTATTAACAAAGCTGTGTACAGCTTAATAACAATAACTGTTTGGTGGGGTTTCCCTTTTTGTTCAGTTATATGCTGCTAATTACAATAAGTGCACCTCTATTAGTCATCGACTGTAGTCGTTCCTGAATGCTGCAGGAGTGAGGGATCAGATGTGCAAATGTGCCAAGAGAAGGGGGGGTAAGGTTTTTTGGGGGGACACGGCCAGCGCCAACCTTGGATACTGAGGAATGCACCCACTCCCTCAGCTCATCATACTGCCGAATTGTGGCAGTGCACCTAGTGTTCATAGTAAAACTTTTTCCAAGCAGGTGTGGCCACGCCTCCATCTAGCACCCGTTTGCAATATGTCTCAGTGACCCTACTGTGGCAGTTACACCTTTGTATATACTTGAAGTACTAAAGCATAGATATATGTACAGTATATGTTACATGCTAGTTACGACCTGGACTTCAGTAAATACTGTAAAATGCATCTGAACTCACTTCTGGACTGCTGTAGAAGCATCCTAGATTATTTTAACCTTTCCCCAACTTTAGGGTAGCTCCACATTTCTCAGAAAGGGTATTGGCTTATAGGGACCTATTCTTGATTACTTATGAGTTTGTTAAACATGTGTAAACATTAGCTTCCACATATTTTAAGTAAACAGGCCCATTCCTTATTAGGAGCCCTATGTGGCTTCCCAATATTCAGCAAACTCACAAAACTGAGCTTTCGGAGTTTGCCTGCGGGAACCTACACCATTTTTAGATAATAACAATTGTAATAATAATAATAATAATAATAATAATAATAAATAAGCCTCTTGTACCCACTGCAGCTACTAACCCATATTTGCCACTGCTTAGAGTTAGAGACGAGCTTTTGGTTTTGCTGAAAGCTGAACACACCTGAACTTTAGGGTTCCGAGTCATGCTGAATCCCGGCCCAGATCACTTTGGGGTTACGAGTGGAACCGAGTGCAGACTCGGGTTTTCTCACCAAGTTCAGCACTCGGATCTAAAAAACGGATCTCGCGTGTTTTGGATTGCAATTAATTCCCTCCCTCGTGATTACAGGTGCTGTGAGGTGGTCAAAATTGACTGGAAATGTCTGGAAATTAATGTTATTGATGTTAATAATTCTATTAACAAAAACATGTCCAAGCTACGTGATTTTAGCCATTTGTATAATTTAAAAAAAAAATCCAAAATCGAAACTGAATCAAAACACTTGAGGGTGATTTTGCCATAACCAAAATACGATGATGATTTAGAACCAAAACGGTATGCAGTCAGGAAGCCGAAGGTCGAAATGCCAACCTCCGGCTTCCCGACTGTCATATCCCAGCAAGGTACTAATGATAGGCGTCGAAATCCCAATGCCTATCATTATCCCTATGCTGTGAGACTGACGCCTGGCATACCAAACGAAGGCAAGCCGGGCGGCGACAGCGGACAGCCGCAGGGGGGTTGGGTTAGCGGCTCCTGGGGGGGACTTAGGATTAGGCAGCCCCCTGGGGGGGGTTAGGTTTAGGCTAGGGAAGGGGAGGTTAGGGTTAGGCACCCCCGGGGGAAGTTAGGTTTAGGCATCCCCTTGGGAGGGTTAGGTTTCGGGTGCGGGGAGGGGGGGTTAGGTTTAGGCACCCCTGGGGGGAGGTTAGGGTTAGGCACTTAGGGGGGAGGTTAGGGTGAGGCACCCCTAAAGGAGGGTTAGGGGGGACAAAGGGTTAGGGATAGATGAGATACTTACCGTGTCGGGATCTAGTCCTGTCGCTTCCGGCGTCTGTATTACAGCCGCTGTGATTACGTCTGGCGGGATTTCATACCGATCCCACCAAAACATAGGAGTCTGCACACATTTTTACTAGGGGTGTGCACCGGCCACTTTTCGTGTTTTGTGTTTTGGTTTTGGATCTGGATCTTTCTTCGTGTTTTGGATCTGGATTGGTTTTGCCAAAACCACCCTTCCGTGTTTTGGGTTCTGGGTTTTGTGTTTTGGATCTGTATTTTTTTTTTAAAAAGCATAAAAACAGCTAAAATCACAGAATTTGTTGGTTTCTCTGCTCCTATGCTATTATTAACCTCAATAACCTTAATTTCCACTCATTTCCAGTCTATTCTGAACACCTCACACCTCACAATAGTGTTTTCATGTCCAAAAGGTTGCACCGAGGTAGCTGGATGACTATGCTAAGCGACACGAGTGGGCGGCACAAACACGTGACCCATCTAGGAGTGACACTGCAGTGGCAGACAGGATGGCAGTTAGAAAAACTAGGCCCCAAACTGTACATAATGCAAAGAAAAAAAAGAAGTGCAAGATGGAATTGTCCTTGGGCCCTCCCACCCACCCTTATGTTGTATAAACAGGACATGCACACTTTAACAAATCAATCATTTCAGCGCCAGGGTCTGCCACACAACTGTGGCTGAAATGATTGGTTCGTTTGGGCCCCCACAAAACAAGCTGGCAATTAATGTGTCCCTGCACAAACTGGCTCTACGGAGGCAAGATGTCATCCTCATCCTCCTCATCCACCGATTCCTCACCCTCTTCAGTGTGTACATCCTCATCCTCACAAAGTATTAACTCGTCCCCACTTGAATCCACCACCACAGGTCCCTCTGTACCTTCTGGAGGCTGGTCTCCCTGGAAGAGCTGATAATTAATTTTGATGAACATCATCTTCTCCACATTCTGTGGAAGCAACCTCCTACGCCTTTCGCTGACAAGGTTCCCGGCTGCACTAAACACTCTTTCGGAGTACACACTGGAGGGGGGGCAACTCAGGTAAAATAGAGCCAGCTTGTACAGGGGCCTCCAAATTGCCTCTTTTTCCTGCCAGTACAGGTATGGACTGTCTGACATGCCTACTTGGATGCTGTCACCGATGTAATCCTCCACCATTCTGTCAATGGTGACAGTATCATATGCAGTGACAGTAGACATGTCAGAAATTGTTGCCAGGTCCTTCAGTCCGGACCAGATGTCCAAACTTGGTCCTGCCTGCCCTGCATCACCGCCAGCGGGTTGCTTAGGATACCTAAGTTTTTTCCTGGCAGCCCCAGTTGCGGGAGAAAATGAAGAAGGAGCCGTTGACGTGTCACGTTCCGCTTCAGCTGACAGTGTGTTCACCAGCAGGTCTTTGCACCTCTGCAGGCTTGTGTCGGCCGGAAAGAGAGACACCACATAGGCTTTAAACCTAGGATCAAGCACGGTGGCCAAAATGTAGTGGTCTGATTTCAACAGATTGACCACCCTGGAATCCTGGCAAAGCGAATGAAGGGCTTCATCCACAAGTCCCACATGCCGAGCGGAATCGCTCCGTCTTAGCTCCTCCTTCACTTTCTCCAGCTGCTTCTGCAAAAGCCTGATGAGGGGAATGACCTGACTCAAGCTGGCTGTGTCTGAACTGACTTCACGTGTGGCAAGTTCGAAGGGCTGGAGAACCTTGCACAACACGGAAATCATTCTCCACTGCGCTTGAGTCAGGTGCATACCCCCTCCTTTGCCTATGTCATAGGTGGATGTATAGGCTTGTATGGCCTTTTGCTGCTCCTCCATCCTCTGAAGCATATAGAGGGTTGAGTTCCACCGCGTCACAACCTCTTGCTTCAGGTGATGGCGGGGCAGGTTCAAGAGTGTTTGCTGGCGCTCCAGTCTTCGGCACGCAGTCGCTGAATGGCGAAAGTGGCCAGAAATTTTTCGGGCCACCCAAAGCGTCTCCTGCACGCCCCTGTCGCTTTTCAGAAAATTCTGCACCACCAACTTTATTGTGTGAGCAAAACATGGGACGTGCTGGAATTTGCCCAGATGTAATGCCCGCACAATATTGGTGGCGTTGTCAGATATCACAAATCCCCAGGAGAGTCTAAGTGGGGTAAGCCACTGGGCGATGATTTCCCTCAGTTTCTCTAAGAGGTTGTCGGCGGTGTGCCTCTTACTGAAACCGGTGATACACAGCGTAGCCTGCCTTGTAACGAGCTGGCGTTTCTGAGATGCTGCTACTGGTGACGCTGCTGCTGTTGCTGCGTAAGGTGATACATCTACCCAGTGGGCTGTCACAGTCATATAGTCCTTAGTCTGCCCTGTTCCACTTGTCCACATGTCCGTGGTTAAGTGGACATTGTGTACAACGGCATTTTTCAGGACACTGAGGACACTTTTTCTGACGTTTCTGTACAGTCTCGGTATCGCCTGCCTAGTGAAGTGGAATCTAGACGGGATTTGGAACCGGGGACACACTACCTCCATCAATTGTCTAAATCCCACTGCACTAATGGCGGATACCGGACGCACGTCTAACACCAACATAGCAGTCAAGGCCTCAGTTATACGTTTTGCTTCAGGATGACTGCTGTCGTACTTCATCCTCCTCGCTAAGGACTGTTGGAGGGTCAATTGTTTAGTAAAAGTAGTGGTGTTCCTACTTCCTCTCTGGGATGATGAACGACTCCCAGCAGCAGCAACAGCAGCAGCGGCAGCAGTAGGCGTAGCAATGCAGGATCCTCCAGAGGAATCCCGGATAGGAGAGTCAGTCATGCCAGTGACATGGCCTGCAGGACTACTTCCGATCCTGACTAAGGAGGAAATTGACGAGGAGGGAGTTGACGGTGTGGTTTGCAGGCGCTTGGATACAACAGGACAACGGGATTTAGGTGTCCCTGGACTGCTTACGGTCTTAGCCAAAGTTTCTGAACTTGACAGTAACTTTTTATGAACGCGCTGCAGGTGCCGTATAAGGGAGGATGTTCCTAGGTGGTTGACGTCCCTACCCCTACTTATTTCACCTTTACATATGGTACATATGGCAAGACAGTTGTTGTCCGGATTTGGATAGAAATATTGCCAGACCAAAGAGGTGGAATGTTTGGTCTTCTGCCCAGGCATGACCGTGATGGGCTTTTTCATCCCACGGACAACAACTGTCTCCCCCGAAGCCTGATTTAAACAAACCACATCACCATCAGAATCCTCCTCGCCAACTTCCTCCTCAGCGCCAGCTACACCAGTATCCTCATCCTGTTGTACTTCAACAGTGACATCTTCAATTTGCATATCAGCAAGTGGACTGTGGGTGCTCCTTTCAGCACTTGCAGGGGGCGTGCAAATGGTGGAAAGAGCCACCTCTTCCCGTCCAGTGCTGGGAAGGTCAGGCATCGCAACCACCACCACACTTGGACTCTCCTTGGGGATTTGTGATATCTTCTTAGAAAGCACAGTTCTTCGCTGTGCTTTTGCCAGCTTAACTCTTTTGATTTTTTTAGTGGGAGGAGGGCTTCCATCGTCATGTGAAGCTGAACCACTAGTCATGAACATACTAGGGATCGACCTTAGCCGTTCCTTGCCACTCCGTGTCGTAAATGGCATATTGGCAAGTTTACGTTTCTCTTCAGCTGATTTAAATGTCTTTTTCAAGGTCATTTTCCTGAACTTTGCCATTTGGGATTGTATGTGCCCTCTACTATGACATTGGGCATCGGCCTTGGCAGACGACGTTGATGGCATGTTATCGTCTATGTCATGACTAGTGGCAGCAGCTTCAGCACTAGGAGGAAGTGGTTCTTGATCTTTCTCTATTTTATTTTTATCGGAGAAAGTTTGGTCCTCCATTTATGTTATATCGATTTGATATATACGTGCGGCTAAACACAGAAAATAATTTTTTTTTTGGTTTGGACTGGAGTGTACTTTCGGGGGTTACAGCACCCTTAACGGTCAAGCCAGCCGGCCCTTTACTTATGACACAGGCGCACGCTTGGCACTACTTTGTTGATGCACGTGCGGCTACTGCGCACACAATTCACAAACACAGAAAATAATTTTTTTTTTGGTTTGGACTGGAGTGTACTTTCGGGGGTTACAGCACCCTTAACGGTCAAGCCAGCCGGCCCTTTACTTATGACACAGGCGCACGCTTGGCACTACTTTGTTGATGCACGTGCGGCTACTGCGCACACAATTCACAAACACAGAAAATAATTTTTTTTTTGGTTTGGACTGGAGTGTACTTTCGGGGGTTACAGCACCCTTAACGGTCAAGCCAGCCGGCCCTTTACTTATGACACAGGCGCACGCTTGGCACTACTTTGTTGATGCACGTGCGGCTACTGCGCACACAATTCACAAACACAGAAAATAATTTTTTTTTTTTTGGTTTGGACTGGAGTGTACTCTCGGGGGTTACAGCACCCTTAACGGTCAAGCCAGCCGGCCCTTTACTTATGACACAGGCGCACGCTTGGCACTACTTTGTTGATGCACGTGCGGCTACTGCGCACACAATTCACAAACACAGAAAATAATTTTTTTTTGGTTTGGACTGGAGTGTACTTTCGGGGGTTACAGCACCCTTTAACGGTCAAGCCAGCCGGCCCTTTACTTATGACACAGGCGCACGCTTGGCACTACTTTGTTGATGCACGTGCGGCTACTGCGCACACAATTCACAAACACAGAAAATAATTTTTTTTTTGGTTTGGACTGGAGTGTACTTTGGGGGTTACAGCACCCTTTAACGGTCAAGCCAGCCGGCCCTTTACTTATGACACAGGCGCACGCTTGGCACTACTTTGTTGATGCACGTGCGGCTACTGCGCACACAATTCACAAACACAGAAAATAATTTTTTTTTTGGTTTGGACTGGAGTGTACTTTGGGGGTTACAGCACCCTTTAACGGTCAAGCCAGCCGGCCCTTTACTTATGACACAGGCGCACGCTTGGCACTACTTTGTTGATGCACGTGCGGCTACTGCGCACACAATTCACAAACACAGAAAATAATTTTTTTTTTGGTTTGGACTGGAGTGTACTTTCGGGGGTTACAGCACCCTTAACGGTCAAGCCAGCCGGCCCTTTACTTATGACACAGGTGCACGCTTGGCACTACTTTGTTGATGCACGTGCGGCTACTGCGCACACAATTCACAAACACAGAAAATAATTTTTTTTTTGGTTTGGACTGGAGTGTACTTTCGGGGGTTACAGCACCCTTAACGGTCAAGCCAGCCGGCCCTTTACTTATGACACAGGCGCACGCTTGGCACTACTTTGTTGATGCACGTGCGGCTACTGCGCACACAATTCACAAACACAGAAAATAATTTTTTTTTGGTTTGGACTGGAGTGTACTTTCGGGGGTTACAGCACCCTTTAACGGTCAAGCCAGCCGGCCCTTTACTTATGACACAGGCGCACGCTTGGCACTACTTTGTTGATGCACGTGCGGCTACTGCGCACACAATTCACAAACACAGAAAATAATTTTTTTTTGGTTTGGACTGGAGTGTACTTTGGGGGTTACAGCACCCTTTAACGGTCAAGCCAGCCGGCCCTTTACTTATGACACAGGCGCACGCTTGGCACTACTTTGTTGATGCACGTGCGGCTACTGCGCACACAATTCACAAACACAGAAAATAATTTTTTTTTTGGTTTGGACTGGAGTGTACTTTCGGGGGTTACAGCACCCTTAACGGTCAAGCCAGCCGGCCCTTTACTTATGACACAGGTGCACGCTTGGCACTACTTTGTTGATGCACGTGCGGCTACTGCGCACACAATTCACAAACACAGAAAATAATTTTTTTTTTGGTTTGGACTGGAGTGTACTTTCAGGGGTTACAGCACCCTTAACGGTCAAGCCAGCCGGCCCTTTACTTATGACACAGGCGCACGCTTGGCACTACTTTGTTGATGCACGTGCGGCTACTGCGCACACAATTCACAAACACAGAAAATAATTTTTTTTTTGGTTTGGACTGGAGTGTACTTTCGGGGGTTACAGCACCCTTAACGGTCAAGCCAGCCGGCCCTTTACTTATGACACAGGCGCACGCTTGGCACTACTTTGTTGATGCACGTGCGGCTACTGCGCACACAATTCACAAACACAGAAAATATATTATTTTTTTAGCACTTGGGGGGAGCACCCCTGATGGACAGAGCACCCCCTGGACAACACTACAGCACCCCTTTAGGACTGGGACACTGCACAGGACTTTGGAGTGGACACAGCCCCTATGGAGAACTGACTGCACAACACAGTCCAGCCAGCCCCTATGGACTTTGAAGTAGTGGACACAGCCCCTATTAACAACAGCAGCACAGCACAACACAGCCAGCCCCTATGGACTTTGAAGTAGTGGACAACAGCAGCACTACACTACACTACACTACACTACACAGCCCTAACTCCCACCCTCCCTCTTCACTGTCCACAGCCGAGTGAGAAAATGGCGCCGACGCGGGTACCTTATATAGGATCCAAAACCCGCGAGACTCGGAAGGCGGGATGATGACGTTTTGCCTCGATTTCAGATCCGAGTCAGGCGGGAAAAGTCGAGCCTGACTCGGATCGGACTCGGATCGGGGGGGCTCGGGGGGGTTCGGATTTCAGAAATCCGAACCCGCTCACCCCTAATTTTTACTAGAATACATAAACTGTTTATTGCAAAATCAATGTAATTGACCCATGCCCTCCATAGTTTAATTTAAAGCTGTATTTCCACATGGAAGGTCTTTTTTTTATATAGCAAATTAAGTACCTTTAACGCATGCATCTGATTTTCTTAGCTGCCTTTCTATAAATCATTATCCCCTATTCAAAATCTATATGGGGTTTGCAAAAAATATTTCTGCTCGTTACACAGACAGCACACAACATGTCATGTGAAGGCAGGTGAGTGGTGTGTGTATGTGTGTGTGGAGGGAAGGTTATTATGGCAGACAAAGCTCAGAGGGACATTTCAAAGCTTCTCTGCTCACTACATAATGTCTTGTGTGACTGTGGTTGCCATGATAGTCTATGTTACCATGCAGTATTATAAAACATTAATTTCAGCTTGAAGAAACAAACCAAAGAAATATGGTAAAGACCAGCATTCTTCATCTAGCCTGCCACAGTGATTTATGTAAAAAAAAATATATATCTTTTTATAGGAGTGCTATTGTAAGGGTTTATACGCTAGTTATATTCGAGTTGATATACAGTAGTAAGGGTTTTTTACGGCACACTCTGTGTTGAGTGACAGCCAAATCTTGGAGTTGATAGTTGTGTCTGCATGTCTGTCTGTGGTTTTCTCTCTTCAGTGGAGATGTCACAACACCTTTGAAACCATTCAGTGGAGATTTCACAACTTCACACAAAACACTCAACGAACATGTGCAGGTGAGGTGTCTGACACTAAAGCATGTGTTTTGTTTGAGGACACATATTGCCCAATGCATCACATCCTGTTTTACCAATATAGGGGCAGCCTTTGCTTGTGATATATAGTAAGTGACCACAAATGGTCATCGTTTAGAAAGGATAATCAATATGTTGAACACAAAGCCACCAGTCACACTTCACTTCCCTAATGTGTTTTCTTGTGTCTAATGCAAAAGATATTTATATATGCAGTATATGTGGCAATAATGGTTACCTAACATTGTCCTCTGTCAGCTAAATTTAAAAACCCATGCACCTTGTGTGTTTTGCTGCTTGATGATAACATGCAGTGTCTCAGTTCAGTCTGTGGCCACAAGAATGTAAGTAGAAAACAGCCAAAATGTGGCTTATTTAACAATATGGTGCAGAATGTTAAAATGTCCATAGCAACCGGCCAAATGCAAGATTTCTATACTTAGATTATACTAGATTGCTTGAAGTCCATGGGCCTAATTCAGAGGTGGACACTAATGCTGTCACGCCTGCGTTGTTTTCTGCAGCGCGACTGTGTCTTTATACACATGTTGTAGCTGATGGGATTCATACAGAAAAACCCACCTGCTGTGGTAGCGGTATTTTAAGAGACAAGAGGACCGCGTGCAGACTCAGTGCGGGCCTCCTCCTCTCTGGAGACGCAGTAGATTCTGGCTTGGTGCCAGAAACTAATGCGCATGCGCAGGTGTCAGAGAAAATTTCACTCTCGCCGTATTCCCGGGGACATCAGTACTCTGCATACGCGAGTCACCGGGAAAATGTCCGCCGCCATTTTACCAGTTTACTGCTCTGCAGCATCGGTGAGATTCTTCAGAGCAGCACTCTGGAGACAATGGCCAGTTAAGTAAAACATTATATGGGTGCAGGGTGTGCGGTGTAGGCCCCCTGGACCCAGGGGACCCGTGTGCACCGCACACCCTGCACACATTATAGATATGCCTCTGTGCTGCAGCACTAATTCGCTGATTTGTGTATTAAATTGCACCATCAGTGGCACGTCGGCCTCACCATCCAACATTGCACCAACTCTATCGAGGTGCAGAATGTCCGTCTGTGGCGAAAGGTGCAGTCGCTGACCGTGATATGACCACATCTGGCTAGCCACCCTCCTGTTACCACCCAGAAACACCCACTGAAATTGCCTCTCTCCACATCCAAATTCTCTTTGCACCTTTCGGTGGTAACCATCTGGATACATGCGCAGTGCGACTGGGAGGTAAATTTTGTGGCTTGTCTAGAAAGAGTTTGGAGAGATAAGAAATGAGGAATATCCATGGGTCTATGGGGATGGGGGTTTTTATTATGAAATTGGAAAGTCTGTGTATCTGATCTCAAATAATAAGACAGACCTACCAAATGTTTCAAAAGTTTCCCGATGATTGAATCTTCACCAACAGCTTGAGACAGCTGTTAGAAACACTTGACATAACCTATCACGGTATAGTACCATGATAATACACTTTACTTAGACCCAATATTTTTTCATGTTTTGTTTTTATTAACGCCCAATTCAATTCGTTCTCATTTTTCCACCCGAAAAATGCCCGATAAGTGCTGGCTTCCTGTGAGCAGCCTAGCACACACTGCTGTGTGCTGGGCTGCAGTGGGACCAGGGAGACTGCTGCCGCTGAGCAGCAGCAACAGTTTCCTCTCCTCTGCGGGGGTGGAGGGGTGCGATCACACTAATCGCGGCTCCTTTGGATTTGACCCTGGCTGAAGTGCTCACTGCACCACCCTTCCTCAGCATACAGCGCTGTTTCTTCTATTTTTCTAATGGGGGCATGGTCACGCCTCCAGCAATTAGATCACACACTCCGATAACTTATAATGGTGCTCCAGGCAATCAGCTCCTAACTGTCATCTGTTTGAAAAATAACAGTTGGGAGCTTGTTGATCTAGAGAACATGAAGAGAACTTCTGTAGGTCAAACTTTTCTAAATCTACAGCAATAAATCAAATAATATTTTTGGTGAGGAATTGTCATGTTGCTGAGTTCCTTTGAACGCTGTTAGTCAGCAGATTTCCATTGAAGCCAGGCTCTGTGATACTTGAATGGGAGAGTTGATTGGGACTTTCAAAACCTAAAAGGTCCAAACTACCTGTTATTACATTCAGTGCTATATTGTATGTGATATTATTATATCTGCTTCTTTATAATTATACTGTACAGTGTTCACCATGGTATGCAAACCTGCAAACAACACAGATGGGAAGAAAGGAATGAAACTGGTGAGGAATGGCTCGGGGCTGTCACGTCCAAAGTAGGAGTGGACCTGGACTGGATGCAGGATAGTCCTTGCTGGCAGTTTCCTGAAATTTGCATGAGGCTGGACGAAGAGGATATCTGTTCATGAATGTCTCTGCCTTTGTAGAAGAAACAGAGGACGGATATCCAGATGAGGGGAATGAAGATTTAAACACCAACGGGGGGTTACAGGACTCCACACCTGGAGTGCTGTGGTGCAGGAACCTAGAACCGGTGCTGACTGAGGTTGCTGGTGGAGGAGTCTCTGTAACGTAACAAAAAGGCAGCGTTATAGGCATGCTTGCCAACTTATAAATTCTCCTCCCCGGGAGAAGCCCGTGGAGAAGAAGCAGGTGGCCGGAGTTGGGGCCAGGACTGGCCGTGCCGCGTCATTAAGCCACACCCCCTCGCAGTAATTTTCCCATGAACGCCGGGTATGTAAAATAGGGGGCGGAGCCAAATGACGCAATTCTCATTGATTCGCCTCATTAGGCCATGTCCCCAATGCACGGTCCCGCCGATCCCTGGTAATACTTTCCCCTTTCTGCCCACTTCACTAGGAATAGGTCACCAGGATAGAGACGGAACAGACCAGCTGACAGTGACTTTTTGAAGTAGAGCAGGTAGCAGAGGAATACTCCAACTTGGTATTTGCAAACAGGAACGCTGGAACAAAAATGAGACGAAGGAGCACAGAGAACTAGCACACAGACTAGCTGTGTAAGACATTGCACTGGCAAAATTAGAACTCCCAGGAAGCCCTTAAATATCCAATGCTGAAGCTGGATTGGCTGTCAGAGCCCACTGAGAACCATGCAGACTGGATTGGTTCACTCCTAATATGTGATCTGCTCCAAGATGGCGGCACCCAGCACCTGGCACCATCTGTTCAGAGACCCAGCCACCACATCTCCACCCAGTCAAAGACCTAGCGCTGCCTCTCCAGGAACAGACTGCATACCCCGCTAAGCGCCAGCAGCCTGTACCCTGCCACAGCGCTTGACAAGAAAGTCCTGGACCACCCCCCACCTGCGCTCCAGTGCCGCCTGTGACAGGGGCATTGTATGGACATAAGTTTGCTGAATTTGGACATATTAAGGCATAGCTTTGGTAGATTGGGTAAATGCGGGTGTGGTATAGTGCCCCAATTTGCAGTCTGAAATTTCGGTTAGTATGGGTGTAACTCTTCCTGCTTTAGTGATTGACTTCTTTTGTAATTTTGTCTATTAAATAGACATACAGAATCATATTAGGGGCCTATTTATTAAGCATTTGACAAAATTCATGTGGGATTTCCTCTGATTGTGGGCATAAGTGTGGAAAACTGCTTATTGGGGCAATTGTCTCTGCATAAGTAAAATGTTAAAATAGCCCTGTGACTTCATCTCGTATCGCTACAAATAGCAGCCATAAGAGATCTTGTCTAAACTTGAATCATATCTGAAAAAAATACAGTATAAAGGCCGACCAAGACACATTTATTAAAGGTTGGACCCAAGGCCATTGTTAGTAGTGGAGTTTGTGCTCATTAACAGGTAACAGCATCTTTCCAACAGCTAGCAAATGACTGGCCATACAATTGGTAGACAGTCAAGTGCCCAGGATGTTGTACACTGTTTGGTTCAAACTAGGGGTGAGCGGGTTCGGATTTCTGAAATCCGAAGCCCCCCGAGCCCCCCCGATCCAAGGCAGATCCGAGTCAGGCTCGACTTTTCCCGCCTGACTCGGATTCTGAAATCGAGGCAAAACGTCATCATCCCGCCTTCCGAGTCTCGCGGGTTTTGGATCCTATATAAGGTACCCGCGTCGGCGCCATTTTCTCACTCGGCTGTGGACAGTGAAGAGGGAGGGTGGGAGTTAGGGCTGGCTGGCCTGTGTAGTGTAGTGTAGTGTAGTGTAGTGCAGAGTAGTGTTGTGCTGTGCTGTGCTGCGCTGTGCTGCTGCTGTCCATAGGGGCTGTGTCCACTACTTCAAAGTCCATAGGGGCTGGCTGTGTTGTGCTGTGCTGCTGTTGTTAATAGGGGCTGTGTCCACTACTTCAAAGTCCATAGGGGCTGGCTGGACTGTGTTGTGCAGTCAGTTGTCCATAGGGGCTGTGTCCACTCCAAAGTCCTGTGCAGTGTCCCAGTCCTAAAGGGGTGCTGTAGTGTTGTCCAGGGGGTGCTCTGTCCGTCAGGGGTGCTCCCCCTAAGTGCTAAAAAAAAAAAAAAATTTCTGTGTTTGTGAATTGTGTGCGCAGTAGCCGCACGTGCATCAACAAAGTAGTGCCAAGCGTGTGCCTGTGTCATAAGTAAAGGGCCGGCTGGCTTGACCGTTAAAGGGTGCTGTAACCCCCAAAGTACACTCCAAACCAAATAACAAAATATTTTCTGTGTTTGTGAATTGTGTGCGCAGTAGCCGCACGTGCATCAACAAAGTAGTGCCAAGCATGCGCCTGTGTCATAAGTAAAGGGCCGGCTGGCTTGACCGTTAAAGGGTGCTGTAACCCCCAAAGTACACTCCAGTCCAAACCAAATAAAAAAATATTTTCTGTGTTTGTGAATTGTGTGCGCAGTAGCCGCACGTGCATCAACAAAGTAGTGCCAAGCGTGCGCCTGTGTCATAAGTAAAGGGCCGGCTGGCTTGACCGTTAAAGGGTGCTGTAACTCCCAAAGTACACTCCAGTCCAAACTAAATAAAAAAATATTTTCTGTGTTTGTGAATTGTGTGCGCAGTAGCCGCACGTGCATCAACAAAGTAGTGCCAAGCGTGCGCCTGTGTCATAAGTAAAGGGCCGGCTGGCTTGACCGTTAAAGGGTGCTGTAACCCCCAAAGTACACTCCAAACCAAATAACAAAATATTTACTGTGTTTGTGAATTGTGTGCGCAGTAGCCGCACGTGCATCAACAAAGTAGTGCCAAGCGTGCGCCTGTGTCATAAGTAAAGGGCCGGCTGGCTTGACCGTTAAAGGGTGCTGTAACCCCCAAAGTACACTCCACTCCAAACCAAATAACAAAATATTTTCTGTGTTTGTGAATTGTGTGCGCAGTAGCCGCACGTGCATCAACAAAGTAGTGCCAAGCGTGCGCCTGTGTCATAAGTAAAGGGCCGGCTGGCTTGACCGTTAAAGGGTGCTGTAACCCCCAAAGTACACTCCAGTCCAAACCAAATAAAAAAATATTTTCTGTGTTTGTGAATTGTGTGCGCAGTAGCCGCACGTGCATCAACAAAGTAGTGCCAAGCGTGCGCCTGTGTCATAAGTAAAGGGCCGGCTGGCTTGACCGTTAAAGGGTGCTGTAACCCCCAAAGTACACTCCAAACCAAATAACAAAATATTTACTGTGTTTGTGAATTGTGTGCGCAGTAGCCGCACGTGCATCAACAAAGTAGTGCCAAGCGTGTGCCTGTGTCATAAGTAAAGGGCCGGCTGGCTTGACCGTTAAAGGGTGCTGTAACCCCCAAAGTACACTCCAAACCAAATAACAAAATATTTTCTGTGTTTGTGAATTGTGTGCGCAGTAGCCGCACGTGCATCAACAAAGTAGTGCCAAGCATGCGCCTGTGTCATAAGTAAAGGGCCGGCTGGCTTGACCGTTAAAGGGTGCTGTAACCCCCAAAGTACACTCCAGTCCAAACCAAATAAAAAAATATTTTCTGTGTTTGTGAATTGTGTGCGCAGTAGCCGCACGTGCATCAACAAAGTAGTGCCAAGCGTGCGCCTGTGTCATAAGTAAAGGGACGGCTGGCTTGACCGTTAAAGGGTGCTGTAACTCCCAAAGTACACTCCAGTCCAAACTAAATAAAAAAATATTTTCTGTGTTTGTGAATTGTGTGCGCAGTAGCCGCACGTGCATCAACAAAGTAGTGCCAAGCGTGCGCCTGTGTCATAAGTAAAGGGCCGGCTGGCTTGACCGTTAAAGGGTGCTGTAACCCCCAAAGTACACTCCAAACCAAATAACAAAATATTTACTGTGTTTGTGAATTGTGTGCGCAGTAGCCGCACGTGCATCAACAAAGTAGTGCCAAGCGTGCGCCTGTGTCATAAGTAAAGGGCCGGCTGGCTTGACCGTTAAAGGGTGCTGTAACCCCCAAAGTACACTCCAGTCCAAACCAAATAAAAAAATATTTTCTGTGTTTGTGAATTGTGTGCGCAGTAGCCGCACGTGCATCAACAAAGTAGTGCCAAGCGTGCGCCTGTGTCATAAGTAAAGGGCCGGCTGGCTTGACCGTTAAAGGGTGCTGTAACCCCCAAAGTACACTCCAAACCAAATAACAAAATATTTACTGTGTTTGTGAATTGTGTGCGCAGTAGCCGCACGTGCATCAACAAAGTAGTGCCAAGCGTGCGCCTGTGTCATAAGTAAAGGGCCGGCTGGCTTGACCGTTAAAGGGTGCTGTAACCCCCAAAGTACACTCCAGTCCAAACTAAATAAAAAAATATTTTCTCTGTTTGTGAATTGTGAGCGCAGTAGCCGCACGTGCATCAGCAAAGTAGTGCCAAGCGTGCGCCTGTGTCATAAGTAAAGGGCCGGCTGGCTTGACCGTTAAAGGGTGCTGTAACCCCCAAAGTACACTCCAAACCAAATAACAAAATATTTACTGTGTTTGTGAATTGTGTGCGCAGTAGCCGCACGTGCATCAACAAAGTAGTGCCAAGCGTGCGCCTGTGTCATAAGTAAAGGGCCGGCTGGCTTGACCGTTAAAGGGTGCTGTAACCCCCAAAGTACACTCCAGTCCAAACTAAATAAAAAAATATTTTCTCTGTTTGTGAATTGTGAGCGCAGTAGCCGCACGTGCATCAGCAAAGTAGTGCCAAGCGTGCGCCTGTGTCATAAGTAAAGGGCCGGCTGGCTTGACCGTTAAAGGGTGCTGTAACCCCCAAAGTACACCCCAAACCAAATAGCAAAATATTTTCTGTGTTTGTGAATTGTGTGCGCAGTAGCCGCACATGCATCAACAAAGTAGTGCCAAGCGTGCGCCTGTGTCATAAGTCATGGGCCGGTTTGGGCATCTGGTCCGGACTGAAGGACGTGCCAACAATTTCTGACAAGTCTACTGTCACTGCATATGATACTGTCCTTAAAGCAGCAGCGACAAGCGTGCGTCTGTCTGTTAAAGGGTGGTGTAACCCTCAAAGTGCGCTCCACAAACAATAAAAAAATTCTTCTTTTTTTTTCTGTCTTTGTGAAATGTGTGGGCTGTAGCCGCACCTGCATCCTTAAAGCAGCAGCGACAAGCGTGCGTCTGTCTGTTAAAGGATTACATCGGTGACAGCATCCAAGTAGGCATGTCAGACAGTCCGTACCTGTACTGGCAGGAAAAAGAAGCAATTTGGAGGTCCCTGTACAAACTGGCTCTATTTTATCTGAGTTGCCCCCCCTCCAGTGTGTACTCCGAAAGAGTGTTTAGTGCAGCCGGGAACCTTGTCAGCGAAAGGCGTAGGAGGTTGCTTCCACAAAATGTGGAGAAGATGATGTTCATAAAATTAATTATCAACTCTTCCAGGAAGACCAGCCTCCAGAACGTACAGAGGGACCTGTGGTTGTGGATTCCAGCAGGGACGAATTAATACTCTGTGAGGATGAGGATGTACACAACACTGAAGAGGGTGAGGAATCGGTGGATGAGGAGGATGAGGATGACATCTTGCCTCCGTAGAGCCAGTTTGTGCAGGGACAGATTAATTGCCAGCTTGTTTTGTGGGGGCCCAAACGAACCAATCATTTCAGCCACAGTCGTGTGGCAGACCGTGGCGCTGAAATGATTGGTTTGTTAAAGTGTGCATGTCCTGTTTATGCAACATAAGGGTGGGTGGGAGGGCCCAAGGACAATTCCATCTTGCACCTCTTTTTTTCTTTGAATTATGTACTGTTTGGGGCCTAGTTTTTCAAACTGCCATCCTGTATGCCACTGCAGTGTCACTCCTAGATGGACCACGTGTTTGTGCCGCCCACTCGTATCTCTTAGCATAGTCATCCAGCTACCTCGGTGCAACCTTTTGGATATAAAAACACTATTGTGAGGTGTGAGGTGTTCAGAATAGACTGGAAATGAGTGGAAATTAAGGTTATTGAGGTTAACAATAGCATAGGAGCAGAAAAACACACAAATTCTGTGATTTTAGCTGTTTTTATGCTTTTTTAAAAAAAAAATACAGATCCAAAACACAAAACCCAGAACCCAAAACACGGAAGGGTGGTTTTGGCAAAACCAATCCAGATCCAAAACACGAAGAAAGATCCAGATCCAAAACCAAAACACAAAACACGAAAAGTGGCCGGTGCACACCCCTAGTTCAAACACATTATACCACACACTGAAGCAGCTTGTGCCCAGCACATAACCAGTCTCTGCATCACAGATGATTAAACCAGTACATGCTCTCTGTATTTTAACGCATAAATGTGAACAAGCTGCATTAAGAACTATGCATTTTAAATGTAATGTGGTTTTAAAGTTATAAATAGTGTATGCAAAACAAATTATAAACCCATTGCTGTGACCAAGCCCTCAGTGTTTTAGCAGCAGCTCCCTCCAGCTCCATCAATATTATTAGTCTTCCTACTGCGTACTTAGAGACTGTGCTGGGAGTTGTGGTTCAACACAGTTGGAGAGCCACGGTAGGCCTTAGCTTGCTCTAAGGGTGACATGGTCTCTTCTAGGATTTCTATATGTTCTATAGAGCATTATCATTTCCTGATCTGTGCTTCACCTGTTAGCTATACCTTCCCAATTTCCTTCACATCCATCACCATTAAATGTGCAAGTGCATTAACACGCAGCTTGAGCCCCCTCCCTTCATGGTACTATACACAAACACAGGGCTGGAATGACACACTCCCAGCACGAAATCCTAACCTAGACCATATGCTACTAATGTAAACAGCAGAAGAAGGCCTGATTTACTAAGCAGTGCTCTCTGTATGTAATATAAACATGTTGTCAGCAACATATAAAACATTTTCTAGCACAGACCGACCTTCAGAAAATATAGTAGATAAGCAAGCACTAGTAAATAGTATAAACTACCAATGGATCAGCTAACAATTTTATCATGTACGCTCCACATGTATACATTTACAGATGAATACATAGATGATGGGGGTAGGTGCCATATGAGGAATAATAGTTAATGAATTTAGTCCAATTAATAGGTTTCTTGTTTAAGAAATATTTAGCAATATACCTAGCAACCGCTACCTTTTGTTATGTATTGCTATTTCTTGCAGTGATAATAGTTTGGATACCGTGGGTATTCTTCAATTATCACTTCTCCAGCAGTATGTGTTGGTATCAACGTGCTCTGTGGTTTCCTCTTAACTGGTGGCCAAAGGTTACCATTAAATATTGACATCCGTGAATGCGGAATCTTTTTTAGCCCGAGAGGATCCAGCTAATTCTCTCCTGTTTTTCTGGTCCCCATTGCTTCTATTTCAAATCACTTGATAAAGTGACCGATTCCTCCATCTCAATAAGTCTTTGTACCAGTTTTTGCACAGTTGCACATTTTGTAGTGCGGAGAGATAGGGCAAAATTTACTAAGCGGCGGGTTCTAAACCCCGGCTGTTTGGTGGCGTTTTAACGGCGGGTTTTAAACCCCGGGGGTTTGGTGGCAGTTTTGCAGCAGTTTCTAAATGACAGACCTGTTCTATTCTATTCTAAAATTTGTTTTGATGGTGGTTTGCGGCAGTTTTGCAGCGGTTTTGGCCTTAGTAAATCTGTGGATAGCAAAACCGCCACCAAACCGCCAGGGTTTAGAACCCGCCGTTTAGTAAATTTTGCCCATAGCATCAATATGTGTTAGGAGCAATTTTTTTTTAGCAAGCTTAGCAGCTCAGTATGCTCCATACAGAATTGCAGGCTAACTTCCATGGTGTACAAAATCCATTGCATGAATGCAAAAATAAAATGTAATTTTGTGGTTTCAGAACTGAAATCCCAAATGTTATTTCATTGATCATGTGCTGGCCTTTCTTTTTCCTTTTACAAAACACAGCAAACATTTCCATACACAGATAAAATTAAAGATAACAGATTGAATGGAAGAAGGTAGTTGGAGAGACACCTAACAGAAGAAAAATGCTAGATGACCACACTTAAGGACAGAAATCAGAGACAAATTAATAAAACGTGAACGTTATAGTGCGGGGAGAAATTAGGAAAGGGGGAGAAAACGGAAAGAAAGGGTAGAGGCGGGAAAAGAGGGAGAGGGGTAGGGGTGTCAACCGATGCACACCACCGACATGATATAATCGGTAATATAGTGAAGTGAGGCTATATAATGAAATGAGGCTATATGGTGGTGAAAGGAGGTTCAGCCTCAAAAATCTGTCCAAGGCCTCCAAACTTTCATGAAATTGGCTGATTTATTATGCAAGATCGATGAAATTCTCTCCATGTGATATGTAGTCCATATAGCATTATGGTAGCTGAGACGGACAGTGGTGTGGTCGATTTCCAGCGGGAGGCAATGTGGTAATTTGCAGAGTTTAAGATATGGTTAATTAATTTCTGCGTTGGACGAGAGAGATAAGAGAGAAGACGGCATAATAGTGAATACAATGGAGTGTTAGGCATATGTATCCCTGTACTTGATCTAATTAGGTCATGAACTGCCAAACAATAAACTGCCGACCAGTAGGGCTGTATATATGGACAGAACCACCAAATGTGCAGCATGGATCCCTTCTGACCGCAGTTAAACCAGCAAAGGTCTGTGGTTGCTGAGGAGCTTTTAGCCACTTCTAGGGGGATTTTAGACCATTCCTCGAAGGACAGTCTGGCACACCTCTCGCTCCCACGCCAGCTGCCAGCTCATGCGCCTCTTTTTGAGTTTGTTGGAAGGAAAGCAACAGCTGATAAAAGAAATGAGCCCTTTAGTAGTTTGTGAGTTATGGCATAGGGACTCTAAAGGGGAGCTTGGTGCAGGGATAGGAGGTTTAGGCAATGATTGGTAGAAGTGACGAAACTGTAGAAATTGGTAGAAGACCCTATGCTAGCAAAGTCAGGGAAAGTACAGTGTAATGTCTAAAAGGAAAATAATATTGTGACAGGTCCAATAATGAAACGAGCGATATTCAATCTCCGAACGGAAAGTAGGATTGTTCCACAAGGGATATATATATGGGTGGCTGGAACTAATATATAGTCTAGTGCATAAATCCCAGTTAGCTAGTGTGAAACAAACTGTCGGCAATAAAGAGAGAATGGGCGGTAGTGGGGGGAGCACCAGAGGTAGCTAAAGTGTGAGTACAATGTGCTATAGCCTCTATTGTTGTCAATACTCTATAGTCTAGAGGAGCATGCAAATGTATATATGAGGTAAGATGTACAGTGCAAAAGTATTTGATAATATTCGGTACTTCTGTGCCTCCAGAGGTATAATGTTTCTGAAGACGTCACATTTTAACCCTAGGACTCCTACCTGCCCATGTAAATTAAAGTTAATCACTTAGAATGTGTTTTGAGTGGTCGTGGGGATGTGTTTGGGAAGCGTTTGCCATAGATAAGAAGACGGGTTAAAACATTCATCTCCACAACTGCGATTTGACTGAATCATGAGATGATGATCTTATTTAGGTCTGATTTAATTGTGGGAATATACAGTCAGGTGCATAAATATTGGGACATTGACAGAATTTTCATATTTTGGCCTCTATTCACCACCACAATGGCTTTGAAATAAAACAAACAAGATGTGCTTTAACTGCAGACTTTCAGAATTAATTTGAGGGTAATTACATCCAAATTAGGTGAATGGTGTAGGAATTACAACGGTTTCTATATGTGCCTCCCACTTTTTAAGGGGCCAAAAGTAATGGGACTATCAACTCAAAAGCTATTTCATGGACAGGTGTGGGCTATTCCCTCGTTATTTCATTATCAATTAAGCAGGTAAAAGGTCTGGAGTTGATTCTAGGTGTGACATTTGCATTTGGAATCAGTTGCTGTCGACTCTCAATATGAGATCCAAAGAGCTGTCACTATCAGTGAAGCAAGCCATCATTAGGCTGAAAAATCAAAACAAACCCATCAGAGAAATAGCAAAACAATTAGGTGTGGCCAAATCAACTGTTTGGAACATTCTTAAAAAGAAAGAACGCATCGGAGAGTTCAGCAACACCAAAAGACCCGGAAGACCACAGAAAACAACTGTGGTGGATGACAGAAGAATTATTTCCCTGGTGAAGAAAAACCCCTTCACAACAGTTGGCCAAATCAAGAACACTCTCCAGGAGGTAGGTGTATGTGTGTCAAAGTCAACAATCAAGAGAAGACTTCACAAGAGTGAATATAGAGGGTTCACCACAAGATGTAAACCATTGGTGAGCCTCAAAAACAGAAAGACCAGATTAGAGTTTGCCAAACAACATCTAAAAAAGCCATTATAGTTCTGGAACAAAGATCAACTTGTACCAGAGTGATGGGAAGAGAAGAGTATGGAGAAGGAAAGGAACTGCTCATGATCCAAAACATACCACCTCATCAATGAAGCATGGGTGGTAGTAGTGTCATGGTGTGGGCATGTATGGCTGCCAATGGAACTGGTTCCCTTGTATTTATTGATGATGTGACTGCTGACAAAAGCAGCAGAATGAATTCTGAAGTGTTTCGGGCAATATTATATGCTCATATTCAGTTAAATGCTTCAGAACTCATTGGACGGCGCTTCACAGTGCAGATGGACAATGACCCGAAGCATACTGCAAAAGCAACCAAAGAGTTTTTAAGGCTAAAAAGTGGAATATTATGCAATGGCCAAGTCAATCCCCTGACCTGAATCCGATTGAGCATGCATTTCACTTGATGAAGACAAAACTGAAGGGAAAATGCCCCAAGAACAAGCAGGAACTGAAGACATTTGCAGTAGAGGCCTGACAGAGCATCACCAGGGATGAAACCCAGCGTCTGGTGATATATATGCGTTCCAGACTTCAGGCTGTAATTGTCTGCAAAGGATTTGCAACAAAGTATTAAAAAGTGAAAGTTTGATTTAGGATTGTTTAATTTGTCCCATTACTTTTTGGCCCCTTAAAAAGTGGGAGGCACATATAGAAACCATTGTAATTCCTACACCGTTCACCTGATTTGGATGTAATTACCCTCAAATTAAATCTGAAAGTCTGCAGTTAAAGCACATCTTGTTGTTCCATTTCAAAGCCATTGTGGTGGTGAATAGAGGCCAAAATATGAAAATTCTGTCAATGTCCCAATATTTATGCACCTGACTGTAATCCGGTAAAATGGACTCCCAGATATTTGAGTTTGTGGTATTGACATCTAAATGGATAGGGAGAACTGCAAATACAAAAGGTTCATGTATTGGCCTTTCTACATGTTTATCACATTCGGCATATTCAATGCGGTTGAGATGTGAAGATATTGCCCAGAATTGCAATACGGTAATGCAAATTGCTGCTTGCAAACATCCTTCAGAGTTTTCAAGCAAGACCTGGTTCGGGGAAGGATTATAAGCAAAATGATTATGGATTCGGATGGGACTAATGCACATGTGCAGCCAGCAGGCTACGCATGCGTCAGGGGGGCCAATGTGGAAGGATCCTTCTCTGTGGATCTGAAGGATACAGTAGCCCATAGGCTGTTATGTGCTAAACCATCTTCAGATTGGAGCTTGGTAAATCCAATATTTTAGCTGCCCCCACAGTAACTTGTGGGGTCTGCTATTGTAGTCAGAAATGGAGGGATCGCAGCAGATAACAGAAATCACATATCATTCTATTAAAGGACCCTCATAAAATAATTTGTCTAGTGGCAATGATTTCAGTTGACATAACACAGGCAGATTTTGTTGGGCAGTTTGTGTTTTTCAACCAAACTGGTCCAAAATGATATTGTGTCTGGCCTCACAAATAATTGCTTTTGTTGCATTCCTACTTGAATTAATTGGTTGTGTAATTGACTGTGTGGTCATATGTTGCATGACATCCAAAGGACACAATTTTGTACTGCACTTGTAAATCTCTACTGATTCACTTTGCTTGTCATACATTGTATTCTTGTGTAAGGTATACAGTACATGTAGGTGCAGCTCATGTTTGCCAAAACTGTGTATATATATATATATATATATATATATATATGTCCATATATAGTTTTTAGTGTGTCAATTACTTGCACATACTTAAGCTAGGTACACACTAAACGGTGTGTTTACACAGCGCTCGGGCCGACATATTGGGCGGTCTGTACACACTGGGCAATCCGGTTCCTGCCTGATATGCCGACCTCCGCCGCATAGCACTTCATGGGATCGCCAGCCGCACCGCCTGATTGCTGCATATACAAAAGATCAGACGATGCAACTGACGACCCCATGGGAGCGCACACTACACGATGTAATGCATACACACTGGACATTTTCAACGATTTGTTTTTCCCGATGAATGTGAAGTTGTCTAGTGTGTAGGGGCCTTTACACCTGGTTCCTGGAATGAGGAACGGGTGTATGGAAAGAGGCTACCAAGTCTGGCCGAGTACAGTACACAGTGGCCGAGTACACAAAGTAGGTGGTCTATCCCTTGCTTGTGCAGTTAATTCAATGACACTCATGACTAGTAGAAGCTCTATCTAGTCTATTGGTTGTGTATCACCATTCATAGTTCTTCATTCATAGGGTTGGGTATGGGATCCAGACAGTCAGGATGCTGATGGTCAGTATAACAACAGCAGTATCCCGACAGTCAAAATCCTGATAGATTTAGGTAAGTATTGCAACCCTTATCTTAACCCATGCAGCCCAAATCTAACCCTCACATACTGCAGCCTAAACCTCCCCTACCCTCCAGCAGGCTAAGCCCAGCTCTGCCCTTAGTGCCTACTGCCTAGCCCTAATCCTAAACCTAACCCTAAACCTCCCACTAACATCTGCAATCTGTAGGGATTTTGACTGTCGGGATGCCACTGTTGGTTGTGACCGTCGGGATCCTGACTACATCCACAGTCATAGGCTTTGCGTTTATATAATTGAAGTAGCAGTTGTCTATTCACATTACTTATTTGACTGTTGCAGGAAACATGAATTCCATTTGATTTGTTAAGTAGAAAACAAAAGATGTTTGTATATAATGTAATTGAATTTGTACTTGAGTTTGTATGTAATTACATTTTATGTGGAACATATGAATTTCACATTTATTAATATCTGTCAATGCAATACTTTGTCTTGTGTACTTTACACTTTATTATATTATTGTATTGTATACAAATAGGGCAATGCGACTTTGGAATCTACTATTAAAATTGGCAAGCCACATTTAATACTTTCTGTATGATATCTCTAACATCAGCAAAGTCTGATTAACACCCCATGGAGCCCCATGCAAGAAACTGGTTTAGGTCCCAAACTCCCTCTCTCAACAGTCCTGCTATAATTGGGCTAATACAGCCCCAGACACAGTCGCAGTTTGGTCACTATTGATTAATGTTTTCGGGACTGCACTAGAGCCGCAGAGCACATATCCCGCGATGCTGCTGTGGCTCTGATAGCAGAGCGGGGGAAGCCACAGCCTTATTTGGGGGGTGGCAACAGGGAGGAGTATCAACAATGCAGATTATGAGCAACCTTAGGGTTACACAGATGTCTGGTGATTCGGCCGATAGTGATCTGATGCTGCGTCTCCAGATGCAGGCATCGGATCTGAGAAGCCGACATTGGGCTTACAAAAGTCGCCTCCTCAGATGTATATCTATTATGGGAGCAGGGTGTGCGGTGCGCACGGGCCCCTGGGTCCAGAGGGGACCCGCACCGCACCTGCTAAATAAATAAATAAAATATTATCTAATACTTACCTCTTGCCTCTCCGAAGTCCGGCGTCAGGTGTTCAGCCCTGCACAAAATGCTGGAAAATGGGTGTTGCGGCCATTTGTCCAGCGTTTTGTGCATGCGCAGCGAGGAAATCGACCTGCGCATGTGCAGTAGAATCTGGGCACACATACACACACACACGATATTTGTTTTCCTTTTTTGGGGGGGAGGAGTGCCAAACTCTAACTTGCCTCCGGGCGGCTGGGATGAACTTACGCCCCTGCCTCTTCGTGTCCCTCCCCCTTTTCATTTTTGTCAATGTGCATATCACCTGCTACCTGTGTATAATATAACTTCAAATCATAAATACTCTACATGAAAAAAAAAAAAATTGGGTCATAAAATAGTTTTTTTGCAGTCAGTTTAAATGGCTTCATACAAGCAAGCCAGTATTTGTCTTAAGGCCCCCATCCACGGGGCGATAAAGCAGGCGATCCGACTGCTGGTGCGATTTGCCTACTATATCGCACCGTGTATGGCCCTGATGTTGGGCCAAGCGCGCTCCCGTGGGGTCATACATCGTACCCCCTGATCTCTCTGCAGAACCATAAGATCAGGGGATGTGATGTGTGATCCCATGGATTGCTATGCGGGTGAAAGAGGGTGGAGCTGGCATATTGGGCGGGCGGCCACTCGATCGCACCATGTGTGCGGACCGTCCGATATGTTGGAAGAGGGATCCCCTGTCGCCTCGCACGGTGCCATCGCACCGTGTATGGGGGCCTTTACACTGATGAGCTCTGTTGAAAGAGCAACAATATTGTTCTTTGTTGGTGCAATGAAACTCAACCTTTCTCCTTATGGGGTATTAATTTCCTACTCGACTGTGTATGTTTAATAGGATAAATATTTTCACCAGTTTATGTAGATTTAAAGGCACATTGCAGGCAACATTATTCCTGATTTGTTATTACATTATTTTATATATGCAATCAAGACTCCAGTTAACTTATAGGTAAATAATAAAACACAAACAAAGCCTATTTAGTACATTTATGATGGATCAAAATTGTTTTCTTTATTGATTCTTGCAAACATTGTTCTTCAGTAACCCCTTTGCATTTGTGAAACAATTAGGGGATAAACCATGTTCTCCTTTTGGTTCCTCCTTTTGGTAAATGGCTTCAGCACACAAACAAGGAGCCATGCAGTGATTGAATGCATTATAGATGTATTGTGCAAGAACACAGCCAGGGGAGGAAGGGTTAGTGTGGTAAGAGGACAGTTTCTTACAGTAAAACTAAAAAATTATCTGCAAATCAACTTGAAATGTGCTCAGGAGAAATGAAACAAAGGCTTGTTATTCTGCAGAACAATCTCTTGCAATGAGACATAGTTATAGTAGTGTCAAGGCCACTTTGCCCCCATTGCCACATGATTTAGGAACTTGAAATGTAATAATGTTTTGCTAGTACTGTATTCCTTGTATATTAGATATCATTAGGGTTATCTGATGGGTATGTAGTTATGGCATTAACAGTCACAATGTTGATCCAAGAATGCAGGCACTGGCATGTCGTGAAGGTTAATGTGCTACTTACACAATGTCGGATTGGCAGTACAACTTTAAAAATGCTGCTTTGCCAGGATCTTTACTGTTGTAAAACTGATTCGGTTAACATACTGTAAGTACTAAGTTAACCTTCTCAACATGTTGGCGCCTGCATTCTGGGATGGACATTGCTATTGTAGACATATTGACTGTTGATCCTGCATACGCAACCCACCTGATGATACAGGGACTTATCCAGAATTGAACTCAGACCCTGAAAATGCATCTGAAAAACAAGCCGCGTCTCTGCGACCTATTCAGAATCAAACGCAAATCTCAAGCAAATCTTGTCTGTGGCTCCCCTCCCTTGTCATCTCAGCATTCACAATTGTTTTCATTACTTATAAATAAATATACAGGCTTCCCCTTCCCAAATTGTGCATGAATCATTCTTTATTTCTGTAAAATGAGGGTTACTGCCCGTGTAAAGTGACTTGTTAAGTGCTGCTCCTGCAGTGGTCATATATCTGAATAAATGGGTTTATTTTTCACCTCACAACCAATCAAAGTCACCTCTATCAACTTTACACTTAGACCAGGGTCAGGGCTGACATAAGTCAGACCATGCATTTGAGACTTTTTGGCGGCCATGTTAGTCTCAATTTTTATCCGCATTCACACCCACTTACTTTGATACCTCACACATTCTACCCCATTCTGAGCCACTAGCTGCAGAGAGTCTCAAGTTAGACCTGAGGTCGAAAAATTATGCGGAATGCAAAAAACACGCATGCTCCAAAAAAATGCAAGTTAGTGCTGTAAAAGAGTCTCACCTTTCACTTATGGCTGACTCTGAATAACAGGTGACACATTGGGCCATATCCAATTAGCTGCAAATGCGATAACTTATGTTGGAGATGTTTTTGCACAATATGCGTGTTTGGTGCGATCTTTTCGCATCTTTTGTCTATGCACGCTTCTGTTTTTCGCTCTATCCTATTACAAAAGACGCAAAAATTCATTCGCATGAAAACTGTTAGTGAAGTAATCGGGAACAGTACAGCAAGATTTGGGAGAAATCTGCCTATACCCCATAAAAAGGCTAACTGACATAGGAAATCAATTTATAAGTGTATTAGTCGACCTAATAAAAGTATTTGGGGGTTCTTAAATTGTGTTAAATGACTGTTATAAGCATATACTGTATGTGTAACAGTGGAAAAAATTATAAAAAGCAAGTTTTTTTGGGCCAAAACAAATGCTGCAGTTAAATTAAGGATACATTAAAATGGGTGCAAGTATATTTTTCAGCCATAAAAGTGCACTTTTAAAAATTGGTAAATACTACACCTGGGACCTGATTCATCACGGATCGCAACTGCAACAGCATATGCAGATCGGTCGATGGTGCGTCCTGCGTATGTGATCACCTACGCAGATACAAAGCTATCGCAGACCTAGGGACAGGACATCAGTGTTTGGGGGTAGTGACAGGGAAGTGGTTGGAGAAACACAGGCGTGCCTGTCCGTTTAATCGTTGTTGCTTCGGCGTGCATAAATTAGCCACTGCCACGGCATATGCAGCTTGAGTACGAGGTTAGCAATGTCTGTGTAAGTTCAGACCTGTTTTAATTGTGCGTGACAGGCCCATGTTACTCGATGTTCCCGATGTATACGCAGGACTGCAAGGTACTACGTATGGGAGATAGCGGTAGTGGCCGTCTCTATGCTGGCTGTGCGACATCATTGTGATTGCAGTCATTAGCATATTTTGCCGCAGACTGCATCCGTAATCACAGCCGTGATCGCAGTAGCGATCCGTAGTGAATCAGGCTCCTGGTGCAGCCACCTGCAATATTTAAAATGCATATTCCATCCATATAGCCCCCCTAAAATACCAAACCCACTATTTTAAACCCATTTTCCAACCCTTCATTTTTTCACATCAAAAATTACATGTCATTACTGACCAAATTAATTGAATAACAAAAAATAAATCTGCCTAATTTGTCATTAGGGAAAGTGTCCAAGGGGTTCCAAAAAAAGTACCCACATTTTTAAGCAAAAATAGGGATTTTGCTAATTTTTTCACCTGCTCTGAGATGGTGAACACAGTTCGCCTGTTTTTGCCTATGGAGAAATCGCATGTGCGAGAACTTCGGGAATAGGATTGCACAATACGCCTTTTTGTGTGAAAAGTTTGCACCTGCGAACACTCTTCGCCAAAACGTGGCTTTTCGCTGTAATTGGATATGGCTCATTGTATTGCATAGTAATGTTAAGCCTCCTTGAGAAGTTGCACATGCTCCATATGTCTGCCCCTAATTCACCTGTAACAAGATTCAATGTGACAAACAGACCATCAGCTGACCTAGAGGGTAATTTCCACTTTAAATAAAAATATTCTCTTTTAGCTTAGGACTCATTGGCATCATTCTGGTACTGCTGTATTTTTTGCCTACATGAAGTAGAGTAGCCTCTTTGTAAGGTGAGGCAATATTCAGCCTAACAGCTCATTATAAATTAGTGACATCCAGTGGCGGAACTTGTAAGTGGTGGGCCCAGGTGCACAAATATGTTTTGGGCCCCTCTCCTCCACCCCACCCCAATTCAAAGGTGACCACTAACTGCACGCAATGTCAATAAGCACGCAGTTGTCTGATGTTGGAAGAACTGTGCATGCATCTGAGTTACTCTGGGCATGTGTTCCGAAGGTTTACTGCAGGGAGACACAGAGCAAATTTGGATGCAAGTGCTGTGGATTTGAGTGGGTGTTCCCATTTAACAAAATGTGCATTTTTGCCACTATGGGCCGTATTCAATAAGAAGCGAAAAGCCGAGATCTGCGGGAAATGTATCGCGGATCGGGACTTTTCGCGTGGCGGGAAACTTATCTCCATATTCAATTCCAGCCGGGTTTCACGTATGCGGAAAGTCAATGCAATGTAATAGGTGGAAAAGACTCGCCTCTGAATAGCAGGAGAAAAGGAGTGCAACATTTTTATTTTTGGGTGCAAAGGTGGGGAAACCACTCAGAACCCTCGGGACAGCCCCCCAAAGGACAACTGTGTCAAAAAATTCCCCCCAAAAAAGTTAACACCCCAAAAAAGTACTTTCATTTTGGGGGCGAAAAAGCACAAAGTGGGGGGACAGCTTAAAAAACTAGCGAAATAAGGTTCTGGGGGTGCTCTAAGAAGGGGTCAAGTGTTTTTGGGATTGCAGGTACTTGTATGAGGTAGGAATTTCACTTTTATTAAAACTTCACTTTAGAGACATAAAACTATGCTTGCACCCATTTTGAAGTACCCAAATTTGAGAGGACTATTTATTTTCACCTAACAATACTGCTTTATGCTATTCTTCACCACTTGTGCAAAGACGCTAATAAGAAGCTATTGATACAACTTAAGTACCCCAAATCGCTTTATTAGGGCTATTCAAGCACATTGTTCCCAAATGTTAGTGCATCTTTTAGGGGGTCCCGGCTGATTTCCCCATTTCTGACAGCACTTTCCGCCTGTTCCGACATCGCAGCTTTCCGTTTTCGCGTGGTTTGGAATTGAATAGGGCGAATAGCTGGGGCACGCACGATAAGTTTCAGCATCCAAAAGACGTGATGTAGGCGGAAAGTCGGGTAGGCGAAACTTTATCGCGGACGCAAAACTAATTGAATACCACCCTATGAGTTTAATTTCTTTTTGCTGCCTATCGCCTCAATAAGAAATACATTTTATTGGTGCAATTTAAAATAGCCTTGCTGGGACAAGAGTTTCAAAAAGAGCTTGTGCCAACGTAGTCTAAATAGTAAAATGATCGCACTTCTGGGTTCAGGCCCAGCTGAGCAACTTAGCATGTCAGCCAGAGGGCTGCGCACAAGCAGGCAGTAATTACCGGAAAATGATCCAGTAAAAAAGTGTCGCTCATAGGCTACAATGAACTTACACTACCTGACGATGGAGTTAGTTAATAGTACCAAGTCCCAAAAAGCTAAGCCTTTCGGAACTTGGATAAATGGGTCATACTCACAGTCCCCATAGAAAACTATGGCGTGGCGACTGTATATTTGCAATCTCTCTTATCTGCTGCAGTCCCTATTTGGCAAATACCCCAGATGCTCAAAAATGCAACAAACATTCAAAATCACCCATTTTCTGAGCATTTGAGGCATTTTTGAGCTTAATAAATAGGCCCATCAAAAACTAAAAGATTACAAATATCTAATTATTTACTGTCATTTTGCACTGTCTTACATAATTATTTTGCCAGTGTAAAATGTGGATGTGGATTTTCAGAAAATTTACTAGGAAAACACATTTCTTTTTAAAAGACAACAAGAACAAAATCCTATATTATAGTATATTCTTTGAAGTGGAATATACAGATAATCTGTACGTAAGAGTTGTAAATGTTGCATCTAAGGCTGTAATGTGGGGACAAATCATGAATTTTGTTTCTAGACGGTGAAAGGCCGAGGCGGCTGTGTATAGATCAGTGTTGGAGACCCTCACTTTAGCTTTGCAGAATTATACAGCAGATCCTACTGAGCCCTCTAGAGAAACATATGTCCAGGCAAAGCAAATACTAGAAACACACCTTCTATCCCAAGCTAAAAAAGATGTTTTACTTCCTAAGCATAAGTTTTACAGACGGGGGAATAAAGCAGGGAAACTACTTGCTAACATGTCCAAACCCTGTCGGAAAAGAACATATCACAGCCATTAGAGATACACATACTAATGCTTTAATCACTACTAATGAAGTCATTATAAAGAAATTTGAAGAATACCACAGAGACTTATATAGCGATCTTCCTTTTAACCAGTCCCAACATGATGCTCTCATCACTGAAGTTCTACTGCCAGTATTGACTATAGAACAGCAAGAGGCACTCTCAGGGGAAGTAACATTAACGGAGGTGTTGTCTGTCATAGCACAATTAAAGCTGGGGAAGTCGTCTGGTCCAGACGGATTCTCTAATGAATACTACAAATTATTGCAACAGGTAGCTCTGATCCTAAAAGACTTATTTAATGATATGATAGACAACTCCCCATTTCAATATTTTACAAATACTACTACAGTGCTGATTCCCAAACCCCAAAGAGATATACAAAAATTAGATTCATACTGACCTATCAGTCTGTTAAACACAGATCCCAAATTATTAGCCAAAATTATGGCAAATCGTTTGCAGATTATTTTGCCTGAGCTATTAACTCCTCATCAACTGGGATTTGTAAGAGGGCGCCATTCGGTTCGTGGGGTTAGAGTAGCGATAGCTGCAGTGCCGGTATCATCAGGAATATCCTCAAGTTCCACTAACACTTTGTTAAGTCTGGATACTTCAAGGGTATTTGACACGGTGCTATGGCCTCACCTATTTAAAGTATTACAACTGCACGGGTTTGCTACCTCATTCATTGACTTAATCAAATATTTATATTTATCTCCCATGACGACGCTCTTAATAAATGGACCTAATAGCAATCCAATAGAGATGTTCAGAGGTACAAGGCAGGGATGCCCCCTTTCACCCCTCTTATTTGTTCTAGCTATAGATCCATTAATAAGAATATTAGAAAAAGATCCTTTTTTTAAAGGGATTACAATAGGTTCTAGAACTATGAAACTAACAGCATTTGCTGACGACATAATGCTCTATATTGCCAATCCTCATGAAAGTGTGATTCATATATTTGATTTACTAAAAAATTTTGAAAAAATTTCAGGATTTGCAGTTAACATAGGCAAGTCGGAGGTGCTTTATCTGGGTTCACGTACTTCAATACCTCATTTACGGGAAAACATATCACTTAAATGGGCCAGAGACAGGATCACATATTTGGGTATTATATTACCCAACAATTTAGCAAATTTATACTCCTTTAATTACACACCTATCATAAAGAAAATCTCAGACGAACCAGAGGGATGGAAAAATTTATGTTTATCATATATGGGGCGTGCTAGCCTAATTAAAATGATATATTAAAAAAATGTGCCCACAAATGGTGTGATTGCCATACAAACAAATCTGTGAGTTTTTCAGTAGTCACACAGGTACCTAACCAAACTTTAGGCCGAGTAACTACATCAGTAAGTGAAGAGGACATTTTATGTTTTTATTGTTCAAAGAATCCGCACAATTGCTGATGGTGATAACTTACCTGCCGTATTTCTATTCGGAGTGAAGAAATCCATACTGATTTGGCCAATTAGCTGACTACATCTCGCATTAGTGTGACATTTTAGTGTTATTTTACGTCAGAAATTCTGTTTTTGTAAAATGGAATCTTGTTTGAGAACTTGGTAATATAAAGTAGTCACTTTTTTGTATTGCACATCTCTAAAACTACATTTCTTTCCCCTTGTAAGAAGCACCTTGTGAGTTGGTTTGTCTTGTAGATATCTCCTCTCTATCCTTAACTAAGATGCATGGAATACATTCCGTGACTAGCCATAAGACATTACTCGTCTACGTGATCATATTGGGAAGTGTTCACCCAAGTCTTGGTTACACATAGTTCTAGCCTCAGCCCTAATATATTGCATAATACTCTCAGAAACTGCCACAGACTGCAGATATGTGTAAGACATTTTCTTAATATATATAACAGGCAATAAATGTTGGTGGTTGATGACATTATAGGTGGACTATAGTTACACCAATGATCTATATATTTAATCAATTTTGCCTATTTTATAATCACTTCCAGCAATCAGCTGTTTACTAACATTTTTAACTGAGTGTTACTGTAATAACAGAAATATGAAATCTATTATATAACTACTGATGTGTCAGTCTAGCACAGGGACAGCAGAGAGCTAGAGGGAGGTCCCGCCCCTCCCAAACATGCAGCCTCTCTTCTTCCCCAACCATTGTCATTTGGATGCATAGGACTGTTTACTGAGTCCTGACAGCACGTTGCCAGCGATCCCCACAGTTGTGACACCCCCCTCCTTCCACAGGTTAGAGGCAGGACAAGGAGCACAGAGAGTAGGGGGGACATAAATAAGAGTGAGAAAGTGGGGAGTTGGGTAGCCAGAGATTAGAAAGAGAGAGAGAGACGGGCGGCTAGAGAGAGAGAGACGGGTGGCGAGAGAGAGAGAGAGAGAGAGAGAGAGAGAGAGAGAGATGGGTGGCGAGAGAGATTGAAGGAGGACAGAGATGAAAGAGAGATACATATATGGGGATAGGGGGACAGATCTGAAAGACTGGGAGATAGGGAGAGTGAGGTAAGGAGGGACAGGGTTGAGAGAGAAAGATGGGGGGCAATGATGGGAAGGTGGAGGAAGACAGGCAGGAAAAACCCTGCAACCTCTGGAAAATTGCTAGAAAATACTAGTTTCATATATCAGGTAAAATGTGACCCCGCCAAGTACAGCTTACAGGTATTTCAGTCAGTGGTGTAACTATAGAGGGTGCAGGGGGTGCGCTTGCTATGGGGCCCGGTGGCTTAGGGGGCCCGCCAGTCCAGCAAGCGTCCCCCTGCAGCATGGCTGGCCAAGTAGCTGGTGCAACTGGGAACGCTGGTCTCTGAAGCGATCAGAGACTAAAGACACCTCTGATCACGTTCCCAGTGAAGCAGTGTGCGGGTGACGTCATGTAGTCACCCGCGATGAGAGGAGCCTGCGCCTGCTGCTGGATCTATTTAGAACCAGTCAGCTGCAGTTTCTATGCGGGAGGAGAGCTGACAGCATGGACTGGAGCGTTGCCAAGTGGCCAGCGTGAGAGGTAAGTATTGCACAGGGGAGGGGGGCCACAGCATAAGGGGCACTACTAGGGTCATTACTGGGGGCAAAACATAAGGGGCACTACTAGGGGCATTACTGGGGCACTGCATAAGTGGTACTACAGGGGGCATTGCATAATAGGCACAACTTCAGGGGCCATTGCATAATGGGCACAAGTACAGGGGGTACTGCATAATGGGCACAACTACAAGGGACATTGTATAATGGGCACTGCATAAGGGGCACAACTACCCCCTGTAGTTGTGCCCCATATGCAGTGCCCATTATACAATGCCCCCTGTAGTTGTGCCCATTATGCAGTACCCCCTGTAGTTGTGTATTGCATAATGAGTACAACTACAGGGGCACTATATCAGTAGACCTATGAGGGCCCCGAGGAAAGTTTGCTATGTAACCTCTGATTACGCCCCTGATTTCAGTCATGCACTGTGCCAGGCAATAAAGGATGCAATACCTCATGACCAGCAGGAACCCTTCTATTCCAACATTTGTTAGGTTTATAGACATTTTAGGGGAGAATTCATACATATAGATTTATTATGCATACATACTGTACAACTTTATATTTATCTGTGTTTATAATATGCATATACTGAAAAGATATGTGTCATCTACTCGAAAGGAAGAGTGGAGTCATTGTCCATAATAGGACCTCTTAACTGTTTCTTCTCTGCCCCCTAATTCATTGCTTACACGTTGTCTGTCCATCTCTGTCCCCCATGTTGCTTGTGCCTCATTGTCATTGCCTATTCATGTATCCTTGTCTACCTTTTTCCTCTGTCTGCTCTTGACTCAGCCCTTTTTTTTATTACTTCTGTTCTACCTCCATACTCTGATCCAGGGCTTCATGTCTTCACGACAAGAAATGACCAGTAATGCTGCATGCTGTATTACACACATCAGGGTTCATGCACCTCTAATGGATTTTGCCTGCATATCTATCTGGCAGTTCAGTGAACATTCTTTAATGTAATAGTCTATAGTATATCACCCCTACAAATGGACATAGGTGATTTACATTCAAAGGGCAGCAATTCAATAGATAGGCATGCTGGGTTAAATTCTACTGTAAATTCTAGTGGGCTGTCCTCCACTTTATCTCTGCCCTGGGTCAGCTCATAGGAATTCAGGGTGGGAGGCAATTGCAAGCCCTCCCCTGTGAAGAAGTAGGAAATATTATTGAGAAAGAGCTTTGTAAAGTTAATTAAAGTAAAACAACTTCTTAATGAAACAAATTGCAACATTGATTTATTTATACTTCTGCAGAACACTTCACAATTACCGAGTATAGTTTCCTTTTCCCCGATAAGCACCACACATCATGTTTGCATCTCTTGTATTTGTTCCTCTTATGTATTCTGGAGCTGTGGGAACCATGTCATATATATTATTCCTCCTCCCTATGAGCAAGTTATATTTCTGCATGTGTTAGGCTGGGTACACATCAGGTGGTATATTGCATGATATATCTCTCTGACACAGATAAGAACGATATATCATCCATATCGCACATTGGACCTCATTCAAGCAGGTAGATGGTGGGGCACTCGCTCCGGGGCTCGCTACAAACGGGGTGGCTGTTGATGTTGATCGACAGCTTGCCCCATTTTGTAGGTGGGGAGGGGGGGGGGGTGGCTGGACAAATGGAGGCGTTCCTGAAGGAACACCTGCTGTTTGTGGGCGGCCCTACTGACATCACTCGTGATGTCAGTAGTGAGCTTCCTGCTCTATTAGAGCAGGAAGCTCACTGGGGCTTGCGGCAGACAAGACCCTCCCACAAGGGTCTCGTCGCAGGCCCGATGGTCGTGACCATCATCTGGCCGCTCGCAAAAGCTGTGGGTGGTCACCCACAGCTTAGCGAGCGGCCAGGAGGCCGGCTTAAAAAAAAATGCGGCTGCCCTCATTCAGAGCGAGCGCTCGCTTTTTGCGAGCGGCTCTGAATGAGGTCCTGGGTGTACAGTATGCTCAATTGCAAGTTCACGTGTGTTGACAGCAATGTGGTCCCATCTGATGTGCTGCATGTCAGATGGGACGACGTCGCTGATGACGGCATGCAGGTGAATGTAGGATGGAAGGGTATATCACATGGTCATACACTGGACTGGGCAGTGTGTATGGCCACCCAATATGTCCTTCTATCAGGAGTCGGTTTGGCTGGGTTACATGTCGTTCTGATGTGTACCCGGCCTTAAAAGGGAACTTATAAAATGAAAGTAGAAACTGCTTTGAGAAGGTTCATAATTAGGTTTCTGTATAGCTTGCTGCAGTTCCTCTCCTCTGAAGGGTTTATCTGTCTATCGCATATTATATATATATATATATATATATATATATATATATATATATATATTTATATACAGTCAGGTGCATGAAAATATTGGGACATTGACAGAATTTTCATATTTTGGCCTCTATTCACCACCACAATGGCTTTGAAATGAAACAAACAAGATGTGCTTTAACTGCAGACTTTCAGATTTAATTTGAGGGTAATTACATCCAAATCAGGTGAACAGTGGAGGAATTACAACGGTTTCTATATGTGCCTCCCACTTTTTAAGGGGCCAAAAGTAATGGGACAAACTAAACAATCCTAAATCTAACTTTCACTTTTTAATACTTTGTTGCAAATCCTTTGCAGGCAATTACAGCCTGAAGTCTGGAATGCATAGACATCACCAGACGCTGGGTTTCATCCCTGGTGATGCTCTGCCAGGCCTCTACTGCAAATGTCTTCAGTTCCTGCTTGTTCTTGGGGCATTTTCCCTTCAGTTTTGTCTTCATCAAGTGAAATGCATGCTCAATCAGATTCAGGTCAGGGGATTGACTTGGCCATTGCATAACATTCCACTTTTTAGCCTTAAAAAACTCTTTGGTTGCTTTTGCAGTATGCTTCGGGTCATTGTCCATCTGCACTGTGAAGCGCCATCCAATGAGTTCTGAAGCATTTGACTGAATATGAGCATATAATATTGCATGAAACACTTCAGAATTCATTCTGCTGCTTTTGTCAGCAGTCATGTCATCAATAAATACAAGGGAACCAGTTCCATTGGCAGCCATACATGCCCACACCATGATACTACCACCACCATGCTTCACTGATGTGGTGGTATGTTTTGGATCATGAGCAGTTCCTTTCCTTCTCCATACTCTTCTCTTCCCATCACTCTGGTACAAGTTGATCTTTGTCTCATATGTCCATAGGGTGTTGTTCCAGAACTGTAATGGCTTTTTAGGATGTTGTTTGGCAAACTCTAATCTGGTCTTCCTGTTTTTGAGGCTCACCAATGGTTTACATCTTGTGGTGAACCCTCTATATTCACTCTTGTGAAGTCTTCTCTTATTTATTGACTTTGGGCCTGATTCAGAGCCGCTCGTAAGCGGCCGCTAGTTCGTTCCGAGCGATGTTTGCACATCTGCGCATGCGTACGGTTTGTAATACGCATGCGCGAACCAGTCAGTGGGGCCAAAAATCGTTAGTTCGCTAAATAGCGAATGCCTGCTATTTTGAGTGACAGGATAAGGCATATGTGGGTGGTAACAGGGGAAGGTGCTTGAAAACGGGGAGTGGAATTCAGAACGCAGGCGTGCTTAAAGGTCAAAACGGGCGTTTTAAGGGTGTGCATAATTAATACAGCAGCGTCATCGACCACGTCACCTGGTTGTTTTATAGTCAGAACTGCTCTCAATATAGTGGTAGGAAAAACCAACCACAAGAATAGCGAGCAGTTCATACGCTGTTCGATGTACTCGATTAATCAAATAAATAGCGGACATGACGTATGGTGCGAGCTGCAAGGGGGCGTATTTTTCAAAATTTCGACCGCAAGTTTTGCTCGCTCGTTCAGACATAGAGGCGTGAACAGACCGCAAAGAGCGAATGGTTCATTTGAATAGCCACCCCTTTTTTTTGAACGAACGACCGCAAATAGCGAGTGGCTCTGAATTAGGTCCTTTGACACATATACACCTACCTCCTGGAGAGTGTTCTTGATTTGGCCAACTGTTGTGAAGGGGTTTTTCTTCACTAAGGAAATAATTCTTCTGTCATCCACCACAGTTGTTTTCCATGGTCTTCCGGGTCTTTTGGTGTTGCTGAGCTCTCCGGTGCGCTCTTTCTTTTTAAGAATGTTCCAAACAGTTAATTTGGCCACACCTAATGTTTTTGCTATCTCTCTGATGTGTTTTGATTTTTCAGCCTAATGGTGGCTTGCTTCACAGATAGTGACAGCTCTTTGGATCTCATATTGAGAGTCGACAGCAACTGATTCCAAATGCAAATGTCACACCTAGAATCAACTCCAGACCTTTTACCTGCTTAGTTGATAATGAAATAACGAGGGAATAGCCCACACCTGTCCATGAAATAGCTTTTGAGTTGATAGTCCCATTACTTTTGGCCCCTTAAAAAGTGGGAGGCACATATAGAAACCGTTGTAATTCCTACACCGTTCACCTGGTTTGGATGTAATTAACCTCAAATTAAATCTGAAAGTCTGCAGTTAAAGCACATCTTGTTTGTTTCATTTCAAAGCCATTGTGGTGGTGAATAGAGGCCAAAATCTGAAAATTCTGTCAATGTCCCAATATTTATGCACCTGACTGTATATTTACAGTATCCCTTAATACTGCATGTGCCACTTTTTGCTGTGATTGCACATGAATAAAGTAACTAAGGTTCACTTCCGAATATCTAAACATACACCCCTGAGGAGCATATGCCATTCTATGAAAACTTGCCATCAGTGGTGTGAATTGACCCATCTGAATTGCAGCCTCTTTTCCTGTACTGTGATCAGTCATTGTCGAAGGAGCAGGTAAAAAGTTGTCACTAGTTGATTTTATCTCCTTATGTACCACTTTTGTCCAAACTTGTTCCTCTTATATTCTGGAACACCAACCTACTCCACTTATAGACCTCTGCACCTATAAATAAAACTGAAAGCCACATGTCACATACACAGCGCATTTCATCAAAGCCTGTCTGTAATTCCCATGCACTCACAGTCCTTGTTGTCTTTTGGGCTACTACTGCTCACAGGAATCTTCATGGCTAATGCATCCTGGCCCTTCTAGGTTGCCTTTCTCTTACAACTCAAAAATGTCCATGAGGGCAATTGCAGCCTTTTTCTTAACCCACATCCTGCGATTGCCCACTGTTTTGCTTGGAGGAGATTTACAATGCTGCCTGAGGTATGGCCTGCATACTGTTTTGCTCAGTTGATTCTCTCCCTACCGATCACCCTGTACAGTAGCTCTACTTCCCTCTGCCTCCAAGATCCTTTAGCAAGTTTTCTACCAACACCTTACCACTCCTCTCCTGGACCTATTTCAGTATGGATTTCGTTCCCTCCACTCCACAGAAACGAATGTTCTCCTTACAGTTATATGCAAGAGTCCTCTGTATGTCCTCATTCTCCTTGACCTGTCCATTGCCTTTGACACTGTGAACCACTCTCTCCTCCTTCAAGCACTACATTCTTTTGGTCTCTGCGACTCTATCCTGTCATGATTGACCTCTCCAACTCCTCCTTCTCTGTCTTTTTCTCCAATTCCACCTCTCCTATAGCTGTCAGTCCACCCGTAGGTTCTCCAGTCTCTCATCCCCGACAAGCAAGTTTGTCCACCCACTTTTTGGTTAGAGGATAATTGAATACTGAATTACTTCCTACTACTCCCCCACACATAGTTTCATTACTTGCAATTACTAACCTTAATGAGCTCTACGATTCCTCTCTTTTCCTCCATTCACTTCACCCTGCACTTGGTTGTATATATTGATGTGCAATTGTAATGTTAATTCCTGTACGGAACTGCAGACACCTCATGGCACCATATAAATAAAAGATAATAATAATACTGCAGATGGCTCCTATTCCCTTAATGTTGCTGCCTGGAAAGAGAGAGGGGAGTGTGCTTGCTGATTATACACTGCCCTGCTGCCAGGTGTGACACCTCTCACCTCACCCCTTCCCATCCTAAATCTCCTTATCCCTCTTTCAGAGGGTTGGGTATGGGTGATGCCGGCTGTCAAAAGGCAGACAGCGGCATCCCGATGCTCAGAATCCTGACAGGGGCTCAGTAAGTATATTAACCCTCTTCCCTTCACCCCATAACCCTAACCCTCTCCCCCCCGCACCCTAACCCTCCCCCTTAGCTCCTAAACCTCCCGCCTTAGTGCATAGACCTAACCCTCACCCCTTAGTTCCTAAAATTAACCCTCCCCCATTAGTGCCTAACCACCCTCCCCAGTGGTGCCTAAACCTAACCCGCCTGCCTGCAGCCTAACCCTAACCTCCCCCCTCCCGCAGTCTTACCCTAAACTCCCATGGTGCCTAAACCTAACCCCCCCCACCACCAAAGCTACAAGCTAACCTGGTCTACTATAGTTATGTTCGGGATGCCGGGTGTTGGGATTCCTGGCATCGGCATCTCAACTGATGTTGGGATTCCGGCCCCGGTGTTCCGCCCGCAAATTCCAGCGCTGCGATTTTGACCGCCGGTATTCTGTGCAGCGGTAAACGGACTACATCCCCTTTCAGGTATTAATCCTGCAAGATTAGGTCCATGTTGTTTGCACACAAGATATACCAGGTATTAAATAGCATTGGGGGTCAGGCAATGCTAGCTGACTCTTAGAGGGATTCTTAGTTAGTCCCATATCCACACAAAGCGTTAAGATACTGTACGTTTTTGATATTATTATTATTATTATTATTATTATGTTTTATATGACACCAAAAGGGTTCCACAGCGCCTAACAATGTACATAAACAAGCAAAAACAAGAAAACTTACAGTACAAGACAATGCAGGACAAGTACATGCTTTATAAAGCTTACTGCATTAGCTGTAGTAACACTGAAATAATCAGCAGGGTGGTAGAAACCAAGGGTTAGATGCCGTTGTATGGAGTATATGATAGTGTAAGTAAGGGAAAATCACTAGTGGATAGAGGACCCTGCTCGTAAGAGCTTACATTCTAAAGATACCACTATAACTTTGAATATGCAGCCATTAAGCATATTCAGTTATATAACTGCATAGCCTTATTCTGCCACTACATTGTACTATAATAGCCTACTCTCCCTGAATGGCCGGAGACGCCCGTCCGCCCTCAAGAGAGGTGCTAATCTCCTGGACCAGCCTGTTATGAAACTCCTGCACTATTGCATAAGACCCCTAGAGTCTCTCTATGGAGGAGCTTATGCCTATAACAGCCACCCGCTGTTCTCTTAGTGTTAGATGCACACACCAGTACTTAGGAGGCCGCCAGGTCTTATGCCTCCAAACAGTAGGGGCTTATGCAACAGACAGGAGATCACTAGTTAATAACTGGAGTAATGCAATCCTTGAAGTGCAGCACAGTATTTAACCAAAGGTGAATGCAGATAATGGACAGAAGACAATGCAATTCTCTTGAAGTGTAGCACAGTATTAAACCACAGGTGAATGCAAGTAATAGAACACTCAGATATGTACCAGTCTTCAGTGCAGTGGTAATGATTAAACACAGTCACTATAATTGCAGCAGCAGCATAACACAGCAATCCCAATATAGAAAGGCACTGGTTAAAACAGGGTTCCAGCAAGGCACATGTGGGTTGCTCAGCAGATAATGCAAGCACACATAACACAGTGGTATACAAAGGAGTGTATATTAGCAGGGTAAATGCACAGTGGTGATACACTTAGCTGAGAATTTCTACAGGAACTCTGGGTCAGCAAAACATGAACAGGGACCGAATGAAAAAGCTTCACGAAGACTATCACCGGCAGGGAATGCTGGGACTGACTGCAATTTAACAGGAGGAAGAACCAATGCAAAACCGGCTTCCTTGATTAAAGACTAATTTGCAGCTTGAGCTGCCCACAGAGTGAGAGCTTGATTACAGTCTGGTTGCAGCTGAAACTTCTACATATTGACAGCTTCCCTGCTACCTAGCAACAGCCAGGACTGGAAACTACAGGACAGTCAGAAATCCCATCAGTGGATCGTAACACAGCCACCACCTGCACATGTACCCCCCAAAATCCCCTGCACCCATCCACTTACCTAGTGAAAGTGGATGGTATACGCACTGAATTGCATAATCATAGCCCTGTCCCCTGCTTTACAATGCCAGTAGTCTCGGCATTGTATAGTGGGTGTGGGGCCACAATGACGCGATCCCGCCACCACACCCCCGCACTGCCCACCATTGCCCATGCAACATCCCCTGCTGCGCTGACCTGGCTGCCCCCTCCTGGCAGCCAGAAATACGGCAAATATGCATTGTTATCTGCCCTTTTTTATCCTTTCCCATTTAGAGATGTGTCCATATACATCTATCATCTATGCACATTACACATAGCACGTGATTGCGGTGCAACTCAGTAGCGCTGTGCGTCTTTTCATTCCACTTTTTTCCTTAAAATGCATCTTATTCGCAAAGCAATGCGAATTGGATGCACAGGCAGCTTCTGCTGATTAAAATGATATGCAGCATTTTCTATTTTCTGTGTGCGACCGCGGTTATATCTACATGCGAAATGCTACGTTATAGTGTCAGAGACTGTGACTGCGGTTATAACTGCATACGAAATGCAGATACAGCCGCAGTCGCACACCGAATATAGGCATGACAGATATCATTGCTTGACTAGAAGGGCTGTTTAAAGCACAATGAGGCTAGATGTATGTGGACACATCTGTAGGTTTAATAAACTAACAGTTTTGTTTTTATCTCATTTCCATTTGTACTGTTACTGTCTGGCAGGCAGGGGTTCAACCAGTTTGACTCATGAATAGCGGAATACACATCCACTGGGCTTAATGTTTTCATTTTCAGTTTATTTTCCAGTATGGCTACACACTATAATAAAGTACATAAGTGTGCAATCCATAACCTTCATCCATATATATTATAGTCAATATAAAAGACATAGGAATAGATGTACTAAGCCTTGGAGAGAGACATACAATGGAGAGAGATAAAGTACCAACCATTCAGCCCCTGTAATTTTTTAAACATAGCCTGTAAACTGACAGTTAGGAGCCGACTGATTGGTACTTTATCTCTCTCCACTTTATCTCTCTCCAATGCTTTGTACATCAACCCCATAACCTCTACTCATAATTAACAACATTATTGTTCATTATGCCCCACCCAGGTGGGCACCACACGTACAGTATGACAAGGATAGCCAACAGATGCTGCAGAGGCAGTTCCTTGTATATCTGCTAGATTATTGGAGATAATTAACCTGATTCTTAGTCATGCATAAGGTGGCTATAGTTGCAGGTAGCCATGGAAGCCTGATTTACTACCTTATGCCAGAGGTTCCCAAACGAGGTCCTCAAGGATTTCCAACAATTCAGGTTTTAGAGATATCCATGGTTGACCTCAGGTGACTTATTTAGTGCCTCAGTCAATTTGATTTAACCACTTGTGCTCAACATGGATATCTCTAAAACAGGAACTGTTGGGGAGCCTTGAGGATTGCGTTTGGGAAACTCTGCCTTACGCTAATGTGAAAATTTGTAGATCTAATGCAGAAATTTGTGTTCAAGTTCAAGCCGGGAAGCCATGCTGCCCATTTATTTTACATAACCGTCATCATTAGCATCCGCACTTGCACCTGCCCCATGCTAGGTGCATGAGATTCGTCAGAAACAGGCTTCCCTTCTTCATACGCACGACTCGGATCAGATGGCGCTTTTGATAAACATTCATGACACTTCCATAAGCCAGGGTGGTTCGGTGAGCTTGCTTTGTCACCACCCAGTTGCCATCCCAAAATGCTCAAATTCACAGAAAGACAGATATGGCCAAGTTCTGTTAGGACATACGCACACATACTCAGGTGTGCATACATGTGCACCCGTGCACAGAGATCTGTCCAACTCAGAATCAGGCCCAATATGTGGCCCTCAGTTGTTGTGAAGCTACAAGTTTCTGTATTACCTGCCTGCCTGCCTGCATGGGGTGCTGGGTAACCCAGAGTAACAGACAAGCTCACTCTTCAGAATCGCGCAGCTGCCAACTGCAGAAAAAAACTCCCATACCTAGGAGATCATTGCTGCTATTTAACACTGGGCGGGGAGCAGACGTTCCATGCACTGTTTTATTTCATGGCATTACAAACCACTAAATGGTTACTGCTCCCTGTCACATACAATCAGAGCAGTGCGTAAACTAGATGGGAAGGCAGCTCTCTGAGGCTTTTAAAGTTAAAAGCTTGGATAAGATTGAATTTGTGAACCGATAATGCATACTACCCTCCTTCTCATTCTCTCTCTCTCTCTCTCTCTCTCTCTCTCTCTCTCTCTCTCTCTCGCTCTTTCTGTGCTAAGAAATGTTCTTTATTGTTAGTATATTTTCTTCTTAGCACTGAAATGTGTGTAATGTCAATCATTAGTAACCAAAAATTTGTTCCTGAAGCATGACAAGTTTCTCCCAATGAAGGCGAAGCATCTCTGGACCCCATATATTCAATATAAATAAGGTATCTTACCTTGTTCACAAATGTAAAAGTTTTAATACAGTTACAGAACTGATACTTTAATTTATAAGTAATTTTCTGAGCTAGCCAGCTACAAGAAATTATCTTTCACTACACAACAAAATGCTCTTCTACTACCCATCCATGTCCCGATATTGCCAGTGATAACAGAAAACGGCATTATATGACAGTACTTACACTATGTAGACAAAAGTAATTGGACACTAACAGCAAATAGATCAACAAGATTTTATTGACATCAGTACTTTGTAGGGCCACCACATGCAGTGATTACTGCAGACACCCTTCTTGGCAAACTGTCCACAAGTTCCTGGACAACAGCAGTCAGTTTGTTTTTCCATTCCGCCTTATGTACAGTGACCACTGTGACACTAAGGTTGAGATGGCCTAGAATGCACCCGTCACTCCAGTTCATCCCAGAGGTTCTCAATGGTGTTAAGATCTGGACTCCGAGCTGGCCAGTCCATCTGGGTTACCAAATTTTCTGTATACCAGTCCAGCATTGCCCTGGAAACATGATAGGTGGCATTGTCGTCCTGATAAAAACATGCGTAGTTTCCATAGAACTGCAAGTGAATGGGTCTCCCTAAGAAGTGTTCTTGGAGAAACCGTTACATAGTGCCCTTTTCGAACTGATATGTAATGGTATGCATGGTATGCATTTCGCTTGCGCGGGGGAGTCCAATAACTTTTGCCTATATAGTGTATGTTAGTGTATGTACATGTAACATGCCTGGCAATCATCTGATTCAATTTGATTATTATTAGACATGCATGAAAATGTGAGCAGCAGGTTACTGCTATTCATTTATGTGTGCATTCATCTGAGTAAACAAATTCCATGTGATATGGTTACTCAAAATGACCAATATTGGGAAAGTTGTTTTTTGTCATTCAGAACCTAGACCTAATGTCTTATTGAAGTAATTAGTTCCTAGCAAACTGGTAAAAAAGTAAGGAAGACCACAAAGGGGGTGAGGGACCCAGTTACAGTAGCAGCTGCATCTTTTAGCTTGGCTGCTACCACGTCTTTTTGGTAATATCATGGTCAATGGGCATCTAATTGAGACACCCACCAGCACGAATCCACTGATGTGTCAGCATACCATTGGCTGGACCATTGAACATTGCACCTGCCTAAGGCAGGCGCAGAATGTCCGACTGACCATGGCTGCCAGTGTCAGTACAACTGCCGCTGACACCAGTATGCCTGAAACTGGTAGCCACACCCCCACTTACCACCCAGAAGTGCCCATAAAAATTTGCATTTCGATCTGCGTCTCTGTACGGTAACCAATGCGGCGCATGACCAGTGCGGCCTGGACACTTGTGCATAGGAAAACCATTAGGACACTTATGCACAATGGTTTCCCTGTGTCCACCAGTGAATCACCCCCAAAATGTGTGTAGACAACAGGTGCGCTTGTCTCATATTTTGAACATCCTCTAGTTTGATTAGTTTGAACTTAAAAGGCCCCCATACATCAGCAATTGATTGCAGCAATTGTGCAATTTGCAATCGATTGTGTATAAAAATCTTTCCCTTTTTCAATCGATTGTGGAAATTCTGCAATCTGCAATCGATTGAAAAAGGGAAAGATTTTTATACACAATCGATTGCAAATTGTACGATTGCTGCAATCAATTGCTGATGTATGGGGGCCTTTACTTATTATTATTATTATTATTATCATCATTATTATTACAACTACTAAAAATATATATATATATATATACATTTATCTTTGGTTTTTACATGTGATAGCTGTGTGTTCATGGAAGTGTGACACAGGACGGAATACTTCCCAACTGTCCCAAATTGTGTTATACAGTTTTGATTATCTGAGTCCAAACTTGTCTGAGAAGGGGCATGCATTTGGAAGAAATGGCTATGGCGTTGTTAGGCAGATTGGTGGTATTGTCTAATTTGTTCTATTTTCCAGTCAGGCATATGAGAGTAGCATAAGTAGCAGCTCCATATATTTATGTGATTTGTTGCAATTGCAAGTCTGTTTAAAGGGTATTTCATAGTTGAGCAGTACAAGTTAAATACCTGCCCTTACATTTCTCGATACTTGTGTTTGAATTGTATTAGACAGAATTTAAAATAGTATTTACTCTTACATGGTGGTAGATCTTTCTACTGTCCTCTACTGGAGAGTTTGACATTTGGTCACAACTGTCCCAGTAATGTACATAAATATAACTCTGCTTACAAAAAAAAGGCATTTTATATGACTGCTCATTGCAGAGGGAATATTATCATAATATAATCAGGGAATATAATCATAACCTGGTCACAAACCATACTTGCCTACTTTTGAAAAAGCATTTCAGGGAGATTGTGAAAGCAACACCTATAAGCGCGGCATTAAAGTTGGTGTGTGCTACTACATCTGAGAAGCGTGCCATAAAATTGATTTACATACAAATGAAAATGAGTCCCAAAGTAGTTAGTAAGATCTACTTGGTGATGAAAACAAACTGATACTTTTCAGAAAATGCATGTAGCCATAGGGATCATAGGAGCTCATTCAGACCTGCTCGCTAGATGCGTTCGCTCGCACCCAGCGTATACAAATCCAGCGCACGCCCAGCAAGGCAGGCGATTGCACGGCAAGGCATTAGTACGCCCACTATGTCTTGGCGTGCGATCACTCTGTGTATGCAGACGCCCACCAGCCATTCTTAAGACACCCACTTGCGCACGTCATCTCCTGGAAGTGCTTGAAACCATTGGTACATCGAGCACCATTGGATGCGATCGCAGCGCTTGAGGTTGACTATACCCTGCCACAAGCCCTGCGATCACTTCAGTGTGAAATACAACCAGGTGACGTGTACTATGACGCTGCCTGTTAATTATGCACGCCTCTGCAACATCATTAAGACGGTCAGGCACACCTGCGTTCGCACCTCCACTCCCCCGTTTCTAGTGGCCTGTCCCTGTTACCACCCACAAACAGCTTCTCCTATCACTCACTCTGCTGGGCTGCCTATGCGCAGCGAGCGAATGTTTCCTGATCTTTCGCAGTGGTTCACGCATGCGCATTGCGATGCATTGCATGCACTGATTGCACATATATATCGGCCAGCTACGAGCGCATGCATCCTAGCGAGCATGTCTGAATCAGCTCCATTGTGCCTTATAACCAATGCAGGAATATAATACTAATGATCCCATTTGTATGTATATATATATTTTTTGGTATATAAGTTATATAATGGGTGTAAGGTTTTATGAGGGAGATTGCTACACTCTTCAGGGAATCAGGGAGATTGCTACTGTTTCAGGGAGTCTCCCTGACAATCAGGGAGAGTTGGCAAGTATGTCACAAAGTAAATGCTACAGATCTACCTGAGCTTGAAAGTATTCATATATGCAAATCACTGATCCACACCATATAACATTTATGGCAAAGCATCTGGAGATATTAAAAGGCACAAACAAATGCAGAGGCTATAAGCTACAGTATATCCCTGAAATTATTTCTCTTACTGGCATTCTATGGTATAGGGCAGGGATGGCGAACCTCAGGCCCGAGGGCGGTATAAGGCCCCCGGAATCATTTGGTCTGGCCCTCTGAGCTTTTTTCTGCTAGCTTCATTTGGCTTGCAGGGTGCCTAGAATAACAAACTGCAGCCAAATTCTATGCAGCAGTGCCGCCAGGAGCGTCCTTAGGACGCTTCAGACGGTCACACCACTGCACTTCCAGCTGAGGATGCGTCGGGCATTGCTGTAATCACCGGCGATTGTGGCCCTGCCCCTGTGTGACATCACACGGTTGGGGCATGGCCTGCACGAGGCCCGCAAGTAATGTTATATATATCAAAATGGCCCTCGGCAGAAAAAAGGTTCCCCACCCCTGGTATAGAGTATGTTTCCTTTAAATAGTTAAGTAACTCCTAATAAATATTAGATTGATTGCCAATTTTCTCTCTATCTGGAAATGTAAGAAAATATTAACATAAGTAAAACAGCATCAATAAATACATACAAAACTCCTATATTGCGCAGTACCAAGTATGGCAAATGAAAGTCCAGGTGATATCCATTTTTTGTGGTGGAGCTCTCCTAGGAGACCTCTTCCCAAAGGTCAGTGTCTCTGTGCATACATAAAAACAGATAGGAGGCTCACAATGGTGAAGTACGTTTAAAAAGTCAAATGTTCACTCACATATAAAGTAGTGATATTTAAAAGTATAGCGCATGAATTGATCAGATCTCTGATCATTCCACAGAAGCCGGCACCTCTGGTGTCCTCTGCAATGCATTAGCGCTTCCTGGACCGATATATCACCACATATCTGTCATTAGCCACGCCCATAAGTAGAACAGCAGGATGAAGAGCTGCACAGAGAATCAGCTTTTCAGTGCAACTCTGACAATTGCTTTTGTCTAATAGTTTTGTATTAACATTATCATTTTCTAGCATTTTCATCTTCAGCTTTTTTTTTCAAGGAACAGAGCAACCCAGTAATCAGCCGTTCCTGGCTCCCCTCACCTTCAGCCCTAGGTTCTCCTAAGGCTGGGTACACACGTAAAGATTTTCTGTCCAACCATCCAACTAGTTGATTGGTTGGAATGAAAATCTGGTAAGGTATGAAAGCAAATGACAATCAGCAATTTGCTCCCAAACGCCGGAAAATGGACAAAAACTGTTGTTTGAACAAATTGTTTAGATCAAACATTTAACAAACTTGTCTGAACGACCATTTTAATATTTTCTGGCATTTAGGAGCAAATTGCTGATCATCAGTTACTCCCATACGTTACCAGATTTTTATTCCAACCAATCAACTAGTTGGATGGTTGGACAGAAAATCTTTACGTGTTGTGTACCCAGCCTATAGTCTCGTAATTTCATGGCAGACAGAGGTGTGCCTAGTACTTCTACTACTCAAGATGGATAGTGAAACAGCACTTCTTATCAATTGTACAAACTATCATAATCATTGTTATATGAGCTGTGTGCACACACTACAATACACTAAATCTATCAACAAGGTAAATGGACAAGTTAGACTTTTGCATTGAAAAAATGGTCAATATGTTTAACTAATTCCCTTTATTTTTCTGCCAAAGATTGGATTCTTATAAGCATATCCCTCCGCTTCACTAGTTTCGAGTTCCCTTAAGAGACAATCTCCCATTCTAGGCTCTGGATGGTATTATAGGGACCCACCAAGCAACATATGGACCTGCATTCCTGCTGTCATATTCTAGCACTGGGCCAGTGAGATAATGTAAAACAAAATATATAGCTAGCATCAGTATCATGTACTATACCGCAGTCATTCTTTATTGGTTATTTTCTAAGCATGTCAAGAGTCTCACTGAGCCCTGAGTGAGTGTCTCTGCCATCATTGCATAACTAGTAATAAGTGTGACTTGCACAGATTAGGCACATCATTCTGCAGAAGTATTTGGTCACAATGTGGTTTGTTGCAAGCCTTTAGTCAGCAGGACTGGGTGTCTGCATTCAGAGATTCAGTCTGGGGTCTTTATGGGAAATTGTAGAGAAAATGAGTCAACTGTCTTCTATCATATTCATCCAGTTAGGACTTGGGAGTGAGACATTTACATGGAAAATTGAATAATGCAGAGGCAAATGCAGGAGGGTTTCCGGTTGCCTGGAAACCCCCCTTCCCAGACCACACCATATCGACATTAGAAATAGTATATAATAGAATATTACTAGTACTGCATGAACTCCTCAATATCATAAATGAATCATAAATGAATGTGGATCTTTAACATGTGTCAGATAATAATGAATACATTTGTGCACCAACTAGGAGATCTAGAAAGCATGCACTGTTAGGGGTGCACTGCTATAGACCATCTATTATAGTGTTTCCCAATCTCATTCCTCAGGGAGCACTAACAGTACATGTTTTCTAGGTCTCCTCACAGAACCACAAGTGAAATAATTAGTTACACATGTAGATCTTTTAAAATGTATAAGCCAGTAATGAATACACCTGTGCACCAATTAGGAAAAATGGAAACCATGCACTGTGAAGGCCCCCATACATCAGAGATTGATTGCAGCAATCGTGCAATTTGCAATCGATTGTGTATAAAAACTTTCCCTTTTTCAATCGATTGTGGCAATTCTCCAATCTGCAATCGATCGAAAAAGGGAAAGATTTTTATACACAATCGATTGCAAATTGCACGATTGCTGCAATCAATCTCTGATGTATGGGGGCCTTTAGTGCTCACTGAGGAATGAGGGCCTGATTCAGACCCGCCCGCGAGCGCTGAGCGCTCGCAAGCGGGTCAATGTTGGGCCAGTGCGCATGCGCACGACGGACCCGGCTCCGTCGTACGCATGCGCGAGACCCGGATAGCGATGGGCAAGCCGTCGCTATGGGTCTCGTTACAAAGGAGGTGTGCTGTCGGTGGTGAGTGACAGCACACCCCCTTTGGTTGGCGTGCTGGGGGCGTGGCTGGACAGACGGAGGCGTTCCTATGGGAACGCCTACCGTCTGGGGTCGGCCCCACTGACATCACAAGTGATGTCAGTGGAAGTGCTTTTGGCTCTGATAGAACCGAAAGCACTCCAGGGCTTGCGGCAGACGAGACCCTACCACAAGGGTCTCGTCGCAAGCCCGATGGTCACGATGGTCTTGACCATCGCAACCATCTTTTTGGCCGCTCGCTATAGCTGAGGGTTATCACCCACAGCTATGCGAGTGGCCAGGAGGCCAGGAGGCCACTCTAAAATTCAGAGGGACGGCCCTGATTCAGAGCGAGCGCTCTGTCAGAGCGTCCAGCTCTGAATCAGGGCCTGAGTTTGGAAAACACTGATCTATAGGGTTAATTATTAATAGTGTTATCCAGTGCATAAGTCGACCAATATATACATATATGTTATATCCAGTGGAGTGCTAGGTTCTTCTGCTGCTCCCCCAGACTCCCATTTTGATCCCATGCTCTGGAATTGTGCTCACATGTGAAATAAAAATATTCAGCTCAGGCAGGATGGGCCTACTGCTGCATCAAATGGTTTATTGTGATTGCTGATCCTATATATGTTGGAATGATGATGTATACTACCAGTGGTGTGACTAAGGGGGGGTTGGCTGGGGCACGTGCCCTGGGCATAGTCGGACAGTGGTTTTAGTCAGTGTAGTGCAGACAGAAGAGAGTGTGGTCTGCAGTACACAGTAAAACAAACACCCCGACAGACTCTCATTGACTGAAGCACCCACGGCTGGAGCTCACTCATGAGCTCTGCCTTCCAGCTCCCACAGAGGGTTAAAGGACGTCTCTCCCATAGTGCCGAGCGGGAGGATGGAGGAGCGGACAGCGGCGGGCGCAGGAGCGGAGATTCATGTAAGTATGTGTTTTGTTTTTTGTGTGTCTTTGTGCTATATATGTAAGGGGCACTGCATAGGGGGGACCACTACTGGGGGCACTGCATAGGGGGGACCGCTAAAGGGGCACTACTGGGGGTACTGCATAGGAGGGACAACTACTGGGGGCACTGTATAAGCGGCACTGCATAGGGAGCACTACTGGGGGCACTTTATAAGGGGCACTATTGGGGGACTGCATAGGGAGGACCACTACTGAGGGCACTTGTAGCCGGTAAGTTCAAACGACTAATGGGAGACTGAGATGATGCAAACAGGTAAGCTTTTTATTTCAGGCTTGAAAAGGCAGAGCCAGTGTAATGACTTCTTACATAAGGCAAACACAGTTCAGGAATAATAATCCAGCTTACATCAGACAGCAGTTCAAACAAGCAGAGTATTCCCAGCACAGTCATGGTTCAGATTGTCCAGCATAGAGAGAGCTGCTAAAGGTACAATCTCTCCCTCACATTTCCACTGACTAACTAAACTTACCATGTTTTTATACCTTAGCTGGTCCTAACTGAGGTAAGGGTGTTAACCCTTACCTCAGAATGTGGGAGAGACCCACTCTGTCACATGCCTCCCCCGTTAAAGGACGAACCTAAATCCTCTGTGGCGGAAGCCCGACTCTCCAGCCCAGTTTGGGACAAAAGTTCTGCATTCATATGTAGACGTCCCGGTCTGTGCCGGACTTCAAAAGAAGAAGGCTGGAGAGCCTGGACTGCCTTCTGACAGTCTTGTGTTAGAATATTTCAAGACTGTAACCATTTTTAACAGTGCATGACCACAGTAAACCTGACCCCACAAAGATAATATCTCAATGACTCAAGAGCCCATTTTATTGTGAGGTATTCTTTTTCTATTACAGAATACCTAATCTCTCGTGGGAACAACTTTCTACTAAGATATAGAATCGGATGTTCAATGCCATCAAACTCTTGACACAAAACTGGCCCCTAATCCCACATCTGATGTGTCTATTTGTACTACAAAAGGCTTGGTAAAATCTGGAGGCTTTAAAACCGGGCCTTTACACAAAAGATGTTTAATTTTTGGTGAACGCAGACTGACCGTCCCTAGACCACTCAAGTTTATTTGGAGCAGAATTTTTCAAACGATCTGTTAAGGGAGCCGTGAAGGTAGAAATTGAGGCAAAAACCTCCTGTAATAGCCTGCTATACCCAAGAAGGACATTCCAATGCTGACTATATATGACAATATTGTCCAAGTGTGCTGCAGCATAATTCTGATGAGGACGAAGCACCTGGTCCATTACCCTCTGAAAAGAGGCTGGGGCACCATGCAAGCCAAAATGCATTGTTTTCCACTGAAAGAGGACCAACATAGTAGAAAAAGCTTCCTCTGTCAGCTCAATTTGTGAATATCCCTTCGTAAGATCAAGGGTAGAAATATATCTGGCCGAACCTAACCTGTCAAGCAGGTCATCGACCCTTGGCATTGGGTAGGCATCAAATTTGGATACTGCATTAACTTTGTGGAAGTCTATGAAGAATCTTGTAGAACCATCTGGTTTCAGGACCAAGACAATGGGGCTACACCAGTCGCTAGGCAACTACTCAGTTACCCCTAACTTCAATATTTCTTGTATTTCCTTGATTACCTGTGCTTGTTTTTCCCTTGGAAGCCTCTAGGGTCTTTGTCGAACTACTACTCCAGGTGGAATTACAATGTCATGTAAGACTAAATTGGTCCTCCCTGGTTTATCAGAAAAAACATCTGAGAATTCATTAACAAGATTCCCCAAGGGAGGCTTCAGCTTATCTGAATTCAAAGGTTCAAGGGGTGGAGAGACACCATCGGACTGAGGAATCTGTGGTCCAAGGGCCTGATTCAGCTTGGTTCATAAGACTGCGTTCCAGGGCCGGCTCTAGGGGTGTTCGACTAGTGCGATCGCACCCCTCCCCAACAACCCGATTTCATTACTGTCCCGCTGTTCCACCCGTGGGCCGAAGAGGTCAAATCGGTAGGTTAGGGACCCACACCACCGCAGCTGTTCGGCGGTGCCGGACCCCCAGAGTGTGAATGGATGCCGCGCGCGCATGTGCGTGGCCTCCATTCACTGACGGGAGAGGGCTTGGGGAAGCCCAGCCAGTGGTGGAGGGCTGGGCTTTACCCCCAGCCTGATGTTATTTGGAGGCGTGCCATGTGGGCACACCGCCTAATAACATCACTTAGTGGACGTGGCCTATGGTAATGAGGCCACGCCCCCAATTTCAGTCGCGCATCCAATTTAGGGCGCATCTTAATGGGCCGGTCCAGGGTGCTCAGACCCCTGGAGCCGGCCCTGCTGCATTCGAACGCATCCGGCAACTGTAAATTTATGCAAATGAATGCAATCGCAATGCGATCGCAGCACTATACAAAGCCGCCCACCACATTATCAAGCCATCCACTTCCCTTTACTTACATCCACAATGCCTTCGCAAGTGTGTGAAAAATCAGTAACATCGAGTAACATCGGACCCATCAGCACTGTTGTGGTTGACAGCAAATGCCGTTTGTGGGTGGTGACAAGGGGTGGTCAGATGAACGCAGGCGTGCCTGTGCGTTGGGATGCTGTTTTAGGGGCGTCCATAATTAAGCCAATGCGGCGACTGATGCAGTGATGAGATTCACACAAGAAGTTGCCAAGATCCTGCGCGAGGTCTGGTCAACCACTATTATGCAAATGTGGTTGATGGTTCTCGATGTTATCAATGTTTACGCTATCTTGCATACTGATCAGGCTTTGAGTAAAGGGAGCTGGGCGGTTTAATATTGGACTGGGCATCTGCATCTTGTGCTGCAGTCTCCGTGTGTATGTATTGATTAGCATATTCTCACAGCGACTGGGTGCGTACGTCTGCTAGCGTGCGTTCCTTTCTGAACCAGGTCCTTAGTCGCTACCTGTTTGGATGTAGCGACCCTAAAGGGAAATGCCTCCGGATAACGGGTGGCATAGTCAACCACAACTAAAATTAATTTACGGTGGTTCAATCGGACCCACCAAATCAACCTCTATTTTTTCAAAGGGGACCCCTACAATTGGTAGAGGGATCAGTGGGGCAGGAGACAGTCAGTTTACTGTTGTCTTTTGACACTCTGAACAAGCGGAACAGAACCGTGAGACCTCAGCATAAACACCTGGCCAATAGAACCGGGAGGTCATTCTATCATTATGGGAAAATACCTTTTGTCCCAACAAAATATCACAAGCAAGCCAGTGTCTGTGATCCCTTCTCCTTTGTTTCTTAGATTTAGGAGCCACAAACAAATCAGGGGAGAAGGGAAATGTCTCTCCATGGGCTGCTGCCGGCACCTGTTCCTCCAGCAAAACAGGAGCCAGGAAGTGAGGCCAGTCATGACCTATTAGCACAGGGATTGGTAACAAGGACACACACCCACGTGTAGTTTGGCAGTCTTTTCCCTGGTTATCAAAGGTACTGTACCATGGCAACAGGAAAGGCACGAACATGTCCATGCACACAACAGATGTGGACTAGTTCGTGGGGCAACAACAACTTGGGGGACAACAAATCCTTGGCCGATCCAGAGTCCACCAAGCCCTCGACCAGTCTATTACCGACTTGCACACTGTATTCTAGAGGGAAGAGGGCAGGTCTCTATAGCTGTAAAGACACCGGAAAAAGAGCAATCCATCTGTGGACACACCCATTCTTGATGCCCACCTTGCCCACATGAGAAACACACTTGAGCTGTAGTTATTGGGGAAGTCCTCAACTCTGGACCTCCATCTTCTGTAAAATGGGTGGCCATCACCTTCCCCATAGAACGACTTCTGGGCCAAAAACCCTCAATATGTGAAGAGAAGGGTGAAGCTGTGGGCCTCAATTTCCCCGGAGCCATCGTCTGCGAGGGATACTGGTGCCTACTCGAATCCATACATGGGGGCACCTTATCCTGAGACAATGCCCACTGTGGAGACAGATGGGGTGACTCCGGTGTAATTAAAGAAGAAAGGTTCTCCATACCATACTGCACCTGCAAGGCATTTTCCACCTTCCGGACAGCGGAATTCAAATTCTCAACTCAATGCAGCTGGACCGAGCGAGCAACTTTGGCAGGGTGAAGTGCAACAAACTTTTCGAGAGTGACCAACTCTACCAGCTGGATGGAATTGGTATGTAGTTAGGATACCGGTGGGTGCTATCCCACCCACCGATATCCCGACTGCCACATCCTGACATGGGACTAAAGATAGGCGTCGAAATCCTGATGCCTATCATTAGCCCACTACTAAATCCCAACACCCGGCTTACCGAATAAAGGCAAGCTGCGTGTCTTAGCGTGAACCCTTGTGGGGGAGGGTTAGCGTTAGGGACCCCTGGGGGTACTTAGGGTTAGGCACCCCAGGAAGGGTTAGGGTTGGGGTAGGGAAAGGGAGGGTTAGGTTTAGGCACCACTAGGGGAGGTTAGGGTTAGGCACCCCCCTGGGGGAGTTAGGTTTAGGGTGCGAGGAGGGGGGATTAGGTTAAGGCACTAATGGGGGAGGTTAGGGTTAGGCACTAAAGGGGGAGGTTAGGTTTAGGCACCCCTAAGGGAGGGTTAGGTTTAGGGGGGGAAAGGGGAGGGTTAGACTATTTACCTCATGCAGTCGGGATTCTGACCCACTGTTGGTATTTGCTCTGGCGGCTAAACAGCCGTCAACATTACAAACTGATTCCGGCAGCTGCAGCCATTTAACTGCAAGACCAGCCAGTTTCTGGGCCAGGACGCGTGGCCTTCCATCAGGATCACAGGACACAAACCTGAATATCTGCCGGTATGCTTCTGTATAGAGGCCAAACCGATCCGCTATGGCAGCCTTCACTCTGTCATATATTTTTGCAACTTCCAGGGAGAGGGCAGCATATGCAGCTTGGGCCTCCCCTTTTAGCGGAGGGGCAATCCGTAAGGCCCAGGAATCTTCGGGCCATGCTTGCAAGGTAGCAACCCATCAAAAGTGGTAAGAAAGGCCTCCACATCATCTGAGGCCTGCATTTTGGAAAGTACTGGAGCAGTTACCACTGCTTGCTGCTGTTTAACGAAGTCCAACATTTGTTACAAAACGGCTTCTCTTTAGGATCCTTGGCACAGGACCCACTTTATCCCACTTCTGACTGAATTTATTGCTGTTCTCGTTACTGGATCTTTAGTGAAATATTTCTTGATACACAGTTTTCTTATAAAGTTGTGAGTATCTATATATAGTTGGAATTTATTAATGCTTGAATCAGGTGCAAATTTAAGTTCTTTTTGAAGTAGCAAGGTTTGTGCTTTTGTAAGGGTTGTATTGCTGAGGTTGAAAATGGTAAGTTTTGTTTCTATTGGTGTACATTTATTTTTATTCTGTGTGCCTCCACTTGTTCCCCATTGTTTTGACCTGTGTTCCTTCTCATTCTTTTGTTGTGAGGTACTGTGTTGTGGTCCAGTGACTTTTCCACTCCATGAATTAATTCAAAAAAACCTTCTTCATACTCGCTTTTTCTATCCTGATCCTCTAGGTAATTCATTTTTGTAGAAACTTTTCCAGGTCTTTGGTTTTGGTCTTGATCTATTCTTTGATCTGTTTTTTCTATATTGTGCAATAGTGTCTTGAAATTGTGTTTTTTCTTCTCTTACGGCCGTTGTTTCTCCAGATTTAAATGATTCTCTGATCAACTTATACAGATTTTTTCCATAAGTTAATTATTTTTATTATATGGTTGATATCTTCGTGTATTATTGGATGTAGTTGTTTTTTATTTTATCAATAGCTCTTTGTGTATGTGTGGTTGTTGTTTTCGGGTGTTAGTGTGTGTTCGTCCTTGGTATGATCTTTGTATTTGTCCCTAATTTTGTTTGTTATCAGTATATTTGTTTTTTTGGAATGTTCTTTTTTCATTTTTATTCTGTTCGAGTTCTTTTGATTCATCTATATCTCTTTTATATTTTCTTTGTTTTTGTGTTATGATGTTCTCTTCCATTTTTCCAATTTTTTCATTCGTCATTTGCATTAGATTTTTGAAGTTTCATGTTCTGGAGATTTTGAAATCTTTTTTTCAATTGTGTGGATGTGTTCATTTTTTATTTCTTTTCGGTCTTCTATTATAAATTTGATGAGCTGTGTAGAGCATGTGTCTTGCATTGTATTCCATTTTTCATAGAACTCTTCTTTGGTTGGTAGGGTAAGTTGCTGTTTTGTTTATCCTTAATCCTCTTGTGATCATTCCATTATCTATGTATTTATATAGGGTGGTTATTTCCCACCATTGCTTAACCTATTGGGTATAATATTTCTCCAGTTTTAGAAATTGACTACAAAACCTGTCATTTTCTACTGGTTACTTCCATAGGTAAATTTTGCCTAGAAAATATTTTGTCTTGGTTGTCTCTGTTATGTGACATATATGTAGATATGTATTGTGACATGTTTCAGCAGTGGTTTACTTATATTAGATAGATATAGTTTGCAGATAGTATACAGTGCTAATTTTTAAGTATTAGCTGCTCAATACAAATATAGATAACTATGGATAAAACTTCAATATGACCACTTAAAAAATAAAAATAAAAATAAATGATGAAAAATAAATAATGATGTGATGCCTGTAAAGAAAACCAATTATTATATAAGATAAAACATATGTTTCTAGCTCTTTAAAAGATAATGTGGAGTGGAGCTTCACCGTCTGTTTTTTGGAGCTGTCCTGGATGTTTAATAAACTGTGGAGGTGGTGGAATATGCTGTCCCCTAGCTTTCCCTACCTTGTTTATGTCATTTTTCCTCCCTCAGATGAGGACATGATCAGCCCTAGGTAGTTTCCAAGTGTAGATGGTGTAACAATCTGTAAAATGCAGCTCCGGCTGCATACAGATTCGGAGCATCTGGCATTGTGTTTGGATAGTGAATAGTGAGCCGTGGCTAAAGATGTCACTCTGATCAGCGGTAGTCAGTGGGGAAAATTGCGGTGCAGCGATCACCGCTGGTGAATAGAGACCATGCGGATGCACATGGCATCTATTCACAGAGAGGGGAAAGCTTGGTGGCACCCCAGCATGTCCGTAAGTGCTTGACATGCTCCCTTTTCCTATGGCCGTGCCCCTTTTCGGCGCTCGCAAGTGTGCCCTCTCTACGGTCTTGCGCCCTGCCCGACGCCGGACCTATAGTGAACACTAATAAGGGTTTCAATATTGATCATTATTGTGAAGTATTACGCTGCCCCCATCCAGATACAGTATTTCTTAATGCAACCCAGCTGACAAAATTTTCTTGGGATAACACTGTGGTGTAAGTGGAATTCCAGGTATTTTTGACCAGCTGTAATATAAGTTTCTGTGTTATATTGACATTGTTAAAAAGTTAGGTCCTAATTTGCAATAGGATCCCAGGTGGTCCCCAACACTATCTGATGATAGATAATGCTACTTTGCACTGTTATCTTCAGCTGAGCTGCTGAGCTGTAATACAATACTAGACACCTCGTCTACATGTCATTCTAGGATTCTGCTCTAGTCTACTGGCTCACATGTAATCGCATCATATAGATTCTATACAGGTCTAGACAGCAGAGAAAGTTACAGGTGGAGTTATTAACTGTCACCTGTATCTACTTTTTTTAGCACTTTCATTTTCATGAATACTGCAGTAGGCAAGAAACCTCTATGCATGTCATATATTATCAGTCATGCATAATAAAAACCTAATCCTGGTCAAATTACACCACCATGCCAAATTTAGTGGAGCAAGGTACAAAACTCTGTCCAGACATAAAGGACAGACAGACAGACAGACAGACACACACTTTCTTGCTTATTATATAGATATACAAGAGAAAACAGTGAGATTGCTTGCATATTTGTCAAATTAGGTTACATGCCTGATCCTCACAAACCATATCCCTTAGCATATTCCACGTCCATGTGAGGACAAATCCCATTCTTGTAGGTCACAAAGCTTTTGAGCAACAAAAATCAGTAGATTTGTTATATTTGTGAATGCAGTTAGTTGTAACAAGCACATAAAGGCTTACTCCAACTCTAACTGACTCTAGCTGGGTTTTTCCCCTAATAGTCTTCCCTAAAAGATGGCCACACATTCTGATATATTGTAGCATGTCAAGAACCAGATATGATTCACTCAATATCGTTGGGCGTGTATGACTATGTGGTCAGAAGTTAACAGCTATTGTTCTGTGTGTTTGGTTATCTTCCTACCACACTAACAAGACACACTGAAACTAGCACCAGATGGCAAAAACTTGACAACCTGTGGTGTGTGCCCACTCACCCTGACTGCTTCAATACCTTCTTGTCCTGGCGTTGACAAATGAATTGGATCACATTGAAATGCCACTAAGCCACTGCTCAGCTGTGTTAGATACAAGGACTGTTTCATTGCAAGTATGGTTGACTTCACCTGCGGTCACTGGCTTGTTCCTGCCACAGCTAGTTGGAGTGGGGGGACACAAAAATTAAATTGTGGGCATAGTTCTTTACATTTCTCGGACAGATATTCAAAATCTGGAAAACTCTGCTGGTATAACATACAGGGTCATGTTTAGCAACATAGTAATTATCTCTATGATACATTTTTCAAAGTTGCATATTATTCACCATGTTGCAATAGTAGCTAACAGATTTGGGGCTAACTCACACATTTGCTAACGTAACACTTTTTAGATTTGATTTTTAAGTGTTAGTACATGTGTGATTTAGCTCCAGAAACACAACATCGATTTAGATCAATTTAAAATCAATCAAACGTAATTAAAATTTCAATATAGGATGGTAGGCGCTCGCAGGATGTAATTGAACCCACTAGATCACTAGCTGCTTACTTTCTGAGGTGTTCCAACCTCTATAAATTAGAGTAGCAAATTTGGGGAATGGCAAGCGCTCAGTGATCTAGCATATAGTATGGACATGTGCTATTATGTGTATTGGCTGTATCCCTTGATATAAATGTGTAAAGAAAGTTGTGACTCTAAGCTTCTTGTCCTACTGGTCGGCAATAACTGTAGGCAGAATATTCGATATATAAATGTTATTTGGAATCGTCAGTTTATAGAAAGTTATGTTATGATAGTCTAATATGTCCGCTTTGCAACAACTGTGGGCAGTGTGTTCGTTGATGCCAGAATAGCATTAGTCTGTAGAAAGTTGCGTTATGATGGTATGGTGTGACAGCTTGGCAATTATGATGGTATGGTGTGACAGCTTGGCAATTATGATGGTATGGTGTGACAGCTTGGCTATGATGGTATGGTGTGACAGCTTTACCTTTAGTAAATATACCCCTTAGTGTCACACATCAGGTTCACGTTGCCCATGAACGGGTGTGGTGGTGTCACTGCCATCTTGATTGCCTTCTAGTCGCATCTGGCATCCCTGAGACCTGTTTTGGCACATATGCATGCGAGCCTGACATTTCCCTCTTGCAAGTACCTGTGGCAGTGAAGCATGGGCACTGCCACCTTGGATTTACTCACATGACTGCTTCTGCCAAATGGATTCCTGCAGTCATGCTTACATGACCCGCTTGGACAAAAGGAGCGCCTTATTTAAACCCTCTCCAGTGCTTTGCTCACTGCCAAAACAACACTCTTCTCCCATAGAACAGTTTCCTGGCTGCTGTTGCTTCCAGCTTCTGGTACAGTCTCCTGAACCTGGATTTCACAAGTGTATTCTGCATCAGACTCAGGGCCTGATTCAGAGCCGGACGTTATTTGCGGACGCTTGTTCAGAAAAAGGGGCCGACTATTTAAATTGAGCGCTCGCTCTTTGCGGTCTGTTGACGCCTCTATGTCTGAGCGAGCGTCGAAACATGTGCTCGCTATTTTGTAAAAGACGCCCCTTGGCCGCTTGCATCATACGTCATCTCCGCTATTTATTTGATTAATCGAGTACAACGAAAGGCGTATGAACTGCTCTCAATTCTTGTGGTAGCATTTTCCTACCGCAATCATGCGAGCAGTTCAGACTAATAGACAACCAACTGACGTGGTCAATGACGCTGCTTTGTTAATTATGCACTCCCATTAAACGCCCGTTTTGACTGTTTGGCACGCCTGCATTCGGATCTCCACTCCCCGTTTTCAAGCACCTTCCCCTGTTACCACCCACAAATGCCTCATCCTGTCACTCAAATTAGCAGGCATTCGCTATTTTGCGAGCGCACGATTTCCGACCGCACTGACTGGTTGGCATTATAACCCATACGCATGCGCAGATGTGCGAACATCGCTCGGAGCGAACGAGCAGCCGCTTACGAGCGGCTCTGAATCAGGCCCTCAGTCCATATTCATGTAATCATTTGCAATAGTAAAATAGGCAGCTTTAAGAATGTTAATAGTTTATATATAGTTTTTGTATGTATTTATGAATATGTAGTTTGCCACAGTGGTGTAATGTAATGTATATACAGGGGTTTGATGATTGCAGTGGTGACAGTGGGATTATATAGTGGGAGGACTATGAACTATTGCAGTACCCCTGGCAATGAAGGGGTGCCATTGGCAGTTTATGAGGTGAGAGTTGGAGCTGGGAGGGGAGTAGTTAGCCCAGGGGCTCTTAAACTGCTGCTGACCTGAGGAGAGGAGGCTGTGCCTGGTGTTGGAGAGCTGGAAACCAGTGATTGATAGAAGAAGGGACACTGGGGTGAATGCTGCTAGACATTAGGGGGAGGATCTGGAGAGTGAGTGCTGCCTATAACTCGGCTTTGTGCAGGAGAAACGTGAGAGTCAGCCAACCAGAGGGTCTGAGGCCCAGCCCCCAGGAGGAGTCTAGTCAGCGTTGCTGTGCATGTGTAAGAGGCGGAAGGAGACAGAGATAAGTCTAAAATGAGTCCTGCTGACAGGTCTCTTTATTACAGTAATACTATCTTTACTGCATGAGTACCGGACAGCAAGTCAGCAGTCAATAGACTCACATCGCATTGAAGCAGACAGGTTTGTTGTACTGAGAGCATTAGATTAAGGACTACATGGGAAGCACTATTACATTCTTTCAAGCCACCAATATCCCAGAAGATTATAGTTAGAGCAATGGGACAATACAACAGATATCGATATTGAGTAATTAGTCATACTAACATCCAGCACCGGCTCAGCATTATTATTTTTGCTCTCAGACACCATTTACTCCTGCCTATTAAATTTATATTCAGTCGCAATTGCTAATACTGCACCAAGGATTATAATACATTACAGGCTGGTGCATATCACTGCTAAAGCTTATTGAATGGGAATAGACTTATTTTAGGAAGTCCCTATAAACCTGGATTTTACTACTTAAATGCATACTGCTCTACTAATATGTGCACCAACAAGCATGGCCATTCACATTGACTAATAAGAACAGCAGACCTTCCAACATGACCCGTTCCATTAGGTACAAAATGCTCTGTTCCTGGACTTCTCTCTTAATTTATGATTGCATCCACCTGTGCCAAAACACCTGTCTCATCAATTACCTAGTTCAACACAGGTGACTGCAATCATACATTAGGTGGGAAGTCCAGGAGCAGAATGTTTTGTACCTAATGGAACGGGTCATGTTGGAGGGTAAGGAACAGCATATGAGAGGGTAATCTCTTTAAAGCTTTAAAGAAAACAGGTTACTGGTTATTGATATGTAATTTGCATAAAGTAATATTGTGATGATTTCATGCTTAAGTGATAAATGTGTGAATGTTATTCTGAAAATGTTATGACTAACGCATTGCTCATTAACCAAACTCATCTTCTGCAGAATGGAGAGGCACAGTAAAATAAACTATGTAACCTATTCGTGTGTAATCCTGAGTATAAACATAGATGTTAAATTGAAGTGCATTATTGCTGCTGCATATTTATAGGTGTCATTGGTAGGTTAAAAAGTCTGATATTAAGGTATAACTTGACACAAAACAACTACTTAACAGCCAGGGGTGTTCCCAAGTCCACTCCAGTTATAGCATAAGGAAATACAAGACTTGGGTAGAGGCGCTAAAGGGAAAGAAATATAGAAAGGTTTATAGTAGCAAGTAAGGGAAAGAGAAAACCTGCTACATTCATCTCGACTGTTCTGCACTTTGAACCTATTCCAGTAAGTGTCCCACTATACGCAGGTGCATCTATCTACATCCTGCTCTCAGTGGTGTGCAGCACTCAACTAGTACTACAGGCTCTTCGCTAATATTCCATCTATAGCCTGCCTCTGCTGTACTACAGTCCTGAGATCAGCATTATTCATAGTCTGTACCCATCGTGCTTCTGGCACTTCATTCAGTATTATTCTACACAATATATCCATGCTCAGTTTCCACTCCAGGTATTTTATATCCATATCTGTTCAAATACAATCATTCATACATCTACTAGTAGCATCAGTCCATATGAGAAAGAGCTTAATCAAGGCCTCATGCTTAACCTACTCTCCTAATAATAAAACTAATCCTAAAGCTCCCAACTCAAATCTAGAAAATCCCAGTGACATGACATTTAGGAGGAGATATCCAAAGGGCCGCGGCTAATAACCCTCGGCCAGCGATTCAATTAGTGGAGTTAACCCCATGAGTCATATTCCCCAGGTAGACTTTTCTTCGCAGCTTCAGTAGCTGCAAACAGTGGCGTAGAGAGCGCCGCCGGGCCCCCGGTAAAGAGGGGGCGTGGCCTAATCACGGGAGGTATGGCCACGTCCCCTGAAATAAAAAAACACATACTTACGCTGCGTGCCGGGGAGGGGGCGCTGTGAGCTCCTCAGCCCGGCGCAAACCCAGGAGGGGCGCGATCAGTGTGAACGCCCCCCCCCTCAGGCATAGGAGATTTAGGAGATTGCTGTGGCTGCTGCTTAGCAGCTGCGAGCAATCTCCCACTGCTGCTGCTGCAAGGGAGGGAGGGAGGAAGGGAGGGGGGGCAGCGCCGAGTCCATCTGGAAGCCCGGGCCCGGGTAAATTGTACCCGCCCCCCCCCCTCTTGGAGCCCCTGGCTGCGAAGAATAGTCTGCAAGACATTATCAATACTATATAACTGAAATAGAAAGGTTTTTTTTGCATACTTTAATCAACTTTATTTTAATCAATTATTAAGGTGATTAACATGACAACTGTAAGGAAAAGACTGCAAATAGAGGGAATACACACCCGCACCAAGAAAGTTTTTCAAGATAAGAAAATTGGTGGTTTGATCATTGACTTTATGAACAATATTTCTTTGTATTTTGCTCAATCTGGGTCTGAGTCACAAGCAAGTTCAAAAACGAATGCACCTAGCGATTTTTAGCAAACTTAATGTGTGCCGTGCCATGCAAGAGCCACAATTTATTATTTTTTTTCATACATATGTTCTAATGCCTAAGTAATAGTATGAGGTGAATGGTAGATATACATATATCTATATATTAATCGGAGGTGAGAGTTATATGCACTGATGTCTATATTTTAGCAGGAGGTGAGGAATACATGTGCTGATGTTTGAGTGTTAAGTAGAGGTCACATGATTATGCTACTATGAGCTGGAATACTTTTAAACAATATTTGCAACTGTGCCTTATGAGAGTCTGACATGAACATGCCTTCACATATTACTAGGGTAGGGGGAGGAGAAGCTGTGCTGCGTGTCTATACCAGTAATAAGTCCTGTAGCGGTTTATGAACACTTGGCCCCTGGGTGTCTCTTCATTAATTTTAACTGCAAAATCAAACCTGAAACTTTGTTTCCCTCCAGCCCTACCCTTATAATAAGAATAAAAAGCCTTTGAGAAAGAAAGAGAGTAACCTAATTTTGCAAAATTCTTCCCAAATAGAAAATCAATAGGTGCCTTTCCAGAAGCAATTCTGCAGAAATAACGCTGAGATCATAAATAGTTCATGGCTAGTTTGTGTCCAATGATAACCGTATTTGTCTGAAAGTAAAAATCAATGCTGCTTTATTGATGTTGGGAAGATAAAGGGGCCATCGTGCTTGAAAACCTCTTTTATACAATTTGCGACACTAATAGTAGTAATGAAAAGAATATATATAACAGACCACTCAATACACATTGGGGTTGTGAGTTTATATATAATATGTAAATCATCTAATAATTACAAAGACAAAATGCAATACTGTAAGCACAGAAAGTATGTCGAAGTTACAACACAGCTCTTAGTGATTTAGAGAATTTGGGTTTAACTCAATGCAAACACTCTTGCATACGTCCATGTAATATAGTTGCCAAGACAGGGGTTTAAGCAGGGGCATGTGAATAAGATGCCAAAGTGTAATAATGTGCCTGGCTGTGCACATTTGCTAAGCAGATCATTGGAAGCTACTGTATTTGTCACTGGAACAACCATCTTGGTGCTACAGTATATCATGGGCTGGCAATCACGGGCCTTCTTAGAGCCTTTGCAGTGCTGATTAGAGATGAGTGAAACTTTGTGCAAATTGAGTTTCGGGAGGAAACAGGCCATTCTGCAAACATGTGAATTCCAGCAATAAAATTGTTGAGTTTTGTTTCTTTGTTTCGCATTTTGCAGTATTTATAGTCTATTGATAAGACTGGGATAATAGTGGAGAATTTATTTTGCTGAATTATGTTCATGAGGCAGAAATGGTAACAGATAAGGACAAATTCCGCTAGTAAAATGTGCAGACTGACATTACCTATTGCAGGGGTGAACAGTTTAGAAAATGTTGCTCAACTCTAAGGGTATATTTATTTAAAATATGTGGTCTGCCTCCAAATAGTAAGATTTCTTATTGGTGCATATCACGTCATTAAGGATTATTTATTCAGCAAGATGTACCAATTTTAATTATCTGATAGGGGCCCTTGTCCCAGCAATCAGCAAGAAGTAAAGTGATCGCACCGACATTCACTTTCCTTCTACCTATAGACCCCATGCTGCTTTGCTTCTGTGCATGTATGGCATTCTAGCTGCACATTCACAATGCAGCCAAAGCCACAGTGCGCTTCCGGACCTCCTGTAGCCCACCGGAGAGGGATTTCAAGATCCCTCTCTGGCAGGGCAGCCATATTGCAGGTAATGGGCTAGTGTTAGCCAATGCAGGCATAATCGGCAAAGCTATGGGGACAGCTGCTGCAGGATCTGGCGGATGGAAAGCTTTCCTATATGGTACAGTTAAGGAATACTTAATTCTGCCCTTAAACATGCAGAAACAACAGTTTAAGAAAATTTGAAGGGCATAATTGGTTAATAAATAGGCCTGTTGATCTCAGATTTTGATGGTTATCTCTGTGAGGAAAGCACTATCATGGTTCATTTCAAAAACTGAAGTGGCTATCCTCTGTTTGGAGACAGTACTAGGTCATCTTCACAGTGATTAATGCCCTAAACCATCAATCACAGGTTGATTTTGCCTTTTAAATGACTGCTACTTTAAAACATCTGGCAGTCTCACATGGGACTCGCCGATGCTTGAAGTCTGCAGCCTATTACAGATAGCCCTTAGTCTCCTGGGTGTATGCAAGACTCCTGAATTTCAGGGAGGTATTTCTGTCTCCTGGGAAGTCAGGTGACTATCCTCAGTGAAGTGGGCAGTGGTTTGATAATTTAAATCATGTAATCACCAATTCATGGAATTACGCCTCGGTGGCTGGGCCAAAATGACCAAGATGGCCAAGATGACTCGGATCACATTGCCATGTCCCTTACACTTGCCTTTTGGACTTCCCCTCAGGGATCTCCTGGAGGAGACCTCCCTGAAGCCAGTATGCCCTATCTTTATAAATTGAACTGACCGAAAATGTAGTGTCCAGGGTGTGTCGCTGATTGTTGGAGGAACTGGTTATGATGGGGGCAGCTGTACACTACCCCAATCTCCCATAATACACAGCTGCCTCACACTCTTGATTGGTGTAATAAGATAAATTAAGCAGTACTGTATTTCACAAATAATATTTACAGGTTTTATTAAATGAAAGGGGTGGTTCTAACGTGATTAGAGGTTAGACTTTCATATAGCATTTACACTTATGTACAGTGCTCCTCTGGGATTTTTATAAAATATGTTTTTATGACAGGGCAACATTTATATTTTGTGGCTTTATATATGGTGCCCACATTATAAAATAACACATGTTGCTCGGTAATAAAAATATTTATTTTTACATTGACAAGCAAATAATATTGCTCTTTAATATAATTAATAAATAATGTTGCTCTCTTAATAAAAATAAACATTAATTTAGCGATATTTTAATAAAATACCATTGCCCCAATTAGAGTATTATTAATATTATTTGCCTCTTTATGCTGTTTTGTCTGTCCCCTCCTCCCGCCCATCATTTGTAAACCTCCTTTCAAACCGCTGGCAAAACCACCATTTAGTAAATTTACCTCTAGGACTATTTATCATCAATCCCCTTAATGAGCGAAAAAAACAATGATCTATTGTCAATATTTATAGAAAGAAATGAACAATCAAAAGCATTGTTCCCATCAGCGGCGGCTCCTACCCTCTTTGATGAGGGGGGCTGCAGCTGTTGAAAACGAAAGGGTCACTCACCGGCTCCTGCCTCCACTCCTCCTGGCTGGGTTCCGGCACCTACGCAATCGATCTGTCACCGGCTTCCAAAGAGCTGCATTGTCTGCAGCCCCAAGGAGCCGCCTAAGGCTGGTGGAAAGGCAGAGTAGTAGCTTCCTCCTGGAAGCTGCTCTCTGCTAATAGTAGCCTGGACTGGTAGTCCCAGGGAGAGGAGACACCTCCCCCTGGGGCTGCCTGTTGTATATGTGACTGACAGGTGGCGCTTCCAATAGGAAGCCACTGCCAGTCACAGTATAGCCAGTGCAGTCACGGACTGCACTGACTACACTGAGGTGGTGGATTTTGCTGGGGGGGCTGCAGCCTCGCAAAATCCGCCACTGGTTCCCATGCATGGGAATAGTACAGTATGGGTACAGAGATAACTAGCAATAGAACATTAGAAAACACAGTTATAGCTAGCGGTAACCCAGATAGTATATAGGGTAAAGCTAAAATAGGCAATATCAGTAATGAAAAACCCTGTTTTCACTGGCAAAAGTGTTTGTCTTTTGATGAGCAGGATTCTATGATAGCGAGGACAGGTCAAGGTATGACTGTATCATGATCTGAGGAGGTAAAGAGAGGAAAGTGGGAAATTACAGCCTGAAGTTTAAATGGTGGAAGCCGCAAGATTCCCCTCAAGCACAAAGTAGTGAACTGGTGCAGGAAAGCTGTGAAACTCACCACTATATGAAGAGAAGTTCATGAATACAGCCAGTGTGTAGTTCTTATAATAATCTATTCATCTATTTTATTCTATACGCATTTTCTCTCCAGGGAGCAAGATGGGTAATGATTGCCTTCCCTGCACCTCAACTAGGCAAGATCACTTGTCATAACGATACCATAACCAAAGCTACCTGACTTGCTATGCTGCATTGAAGTCTGAATGTTGTTATACTGTACATATGGAAATTGTCAAGTGGTTAAACTGAAAGTTAAAACCTGTATATTGTGAAGATAAAAATAATATACCTTAGATGATTGATATTTTTATGCTCTAAATCTGTACAACATGTTGTCTTGTCTTTTCTATCCTCTTATTAAAGAAGACATTTTCAAATGACTATTTAGGAGGGCAATAACCATGAAATCACCAGTCGCCATAGCAAAATATGGGGTATGAAGAGTATGGGGTATGAAGAGTATGGGGTATGATGAGTGGGGGCTGATGTAGCGGATGGACCAGCATTATAGAGGTCACATCCTGTGATGGTTATAGTGTCGCCCCTGGTGGTGATACTCTATCATGCATCACTCTGTGGCAATTCATACACCACAGATCAGGTAGATGGCTTGTGGTTTCCTGGATAACAGAGATTGTCTGTAGAGATTGGTAGACATATACACAATAATAAGGCAAATGACAGAAAGCAAGCATATCTTTGTGTAATGTGTCATATCTCAGTCCACTGTTAGTGTCTGTTTGTAATGGAGGGAAACACATTATTTATTACATCATTAAAGTTTAACAAATCAGCAACAGGAAATCAGAGTAAGCATAAACAATGAATTTTATCTCACATGTGAACTTATTATTTATTAGTTTATTTGTCTTTTAAGCTGTTTGAAGCATGTCTAATCTCAATACGGCAGCTGCATGTACTCATGCAGAAAACATATGTCCTCCTTATGTACTGTAGAAATAAATGTAAATATGACCTTATAAGATTCTAGTTTCTGTAACTGATCATTTTCAATTTCAAAATAAATATACATTTAATTTGAAATAAATTGGCAAATCTGTCCCAGGTTAGGAGTTATGTACATAACACAGAATGTTACAATGTAGCAATGCAGTAGCAAACATTGAAATCATTTACATTCTTAGACCTGGTATCTAAGGGAGTTATCAGGACCTAGTCATTTGTGTTCTCCTATTAACATCTGTCAGAATGTTTGAACGGAGGTCAGACGGCTTAATCTGGCATATGTAATCATTGTGTCTTTTGGGTAATCACCAGATCAATCCAGGGTCCTGTTAATAAGCACAGGTGACAGATTTTAATATTATGAGGCTTTACATAGTGCTATAGCTTCTACAAATCACAGTATACTAGGAGACCAATGTCTGCTAAAGCTGAGTTCTTCAAAACCTTGAGTAAAATACTGTATGCTTTGCGCCATGGTTATGTGCAGGCCTACTGCCGGGTCCTTAGCCCCATGCAAATAGGCCCTCTCACATGGTCAGAGTCCCACATTCTAACCAACATTAAGATCACCAGTAAATTAGACTAATTCAGGGCTGCAGAAGTTGACAGTACTAATTGCATATTGTATGATAGGACAGACAAGTTTCTGGCCTTAGTAACAAGAAAAACGGGAATTCTTATACAGTGCTACACCTGAAAGTGAGCAGCTAACAGTCAGATCTCAGTCCCCCCAAGGACTAATAAACTTTGAACTAAAAAATTGAAAAACTGACACAAGCGCTACCTCTTTAACCAAAAAAGTTCATGATAGATGATGATAAAGATGGTAGAATTACTTATGTAACTATGTCTGGTACATTGAAAACAATCATAAGGTGTACACTATTTATTGACATGGAACATATAAGTATAAAACACAATACATATGACACATAAAAACTTCAGCTTGGTAACTCTGATGTAAATAACTATGTCACCAAGAAATCACAGATGCATGACATATATAATACATATAAGTCCAATCCCGGTGTTTATAATATAAGGTGGCTGCTTTACCAGAATTATGCAGGTCATGGGCATAGGTGTAAAAAATTGCGGAGAGGTAGTCCGGGTCCCTCAAATCCACAGGTCCATTGATTCTCCACAATCCTGGTGCTGCAGTAGTTCTAACTCCCTCCTGCCAACGCGTTTCCGTACTCCGTGTACCTTTATCAAGGCCTGGAGGTATAGATGATTGGGTTCTCTTAAATACCCCCTTTGATTATGACTTCCGGTTTCGGTTATCGCGGACCGGAAGTGGTCGCCCGTTTCTAATTGCAGTCCCTCTAAAACATTCTGTATATCCTCCCAGCTTGAAAGCAGCATGTAGAGATGTTCTTGTTTATTCCGAAGATTCCCTTTCTTTATTATCTATGAACGCTTGTTTATAGCGTCAAACCGGAAGTTCGAGTCGTCAAACCGGAAGTGACGGCATCGAGGGTTACGGAAAACCATGTCCCAGGAAATATGGAGCGTGAAATTAGTTCCACATCATAATAGGCTGGGACAGCAGCTATAAAAAGGGCTGTGCAGATCAGATTGTCTCCTGTGCGTAGGTAGATCGAGGAGACAATGGACCTGTGGATTTGAGGGACCCAGACTACCTCTCCGCAATTTTTTACACCTATGCCCATGACCTGCATAATTCTGGTAAAGCAGCCACCTTATATTATAAACACCGGGATTGGACTTATATGTATTATATATGTCATGCATCTGTGATTTCTTGGTGACATAGTTATTTACATCAGAGTTACCAAGCTGAAGTTTTTATGTGTCATATGTATTGTGTTTTATACTTATATGTTCCATGTCAATAAATAGTGTACACCTTATGATTGTTTTCAATGTACCAGACATAGTTACATAAGTAATTCTACCATCTTTATCATCATCTATCATGAACTTTTTTGGTTAAAGAGGTAGCGCTTGTGTCAGTTTTTCAATTTTTTAGTTCAAAGTTTCTGGCCTTAGAAACTTTGAAATGTGCTGGCTTGGATTGTAAAGTTCTTCAGAAAGTAAGACCGGGTTAGTAAAAAACATATTGTGGTGGTGCACATCTAATATGAAAGTTTTCCTCCCAACTCGCAGGGAACCCTGATTCCAACATAATCCATTTTGGTTGTGCTGCATTAAGCAAAATAAGCATGCGTAGGGCTGGTGAGGGGGCGGTGCAGAAAGCCTGCTGCCATGCAGAGGTTTTTGGGCACTTACCTCTACTACTACAGTAGCTCGCACCTTCAGGCTGTTGTCACTCTCCGGGTGGATGGTCCTGGGATCCAGAAGGACCTATGGTAGGAAATACGGGCTAAAACATGATGACCTCCACTGGGATCAGTGGTTGGTCATCATTGGCACTTTTAGCCTCAGACTGTTTACACCGACGTGCCAAGCACAAGGGTGCAACCAGGATGTAAATGCCCGAAGGGAGAGGGGTAGGGACAATGTACAATGCAGACTACAGACAACATGAATTACACTCACCAATGCACCGTGGTCCCCTTGATAGGTGGCTGATCTTGACCACACTCTGCAACAAAGCACACCAACAACGCCCCCTGTGCAGCGGTATGCTCGCTACTGACTAACTCCAAGCACAAGAGGTGGCTACCCGCTATATCCCACATCTTTTTACCTCCAAATGCATCTTATTCGTACAATGATGCGAAGAGATAGCACAAGCAACTTCTGCTGATTAAAATGATATGCGGCATGCCGATGTTCTCTGAGCGAGTGCGGGTGTATCTGCATGCGAAATGCTATGTTACACTGTCAGCGGCTGTAACACTGTAACATAGTGTTTAGCATGCAGATACAGCCGCAAACGCACAGAGAACATAGGCATGCTGCATATCATTGTAATCAGTAGAAGCTGCGTGTGCTCTTTGCATCGTTGAGCGTATAAGACGCATTTGAAAGTAAAACAACGCACAAAAAGAATCTCAGCGCTACTGAGTCACTCCACGGCATGGCGCAACTAGAAGGGCTGTTTAGTACGCCAGAAGGCTAGATGTATGTGTACCCATCTGTATATATATATATATATATTTTCAGTATATATATATGACACGGCAAAACAAGAATATAGATATAGAGCACAGCACACAATGAGTATATGTACACCTATGCAGGGACTACCACCCCCTTGACTTTACCGGGCCAAATGCCCCTTTTAGCCAAGCACCCTTCCTTTTGGCTGGAGCCCAGTGCCCACCTATCTGCCTATGTAGGGCCTGGTGCCCTTAGTTTAACTGGGCCTGGCACCCACCTATCTAGGGCCTAGCACCCTTCTGTCTAAGGCCTAGTGTCCTTCTATGTAGGGCCCCTTTCTGCCCTGGGGCCTAGTGCCCCTTGTGTAGGGCCTAATGTCCTTCTGTCACGGGCCTAGGGCCTGCCTGTCTAGGGCCAAGTGCCCGAGCCCTGTTGCCCCAGTTTGGGCCTATACATGTCCTAGAGCGTACAGCCTCCTGGTGCCCTTAGGCCTATTGCCTGCCTAATATAGCTTTTCAACAACAATATGGGGCCTAATGCCCCCTTATGTCCCCACAGGCTTAGTGCCTGACTGTGTAGCCCCAGGCCTAATGCCTGCTGGTGCCCACGGGCCTTGTGCCAGGGTCCTGGTGGTCTAGGGAGCTCCGACCTTACCTGTTCCATGGTCTTCAGCTGTACCAGGCGGGATCCAGCCACCTGGCCAGTCTCCATGCAGTTCTTCTGAGGGTTAATACCGTCAAGGCTTCCCGCCATCTTCATCTGGGGAGCAGTGGCCAGTGTGTGCTCTTTTACATCGCACACAGCTTCCAGTGGCCATCAGCTCTACCGTCTTCACCTGATGGGCGGCAGCCTGTTTAAGCTCTTCTTCCTTGATTGCCATCCTCCAGGGCTTCCGGCGTATTTTTCCCTCTTCTTTCTTCAGGAACTTTTCCTCGCTGCTTCGCAGTCGCTGGACTGCCTCTCCGTACCTCATGCTGGCTGTTATAAGCCTGCACAAAGGGACTGGACAATGATACAGCTTACCATGATTGGCTGCACAGTTTGGGCATGAGAGAGCTACAGATGCCAGATTTCCTACACTGCAGGACCTTGGCATGAAACTGTAACCAGTACAGTTGGTGGTTTTGACTGTTGTGGCAAGTACCTTCTGATTCACAGAGCCTGGACTTGTTGCAAACACAGTGAGTGTCATGAATCGCAGATCCTTGAACATGGTATTTTTACAGGTACCAGTGGTTGAGAGTTTTAAAGGTGCCATTCATGGAGAGTATAAACTGAACCACATGGGCATGAAGCAATTAAATTTGTCACTATTAAGTCCTGAATCACAGACCCTGGCATTTAATCCTCACAATTCTACTAGTAGAGGAGGGTTATTGTTAAATATAGACTGTTGGCTTAATTATGCTTTAATACTTCCAACATAGCACAAACATTGTCAGTTTGAAAACAGCATCTGGAGGGAGCTCAAGACATTAGCCAAACACGTGGACCTGAGCTCAGAGCAACAGTTCAAGGGTTGTGGTCATAAACCAATTCAATTAGTAGCTAGTTATAATCCAGGTGTTAAATGCATCTCAACAGTTCAGAGTTTTATGAAACATTTCTTATTTTCTAGGGCCAAATGGATGTGACTTGTCAGAAACATGCCTCGGTCTCACTGGAAAAATATGGAACATGCAGAGCGATTTAGAAATGCCATGGTGTAGTAGGCTCTTGGCCACCCGCTGGCTGTTCACACAGCTTTAGTAACAGCTAGTTTTACATTACAATCTAGAACCTGTGAGCACGTTGGCCAATAGCAAGCTACTGGTTTGACCAGTCACCTGATCCACATGACCTATAGGCCAGCTCAGCACATCCTTAGGACACATAGGCTCGCCTGAATAGCAAGCCTTATACCCAGAAGTGGTAAAATTTACTTAAGGCTGATGCCTTGGGGCCCAGCAGTGGCAGATTATAAGGGGGGCAACCTCATAATCTGCCACTGCTGGGCCCCCAAGGCGTGTTCAGACTCAAGTAAGTTTTACACTCCTCTTGACCTTTTGGTAAATATAGGACTTGGGGCATGATTCAGTACAGATTGCAACTGCGATTGCAATAGTGATTACGCACGCAGTCTCACTGCGAAGATATGCTAATCCTCTGCGATCGCTATGCCATTGCAGCACAACATAAGGATGCCCACCTTACCTTACACACATCCGTAATACTTAGCAAGACTGTGAAACCATCGGTAACATCGAGTACAATCGCAGCCTCACGCACACTTGCACAAGCTCTGACCTTACTCAGAAATTGCTAACCTCATCGCACGCAGTGAGTACTCAAGCCTCGTATGGCATTGCAGTGGATAATTTATGCATGCCCCTGCAATGGCGTTCAAACGCACTGGAACGCTTGCGTTTCGCTGACCAACCCCCTGTCACCACCCTCAAACAGTACTTCCTGTCAATCACTCTGCGATGTGTCTACATAGTCACTGCAATCGCAGTTTCGATCACTGTGGAGTGTTCGCGCGCGTGCACTGTGATGCATATGCATGCGCAGAACGCAACAATCAGCCGATTGCGTGAGTAATCGCAGTTGCGATCCTTGCTGAATCAGGCCCGTGGTATCTTGAATGCTGACAGATATTCCATTATCCTTTCCTGCTCCACTTGCTTATTTATAATCTGGATCAAATACATTGCTTAATACCAGATACATTTATAATTCTTGTAACAAATGAAAAATTATTGTAAAATATGCAAGATATTTAATATTTATTTATTAGATATTTCAAATGTATAGCCTATAAGTGAAACTGAATACTACAGTACAGCTCTAAAGTAATTTGACAAATTGGTTTTCACACATCGAGTTGGCAACAGTGGTACAATCATCTGAGATGACACACAAAAGCATATTGGAAGTATACACATTTCACCTCATTACCAAGGGCTTCAGGGCCTGATTCAGACCCGCTCGCGAGCGCTGAGCGCTCGCAAGCGGGTCGATGTTGGCCCAGTGTGCATGCGCACGACTGGTCTCGCTACAAACGGGGCGTGCTGTCGATGTTGAGTGACAGCACGCCCCCCACTGGTGATGTCAGCGTGGCTGCCCAGATGGAGGCGTTCCCATGGGGGCATCTAGGGCCGGCCCCACTGACATCACAAGTGATGTCAGTGGGTGGACTTCTTGCTCTGTAAGAGCAAGAAGTCCACTGGGACTTGCGGCAACGAGACCCTACCACAAGGGTCTCATCGCAAGTCAGATGGTCGCGATGGTCTTGACCATCGTGACCATCTTCCTGGCCGCTCGCTATAGCTGTGGGTGGTCACCCACAGCTATACGAGCGGCCGAGAGGCCGCTTTAAAATTAAGAAGGACAGCCCTGATTCAGAGCGAGCCCTGATTTATAGTTCTTAACACTATGTAAAGGTATCATGGATTGTTTGCTTACAGAGAAATCTTAGATATACAAATTCTACCATTTGCAAAATAGAACATGCACTGAAAATGGATCTTCCAGAAAATACATCATTTCAAAACACTGGGCCTGATTCAGACCCGCTCGCAAGCGCATTGCGCTCGCAAGCGGGTCGATGGTGGTCCAGTGCGCACGCTCGGCATGCGCGAGCCCCGTAGCGAGTGAGACCTTCACTCGCTCCGGAGCTCGCAGCAAAATGGGGTGGCTGTCGATGTTGATCGACAGCTCACCCCGTTTTGTAGGAGGGTAGGGGGGGTGGCTGAACAAACGGAGGCGTTCCCGAAGGAATGCCTGCGGTTTGTGGGCATCCCTACTGACATCACTCGTGATGTCAGTAGTGGACTTCCGGCTCTATTAGAGCTGGAAGTCCACTTGGCATTGCAAGTGCCGAGACCCTACCACAAGGGTCTCCTCGCAATGCCGATGGTTGCGATAATCGCGACCATCTCCTGCCCGCTCGCACTAGCTGTGGGTGGGCACCCACAGCTTAGCGAGCGGACAGGTAAAAATAAAAAATAAAATACTCCCCGCCATGATTCAGAGCGTGCGCTCGCAAATAGTGAGCAGCTCTGAATCAGACCCACTGTTCCCAGGACTACTTCCACAAAAAGAGAATCAATCCCAACTTAAATCCCATTGATCACTTGTGGGAAGAGCTAGACAGGCATGTAAGGACCAATGAGTACTCAAACCAGGACACTTTTTTCCATGCTTCACAGAAGAAATGGACAAATATTCCCCAGGAATATTTACTCAGTCTTGTGGAATCTATGCTCCGATGCTGCCAGGCTATGGTATCAGTAAACGTTTTTGTAACAAAGTACTAGTCTTGAAATATGTCATTTTGTGTTGCACACTAAGAATTGAATGAAAGGTTTTGTACTGTCAGAACACTTATGAGCCTCAGGATATTGTTTTTTCTTTATTATCATATACACAAAGGGTCTGATTCTGATTCGGACTCAATGGCGTTCATGTGCCTCTTTTGCCGGGCGTCCTTCACCAGTGTACAGCCGTGTGATTGAATGTGCAAGACTGAGACACACACTTTGAGTGTCTTTAGATGCTGAAATACCGCTTGGTGTGTCATTAGAAGCAACCATTGGCCGTCCATCGAAACTTCCACCAGTCCTATGGTAGGTGCAGATTCTCCATCTTAATGTGACCCCCAGTGGGAGTGATTAAGCATCTGTGTATACAAGCACTTCAGCGACACTCCCATAGCATACCCACAGGACAGACCATCTTTGTGCATCTACATAGTCACCTCCCTGTCACCGCCCAGGAACGTATATTTTTAGTACACATTTGTATGAATGCATCTTAAATCATCACTGTACAGATGTGCTCTCTTACATCCTTGCCGATCGCGCTACAAACGTGCGCTTGCTATGCTATTGCCCACAGCAGCATATGACTCGTGGGTGCGAACGCAGTGCGCGTATCCGCTTGAGGGCGCACGCCTCGTGCCATATGTGGTGCGATTTGCCGCGTACGCAGCAAAGATGCAAGAGGACACGTGTAACCGCACAAACACAATCGGAAGCCATGAACAGTGCAACTTGCTCAGTGAAAAAAAAATGGCTGAGCTGCATCCATCATCAATATAGCATGCTGCTCAGAATGCAAAGACTGCAGTGATTCATTGTGTTACCAATTTTTATTATTTTGTACTAAGTTTATAAAATGATAAGTGGCATTTACAGAAAACGATCTGTCAAAAGCACTTCTGTATTTCTGTCTGGCCTGGTCTGCAGACTGAGGGCCTGATACAGAGCCGCTCGTAAGCTCTGAGCGATGTTCGCACAACTGCGCATGGGTATGGGTCATAATGCGCATGCGCAAACCAGTCATTGCGGTTGGAAATCGCGCGCTCGCAAAACAGTGGGGGGCTGCTAATTTGATTGACAGAATGTACCGTTTGTGGGTGGCAACAGGGGAAGGTGCTTGAAAATGGGGGAGTGGCGATCCGAACGCAGGCGTGCCAAATGGTCAAAAGGGCGTTTAATGGGAGTGCATAATTAGTAAAGGAGCGTCATCGACCACGTCACTTGGTTTTCTTTTAGCCTGAACTGCTCGCAGTGATAGCGGTAGGAAAAACCTACCACAAGCACTGTGAGCAGTTCAGATGCCGTTCGATGTACCTGATTAATCTAATGCATACCGGAGATGATGTGTGATGCGAACGGCAAAGGGGCGTCTTTACAAAATAGCGAGCGCATTTTTCGTTCGCTCCCTCAGACATAGAGGCGTCAACAAACCGCAAAGAGCGAGCGCTCAATTTAAATAGCCGGCCCCTTTTTTGGAACGACTGTCCACAAATAGCGTCCGGCTCTGAATCAGGCCCTGGCTCTGAATCAGGCCCTGAAGTCAATGCAAAAATGGTGCGGTGGCCATTTTCCCAGAGATTTGCGCATGTGCAGTAAGGAAGTCTCCGGGAACAAGCGTGAGATTATTCATAAAGTTTAACTTCCAAAGTAAACAACTAAAATTGTTTAAGAACTACAACACCCAGACTACTCATCTAGTCTGTACATGGCTATGACTTCTGGGATGTGTAGTCTATCAATCTTTTATCCACTTAGAGAGGAAGCTTTGCTACCAATTAATAATGTGACTTGCATTACTCATCTAGAATCCTTTGTATTTTCTTTATTCCATGAGTACATTTTTTCTGTGTTTTTTTTGTTTAGTACATAGGGTGCAGCTGCTGGCAGTGCCCAATTATCCTCGCCCTATATAGACACGTGATGGGGTCAACCTCAGTCATTCTAGGCACTTTCAGCTTGGCTTTCCCTTCTATCGTACATCAATTCCCCTGGCCTGGCTCGCTGCCAGTCCTAACCCGCCAAGGAACTGAGAGACGAACACAATCAATGAATCATCCCTAATAATTACATTTAGCTAATGAAAATGTATGTAATTGATATTTTATAACTATTTTTGGAAGTTGAGGACTTTAATGGTATTGATCTGCAACTGAGGAGCTTTGCTTTCCATTATCTGTTGGAGGCAGCTAGAGAGTGTCCACTCAGACAGCCACACTCTACCTGATGGTTAACCCGCTCACAACCAAGGCATGCAATGGCAGCCTTGGTGACAATAGGGATTAACCCATTGTTTTTCAAATGTCTATTAAAACATAATGGTGCTGCTGTAAAGACCTACAGAGACTTAGCTATTTACGCATTAATTACTGCTGTGAGATGAAACCTGAGTTATGTAACAAGTAGATATAGTTTGATAACAGACACCATGGGCGAGCTGGAGTAGCTGTTGGAATACATGCAAGTTTTCTGGTATTTTTAAAGCAGCAAGAATGTTAAAGGCAAAAGCAGCCTACAGTATTTTAAAGTACGGAAATACTTGCATGTATTCCCGCAGCGGCTCTGGCTCGCACTCTATTACATTTAGCCCCATATCTGTTTTTATTAAACCACAACAAAAGAAGGGCAGAAAAACTATAAAGATCCTATAAAATAATTAGATATTTCGAAGAATTTACTTAAAAGGTCAGAGGGACTTTAACAGACCACAAAAAAAATACATAAAGGAAACAATGGCACGGCCGCCATTTTCCTGGAGATGTGCACGTGCGCAGTAGAGAAATCACCTTGAGCATGATGTGAGTGCCATGTTCACAGAAACTTGCGCATGCACAGTAGACTCTGGCACAATGCTAGAGTGAATTTATATAACTAAGCAATGGTATTAAACTGACAATTACAACATTGTTAGGATTACCAGGCTTCTTACGCTGACAGCGGCAGCCCGGCAAGGGTGAAAATCCCAATCCTTCCCTTGGTAAGTATCGCTAACATAATTTGCCCCCTAACCCTCCCTTAGGGGTGCCTAACCTAATCCCCCCTCTAAGTGCCTAAACCTAACCCCCCCCTTCCCCGCCGCCTGAACCTAAATCCCCCGGGGAGTGCCTAACCCTAACCCTCCCTTCCCCTAGTCTAACCCTAACCTCCCGGGGGGGTGCCTAACCCTAAGTCCCCCCCGGGAGCCCTAAACCTAACCCTCCCCCTCCTGCAGCTGTCCGCGCCCGGCATCACTTCGATCGGGATGCCGGGCGTCAGTCTTCCGGCATCTGGTTAATGACAGGCGTCTAGATTTAGATGCCTGTCATTAGTACCACGCCAGGATTAGGATGTCTGGAAGCCAGCGGTTGGGATTTAGCCCATCGGCTTCCAAACTACATCCCCTTACGCTGGAGCAAATGCCATCAAGGGGCACACTCCAGCTACATATGGATAGGGTAACTGGAGTATGGAATTTTATGGAGTATGGAGTATGGAGCAGGATTTTTTGTCAGAAGAATTTATGAGATGCACCCAAGCCTTGTTCCCCATCAGTGCCATACTGTCAGTAAAGTGTTCACTGCTGCAATGCTGTATAGTGTTTTATAATGCTGGGGGCTTCAATCTTTTGAGGAGTCATGTGAGGTTTGATGCTTTAAATTGAAATAAATGATGCTTAATAGTCAAAATCGGTCAAATGCAAACTGATATTCCATTGTATTACACCCAATATGTTTTTTCCATATTTACAGATTATCAAAACTACAATATTGAAAAAGGGTTTCTTGGTACAGTCTGTTTGAGGATAAGTAAACCACTTCAGATCGCCTGGAAATTCTTTTCCTAGAATATGACTGGTGTTCTGTGACTTAGGAAGATTTGTAGTTTCAAAACAATTGTCCAAGAATTGGGGGTAGGCTAAAGAATGGATGAACAAATGATCTCATCCAATCAATTCATCCCTATATGTAACAGTTAAGGTACTACAATCTATTTTTTGTCCTCCATGCTATTTTTGGGTTTATGAATTTTCTCTACAGTGTCCTGTAGACATACTGACAAGAATAAAAACATCCACCATCAACATAATTATCTTCAATTCTGAGAAATTTCTGAAATATATTTACAGTATAAGTGACTACTATATTTATGTAAACCTGCATTTTCAATGTATAGGTTGTACTGTATATTAAATATACCAATCCCTTATAAAATTCAGAGCCGACTTGGACTATTCTCACTTAACGCTCTCTTACGTCATCAAACTTGAATCCCATACTTGCCTACTCGCCCAGAATTCCTGGGAGACTCCAGAGAGTGTAGACAAGCCTCCCGGGAGACTGATAGCGTGATCTGAGGTGAATTATATCACCCTGGTTCCACCACCCACTACACCATTCCAAATTCATAGCATGATGCATGCCTGGGCTTCAGCTTTAACTCGGATGGGATTGTAAACAAGTATGATCACCTCATATGGTGGGATGCCACAACACTACCCTGATTGTTCTATCTATGAAAGGATGATAATTAACCCAATACTGCAACAAAAATGGCAAGATAATGTTTTCTGCTATTTTTCACAGGATTCCACCCCGGCGGTGGCTACCACAACATATCCATCACTGGCGTTCTGAGGGCACATTTAAGAATGGTCTCATGATGGAAAAATTGGGAGGTGGTGAAGTATACTTGCCTAGTTTTGAAAAAGCATTTCAGGGAGATTGTGAAAGCAACACATATGAGCGCAGTTTGCTACTATTTCAAGGAGTCTCCCTGACAATCAGGGAAAGTATGCAGTAAAACAATAAATGCTGTATTTAATTAAATAAAGGATCTTTTCATAAGCAAATCTACTGATAAAAACATATATTTATTTCTCACATTTTTTACTTAAAAAAAATAAAAAATTAATTGGGAAATTGCAAAAAACTGTCTATTGCAGTATGATAATAAATGGTCCCCTGAAACTTGTACATTAGTTGGCCTTTATATTTTCAGTGTAAGAATATGTTTCTTTGTTATAGCACTGCGGAAATACACCAATAAGTTGTGTGCATGTAAATGGATTTAGTGAAATGACACATAACAAGAAAATATCATTGTTTCTTCCCCAAACAGAACTAAGGGCCTGCTTCATATCCGCTCGCAAGCGGGTCGATGGTCAAACTTCACTCACTCCGGAGCTCGCTACAAAACGGGGCGGATGTCAATGTTGATTGACAGCTCGCCCCGTTTTGTAGGCGGGGAGGGGGGGATGGCTGGGCAAACGGAGGCGTTCCCGAAGGAACGCCTGCCGTTCGTGTGCGACCCTACTGACATCATTCGTGATGTCAGTAGTGAACTTCCTGCTCTATTAGAGCAGGAAGTTCACTCGGGCTTGTGGGAACCGAGACCCTACCACAAGGATCTCGTCGCAAGCCCGATGGTCGCGATAATCGCGACCATCGCCAGGCCGCTCGCAAACGCTGTGGGTGGTCACCCACAGCTATGCAAGCGGCCTGGAGGCAGATTTTTAAAATAAAAAATCCGCCCAGATTCAGAGCGAGCGCTCGCAAATAGCGAGCGCCTCTGAATCAGGCCCTAAGACACACAGTTTAGCTTCTAAGATTTAATGCCCATCTGGTACAGACAGGGGCTGATTCTGAGTCCGATGCAGCCACGTCTGTGACTTGTGTGTCCTCATGCACATGCTGCTGCAAAGCCCTTACCTGGTGTATATCCGTGTGTCCGAATGTGCAAGGACTGAGACGTTCACTGTCAGTGTCCATTTACACTAAAATACAGATTGCTGCATCTTTAGATGTACCATCAGTCACACCATCTAAACTTGTACCTTTTGTATGGCAGGTGCAGTTACTCTGTCCGAGTAGGGCCTCCTATGTGAGCGGTTGAGCGTATCTGTATGCAACCACTTTAAGCTACACTCCCATGTACGCTAAGCCACCTCCTAATAACCGCCCAGAAACTCCTATCACATTTCTTAGACTCACTTGCAATGTCCGGCCCTGTGCGCTCGATAACTGGACACAAGCACAGTGCGAATTAAGCTGGATACACACTTGGCCAATGCATACACACTTACCAATCGTTCTGCCAATGTGTCTGCGCTGTCAGTGCTGGCATCACAACTAAGCGGGCATTTGAATTTGCCTACCCGGTCAAGATGTCAATCACCGCAGGGGCCCTGCAGCAAGTGTACGGGCGGTCAGCAGGACACTTGTACATACAGCCAGACGTGCAATATATCTGCAAGATATATATCGGCATCGGCTGTGTTGCAGTGCAGATGCAATGTCTGTGAATGACATCGTCCACAGACATATTGGTCCTCATTCAGACCCGGTCGCAAGCGCTGAACGCTCGCAACCGGGTCAATGTTTAGGCCCTGCGAACGCGCAGCGGCCGCACTGCGCGTGGGCAAGCCCTGGAGCTAGAGAGAAACTCTCTCGCTCCGGAGCTCACTACAAAAGGGCCGGCTGTTGATGTTGATCGACAGCTCGGCCCGTTCTGTAAGCATGGCGTGGGGGTGGTTTCACAAACGGAGGCGTTCCTTAAGGGCCACACTGACATCAGCAGTGATGTCAGTGGGGAGCTTCCTGCTCGATCAGAGCAGGAAGCTCCCTGGGGCTTGCGGTTGCCGAGACCCAACCTTAGGGTCTCGTCGCAAGCACCGATGGTCGCAATGGTCTTGACCATCGCGACCATCAACCTGGTCGGTCGCTAAAGCTTGGGTGGTAACCCACAGCTTAGCTATCAACCAGAAGGCCGCACTTAAAAATACAAGTGGCCGCCCTCATTCAGAATGAGCGCGCGCTTCTTGCGAGCGCCTCTGAATGAGGGCCATTGTCTGTACACATGCGTCGATGCACTGCAGATATGTAAATTGAACAGGCGTTGTATCGGTCAGTGTGGACCCAGCTTTAGACACAAGCTCAGAAAAAATAAATTGCTCCACTGCACAGGGCCACCATCAGGGGGGACTGCCGGGACTGGAGTCCCAGGCCCGGACACTCGGGGGGGCTAATACCCCCCTATAGTATAGTATAGAGAATGGCTGGCATCTGCATCTTCTGCTACCATTGCCTGAAGAAGCTGAGCAGCCACACTGCTTCAGCACTGAGGTGGGGGCGGGGCCCAGCTGCTGATGACTCCTCGCTTAATTAAACCAGTGATCCAAGGAGTCTGAAGTAAGTTGAGTTGCCTGCTTCAGACACCTCTAATCACTGGCTGAGAGAACTGATGAGTCATCAGGAAGATCCGCTCCCACCCCAGTCAGTGCAGTGTTCAGCTTCTCTGGGGACCCTAGCAGCCAGAGTCAGGCATGACAGCACAGCAGAGCAGACTCAGAGGAGCCGACTCCCAGGGTGCAGGACTGAGAAGTTGTTGGCCCTGGACATCTTTCCCTTTCTAACCAATGATATAGGTAAGTTTTGCCCGGTGGGGGGGGCACATTCTTGGTGATGAGGGAGCACAGTGTGGGTGGGATGAGCAAAGGGGGTCACAGTGTGTGTGAGATGAGGGAAGGTGGGGCATACCTCCTACGTACACCGCAATAAAGATTTTCTTGTGAGCCAGCACAGTGTGATGTCAAAGGGGGTGCTAAGGGAACCCTGTCTACTTTGTCAGTCCCGGGCCCCACAATTATGATTACAGCCCTTCCATTGCACCTGACTCAGAATTAGGCCCACAATGAACAACATACAGTTGTGATTTTAAATGTAGGTTGTACAAGTCGATCCCGAACATTAAACGGGCATGGTTTCAATTTAGAACATCTCCAAACAATTCCGGCACTGTATTACTGTATCTTGTATATATAAAAAAGACACCAACAGCTTAAAAGTTTTTACGCGGCCACCCTTGTATGACACCGTAAGGTACCAATGGAAATTCTCCTAATAAATAACAAACTAAGGGGTCTATGTACTAAACAGTGATAAGAGAGAGAGTGAAAAGTGATAAGGTGCCAGCCAGTCAGCTCCCAACTGTCATTTTTCAAACACAGCCTGTGAGATGGCAGTTGGGAGCTGATTGGCTTGCACCTTATCACTTATGGGGCACATCCACTAGACGATCTACTCCCTGTCCAATCTCTAAATGATTTTCCCTTGAATTTTCCCTTGAAATTTTATCTTCCACTCTGAACGATTTGCAAACGATTTGCTAACGATTTGCAAACGATCTAACGATAAAAGATGTCTTTTAAAACTGTGATTGACAGCTTTCATCTATAGTGGGCAGATAATATTTTAGAGGGGTGGGCGTGGCTATAATGAGGGAATAAATAGGTGGCAGCCATTTTACTCATTGCATTTATGCTCTGTGGCTAGTTTGGTTTGGTTTATACTAGGGGTGTGCACTGGCCACTTTTCATGTTTTGTGTTTTGGTTTTGGATCTGGATCTTTCTTCGTGTTTTGGATCTGGATTGGTTTTGCCAAAACCACCCTTCCGTGTTTTGGGTTCTGGGTTTTGTGTTTTGGATCTGAAACAGCTAAAATCACAGAATTTGTGGGTTTTTCTGATCCTATACTATTATTAACCTCAATAACTTTAATTTCCACTCATTTCCAGTCTATTCTGAACACCTCACAATAGTGTTTTTATGTCCAAAAGGTTGCACCAAGGTAGCTGGATGACTATGCTAAGCGACACGAGTGGGCGGCACAAACACGTGGCCCATCTAGGAGTGACACTGCAGTGGCAGACAGGATGGCAGTTTGAAAAACTAGGCCCCAAACAGTGCACAATGCAAAGAAAAAAAAGAGGTGCAAGATGGAATTGTCCTTGGGCCCTCCCACCCACCCTTATGTTGTATAAACAGGACATGCACACTTTAGCAAACCAATCATTTCAGCGCCAGGGTCTGCCACACGACTGTGGCTGAAATGATTGGTTAGTTTGGGCCCCCACAAAACAAGATGGCAATTAATCTGTCCCTGCACAAACTGGCTCTACGGAGGCAAGATGTCGTTCTCATCCTCCTCATCCACCGACTCCTCACCCTCTTCAGTGTTGTGTACATCCTCATCCTCACAGAAAATTAATTCGCTCCCGCTGGAATCCACCACCACAGGTCCCTCTGTACGTTCTGGAGGCTGGTCTCCCTGGAAGAGTTGAAAATTCATTTTTATGAACATCATCTTCTCCACATTTTGTGAAAGCAACCTCCTACGCCTTTCGCTGACAAGATTCCCGGCTGCACTAAACACTCTTTCGGCGTACAAACTGGAGGGGGGACAACTCAGGTAAAATAGAGCCAGTTTGTACTGGGGCCTCCAAATTGCCTCTTTTTCCTGCCAGTACAGGTACGGACTGTCTGACATGCCTACTTGGATGCTGTCACCGATGTAATCCTCCACCATTCTGTCAATGGTGACAGTATCATATGCAGTGACAGTAGACATGTCAGAAATTGTTGGCAGGTCCTTCAGTCCGGACCAGATGTCCAAACTTGGTCCTGCCTGCCCTGCATCACCGCCAGTGGGTTGCTTAGGATACCTAAGCTTTTTTCTGGCAGCCCCAGTTGCGGGAGAAAATGAAGAAGGAGCTGTTGACGTGTCACGTTCCGCTTCAGCTGACAGTGTTTTCACCAGCAGGTCTTTGCACCTCTGCAGGCTTGTGTAGGCCAGAAAGAGCGACACCACATAGGCTTTAAACCTAGGATCGAGCACGGTGGCCAAAATGTAGTGGTCTGATTTCAACAGATTGACCACCCTGGAATCCTGGCAAAGCAAATGAAGGGCTTCATCCACAAGTCCCACATGCCGAGCGGAATCGCTCCGTATTAGCTCCTCCTTCACTTTCTCCAGCTGCTTCTGCAAAAGCCTGATGAGGGGAATGATTTGACTCAAGCTGGCAGTGTCTGAACTGACTTCACGTGTGGCAAGTACGAAGGGCTGGAGAACCTTGCACAACACGGAAATCATTCTCCACTGCGCTTGAGTCAGATGCATACCCCCTCCTTTGCCTATTTCATAGGTGGATGTATAGGCTTGAATGGCCTTTTGCTGCTCCTCCATCCTCTGAAGCATATAGACGGTTGAGTTCCACCGCGTCACAACCTCTTGCTTCAGGTGATGGCGGGGCAGGTTCAAGAGCGTTTGCTGGCGCTCCAGTCTTCGGCACGCAGTCGCTGAATGGCGAAAGTGGTCAGAAATTTTTCGGGCCACCCAAAGCGTCTCATGCATGCCCCTGTCGCTTTTCAGAAAATTCTGCACCACCAAGTTTATTGTGTGAGCAAAACATGGGACGTGCTGGAATTTGCCCAGATGTAATGCCTGCACAATATTGGTGGCGTTGTCAGATATCACAAATCCCCAGGAGAGTCTAAGTGTGGTAAGCCACTGGGCGATGATTTCCCTCAGTTTTTCTAAGAGGTTGTCGGCAGTGTGCCTCTTACTGAAACCGGTGATACACAGCGTAGCCTGCCTTGGAACGAGCTGGCATTTCTGAGATGCTGCTACTGGTGACACTGCTGTTGTTGCTGCGTAAGGTGATACATCTACCCAGTGGGCTGTCACAGTCATATAGTCCTTAGTTTGCCCTGTTCCACTTGTCCACATGTCCGTGGTTAAGTGGACATTGGGTACAACCGCATTTTTCAGGACACTGAGGATACTTTTTCTGACGTTTCTGTACAGTCTCGGTATCGCCTGCCTAGTGAAGTGAAATCTAGATGGGATTTGGAACCAGGGACACACTACCTCCGTCAATTGTCTAAATCCCACTGCACTAATGGTGGATACCGGACGCACGTCTAACACCAACATAGCAGTCAAGGCCTCAGTTATACGTTTTGCTTCAGGATGACTGCTGTCGTACTTCATCCTCCTCGCTAAGGACTGTTGGAGGGTCAATTGTTTAGTAAAAGTAGTGGTGTTCCTACTTCCTCTCTGGGATGATAAACGACTCCCAGCAGCAGCAACAGCAGCAGCGGCAGCAGTAGGCGTAGCAATGCAGGATCCTCCAGAGGAATCCCGGATAGGAGAGTCAGTCATTCCAGTGACATGGCCTGCAGGACTACTTCCGATCCTGACTAAGGAGGAAATTGATGAGGAGGGAGTTGACGGTGTGGTTTGCAGGTGCTTGGATACAACAGGACAACGGGATTTAGGTGTCCCTGGACTGCTTACGGTCTTAGCCAAAGTTTCTGAACTTGACAGTAACTGCAGGTGCCATATAAGGGAGGATGTTCCTAGGTGGTTAACGTCCCTACCCCTACTTATTTCAACTTTACATATGGTACATATGGCAAGACAGTTGTTGTTCGGATTTGGATAGAAATATTGACAGACCAAAGAGCTGGAATGTTTGGTCCTCTGCCCAGGCATGACCGTGATGGGCTTTTTCATCCCACGGACAACAACTGTCTCCCCCGGAGCCTGATTTAAACAAACCACATCACCATCAGAATCCTCCTCGCCAACTTCCTCCTCAGCGCCTGCTACACCAGTATCCTCATCCTGTTGTACTTTAACAGTGACATCTTCAATTTGCATATCAGCAAGTGGACTGTGGGTGCTCCTTTCAGCACTTGCAGGGGGCGTGCAAATGGTGGAAAGAGCCACCTCTTCCCGTCCAGTGCTGGGAAGGTCAGGCATCGCAACCGCCACCACACTTGGACTATCCTTGGGGATTTGTGATATCTTCTTAGAATGCACAGTTCTTCGCTGTGCCTTTGCCAGCTTAACTCGTTTGATTTTTTTAGCGGCAGGAGGGCTTCCATCGTCATGTGAAGCTGAACCACTAGTCATGAACATAGGGAAAGACCTTAGCCGTTCCTTGCCACTCCGTGTCGTAAATGGCATATTGGCAAGTTTACGTTTCTCCTCAGATGATTTAAATGTTTTTTTAAGGTCATTTTCCTGAACTTTGTCATTTGGGATTGTATGTGCCCTCTACTATGAAATTGGGCATCGGCCTTGTCAGATGACGTTGATGGCATGTTATCGTCTATGTCATGACTAGTGGCAGCAGCTTCAGCACTAGGAGGAAGTGGTTCTTGATCTTTCCCTATTTTATTTTTATCGGCGAAAGTTTGGTCCTCCATTTATGTTATATTGATATATACGTGCGGCTAAGGCGCACACAAACACAGAAATAATTTTTTATTTTTGTTGGAGACTAGCGCACTTTGTGGGTTACACCAGCCTTTAAGAAATGAGCCAGCTGGCTCTTTACTTATGGGACACAGGCGCACGCTTGGCGCTGCTCCTTTGTTGATGCACGTGCAGCTACAGTGCACACAATTCACAAAGACAGAAAAAAAAGATTTTTTTATTTTTTGTGGAGCGCACTTTGAGGGTTACACCACCCTTTAACAGACAGACGCACGCTTGTTGCTGCTGCTTTGAGGATGCAGGTGCAGCTACAGCCCACACAATTCACAAAGACAGAAAAAAAAAGGAGAATTTTTTATTTTTTGTGGAGCGCACTTTGAGGGTTACACCACCCTTTAAGCTGGCCCTTTACTTATGGGACACAGGCACACGCTTTTTTATTTTGTTTGGAGTGCACTTTGGGGGTTACAGCACCCTTTAACGGTCAAGCCAGCCGGCCCTTTACTTATGACAGAGGTGCACGCTTGGCGCTACTTTGTTGATGCACGTGCGGCTACTGCGCACACAATTCACAAACACAGAAAATTTTTTTAATTTTTTTTGCACTTGGGTGGAGCACCCCTGATGGACAGAGCACCCCCTGGACAACACTACAGCACCCCTTTAGGACTGGGACACTGCACATGACTTTGGAGTGGACACAGCCCCTATGGACAACTGACTGCACAACACAGTCCAGCCAGCCCCTATGGACTTTGGAGGAGTGGACACAGCCCCTATGGATAACAGCAGCACAGCACAACACAGCCAGCCCCTATGGACTTTGGAGGAGCGGACACAGCCCCTGTGGACAACAGCAGCACAGCACAGCACAACACAGCCAGCCACTATGGACTTTGGAGGAGTGGACACAGCCCCTATGGACAACAGCAGCACAGCACAACACAGTCCAGCCCCTATGGACTTTGGAGGAGTAGACACAGCCCCTATGGACAACAGCAGCACAGCACAACAGTACACTGCACTACACTACACTACACAGCCCAGCCAGACCTAACCCCCACCCCCCCTCTTCACTGTCCACAGCCGAGTGAGAAAATGGCGCCGACGTGGGTACCTTATATAGAATCCCAAACCCGCGAGACCCGGAAGGCGGGATGATGACGTTTTGCCTCGATTTCAGATCCGAGTCAGGCGGGAAAAGTCGAGCCTGACTCGGATCGGCCTCGGATAGGGGGGGTGGCTCAGGGGGGTTCGGATTTCAGAAATCCGAACCCGCTCACCCCTAGTTTATACCTGTTGAACGCTGTTGCATTGCTCATTTGCTGTGGTTTGTTTTTGGCTTGTCTTTAAACAAACTGTACTTATTTCTCTTCCTCATGGATCCTTCTTATCGCTATCATGTGATGACAGCATATGCTGGAGTCGTGCTTTTAGCTGATAGGGAGAGGTCTGAGAGACTGAGAAGGGTGCATTCATGCTGGACCAGGGAGTGGTTGCTGCAGAGGGATACTCTGTCGCACATGCCACTGCTGATGGGACTACGTGAGAACAACCCTGATGACTTCCAAAACTATCTGAGGATGGATGACGTCACCTTCCGGGAGTTATTGAGTTTGGTGACGCCCTATATCGAGAGGCAGGATACGAGGATGCGAAGGGCCATACCCCCTGAGGAGAGGCTGTTTGCTACCCTGCGGTTCCTGGTGACTGGCATATCCCTTGCTGACTTAAAGTTTGGCACATTCATCTCTGCGCAAACTTTAGGTCGCATAATTCCGGAGACCTGTCGAGCCATATTTATGGTTTTGAAGGCTGAGTATTTTAAGGTAATCACATTTTATACTGTTCATTTATTAAGTGATCCAGGAACCCATTACCCCCCTCTCCCCTCAGAAATGATTGTATGTGAAGGACTCCTAGTATACACTAGCAAGTCCCCGCAGTCTGCTCTAATCTGTCACACATCATGTGCTGCCCCTCTAAATGCTGCAGGACCCCACTATTCCCCCCCCGAAATGTGTATGTGCAGGACCCCTCTATCCCCCCCCCTTTGAAATGTGTATGTGCAGTACTCCACTATTCCTCCCCCTGAAATGTGTATGTGCAGGACCCCACTATTCCCCCCCTGAAATGTGTATGTGCAGGACTCCACTATTCCCCCCCCTGAAATGTGTATGTGCAGGACCCCACAATTCCCCCCCTGAAATGTGTATGTGCAGGACCCCACTATTCCCCCCCCCTGAAATGTGTATATGCAGGACTCCACTATTCCCCCCCCTTGAAATGTGTATGTGCAGGACCCCACTATTCCCCCCCCTGAAATGTGTATGTGCAGGACCCCACTATTCCCCCCCCTTGAAATGTGTATGTGCAGGACCCCACTATTCCCCCCCCTTGAAATGTATATGTGCAGGACCCCACTATTCCCCCCCCCTTGAAATGTGTATGTGCAGGACTCCACTATTCCCCCCCCTGAAATGTGTATTTGCAGGACTCAGAGTAATTTTATTTGCTAAAACACACCTCACATACCCTTTTTTAATATTCAGTTTTTAATTTGGAATATAATAGGGTTGATGTATGAAGGCCAAAAGCAGTATCAGCGCACGTTATGTGAGCTGATACCGCTTCTCCCCGATGTATGATTGGGGGTCTGGACGGTAAATGATAGGGGCGCTATGCGCCCTTGTCATTATTGGCGCTGCTATCAACAAGATAGCAGCGCCGAGCATAAGGGCTATGTATGAACGGTCATACCGCATGACCATTCGTCTGGCTGTAGCTGTCGTTATGGACAGCTACAGCCTGGTGCTAGCCTATGCCCACAACAGGGACAGCGCTGTCCCTTCTGGGTCTGCTGCTGGCTCTAGGGCTGCACGTAGGGATCTCACAATACTGGCGAGATCCCGTACATTTTCAGTGGAGCCGGCCGGGACAGAGACACAGTGCATCAGCACTAGGCTGATGAGCTGTGCTCTCTAGCGTTTAGCGCCGGAGGGAGGAGTTAACGCTCCCCCTCTCCATCCGATAAGATGTTCTTGCATCTTATCGGTAGTGCTTCCTGCTTCGCCTCAGAAAAGAGGCGAAGCAGGAAGTGGTATAGGGGCACAGTAAGTCCCGCTACCATACATCTACCCCAAAGTGTTTAACTGTTTTTTTGTGTGTTTTAAATTTTTTTTTTTTTTTAGTTTCCATCTACTGTGGAGGAATGGCAAACAATAGCGCAAGAATTTGAAGATAAGTGGAACTTTCCAAATTGCGGAGGGGCAATTGATGGGAAGCATGTGCGCATTGTCCCACCAGCTAATAGTGGCTCACTCTACTTTAACTATAAAGGTTATTTTAGTCTCGTATTGATGGCAATTGTCAACGCCAACTATGAATTTATTTTTATAGATGTCGATAAAAATGGCCGTGCATCAGACGGTGGATCATTTAAGGACACTCAATTTTACCATCGTATGATATCTGGAGCCCTCAATATACCGCCTGTTTCACAATGCAAGCATCAAATGAACTTTGTGTTTGTAGCTGATGCGGCCTTTGCCTTACAGGAGAATGTAATGAAACCCTCTCCCCAAAGGGGTTTAACCAAAGAGCGGCGTATCTTTAATTATCGCCTTTCAAGGGCTAGGCGTACTGTTGAAAATTCATTTGGCATCATGTGCAGCAGGTTTAGAATTTTCTATACACCTATTAATCTTGAAATTACAAAAATTGAATGGGTAGTAATGGCCTGCTGTGCTCTACACAACTTCTTACGGCGTAAAGCAACATCGCAAACACACTTACCTACCTCTGTTTTGGAGCGGACCGAACAAACGGTGAACAATGAACTCTTGCCATCAGTATCCCGATCCAGAGTCCCTCTGGTTGCGTCAGGGCGTGCAAAAGCAATAAGGGAGGAATACCTCCATTTCTTCAATGGTGTTGGTGCGGTGGAATGGCAAGAAAATTACATCTAATGGTTTATTATACCCATACTTAATAATTTGTAAATGAAAATAAGAGTTTTTACAAGCACTGGCTGTTGGATACTTATTTGTTTTAAATTTACTAAAATATCATTAGATTATGTACCAAATTGTTCTTATTTTAAATTTACTTATGCTTTTAGATAAATTCATTTGTAATTATTCTTTTTTTTTGTAGATAAACAGTATAAAGTGTTTTGGTTTTTTTTAGAAGTTTTTTTTTAAAAGGTTCTTTTTTGGGTTTTATAGAACAACATCTGGATATAATATGGGTATTAAATAATGATTAGGTGTGAAAATTGTGGGCCTGATTCAGATACGGTCGCTCTGACAGAGCGCTCGCTCAGAATCAGGGAGTCCTTTTATTAAAAAAATGGAGCGGCCTCCTGGCCGCTCGCATAGCTGCGAGCATCCAAGATGATGGTCGCGATGGTCAAGACCATCACAACCATTCGGCTTGCAACGAGACCCTTGTGGTAGGGTCTCGGCCATCGCAAGCCCCGGAGAGCTTTCGGCGCTAATAGAGCCGTAAGCTCTCCACTGACACTTGTGATGTCAGTGGGGCCGGCTCCAAAAGGCAGGCGTTCCGTTGGGAACACTTCCGTTTGGGCGTCCACCCCCCCCCGGCCTGCCCACCAAACGGGGCAAGCTCACCATCGACAGATCGCCCCCTTTGGTGCGAGACCCGGAGCGACGGAGCATCCCAACGCTAGCCGGGTCTCGCTCATGTGCACGACGGAGCCGGCTCCGTCGTGCGCATGCCCAGTACTCAACCAGCGACCCACTTGCGAGCGCACAGCGCTTGTGGCCAGGTCAGAATCAGGCCCTGAGTTCACAAATGATTCAGGTTCAGTATACATATAATAAATGGTATACACATATTCAATACACATACATTGGTTAATGAAAATTACACCCACAACCAAAAATTTATTCTACATAAATGTACCATCAATAAAGAAAAACACAAGACCAGAGTACTGAATTTTAAAATTTTTATAAGTTTCAAAAAAAATAAAAATAAATAAATCTGGGCCAGATTCATTGAATATTACCAGGCCAATGAGTGCCTCCTCAGTAGGGACTACCCCAAAAATGAAAAGCTTCAGGCACTGAAATAAGTGTAATATACAGTCGGGAGCTAAACAGTGATGTTAACATAAGCAGGGTGAAGAACAAGAAATAGGGTTCAAAAACAGTGTCCATGGGAGCAAAAGAAGTATGCAGAAATCAAAACGTTCGGAAAACAGGTGCAAATGAAGTACATTTGCCAAAGTTAAGGCACTATGGCCCTGATTCAGAGCTGAACGCTCTGAGCAGAACGCTCGCTCTGAATCAGGGCCGTCCTATTTAAATGTGGAGTGGCCTTATGGACGCTAGCATAGCTGTGGGTTACCACCCACAGCTTATGCGAGCGTCCATGATGATGGTCGCGATGGTCAAGACCATCGCGACCATCGGGCTTGCGACGAGACCCTTGCGGTAGGGTCTCACTGCCGCAAGCCCTGGAGTGATTTTGGCTCTATCAGAGCCAAAATCACCCCCACTGACATCACTAGTGATGTCAGTGGGGCCGGACTCAGACGGTAGGCGTTCCCATGGGAACACCTCCGTCTGGCAGCCACGCCCCCGGCACGCCCACCAAAGGGTGCGTGCTGTCACTCACCATCGACAGCACGCCCCCTTTGGTGCGAGACCCCGAGCGACGTATTTCTCGTCGCTCGCCGGGTCACGCGCATGCGCACGACGGAGCTCCCTCCGTCGTGTGCATGCGCATTCGCTCACCATCGACCCACTAGCGAGCGGCCTTCGCTCGCGAGCGGATCTGAATGACCCCCTATGTACATGCTCAAATTCAGCCTTGACAAAGAACCAAAGAAAAAGAAATTTAAAATTTTTGAATCACTGAAAAAACCGAATATTAAAAAATAACTAATAATTAAAATAAAGCTCATCATCGGCCTCCAGCGTGGCATGTGCACTCATCCATGATGAGCGCACTTCACTGCTGGATGTGGTGGGAATGGGAACTGGTGTCTGTGGGGCGCCCGACGCATGATAGGTGAGGGGATGTGACGGAGGAGGAATTGGCATTAATTGGGACGAGGGTCTATGAGGTGGGATAGGGAAATTGTCAGAAGGCAATGGGGTTGGCTGCGCCATCATATATGACCCTACGTTACTATGCTAATCCAATTTTCCTTCGTGAGCTAGTAACATAGCATTATATATAATACGCTTGAAATGATGCAGCTGGTTTTGAGCCATGCTGTCCATTTCGTTGCCGATGTGTGCAACAAAAGTTTGATTTGGACTGGGGGGTGCATGTAATACCTCCTCCGCGTGACTCAAAAATTTGTCACTTCTTGACGGGCCAGAGGATGGAGTCCTGGAAGCCGACCTCCGCTTCTTGGCGGGTGCTGCCACTGCCAGCCTCTCAATTGTGGACTCCATAGCCTCTGTGGTCTTGCTGGTTGAAGGGACAGGATTCACATCCAGGGCTTCCTCCTTGGAAAAATGACAAACAAAAAATAAAAGTATTTAGATATTAACAAAATAAACATACATACGGTTCCTTACAAGTTGTTTTTTGAATTAAAAAAGCACAGCATTTAGAGCATCACCATCATGTCCATCCTAGCAAAAAATAATACACTATGGCCCTGATTCAGACCCGGTCGCAAGCACTGAGCTCTCGCAACTGGGTCGATGGTGGCCCATAGCGCATGCGCATGACGGAGCTGGCTCAGTCGTGCGCATGCACGAGACCCGGATAGCGACGGGCAAACCGTCGCTCCGGGTCTCGCACCAAAGGGGGCGTGCTGTCGATGTTGAGTGACAGCACTCCCCCTTTGGTGGGCGGGCCGAGGGGGTGGCTGCCCAAATGGAGGCATTCCCATGAGAATGCCTACCGTTTTGGGCCGGCCCCACTGACATCATGAGTGATGTCAGTGGGAGAGATTTTGGCTCTGTTAGAGCCGAAATCTCTCTGGGGCTTGCGGCCACGAGACCCTACCACAAGGGTCTCGTCGCAAGCCCGATGGTCGCAATGGTCTTGACCATCGCAACCATCTTCCTGGCCACTCTCGCTATAGCTGTGGGTGGTCACAGCTATAGCGAGCGGCCAGGAACCCATGCCCCTTTATGTAGCCCCCCCTATGCCTTTATGCAGCCTCCCTACGTCTCTTTATGCAGCACCCCCCATGTCCATTATGCAGCCTCCCCAAGTCCCTTTATGCAGCACACACCCCTTGCCCTTTATGCAGCACCCCCCCATGCCCTTTATGCAGCCTCCCCAAGTCCCTTTATGCAGCACACCCCCCATGCCCTTGATGCAGCACCCCCCCTATGCCCTTTATGCAGCACCCCCCATGCCCTTTATGCAGCCTCTCCAAGTCCCTTTATGCAGCACCCCCCCAAGTCCCTTTATGCAGCACCCCCCATGCCCTTTATGCAGCACCCCCCAAGTTCCTTTATGCAGCCCCCCATGCCCTTTATGCAGCACACCCCCATGCCCATTATGCAGCACCCCCCAAGTCCCTTTATGCAGCACACCCCCCTTGCCCTTTATGCAGCCTCCTCCCCATGCCCTTTAAGCAGCACCCGCCCTATGCCCTTTATGCAGCACCCCCCAAGTCCCTTTATGCAGCACCCCCCATGCCCTTTATGCAGCACCCCATGCCCTTTATGCAGCACCCCCCAAGTCCATTTATGCAGCCCCCCATGCCCTTTATGCAGCACCCCACCCCCACAGTATGCCCTTTAAAACTGCACACCCCCAAGTCCCTCTATGCAGCACTCTCCAATTGCCACACCCCACTTGTGTGCCCCCTCTTGTACCCCTTCCCAGTGCCAGTCGCCAGAGAGTGCTACATTGGTGGACAGTGGTTTACAAATAAATACTTACGAGCTGCTATTTGTGATCCGCGTGGTCCTCCAAATAATGCAGCCTCTCACAAGCTCCGTCAGGGCTGAATCAACAAAATGGAGGTGTGGGAGTGTCAGGGAGTAGTGTCAGGGAGTGGTTCATCGTTTGATCGTTTACCGTGAACGATGTGTAAACGATGTGTTAGCGATCTGCAAGCGATTTTAAAGCGATCAAGTGAAATTGACCAGCATGTTCACTTGATGGAGGAGACGATCAAACGATCAGCGGGAGCGCACATCGTACATCGTTAGAAACTATTTCTGCACGATTTGCAAACAATTTGTATACGATTTTTAAACGATTGAACGATAACGATATCGTTATCTTTCAATCGCCTGCTAAAGTCGTCTAGTGGATGTGCCCCATTACTTATCACTTTTCACTCTGTCTCTTATTACTGCTTAGTTTATTGGGCCTCATTCAGAGGCGGTCGTAGGATGCAAGCGGTCGCTCAGAAACAGGGCGGCCGCTTGCATCCTGAACGGCCGCCTCCATGTCGGTCATTAGGCTGTGGGTTAACACCCACAGCTCTAATGACCGCTAAGAGAGATGGTCGCGATGGTCACGACCATCGTGACCATCGGGGCTTACGACGAGACCCTAGGGTAGGGTCTCGTCAACCTTAAGCCCCAGGGATCTTCCTGCTGTGTTTTAGCAGGAAGCTCCCCACTGACATCACTGGTGATGTCAGTGGGGCCGCCCCCAAACGGCCAGCGTTCCGGCGGGAACGCCTCCGTTTGGGCAGGCACGCCCCCTGCCCGCCCAGCAAACGGAGCGAGCTGTCAATCAACATCGACAGCTCGCTCCGTCTGCTTCGAGCCTGCTAACGACGGATCACCCGTCGTTAGCGGGGGCTCGCGCTTGCGCACGACGGAGCAGTCTCCGTCGTGTGCATGCCCAGTGGACCAACATTGAGTCGGTTGCGAGCGCTCAGCGCTCGTGACCGACTCTGAATAAGGTCCATAGACCCTAAGAGAAAAAAGATCAAACTTTACTTTATAGTAGGGGTGTGCACCAGCCACTTTTCGTGTTTTGTGTTTTGGTTTTGGATCTGGATCTTTCTTCGTGTTTTGGATCTGGATTGGTTTTGCCAAAACCACCCTTCCGTGTTTTGGGTTCTGGGTTTTGGATCTGTGGGCCTGATTCAGACCCACTTGCGAGCGGCTGTCCGCTCGCAAGTGGGTCGATGTTATGGACTGAGCATGCGCACGACGGAGGGAGCTCCGTCGTGCGCATGCGCCAGACGCGACGAGCGAAGGAAAGTCCTTCGCTCGTTGTGTCTGATCAAAGGGGGCGTGCTGTCGATGTTGATTGACAGCACGCCCCCTTTGGTAGGCGTGCCGGGGGCGTGCCTCCCTGACGGGGGCGTTCCCACGGGAACGCCTCCCGTCAGAAGCCGGCCCACTGACATCACCAGTGATGTCAGTGGGAGTGATTTTGGCTCTGATAGAGCCAAAATCACTCCGGAGCTTGCGGTTGAAAACCTCAACCGCAGGCTCCGGCTCGCAATTTCGATGGTCGCGATGGTCACGACCATCGCGGCCATCAAAATGCACGCTCGTATAGCCTGTGGGTGGTGACCCACAGCTATACGAGCGTCCAGGAGGACGCTCCATTTTCATGGAGGCCGGCCCTCATTCAGAGCGTGCGCTCTGCTCAGAGCGTACGGCTCTGAATGAGGGCCCGTATTTTTTTTTAAAAAAGCATAAAAACAGCTAAAATCACAGAATTTGTAGGTTTTTCTGCTCCTATGCTATTATTAACCTCAATAACCTTAATTTCCACTCATTTCCAGTCTATTCTGAACACCTCACACCTCACAATAGTGTTTTTATGTCCAAAAGGTTGCACCGAGGTAGCTGGATGACTATGCTAAGCGACACGAGTGGGCGGCACAAACACGTGACCCATCTAGGCGTGATACTGCAGTGGCAGACAGGATGGCAGTTTGAAAAACTAGGCCCAAAACTGTACATAATGCAAAGAAAAAAAAGAGGTGCAAGATGGAATTGTCCTTGGGCCCTCCCACCCACCCTTATGTTGTATAAACAGGACATGCACACTTTAACAAACCAATCATTTCAGCGCAAGGGTCTGCCACACAACTGTGGCTGAAATGATTGGTTCGTTTGGGCCCCCACAAAACAAGCTGGCAATTAATGTGTCCCTGCACAAACTGGCTCTACGGAGGCAAGATGTCATCCTCATCCTCCTCATCCACCGATTCCTCACCCTCTTCAGTGTGTACATCCTCATCCTCACAAAGTATTAACTCGTCCCCACTTGAATCCACCACCACAGGTCCCTCTGTACGTTCTGGAGGCTGGTCTCCCTGGAAGAGCTGATAATTCATTTTGATGAACATCATCTTCTCCACATTCTGTGGAAGCAACCTCCTACGCCTTTCGCTGACAAGGTTCCCGGCTGCACTAAACACTCTTTCAGAGTACACACTGGAGGGGGGGGCAACTCAGGTAAAATAGAGCCAGTTTGTACAGGGGCCTCCAAATTGCCTCTTTTTCCTGCCAGTACAGGTATGGACTGTCTGACATGCCTACTTGGATGCTGTCACCGATGTAATCCTCCACCATTCTGTCAATGGTGACAGTATCATATGCAGTGACAGTAGACATGTCAGAAATTGTTGCCAGGTCCTTCAGTCCGGACCAGATGTCCAAACTTGGTCCTGCCTGCCCTGCATCACCGCCAGCGGGTTGCTTAGGATACCTAAGTTTTTTCCTGGCAGCCCCAGTTGCGGGAGAAAATGAAGAAGGAGCTATTGACGTGTCACGTTCCGCTTCAGCTGACAGTGTGTTCACCAGCAGGTCTTTGCACCTCTGCAGGCTTGTGTCGGCCGGAAAGAGAGACACCACATAGGCTTTAAACCTAGGATCGAGCACGGTGGCCAAAATGTAGTGGTCTGATTTCAACAGATTGACCACCCTGGAATCCTGGCAAAGCGAATGAAGGGCTTCATCCACAAGTCCCACATGCCAAGCGGAATCGCTCCGTCTTAGCTCCTCCTTCACTTTCTCCAGCTGCTTCTGCAAAAGCCTGATGAGGGGAATGACCTGACTCAAGCTGGCAGTGTCTGAACTGACTTCACGTGTGGCAAGTTCGAAGGGCTGGAGAACCTTGCACAACACGGAAATCATTCTCCACTGCGCTTGAGTCAGGTGCATACCCCCTCCTTTGCCTATGTCATAGGTGGATGTATAGGCTTGAATGGCCTTTTGCTGCTCCTCCATCCTCTGAAGCATATAGAGGGTTGAGTTCCACCACGTCACAACCTCTTGCTTCAGGTGATGGCGGGGCAGGTTCAAGAGTGTTTGCTGGCGCTCCAGTCTTCGGCACGCAGTCGCTAAATGGCGAAAGTGGCCTGAAATTTTTCGGGCCACCCAAAGCGTCTCCTGCACGCCCCTGTCGCTTTTCAGAAAATTCTGCACCACCAAGTTTATTGTGTGAGCAAAACATGGGACGTGCTGGAATTTGCCCAGATGTAATGCCCGCACAATATTGGTGGCGTTGTCAGATATCACAAATCCCCAGGAGAGTCTAAGTGGGGTAAGCCACTGGGCGATGATTTCCCTCAGTTTCTCTAAGAGGTTGTCGGCGGTGTGCCTCTTACTGAAACCGGTGATACACAGCGTAGCCTGCCTTGGAACGAGCTGGCGTTTCTGAGATGCTGCGACTGGTGACGCTGCTGCTGTTGCTGCGTAAGGTGATACATCTACCCAGTGGGCTGTCACAGTCATATAGTCCTTAGTCTGCCCTGTTCCACTTGTCCACATGTCCGTGGTTAAGTGGACATTGGGTACAACCGCATTTTTCAGGACACTGAGGACACTTTTTCTGATGTTTCTGTACAGTCTCGGTATCGCCTGCCTAGTGAAGTGGAATCTAGACGGGATTTGGAACCAGGGACACACTACCTCCAGCAATTGTCTAAATCCCACTGCACTAATGGCGGATACCGGACGCACGTCTAACACCAACATAGCAGTCAAGGCCTCAGTTATACGTTTTGCTTCAGGATGACTGCTGTCGTACTTCATCCTCCTCGCTAAGGACTGTTGGAGGGTCAGTTGTTTAGTAAAAGTAGTGGTGTTCCTACTTCCTCTCTGGGATGATGAACGACTCCCAGCAGCAGCAACAGCAGCAGCGGCAGCAGGAGGCGTAGCAATGCAGGATCCTCCGGAGGAATCCGGGATAGGAGAGTCAGTCATGCCAGTGACATGGCCTGCAGGACTACTTCCGATCCTGACTAAGGAGGAAATTGACGAGGAGGGAGTTGACGGTGTGGTTTGCAGGCGCTTGGATACAACAGGACAACGGGATTTAGGTGTCCCTGGACTGCTTACGGTCTTAGCCAAAGTTTCTGAACTTGACAGTAACTTATTATGAACGCGCTGCAGGTGCCGTATAAGGGAGGATGTTCCTAGGTGGTTAACGTCCCTACCCCTACTTATTCCACCTTTACATAAGGTACATATGGCAAGACAGTTGTTGTCCGGATTTGGATAGAAATATTGCCAGACTAAAGAGGTAGAATGTTTGGTCTTCTGCCCAGGCATGACCGTGATGGGCTTTTTCATCCCACGGACAACAACTGTCTCCCCCGGAGCCTGATTTAAACAAACCACATCACCATCAGAATCCTCCTCGCCAACTTCCTCCTCAGCGCCAGCTACACCAGTATCCTCATCCTGTTGTACTTCAACAGTGACATCTTCAATTTGCATATCAGCAAGTGGACTGTGGGTGCTCCTTTCAGCACTTGCAGGGGGCGTGCAAATGGTGGAAAGAGCCACCACTTCCCGTCCAGTGCTGGGAAGGTCAGGCATCGCAACCACCACCACACTTGGACTCTCCTTGGGGATTTGTGATATCTTCTTAGAAAGCACAGTTCTTCGCTGTGCTTTTGCCAGCTTAACTCTTTTGATTTTTTTAGTGGGAGGAGGGCTTCCATCGTCATGTGAAGCTGAACCACTAGTCATGAACATACTAGGGATCGACCTTAGCCGTTCCTTGCCACTCCGTGTCGTAAATGGCATATTGGCAAGTTTACGTTTCTCTTCAGCTGATTTAAATGTTTTTTTCAAGGTCATTTTCCTGAACTTTGTCATTTGGGATTGTATGTGCCCTCTATTATGACATTGGGCATCGGCCTTGGCAGACGACGTTGATGGCATGTTATCGTCTATGTCATGACTAGTGGCAGCAGCTTCAGCACTAGGAGGAAGTGGTTCTTGATCTTTCTCTATTTTATTTTTATCGGAGAAAGTTTGGTCCTCCATTTATGTTATATCGATTTGATATATACGTGCGGCTAAACACAGAAAATATTTTTTTATTTTTGCTGGAGAGTAGTGCACTTTGTGGGTTACACCAGCCTTTAAGAAATGAGCCAGCCGGCTCTTTACTTATGGGACACAGGCGCACGCTTGGCGCTGCTCCTTTGTTGATGCACGTGCGGCTACTGCGCACACAATTCACAAACACAGAAAATAATTTTTTTTTGGTTTGGACTGGAGTGTACTTTGGGGGTTACAGCACCCTTTAACGGTCAAGCCAGCCGGCCCTTTACTTATGACACAGGCGCACGCTTGGCACTACTTTGTTGATGCACGTGCGGCTACTGCGCACACAATTCACAAACACAGAAAATAATTTGTTTTTTGGTTTGGACTGGAGTGTACTTTGGGGGTTACAGCACCCTTTAACGGTCAAGCCAGCCGGCCCTTTACTTATGACACAGGCGCACGCTTGGCACTACTTTGTTGATGCACGTGCGGCTACTGCGCACACAATTCACAAACACAGAAAATATATATTATTTTGGTTTGGACTGGAGTGTACTTTGGGGGTTACAGCACCCTTTAACGGTCAAGCCAGCCGGCCCTTTACTTATGACACAGGCGCACGCTTGGCACTACTTTGTTGATGCACGTGCGGCTACTGCGCACACAATTCACAAACACAGAAAATAATTTTTTTTTTGGTTTGGACTGGAGTGTACTTTGGGGGTTACAGCATCCTTTAACGGTCAAGCCAGCCGGGCCTTTACTTATGACACAGGCGCACGCTTGGCACTACTTTGTTGATGCACGTGCTGCTACTGCGCACACAATTCACAAACACAGAAAATAATTTTTTTTTTGCTTTGGACTGGAGTGTACTTTGGGGGTTACAGCACCCTTTAACGGTCAAGCCAGCCGGCCCTTTACTTATGACACAGGCGCACTCTTGGCACTACTTTGTTGATGCATGTGCGGCTACTGCGCACACAATTCACAAACACAGAAAATAAATTTTTTTTTGGTTTGGACTGGAGTGTACTTTGGGGGTTACAGCACCCTTTAACGGTCAAGCCAGCCGGCCCTTTACTTATGACACAGGCGCACGCTTGGCACTACTTTGTTGATGCACGTGCGGCTACTGCGCACACAATTCACAAACACAGAAAATATATTATTTTTTTAGCACTTGGGGGGAGCACCCCTGATGGACAGAGCACCCCCTGGACAACACTACAGCACCCCTTTAAGACTGGGACACTGCACAGGACTTTGGAGTGGACACAGCCCCTATGGAGAACTGACTGCACAACACAGTCCAGCCAGCCCCTATGGACTTTGAAGTAGTGGACACAGCCCCTATTAACAACAGCAGCACAGCACAACACAGCCAGCCCCTATGGACTTTGAAGTAGTGGACAACAGCAGCACTACACTACACTACACAGCCCAGCCAGCCCTAACTCCCACCCTCCCTCTTCACTGTCCACAGCCGAGTGAGAAAATGGCGCCGACGCGGGTACCTTATATAGGATCCAAAACCCGCGAGACTCGGAAGGCGGGATGATGACGTTTTGCCTCGATTTCAGATCCGAGTCAGGCGGGAAAAGTCGAGCCTGACTCGGATCTGCCTCGGATCGTGGGGGCTCGGGGGGGTTCGGGGGGGTTCGGATTTCAGAAATCCGAACCCGCTCACCCCTACTTTATAGACATGTAAATTTGGTAGTTATTGGGATGTAGTTTTACCTGTTGCTGGAATAAATGGAAACCATTTGAATCTATTGATTGTAGCATAGGATACTAAATGCTTACCATCAGCCAGAAACACAACCAAATAGAGTATATGTGATTTGTACGCGGAGATCACACGCAGGAAATCATATAGAAGGGAGTCAGTGGGGTTTGCAAAACAGAATTAATGGGGGCAAGAAAAGATCAAATATAACTGCATACAGAAGTTCCTCCCCTGCTTCCTACAAATTGGAGGTCAACTATCAGCCATCTGTGAGAGGTTTAGCTACAGGCTCAGATATATTCACATTACTGAATTCCTCATTTTCTCTTCATTTGAATTTAACAGAAAGGAGAAGTCCGCTTTTGATTTGCATGGTCTGTCTGCAGGAAACCTGTTGGAGTGTGAACAATTCTAAACCATATGATGCTATGAGCTACAGTATCATGTAAGAAATATCCATTTCAATCTGTTACCTGGAAATCTGATCTAAATATAAGCTCAGTGATGGTCATTTTCCAAATACTGCACCTGTTTTTGCGCAAATGCGATAAAATTCAAGTGCATGAAGATGTTGATGTCTGCAGAGGTGCCGAATTGTGCATCTTGTGTTGGGAGAAAGTGACTGGATCAGGCTGATCAATACACGATTATGTAAAAAAGGAGATTTCACTTTGTATGGCAAATTATACTTGGGTGAGAGTGTTAGAGTGCCCCATTGGGACACTGCTATTACTGCGTGTTGCATCCTGCGACAACCACTGATACCGCTTGCATTCTGCACCGCTACCCACATACAGTCACAGGCTGGAGATCTGTATACTTTCCTCAAGCTCTGCTCCATGGAGCTTGAGCTGATTAAAACACCCCACTGGTTAAGTACTGGACTGTCACAGACTCAGGGCAACCGCTAGTGTGTACACACATATTCCAACAGGTTATAGGCCGAAACACACAAGTGCCAGTCACACAGGTTCCAAGCTTTCAGAACACCCAGCAGCACGCTTATTCCATTAGACACCCGCAAATAAAGAGTGAATCCAGCACAAAGTGTTGTTTCCAGTGCAGTGTGTAAGCACAGAGAGCTAACCAAAGCACAGATGGTTGTTGAAAATTACACCACATGGAAGTTTGCTATGGAAATGCAACTAAAGCGTGAAAAGTATGGTAAGTTATAATTGATTCGGGTGACAGTCCAAACCCAGATGATGTATATAGAGCCATGGGTATGGTTGGTTTGAGTGTTGAACAACACATGCACTCTATAACAGATGCGAAAGCGTCAGCAAAAGACGTGGACAGCACTGCAGATAGCATTTTATAAAATCGATTTTATTTCACCATATACAACTTATACTTTACATTTTTAACCCCCTTTTTATTACATTACACAATTTATTGTATTAACACTTTCAAAATGAGAAGCATAATAAATCATCAAAAATTAGGGAACATAGAATTTTAAGCTCTAATATATGGCTGTCTGGAACACATGCTTGCCACTGTTTTCCTTGGTCTTCCTGTTATTGGACTTAAATTTTTAACGTCTTTTTCAGTAAAGTTTTACTGTATAAACAATCCCTAGAAGCATCCAAAAATCCTTGAGAAAGCACCAGCCAGGTGTGAAATGCTTTGGAGGGAACGTGGAGTATCACCAGTGTACAAGCAGCTGCATTGAAGTCCGCACCCCCAGGCTCTGGTGGCATCTGACATCACCACCAAGCCCCACATATTTTAGAATACGCCAGGCAACATCGGGTGGTAACCATCCAGCATGTCTAGAGGACAAAGACAGGTACTTCACCACTGGCTACAAGGTGGGGTTGGATAGGGATAGTGGCTAGCACTAAATCTGGATGATACAACGGTTCAAAGACTGGAAAATTCCACCATTCCAGCTGCCAACATGTCAAAAGAGAGCTTTAAACATTTTTATATTTATTCCATTAGTTGATTAATGTTATGCTTTCATCCCACTTCTTTACTCTACATACTAGGCAGAAGTGTATTATATAATACCAAGCTATGCGAAGGCAGTGTTTGAATGTACAGTACCTGAAAAATCATTCACCCACAGTTGCTTTAAAAGACAAAACACCAACTGAAGCATGGTCAGGAAGAAAACCATGTAAAGCATCTCAGAACTTTTGGAATTACTGCCTATGGGCCTAATTCTGCAGTGCATGCCATTTGGGGGTGGGGAGGGGGCAGTGACAGCCTCCGTTACCTGAAACAGAGGCCTGTCACCGCCATTGGGGGGGAGGGAAGAGGCCAGGATCTCCGTCGGCTGATGGAGATTTCCTGGTCTCTTCCTCGCAGCTGCAACGGCCTGCTGCATGACCACATGGGTCCCCTTAGCTGGCCGATGGTCCGCAGAATATCCAATTTTGCATTGGACAACGCAGCTCGGATACGTAATGCAGCAGAAGGCGTGATGCCTCCTGCTGCATTACCATATCAGCACAGACGGAATAGCTAAGCTGCTTGCGAGCAGCTTAGCTATTCCGTCTGAAGCTGAATCAGGGCCTATGTACACATACAAAAGAGAGAAGACTCAAGCTGGATTCATAGTCCATAAAGTGTATCATGCTTGGTTATTGCCATGAAAATAAAGGGTACAGATTCTGATATCCAAGTACCAAAAAGCTTCTCGAGTCAAGAGGTCATATTTAAAGAAGCAGCACAAATTAATGAAAAGCTAGATTATGTCACTGGATATACCAGCTGGAGACAGAGGCTACCAGTGGCTCAGTGGGCACGTTTCCTGGGCCCCTCCTCTCTCATGTGATCCCCCAGCCTTTGGTTACAGCTGCAGTGCAGAACTACACTGCAACCTGAAAAATGCCAGAGAAAGGCTTTGACTCTCATTCACTCAAAAAGGTTAACATAATGTATTTTGCACCAATTGGCACTGTCCTCATAAACCTCTATGGGGAGGACGACCTGAAGTCTGTTTAATAAGTGCTGAAAACCCTAGCTCTTCTACAGTAGCTAACGCCATCTCAGGATGGCGTTAGATGTACATGGAAATGGAGACCAGCAAAGCTGAAGAAAGTTCACAGGATCCCCAGTCAAACTACTTTAAACATGTACAGACATAGGTTGCACATACTGCTTTGACCTTTCAGGGGACTTCCACATTGATAAATTGCAGCAGTACAACATTCTGTATCACTTTTATAAGTGGTGATACAGAACGTTAGTTACAGCTGCACTATCATGACCCAAGAGACTCTGGATTCTGAACAAACATAATTTTCACGACAGGTGATAGCTACAATATAAATAAATCTTTTGCAAGATCCATATCCACAGATGTCGCATATAGCTGACTGATTTCTGCAAAGGGTCACCACTGTCTACCTGGAAGAATCATCCAATTGTGTACAAACCAAACTTTTCTTAGATACAAGGAACATGTCATTTTTACTGCTGTTCAGCACTGATATTTTTCTTACTGTTGAACAATAAGTTCAGTTAATATTCAGTTAATATTGTAAGAGGGGTTTCTGTTAAGAAATTGATGGGATTTGTAGAAAAAACTGATATGACTCATTCAAAATTGGAGGAAGTGTTACCATTCAGAAAGACAATAGTGAAATCACTGGCTTTCCCAACATATCAATAGACAAGTTGAAAGTTTCCATAGTTAGGACAAGAACATTAGCTATATGAAGTGACTATTTCTGCGCTACAACATGATTTTTATGAGCAATATTTCTAAAAAACGCCTTATACAAATGGGGCAGAAATAATGTTAAATGTTAAAAAAAACCCTCATATTTATATGTGTTTAATTTTTACCGTGTGTAATAATACTTGTAAGACTTTCACATTCCTTATAAAGGCACGCACAGCAATATTGCACATTCTACCCACAGCAAAATTTGCTAATTCAAAAGCACAGGTGTGTCTATGTGTAAAGATGATGGTGCCTTTAAAGGCATGCACAGATTTGTGATAGACAATGGAGTGGTGAGGGCAAAAAGTGATTGGGTAAGCTTGGAATAATGCCCTTAGTGAGGGGCGCTGATCTTTGTGGAAGCAAACTGGATTATAAACGAAACAACATTTTCTAATAAGGCAAATTTCAAAGAAAAAATATATGACCCGTCTTACTTATTTAATCAGCGTATTCCCCCTTACTTTTTGTTAATGGGAATTTGCTTTCAACAACACATACCCCCCCAATTGTCCTGGCACATTCTAAACTTGAAAGGACTGTGCCATCATCCTGACAGCCAGTACTCTCGCCATGACTCCCAGGAATGTATATATCCCACTCACGCTAGTGACAGTGTAAGAGTTCTTGGGGCAGAGGCTGCTAAATTTGTGCAAAACATAACTCAATATCTTAGTAAAACAAAGGTATTTTCGGAAACATTTTTGGAAGTCTGCCATTTCTTGTTTTGTATTGTAGCCCAACATTTTCCTTTAAAAGACAGAAAAGGATTGCTTGCATACTGTGTGTGAATGAATGACATACATTCCACACCTACCAACATTTTGACATACAAAATTGGGACAAACTAAGCCCCTTGTCTATTCCACCCTCCCCATTCAAACACCTCTACCAATACAGATATGCCATCTTTTGAGTGTAATATAGGTACAGTTGGGAGGGTGCAACTGAGGAAGCTGTGGGATCTACCACAGCAAAACGCGTTTGGCACCCCTTTATTGTACAGCACTTGGATTCCTATGTGGATTACATTCTCCGGACCAGCGTTATCCATCATTTTCAAGCTCCAGCCATTTACAACACGTCAGCATGCCAGTGCAAGAATTTCTGCACCACCTATAGGCTGTGGACATCATATTAAGTCTGGTAAATATATCATCATTTTCCAGCCCCAGCCATTTACAATACGTCAGCATGCTAGTGCGAGAATTTCTATACCATTCATAGGCTTTGGACATCTAATCAAGTCTGGTAATATATCAGCTGGACTTTACTCCGGATCCACCTGTGTAGGCCAGTGACTGTTACTATATTCCTTTATACCTCCCACTATAATGTGAATGAAATATACATATATATATATATATATATATATATATATATATTTTATTTTTTTTTTACTCAGCTATTATTTTGAGATTGGTATATACCATTTATCCTATGGACATTTTTTTCTTTCTTTTTTGATCTGGACATTATTCTACTTACCATCATTTTTAATGTACTGTTATTATTTATTTATATTGTTCATTATTTATTAATTATTATTTTTTATCTTCATGATTATTGTCATTGTACCTTTTTTATTCATATTGGTTTTATTGATTGTTATTTCTCTGTCCAGATTGTGGACATCATATTAAATCATCTTTTTCAATCAAGCAGTATAGAGTCATGAGTAGATTATGATAAAATATATTGATTTATGGTCTATGCAATTTTGGTTATCATTTGCATGTACTGATAGATTCTTTAGCGCTGTTCATACCTACCGTTTCCCACAGTTGGGAGGTATGACAGTCCATATGTTCCCTCTCTCCTCTGAGTTATTTGAGTTGCTTAGTTACAAATGACCTCATTTAGAGTTAGGAATAAAATTCCAGCTTTGTGTAAATTTGTGCCTGGGCAAACCATGTTGTGAAGCATTGGGTACACTAAAAATGCCATTATTATTGCATACTGTACATTGAAAATACTGCCTGTGTATGCGCAAATGCTGGGTAGCGTTACTATTTTTAAAGTGCGTTACAGAGTTCAGCTGGTATACGCCTACATTTTTTTTTAATAATGACTAATTGAAGTAGCTCTCTTACAATAAAGTTAAGCCTATATGGTCCCCTGCTAATAAAATTGTGTACATCAGATACTTTAAATGTATAATAGTAACATAAACCCCTTCCTTTAACAGAACATAAATAAATATAAAATACATTAGTTGCAACAATTTCAATTGCACATACAGTATATATACTGTATTTGCAGGGTCAATACCTGGATTCAGTATTGCCATTCTTACTGACATTTGGGAACTCCCTTCTGGGAGATTCCGGAGGTGAGGTCTAAGTGGCAAGTGCAGGGAGCATGGTTATGCCATTTCTGTCATCATGGCCATAATGCAGCATGCCATGGTAGCGAGTTCATGATGACACGATTTGGAGTGAATCAGAGCCGGATTAATAACAGGCCAGCCGGGGCAGTCGCCCTGAGGACCCCACACATGGGGGCACCCATACATAGCTACATCAACAGTGTGGGAGGCACTGTGGAATATGTGAGCCGTGGATCTGTATTGCATAATGTGAAAAGGGGTCACTACAGCATGTATTCACCAAATTTTGGGATTCTCTCGGACATTGCAAGTGGGTAGGCAAGTATAAGTGGTATACAGTGATTATCCCCTTTATTAAAACAATCTAAAGGAGGAACATTTATTTTCAGGGCATGTCAATAAAAATATAGGAGTCATTGGTTAAGTAGGAAATAAATAGTAAATAGCAGCTGACACTCATGGACATCTTCCATATCTAGAAACAGGCCTGCGTATTACTAAATGTTGCCTATATCATATAACCATTATGTGTGTTTAGATACAGTTCTCAAATTTCAAGTGAATGTATCTCATATAATTAATTGTAATAATGCACCATTTTATCTTGGGCTCCTAGCTTATTTGCAATTACCTCTGTTGCATGCATGAAGATCTATTATTTTACATGTTATATTGCCCTTCTGCATATTTCACAATCGATTTGTGATGAAAGTCTGGTCTCCTAAAAGGATGACCAAGGACCATCATGTGCACTAGTGACCGCAGCTACATGTCCAGTCACCACTCATAACCTTCCCTAAAAATGTGCCATATGAGTCAATTCTTGTCATGTCACAGTGAAGCCTCCCATATTGCACAACATAATGTGAGATGTTTATTTCCAGAACGTGCAGCGTGATGAACCACAAAGGAGACTGATAGAGAAGTACAAGCCTCTAATGAGTTACCTCGCTGTGAGGAAATCTTAGTCAAGGTCTTGCTTACTCATCTTTCTTAGTGTTATAGGATAGCATTTTCCCTTTTTAAGTAAAAACTAAAATAATGATTTATTATACAGACCCATTTGCTCTATTCCCTTCTTCCACCACATCCGTGCAGGCCTCTTGCATCTCCCCATTTGTTCTTACATTTGTAACAAGTACAGTTTTTATTTAATATTTAACGGATTTTACTTTGTTTTTCAAAGCTTGTCTACATGAGCAAATGCCAACAGCTTTGATGTGATTTTTGCGACATGTTTCTAGCAGAAGTACATTAACAACTATGTAAATTGTTTATAACATACTGTGAAGTATATATTTTAAGGCAGTCATTTTGTTTCACACCCCTCTTGCTTTCATTGGATCAATGAGTCGATGTGAAAAATATATCGCATATGTTTGTAATAGTGCAAAACTTCCATTCTTCTAACAAAAAATAATATAAAAGCACCTCTTCTAACCAGACATGGAGTTATTTTTACCAAAATTTTCAAAATAATTCTGCGTAATATTTGCCTTATGTGATACATCTTGTTCTGCCACAAAATATTATTACCTGCTGCTTCACTCATCTCTAGTTCGATTTTTTGGGGAGTGGGTGAGATTTAATCACTAGGCACCTATTTACACTTTATTCTTTATTCAGTCCACATGTTTACAAACTCATTATCACAACTTTATAGCCAGTGAAGATTATCTACTTTACTATGCTATTGCAATTTCAGAGCTTTGCAAATATACAGATTAGTTTGTAGTATACTGTCCCATTTAGTTCCTCTTACAATAGTTAGTTGCGAGTGAGGCCGGGTTGTACTAAAGGAAAAATGAGGTAAAAACCCTGTTTTTGGTGTTTTTACCGCATTTCTATATGTACTAAGCCCCGGTCGCACTTTTATCGGTGCAGAGGGTAACGCCAGGAAAACCTGGCATTACCCTATAGAAGCCTATGGGTTTCTCACCACACCCTACTCCCGACACTTCGCCGCCGCCTCGCCACCCTGCCGCCGCCCAGCGATGGTCCCCACTCACCTGCTCTCCATGGTCGTCGGCCCGCGCTCCTCCTGGGTCTTCTGCCTCTTCTTCCTCGTAATCTTCTTCCGGGTGCAGGGAGGAGGAGGAGGAGCCCGGGGCTTGCTGCACAGGTGACCAGCAGGAAGTTCCCAGAGTTCGGAGGGGGTGGGGTCTCATCACCCGGCATTGGCTGCTTCACAAAGGGCAGCTCTTATCGCAAGTGCTGTCCTTTGAGATACTAATTGCATATGTTAGTAAATATGTGATTAGTATGGTTGCGGTGACTGTCAGAATGGTCACCGCAAACCTTAGTACATCCCTTCCTGAGAGACGTCATACTATTTACTAACATTTAAGTATACACGGTACAGACAGTCAGGGGTGTATTTATAGTGGGTGCAGTGAGTACAGGGGGCCCCGCACCACACTCCCTGCACCCATAAAACTTACCTCTCTGGAGTCCCACGTCACCTCTGGTGTCTGCGCCTGTAAAAAACGGCTGGAAAATGGCCAACGCAGCCATTTTCCCATTGTTTGCCCATGTACAGTACAGGGAAAATGGCCGCCATGGCCATTTTCCCGGTGACCTGCGCATGCACTATAGACTCTGGGCACACTCTAGTGCCCAGAGTCTATACGTGCGGTGCTAGCCACACACCGCTCAATGCGCAGCCAGCCGCCGGACGGAGAGGAGGGGGCCCGTGACGGAGACTGCACACGGGCCCTCTCCTCTCTAGAAATGCCCCTGCAGACAGTTACACGTAAGATCAGTTTAAGCTATGCGGCCAGATGATCTGGCCAATTCATACCTAAAAATGCACTCTCGCCTCTTTTTACCTACTTTCAATACAATTATCATTGTGCCTTTGCCATTCTGTGCAAATCCAAGAAACTTGCTTTGTTGGTTCTGCTGATTTTACATTATGCAAAAAATCATATCAATGTGCTGGAGTCGCAGGAGCAATAAAATGCAAATGCCAGTATCAGCCCCTCCCCTGGTGTAGTAGCATGCGCCTGACAGGCCCTTATTGTTCAGATACAGCCTTTTTTTTTTTTTTTTTAATTATTTAATTTTCTGTTAAATTTATTATCCAGTTTTTTTAACTTTTTTTTTTAAATAAAACCGAAACAGTCACCCTAGCAATATTTTATTGATACATTTTTGTGGTAAGGAATTTTTTTCTTTCTGCAAAAAAAAAAGAACTGTCCTTATTGGTTTAAAAAGAACATGTGCTTTATATGTTAAACCACCTATGTACGGGCTGCTGCTCATGGGCCAGTGCTGTGGGCTTGCCCCCCATCTTGCCCCTGTCAATGTGTGTTCGTTACTGGTTAGTAGAAACAATTTGATAGTCTGCAAATCTGTAATGTAATCATCTGCAAAGTATTTGTAAAGGGAACTCTTGAAAAAAAGGAACCATGTCATTCACATATTTTTATTATCTGTAAGGAAATAAAGTTTGCAGCAAAGGTTTGGCACATGTGGAATTAGATAAGTACATGCCAAATCATATATGGCACCCATTCGCACTATCCTGAACAGTTTTGTATGTTCCTCATATCATTTCACCTCTCACCACATGAGTAGAAATGCAATTAGTACATTTATAGTTAGTGTGACAATGCTATAAATGAGATGTGGAACTGTGACATAGGGGTAGATGTACTAAGCCTTGGAGAGAGATAAAGTGATGAGAGATAAATGGCGTGACCTCGTTCCTGCTATACCACGGCCCGTGTGATTGTCCCCAGCCCTCTCCCTGCACTAAATGGATGCCGTGCACATGCGTGAGGCATCCACTCAGTTTCACGGCACCGCTGCTCTCTGCTTAGTTGTCTCCAACTTCCAGATCACCCTCGGGACTCTACGATCCGCAGATGGGACAGCGGGATAGTGCCCAAAGAACGGAATTACCTCTGAGGAAACGGTGAAGTTTTCATCCAAATCCATCCAGTGGAAGATTCAGAACAGGCTCCCCGGGTTAAAGTTCAGCCCAGCGTACACCAACGGGTCAACGGAAGGTCCAACTGGGACCCTAACCCCCCCCCTAAAATTCGACCAGGATCCAACTAGACCACCTTATGTTGGTTTCATCCCAATCGGTGCAGGGGTGTATCTTTAGGTTATTAAGTTTTATTATGCAGCACAGACGGTGTAATGGTTAGCGTTACTGCCTCACAGCACTGAGGTCGTGGGTTCGATTCCCACCACGGCCCTAACTGTGTGGAGTTTGTATATTCTCCCTGTGCTTGCGTGGGTTTCCTCCGGGTACTCTGGTTTCCTCCCACACTCCAAAAATATACTGGTAGGTTAATTGGCTCCAAAACCTAAAAAAATTAACCCTAGTGTGTATGTGTGTGAGCATGTGATAGGGAACATAGATTGTAAGCTCCACTGGGGTAGGGACTGATGTGAAAGGCCAACTATTCTCTGTAAAGCGCTGCGGAATATGTGTGCGCTATATAAATAACTGGTAATAAATAATTATGTGATGTCCAAATCAATACAGCGGAAGGCCCAAAATAGGCTCCCTGAGTCAAAGTTTTGCCCAGGCGCACTCCGCCGTGAAATCCGACCAGGACCCCAACCACTCCATTAGGCCATTAGGCATCCCAGACCAATAGCCACCCCTCTGTGAAGTTTTCATCCAAATCCAGAACAGAAGGCCCAGAACAGTTAAGCCCAGAGACTCCGGTTCAATGTTCTGCCCAGCGTACACCAATGGGAGGTCCGACCGGGACCTCAACACCCTAGTATGTCTTCTGGGATCCAATATTATCACAATTAAGTTTTCATCCAAATCCCTCCAGTGGAAGGCCCAGAACAGGCTCCTGGGTCAAATTTCTGCCCAACGTACACCAACAGGAAGTCCGACAGGGACCCTATCCCCCATAAAACCTGGCCAGGATCCAACTGGGCCACCTCTTGCAGGTTTCATCCCACTCTGTGCAGTGGTGTCTGAATGCATAACTGGACAGACAAACAGACCAATGAATCTTATATATAAGATTTGTCGGTCTGTTGCTTTGTTGCGTTTGCGCTATGTGGTCTAATAGCTTACTTTTTCGATACTAAATAACTGTAAGATTTGGCAGCTCTATCTTGAGAGCTGTGGAAAATATTCATCAACAAACAAACAAACAAAGAAACAAACAAATAAACTTCTTATAAACATATTGATGATACTACTGTACTGGAATAATGAATCACTGCAGTTCTTTGCACATCAGTGGAGTATGTGTGTGTCCAGGGCTGCCATCAGAAATTATGGGGCCCAAGACTGACATAATGAGCAACCCCCACCCCCCCAAGCTCTCCAGCCCGTCTTTCCAGTACCCTTGTGTGTTTCCAGAACCAGCATCTCTCTAGGCCCCTTTTGTCTCTCCAGCCACCTACTGTGTCTCTGACGCAACTCCCCAGTGTCTGTCCAGCCCCCTTCTGTCTCTACAGCCCCAGCATGTCTCTCAGGCCCCCTTCTGTCTCTATAGATCCAGCATGTATCTCCCCTTCTGTCTATCCAGTCCCCTTCTGTTTTCCTAGCGCCTTCTGTCTCTACAGCCTCAGCGTGTCCCTCTGGCCCTCTTCTTGCTCTGTGCCCTTTCCAGACCCTTTCTGCCTCTCCGACGCCAGGCCAGTGTCATCTTCTGGCTGTTCTTCACTCCGCGGTTACGCTCCTGTAAGCAGGGCGGCATGACGTAATGATGTCCAGCAATAAAAAAAAACTTTAATGAACACCCCAGAATTTAGGAGAGGGACCAAGTGACAGGGCTCCCAAGACCCCGTACATGTCGCTGTCACCGGGCCTGTGAATCAGCCTGGCACAGGGGGGAACCAGGGGCTGTGGCATGCGACTGATGGGAAACGTGGCCCGGTCCAGCAGGAATCTGCCCCTGACAGAAGGAGCCAAGGGCGGGCCCCCTATCTGTCTGGGCCTGGGACTCCAGTGCTGGCAGTCCCCCCCTGATGGCGGCCCTGTGTGTGTCTGTTACTTAATCAAATCAGGGTAAGCCGTTATATGAGAATGCAGCTTATAATTCCACTAGACTCAATGATATCAGTCAGACACAGGAGACACTGGGTTCTATGTACTAAGCCTTGGAGAGAGATAAAGTGGACAGAGATCAAGTACCAACCAATCAGCTCCTAACTGTCACTTTAAAGGCATTACAGGCTGTGTTTAAAAAAAATCACAGTTAGGAGCTGATTGGATGGCACTTTATCTCCATCCACTTTATCTCTCTCCAAGGCTTAGTACATATTTTGTCACTCTTGACTCGGTGATTTCATTAGTTCCCAGTAAATTATAAGGATGAATACTGTTTTAGCACACAAAAGAGTTACCTATATTGTTGTACTGGATGTGTCATGTACATTTTAAATTCTACCCAAACAAACAAATACTTAACATACATATCTCTATTGCAATCAAGAGATTTTAACCCTGAATAAAACTAAACAGTAGACAGAACCACAAAGACAGCTGCGATTACAATGTGGGCGCCTCTTCAAGTCTTAATAATGTTCAGCTATAAACACTGCAATGTTTCAAGATAGCTGTGTATGAGGCTGTGCAGTGCGTTTGCCAACACAGTTGAGGCCAGAACACTCCTCCTCTTGATTTGTCAATGACCCAATGCCAGAGCTTGCCAGCAAATTCTGTACTTGTGACTCCCTGTGCGTTGTGTCCCGCATCCCTAAGAGGTTTATTTATTGGGGGAGAAAGTGTTTTGCGAAACGTTGCCATGTGTTTATAATTCCCAACACTAAGATGCTTTATACAATGAGCCATCTTCCCACTTCACAGCGGGTTTTCTGGCATTGCTTCTCAAACCATTTAGCCCTTCACTGACTGCCAGGTTAACCCCTGTACTACAGATAGGATTTTAGCAATAAAGGGTAATAAAAGAGTATTAAGAAATGCCAATACACATGGTTCACATAAATCTTGTGACAAATTAAGCCAGATCTCTGTAACATGCCTACTGTTTGTTACCAGAGTTCTGATAGAATAACCGCCAAATATTTATTAAAAGCAGATAGTTTATTATGCAGCTATACAGCAACTTTTTTTATTAGGAGATTTTAAAGACTTGGTTGTTTTTATGTGGTTTTATTGTAAGCCAAGCAATATTCCCCCTCCTCTTCTCCCATCTCTGCTTTGTTTGCACCCTTCAGATTAATACAACTGGAGTCAGAATGTAGCGGGAGAGTTTGGTTTATATTAAATCTGATTTACAGGCCATGTGGAAGAGAAATGGTTCAATTGCAGTGTGACCTAAAGATAGGAATAGGTATAAATAATCCATATACTCAGGTATCAGCTATGTAATCTCATGGCAGTAACGTTAAAAAAGACAGTATCGTCTAAAATGAAATAATCCATAGATATTTATTAAAAAAAATGCAAACACAAAAACATATCATGCAAGTACATATGCACCAACACTGGCAATATAGTGATTAATATAATAATATAATGAATACAATTAACATATTTTGTGCAGAGAAAATACATGTTGTTGGGAGTATTGTTATATAGGAGCATTGGATTTGTGTACTATGGGACTCTTGGCACTAAATACAGGGAATGTTCTATAAGCATTATTGCATTGGTTGGTGCATAAATACATTAGTGAGATAACATTGTTAAGGAGCAGTACCCTCCCACTGTCAGTGTCTGTTAATGCATACTTGCAGATGGGCAGGGCGCGTAACTCAGAATAGTAGCGGATGTGGTGCAGGTTAGCAAGCGGCATGGGGTGAGTTGCATCGAGATTGCGTAATTATGTAACTGCCCCATGCTATACAAAGCCACAATTACCGACATTGTAAAGCAGGGGCGGTACCACGATTCAGGACGAATTGTGTCATCAAGCTGCCTGGACCGCCCACTTCACTGTTATGCAGCCGCGGGTAGCCTCCGGGAGACTTGGCTATTCTTCTGGGTGTCCGGGAGAGCCACCCATGATTTGGGAGTCTCCCAGACGTTCCAATAGATGACGTTGACGATGCAAGGCTGTCAACGTCATCTATGAAGGCCGTTGTACCAGGGCTTAAGTCAGTCTAAAAAGTCAGGCTAAAAAAAGAGGAGAGTCTATGGGGCATATTCAATTTGAGGCGAAAAGTCAGAGGCCGGACTTTTCGCCATCATCTGCGTTTTTTCCTGGGATAAAGTATCGGGCACATGCCTATTCAATTAGGAATCAGCGAAAATGGGACCTGGTGGAAAGGTAATATCGAAAAGTTCTGTCACCCCTAGAAGATGGTCTGACAGGGGGATCACTATGGGTACCCCGGATTTGGCTTGCTGAAGGTAATTGGGGTTTATAAATAGCCGTGGCAGGTGCATAAATGCGACTTTGAAGAAGTGGTGAAGAATAGCACTTAGCTTTTTTTGGGGGAAAAAATAACTAGTCCCATCATATTTGGAGTACATGAAAATGAATGCAAGAATATTTATAATTCCCTAAAGTGATTTTTTTAAATTCTTCAAAAATCCACCAGCAGGAACCACACGCATTCTAGAAAACACCTGCCGCATACTTGGGACCCCCCCGAGTCAATTTTGCTAGTTTTTAAGTTTGTCCCTCAATTATTTTTTTTTTGCCCTCAAAATGAAACCAATTTTTTGGGGGTGTCCTATGCTAATTTGTTTTGTTTTTTTGACACAGATTACTTTAAGGGGACATTCCAATGGCTGCAGGCTATTTTTTTTAATTCTGCACCCCAAAACCCCAAATATGCACTTTTTTTCGCCACCTAAGCAGTGGTGAAAACGTATTCCCATTTTTTTACAGAGACTATTCGCACCTGCGAAAAGTCTGAGAAATTGAATATGGAGATAAGTGAAAATGGCAAAAATGACATAATCGCTCCAAATTGAATATGGCCCTAAGTGTGTACGCGATTACCATGTGTGAGCCTGACCTTTCTAATACTGTACTTGAAGAGGATCCTCCTTCCACCATTTGTGTGCCCTCTGCAAATGTGGGGATGAGCAGCACAATGAAGAAAAAAAGAGCTGAGATCTAGGGATCTCAGTTCCTACCTAGCGCACCTAGAATCACAATTGTATTAAAAACAATATTGATTGTGTACTACTATGTAGAAAAATTGTGTGTATATATATATATATATATATATATATACTAGCACCAGCGCGGCATACCTTAATGTCAGTTGCTAGACTGACACAGAAAAATTTGCAAGAATAACAGAAAAAAGGTTGCGCTGCTGCTGCTGTATAATGGAGTATACTTGATTGATCCACGTGACAACTTCTCTGAATCACAAATTATTTATTGCACATATAATAAAATTAACATGTTAAAAGATATAATATCTCCATATAAAAACAACAACAAATTGGTTACAAATGCTGTGACAGCTAGAACTGGAATAAATGTATCTGTACTTGGATATAATTAATTTCAACCGCTCAATATGTAAGCTGTATCTGATGTCTAATTGACACCAGGGTGGGGATTTCTCACCATGGATTTAGATGATATAGAGATGATATAGAAGGTATACAAATCTTAGAAAGTCTACAATCAGAATCAGAGGGGACTAGCAATAGTCATACTCTGATCTATGATGTACAAAATTGACCTTTTCAAAGACATCAAACCACTTTTAAGAAAAAATCCCAATTCTTTCCTTTAGAACAAAACAGTGCAGCTATTAATATATTTTATACTAAAACTTTGGAAGAATTTAAAACTTTGTGTGAAACCAAAAATGGAAAAAATAGAAAGGGGAATATGAACAAATGGGAACGTATGGCTCTCAAGAGTCTTAAGGATGATTCTTCTATAGCTATAAGATCTGCAGACAAAGGGGGTGGGGTTGTTATCCAAAACAGAGAAGATTACATTGAGGAGGCACATAGACAGTTAGATGATGTCGAATTCTATGTGGTTCTGGATAGTAACCCCACCCCCAAGTTTCAATTGCAACTTAAAACATTGTTGGACAACGCTGTGGAGGATGGAAGCATCACTAAGGAAGAAGCACAATTTTTGTTTCCTTTACATCCGATCACACCTATTTTTTTATCACCTCCCAAAAATACACAAGTCACTTATAGCACCCCCTGGGAGACCTATTATTTCGGGTATAGGGTCACTAACTTCAAATTTGTCACACTTTGTGGATATTCATTTACAGAATCACATTGTCAGCCTACAATCATATATTAAGGACACTAGTCATATTTTACAAAAAATGTTAGACCTTGAATGGACACCAGGGTGGGGATTTCTCACCCTGGATGTCCAAGCTCTCTATACTCACATACCTCATGACAAAGGTGTGGAGCCAGTGAAATATTATTTGGAACGGGACAAAAGCCTAAGTAGGGGACGCCGTGAGCTTGTTCTTGATGCTATTATGTTTATCTTCAAACACAATTATTTTTTATTTGAATCCACTTTTTATTTGCAAGCACTTGGGATGGCCATGGGGACCAGCTTCGCGCCGAGCTTTGCGAATCTCTATATGGGTCGCTTCGAGGACGAGTTCCTCTGGAGTGGCCCATATAGGGAGAACTTGGTCCTCTATGGCCGATATATAGATGATTTATTTATAATTTGGGATGGTGGCACCAACACATTTAATTTGAAATTCACGCATGTTTTTGATTATAAGTGCACTAATTTCCTTTATGTTTCATTCACCGTAGGAGAGAACAACATTGTGGGGGCGTCCAATTTTGTTAAGACTGTAGGAGTGGGTAATTACCTTCATTTCACAAGTAGCCATTACAAACCATGGATATCCAATATACCCAAAACTCAAATGCTAAGATTAAGTCGCAATTGTGAAAAGGAACATGATTTTCAGAAACAAATAGGAATGATGATAAAAGACTTTGAGAGACGAGTTTATCCACCAAATCTCTTAGCTGAAGCTAGAACTTATGCATTTTCACTTTCAGACCCCAACTGTTGGGGGTACATGGTCCTCAAGAAAGTGCAGATGTCCAGAAAGTAGGAGAGAATGTGATTATCAATAGATTAGGAGCAAGCGGAGGGAAGGAATTTAGGACCTCATTCAGAGTCGGTCGAAGCGGCCGCATGTTCGTACGCAAACAGGGGCCGAATATGCAAATGATTCCCTCGCAAATTGCGTCCCTAAGTTCGGATCGGTAGTTGGCCTACCAAGGGGAGGAAGCGGTCGGAAGACAAAAAAATATGCCCCCTTCTCGTACGCATTGCACATCATCTCTGGGCATATAAGGATTAATCGAGACCATCGGCAACCATTGAAACTGGTCGTAGAGCTTAAGGTTGACCATACCCTCTCTTAAGCTCTACGATTATGTCAGTGTAAAAACCTCCCATATCACATGTGCCATGACGCTACTTTGTTAATTATGCACTCCCATAAACCGTATGCACTCCCACAAAACGCCATTCGCATAATGAGGCACGCCTGCGTTCGGATCTCCACTCCCCCGTTTTCAAGCACATTCCCCTGTTACCACCCACAATCGCCTCAATCTGTCACTCAAACTACCGACCTGGCTGTGTTCAGGGAGAGAGAAATTTGTGATCGTAGCGGCTAGTTTGCGCACGCGCATTGCGAACTGTACGCATGCGCAGTATAGCAAACATCGGTGGCGTACGACCGTGCGGCCGCTTCGACCGACTCTGAATGAGGTCCTTATTCCCTTAATTTCAAAATTTAATAACATTGGGTCAAATAAGAAAGATAATACAATCAAACTATAATATTTTGAAACAAGACCCAATATTAGTAGAATGCATACAGGATAATCCTAATATTATATTTAAAAAGAATCAGAATCTCAAAAATATTTTGGCTCCTAGTGAGCTTAAACCTATAATTACAACTAAAGATAAATCTTGGCTTACTTCAAGACCTGTAGGATGTTTCAGGTGCAATAGGGGTGTGTGTCTTACATGTGCCTGTATGTCAAATAGATGCAATCAAATAATATCTAGTTCTACGAAACAAAGCTATTCTATTTTTCAATTTGTCAATTGCGAATCAGTTTATTGTGTCTATGTTCTCGAGTGTCCATGTACATTACAGTATGTTGGAAGAACCACTCAAGCTGTTAAAACCAGATTCAGAGAACATAGACGCAATATAATCAATAGGGTACACAGTCACAGTGTTTCTAGACACTTTGCCTTGGCACATGGAGGTAGCCCAGTGGGTCTCAAGATAACTCTAGTGGAACAATTTGAAGGAACCAGAAGAGGGGGAGATAGGTTCACCAAGTTATGTTTAGGTGAATCATCTTGGATTTTTAAATTAGACACACTTCACCCCAAGGGTCTGAATATAGCCTTGGATTATTCCTGTTTGGATTAAATGAAGGGATCCTATCGAAGGGATAGAGCTTTTTGGATGTGATAATTAACTTAATATTCCATGGATATGGATACACTGTTACAAGGGGCTATAGGGTAGTGAGGGAGTAGGCTTACAAGTGGATGTCTGTCGCTGTGATGTCCTTTCACTCTCACTATTATCCTAATGATTATCCACGTGCAGTTATGGAGAATTGGGTAATTAGAGAATAATCTGGATTTTGATGGTTCTTTAAGCTATATATTCTATATAGACTGTATTTGAGTTGCCACTATTGGTGAATATTTATGATGTATGCCTTCTGAATTGAATACCATATATGCATATTGTATTCAATGTCTCATGTATTACTATCAATTAAGAAATCATAACTAGTGAGAGTGAACTTAGGGTGGTTATTACCATAATAATATTGATTTACATGTGCAACATAGGTATAATTATTCTAACATTTAATTATTTTTAATTAATTATTGTTTGATATTGTCTGTTATATATATATATTACTTATAAATTGTTTATAAATGTGTATGTATTTTTTATGCAATTAATTTTTGATATAAGATATTGCAAAATAGGATATATATTATATGTATTAATTCTAATAGCTAGGAAGTATATTGTTATTGAAAGAAAACTTCTCTGAATCAGTTAGGAAAGAAACTGAACCAATTAAACAATTAAGTAAATTCAGCTGATATGGTTTAAGGTTGATTAAGTCCCTATTTAAGGAATGGACAGAGATGGAGTACCCCTATCTTGAAAAAGCTCCCACAAAGAGGAGCAAAACGCGTCGAAGGGGTTAACCACAGTGGCTCAGCACTATTATCTGGAAGCAACTCTATTGCCACCAACCGCCAAGTTACATTGTTCTCAGCAGAGAGGTGTCAGCTCCTATAGAAGTTCAAACAAGCAGACACCCAGGACACAAGAGAGAGTGACAGCAAACACATCACTAGTGGAGCCACGTGCGCCACCAGATCGGCACCTTGGTCAGGTGTGTACCTCACCGGCAGCCGCTGCTCCACTTTGCCTCCATACAGGCTAAGTCAGGCAGACTTTTTGATTACAAAAGCAAGCGGCCGTTCCAACACTACCAGTGAGGATACGTGAACGCGACCAGCCAACAGTACCGGTCAGTACAGTTATAATTTTGCCCTATATTGAGTTCATTCAGCTAAATTGACTGAGAGAGCAAGCGGTATCCTGTGTAGAACTATTAAGGACACAAGACCGCTCGCTACTAGACCACGGAACTGGTCAGGTTATTGCTCTATCTATTAGCCGTCACTCTGTTCTGATTTTCAGAAGTAACTATTGACACACAATTAACATTGGTTCGTGTTGTATATCTATATCAACAGTACTGGCGGGCCACAGATCCCAGCCAGACATGGAATCACTGAAGAGAGATCATTACTGTGCAATTTATTGTGTGCCAGGTACCTTGGTGGATTAAGTGGCATGTTTTCATTCAATTGTATTTTAATATAAAGAATCTTGATATATTGCATATTATCAGTCTGGATGTCGTTTTCAGATAAAATCAATTAGACATCAGATACAGCTTACATATTGAGCGGTTGAAATTAATTATATCCAAGTACAGATACATTTATTCCAGTTCTAGCTGTCACAGCATTTGTAACCAATTTGTTGTTGTTTTTATATGGAGATATTATATCTTTTAACATGTTAATTTTATTATATGTGCAATAAATAATTTGTGATTCAGAGAAGTTGTCACGTGGATCAATCAAGTATACTCCATTATACAGCAGCAGCAGCGCAACCTTTTTTCTATTTTTCTTGCAAATTTTTCGATGAGCAGCACAAGTCAACATGCTGACATAGAAATCGAGGATGCTTCTATGTAATTGCACGAGTAGGATGAGGAGGATATTTATGTAGTTGGCAATAACAATAACAAGGATGATGAGGATGTTGATGATGATGAGGATGTTGATGCCGAGGATGTTTGTGCAATAACTGTAAATCAGGCAACAGTTGTTGCCCATGGTGGGAAAAATCCCATTGTTAGCATGCCTGGGCAAAGGACCAAACAATTCACATCTCATGTATAGAATCATTTCCACCCAAATCCGGACAACCTTTACCAAGCCATTTGTAACCGTTGCCATGTAACAGTGAGTAGAGGTAAGGACCTTTACCATCTTGGAACCTCCTCCCTGTTACGTCACTTGCAGTGCATTCATGAAATTGGAAATGGTATAGAAACTTTGGGGACAAAAAAAACGAACAACAATAAGTCCAGTGTCAACTAGTTGATGCTTTCTATCTGGATCCAAGCGCCTGCAATATCCACCACCAACTCCTGCATCATCATCAACATCCTCTTTCATGATCGGAAGTAGTCCTGCATCCAAATCAGGACTGCCTCCTCTCCTTTCCATTGTTCCTCAGAAGGATCCTTGAGTGTTACGCCTGCTGCTGCTGTTGCTATGAGTGGATCTTCATCCCAGAAGGGGACCAGGAAGAAGACTACTTTTAGTAGTTCAAGTTCAACCAAACAATTGACTGTCACACAATCCTTTGCATTGGCGAACAAGTTTGACAGCAAACACCCAGTTGCACAGCGGATTACTGATGCCATAACAGCTATGCTGGTATTAGATGTGCATCCAGTATCCGCCATTAATGCAGTGGGTTTTAGACAGTTAATGGAGGTCCTGTGTCCCCGCTACCATGTCCCTTCTAGATTCCACTTCTCTAGAGTAGCAATTCCCAATCTGTACAAGGACATTAAAAAAAACCTTATTAATGTCCTCCAAAATACAGACATGTGGACAAGTGGGACAGGGCAAACTAAAGATTACATGACTGTGACAGCCCACTGGGTAGGTGTATTTCCTCCAACAGTGCAAACAGCAGCAGCATCTAACAAATGCCAGCTCATTCAGAGGCAGGCTACTCTGTGTATCACCGGTGCCACTAAGTGGCATACCGCTGAAAACCTCAGGGAAATCATTGCAAAATAGCTTACCCCACTTGGACTTCCATTGGGATTTGGGATTTCTGACAATGCCAGCAATATTGTGCGAGCATTACATGTGGGCAAATTCAAACACATCCCATGTTTTGCTCACACAATTAATTTGGTGGTGCAAAATTTTTTTTAAAATGATAGGGGCATGCAGAAGATGCATTCGGTGGCCCGAAAGATTTCTGGACATTTTCAACATTCAGCAACTGCGTGTTGAAGATTGTGGCACCAGCAAGAACTGTTGACTTTGCCCTGCCAACAGCTGAAGCAAGAGGTATTAACTAGGTGGAATTCTACCCTCTATATGCTTCAGCGGATGGAGGAGCAGAAAAAGGCCATCCAAGGCTACACTACGGTCTATGACATAGGGAGAGGAGTGGGAATGCACCTTAGTCAAGCGTAGTGGAGAATAATTTCCATGTTGTGCAAGGTTCTCAAACCCCTTGAACTTGCCAGATGTGAAGTTAGTTCAGATACTGCCAGCTTGAGTCAGGTCATTCCCCTATTTAAACTTTTGCAAAAGCAGCTGGAGAAACTGAAGGAGGAGCTGAAATGAAGTGATTTCACTAAGTATGTTGGACTTGTAGATCAACCCCTTCATTCGCTTTGCCAGGATCCAAGATTCGTCAATCTCTTGAAATCAGATCACTATATTTTGGCGACCATACTTGATCCTAGGTTTAAGTTATACCTTGTGTCTTTCTTTCCAATGGACATACTGTAAATCTGAAAAGATGCAATGAGCTGGTGGTGAAAAAAATTGTCAGCTCAAGCGGAACGTGATACAGCAGCATGTCCTCCTTCATTTTCTACAGCTGCCAGTAAAAAACAAGATTTTCCTAAGAGACCTTTTGTTGGTAGTGATACAGATCAGTCAGCAAAACCTAATGACATCTGGTTGGGTCTGAAAGAACTGGCTACAATGAGTGTCATGTCTACCGTGACTTTGTCTGATATGGTCAACTTTCAGAGAATGGTGGATCATTATTTTAGGGATAGCATCCAAATATGCATGTCACTCAGTCCCTTTCACTACTGGCAGGAAAAAGAGGAAATTTGGAGTCCCTTACACAAACTGACTTTGCTGTACTTAAGTTGCTCACCCTCCAGTGTGTACTCTGAAAGAGTTTTCAGCGCAGCCAGGAACCTTGTCAGTGATCGTTGTAGGAGGTTACTTCCCCAAAATGTGGAAAAGATGATGTTCATCAAAATAAATTACAAGTTCCACGAGGAGGACCTTTATCAGCACTAAAGTCCAAAAAATACAGAAGCGTTTGTAATGGTCGATTCCAGCGGGGACGAATTCATATTGTGTGAAGAAGAGAAGGATGCACACACTGATGGGGATGACGATGATGACATCTAATCTAACGTATTGTAAAGCCAGTTTGTGTATGGGATCATTGCCACCAATATCCACTGCGCATTGGCAACTTGTTTTGTGGGGGGTCCAAACAAATCAATCATTTCAGCCAAAAGTGGCAGTCTATGTTGCTGAAGTGATTGGTTTGTTAAACTGTGAATGTCCTGTTTCATATATACAACAACTTTTTCCTTTCCATTATGTGCTGTTTGGATCATTGCTGCCTGACATTTTTAATGTTATGGTTTATGAATGTCCAGAAATTGTAATGGCCACAGACAGCATCTCCTGCATGCCCCTTTAATTTTTTTTTAAAGAAAATTCTGAAACAATTGCTGCTTGTTGTGCCAACCCGATGATGGCACAAGTCACACAACAGTGACATTCAGACAAGGGTTCTCAGCCCTCAAGGCTGCTGCACGGCCCAAAGGCCGCATCCTGCTTCACAGCCCAAAGGCCACCTGTCATCACTCCTCACAAGCCCTCAAGGTTGTAACGGCTGCAACTTGCCAAGAGTTCCAGGCATCAAGGCTGTTGCAGGACTGGTTCCTTCCTATTCATAGCTCCACTACTACTCAGCCTGGGGGCTGCATCAACAAATAACTATCAACTATCAATTCTTCAGCCAGTGGCTGCACCAATTATCACGTCAACTCTTCTTACTTCAGCCAGTGTCTGTGCCAACTATCAATTCTTCAGCCAGTGGCTGCACCAATTATCAAGTATCAACTCTTCTTACTTCAGCCAGTGGGTGCGCCAACTATCAACTATCAATTCTTCAATCCTCAAGGGGTACCCCAACCATCATCTTTGCACAGTCCTCAACTTTATTTATCAATCAGTTTTGAGTCAGCCAGCTGGATGCAACCTTTTGGCCTTAACTAGATGAAAATATCAATATTGTGAGCTGAGAGGTGGTCAAAATTGACTGGAAATGAGTGGAAATAAATGTTATTGAGGTTAATAATACTGTAGGAACAAAAAAAGGCCAATGTTATGTGATTTTAGCTGTTTTTATGATTTTTTAAGAAAAAAACCAAAACCAAAACCGAAAAACAAAACACAGAGGTGAGGTTTAAGCAAAACCAATCCAGATACAAAACCAAGGGAAATCCAGATCCAAAACCAAAACACGGGGGCCGGCGCACATTTCTAGTGTGCCGTACTATCACCAATAGTACTGCTTGTGTTTATAAGATACCTTTATGTGAATCTGGAGAAAGTATATGTAAGTTATAAGTTTATACCTACTGGCCACAATTTATCATCCTCATTCTGCTAAAAAAGATACCTAGATGAACACATGGGAAAGAACTACCATGTAAGTTTAGTTGTTCCGTTTGTGAGTAGAAAGTGTGAGAAGATCCCACCCTACCCTGGTTCACCCACTCTGTTTTGTTTAAGTATGGTTTGCCGTTCTAATTTCAAATGTATCAATCACAGTACACTATAGCCGGGATGTACTAACAGTGGCGCTACTTACCGCCAGTCACCGCATCCCCACTGATCGCATATGTACTAACATATGCGATCAGTACTGCAAAGAACAGCTCTTCTGATAAGAGCTGTCCTTTGTGAGCTGCTCTTCACCGTGGACTTCCTGGTTTATGACCCGGGAGTCCATCTGCGCATACGCAGACTGACGCGGTGGCCGTAGGGCTTGTTGGGATGGATCCGTTCATATCCCTTATACCTGCGATGCGGTAGAAGTCCATAGGCTTCTATAGGGTAATGCTAGCAAAAGCTGGCATTACCCTCCGCATCGGAGAGCCGATGACCAGGTGATGATACATACAGGGTTTTTACCACATTTTCCGTTTAGTACATCCCAGCCTAAATGGTATATCTGAACCAGGGTTCAACAGGTCAGATGGGGAGTCTGAGAATTCCCAGGTGGGCCCTAATGCCTGAGGGCTCCAACCCTTACCTATGTGGGCTGGGATCAGACTGCAATGCAGATCACCCGGTCGGTTGTATTCTGACCAGTCTTTAGTTCTGCCAGCAGATGTTGAACTGGTGAGAAAAGAGGAGTTCCAGCAGATGGGCAGAACTAAAAGAGCAGAGTGTGGGGCTAAACAGCACAGTCCTGCTACAGAGAGCAGACCAGGATTCCGGGGAGTCTGTGAATAACTACTGACCTACCGTATGGTATGAGGGAGGTGGGGGTTTTAATCTGTCTGAAGTTTAATTCTGGTGATAAAGGGGCCTATTCATCAACACTAAAATAACGTTTTTAAGGACATTTTCCTTAAATAACGTTATTTTAGTATTCATGAAGCCACTTAGCACAGGAGATATCACTGATATCTCCTTGCTAAGCTCCCCTGCGTTAATTTCCACACTCCCCATACATTAGTATGGGGATATGGAAATTATGGTATTCATCAAATTCCGAAAATTATGTATTATCGGAATTTGAAGGAGTTACTATTCGTCACTGTGAGGTGGCAAATAGCAGGTGAGACATACCTGCTTCCAGCTGTGCAGGTCCCCCGGAGTCTTCCTCAGGCGCTCTGATGCGTCCTCTGGCTCCATCTGCAATGCTGACATTGTGTTCTACCAGCAGAAACACAATAAAGTTTAGAAAAAAAATATTTTTTTTTCTTCTAAACCACACTGTGTGCTGCTGGGAGACCACATGACAGACCAGCAAGACGGAGTTGCAGCAGTCAAGTAAGTGCGGGACGGTGAAGGTGAGTGGAGAGGGGAGGGGGGGTTGAGGGGGCGTACACAAACTTACTGCAGCTGTAAGTAGTGCTGCGCATGCGCTGGGTTTACGATTGTAACAGCGCATGCGCAGCACGGATACCAGCTGAGATAAGTTATAGCAGGCAGGGAAAACTATCTATTTCCCAAAAAGCTGTCATTGCAAAAATGACTGCTTTTTGGAATAGATAGTTATAGGGAGGAGGAATGATGAATTCCTCCAGTAATTAGGTAGAACTCCATGCGAGTTCTAAACCTAATTACCTCCCTCAATATTTTAGGTATGATGAATAGGCCCCTTAGACATAATGTTATTGAGGTACATGAGTCATGCACAACACACAGTTAAGAGACAGCACGTATCGATTAACCATTTAACTACATATAAACTCTTGGGAGCTTATTATCTACACTGTCTATCTATTAATAGCAATTTATTTCCATTGTACAGCAAGTTGTGATCTTTAGCAGTTCCAGTAGTCACGGTGAATGAATGCCTCCAGTCGCAATCCAGCCACATCTCAAACAGGTACATGTGTGCTGGAGAAGAAATGAGGCCCAGAATACCTGCAATATGTTCTCACCATTCAATCTAGAGGAACCTGATGGTTTCTGAATAAACTCTCCTAATTACACCTGGTGATAATCCTATTGGAAACATATTGCCGGTATTCTAATCAGGAGGGACAGAAAGTTTTGCTTCATATAAATAATCCCACCAACAGCAACTGCATATCTGAGACATTTTGTTATTATTACATGCTTGCAGATGCTGTCAGTATGGAGGAGCTGGGGGGAGCCCGTGGGACCAAAGGCAAGTAGCTGCAGAACAGAAGAAGCCAAGAAGGTGAAAACGATAAAAAAGAGGAGAGGTACATGGTGGGAACAGCATACAGGAGGGAATGGGAGCAGAATGGAGGAAGAGAAGTAGCGCATTATGGGAGCTGTATGATAAAGTACAGGAGTGGGAGCTGGATGGAGAATGTAGGAATAGAAGCAGTTCATGGTGAGAACAGGGTGACGAATGGTGGAATAGAATCAGCGCATGATGGAAGCAGCATGGAGGGACAGCTGGATGGATAATGGAGAAAGCAGAGCACTGCATGGTAGGAGCAGCATGGTTATGTATGGGAGTGAGAGGAGGATGAAGAAGGGAGGAAGAGGAGCAGCAACACGATGGGAGCAGCATGGACAAGTAAGTTACAGTAGTGGGAACAGGCTAGAGAATGGAGGAAAGGGAGCAACACAAGGTGGGAGCTGCATGGAGTAGTAAAGTAGTCAGAGCAGAATAGAGAATGGAGGAAGAGGAGCAATGCATGGTCAGAGCAGTATGGAGACATAAGGAAGAGGGAGCAGGAAGGAGAATGGTGGAACAGGAGCAGTGCATGGTGGGAGCAGCATGGAGAAGTAAGATAATGGGAGCACATGGAGAATCGTGAAAGAAGAATGGTGCATGGTGGGAGCAGCAGATAGTGGGAGCCAGAGGAAGAATGGAAGTAGAGGAGCGGCGCATGGTGGGAGCAACATGGAGAAGTAAGGTAGTGGGAGCAAGTTACAGAATGGAGGAGAAGGTGCAACACATGATGGGAGTTGCAAGGAGAAGTTATGTAATGAGAGCAGAATTGAGATTGGAGGAAGAGGAACAATGCATAGCTAGAGCAGTATGGAGATGTAAGGGAGAGGGAGCAGGAAGGAGAATGGAGGAAGAGGTGCAGTACATGGTAGGAGAGTATGGAGAAGTTAGGTAATGAGAGCAGAATAGAGATTGGAGGAAGAGGAGCAGTGCATGGCAGGAGCAGCATGGAGATGTAAGAGATAGGAAACAGTAAAGAGAATGGAGGAAGAGGTGCAGTACATGGTAGGAGGAGCATGGAGAAGTTAGGTAATGAGAGCAGAGGAGAGAATGGAGGTAGACAAACAGTGTGTGGTGGGAGCAGCATGGAGACATAAGGGAGTGGGAGCAGGATAGAGAATGGAAGAAAAGGAGTAGCTCATGGTAGGAGCTGTATGGAGAAATGTAAGGAAGTGGGAGCAGGATATAGAATGGAGGAAGAGGAGTGGTGTATTGGGGGAGCAGCCGCACATTTCTCTTGACTGCCCATGTAGTGCATCAGCACTTCATTATTTAGTGGCCCTATACCATTGCTTTCCCCTTTTTGGCACTTCATGCCCCAGTCCTACACTGCCTGCAAGATATATAGCTTCTAACTGGTGTATGTTTGCTTCTTGCTGGTTTGCCACAGTTTGCAATTACGCAGACACACCCTCACTGTACTCTGCCTATGGTAGACTGTCCTTTCCCTCCCTTGTTCTTCTTATCCAGGCTTAGGGAGGCAAAATATACACAACCAAATCTGCATATGTGATCTTCTTTTAGTGGGCATGCCTATTACAATTTTGAGTACTCTACACTATCCCCACCTAAGCATTATTACCTATGTATTTCAATTTCATAAAAAAACATTAAAGTTCTTTTCTTGTGCCAAGGCCAGAAATCAATTCCTATTAACTCTAGGAGTCTTATTACTAGGGAAATAAACAGCTACGTTAAAAGATTTCCTGTGACATATGGGGAACAAACACGTGCCAGACATGTGTTGGGAAGGAGTACTCACTGGAAATAGATCACTTCAATAACAATGCTCATAAGCTTTTCTGTCATAGGCTGCACACAGATGAGGGTTACTGACAACTCAGTAAGGGTCATTTATGAACCACAGGTGCAGCATAAGTGTCTCACAAATTCTGTTATGACGTTACAAAAAAAAATTAGATTTGCAAAATGTGCACTAGACATTATTATTACATGTTATTTATAGGGCGCCACAAGAGGTCCGCAGCACCGTACATACAGTAAAGGGTACACAGAACATTACAGTACAATACAGTAACCAACTTATAAACAGAGCACAAGTAACAATTAGCAACACAATTCTCCATACACAATACAGCTGGGAAGGTAAAGGCTGTCATAGAAGTGCTAGAGAAGAAGGCTGTGAGACAGTGGGGAGTAGGACCCTGCTCCTAGGAGCTTACAATCTAGGCTAGAGAGGAGACGGACAGATGACATGAGGCATGAGTGTGTAGAGGGGGACCTGAGTGCAGGAAGTAGGTGAGGTAGAGATGGCTGAGGCAGGAGGGACAGAGACTTGGTGACGGTCATGTGGTGCATGGGTATGCTTTGATGAACAGGTGGGTTTTCAGTGCAGCTCTGCAAGGTCTGGGAGAGCCTAATCGAGTGAGGGAGCTCATGCCAGTGAAAGAGGGCTGCATGAGCAAAATCTTTGATACGTGCATGAGATGAAGTAACCAGGGTGGAGGAAAGGTAGCAGTCACTGGCAGACCTGAGTGAGCAGGAGTGAATATGTAAGGAGATGAGGCTGGAGATGTAGGGAGCAGTAGAGTTAGAGAGGGCCTTGTATGTGAAGGTGAGGAGTTTGAAGAGGATTCTGTAGGGGAATGGGAGCTAGTGCAGGTTTTGGCAGAGGGGAGCAGCAGAAGTGGAATGACGGGAGAGGAAGATAAGTCTAGCTGCCGCATTGAGAACAGACTGGAGGGGAGCAAGATGGCAATGTGGGAGGCCAGTAAGGAGAAGGTTGCAGTAGCCAAGAAATGATTAGTGAATGAATAATCAGATTGGTAGCATTCTGGGAGAGGAAAGGCCTAATACGAGCGATGTTGCGTAGCTGGAGCCGAAAGGATTGAGCCAGAGATTGAATTTGGGTTGTGAAGGAGAGGGTGGAGTCAAGGGTGACACCCAAGCAGCAAAGTTGGGGGACAGGGGAGATGATTGTGTTGTCAACAGTGATAGCGAGATTGGTTGGGGTGGAGACTCTATTAGGGGGAAAGATGATGAGTTCGGTTTTGTCCATGTTGAGTTTCAGAGAGCACTCGGACATCCAGGAAGAGATGGCGGAGAGGCAACTGGTTACCTGAGAGAGGACAGAAGGGGAGAGTTCAGGAGAGGAGAGGTATAGTTGCGTGTCATTGGCATAGAGGTGGTATTGGTGGCCAAAGGAGCTGATGAGTTCTCCTAGTTTAGAAGTGTACAGGGAGAAGAGCAGTGGGCCCAGGACAGAACCCTGTGGGACACCAACGTAAAGGGTGGAAGGGGGGGAGATGGGGCCAGAGGCAGACACAGAAAAGGAGCGGTTGGTGAGGTAAGAAGTGAACCAGGCATGGACATTGTTAGAGATGCCAAAGGTCTGAAAGGTGCGAATGAGGACAGTATGATCCATGGTGTCAAAGGCTGCAGAGAGGTCCAGGAGGATGAGCAAAGAGAAGTGGCCCCTGGATTTGGCTGCAAGCAGGTCATTGGTGACTTTGGCCAGGGCAGTTTCAGTGGAGTGATGTTGGCGAAAGCCAGATTGGAGAGGATCAAGGATGGAGTAGTCTGAAAGATAGCTGGTGATGCGGCTGTAGACAAGCCGCTCAAGTAGTTTGGAGGCAAAAGGGAGAAGAGAAATGGGGCGATAATTGGCAGGTGAGGACGGGTCGAGGTTGTTTTTTTTAAGAATAGGTGTGACAAGAGCATGTTTGAACGATGAGGGAAAGATGCCGGTGGAGAGAGATAAGTTGAAAAGGTGAGCAAGGTGGGAGCAGGCAGTGGAGGAGAGGGAGCATAGAAGGCGAGAAGGGAGGGGGTCAAGGGAGCAGGTGGAAGGTGGAGAAGACAAGATGAGGGAGTGGACCTCATCACCCGTGGTGGGGCTGAAGGAGCACAAGATGAGGTGGCCGGGAGGTGCGGATGGTGGGGGGGGGGGGTTGCAGCAGGGAGATTGTAGGATATACTGTGACGAATTGCCTCAATTTTGGAAGAGAAGAAGGAGGCAAAGTCAAATGCAGTGAGGGAGGATGGAAGGGGTGGAGGAGAGTGTTGAAAGTACCAAAGAGGCTGCGGGGATTGGAGGACTGAGAGGAGATGAGCGACTGGAAGGATTGCTTGGCGAGGGAGAGGGCCGAGCTGTAGGAAGAGAGGACAAACTTGAAGTGTAGGAAGTCCGCCAAAGAGCGAGATTTCCTCCAGTGGCGCTCGGCCGTGCGCGAGCATTTTTGGAGAAACCGGGTTTGGAGTGCTAGGGCTGGGGTTTGGACTGATGGAGGGGGACAGAGGAGGAGGGGGCAGCGGAGTCAAGTGCAGAAATGAGGGTGATGTTGTAGAAGGAGGCTGCCTTAGACATGAGTAAAGTTACAAAGACATTGGGGTAAATTTACTAAGAATCAAGTTTGGTCGAGTATTTTAGTTTTTAAACTCACTTTGCTTCACCAAAACTCAGGAGAGCTTTCCATTTTAAAACTCGCAAATTTACTAAGAAGTGAGTTTAGCTGAAAGTGAGTTTTTTGATGGTGAAGCAGATCGAGTTTTTTTCCCCCAAATTGCGAGTTTAGAGGAGAGTTTAAGGAGAGTTTAGATGAGGGTATAGATGAGATTACTTACTAGATTGCAGTGTTCTCTCTCTGCAAAACTCACCCGAGTAAGCAGCCTGCAAATATCAATGAAATATGTGAAGGCTGCTTGTGTATTAAACCTGTAAAAAAAATGTGTTAAATGTTAGATAAAATATGACATAGGGTCCACCCCCAAAAGCATAACCAGCCCCGGACTTGCCAGCCAGTCCAGGTTCCTAAAATTATGGGGAACAACATGAGCAGGGTTCCACTGTAATTTAAGAACCAGCACCAGGCAGCAGGACCAGACCTGGTTTTAAATATACGGAGAAAAAAAATGGTGTGACATTCCCCGTATATTTAAAACCAGCTCCAGACCCTTTCTAGTTGGGGACTGATGCCACAGCCAGTGGAGCCCTTTCACTGGGCCCCCAGCCACAGCATCAGCCCTGACCACTAGTCAGACCAGGCCAGGGATCCCTGGGGAGTTGGGGACCCCTCCAATAAAGGGGTCCCCCTCTCTAGAGCACCCCTGTCCTAGGCTGATAGCCCAGGGCTATCCCCGGCACCCTAGGGCGGTGGGTGCTGGGTTGATTGTGTTAGTGTCTAGTGTAAAATAAATGGTTAATTATTGTCTTTAGTTGTGGAACTACACGTACCAGCAAGCCTCCCCTGCATGCTGGTATTTGGAGGACCACAAATACGGGCCCGCTGGTACTTGTAGATCCACAACCAAAGCAATACGAAAAAAAAACACACACACACAAAATGTAATTATAAAATACATGCACACTCACACTCACTATCCAAAGTAATCCATAGGGGTACCTATAAAAAAAATCCATACTCACCTCACCTATGCGTAGTTCACATCTTCTTCTCCAAATAAGCATCCATGGGGTTAAAACAAAAAACGGGTGCTCCTGTATCCAAGCCGGACTGAGTATAGCTATGTGTTTCCACATACCTTTACTCCGAGCGAATGACCGAGGCACACGTGAAGGAGCTGCCAGCCAATCAGCGGGCATCTCCGTCGGAGCAGCTCGCTGATTGGCTGTGTGCAATCAGCCTGTCTCCCCCATAGACTTCAATGGAGAGAAATCTCCATTGTAGCGGAGAGAATCCGCTACATTGTATCATTGATGTAACCACAAGGTTGACCTCAATTAACCTTGTGGTTACAGCAGTAGATGCAATGTCGCGGTTCACACCATAGACTTCAATGGAGAGTTCTCCCCATTGAAGTCTATGGGAAGATAGGCTGACCGCACACAGCCAATCAGCGAGCTGCTCCGATGGAGATGAGTATCGTTTTTTTTATAGGAACCCCTATGGATTACTTTAGATACTAGGTGAGTATGTGTATGTGTGAGTATGAGTGTGAGTGTGCTTGTATGTTATGATAAAATTTTACTTTCATGGTGTATGTTGTTTTTTTTCATATTGCTTTGGTTGTGGAACTACAAGTACCAGCAGGCCCGTAATGCCCCGCATGATGGTATTTGTGGTTCTCCAAATACCAGAATGTGGGGGAGGCTTGCTGGTACATGTAGTTCCACAACTAAAGACAATATTTAACCATTTAATTTACACTACACACTAACACTATCAACCCGGCACCCACCGCCCTAGGGTGCCAGGGATAGCCCCGGGCGATCAGCCTAGGGCAGGGGTGCCCTGGAGAGGGAGACCCCTTTATTGGAGGGGTCCCCAACACCCCAGGGATCCCTGGCCGGGGGTGACTAGCGGTCAGGGCTGATGCTGCGGCTGGGAGGCCCGGTGAAAGGGCTCCCCTGGGTGTGGCATCAGTCCCCCACTAGAAAGGGTCTGGAGCTGGTTTTAAATATACGGGGAACCTCACGCAATTTTTTTTCTCCCTATATTTAAAACCAGGTCTGGTCCTGCTGCCTGGTGCTGGTTCTTAAATTACAGTGGATTATTAATTTTGTTCACCATAATATTAGGAACTAGGACTGGCTGGCAAGTCTGGGGCTGGTTAGGCTTTTGGGGGGCACCCTACGTAATTTTTTTAAAACAAAAAACACTTTATATTAGGTATACAGGCAGAAAACATACACAAATCACACTGATCTGTGTATGTTTCTGCCAAACTCGCCGCTCAGGAGGTGTGTTTAAACTTCTATTTCACAGTGAGTTTGCTACAATCTCACACGAGTTTGTCTTCAGTAAATTTGCGAGATGAAAAACATGTTTAAACTCACGTGAGTTTGCATACTCACACAAACTCGAAGTTTAGTAAATTTACCCCATTGTGTGCAATTTAATTTTGTGGTGGAACAAGTGGACAATATTATTCTTATATTATGCCTTTGCTTAGCAGGTACACAGTAATGCATACCAACATACAAACCAAGGGGGAGATGTACTAAGCCTTGTTTAGAGATAAAGTGGGTGGAGATACAGTGCCAAGCAATCAGCTCCTAACTGTCACTTTACAGACAGTGTTTGATTGGTTGGTACTTTATCTTTCTTTATCTCTCTCCAAGGCTTAGTACATCTACTCCTGTATCTATAAATTCCTCGTTTTGTAGAATGTATAAACCTATAAGTAGTGTTGGGAGGATGAAGTGTCATATTATTTTGAACTATAATTTGTGCGATATAAGTGAAAAGTCTGGGCAGAACAAAAATTATAGTGGGAACACTTACTGCAACTTCCTGGTTGCCCCCTCCGTGCAATCGCATGGGCGCTCTCCAGATCAGTGGCGTAACTAGGGGGGGGTCGGGCAGGGTGCGTGCCCTGGGCGCCGTGGGACCGGCGGCGTGGGGGGGCGCCGCCGGCCACGGTCCGGCCCGCCCTAGTTAACCACAAGTGTAGCGCCGACTGCAGTGATTGCGGTCGGCGCTACACATTAACACAGGACCGGCGCTAGGCTTCCAGCGCCGGTCCTGTGCTGCACGCCTGAGCCCGTTCCCTCCCCCTGAGCGCTTGCCCAATAGCGCCAGGAGGCGGGCTCAGGCTGTGCAAAACACACACATCGCCGCCAGTGCTGGCGGCGATGTGTGTGTTAAACAGCAGCCAATGAGAGTCAGATAGACTCTCATTGACTGCAGCAGCACCCACTGCAAGAGCCGGACTTCCGTCCGGCTCCTGCAGTGGGTAATGGGACTGACGTCATGACGTCTGTCCCATAATGCTGAGCGCGCCAGCCCGGGAGGACTGGCAGGCGGCGGCGGGAGCGGTGGCGCGGACCGGAGCAGCAGGTAAGTATGTTTTTATATGTAGATGGTGTGGTCACATTCCAAGGGCACCCCAGATGGTTGAGTGCCGTGGATTGAGCCTGTCGTTTATATATATATATATATAAAAAAAAATGTTTAACCTATCTGCAGAACGGGGGAGGGGGTTGGCTACTACTGGGAGGACCTCTACTGGGGGTGGGGGCACCATTATTGGGAGGACCTCTACTGGGGGGGCTACTACTGGGGGCACTTAATCGGGAGGGGGAACCTCTACTGGGGACTACTACTTGGGGGGGAACTACCACTGGGGGCATTATAAAAGGGGCCTACTAGTAGAGGCACTGCACTCGGGGGGACCACTACTGGGGGCAATAATAGGAAGGGCCACTACAGGGGGCACTGGATAGGGGGGATCACTACTGGGTGCCTGCATAAGGGGACCACTACTGGGAAAACTGCATGGGGGGGGGACTACTGCTGGGGGCACTATATAAAGGGCACTGCATGGGGGGGGACTACTACTGGGGGCACCATATAAAGGGCACTGCATAAGGGGATACCGCTACTGGGCACACTGCATTGTGGGGACTGCTACTGGGGGCACTGCATTTGGGGGGACCACTACTGGGGATACTGCATAAGGGGCACTACTATGGGCCTGCATAAGAGGGACCACAACTCCATACTGGGGGTACTGTATAAGGGGTACTACTGGGGTTAAGGTGCATATGGATAGGAATGTTCAGTGTGAAAATAAAGGGGTGTATCATGTTGACACGCCCCATTTTTAAGTGCACATCTGGGGGGAGGGCTCCCTTTTCAAATTTGCCCTGGGCTCCAAATACCCTAGTTACGCCACTGCTCCAGATCCACCTAAAGATGCCATTTTCATAAAAAGTCAGGTCAGAAGACGGATGGATCAATACGTATGCACTAGTGATCTCCGTCCATGTGCTGATACCTGATCTGGCACATGCACAGAAGCCGATTTCTTCTTTTGGCGCATGGAAGTGTGCTGAATCCAAGTGATCTATACATATTGGGTCTTCCGTGCAATTTAGAATCAGCCCTTAATGCCCAAATGTGGAATGACACAAATATTCTCCAAAGCAGTTTGGAAACTAACGCTCATCTTCAGTGTATATATTGATAATTAGTAGTTTTATAATGGGATGACAGTCAGACTTTCTTACTGCTGTGGTATAGGAAAAAAGATGAGTAAGATTCAAACAAAATTGAGATTTATTTTTGCAGGACAAGATCTTTAACCCTTTCGCTGCTGAGCCTATTTTGGCACTATTTTGGCTGGTCAAATGTCAAAATCAGTATCAGTAATTATTTATATATTCCTCACAAAAAGTATACCTTGTTTTTTCAGAAGTCTTTGACCTGCAGGAAATTGGCATTAGTTTGTATTTTTATACTTCCCCCACACGACAAAGACAATCTAGACAAACTGGACAAACAAGTGGGATTTTTTATTCGCAATTGCAAGAAATGTGTGTATTTTTTTAACCACCTCCAACAAATATTATATGGTTGTTGCTGCCTAATTGTTTCCAAAACAGTAAATAAACAAATTCTACATGTATGTTGTCTTATCAAAATTTGCCCTTGAAAATGATAATGCATTTTTTGGTTTTTCTTTTTACGTGTTAGAATGAAACGCATACATTGTGTAGGAATAATATGTTAGCACAACAAGTCATACCATTTTGAAACATACACAACCTACAGCATCAAATGAGGGGGGCCCTGTCTCTATTGATGCCATGATGGGGATATCTGGGTTACTGGGTATTAAAATGCCCCCATCTTCAGTAGTATAGTGGGCTTAGCTATAGTCTGGTGATCACCAGACATTTGCTGGACATTAATTTGGAGTTGTGCAGTTGTATTTCTTCTTTTTTGTGTATATAGCAATGGTCTCCACAGACAGCACCTCCAATTTTTATATATATATATATATATATATATATATGTATGTTCAGGGTGTGCAGTCTGAGGCCCATTTTCTATGTAATCCGATCAGTGCATTGCTTTGCACACCAGAAAGCTTGAGACACTTTCCACTCAGACTAGCACCCCTACCACATTGGTTTAGAGCATACTTGCCGACAATCAGCTCCAGCCTTCCGGGAGGGAGCTGATTGTCGGCTAACAGCGGGGGGGGGCGGGGGCGGCGCCAGGGGCGGTCCAGCCAATTGGTGGCACATTGGAGGCGGAGCCGCACGATCACATCTTCATGGCTCCGCCCCTCTTCACAATGCCGTTATTTTCGGCATTGTGAAGCAGGGGGCGGGGCCACGATGACGTGATTCAGCGCGAATCGCGTCACCGGCTCCCCCGCTATGGGGGTTTCTAGTCTTTCAGGGGGGAGGACGGGAGGGTCGGAGTCTTCCGGGAGGCTTCCCTGCCTTTCCGGGGGGCCGGGAGCGGCACCCAAAAATCGGGAGGCTCCCGGCCAAATCGGGAGGGTAGGCAAGCCTGGTTTAGAGCATGGAGTCTGGCATTGTAATGTGCACACCAGTCAGAGGCACAATATGTCCTGCAAATATTTAGACTGTGTAGTGCAGCTTTGGTTCATTTTTGGGGCGTGGGTCCCCCTGGATTGCTTTGGTTGATCTGCTTCAGGGCACAGCATTATAACACATTTTTCCTTTACGACACAGTTTAAGGCTTCATTGTCTGTTTTTATATATGTATTTCACTTTTTTATTTTTATTCTTATTTTTTGCAGCTGCTCTTACCTATTTCCTTTACACTTCGCTTTTCTTATTAGAGCGGTGCCTTGGGGTGGCTTAGCTGGGCTAGTTTGGGGGTGTCCTGCACTCTGGATTTGCACCCTAGTATGTTAGGGACCTACCCTACAGAGGTTACCCAGATGTGGTGGGTAGGCCCATAACCTTCGCCAAGGTTATGCCAAAAACCTCTATTTACAGCAAAAATTTATTTATTTATATATAATCAGACAATTTGGGGTTGTGCATTTGTATTTCTTCTTTTTGTGTATATATCAATGGTCTCCACAGGCAGCACCTCCATTTATATATATATATATACACTGTATGTTCAGGGTGTGCAGTCCGAGGCCCATTTTCCATATTAGCTAGTAGGGGGCACTTTATTTGAAAGAGGGGAATCCCCTCTTTAAAATGAGCATGCACCTGAGTGTGTAATTGCTAGTATAAAGGAAATTGTCCACATTAATTAAATCATCCTCCATCCACTGGCTCAACTAGTATTTCTACAGTGCAGGTTGATATTGTCTGGTGATCAGTATAACTACTAAGGTCCACATCATCTAAGAGAGGGGACTCTCCTCTTATTGCAACCAGGATGAGAAAAATAATCCCCCATTGCTGGACTTCATAATAATTTTTGCAGTGCAGGCGTATTCTCTGGTGATCACACATTATCACCATAGAATAACTTCTCAGGGGTCTCATCATTTGAAAGAGGGGGCCTCATCTATTTCAAATGAAAGTACTCCTGATTCTGTGGATGCAAGTATGGGGAGATAGAGCACTTTTAATGCGTTTAATGCGTTCTCCGCTATCATAGTGTTCTGACATCATCTTGCTCTATCCCCTCCTGGATCCGAGCAATGGCAACTACTGTATATGGAGGTGCTTTTTAGGTAAGTTCTCCCCTTTCCATTTGAACTTGTGTCACGGATGTGATTGGTTGTGGAACCGGACTAAGGGCCTGATTAAGAGATGGACGCTAATGCAATCGCAGCTTCGATTTCGTACGGAATGGAGCTACGAAAATATGCTAATGTTAGCAAAGATCACCCGAGCATAAAGACGCCAACTGCTGCCTTTTTACCTGCATGCGACGACTCATACCTGCATAAATATCGATAACAACAAAGCACATCGGCGGCCGTCTTACCCCTGCCACAGCCTTGGGTGCTCTTCTGACATGCAGAGCTGCGTATGCAATAGCAGTGGCTAATTAATGCGCGCCCATGTAATGGCGTTCAGACGGCCAGGCACGCCTGCGTTTCTCCAACCACCCTCCAAACGCTCACTTCCTGTCACTCACTCTGCACTCCGTGGCCTGCGTGATCGCAGTGCAATCGCAGAACTGCTTTTGCGCACGCGCACTGCAAAACATATGCATGAACAATGGCAAACAATCGCTCGATCTGCGTGAAAATTGCATTAATGTCCATCTCTGAATCAGGCTCTAAGGGTTCTGGTTGTAATGATGTCTGAGAGGTCTGGGCAAAAGCTGAGAGTTCTTATGTAACTTTTCCTCATGCAGTCGAGTGACTTAGAGAGGAATGGTGACAACTGATTATGGAATACTGAATGCTGGGATTGAACTGGAATACTGGACACTGGGATTGAACCGGAATACTGAACCCCGGGATTGAACCGGAAATGCTGGACTCCGGGATAGAACCGGAATGCTAAACACCGGGAATAAACTGGAATACTGGAGCCAGGAGTGCTGGAGGATGGTAACTGCGCTGGAAGTCACTGTGCTGAAGGATCTCAAGAAATTCTCTATCAGCTTGCAGCAGGACACAGACAACAAAGCACTGGCACCAGCAGACTGCCAGGAAGTTCTTTATATTCCCTGGACCCTTGGGGATTGGCTGCTGTGGTCAGCTGAGTGGAGGAGGAGAGTCAGGTGACTGAGTCCAACATGGCTGCACCCATACTGAGTTTTGGAGGGAACTCTGGTGTGCAGTCTGAGTACTAGCAAGCTGTGGAAGTGTAGAGAATAGCAGACACTGAGGGCAAATGCATCTTCATGATCTCTGCAGTTCAAGTCCAGCATACTATTAGGACTGTAAACACTGTTCTACTTCTAATCAGGAATCTGCAGACTTCACAGACAAAATAATACCCCTTTTACACCAGAGCAAAAACCTGGGTTATTGCTGGGTCTACCTGGGTCACAGCTCAGTGTAAAAGGGTCCCTGAAAAATTACCCGGGTCACGTAACCCGGCAATCCAACCCAGGTAGATACTAGGGTCGGACCCAGGATCATACTTGCCTACCTTTTTTTTTCTCTTCCCGGGGAGGAGAAGCAGGTGGGTTACGACGGGGGCGGGGCGTGATGATTCACACAATTAAGCCCCACCTCCTTCGCTGTAAATTGCCGCAATTGGCGCACATTTAAATAGGGAGCAGGGCTAAACGTGTTATTCACGGGGACCCGCGGTCACCACAGAAATTCTCCCCATTCTGCCCACTTCAGTAGGAAGTGGGCAGAATGCGGGAGAAGTGCCTACCCATCCAGGGTAGCATGGTGTTACCCGAAAAATCGGGAGCCTCCCGCGAATTCTGGGAGTGTAGGCATGTATGCCCAGGATGGACCTGGGTAATGGTGCCGTGTAAACGGCACAACCTGGGTTATCCGACCTGGGTCATGCCTAAAATGAGCTGATTGGTGGCTGTGGAGCACAAGTTTAACAGGACAGACCCAGGTTCAGTGTGAACGGGGCTGACCTGAGAATTACCCAGATCGATGGTGCGGTGTAAACGGTATCTGACCTGTTTGGAACCGTGTCTGAAAACCCAGGTCAGACCCAGGTTTTTAGTGGAAAAGAGATATAACTCTCAGGTGAATAATCAACCTGGAAGGAATAGCACAGTCTCATGCTCACACTGGAGGCATATCTGCCATCATTAATTAAGAGAGAAGTCCAGGAACAGATAATTTTGTCCCTCCTGGAAAGGGACATGTTGGGAGCTATGCTGGAGGTGTTGCAGCCTGCATGCTGAGCATACTTCCCAGGCAAATCAGAATATCCTGACCCACAAGAGAGGTGGCAGAGGTAAGTCACAAGACAAATTAATAGCATATGAGAGAAATTAGTCAAATCATGATACTATGCAGTGCATCAGTAAAAACTGGAAATACAAAGGTGATTCTAATTTTTTGTAAACCTATAGGCCTCATAATATTACCTGAGCCTTTGCCTTGGACTTCTCAGGTAATTTCAACTTTGTCTTTTGTTCAATGCTGCTGCAAATACACCATAATTAAGGCAAAATGTGAAATCAAATTCACATGTTCATCAATGTATTTAAAAAAGGTCATTAGAATATTTTCCCCATCTTGGTTGCAATAATCTCATGGGCGCCTTATTTGAAAGAAGAGAGTCCCATCTTAGATTACTATGCCCCTCAGCCTCAATGTCTACTAGGAGATGCAGCTCTTCCACCAGTTAATAACATAGGGGCACATCAGGTCTGGGACTGACAGTGGAAATGTTTTGTTTCTGCCGTAAAGTTATTATTGGTTCTAAGTAGGGGTGTGCACCGGCCACGTTTTGGTTTTGGATCTGGATCTTTCTTCGTGTTTTGGATCCGGATTGGTTTTGCCAACACCATCCTTACGTGTTTTGGGTTCTGGGTTTTGTGTTTTGGATCTGTATTTTTTTTAAAAAAAACATAAAAATAGCTAAAATCACAGAATTTGTGGGTTTTTCTGCTCCTATGCTATTATTAACCTCAATCACCTTCATTTCCACTCATCTCCAGTCTATTCTGAACACCTCACACCTCACAATAGTGTTTTCATGTCCAAAACGTTGCACCGAGGTAGCTGGATGACTATGCTAAGCGACACAGGTGGGCGGCACAAACACGTGGCCCATCTAGGAGTGACACTGCAGTGGCAGACAGGATGGCAGTTTGAAAAACTAGGCCCCAAACAGTACATAATGCAAAGAAAAAAAAGAGGTGCAAGATGGAATTGTCCTTGGGCCCTCCCACCCACCCTTATGTTGTATAAACAGGACATGCACACTTTAACAAACCAATCATTTCAGCGCCAGGGTCTGCCACACAACTGTGGCTGAAATGATTGGTTTGTTTGGGCCCCCACAAAACAAGCTGGCAATTAATCTGTCCCTGCACAAACTGGCTCTACGGAGGCAAGATGTCGTCCTAATCCTCCTCATCCACCGATTTCCTCACCCTCTTCAGTGTTATGTACATCTTCATCCTCACAGAGTATTAATTCGTCCCCGCTGGAATCCACCACCACAGGTCCCTCTGTACGTTCTGGAGGCTGGTCTCCCTGGAAGAGTTGATCATTCATTTTTATGAACATCATCTTCTCCACATTTTGTGGAAGCAACCTCCTACGCCTTTCGCTGACAAGGTTCCCGGCTGCACTAAACACTCTTTCGGAGTACACACTGGAGGGGGGGCAACTCAGGTAAAATAGAGCCAGTTTGTACAGGGGCCTCCAAATTGCCTCTTTTTCCTGCCAGTACAGGTACGGACTGTCTGACATGCCTACATGGATGCTGTCACTGATGTAATCCTCCACCATTCTGTCAATGGTGACAGTATGATATGCAGTGACAGTAGACTTGTCAGAAATTGTTGGCCTGTCCTTCAGTCCGGACCAGATGTCCAAACCGGCCCTTGACTTATGACACAGGCGCACGCTTGGCGCTGCTGTGTTGATGCACGTGTGGCTACAACGCATACATTTCGCACACAAACACAGAAAAAAAAGAATTGTTTATTTTTTGTGGAGTGCACTTTGGGGATTACAACAAGCTCTAAGAGACTTATGGAACACAGGCGCACGCTTGGCGCCGCTCCTTTGTTGATGCACATACAGTGCACACAATTCACAAACAGAAGAAAAAGAATTGTTTATTTTTTGTTGGAGTGCACTTTGGGGGTTACACCACCCTTTAACAGACAGACGCACGCTTGTCGCTGCTGCTTTGAGGATGCAGGTGCGGCTACAGCCCACACAATTCACAAAAACAGAAAAAAAAGAAGAATTTTTTATTTTTTGTGGAGCGCACTTTGGGGGTTACACCACCCTTTAACAGACAGATGCATGCTTGTCGTGCTGCTTTGAGGGTGCAGGTGCGGCTACAGCCCACACATTTCACAAAGACAGAAAAATAATGAAGAATTTTTTTTTTTTTGAGTGCACTTTGGGTTTTACAGCACCCTTTAACGGACAAGCCAGCCGGCCCTTTACTTATGACACAGGTGCACGCTTGGCGCTGCTCCTTTTTTGATGCACGTGCAGCCACAGTGCACACAATTCACAAACACAGAAAATAATTCCTCCACCATTCTGTCAGTGGTGACAGTATCATATGCAGTGACAGTAGACATGTCAGAAATTGTTGGCAAGTCAAACCGGCCGTTGACTTATGACACAGGCGAACGCTTAGCGCTGCTGCTGTGTTGATGCAAGTGCGGCTACTACGCATACATTTCGCACACAAACACAGAAAAAAAAGAATTGTTTATTTTTTGTGGAGTGAACTTTGGGGGTTTCACCACCCTTTAACAGACTAATGGGACACAAGCGCACGCTTGGTGCTGCTCCTTTGTTGATGCACGTGGAGCCACAGTGCACACAATTCACAAACACAGAAAAAAAAAAGTATTTTTTTGGGGGGGGCACTTTGGGGGAGCACCCCTGATGCACAGATCAGCCCCTGGACAACACTACAGCACCCCTCTAGGACTACAGCCTTTATGGGACACTGCACAACACAGTCCAGCCAGCCCCTATAGACTTTGGAGTGGACACAGCCCCTATGGACAACTGACTGCAGAACATAGCCCAGCCAGCGCCTATGACAGCAGCACAACACAGCCCAGCCAGCCCCTATGGACAACAGCAGCACAACACAGCCCAGCCAGCCCCTATGGACAAAAGCAGCACAACAAAGCCCAGTCAGCCTCTATGGACTGAGTGGTCACAGCCTCTATGGACAACAGCAGCACAACACAGCCCAGCCAGCCCTAGCTCCCACCCTCCCTCTTCACTGTCCACAGCCGGAGTGAGAAATGGCGCCGACGTCAGACGGGAAAAGTCGAGCCTGACTCGGACACGACTCGGCTCGGGGGGGGGGGGGGGGGGTATTCGGATTTCAGAAATCCGAACCCTCTCATCCCTAGTTCTAAGGTTCTATTGCCAGTTGCATAATAATAACTGCTTGTTTGTAGCATTATTGTACTAGATTAGCTGTTCACGATGGCATCTATGTACCAAGGATGACAGCTTTGAGGACATTATTATGGGCAGAGCAGACAATAAATAAAATTGTAAAATACCCTTCCAGTGTATTTATCATGTCTTTTAGTAAAATTGTTAAGGGACATGCTTGCAGTTAGCAACTTCCAAATGCAAAAATTGCATTATAAACCTGTGTACTTTAGCATCTTTGTCTTATGAATTAAAAGGCACAGAACATAACATTTATTGCATCAAGGAATTTAACAAGGGAATTCTATAAAACAAAAATGCAGCATACAAACTAATATAGAATGATGTGAGAAGAAGAATTATGTGTGACAAGGCTATCTCGTGGGTTATGTCTATTTAATCTCCCAGGCCAGGTTTTCTCAGTGGCTCTCCTGTATGTGTGTGCATGACGACAGCTCGATAGAACATCTCACTTGCATCCCGGAGAGACTATTATTGATTGCTAATAGACAATCAGGTGAATGGCTGTTAATGCTGATATTGGCTCTCACACTTCACTGAATTGACCCTGAGGCTTTGTGAGTGTCCTGCCCTTACATAATTTAACCTGATGTTTTTTTTAAAGACTACAACAGCAGCAAATGTGACTGTGGTGTCTCTTGCAGCACATACACTATTTATTTTTCAAGATAGAATTTTTTTTGTATCTACCTATATACTCAAATCTATATGTTTTATGAGCACTATTAAAGAATGGGTAAGAGAGAATTCTGGTACCTGTAGTTTTAATATTTTAACCTTGGTCACTTTCCATCTGAGCTTTTCACATGTACAAGTATATACAACACTTTCAGATTTGTATGGTATCTTTCAATCTAAAAAATAACTAGTTATCAAGCTATCAAAGTCTGTCTTGTTCTCACTTCAGAGTGTATATCTCCATTGTCCCCTGGACTATACTCACAGGTGTATCATCGGTATGCAATCGGGAAGCCGGCTGACGTAAGTCCGACAGCCGGCTTTCCGACTGCTTTATCCCGGCAAGGGTCAAATGACAGGTGTCTAATTCTAGACGCCTGTCATTTTACCGACGCCAGGAGACCGGCGCCCGGCATCCCGTTCGAAGTGATGCCAGGCGCAGCTGCGGACAGCCGCGGGGGGGGGGAGGGTTAGGCTAGGGGGAGGGAGGTTTAGGGTTAGGTACCCCCGGGGGACTTGGGTTTAGGCGGTGGGGAAAGGGGGGTTAGGTTTAGGCACTTAGAGGGGGGATTAGGGTTAGGCACTGGGGGGAAGGTTAGGGTTAGGCACCCCTAAGGAGGGTTAGGGTTAGGGGGTTTGGGTTAGTTCATACTTACCTGCGGACGATCGGGATTTACAGCCGTGTCGGCCTGCCACTGTTGGGATTTGAACCGCCGGACTTGTGTAATTCGTATGTATTCCGTACCATCTTAGCTCCTTAGCAGTCAGGCCTAAATCACCTGTCTTGTCCTCTCCTCTCGAGCTTTCACCACCCCTCACAGCACAGACTCTTCTCAACTCCCCTGGGTTTTGGAGGTTCCCCAGAAGTAGATTGATCCTAGGTTTTACTGGGACTTTTCCTGTTACTTATGTGACCTCACATGACAGCCTTATATCTTTTTTTTATTTTTACATACAATTCAGCAAGCAGGTAGGGTGCAGGCAAGCGGCCAGGGGTAAATAAGTGTTCTTGATCTTTTGTAGGGGCCATGCAAGCAACTGCTACAGTGCATTGTCCCTGCCTTCTCCCTGGCAGCCCACACACAACAGAGGGAAATAACGCTGGAAGATCGATCTGCAACAGGTATATTAGTGTGGAGGGAGTGAAGGAGGAGTATAGTTAAGGAAAGGTAATATTAAGAATACGTGGGTTATTGGATTTTATTATGAGGCAAAGGGGTTATTGAACTTTATGAGGTAAATTATATGAAGGAGTCATTTTCATGAAATAGGGATGTACATAGGGGTTAATGAATATATAACAGAATTTAATTTAGTTGGTGTTCATTAGTAATGCAGATGCAGGAGTTAATGTTTAAAAAAGGAAAAATATTTGGAATGTGGCTGTTACAATGATGCTGAAGGTGTTCATTATTTTTGTGGAGGGATTAATTCAATATTGGGAATGAATGTCTGGAGGTTACAAGAATGTTCGAATTATGGCAGGCACTAAGATGCTCTGTATATTGTATATATGTTATTAGGAGTTCTCTATATTGTATAGCCATCAATGGGATGCTCTCTGTATTGTATCACTGTATGGATGTCACTGGGATGCCCTCTGTATTGTATGGCAGTCATAAAATGCACTCTATTGTATTGAGGACACTGGAATGTTCTGTGCATTGTATAGTGGTCACTATGGTGCTGTCTGCATTGTATAGTGGTGACTAGGATGCTCTCTTTAGTGTATGGCAATAACTAAGATGCTTTCTGTTTTGAATGGCTGTCACTGGTATGGTACCTGTATTGTATGGTGATAACTGGGATGCTCTCTATATTGTATGTTATTAGGATACTCTAAGGTTTGAGTACAGGTAGGCAGCTGCAAAATATATATATTTTTTCTTACATCACAAGTGAATAGTTAGTTTAACCACTGACTATTTGTCTGCCCTTGATTTAGATTTATCTGCATGAGTCACCTTGCATTTTTAATTTCCAAAACCACTGCTGAGCCTCCCTCTCAGAACTCTGGTTCACGGTCAGGGCCGAACTGGCAATCGGGCACTTCTGGCAAATGCCAGAAGGGCCGATGGCCACAAGGGCCGGCTTGACGGAGTGCAGGCTTACCCGGGAGAACAACCTTCCGAGCAGCGACATGCTCTGAAATATGTTGCCGCGTCATTGCGTAATGATGCCATGACGCAGTCGCATCATGACATCATGACGTGGCCGGCACCAAGACCCTCCTGGGCAGCGTCCACCTGGGCAGGTGGATGCTAGTGAGACAACTCCTGCGAGCTGTCAACGTGCAGGGCTGCCCATGAGCCCTGCTTCCTCTGTTACTATGTGCGGCCATGTCAGGGCCGGATTATAGGCACGCCCCCTGGCTGGCTCTCCCAATGTTGATCGCGGTTGACTTAGGAAGCCCAGCCCCCTTTGACGAAATAATGCAGCGATTTGCGGGTGAGTATGGGGCGGGGCCTCATGCTGCAAAGTGCGCGCCCCCTTTAGAAAAGCTGGTAACTGAGGTAAGTGTGCTTCCAAGAGAGCGTGCGCACACTCCTTTCCTCCCTCTCAATTCTCTCTGTTCCTCACTCCCTCCACTTCTCTCTCTGTCCCCTCTGAGGGGAATTCAATTATGAGTGAATACATTCGCCCGATCGAATCTGCGCAGCAGCTGCCGCACTTTACGGCAGCGGGATTTCACTCAAAAGTGTTCGCTACCCCATAGAGTAACGAGCACTTTTGAGTGAATCAGGCATTCGACTGACCGTGCGAAGTGTGCGAGAAGGGCTGCCGTTGCCGGCGTTTAAATGCCGTGGCAACGGCAATTCGCACCCTTCGTCTTCAATTGAATTCCCCTCTCTGTCTCTCTCCATCTCTCTCACTTTCTCACCCCTCTCTTACGGTCCGTATATACGTAGCTATCTACCAGCAATACGATATCGCTGGCATATCGTTATGTACCCTCCCTGGTATGCTGGATGATCAATATTGATCATCCAGCACACCACCAACTTACCGGCTACTATATCGATCGTGGGTCCCAATAGTAACTTGCTCGAAATTGAGTAAGTTGACTAGCATGCACGTCCGATGGACAATATCGCTATCGTCTATATGTGGCCATGCATCGCTGGTAGCTGTTAAGTTGGTAGGGACCATTTAAAAGAACAAATTGAAAGATTACAATAACTACATCATTATCATTCAAATCGTTCTTTTAAATTGCTACGTGTGTATGCACCATTACCCTGTCTCCCTCCCTGTCCCTTCCTCTCCCTCTCTCTCTCTCCGTCTCTCTCTCCCTCACCCCTTTCCCTCTCTTAGGGGTCTATTCCGAACGGACCCTGATAATTAACATTCTAATGCTACGCGAGTACAGAGACAGCTCATCCGAAAATCAGCTGTCTCCCCAAAGTGTTTCACTGTTCCTTTCAGAGGAGACAAGTGCGCATGTGCAGAGCCGTAACTAGACTTTTTGGTGCCCTGTGCCAGAAAGAGAATTGGCGCCCCCCTCATTTTTCAAAGGGATATAATGCACCCAAAAAAGGGCCATGGCTTCATGGGGAAGGGCCAGGGAAGATATAGGAGAGGCCATAAGATGCTGGGGATGAAATAAGAGGAAGCTACAAGCAAGAATGATAATAAACAGAAATTTGACAGGCCAGAACAGCACCCCCTGACCAGTGGTGCCCTGTGCGATGGCACCGGCCGCACTACCCTAGCTACGGCCCTGCGCATGTGTGACCTATGGGTCAGGTATGTGCACAAGAGAGTATGGGGACAGCGGGCCATTCCGAGAGAGGAAGGTAAGCAGGAGATATCTGCTTTACCATCTTGATGAATGGCTCAAAAACCGAATTTCTACAATTGCAGGTGAAAATTTTAATTTTCCTCTGCTTTTGTAAAAATTAAGTGACGATAAATAGGTGATGTATCTCACTCCCTGTCAGTCTCTCTCTCTCTCGCTATCTCCCTGTCCCTCCCTCTCTCTCTCTCTGTCTCTCTCTCCCTTTCTCCCTTACTCTCTCCCCTCCCTTGAAAAATGGACACTACTGTGTGACATAACGTGAAAAAGGTGCACTACTGTGTGACTTAATGTGAATAAGGGACACTACTTTGCGGTGTAATGTAATGAAGGGGCACTACTGTGCGGTGTAATTTCTTTAGATTGTAGGCTCTCATGAGCAGGGCCCTCTTCCCTCATGGGCTTCTCCTTATGCTTTCTTTTACTTCTTACTTCTCAAAAGAGGTCTAACAATTGATTGCTGACTCCCTGCTGCTTATTTTGAGCGCTATGATCGCTAATGCAGCATATACTTGTCCTGTATTGTATTGTACTGTAAGTAACTGGTTTCTTGTTCACTTATTTATTTATGTACTTTGTAAGGCGCTGCCAAAAACTTATGGCACCATAGAAATAGAGGATAATAATAATGTGACTAAGACTCACTACTGTGTGGCATAATTTGAATTGGGGGTACTACTATGTGGGTACGCACCTTCCCAGCGAGAACACACCTGGATTTTTTTGCGCGTGCCTTTGGCACATGCTCTCCATGCTTCACCTGTGGTTTGCGGCACAAATGCTCTTTTGTTAAATTGTGTACTTACAGTTCTGCTTTGGTGTACACAGATGTGTCTTCTGCGTTCAGCACCTCTGCCCTAAAAAATTCCTGCAGTGAATACTATCTAATCCTGTACAACTGCTAAGCTAGGGCTTGGTCATTTGGGAAATTGCTTTCCCTTTTCTTTGTGTGTGACCTACACCAGTAATGTCTGACTATGGCACATGTTTGAATCCCCTGCAGGATGAGCTCTGTTGTAGGTATTACATTTTTATTACAGAGAATGATGTGTACTCATATGTTGTGCTAATATTAATTATATTTGTAAGAGCATAGACTAAGAAGTGGGAGGGGTCAGGAATAGTAAGGGGGGGGAGTCTATGCCAGGAGCCAGATGCTGTCGCGAGTTGGGCCTGTTTGCTCTTTAAATGCCAGGGCCTATTTTTAGTCCCAGTACGGCCCTGCTCACCGTGTCACTTTTGCTATTGCTGAGTCCCAGAGCATAACTCGGGTTTACTCTCAGTCGAGAATCTTGGCTGCTAGCGCTATCCCCCACTCTGCACCTCCCTCCAGTGCTTCTCAGGGAGACACTGATGGAGTGGAGATCCTCTACTGAGAGGAAGGGTATTTTCCAAACTAAGGGCCTGATTCAGAGCCGGACGCTATTTGCGCTCGCTCGTCCAGAAAAAAGGGGCTGGCTATTTAAATTGACCATTCGCTCTTTGCGGTCTGTTGACGCCTCTGTGTCTGAACGAGCGAACAAAACATGCAGTCTTTTTTTTGTAAAAAACGTCCCCTGGCCGCTCGCATCCTACGTCATCTCCGCTATTTATTTGATTAATCGAGTACTTCGAAAGGCGAATGAACTGCTCGCAGTGCTTGTGGTTGGATTTTCCTACCGCAATCATGCGAGCAGTTCAGGCTAAGAAACAACCAAGTGACGTGGTCGATGACGCTGCTTTGTTAATTATGCACACCCTTAAAACGCCCGTTTTTACCGTTTGGCATGCCTGCGTTCGGATCACCACTCCCCGTTTTCAAGCACCTTCCCCTGTTACCACCCACAAACACCTCATTCTGTCACTCAAATTAGCAGGCATTCGCTATTTTGCGAGCACATGAATTTTGACCGCACTGACTGGTTCGCGCATGCGGATTACGAGCTGTACGCATGCGCAGTTGTGCGAACATCGCTCGGAGTGAACGAGCGGCCACTTACGAGCGGCTCTGAATCAGGCCCTAAGTTGGAGTGTTTATGGGTATTTTTCATGGGTACCATAGTGGATATTTAAATTCCACTACAATTAAATTATTGTCCCAGATATGGTACCCACATTCACCCATTAATGAGGAGCTCACTCAGGACATCCATACAAGTCAGTGCTACATATAATTTATAAAAGGGGATTTTCAAATATGAGATGAATCTGACTGAATGTATGTATGTATGTATGTAATCACACCTTTTTTCTGCGTGTGACTGCATACATTAGAAGTGCAAATGCATGCTCATCTAAGTGAGCCCCATGGTATGTATGGTACATATCTATATGTTTATATTATGTGTATGCTCTTCAAGCCACAAAAAGTAATGTGGTATCTTGAAGGATTATGGAAATGTAATCCTTGTCATTAAAAACTGTACTTACACCTGCAGGTGAGATAGCCATCACTGGATCATTTACAGTATATTGCACTGGCAACCCCTACTGATTTACTTGTGAAGTGTATCAGTAATGCTACTAAGGCCAGCAATGTCTACGCAATTTGCACACTCCTTTGGGCCTTTTCATCATCACTAATGGTTTAAGTAGTAGGCCCAGGCCTGCCTAGTGTCAGGATCCGACAGCAAGCTCACTTACCTGTCAGGTGGGTGTCCTTCCTTCAGTTCAGGTCCCGGCACTCCTGCGGTTCTGTTCGATGGTCGCCACCATCTTGGATTGGGACAGCTGACCACCAATCTCCCAATGGAGCAGCAGTACCCAGTCAGCTAATACAGCCCTCCAATCCCAGTGAAGCAAGTGTATAAAAGCCCTTCCTGTTGCTCTAGCAAGCTGCCAGTACAACGTTGGACATTCCCTGAATCCAGTGGCTCCAGGTTCCAAGGCGCTCTCTGAGGAATCTGTTCCTGATCCTTTTAACTCTTGCAATACCAATTCCAGCTTGGTTAACTCCTGCAGTACCAGTCCCAGCCTGGTTAACCACTGCAATACCAATTCCAGCTTGGTTAACTCCTGCAGTACCAGTCCCAGCCTGGTTAACCCATGCAATACCAGTTCCAGCTTGTTTAACTCCTACAGCACCAGTCCCAGTCTGGTAACCATGTGCATTAGCCGGCCCCAGACCAATAAGTCAGCCTAGCTGGTTCCAGCCCAGCATCTGTGTACATTAGCCGGTCCCAGCCCAGCTCCCAGAGCATATTCAGTCCCACCCCGACACCACAGCATAGCTGGTCCCAGCCGGCACCCAGAGTATAGCCGGACCCAGCCCAGCATCCATGTAAAATAGCCAGTCCCAGCCCAGTAACTGAGTCTAGCCGGTCCCAGCCCGGCAACCAGAGCATTGCCCGTCCCAGCCCAGCATCCCAGCATAACCGGTCCCAGCATGGTATCTGAATATACAGTTTCTAATATGGTACTCCAGTCCTGTAATCAACCCAGATTCCAGCTCCAGAGTCCAAACTTCAACTTCAGGTGCCAGCCTCACCTCATGCGTAAGAGCTACATACGCCCGCCCAGTTTCCTGCACGCTAGCACTACTACTGAACCAGTTCTAGAATCATCCCTGCGAACACAAAAATCCAAAAGCCTGACACTTAGTATTCAGCAAACTTATGGGAACCAACACCATCTTCAGATGGCACTGATTTCCGAAGCTACACTCCAAACTATGGGAAGGAAGTCCAGGATTGCGAACACGGATCCAAGTGGATCCCTCTGCCACCTCGGCCTCAGATCACGCATGCACAAAAAGGCCAGAGGCGGTAAGTATCACCTCTTGACTCAGAAGGATACAGCATTAATGTCACTGAATGCTTCACAATGTTTGATGTCTGTAGCAGACTTGTATTTCTTATTTCACTGTTTTAGTTTGATTTTTGATTAAAATTTCTTTATTTTTATCTCCAGGTGACTTTAATGTGTCGACTTCTGAGTAGCCTTCTGCAACTTTTAATAAACACATTGCTTCATCTTTTTGGCTTATTAATGTACTTTTCAGCCATGTCTTTATATCATTTGACAATGTTGGTTATTTTTATGTTGCTGTTGGATGTTGTGCAATGCTAATATCCAATGTAGAGAGCACAGCAGATAGTATGTTACATCCAAAGCCAACAAGAATAAACAACTCTGGCTGATTGTAAGAATAGTAAGAGAAGTTAGCCAGTAAGAGATAGCAATATATTCAGTAAGAGTTGCAGGAGGACTGTACAGTACAAGCCAATAAATAATGTATTCAGAGGCTGGGAAACCCCCTAACATTCCTCTTACTATTAATCTGTAGAGCTTTTACTCATTACTGTCTGAATATGGCAATTTTTAAGGTTGCAGTATTTTGAGATTTTACGCTGCACCACATCTCCATGGTTGGTGTGTATTACCAGGGAGTGAACTGTTTTGTATAAGTAACATATTATTTTATTTTTAACATTATTTTAATAACGATTATATACTTGGTTTGAAGTCGGTAGCAGAAAAACTGAGTCATACAGCTGACTCTCGAACTTAGAAGATAATTTATCCATAGAACCCCTGATTGTTTTCTATCACCTTGAAATAAGTGATTTATCAACACAATTTATCAAAATAATGTCACTGGGACAGCTGAGTAATTCTACTAGTCTTTGCATACATGTGCACAGGGCTATTTTTCAGATGGGATGGCCCAGAATGCCATTCTGTAAACTCTTTTGATAAATGACGTCATCAGGAATGGCGGTCTGAAACCGCCTGTCAGCACAAAGGTATCGGGTGGCAGCTGTGTGGATTGGTGGCACCATGGCAGCCATGGAGACACAGCAGCAGCATTTGGAATTTTGCACCAGCTGCGAGCCAAACACAGCTCACTGGCCAGCAGTCAATCAGGAGCAGGCGCATCGGCCCCTCCTGATTGGCTGCCGGTCAGTGAGCTCTGTTTGGTTTGTGACTCTTGCCAAATTCAATTTGGCGGCCGGTACAATAAAGTTTTGGGTTTTTTTGTGGCGTGGCTTCTGGACATCACGCCAACCCCGGAGAGGAAGAGGATTTGAGGAGCCATGTTGCGAAAATGCAGAGAAGACGACCCAGGATAAGGTAAGTCACTGTGGGCTGCATAGGCAAATGCAGGGTTGGTTTCCGGTTACCTGGAAACTAGGGGTGTGCACCGGCCACTTTTCGTGTTTTGGATCTGGATCTTTCTTCGTGTTTTGGATCTGGATTGGTTTTGCCAAAACCACCCTTACGTGTTTTGGGTTCTGGGTTTTGTGTTTTGGATCTGTATTTTGTTTTTAAAAAAGCATAAAAACAGCTAAAATCACAGAATTTGTGGGTTTTTCTACTTCTATGCTATTATTAACCTCAATAACCTTAATTTCAACTCATTTCCAGTCTATTCTGAACACCTCACACCTCACAATAGTGTTTTTATGTCCAAAAGGTTGCACCGAGGTAGCTGGATGACTATGCTAAGCGACACAAGTGGGTGGCACAAACACGTGGCCCATCTGGGAGTGAAACTGCAGTGGCAGACAGGATGGCAGTTTGAAAAACTAGGCCCAAAACAGTACATATTGCAAAGAAAAAAAAGAGGTGCAAGATGGAATTGTCCTTGTGCCCTCCCACCCACCCTTATATTGTATAAACAGGACATGCACACTTTAACAAACCAATCATTTCAGCGCCAGGGTCTGCCACACGACTGTGGCTGAAATGATTGGTTCGTTTGGGCCCCCACAAAACAAGCTGGCAATTAATCTGTCCCTGCACAAACTGGCTCTACGGAGGCAAGATGTCGTCCTCATCCTCCTCATCCACCGATTCCTCACCCTCTTCAGTGTTGTGTACATCCTCATTAATTCGTCCCCGCTGGAATCCACCACCACAGGTCCCTCTGTACATTCTGGAGGCTGGTCTCCCTGGAAGAGTTATGAACATCATCTTCTCCACATTTTGTGGAAGCAACCTCCTACGCCTTTTCGCTGACAAGGTTCCCGGCTGCACTAAACACTCTTTCGGAGTACACACTGGAGGGGGGCAACTCATGTAAAATAGAGCCAGTTTGTACAGGGGCCTCCAAATAGCCTCTTTTTCCTGCCAGTACAGGTACAGATTGTCTGACATCCCTACTTGGATGCTGTCACCAATGTAATCCTCCACCATTCTGTCAGTGGTGACAGTATCATATGCAGTGACAGTAGACATATCAGAAATTGTTGGCACGTCTTTCAGTCCAGACCAGATGTTCAAACCAGCCCTTGACTTATGACACAGGCGCACGCTTGGCGCTGCTACTGTGTTGATGCACGTGCGGCTACAGCGCACACAGGGCCTGATTCAGACCCGCTCGCGAGCGCTGAGCACTCGCAAGCGGGTCAATGGTAGCCCAGTGCGCATGCGCATGACGGAGCCGGCTCCTTCGTGCGCATGCGCGAGACCCGGATAGCGACGGGCAAACCGTCGCTCCGGGTCTCGTACCAAAGGGGGCGTGCTGTCGATGTTGAGTGACAGCACGCCCCCTTTGGTGGGCGGGCCGGGGGAGTGGCTGCCCAGATGGAGGCGTTCCCATGGGAATGCCTACCATCTGGGGCCGGCCCCACTGACATCAGAAGTGATGTCAGTGGGAGTGCTTTCGGCTCTGGTAGAGCTGAAAGCACTCTAGGGCTTGCGGCAACAAGACCCTACCACAAGGGTGTCGTCGCAAGCCCGATGGTCATGGTGGTCTCGACCATCGCGACCATCTTCCTGGCCGCTCGCTATAGCGAGAAGGCCGGCCCTGATTCAGAGCGAGCGCTCTGTCAGAGCGTCCGGCTCTGAATCAGGCCCACAGTCACAAACACAGAAAAACAATAGTTTTTTATTTGTTGGGGCACTTTGGGGTTACACCACCCTTCAACAGACGAGCCAGCTGGCTCTTGATTTATGACACAGGCGCACGCTTGACGCTGCTCCTTTGTTGGTGCACGTGCGGCTACTGCGCATACATTTCGCACACAAACACAGAAAAAAAGAATTGTTTATTTTTTGTGGAGCGCACTTTGGGGGTTACACCACCCTTTAACAGACTTATGGGACACAGGTGCACGCTTGGCACTGCTCCTTTGTTGATGCACGTGCGGCTACTGTGCACACAATTCACAACACAGAAAAGAAGAATTTTTTATTTTTGTTGGAGTGCACTTTGGGGGTTACACCACCCTTTAAGAGACGAGACAGCCGGCCCTTTACTTATGGGACACAGGCGCGTGCTTGGCGCTGCTCCTTTGTTGATGCACGTGCAGCCACAGTGCACACAATTCACAAACACAGAAAATATTTTTTTATGTTTGTTGGAGTGCACTTTGGGGGTTACACAACCCTTTAACAGACTTATGGGACACAGGCGCATGCTTGGCGCTGCTCCTTTGTTGATGCACGTGCAGCCACAGTGCACACAATTCACAAACACAGAAAATATTTTTTTATTTTGTTTGGAGTGCACTTTGGGGGTTACAGCACCATTTAATGGTCAAGCCAGCCGGCCCTTTACTTATGACACAGGTGCACGCTTGGCGCTACTTTGTTGATGCACGTGCGGCTACTGCGCACACAATTCACAAACACAGAAAAAAAAATATTTTTATTTGTTTGGAGTGCACTTTGGGCGTTACAACACCTTTTTACAGACGAGCCAGCTGGCCGTTTACCTATGACACAGGCGTACGCTTGGCGCTATTTGTTGATGCACGTGCGGCTACTGCGCACAAAATTCACAAACACAAAAAAAATACCTATTTTTTTTTGGAGTGCACTTTGGGGGTTACAGCACCCTTTAACGGACAAGCCAGCCGGCCCTTTACATATGGGACACAGGCGCACGCTTGGCGCTGCTCCTTTATTGATGCACGTGCAGCCACAGTGCACACAATTCACAGACAGAAAATTATTTTTTTATTTTTTTTGGAGTGCACTTTGGGGGTTACAGCACCCTTTAATGGACAAGCCAGCCGGCCCTTGATTTATGACACAGGCGCACGCTTGGCGCTACTTTGTTGATGCATGTGCGGCTACTGTGCACACAGGCCCTAATTCAGAGTTGGACGCTCTGACAGAGCACTCGCTCTGAATCAGGGCCGTCCCTGCTCCTTTTTGGAGCGGCCTCCTGGCCGCTCGCATAGCTGTGGGTGACCACCCACAGCTATAGCGAGCGGCCAAAATGATGGTCGCGATGGTCAAGACCATCGCGACCATCGGGCTTGCGATGAGACCCTGCGGTAGGGTCTCGCTGCCGCAAGCCCAGGGGTGCTTTTGGCTCTATCTGAGCCAAAAGCACTCCTACTGACATCACTAGTGATGTCAGTGGGGCCGGACCCAGACGGTAGGCGTTCCCATGGGAACGCCTCCGTCTGGTCAGCCACGCCCCCGGCACGCCCACCAAAGGGGGCGTGCTGTCAATCACCATCGAAAGCACGCCCCCTTTGGTGTGAGATCCTTAATGACGGCTTGGCCGTCCTTATTCGGGTCTCACGCATGCGCACAACGGAGCCGCCTCCGTCGTGCGCATGCACACTTGGGCACCATCGACCCGCTTGCGAGCGCTCAGCGCTCGCGAACGGGTCAGAATCAGGCCCACAATTCACAAACACACTTTGGGAGAGCACCCCTGATGGACAGATCACCCCCTGGACAACACTACAGCACCCCTTTAGGACTACAGCCTTTATGGGACACTGCACAACACAGTCCAGCTAGCCTCTATAGACTTTGGAGTGGACACAGCCCCTATGGACAACTGACTGCACAACACAGCCCAGCCAGCCCCTATGACAGCAGCACAACACAGCCCAGCCAGCCCTTATGGACTACAGTAGCACAACACAGCCCAGTCAGCCCCTATGGACTGAGTGGACACAGCCCCTATGGACAACAGCAGCACAACACAGCCCAGCCAGCCCTAGCTCCCACCCTCCCTCTTCACTGTCCACAGCCAGAGTGAGAAATGGCGCCGACGCGAGGACCATTTATAGCATCCAAAACCCACGAGATCCGGAAGGCGGGATGGTGACGTTTTGCCTCGATTTCAGTTCCGAGTCAGGCGGGAAAACCCGAGCCGGACTAGGTTCCCGGCTCGGATCGGGGGAGCTCGGGGGGGTTCGGATTTCAGAAATCTGAACCCGCTCATCCCTACTGGAAACCCTCCCCAGGCCACACCATGATGACCACAAGAAATAGCATATGATACTAAAGTTGCATATTTTTAATATCCCCTCAGTGTCACAAATGATCTAATTAGCACCACCTGTTGATCTTTTAAAATGTGTGAGCCAGTAATGAATACACTTGTGCACCAAATAGGAGATATGGAAAACATGCACTGTTAGAGTTGCACTAATATAGACCATTTATACTATAGGGTCATTAATACTGTATAATAATTAGGGGTGAGCGGGTTCGGATTTCTGAAATCCGAACCCCCCCGAGCCCCCCCGATCCGAGTCCGATCCGAGTCAGGCTCGACTTTTCCCGCCTGACTCGGATTCTGAAATCGAGGCAAAACGTCATTTTCCCGCCTTCCGAGTCTCGCGGGTTTTGGATCCTATATAAGGTACCCACGTCGGCGCCATTTTCTCACTCGGCTGTGGACAGTGAAGAGGGAGGGTGGGAGTTAGGGCTGTGTAGTGTAGTGTAGTGTAGTCCATAGGGGCTGGCTGTGTTGTGCTGTGCTGCTGTTGTTAATAGGGGCTGTGTCCACTACTTCAAAGTCCATAGGGGCTGGCTGGACTGTGTTGTGCAGTCAGTTCTCCATAGGGGCTGTGTCCACTCCAAAGTCCTGTGCAGTGTCCCAGTCCTAAAGAGGTGCTGTAGTGTTGTCCAGGGGGTGCTCTGTCCATCAGGGGTGCTCCCCCCAAGTGCTAAAAATATAATATATTTTCTGTGTTTGTGAATTGTGTGCGCAGTAGCCGCACGTGCATCAACAAAGTAGTGCCAAGCGTGCGCCTGTGTCATAAGTAAAGGGCCGGCTGGCTTGACCGTTAAGGGTGCTGTAACCCCCGAAAGTACACTCCAGTCCAAACCAAAAAAAAAATTATTTTCTGTGTTTGTGAATTGTGTGCGCAGTAGCCGCACGTGCATCAACAAAGTAGTGCCAAGCGTGCGCCTGTGTCATAAGTAAAGGGCCGGCTGGCTTGACCGTTAAGGGTGCTGTAACCCCCGAAAGTACACTCCAGTCCAAACCAAAAAAAAAATTATTTTCTGTGTTTGTGAATTGTGTGCGCAGTAGCCGCACGTGCATCAACAAAGTAGTGCCAAGCGTGCGCCTGTGTCATAAGTAAAGGGCCGGCTGGCTTGACCGTTAAGGGTGCTGTAACCCCCGAAAGTACACTCCAGTCCAAACCAAAAAAAAAATTATTTTCTGTGTTTGTGAATTGTGTGCGCAGTAGCCGCACGTGCATCAACAAAGTAGTGCCAAGCGTGCGCCTGTGTCATAAGTAAAGGGCCGGCTGGCTTGACCGTTAAGGGTGCTGTAACCCCCAAAAGTACACTCCAGTCCAAACCAAAAAAAAAATTATTTTCTGTGTTTGTGAATTGTGTGCGCAGTAGCCGCACGTGCATCAACAAAGTAGTGCCAAGCGTGCGCCTGTGTCATAAGTAAAGGGCCGGCTGGCTTGACCGTTAAGGGTGCTGTAACCCCCGAAAGTACACTCCAGTCCAAACCAAAAAAAAAATTATTTTCTGTGTTTGTGAATTGTGTGCGCAGTAGCCGCACGTGCATCAACAAAGTAGTGCCAAGCGTGCGCCTGTGTCATAAGTAAAGGGCCGGCTGGCTTGACCGTTAAAGGGTGCTGTAACCCCCAAAGTACACTCCAGTCCAAACCAAAAAAAAAATTATTTTCTGTGTTTGTGAATTGTGTGCGCAGTAGCCGCATGTGCATCAACAAAGTAGTGCCAAGCGTGCGCCTGTGTCATAAGTAAAGGGCCAGCTGGCTTGACCGTTAAAGGGTGCTGTAACCCCCAAAGTACACTCCAGTCCAAACCAAAAAAAAATTTATTTTCTGTGTTTGTGAATTGTGTGGGCTGTAGCCGCACTTGAATCCTCAAAGCAGCAGCGACAAGCGTGCGTCTGTCTGTTAAAGGATTACATCGGTGACAGCATCCAAGTAGGCATGTCAGACAGTCCGTACCTGTACTGGCAGGAAAAAGAAGCAATTTGGAGGTCCCTGTACAAACTGGCTCTATTTTACCTGAGTTGCCCCCCCTCCAGTGTGTACTCCGAAAGAGTGTTTAGTGCAGCCGGGAACCTTGTTAGCGAAAGGCGTAGGAGGTTGCTTCCACAAAATGTGGAGAAGATGATGTTCATAAAATGAATGATCAACTCTTCCAGGGAGACCAGCCTCCAGAACGTACAGAGGGACCTGTGGTTCCAGCAGGGACGAATTAATACTCTGTGAGGATGAGGATGTACATAACACTGAAGAGGGTGAGGAATCTGTGGATGAGGAGGATGAGGACGACTTCTTGCCTCCGTAGAGCCAGTTTGTGCAGGGACAGATTAATTGCCAGCTTGTTTTGTGGGGGCCCAAACGAACCAATCATTTCAGCCACAGTTGTGTGGCAGACCCTGGCGCTGAAATGATTGGTTTGTTAAAGTGTGCATGTCCTGTTTATACAACATAAGGGTGGGTGGGAGGGCCCAAGGACAATTCCATCTTGCACCTCTTTTTTTTCTTTGCATTATGTACAGTTTGGGGCCTAGTTTTTCAATGCCATCCTGTCTGCCACTGCAGTTTCACGCCTAGATGGGTCACGTGTTTGTGCCGCCCACTCGTGTCGCTTAGCATAGTCATCCAGCTACCTCGGTGCAACCTTTTGGACATAAAAACACTATTGTGAGGTGTGAGGTATTCAGAATAGACTGGAAATGAGTGGAAATTAAGGTTATTGAGGTTAATAATAGCACAGGAGCAGAAAAACCTACAAATTCTGTGATTTTAGCTGTTTTTATGCTTTTTTTCAAAAAAATACAGATCCAAAACACAAAACCCAGAACCCAAAACACGGAAGGGTGGTTTTGGCAAAACCAATCCAGATCCAAAACACGAAGAAAGATCCAGATCCAAAACCAAAACACAAAACACGAAAAGTGGCCGGTGCACACCCCTAATAATAATACACTATCCAGTGCATAAAGAGACCAATGTGTACATACTGTTTATGTCCAGGGCAGTGCAAGGATCTTTTGCTGCTCCCCCAGACTTCCAAGCTTACTCATATTATCTGGAATGGAGCCAACATTTGAAATTAAAACATTCAGCTCAAACAGGATGGCCCTACTTCCACATATAATGACATACTGTTATTGCTGGTCCTGTATATGTCAGAAATATTACTATAATTTGTATGATGTATATTATAGCTGGCTAAGTGCTAATTATGCCCTCTTAATGGACTGGCCACACTTGCTCTAAAATCAAGCATTTGGAAACCCCCCTCTAGAGATCCCACATTTGCCGTTGGTGTGCTGGAGCTGCTAGGATGCAGGGGCTGGCTGGAGACATGCTGTGGAGCTGTCTAGTGAGACAGGAGGGGGCTGGCTGGAGACACACTGTTGGGCTGCTGAAAACTGGAAGGATGTGAGGAATGGCTGGAGACACACTGTGGGGCTGGCTGGTGAGGCAGATGGGGCCTGGCTGGAGACACACTGTGGGGCTGGCTGGAGATGCACTGTGGGGCTGGCTGGAGACACACTGTGGGGCTGGTGAGACACTGTGGGGCTAGTGAGACACTTTAGTGCTGGATGGAGACTGTGGGGCTGGTGAGACGAAGGGGGCTGGCTGGAGAAACACTGTGGGCCTGTATTTTTCAATGTTTTTTTATGTATATCTGACTTTTTCAATGTGTCATGTGGATCTTGCTTTTTCAATATTAATATGGATTCTGCTTTTATATATAGAATCAAGGTGGCTTTCCCAATATATTTAGTATGGATTTTGGTATTCTGTTGGTGTGTATGTGTGTGTGAATTTACAGCAGTTTTCTCTCCTATATTTCTACATTTACAGTGTATAGTTTTTATATATTATATGATAGATTGACATGTTATAATAACACCCATCCGCACAGCACTAAACTTTGACAATTTTTTTTCCCTTAAATAATTGGTTTACACACTAATTCAGTGGTTCCCAAACTGTGCGCCGTGGCACCCTGGTGTGCCTCAGGACACTTGCAGGGGTGCCTCAGGTTGGTGGTCCAGCACCAAATCAATTTCTTTATGGTCATTGTAATGTAAATATGTGCACAAACAGAAGCACAAACCTGTCCACCACTATATAACCAAACCTACGGATGATACCTAAGCACAATTTACTTCACTGTACTACTTCACTACATTTTTTTCTGAATTTGTCAATATCAAACTTTTGGCTTAGGGGTGCCGTGAAAACAATTCTGATGCACTAGGGCGCCATCATTCAAAAACGTTTGGGAAAGACTGCACTAATTGATGCCCCAGCTCCCTTTAGCTCCACCCACAGCTTCGGCCACCTCTGCTCCCCCTAGGCATTCCTAAACCTCCAGAGAGCTGGAGATGAGCGTAAAAAAAAAAAAAATGCAGCTGCAGCGTTGAGCATGTGCACTCTGCTTGCCTGTCCCGAAGCCGCTTGTGAGGTGGAAGTGAGGCCAACAGAGAAGGAAGTGGTAGGAGTGGGACATAAAAAAAATTACATTGGTGTTACCAATGTTTTCATATAAGTCACAAAATATTGATACCACTAGGCCATTGGAAGCAAAGCATGCCTACTGAATGGCTGATACAAAAGTATATAGAAGTACAAATTATGCGCAAATATTGCTTCGCGTAGCCTATTCAACATTGAGTAGAAGGTCTGTTCTGTCAACAGATTTATGAACTCGGGACCTGATTTAAGGGCCTATTCATCATAACTGAAAACTCTCTGGAGGTAATTGGGTTTAGAACTCGCATGGAGTTCTACCTAATTACCGGAGAAGTTCATCATTCCTCCTCTCCATATGTATCTATTCCGAAAAGCTGTCATTCTTGTGATGACAGCTTTTCGGGAAATAGATACTTTTCCTCTCTACTCAAACTTACCACAGCTGCGCATTCGCCGTTACATTCACAAAAGTGGCACATGCACAGCACTGCCTACAGCTGCGGTAATTCTGTGTGTCTCCCCAACCACCCCTCTGCCCCTCTGCACACCTCCCTGTCCACCACTTACCTGGCCGCTGCAGCCGCGGACCCCGTGTTAAGAGGAGAAAACAGTAAAGTTAAAAAAAAATAATATATATATTATTTTTTTTATTTTATTTTTTAAACTTTACTGTGTTCTTCCGGAAAAACACAGTCGGAGTATCAGCCAGAGCCGGAGGAGGGACCAGGGAGCGACGAGTGAGGAAGGAGGACCTGCCCTGCTGAAAACTGGTAAGTATAACCCTCTATACGCCTCCTGAGAGTGGCGTATAGTAACAACAACAAATTCCTAAAATACATAATTTTTGGAATTTGATGAATAGCCTCATTTCTACATCCCCATATTAATGTACTAATGTATGGGAGTGTGGAAATTAACGCAGATGCACTTAACCGGGAGATATCAATGATATCTCCTGTGTTAGGTGTGTTAATGAATACTAAAATAACGGTAATTAAGGAAAATGTTCTTAAACCCGTTATTTTAGTGTTGATGAATAGGCCACTTACTGTTGTATGCAATGCTGATGTTTTTACATATGGAGCAATGTTTTTGCCAGTTTGCATGCATCTGAGTCACACTGAGCATGAGTCAAGGTACATCACCATAGTCGCACACTGTGAGGTAAATTTACTAAGAATCGAGTTTGGGTGAGTTTGATTGTGTTTGAACTCACTTTGCTTCACCAAAGCTCGGGAGAGTTTTCCCTTTTAAAACTCGCAAATTTACTAAGAAGTGAGTTTAGCTGAAAGTGAGTTTTCCGATGGTGAAGCAAAGTGAGTATTTTTCAACAAAATTGTGAGTTTTGATGTGAGTTTTGATGTGAGTTTAGATGAGAGTTTAGATGAGAGTTTAGATGAGATTACTTGCTCGAAGCCTGCACATATCAGTGAAATATGTGAAGGCTGCTTGTGTATTGAACCTGTAAAATAATTGTTAAAAGTTAGAAAAAAAATGACATAAGGTCCCCCCCCCAAAAGCATAACCAGCCCCGGACTTGCCAGCCAATCCTGGTGCCAAAAATTATGGGGAACAAAATGAGTCGGGTTCCACCATAATTTAGGAACCAGCACCTGGCTGCAGGGCCAGTCCTGGTTTTAATTATCGGGTAACAAATTTGTGTAGGGGTACCCCTATAATTAAAACCAACTCTGGACCCTTTCTAGCGGGGGGGCTGATGCCACAGCCATGGGAGCCCATTCCCCGGGCCCCCCAGCCGCAGCATCAGTCCTGACCACTAGTCATCCCAGACCAGGGATTCCTGGGGAGTTGGGGACCCCTCCAATAAAGGGGCTCCCCTCTCCAGGGCACCCCTGGCCTAAGTTGATAGCCTGGGGCTATCCCCACCACCCCTGGGCGGTGGGTGGCGGGTTGATAGTGTAGGTACCCCTACGAAAAAATTTTCCCCCTATAATTAAAACCAGGACTGGCCCTGCAGCCAGGTGCTGGTACCTAATTTACGGTGGAACCCTATTCATTTTGTTCCCCGTAATTTTAGTTACCAGGACAGGCTGGCAAGTCCGGGGCTGGTTAAGCTTTAGGGGGGGACCCTACGTCATTTTTTTTACCAATAAACAAATATATATATTAGGTATTCAGACAGAAACATACACAAATCACACTGATCTGTGTATGTTTCTGCCAAACTCGCAGCTCAGGTGAGTGTTTAAAACTTCAATTTAACAGTGAGTTTGCTACAAACTCACCAGAGATTGTAAACTCGATTCTTAGTAAATTTGCGAGTTTCATCTTTTCCATGTAAAGTACTTCCTAGTTTGGCCGATGGTGAGTTTAGTTGAGTTTGCAAACTGGCATGAGTTCGAACAGTGAGAAGAGAAAACTCACTTCCAAACTCGCGCCTATTTGGTCTTAGTAAATTTGCGAGTTTCAAAAAAAAAGGCTAAACTCGCATGAGTTTGCAAACACAACCAAACTCACCCAAACTCGATTCTTGGTATATTTACCCCTGTGAGTTTTTATTCACAGTGTTATTGACAGGCAGGGATTGTTTGGGGAAGGCAATGGGAAGTGTCTGCTAAAAACGCAGGTGTGCCTCGACTATTTCGGGGGCGTGCACCTGCGATCCTGTACACAGGAAATTTAGTTCTGGCGTCTCAGTTATGGCGGCCATTCTGAGTTACCATAGACTCAGTCTAGGTGTCGATGTTTGCATGATCTGCACCCGATGCAATGTACACAGTTGTGGACAGTTGCGATGGCTCAAGTAGGCGTCCTAGCCGTTGTTGTATTAGCGTATTTTCAGACATCCACAGCTGAGAAAAAATTGCAGCTACAGGAGCATTAGCATACAACTCTGAATCTGCCCCCTATACTGGCAACAGATTTACTAAAAGACTGACACTGTCCTTACTTTATAGCCATAAAAATATATACTGTACATAAACTTTTTTAAAATAAATGTATCTCTCTTAACCACTTAACTGATTATATGTTTTTTTTACCAAAAGGCCCTCAAAAATTGTAGATTTTTCTAATTTAATGAAGTTAAAAACATATTTTTAAAGATGTACAACCCCACACACTTCTGTGTTCATAGGACCCTATTGTAAAATTACCTCCCGCCACCATAGCAATAGACCCCCCAGAGGCAATAGATTCCCAGTAGCATTACCCCCGACCCCCCTAGTGGTAATAGATCCCCAGAGGTATAACCCCCAAACCCCGTTGTGAATAGGTCTCCTTTGTGACAATTGCCCCTCCCAATGCCCTGTGTCATAATGTACATATTTTACACACCCCTCTGCCCCATCCCCAAGGCCAAAATACTTGATGGGGGATTACTCCACACCTCCATTGCAAAGTGGCAACAGAGCTCCCAGGGGCATTACCCACCCGCTCCCATGGCATTACCCCTCCCCCCTTCCCTGCCGAGTGCAGCGGAATGTATGTCAGGGAGGACTAATCATCAGCTCCCCCTGCTGCAGCTAATCTCTGCACTTGCAAAGATCTCTCACATAATAGTACTCGGGGGAGGGGGGGTGACTGTGTTACCCTCCTCATACTTTTGGACCTGGGGAACAGGATAAAATATGTTCTGCACATGTGCAAAACAGATTTCCTCTTTAAAAGTTGAGGCATGTAGTGGGACGACACGATTGCAATCATTCCGACCGTGCCAGCAAACGCCCAGTTTACTACAGGTGCATCCCATGCGACCATGCCAGTTAAGTGGTTAAAGACAGCAGAGTATACTCCACATAAGTCTTAATATTTTTTTATGTTATATAACCTATAAAGTCATTTTCAATATATTTTAGACCATGAAACATAACAAGCATTACATTTTGTAGTGTTTGTTTACCACATGCATGCCAGTGACTACTTGCATTCAACTGTAAATGAGCCCCAAACCAGTGTATATACAGCCATTCCTGTAGCCATCAGTGTGCTGGAAATAAGCTATTTTCTTGTAGCATACATCTTTCTTATTCCCAACCACACACAGTGACGTGCGGTGAGGTAAATGGCTGGGGAGGCACTGGCTAGTATCAGAGCCAGAGTTACAGATACATATATGAACCCGAGGGTTCATGTGGGCATTATACAAAGGTGTAGCAGTATACAGTGCTGGAAATTTGGTGTGTTTTGATCAGGGGTGTGCAGAAAACGTAGGCAGGGGAGGCAGTGCCTCATCTACCATACACTTTTTACTCCAGAGTTTTGACTATACAGATGATTAGAATAATACAAAGAAGATATTTATAAAATTATATTATATATATATATATATATATATATATATGAATGGAAGGAGAGTCGGCGGCATTTGAGGTCTAGAAATCAGGGTTTAATGAACACCCAATACACCTTAAACCCTGATTTCTAGACCTCAAGTGCCGCCGACTCTCCTTCCATTCATGCTATTAGTTACGGATGGCGCGGGGGCGTATTCACCATTAATACAGCAGAGTGCTGGTCCTCCATCACCCATATATATATATATATATATATATATATATATACACATACATGTATACATACACACCCTATGTTGCTTGTACATTCTGTAGCTGTACCATGCACCACACACACATTAAATATTGTAAAAAAATATATATATAATGTGTGTGTGTGATATAATTAATCTGCCTACCTCTTTAATAGCGGCCCCCCTGTCTGCCCACACACTATTTCACTGCCCACACACTATTTCCTCCATGGAAGAGGAAGAGTGATGGCATCATCGCTATGTTTTGCTCACCCAGCCTGGCCTCAGGGAAATTGCTAGACTCTTCAGGGAGTCAGGGAGATCACCACTACTTCAGGGAGACTCCCATATTCAGGGCGAGTTGGTAAATATAAATATGCTTACTGTTGAGGTAAGGGCAAAGCAATATTATTACAGTACCATAGTTCTGTAAATGTTATTACAGTACCTTCATGCACAGAGGTGCACTGCTAGGGGTGCCAAATACCATGGGAAAAGCATTATACTGACTAGCATCTTTCTGCAACACAGGTCTAATTTGTCAGTGCTGAGGCCGAGCTCATACTTTGGCTGAAGCCATTCCCCCTCCCCGTAGCCTAACTTTAACCCTCCCCAGGGGGTGCCTAATCCTAATCTCCCCCCAGAGTACCTAAACCAAACCCTCCCCTAACAGTGCCTGCTTACCTTCATTCGGGATGGCGGCTGTCAGGATCTCGGCATCAGGATAAAGATAGGCGTCAGGATTTCGACACCTATCTAGTCCCATGTCGGGCTTCCAACGTCAAGATTCCTACAGCCGGCATCCTTGCCGCCTGTAATGGGACTGCATCCCTGCCGTATTAGCACTCTTTAAGAAATATAACCAAAGAGTGGTCAACCTACGTTTCCTCAGCCAGGCCCTCCTGCAATATAGGGTGGGGCTCTCACCCTCTTCCTTCCTGACACTGCACACATTCTTACACTATTGTGGTCCAACTGTTAATGGTTTACAATGTTTTATAAATGCAACATTAAGGGGTCTATTTACTAAGCAGTGTTAGGAGACAGAGTGAACAATGATAAGGTGCCAGCCAATCAGCTCCCAACTGTCATTTTTCAAACACAGCCTGTGAGATGACAGTTGGGAGCTGATTGGCTGGCACCTTATCACTTTCTTATCACTTTTCACTCTGTCTCCTAACCCCTGCTTGGTAAATAGACCCCTAAAACCCTTATGTAAATTTTCCTTTGGTCTAAAATACTATCCTGTAACAGTGAGGATACATGGATAATGTTTAGTTCATTTTGCTCTATTACCTGACTGGTCTGCCCGTAGGTCAGCCGTATGAGTAGTCCCCAGACCACCAGTTACCTTGATGTGGACTAAATACGGTTAATAACCTAGGCAAGTAATGGGTGAATGACGCACATTTTTTGTCTATGAAGCACATAACAGAAAGTAGCTTAAATGCAAGAATACACTGCAAAATACACACACTCCTATACCTCATCAACGTCATAGTCTTAGGGGCATAATTACCAATTCTCAGGTAATTTCTTATTGCCGCATATCTGATAAAAGCCCGTCCCTGCGATGTATAAGAAGTAAAGTGATCGCTAATGCAATCACTTCTGGGTTCGGACCCCAGTCTCTCTACTAATCATGCATGGTCATCAGAATTCACATGTGCTAGTGAAGCTTACCAGGGATGGCTCCTTCCAGAGAATGAAATCGGGGGCCTCAGCAAATATCTCCGAAACCTGCTGTTGTTCTCTGTACTTACATTCAGGAGTTGCTTAATATTTGTAGTACCCTTCGAAAATGGCTATATCCAAGGCTGGATTAACAATGGGGTGGGTGGAGATACAGCTCCAGGCCCAGCAACGAAATAGGCTCACAGGATCCTCTGTAGTTTTGACATTGACAACAGGAACGCATTTGCTGTCACCACCACCAGCCGCACTGCAAAGCTCATTTACCTCCGGCTTTCCTAGGCTCTGTCCGTCCAGCCCCCGGCCGGAGAAAAGCTCTGCAGTAGGGATGGCCATCGACTATTCATAATCGATGGTAACCAACTATGCAATGGATGACCATCAATGGTTTCACCAACCGATGGTCATCCATGTTCTATGACTGATTGGCTCGTGGACCAATGAGAACCACGTGGCTTCATTGGTGTCAGGGGTGGACCTATGCTCTATGTCCTGGCACCTTGAAAAAAAAAAATTAAGTATTCGGTTATGTTCTTCCATCGATGGAGGGAAACCATCTGGTTCTCTGCAATCAATAGGAAAAACATTCAACATCGACCATAAACCATCAATGATTGCGAATCATTGATGGTCGATGGCCATCCCTACCCAGTCCTCTTCTCTCCCCTGTCTGTGTAATGTCAGCCTGTCTCTCCCCTCCTCCGGAGCTCCGCAGTGACTCTGCTGAGACCAGGAAACCCAGTTCCTGCTGAGGAAAGTACAGTTTATGGGAAGGTTTAGGGGTCATATTAATGCAGTTTGGGGTGAGGTGCATTAATGTTATATGTTGGGGTAATGTTAATGGGATGGGGGGGTGTTAATGTTATGGGGGTATATTACTGCTATGTGGGTCGTGGGGTGGGGGTGTAGTAAATATTATGAGAGATATAGTCCTGCTACAGTAGCTGGGTGGTGGGTGGGGATGCAATAAATTTATGGGGGGTATATAACTACTATCTGGGTGGTGGGTGGGGGTATAGTAATATTATGGGGGTATATATTAGTGTTCTCTGGTTTTGGGGTGGGGGTGTAGTAATATGGGGGTATATGTTACTGCTCTCTGGTGGTGGGGTGGGGGTTTAGTAATATTATGAGGGGTATATTACTGCTATCTGGGTGGTGGGGTGGGGGTGTAGTAATACTAAGCCTGGTCAGAAGTGGATGGATCTGCAGTAACAGCTACGACAAAGTCGCTGCCACTACTGCATGTTTATGCTAATGCCGCGGTTGGTAGGTGTCCTACTGAGACACCCACCAGCCGCGATGCAAATCCGTGGATGGCGCTTGAATATACACCATCCTTTGTACATCAACTGCACCATCAGACATTAGAGCAACCCTATGGTTGCTCAGAATGTCTGTCGGATCATGGCTGCCGGCACCAGTGAAACTGTATCTTTCGACGCAGCCCTGACACCAACACGCCCATCGCCATTATGGTTCCTGCCCAGGAACACCTATCGAAATTGCATAGAATTCCGCACAATTCCAATATGTGTCACCCAACGGTAACCATCTGGGAACAGACAAGGTAGAACATTAATGTATATATAAATTTCTTTCTATATATACAGTCAGGTCCATAAATATTGGGACATTGACAGAATTTTCAGATTTTGGCCTCTATTCACCACCACAATGGTTTTGAAATGAAACAAACAAGATGTGCTTTAACTGCAGACTTTCAGATTTAATTTGAGGTTAATTACATCCAAATCAGATGAACGGTGTAGGAATTACAACAGTTTCAATATGTGCCTCCCACTTTTTAAGGGGCCAAAAGTAATGGGACTATCAACTCAAAAGCTATTTCATGGACGTGTGTGGTTTATTCCCTCGTTATTTCATTATCAATTAAGCAGGTAAAAGGTCTGGAGTTGATTCTAGGTGTGACATTTGCATTTGGAATCAGTTGCCGTCGACTCTCAATATGAGATCCAAAGAGCTGTCACTATCAGTGAAGCAAGCCATCATTAGGCTGAAAAATCAAAACAAACCCATCAGAGAGATGGCAAAAACATTAGGTGTAGCCAAATCAACTGTTCGGAACATTCTTAAAAAGAAAGAACGCACCGGAGAGCTCAGCAACACCAAAAGCCCCGGAAGACCACAGAAAACAACTGTGGTGGATGACAAAATAATTATTTCCCTGGTGAAGAAAAACCCTTTCACAACAGTTGGCCAAATCAAGAACACTCTCCAGGAGGTAGCTGTATATGTGTCAAAGTCAACAATCAAGAGAAGACTTCACAAGAGTGAATATAAAGGGTTCACCACAAGATGCAAACCATTGGTGAGCCACAAAAACAGGAAGACCAGATTAGAGTTTGCCAAACAACATCTAAAAAAGCCATTACAGTTCTGGAACAACATCCTATGGACAGAGGAGACAAAGATCAACTTGCACCAGAGTGATGGGAAGAGAAGAGAAGAAAAGGAACTGCTCATGATCCAAAACATACCACCTCATCAGTGAAACATGGTGGTGGTAGTGTCATGGCGTGGGCATGTATGGCTGCCAATGGAACTGGTTCCCTTGTATTTATTGATGATGTGACTGCTGACAAAAGCAGCAGAATGAATTCTGAAGTGTTTCGGGCAATATTATATGCTCATATTCAGTCAAATGTCTTAGAACTCATTGGACGGTGCTTCACAGTGCAGATGGACAATGACCCGAAACATACTGCAAAAGCAACCAAAGAGTTTTTTAAGGCTAAAAAGTGGAATGTTATGCAATGGCCAAGTCAATCCCCTGACCTGAATCCGATTGAGCATGCATTTCACTTGATGAAGACAAAACTAAAGGGAAAATGCCCCAAGAACAAGCAGGAACTGAATACATTTGCAGTAGAGGCCTGGCATAGCATCACCAGAGATGAAAGCCAGCATCTGGTGATGCCTATGTGTTCCAGACTTCAGGCTGTAATTGCCTGCAAAGGATTTGCAACAAAGTATTAAAAAGTGAAAGTTAGATTTAGGACTGTTTAGTTTGTCCCATTACTTTTGGCCCCTTAAAAAGTGGGAGGCACATATAGAAACCGTTGTAATTCCTACACCGTTCACCTGATTTGGATGTAATTACCCTCAAATTAAATCTGAAAGTCTGCAGTTAAAGCACATCTTGTTTGTTTCATTTCAAAGAAATTGTGGTGGTGAATAGTGGCCAAAATATGAAAATTCTGTCAATGTCCCAATATTTATGGACCTGACTGTATATATATATATATATATATATACACATACATGTATACATACACACCCTATGTTGCTTGTACATTCTGTAGCTGTACCATGCACCACACACACATTAAATATTGTAAAAAAATATATATATAATGTGTGTGTGTGATATAATTAATCTGCCTACCTCTTTAATAGCGGCCCCCCTGTCTGAAGTGCCCCGGGCCCCTCATAGCCTTAATCCGGCCCTGGATGTAGCAATGTGTTGGGTGCACCATGTAGCAATATCCACTGAGGCTTCTCAGTCCATTTTCAACCACTCCTGCAGTCCTACAGTACGTCTTGCTTGCTGCCAATCCTTACCAACCTGCATCCAGTACAATTGGAGCCAATTCCCAAAGGGGGCATAGACCAGACTACATCCAACAAAATACACATTAATACCCTTCTGCAACTTTTAAGTCCTACTGGTTTTGCGGTGACCATGGTACACCATCTCTCATCACATGTCTACAGTAGCAACAGTGACATCCATAGGCTGGAAATAAGACGTATACAACATCAAATAAACATTTTACATATTTTGTAAATAGAATTTTTATTATATTTTCAACCAATTGGAATACTGTACCTTTGTTTTAACATGCAGGATGATGCATTTATGTTATGAAATTTGAGTGAGTTCTCCTTTGATAAAAACATAAACTGATATTTTTTTTTTACTACAAAACACACTTCCATCTTCGTGTTTTCCCTACATACTTAATCAAATGAAGTAAAGTTTGTTTTTGATGAAAGATTCCCTTTTAAGCTCTATTGACAGCATTTTTAATTGGGCTTATTTAATAATCTAGCTACTTATTTTTGCTTGATGGTTAACTTAATATAGGACTTGGTGGGTGGTCACAGTGCCTCGTATGCAGCAATAATCTGTGGTCACTGTCGAGGTGATGAAAGGACAATTAGTTGTGAAAATGAGAAGCAGCTCTGAGAGTTCTGGGAGGATACAGGGAGCTTCCGCTTGGCACTGTCAGGAAACAGACTGTTTTCCAGGATACAACTACTAGGCAATTGCTGCAGCCCAAGAAGCTGAGCCAGGAACTGCGAAGGGAGGGTGTCAATGGAACATCAGGGCTCTCTACGAGAGGAGCTTTAAGTTGTTGAAGGAAGGAGAGTGTCACCCGCGCAAGCTGGGGAGAATCGTGCTGGCATAAGGGAAAGATCAAAGGGAAGAGGAGAGAAAATACTGCAGACCAATCCAATGACACCTTCTCAGTGACTGCAGGATTCACAGAGCTGAAGGCAGAATACACTTTAATGTACAGAAATATATAGAGTGAAAACTTAAAATACCACCTACTTTATCCTAATATTTTGCCACTCTATGTGTACATTATTTCCATTTACTGCCACTTTTACTAAGAATACCTGTCAAAAACACTACTCTCTTACACTTATACACGTCTCAACCACGTCGCTAGGGTATGACTTCTGAGTGGTTACATACAGTCCAGCCAACATGACCCCTTCCACCAGGTACAAAATTATCTGCTCCTGGATTTCTCTCTTAGGTATATTTATTAACTATCTGGTCTTATTCACGGTAATAAGAAATTATGATTCACTTGAATGTATTAAAATACATTCACAGGGACAGGGGCTCTGGAAAGAGCCCATCCCTACAGTGTGTGTATTCAGGATCCCTTCACTACATCTTCAGGAGCTAGTGTTGAGTGCCGGGAAGAATCCACTGGATCCCTCTCCTGGTACTTTTTGCAAAATAAAGCCCAATGAAGCCATATGAAGATGACTAACGTCAACTTTAGCTCCGGAATGCGATGGTGGCATCTGAAAATCCACCAAGTGGTATTACACATGGTGAAAGTGGGCATCTCAGACACACGCTTGTACACCAGGGGAATGGCTGATACTAGCATCAAGATAAAGTCACAGATGCAACTACGGCAAATGACGCTAAAGCAGTCGCAGCATGTGCTAGTACTGTAACCTACTATTATGACAGGTTACTCTTCCACTGCTCCTACTAGAAGCAAAAAATAGAGTGATCTGGCAGGAAATCCAGTTGCCCAGTGGCATAGAGTTTCTGCATTATTTTACAACACCCCTAGGCCAAAAGTTTCTTTTTGAGAAATTCTACATTTATTAAATTAAGTAATTGTGCTTATATGTCCACCTTAGGTGGTGGGGTACAGGGTTGCGAAACTGTTTGTCCACATATTTTATAATTGACAGCAATGGGCCATAAATAACTTGATTTAGTCCTGGACCCAGGGGCAGAACTTTGAGATTATGGAGGCGCCCGCCTCCATGGGTCCAGCACTGAAGGGGCCCACTTAGGGCTGTAACAATGGACCCGGAGGGTACCGTCACGGCTGCCCAATGTATGGCATCTCTTCCTGGGACCTGAGAAGCCTCTCCCAAAACTCCCCGCCCCCTTATCCCTGGGGGCAGCCTTAGCCGCGGACCCGTACAGCCGACTTCTGTGTGGCAGACCTGATCATCAGCATGGCTGCAGATCTTCCAGGAGCTGAATGACAACATGATGATCTTTATAAATCCTCCAGCATCTCGGGTGCACTGGACGGAGTTTGAGCTGCAAATGAGAGGGCGTGGGATGCGGGGGCCTCTGGCACCAGTGACTGAGTCTGGGGGGCAGATCTGTGGTGGAGCAACTTCCCAGCATGTGTAGTAGTCGATGGTAGACCGGGGCCGGGTGTTTTGGGATTTGTAGCCCCACCACGCATTCTTATCTTGCTTCAGCCTGACCAAACTCAGTACTCAGAGCCCCCATCTGGTGGTTTTCCCCTCCTTCAGGGATGTCAGGAGGGCTCCCCACCTCATATCAGGTGGCATTCCCCTCCATCAGGGGTATCGGGAGACTCCCCACCCCACATCAGGTGCTTTTCCCCTCCATCAGGAGGACTCTGAGCCTCATGCTAATTACAAAATACATGTCACTATGTTATCTGTGACTAATGCATAGCTGTATATACTCCTAATAATCCCCAGGGCTGTATCTGTCAATGTGAGGTCGGTCTTCATACAAACCTAAATTACATTCCTCAGTGCAGTCTCCATCTTTATAAAAATATTATTGTAGTGCTATCCCTTATCTCATTACTCTAGTATATGAGATAGTCCTGTGTACCTTTATATGTGTAAAAGGTGCATTAACGGAAGGGGATCTATACACAACCCTAATATTGCGATCCCTTCACTTCTCCTTCAGTGCTACTGTTCATGCGTGGTCCGAGTGGAGAGTGCCAGGGAGGGATGCTGTGGAACCTTCTTCTGGTACTTTTACCATAGCCTACAGCAACTAATGCCCTCTTGAGACGGCATTAGCTACCAGGGGCAATCTCCGGAGTGCAGATACATTCAGGGTATACTATAAATTTGCAGATATCTCTCAAACTGGTGTTTTCGTGGGATATCCTGCAAATTTACTTTAGTAAAAAGGCCCAATAGAAACAAAATCACATATTCTATATTAGTGTGTTTCTACATGTGCATATTATATATACACATTCATACATATACATACAGATAGATATGCACCATGTTTATTTTCCCTATTTTTTTGGGGGAGGGGAGCACACGTCAAACTCTAACTTGCCTCGGACGTCAGGGATGAACTTACGGCACTACCTGGACCACCAACCCATGGCATCCCTGCAAGTGCCCATCAGCAGCCTAGGATGCCATGGCACTCAGTTAGGGAACCATTGCACTTGCGTAATTGCTGGTAAGGATTTTTCTAGTTTACTAGCAAAATCATTGGGTACCTTTATTATCCTCTCCCAACAGCACTTTTGGGATCTTTAGTTTACTTTGCTACATCTGCCTACTCTCTCTCTCTCATTTGCATATGTATGATATATGCCAAAAAGCACCAAAGTAAATAAAATAAAATGTTCTATATCTATAAAAGTGAAGCTATATGCCCAGACATTAAATGGTACAGGTACCGATTCACCGACTGCAATCTCAAATCCCAGTAGCAAAGAAAAATGTCAGCCCTCCCACAATGTCGAGCATAGTAATAATAACCATGTGCTTTACTAAAGATCCATTAACAAGACCAGCAATATAGCATAGAATGAAGAAGAATCTGCCTTCTTATTGTTTATTTCCTTGTGCCCTTGGCCCTGCACTGGGCATACCAGCATACATTTACCAGTGAGTAATAGCATCTAGATCAAAACTCATAGGTATTTTCCTTGAACCCATACTATATTGCTGTATGTAAATGATTGGCAATAAAACCTACTTTCACGGAACACTGTGGGAATGCACATTCTTCTCCTGTTTCCCTTCGCATCCTTAAAATAGCTTATTTGTGAAATTACAATAGTAGTATTTAAATGGTTGTGTTAGGTTACCAATAGTACCATGCTCTAGAGTGAGATAGCTTATGTGTTTATTATACATACTGAAGGTACGCATAGCATAGTAAGAAGTGTGTTGGTCTATTGATGTAGATTTTCCCTTAACTAATAGTTTGAAGTTACCATCAGCAGCACACTATACTGAGCTAAGTACGAGCAACAGGACTATAACATGGTTTCTGATTTATGTCCTGCAACTAGACCTGATCCTTTAGGGATGGCTGTCATCAGCTCACGTGGTGTCAGAAAAGCTGCGTAATAGAAAGATAAATTGTCCTGAGTTCAGGCACAGAAATGATAGATTATTCATCTCCTGCACAGCTTGTAAAACCACCCCGGCTGACACAGGCGTCAGGAGTCGGAGAAAAAAGAGGCCAGAGATGAATATTCTGTCCGTCTTCCTATAGAATTTTAATAAAGGCCTGAATTATGGTGCAGTTGAGGAATGTAATTAGCACAGTATCCAGCTTTCTTCTACAGAGTTAATAAAATGGTCTGCAGTTACTGAGAATCCAAATTCACATACCAAGGAGACCCCCAATGTGACAGCCATATTACAAAGACTCCCACTTTCTAGCCCATGATCCCTGTCACTATTTCTTCTCAATGCATGCTGGGAATTTATAAATGGCAGAAATTGATCTTTTAGTACCAATGGAAGTGTTGCTTATGAAATAAGGAATACTGGAACTTTTGGGGTTTTTGTTGTTTAGACTTTTCTTATGTGTTATTATTTCTTCTATTACTTTTTTTCATTGTCACTTATTTGTGCATTAGTGGTGCTTTCCACTCCATGTTTAAATATACTGGGTGCCTCATTGCTCCTAATTGATTCCTTCAAGCAAAACAAAGATGATGTCACATGAGCACAGGATATACTGTATATAGGTTGCTCTGGCTTGTTTCCAATTTGGTCCTATGCAATACGGCTCATGCTAATTATTACCGCATTCTACTATCTGCAGCAATGAGACTGGTGAGTGACTCTATAAGTATAAGTTTGTATAACTTGCGATACTGGTGGACATGTGAATTAACTCAAAAAAGTTCTGCTACTAATGGTTTACACATAAACCACAGGTTTTTAAAGGGAAGACCCTTTCTACATACAAACGAGTTGTCTTTTATGTGTCAATTGACAATATTCACTGCAAACTGGACACTGAGGGGTAAATTTACTAAGATTCGAGTTTGGTCGAGATGATAATCTCGGGTGAGTTTAGGCATGTTTTTCATCTCACAAATTTACTAAAGGCAAACTGTGGTGAGTTTGGGAGAGAGTTCTTTAATCTCACTTGTAAAACTCGGGTGAGATTGCAAACTCAAATCTTCTCACCATTGGTCAAACTCGCAAGTACTTTTCATGAAAAAGATGCAGTTTTCAAATTTACTAAGATTCGAGATTTCAATCTCGGGTGAGATTAGAGTAAACTCGCAGAGAAATTGAAGTTTCAAACACTCACCCTCCTGAGCTGAGAGTTTGCCAGAAACAAACACAGATCAGTGTGATATGTGTATGTTTATGCATGTGTAGTTAATGTAGTGTTTTTATTTAAAAAGTAATAACGTAGAGTCCCCCCCCCCAAAAGCAATAACCAGCCCCGGAGTGGTCAGCCAGTCCTGGTTCCAAAATTTACGGGGAACAAAACAAGTAGGGTTCCCCTGTAATTTAGGAACCAGCACCTGGCTGCAGGGCCAGTGCTGATTTTAACTATAGGGGGAAAAAATTGCGTAGGGGTCCCCCCTATATTTAAACCCAGCACCCGACCCAAACCGTCTGGGTTGTAATGCCACAGCCAGGAGACCCTTTCACCGGGTTTCCATGGCCAAAGCATTCTCACCCCAAGCTGGTCAGGCCAAGCCAGGTATCTCAGGGGAGGTGGAGACCCCGCATAAAAGGGGTACCCCCTCTCCCGAAACCCCAGGTTTAGTTTGAAGCACAAGGCTCTTCCCCGCACCCTTGGGCTGTGGGTATGGGGGTAATAAAGTGTAAATAGTAGAAAAGTATTGTATTTTACAGTAGAACTACAGGTGCCAGCATGCCTGCCCTTTGGCACTTGTGGAACTACAAGAGCACTATCCGATATCATGCCTATACACAGTATGATATAGCAGCGATATCATACCAATCCATCGGATAGGCTGCTTTATCACACCATGTATGGGCACCTTTTCACTTGAAAAAAGAAGTCCGTTCTGTGGAGTGCATATATAAATCATGGTTTATTCACCATCCTGAATGTCAGAAGAAGTCCTACAAGTAGGTACTATAGGTACAAGTCAGCTGTGTTGGAGGAGGAATCAAGTTCAGGTCCCGGGGCCCACACTGGTGCAGATGTAACCATGGTTAATTTATCTGTCTCTGCTTGGTTCCGGACTATAGATAGACAGTAATTAGATAGACAATGTCTAGATAGACACCAGATGTTAGACAGTCAGTAGTTAGACAGGGACAAAAGGTTGACAGGGACAAAAGGTTGACAGGGACAAAAGTCAGACATATTAAAGTCAGACATGTTAAAAGATCAACAGGTACAAAAGGTCGACAGGGTCAAAAGTTCGCCACGAAAATGGTCGATGCAAAAATGGTCAACCATTTTTTTTTAGGGTTAGGCACTTACTGGAGGATTAGAGTTAGGCACTTACCCCCACGGTTAGGGTTAGGCACAAAGGGGAGGGTTAAGGCGAAGATTAGGGCTAAAAAAAATAAAAAAATTGTTGACCATTTTTGTGTTGACCATATTTATGTTGAACTTTTGACCCTGTTGACATTTTGTACCTGCTGCCTTTTTTACATGTCTAACTTTAGTGTGTCTGACTTTTGTCCCCGTTGACCTTTTGTCCCTGTATAACTATTGGTAACATCTGAACAGAACAGTTGAGGGGTTAACTGCGCACACAAGTGGCAGCAGTTATGGAGTACTGAGGAGATCATCCACCTCCAGAAAGAATATCTGAATACAAAAAAGAGTTAAGTACTCCCGTACCTGTGCATGGCTAATAGACTAAAAGAATAGAAGAATACACAGACGTATTAAGGTTTCTTCATGTTGTCCCTATGGTCTCTCTTCATCCAATAAATATCTTATTCACCTCATGTCCATGAAACATATATTGAATTTTATATGAAATATTTTGTATTAGGAGCAGAATTGGTTTTAACAATTTTATTGATGTCAACACTAAAAATCCAGTCATCATCATATTCCTGGTGTGAGCCGGCCCATCACTTCCGGTATAGCTGGAGGACTTCTCCTGACATTAAGGAGGGTGATTGAATCCTGATTTATATATGCACTCTACAGAACTGTTCCAGTTCAGTAAATGTACTTGGATGGCTTCTGCAGCACACACTCTTTTTTGTATTCAGATATTGGTAACATCTGGTGTCTATCTAGACATTGTCTATCTAATTACTGTATATCTCTTATACCACACACATCTCTGCTATTAATGTAGGGTTTAGACTACGGGCTCGATTCAGATATTGGCAAAGTTCCAACTGCAGTAGGTTGTGGAGATGCGAATCTGTGTACAAAAGCACCCACCTCCAAATGCATAGAGACGCCCACGGCAGCCATCGCACACAGGAACGCAGCTTCGTACACCACTGCAGTCCACACACAGGTTCAACGAATGTTGCAGTCCTGAGTAGCACCATTTTCACGCAGCGTAGCTTAGGCTAGGCACACACTCGAGCGATGGACATTCATTCCGACATCGGAACGAATGCCTGTGAACAGTGATTGTGCGTCCACGCTGAACAACTTTAATGAACGGCGGAACAATCACAGTTACGTCATTCATTAACAATGCACTGGCCGCTAGCGATATCGCTTGGTTTGATGTGCAGCACATCAAACCTGGTGACCGTCGCTAGTGCCTGTGGAGCGTGCAATCATGCGTACACACTGAGCATTGTAGGCGATATGTTGTTACGAAATGGCATATCGTCCCGACATCGCTCCAGTGTGTACCTAGCTTAAAACAACAATATCCCAGCACAATTCACTACTGAGAAATACAAAGGAGATATTATTGTATATAAAACTCTAGTTTATTATGGTATTGTTATAAGTAACAGATATAATAAAATGGTAATAATAAATAATATTGCCTTCAAATGTATCCTAATACCGATATACACTACACACAATACAACATAATAACATTCATACTATTGGATTGTGAAAAAATATGGAAAAAAATCTTAGTACCACATAGTAGTAGTAATAGCTAATTAAAAGTCTTTATGCATAATGCAAACCAGACTGTAGTGTTAAGGTTGCTGTGACTTGTCTTATCCTAGGTAAACAGTACATTGTAGGTGTTTCACTTGAAAATAAAAGTCCGTTCTGTAAAGTGCATATAAAAATTATAGTTTATTCACCATCCTGAATGTCAGGAGAAGTCCTCCAAGTAGGTAATATAGGTGCCCTGGAGAGGTTTAGCCGGCAAACAGGATCCGTCTCTCTGGCGAATCAGATGGATACAGAGCAGGCCCCGTGGTTCCCTCCTCTAATGTGTTCCACCTCTGCAGGCTTCGTCAGGAATGTGGGTATACTCCCCTCTCTCCATGGCTTAAGTTAAATAGTCAAACAATGATCCACTCGCAGGTCCCGGTGTGAGCCGGTGCGGACTTCTCCTGACATTCAGGAGGGTGATTGAACCCTGATTTATATATGCACTCTACAGAACTGTTCCAGTTCAGTAAATGTGCTTGGATGGCTTCTGCAGCACACAGTGTGTCACAGCATCTTAGTACTGGGCAGGGTTTTTTTCCCGAATCTCCCAATGGTGTATTTCCAGAACACTCTCCAGAAGAGAGAGCCGTGATTTGGGTTAAAAAAAACAAAAACTTTATTATCAGTAATAGGACTTATAGTTCTTTGACAAATCTGCCCCTGGGTCCAATCCATACTTGCTGACTTTTTACCTATGCCACCTGTAGAGTGGGTGGTTCATGTAGGACGTACAGGGAGCTTGGCGCTGTCAAGTGTGACATTGTGGGATAGGCCACAATGAAGCATTCCAAAGTGAATTGCTTAATTTAGAGGAAGTGCTTGGATCCAGGAGGCTGGTCTACTCTCTAGGTGCATGAGAGCAGGCAAGTATGGACCCATCGTTGCAGATCAGACCGGTGACAGGACGGCTGGTAATGTGTGAGATAGCACTGATGGCTAATAAAGTGTACTGACTGTTTAAAAGTTCTTTGCTCAAGTGTCTTAATGTCCATATTCTCTAATCTCGATTACACTGTGTAAACATTGGCCCTTTTAGTTGTTAAAGTTAATACAGAAAAATGTTGTATAGACAAGTCATCATCATACAGTCTTAGGAGAAAACTGGCACATATTAAATACTGTGACATAAAAGAAGGCTATGGGGTTAATAGAGTGTGAAGTAATGTTCCTGGGTGTGCCAGGATGAAGCCATATGAGAAAACTAGGTGTGAGATGGGTGCTACCAATTGGCTCAAGCATGGCCCAATTTCAGATTCTTTTAGCCAGCAACAACAAAACGGGGAGGAGGAGTGAGTCAGCTCTACAACCAGGGAAGCAATCTCTGAGGACGAGAGACATTTTTGGATAATCTGTGACTCCCAAGATCTGGGTCATAGAGAACGGGAACCAGAGTTGGAGAAGCTAATCCCCTGCACACCCTTATTATGGACTATTAATGTAATACAGAACTCAGTGTTACTTGCACCACCCATGAGAATTGTTAGGCCAAGCTGCATAATCAAAACGACTGGAGCTTGCAGCTTCTGTGAACTGCTCTGGCAGGAGATGTAGCAGCCTTAACACTTCGGGCTGTTAGTGCTGATACTTTGTACAGGGCTGCTGTAGCTTTTAATTGAACATGTAAGCTGCGTTTCTGTGCAGTGCTGTAATTCCAGTCTAATGAATGCTCCATGCTGTCCTATCACAGCACTTCACAATATTGGTCCTTGCAAGGAGATATGTGTAACAATACTGCAGGTGATTAATAAGAGAGCTGTGCCGGTATCTGTCATGTACTGCACTCTCGTGTACAAGGATGATAGGCAGCCATTTAACACCATTAATTTATTAGCCACAAAAAGGCACAAGATACAACGGCACAGTTCATGATGAGAACTCCCCAGGGGTACTTTGCTCATAGATGGAGTCACAAATAAGGAGTGAATACAATAGACATGATTTATTATATACTGTGTATGTATGTATATATATATATATATATATATAAAAATCCAAAGTGTCCGCACTTGCAATAAATAAGTAAAAAATAAGTAAAGTTGGGATGCTCAATTAGAGACAAAAAAGTCCAATTGCATAGAAAAATTGAAATCGGCACTCACCAGGTAACTGACAAAAAATTCTTTCATTACCCATTCTCGATGGAGATAAAGTGCATAAAGCCATATCAAGTGCAGAAGTCCACGTTTCGGTCCTTAATGGACCTTCATCAGGACATGACAGCAGATGTGTACAGCTTGACAACCAAGGAGAGACTCTCCTGATGAAGGTCCATTAAGGACTGAAACGTAGACTTCTGCACATTATATGGCTTTATGCATTTTATCTCCATCAAGGATGGGTAATTAAAGAATTGTTTTCAGTTACCTGGTGAGTGCAGATTTTAATTTTTATATATATATATATATATATATATATATATATATATATAATAATATATATATATATATATATATATATATAGATATATATATTTCTGTGTGTTGTAGATCAAGAAATTATGTCCTGACCTGCACCCTAGCAGGGGTGTGCTGGGACTTAAATAAAGAAAGCATTTTTTACAATTATTTCGATCTGCTATTGCCATACCGAGATGCAACAGTGATTATTTTTACATAGGAGAAGCCTTCGTCAGCATCCTATGACCGGCAATAGCTATCAGTTTCCATAGTTTGGCTGATGCTGGTTATCTATTAATATTGATATAATTTACAGGATCTTAAACATTTCTTAGCATTACTTGTGTATAATAGGTGAAAAAATGGAATGGAATGACAAAGCACAACTGAAAGGGTTAAGCATTTGGAGAAATGCATTGAAACAGACTGCAATATTTAGTAATACCATCACAGCAGTGATCCCGTACGAGGCTGCTGTGCAAAATATGTAACTGTCGCAGACACAGAGGAATGTACTGAGACGCCCATCTGGAGCTTTGCATATCTCAGTATATGCGTACAAAGGTGAAGCAGCTCCTATCTCTGTCTCTTCAGCCAGCACCCACTCTCACCTGCCAGTGCCCCTCTCTGTCTCTCCAGCTAGTCCCCACTGTATCTCCTTCCAGCCCCCTCTGTCTCTCCAGCTAGCGCCCCTGGTGTCTCTCCAGCCAACCTCCCTCTATATATCCAGTCTGCCCCATTGCCATGCCCCCTCACTGCCTCACCTGCCAGCCTCCCTAACTCTGTCTCTCCAGCCAGCCACCACTGCCTCTCCTACCAGTCCCATTCTCTCTCTGTTTCCCTAGCCAGACCCCATGGTGTCTCCATCCAGCCCCCACTGTCTCTCCAGCCAGCACCAATTGTCTCTGCAACCAGCCCCTGTTGTGTCTCCAGCCAGCCCCCTCTCTCTGTGTCTCCAGCCAGCCCCCACGGTCTCTCCAGCCAGCCCCCCGTATCCATCAAGTTACACTTACCTTCTCCTGGGTCTTCAAGCTGCGTCTTGCCGCAACTCCTCTGACTGCCTTGATGCATATCTAAAGGCACCGCTGGCGGTTGGTTCAATAAAGTTTTTTTTAATTGCAACTCGCAATAAACAAAAAACTTTATTGCGCTTCCACCAGCCGCCGATGGTTGAGCCTGAAGAGGAGACAGCAGCTCCACGGACCCCACAAATAGACTCACCTATAACCGCTGGCAGCAGTTATCGATGAATTTATCTGTGTGTCCCTGCTGCCTGGTGCCTCCCTGACAGCTAGCTCTACTGCCTCCGGGAGTTCCGCCACTGCTCAGTGCTGTGAGGCATAATGGTAACAATTACACCATCCGTACTGCTGTGTTTTTTTATGAATAAACTTAATGAACTAATAAAAATAAAAACCATACATCAGGCAATTAATAGTTTCTGTTAATTAAAACCTACAATTAAATAAAAAAATGTACATCTTTACCTTTGGGAAGTGGTCTCCTTAGGTGTCAACAGATTTCAGTGTTTTTTTTTTTTTTAAAGATTTATTTTGGTAGCACTGCAGGTGTATCTAATCTATCATAAAGACATTATTACACTACCATGCTCTTTAATATATGACTCTGTCATGATATATTTAAAGAGCATTACAGTGTAAAGATAGAGGTCCTGATTCATACCTGCTTGCTAAGCTGCTGCCTCTCGCACTGACTGATAGTCGCCTGTCTGCGCATGCGTATAATTTGCAATGCGCGTGCGCAAGCCAGTCTTAGCGATGGGGAATCGTGCGCTTGTAGTCAGGGCCGCCATCAGGGGGGGTCTGCCGGGCCTGGAGTCCTGGGCCCGGACAGAGCGGGGGCCCGGTGACAGCAGGGCAGATAATATGAATCAGGCTTCGGCAGCCTGGGAGAGACAGCGCAGCGCTGCCGGCGGTATTTGAAACATGTCACAATCCGCGAGCATTACAGCTCGCGGACCGGCGGCCAATCAGGAGTGGCCTCAATGGCTGCTCCTGATTGGCTGCTGGTACGCGAGCTGTGATTGGCTCGCGGCCAACGCCATATTTGAAATACCGCCGGCAGCGCTGCGCTGTCTCTCCCAGGCTGCCGTATATCTGCACCGCTGTCTCTCGGGGCCGGGCCTGCTGACGCTGAGAAGCAAGGTAGGACTCAAGAGTCCCTGCCGTATGCCCCTCCACCTAGTGCAGCTAGCCTTCTCTACCCAAACTCCCTACTCCAGCCAGCCTTCGCCTGCCCTGTGCTCCCCTTGTCCAGACAGCCTTCTCTGCCTTGTGCCCCCCCCCAGTCCAGTCAGCCTTCCCTGCCCTGTGCTCACCCTAAACCAGCCATCGTTCCCTGCCCTGTGCCCTCTAATCCAGCCAGTCTTTTTTGCCTTGTCCCCCCTTCCCAGTCCTGCCCTGTGCCTCCCCCCTAGTACACCTAGCCTTCCCTGCCTTGCCCCCCTCTAGTCCAGCCATCTTTCCCTGCCCTGTGCCCACCAATTAAGGTCCAGCCTTCCCTGCACTGTGCACCCCCAGTTCAGCCTTTTCTGTGCCCTCCCAGTCCAGGCTTCCCAGCCATGTGTCCCCATGTCCATCCTTCCTTCCCGACCCCAAACTTTGAGAATTTTTAAATTGGTTTAATCACCAATTGACGTCCCACCCCCCAGTGTAACTCCACCCACATTATACACAGCTCCGCCCACCTCTGCACCATCCCCCAGGGGGGCCCTGCCTATTTTGTCAGTACCGGGCCCCACGATTTCTGATGGCAGCCCTGCTTGTAGTACACAGACTGCCCGCTACTTTGAGTGACAAAATGTGCCGTTTGTGGGTGGTAACAGGGGAAGGAGCTTGTGAATGGTGGAGTGGATGTTTGAATGCAGGCGTGTCTGGCCGTCAGAATGGAGTGCATAATTAGCAAAGTAGCGTCATTGAACACGTCACTTGGTTGTTTTTTAGCCTGAACTGCTCGCAGTGCTTGCGGGAGGGTAGAGTCAACCAAAAGCACTGTGATCGCTTCCGATGGTCCTCGATGTACCAATGTTTTATGCTTTAAGACACTTCCTGGAGATGACGTGCGCTAGTGGGCGTCTACAAACATGCTAATGGGCATCTACATTGACAAAGTGATCGCTCGCTAAGACATAGTGGGCGTGCTTATGCCTTGCAGAGCGAGCGGCTGCCTTGACGTCACTTTGCAAAATTTAAATACGCTGGGAGCGAGCGGCCGCAATTATCGAATGGGTCTGAATGAGCTCCAGAGTAATAATGTCTTTATGATAGATCAGAAATATATAATATATATATATATATATATATATATATAAAATCAGTGATGTGTGGTGAGGTCAATGGCTGGTTGTTATATCAAAACTCTGGGCCATGACAGGGAGTATGATAGGGGAGGGAGTACGACAGGAAGGGCCAGACTGCACATCCCTGATATATGTATATTTAGAGGTGGATCTAATCCATCTTAACAACATTAATACACTATCTTAACACTATCTTGCTCTTTACATTTATCATGACAGAGTGATATACTTTGCTCTTTAAATGTATCACTGTCTTCAAAGGTGAAAGGGTGACCTGATATATGGGATTTAACCCCCCCCAAAGCACCTCCCCAGCACCTACCCCCCCCATCCCTCCCTCCATAGGTGCACTTACTAGGATATCATTCTGTTTTTGTGTGACCGTTTCTTTCAGCAACTGCCCCCACTTATAAGCTGCTCTTCCGAGTCCCGTCCACTCCAGCAGGGGCATATCTATAATGGGTGCAGGGTGTGCTGGGTCCAGGGGGGCCCTGCACCGCACACCCTGCACCCATAGTATACTTACCTCTCTGGAGTCCCTCGTTGGCGCGGGGGGCCAACGCTGTAAAAATGGATGGAAAATGGCCGCAGCTGCTATTTTCCCGTCATTTGCACATGAGCAGTACAGGGGACATTTTCCCGGTGACTTGCACATCTGCTGTAGACTCCATGCACACTCTAGTGCCCGCGCACAGCTCAGTGTGCTGCCGGCCACCGGAGGAAGAGGAGGGGGCCTGTTTTGGAGACTGCACACGGTCCACCTCCTCTGTAGAAACACCCCTGCACTTCAGTGTCCCTCTCTGCATGCACGCCTGGCCGCACTGTCTCCCATCCCAGCTTCTCTGTCAGACTCAGTCAGGGTTGCAGTCGGATGTCACAAGACGTCTGCGACCTGAACAGAGAGGCCAGGTCACAGAGGAGTAGCGGCGTTGATGCTGGTCGGCACTCCGCTCAGCAGCTCCTCTATTACAAGCAGCAGCAGGAAGGACAGTGATGGAACAGGGGACAATGGAGTAGGTACCCCCTTCAGGACTGGAGCCCGGTGACACCAGACTCCATTGTCTCTGGCAGTTCAGCCACTTTCATTGTGTATAGGATCTCAGAGACACACTGTGACACACCCTGAAAACAGTTGCAGCACCCCTGCGTTCTTTGCCGACCCTCCCCATTACCACCCCAAACACTCCTTGCCTGCTAACCACACCACAAGTAAAAAGTCTCTGCCAACGACTACGGTAATATACCATGACGCATGTGCAGTGTGACTTAGATACATGCACAGTTTACTGATAATCGCTCACCCGCGTAAGTATCGGCATTGCGTACATCCCTGAATCAGGCCCTATGTGTGCATTTCTCTGGCTATGTTTTCTGGGAGCAGAGTGGTGGATGTGTAAATATCATATATCAGCTCATCACACTGATATGTCCTTGGTGGTGCTGGATCCTAATCATTACACTTTTGTATAATTGTCACACTTCCCCCGCACCTGCACCTTTCTGTTGCGTGTATCTGTCTTTTACTGTAAGAGAGCCCAGTGCAGGCTGCATTTCCAGGAAATCCTAAACTAGGGAGTATCTTTCATTTATCGGATGATGTGTAATAACACAAAAGAAACTGCTACAAAAGTCATAACTCTTTGCTTTCCAACAGCAGAACTCAGTGATCTGTATTTCTCTAGTATGGACTAGACAAGAACTGCATAACTGAAGAGAACTGGAGAGAAAGGGTTTGTAATTTGCTTGGTGACAAACATGACAGATGAATGATTTCACTGACTGACAGCTCTTCAGTGCAGCATTTGAGGCTGTACAGATTTTGGAGAATATTTATCAAGAAATATTTGCTGGTTGTCCCTTGAGGTCGATTCACAAATACAAAAGATCCCTTGAAAGTATATATGGGGGACTGTAGCTATTTGGGGTGAGCATTTGGGCGTGGGGCCCCCTGAGCTGTTCTGGCTGAACCTCTTCAGGGCATCACCACTAATACACATAGGGGGAAATTTAATAAAGCTTGAGGAGAGGTCAAATTGGAGATAAATAGCATCAACCAATCCAGTGGCAAATGCAGGATTTCTAGAAGGGGGTTTCCAAATGCTTGATTTTAGTGCGAGTGTGGCCAGTCCATGAAGAGAGCAGAATTAGTACTTAACCAGCTTTAATATGCGCCATACAAAGTGTATTATGTGTCATAATTCCAGCATATACAGGACCAGCGATCACAGTAAGCTATTAAATGCAGCAGTATGGCCATCCTGCCTGAGCTGGATGTTTTTATTTTAGATATGAGCACCATTCCAGACTATTGGAGCATGTCTGGGAGCCTGGAGGAGCAGCAGAAGAACCTAGCACTGCCATGGACATATATGTACATATTGGACTCTATAGCAGTGCATCCCTAACAGTGCATGTTTTCCAGATCTCCTAGTTGGTGCACAGGTTATTTATTAGTAATTACTGGCTCATACATGTTAAACAATCCACAGGTGGTGCTAATTATTTCATTTGTGATACTGAGAAGAACATGCAGCACTAGTAAAACTCTATTATATTACTATTTCTATTGTGGTCATGGTGTTTTCTGGGGTGGGGGGTTTCCAGGCAGATGGAAACCCCCCTGCGTTTGCCTATGCAATCTGCTCCTAACTGTCACTTTACAGGCTGTGTTTGAAAAATGACAGTTAGGAGCTAATTGGTTGGTGCTATTTATCTCCAATTTTATCTCTCTCCAAGCTTTATTAAATCTCCCCCTTAGAGCTCTAATTATTAACATTATTTTTACTAAAATAAAGTGAAAAAGGGTGTTTTCACACCCTTTTCACATTATTTTAGTTTCACCTATAGTTACTATAGGGCAATTGGAGTAGAATTAGTAAAATTCTACTCCAACCCCTAAGTATCACTTATTTTTAGTAAAGCAGATCGCATTTCCCATAATTGTAATGGGAAATGTGATCCACCCAGAGTTACTAAAAATAAATTGTAAAAAAATACCAGGGGAAGCCCTGTGATAACGCCACCTGGAGGTGGCGTTATCCAGGGTCTCCCCCGGTTACCGGGCTCCCACTCTGCTCTAACGGGGAGAGCAGAGGCAGGAGCCGGTATCAGTAATCAGCTGTGTGGTCTAAACAGACCGCAAGCTGATTGCTGTAAAAAAAAAGAAAAAAAAATGTAAACATTTTTTTTTACTTACCTGAATCCAGGGACCGGTGAGCGGGCCTCCGGTGATGGCTCCTCTCCGGTCAGCTGCTCTCCCACAGGTGATCGGGTCCCAGTGCAGTATGGGAGATCACCTGATCGGGAAGCCCGGAGAAGATCACCGGAGGCCAGGAGGATGCAGGTAAGTGTAATGAAGGGAGGGGGGGGTCACGGGGGTCTGCGATCGCGGGGGGCAGGGCTTAGTGTCAGTGGGGGGTAGCAGCGATGGTGGGTCGGCGCATGCGCGGGCTCTTAGTCGCGATATTTTCGGAAAATACTAGAGTGCGGATGGGATCCGCAGGGACAGAGCTTTATCGCAAGCTCTGTCCCTGCAAGGGATTTAATAGTAAATCCCTGTGATATTGCCTGAATTCGCAATGCGAATTCACTCGGTAATATCACACTACAATCCGCATTCAATATGCGGATTGTAGTAAATAGAGCCCTTAGTCACTTTGTTTAACACTTTGCATGTTTGTTTATTATTCAATGGAGGTGACCTTGACGCTGGTGGGCAGGCCTGGATCATTGGCCACTGATATGCTAGAAATTAAATTTAATTACAAAATACATTTAAATGTGAACAGTAATGATCGTATAGTGCATCTGCAAACTTCTTTTCCTGTGTATATAACTTTAAAATCTCAGCACGATAGCATCTTTCATTACTATTAGGGTGTGCAGTCTAGAGCCCCGCCCTATACTCTGTATTATGTGTATTTATACACACATCTGAAGCATGCTTGCCGACATTCAGCTCCCTCCTTCCGGGAGTTGAATGTCTGCGCATAGCTGGGGACATGGCCGTATAATGATGCGACATTGGGGATGGAGCCACACGATCGCGTTATCGTGGCTCCGCCCTCTTCACAATGCCGAAAATATTGGCATTGTGAAGCAGGGAGTGGGGTCACGATGATGCAATTCAGCGCGCATCGCATCACTGGCTCTCCTCCCCCGATGCGGGGGTTTCTATGACTACTACTTCTATTCTACTTACTATTTCCAACACTTATTAGCTACTTTTACACACCTGATACTTTATAACATTTCACTGTCACTCTTTTTTTTCTCTGATGCCCTGGGGAGGTCTTTGGCTGGGCTGTCTTTTGGGTATGCAGTCTAGACGCCTGTCATTTTACCGACGCTGGGAAACCGGCACCCTGCGTCCCGATCGAAGGGACGCCGGGCCCCGAGCACGGAGAGCCGCAGGGGGGAGAGGGTTAGGTTTAGGGTTCCTGGGGAGGAACTTAGGGTTAGGCACCCCCCGGGAGGTTAGGTTTAGGCTAGGGGGAGGGAGGGTTAGGGTTATGCATCCCCGGTGGGGACTTAGGGTTAGGCACCCCCCTGGGGGACTTAGGTTTAGGTGGCGAGGAAAGGGGGGGTTAGGTTTAGGCACTTAGAGGGGGGATTAGGGTTAAGCAATGGGGGGAAGGTTAGAGTTAGGCACCCCTAAGGGAGGGTTAGGGTTAGGGGAGGGAATTAGGTTAGTCAATACTTACCTTAGGGACGATCGGGATTTTGACCCATGTCGGGCAGCCGCTGTACCGATTCCGTCTTTTGGGGTGCCCTGCATCTCAGATGTGAACACCAGAGTGTTAGGGACCTGCTCAATGAGGTGACCTTGATGATGGTATCAGGCCCGTATCATTGGCCACTGATATGCTAACTACAAAATACATTTAAATGTGAACAGCAATGATCGCAAAGTGCATCTGCAAACTTATTTTTCTGTGCTATTGCAAATATGAAAGATCACTTTAATGTGTATGGGTTGGGTACAGGATGCCGGAGCTCGAGATCCCGGCGGTCAGAATCCTGACGCCGACAACCTGACAGGGTTAGGAGGATACTGACACCTGTCAGTAGGTATCCTAACCCGAACCCTTACCGTCCCTCACCGCACTCTAAACCTAACCCTCCCCCTAGTGCCTAACCCTAATCCTGCCCCCCTAGTCCCTATCCCTAACCCTCCCCCCTAGTGCCTAACCCTCCACCTAGAGCCTAACCCCTAACTTTCCCCCTAACCCCACTACTTACCGTTGGGATGCCGGCATTTGGTATGCTGGCACTGTGATTCTGACTGGTGTCGGGATTCCGGCACCGGCATTCTGAGCGCCAGCATCCCGTACGCCGGCATCCCATGAAATGATCGCAATAAAACAATAAGTGGTAATAAATTATAATTATCAGGACCAAATTCAACTTTGTGTAATATATAGGTGTGTGGATGAAATACATTTCTTAGGAATATAATAAAGGCAGCTTGGTATAGAGGACCTCATTCAGAGGCGGTCGTTAGTTGCAAGCGGTCGCTCTGAATCAGGGCGGCCGCTTGCATCCTGAAAGGCCGCCTCCTTGTCGATCGTTAAGCTGTGGGTTACCACCCACAGCTTAACGACCGACCAGGTTGATGGTCGCGATGGTGATCACCATCGCGACCATCGGGGCTTACGACCAGACCCTAAGGTTGGGTCTGGGCACTCATAAGCCCCAGGGAGCTTTCTGCTCTGATGGAGCAGGAAGCTCCCCACTGACATCACTGATGATGTCAGTGCGGACGCCCACAAAACAGTAGGCATTCGTAAAGGAACGCCTCCGTTTTGGAAACCACCCCCCCGGCCTGCCTACCAAACGGGGCATGCTGTCGATCAACATCGACACCTGCCCCTTTGGTAGCGAGCTCCGGAGCGACAGAGTTTCTCTGTCGCTCCGGGGCTTGCGCACGCGCAGTGCGACCGCTGCGCATGCGCAGGAAAAACCATCGAGTCTGTTACGAGCGCATCGGCGCTTGCAACCGACTCTGAATAAGATCCAGAGTACCTTTAATAAAAATTAGCGCTAATTCCCTAAATAGTAACATTCCTTCCGGTAGGGGGCAGCCAGGCCGGCACATTGGGAAGTGTGGCTGGCATAGGGGGCTGGAGCGAGCGCCGTGACTGCATGATGATGTCATTGTGGCCCCACTATACAATGCCAGGATAACCATCATTGTAAAGCAGGGGCAATGCTACGATGACACAATACAGCGTGAATTGTGGCATCAGCTTCCCAGACCGCCCACTTTACTCGACATCGACACCTGCCCCTTTGGTAGCGAGCTCTGGAGCGACAGAGTTTCTCTGTCGCTCCGGGGCTTGCGCACGTGCAGTGCGACCGCTGCGCATGCGCAGGAAAAACCATCGAGTCTGTTACGAGCGCATCGGCGCTTGCGACCGACTCTGAATAAGATCCAGAGTACCTTTAATAAAAATTAGCGCTAATTCCCTACATAGTAACATTCCTTCCGGTAGGGGGCAGCCAGGCTGGCACATTGGGGAGTGTGGCTGGCATAGGGGGCTGGAGCGAGCGCCGTGACTGCATGATGATGTCATTGTGGCCCCACTATACAATGCCAGGATAACCATCATTGTAAAGCAGGGGCAATGCTACGATGACACAATACAGCGTGAATTGTGGCATCAGCTGCCCAGACCGCCCACTTTACTCGGGAAGTGGGTGGTGCATGGCAGATGCGGGTCAGCGTCTGGTAGACTTGAATGCTGTTCCTGAAGCAGCACCAGATTCGGGAGCCTCCCGGCTATTCCGAGAGAGTAGGCACGTTTGCTTCAGACATTTGCTAACAGAGACAAGCACCAAAAAGCTAAGCCTTTCTCACTTGATTTAAGGACAGAATTGCTTTTATAAATGTAATAAATATACCCCTTAGTGTAATGTGCATCAGTCTGATAGCTGTGTGTAATGGTAATAGTGCTAAAAGGTAATATAGCCTACTTTGTAGGGGTTTCATGGAGTGCACAGTGGCCCTGATTCAGAGCCGGACGCTCTGACAGAGCGCTCGCTCTGAATCAGGGCCGTCCCTCCTACCTTTTGGAGCGGTCACCCACAGCTATAGCGAGCGGCCAAAATGATGGTCGCGATGGTCAAGACCATCGCGACCATCGGGCTTGCGACGAGACCCTTGCGGTAGGGTCTTGCTGCCGCAAGCCCTGGAGTGCTTTTGGCTCTTTCAATCACCATCGACAGCACGCCCCTTTTGCTGCGGCTTGGCCGTCGTTATTTGGGTCTCGCGCATGCGCACGACGGAGCCGGCTCCCTCGTGCGCATGCGCACTTGGGCAACATCGACCCGCTTGCGATCGCTCAGCGCTCGCGAGCGGATCTGAATCGGGCCCAGAGTCCTAAAAGTGCCCCCAACTTTTTACTGAACATATGAACTTTGTTGCATTTCAAATCTCTGAGCTCATATCTCTCTCCATGTTCATTTATACATCTATTATCTTCTCACCATTTGTCTCCAGTCTCTTATAAAGCACCTTTAGTTTTTTCATTTGCATCTTCCTATTGTTTGCATTTAACATACAGTATATTCACAACCTTTCGTGCTTTTACACTTGAGATGTCTTTTCAGTTTAGACCATTTTCACCTTCACCTGTAGGACATGAGATCCCTTCTGTGTTTATCCTCAAATATCAGGCAGAACAAAGAGCCAAAATGATGTCAAGTGGCCCACAGCTAACCTCCGTCATGTTTTTTATTGCCTCGGAGAGAGGGATTGAGAAAATATTTATAGGCCCTAGAAGACGAGTAAAAGTTTGCAGGCATTTAGGGATTTCACTCAATAAACCTTTTGTGTGCCCTTCATGCACCCATTAAACCATAAAGCAAGACTCATATGCTGACAGCCACTCAAAAATCAAAGCAGTCCCTCTTCCCAGGCAAATGACAGCACCCAGCATTGTGATCCTACACTTTCTGCCCATAACATATTTTGCTGACCTCCTGATTTTGTGAGGTACAAATTTGCCGGCATTATGTGACATATATCATGAGGTATTGAGAACATTTGTCACACAGAATAATCTATGCACTAGAATATATCTAGTATTATGCTGGAACTCATGGTACATGAATATTCCAGCATGAAAAGAGTTATCTAATGTTTTCTCTCTTACAGTACAGTAAGGGCCTCATTCAGAGGTGGTCGGAGGATGCAAGCGGTCGCTCAGAAACTGGGCGGCCGCTTGCATCCTGACCTCCCGCCTCTGTTTCGGTCGTTAGGCTGTGGGTTAACACCCACAGCTCTAACGACCGCTCTGGTGATGGTCGCGACCATCGCGACCATCGGGGCTTACGACGAGACCCTAGGGTAGGGTCTCACTTGTCGTAAGCCCCGGAGAGCTTCTGGCTCTGTCAGAGCCGGAAGCTCTCAACTGACATCACTAGTCAATCAACATCGACAGCTCGCCCCCTTTGGAAAGAGACCCGCTACGACCGGCGCTGTCGGTCGTAGCGGGTCTCACGCATGCGCACGAAGGAGCCGGCTCCCTCGTGCGCATGCGCACTGCAGAAACATCGAGGCGGCCATGCGGTCGTAGACTGTACGGCCGCCTCTGAATGAAGGCCTATATCCTTTCATTCTAAACTTTGAAAAAATATATGCCATACAGAACCTGTATTTCTATTTAGCTAGAAAACAATACTCAGGGTAATGATGCAAAGTGCTGGGACACGGCCACCTGGCAATGATATGGGGAAGGATACTCCAAATTTTCAACCAAAAACAAACAAATTAGAAAATCTTCATGTAACATGGAGGGATCACATTTGTTCCAGATAGCATGTAGTTATCTCATAAGGTAGGAGAGAAGAGCTTGATGTGGTCTCTATCACCATTATATCTATACATAATAATTCACACAGCATTAGCAGAAAAGTGGTATAAATTAAATGTCCGCAATATTTCATCTGGAGAAATCTCATCTTTTGCATATATCCTACTGCTATTTGTCATATGCTATTCACTCTAAGGTTTCAATAACACTAGGTGGAGACTGGGAGGATGACTGACATATACAGAGGATTGCATGAGATACCATCCAATGAAAAGAAGACACTTCAGATACATGAACTGTTAATGAGACTTATGACAGCTAAGGCTCAAAATCCTCTTTCGTAGTGCCATGCAGCTAGGTGTGTACCAAAGTGCATGGTGCATAGGCATACATAATGAGATAATGTTGCTTGTAGAGGAGCAGGAGTTTGCAACAGCAGAGTAGATTAATCGGATGGAGTGAGGGCCACTGAGTCCTTGCAGAGCCATCCCTGTGCAGTACTTTCAAGAACTTAAGATGATATGCAGGATATCGGTGAAAGTTTTTGTCGGGTGCTGATTTGCTACATTTGTGGAGTAGTAAAAATATAACATTTTATTTTGCAGAGCAAGAGTAATGAAACAAGAGTAGAGGAAAGAGTTCCTTTTAGGGCTGTTCCTTGCTGTGCTGTGGAGTGCACAGTGATTTTCAATAGGCAAGAGGTCCTGACTTTTCACCAGCTCAGAGCTTCTGTAGATCGGGTCTTGTTCCATACTTTTGCACATTCTAAGTGCCACTTGTCCTTGTTACCAACATTTCAGCGCACAAACGTGCCACAATAAGGGCAGTCCCAATGTTTAGTAATTGTTTAGAGAAGTATTTTAGGAAATTTAATAGTTTTATTAAAAGAAAGTGCTTACACTAAAGTGATGACAGGTCCACTTTTGCACAATATACCTTTTTAGATATATTTGGATCACTACACACATAGGTGTGTATTACTGGTTTGGGGAGGTGTCTTCCGACAGTGGCGAGCACTTGTAATTATTCTAGCAGCCCATCTATTCATATATATGAACATTATGAAGGGATTGCAGGGAGCACAGAGTCCCAAAAAATACAAATATTTAACAGGGCGCTTGCGAATTGCTATAGGAGGTACCAATATGTAGAAATAAATATAATAAAGAGAATTCCCATTCGCTGCAGGTCCTATATTTATGAGACACTTCTGTTTATGTGATGTCAGTGTGGCCGCCCACAAAACGGTAGGTGTTCGTAAAGGAACGCCTCCATTTTGGAAACCATCCCCTCGGCCCGCCTACCAAACGGGGCCAGCTGTCGATCAACATCGACAGCCGCCCCTTTGGTAGTGAGCTCCGGAGCGACAGAGTTTCTCTGTCGCTCCGGGGCTTGCGCACACGCAGTGCGGCCGCTGTGCGTGCACAGGACTAACCATCGAGTCGGTTACAAGCGCATCGGCGCTTGCGACCGACTCTGAATGAGGTCCAGAGTCCCAGCAAGGATGCAGTACATTCACACAGAATGATACATAGATTGTAAGCTTGCGAGCAGGGCCCGCTTACCTCTATGTCTGTCTGTTTTTACCCAGTCTTGTTTTATTACTGTTTGCTCCCAATTGTAAAGTGCAATGGAAAATGCTGCTGCTATATAAGATGCTGATAATAAAAATAAAACAGGGAGATTGCTAGACTCTTCAGGGAGTCAGGGAGATTGCTGCTATTTTAGGGAGTTTCCCTGACAATCAGGGAGAGTTTGCAATTATGATTTATACAGAAGCTATGAGAAAATTATAGGTGATAAAGGTATAACCTGATACCAACCCTAGGGACTCATTTAGTCTTATCTAGGTTGGCCACTTACTACACGCACAGCTTGGTATAGAGGGTGAGAGGGGAGTCTTCTCAAGGGGAAGCAGTCGGGAAGCCGACGGACGGAATCCCGACCGCCGGCTTCCCGACTGTCTAATCCCGGCAAGTGTATAGTGACAGGTGTCGAAATCCTGACGCCTGCCATTAGACCTACGCCGGGAGCCCAACACCCTGGCTTACCGATCGAAGGTAAGCCGGGCTCCGGGCACGGACAGCTGTGGGAAAAGGGGGGGTTAGGTTAGGGCTCCCGAGGGGACTTAGGGTTAGGCACCCCCCGGGAGGTTAGAGTTAGGCTTCGGGGAAGGGGGGTTAGGGTTAGGCACTTGGGGGGGATGTTAGGGTTAGGCACCCCTAAGGGAGGGTCGCTGTCGGGATTTGAACCACCGGCCGCATCATACCGATCCTTTCTCAAGAACTCAAAAATCACTAACACTAAATTAGAATGCTATTGCTCTCTGTGTCTGTGGCTATCTACTTTCTCTGTGATTTGGACCTATTTAGTCTACATAGGCCAAACTGGGTATAAATTAGGGGTGAGCGGGTTCGGATTTCTGAAATCCAAACCCCCCCGAGCCCCCCCGATCCGAGGCCGATCCGAGTCAGGCTCGACTTTTCCCGCCTGACTCGGATCTGAAATCGAGGCGAAACGTCATCATCCAGCCTTCTGGGTCTCGCGGGTTTTGGATCCTATATAAGGTACCCGCGTCGGCGCCATTTTCTCACTCGGCTGTGGACAGTGAAGAGGGAGGGTGGGAGTTAGGGCTGGCTGGGCTGTGTAGTGTAGTGTAGTGCAGAGTAGTGTTGTGCTGTGCTGTGCTGCGCTGTGCTGCTGTTGTCCACTACTTCAAAGTCCATAGGGGCTGGCTGTGTTGTGCTGTGCTGCTGTTGTTAATAGGGGCTGTGTCCACTACTTCAAAGTCCATAGGGGCTGGCTGGACTGTGTTGTGCAGTCAGTTCTCCATAGGGGCTGTGTCCACTCCAAAGTCCTGTGCAGTGTCCCAGTCCTAAAGAGGTGCTGTAGTGTTGTCCAGGGGATGCTCTGTCCATCAGGGGTGCTCCCCCCAAGTGCTAAAAAAATAATATTTTTTGTGTGTTTGTGAATTGTGTGCGCAGTAGCCGCACGTGCATCAACAAAGTAGTGCCAAGCGTGCGCCTGTGTCATAAGTAAAGGGCCGGCTGGCTTGACCATTAAAGGGTGCTGTAACCCCCAAAGTACACTCCAGTCCAAACCAAAAAAAATATATATTTTCTGTGTTTGTGAATTGTGTGCGCAGTAGCCGCACGTGCATCAACAAAGTAGTGCCAAGCGTGCGCCTGTGTCATAAGTAAAGGGCCGGCTGGCTTGACCGTTAAAGGGTGCTGTAACCCCAAAACTACACTCCAAACCAAAAAATATATATTTTCTGTGTTTGTGAATTGTGTGCGCAGTAGCCGCACGTGCATCAACAAAGGAGCAGCGCCAAGCGTGCGCCTGTGTCCCATAAGTAAAGAGCCGGCTGGCTCATTTCTTAAAGGCTGGTGTAACCCACAAAGTGCACTTCTCTCCAGCAAAAATTAAAAAAAATTGTCTGTGTTTAGCCGCACGTATATATCAAATCGATATAACATAAATGGAGGACCAAACTTTCTCCGATAAAAATAAAATAGAGAAAGATCAAGAACCACTTCCTCCTAGTGCTGAAGCTGCTGCCACTAGTCATGACATAGACGATAACATGCCATCAACGTCGTCTGCCAAGGCCGATGCCCAATGTCATAATAGAGGGCACATACAATCCCAAAGTTCAGGAAAATGACCTTGAAAAAAACATTTAAATCAGCTGAAGAGAAACGTAAACTTGCCAATATGCCATTTACGACACGGAGTGGCAAGGAACGGCTAAGGTCGATCCCTAGTATGTTCATGACTAGTGGTTCAGCTTCACATGACGATGGAAGCCCTCCTCCCACTAAAAAAATCAAAAGAGTTAAGCTGGCAAAAGCACAGCGAAGAACTGTGCTTTCTAAGAAGATATCACAAATCCCCAAGGAGAGTCCAAGTGTGGTGGTGGTTGCGATGCCTGACCTTCCCAGCACTGGACGGGAAGAGGTGGCTCTTTTCACCATTTGCACGCCCCCTGCAAGTGCTGAAAGGAGCACCCACAGTCCACTTGCTGATATGCAAATTGATGATGTCACAAGTACAACAGGATGAGGATACTGGTGTAGCTGGCGCTGAGGAGGAAGTTGGCGAGGAGGATTCTGATGGTGATGTGGTTTGTTTAAATCAGGCTCCGGGGGAGACATTTGTTGTCCGTGCGATGAAAAAGCCCATCACGGTCATGCCTGGGCAGAAGACCTAACATTCCACCTCTTTGGTCTGGCAATATTTCTATCCAAATCCGGACAACAACTGTCTTGCCATATGTACCATATGTAAAGGTGAAATAAGTAGGGGTAGGGACGTCAACCACCTAGGAACATCCTCCCTTATACGGCACCTGCAGCGCGTTCATAAAAAGTTACTGTCAAGTTCAGAAACTTTGGCTAAGACCGTAAGCAGTCCAGGGACACCTAAATCCCGTTGTCCTGTTGTATCCAAGCTCCTGCAAACCACACCGTCAACTCCCTCCTCGTCAATTTCCTCCTTAGTCAGGATCGGAAGTAGTCCTGCAGGCCATGTCACTGGCATGACTGACTCTCCTATCCGGGATTCCTCCGGAGGATCCTGCATTGCTACGCCTACTGCTGCCGCTGCTGCTGTTGCTGCTGCTGGGAGTCGTTCATCATCCCAGAGAGGAAGTAGAAACACCACTACTTTTACTAAACAATTGACCCTCCAACAGTCCTTAGCGAGGAGGATGAAGTACGACAGCAGTCATCCTGAAGCAAAACGTATAACTGAGGCCTTGACTGCTATGTTGGTGTTAGACGTGCGTCCGGTATCCGCCATTAGTGCAGTGTGGGATTTAGACAATTGATGGAGGTAGTGTGTCCCCGGTTCCAAATCTCGTCTAGATTCCACTTCACTAGGCAGGCGATACCGAGACTGTACAGAAACGTCAGAAAAAGTGTCCTCAGTGTCCTGAAAAATGCCGTTGTACACAATGTCCACTTAACCACGGACATGTGGACAAGTGGAACAGGGCAGACTAATGACTGTGACAGCCCACTGGGTTGATGTATCACCTTACGCAGCAACAGCAGCAGCGTCACCAGTAGCAGCATCTCAGAAACGCCAGCTCGTTCCAAGGCAGGCTACGCTGTGTATCATCGGTTTCAGTAAGAGGCACACGCCGACAACCTCTTAGAGAAACTGAGGGAAATCATCGCCCAGTGGCTTACCCCACTTAGACTCTCCTGGGGATTTGTGATATCTGACAACGCCACCAATATTGTGCGGGCATTACATCTGGGCAAATTCCAGCTCACACAATAAACTTGGTGGTGCAGAATTTTCTGAAAAGCGACAGGGGCGTGCAGGAGACGCTTTGGGTGGCCCGAAAAATTTCTGGCCACTTTCGCCATTCAGCGACTGCATGCCGAAGACTGGAGCGCCAGCAAACACTCTTGAACCTGCCCCGCCATCACCTGAAGCAAGAGGTTGTGACGCGGTGGAACTCAACCCTCTATATGCTTCAGAGGATGGAGGAGCAGCAAAAGGACATACAAGCCTATACATCCACCTATGACATAGGCAATTGAGGGGGTATGCACCTGACTCAAGCGCAGTGGAGAATGATTTCCGTGTTGTGCAAGGTTCTCCAGCCCTTCGAACTTGCCACACGTGAAGTCAGTTCAGACACTGCCAGCTTGAGTCAGGTCATTCCCCTCATCAGGCTTTTGTAGAAGCAGCTGGAGAAAGTGAAGGAGGAGCTAAGACGGAGTGATTCCGCTCGGCATGTGGGACTTGTGGATGAAGCCCTTCATTCGCTTTGCCAGGATTCCAGGGTGGTCAATCTGTTGAAATCAGACCACTACATTTAGGCCACCGTGCTCGATCCTAGGTTTAAAGCCTATGTGGTGTCTCTCTTTCCGGCCGACACAAGCCTGCTGAGGTGCAAAGACCTGCTGGTGAACACACTGTCAGCTGAAGCGGAACGTGACACGTCAACAGCTCCTTCTTCATTTTCTCCCGCAACTGGGGCTGCCAGGAAAAAACTTAGGTATCCTAAGCAACCCGCTGGCGGTGATGCAGGGCAGGCAGGACCAAGTTTGGACATCTGGTCTGGACTGAAGGACCTGGCAACAATTTCTGACATGTCTACTGTCACTGCATATGATACTGTCACCATTGACAGAATGGTGGAGGATTACATCGGTGACAGCATCCAAGTAGGCATGTCAGACAGTCCATACCTGTACTGGCAGGAAAAAGAGGCAATTTGGAGGCCCCTGTACAAACTGGCTCTATTTTACCTGAGTTGCCCCCCCTCCAGTGTGTACTCCGAAAGAGTGTTTAGTGCAGCCGGGAACCTTGTCAGCGAAAGGCGTAGGAGGTTGCTTCCACAGAATGTGGAGAAGATGATGTTCATCAAAATGAATTATCAGCTCTTCCAGGGAGACCAGCCTCCAGAACGTACAGAGGGACCTGTGGTGGTGGATTCAAGTGGGGACGAGTTAATACTTTGTGAGGATGAGGATGTACACACTGAAGAGGGTGAGGAATCGGTGGATGAGGAGGATGAGGATGACATCTTGCCTCCATAGAGCCAGTTTGTGCAGGGACACATTAATTGCCAGCTTGTTTTGTGGGGGCCCAAACGAACCAATCATTTCAGCCACAGTTGTGTGGCAGACCCTGGCGCTGAAATGATTGGTTTGTTAAAGTGTGCAAGTCCTGTTTATACAACATAAGGGTGGGTGGGAGGGCCCAAGGACAATTCCATCTTGCACCTCTTTTTTTTCTTTGCATTATGTACAGTTTGGGGCCTAGTTTTTCAAACTGCCATCCTGTCTGCCACTGCAGCATCACGCCTAGATGGGTCACGTGTTTGTGCCGCCCACCCGTGTCGCTTAGCATAGTCATCCAGCTACCTCGGTGCAACCTTTTGGACATAAAAACACTATTGTGAGGTGTGAAGAGTTCAAAATAGACTGGAAATGAGTGGAAATGAAGGTTATTGAGGTTAATAATAGCATAGGAGCAGAAAAACCTACAAATTCTGTGATTTTAGCTGTTTTTATGCTTTTTAAAAAAAAAATACAGATCCAAAACACAAAACCCAGAACCCAAAACACGGAAGGGTGGTTTTGGCAAAACCAATCCAGATCCAAAACACGAAGAAAGATCCAGATCCAAAACCAAAACACGAAAAGTGGCCGGTGCACACCCCTAGTATAAATATCACCATGTCTGTGGCAATCTAAATGGCACTTACCCTGATTGTAAACAAATCATGTCCTTTGTTGTTATGGAAATGCGCAGCTGAGAATGGATGGAGCTAAAATGCCAAGGTTCTCTGACCATACCACCTATAAATGACTTTTATGCTGTAAACGGACACTTCTCTTCCATGTTATTATGGCAGTTCTGGACTTATGGTGGGTACATACTGGGCGATATTACTGAGCGACTGCACGATTACAACATCGTAATCGTGCAATCGCTCAGTAATCGTGCACAAATCGTGCACTTTTATGTCGGAAACGACCAGCGATGCGCACTCCCGCTGGTCGTTTCCGACACTGTCCATCGCCTGAACATGCAGCACAATCTGACGACCTCGTCGGGTTGCTGCATGTTGGGGAATGAGGTAGAGAGCCCGGCGCTGAACGATATCGTTAATGATATTGTTCAGCGGCTGTGCTCAATGTCATGAACGACATTGAGCACAGCCTGCCGGGGACACACTACACAATATCGCTCAGGGAGCATATCGTGTAGTGTGTACGCACCTTTACATATTTGCAAGAGTTTTTTTTTTACATGAGCAGCACAGGTAATTTTATTTTAATGATTCATGTGTTTATGAGAAGACATCCTAAAAACTGCACTGTACATGGTCTATTTCACTCATCAGTGTACTATTAATTGTCAGTTTTTGTTAATCTTTTCTGAATTGATACTAATATTATATAATGTTGTCCGATGTACTGTACTGTAAGACAGTCTGCGTGTATATATATATATATATATATATATATATCTGAATTAAAGCTATGAAGTGATTCCTGATTTAATATGCTTTCTTGATTTAATTAAACAACAAATATACAATTTTCACAACATTGTAATTGCTTCTAAATGCACTTGCAGCCAAAGCTTGAATAAATCAATACAAATTGTAAATGCTGTTATATTATGTGATCCTATTAAGATTGCACCAAATCCATATTCTTGGTTCAGATGAAGACAGAAAGCTTTTACAAAGAACTATATTGAATAGAAACCAAATCTGAACCCTACTTCATATATATTAAAATAAAGCAGATGCATCTAAAAAATAAAATCTTCCCTGTAGTTTAAGCCACTGGAAATCAGGGCCTGGCAGGCACCTTTTAGCTTTGGGGCCAGGGCTGGATTATCCATGGCCACATAGAGCCCGGTGGACCCTAAGGGGTACAACCTGCTGCCATCCATTATTTTTTTGAACAATTTTTTTTTCAAAAAGCAAGGAAAACAATTAGTTCTCCCAAGTCCAGTCTCACGGGGAATGTAGGTCTCCCAATTTCGGGACAACCACCTTAGGGAAAAACCAGGTAGGGCTGGGAATACATTACTTGCAGAGCAGCAGCTCCTTCCTGCTGCTCTATTGTGAGACACTGATGGTCAGAGGAGCGTGTGCTGTGGAACTCAGGGCCTGATTCAGAGCCGCTCGCTCTGACAGAGCGCTCGCTCTGAATCAGGGCCGGGCTTTTTTTTTTTAGAAGGCCTCCTGGCCGCTCGCATAGCTGTGGATGACCACCCACAGCTACAGCGAGCGGCCATGATGATGGTCGCGATGGTCAAGACCATCGCGACCATCGGGCATGCGACGAGACCGTTTTGGTAGGGTCTCGTGGCGGCAAGCCCCAGAGAGCTTTCGGCTCTAACAGAGCCGGAATCTCTCCACTGACATCTACTTGTGATGTCAGTGGGGCCGCCCCCAAACGACAGGCGTTCTCATGGGAACGCCTCCGTTTGGGCCTGCCCACCAAATGGGGCGAGCTGTCACTCAACATAGACAGCTTGCCCCCATTGTTGCGAGACCCGGAGCGATGGAGTGCCCGCCGCTAGCCGGGTCTCGCGCATGCGCACGACAGAGCCGACCCCGTTGCGAGCGCTCAGCGCTTGCGACCAGGTCTGAATCAGGCCCTCAGTACATGCTCCTCTGACCCAAGCAGGGGGCGAGGGTACAGCGGCTTATTAATTTACCTTAGGGATGGACATCGGAAGCCCGGCATGGAATGGTTGCCAGGCTTCAGACCTCAAAACACGCAATGCAATGACTATTAGCCATTACAGCATAAACATACAATAACCATCAATGGTTATTCTGTGAACATGCGCAAATGCATCCAGAGCTTCTGCGTATGTGCATACATGTTGAGCTGCGGGCACCACCGGGTGTTCACAGCTCATTTTAAACAGTCAGCCGTTGAATAGGCATTGGAATCAGCATTGCAACCATCGCAAACCTGGATTTGATGGAAAAAGTACTTTCATTGAATCTGGTACATTGATGCTTGCTAACCATTATTTTCCGATATCATACCTAACTCATCTTCAGTCTAGGCAGCATGGAGGAGGAGGGAGCTGCTGCTGAGGTCTCCTTATCAAGGTGAGATGGGGGGAGACTACAGGGAAACACATGTTTATCTACCCCTGTCTGTCTATCTGTCTGTCTGTCTATGTATATCTATGGGCCTGAATTTCAGAGGGGCATGCTAACTGCACGCAATGCTGATATGCATGCTGTTAGCCTATGTTGGAAGTACTGCATCCAATCCACTCTGCGCATGCGTCCCGATGGTTACTGCACAGAGATGCAGAACAAATTTGGATGCAAGAGTTGTGGATTTTAATGGTCATTCCAGGGAGGTAAGAGGGTGGCTAGCCAGATGCAGGCGTGTCACGGGCGTGTGTCGCTGACAGTGACTGTCTAAAGACATATATAACAGGGCTGCAACTATAGACTATTTCTGTGTATTTAAGAGCCATAACTGCACATAATGATCCCCAAATACAACCCGGGTTGTAATGGTTAAATGTGCCCTATTATCTCAGGGCCTGATTCACTACAGTATGCAAAACTACAAATGCAATAGCGATTAGGCACGCAGTTCAACTGCGATAGTATGCTAATTCATTGTGATCGCAATGCCATACGCAGCACCGCCCACCTTACTTTACACACAGTGGCGGGCTGGACCGGGGGACAGGGTGCCATGTGCACCCCGGGCCGCAGCGTCATGCGGGCCACGGGCCGCGGGCAGTCTGTGTCTCTGTGACACAGGCTGCACCGCGTGTGTAGCGCTGACCAGACGGAGTTCGGTCAGCGCTACACAAGTGACAAACACACAGCCGCCGGCTTCGGCAGCTGTGTGTTTGTTTGGATCAGCAGCCAATGAGAGTCTAACAGACTCTCATTAGCTGCTGCTGCGCCCACTGCGGGAGCCGCTCCATCTTCCGGCTCCCGCAGTGGGCAATGGGAGAGGCGTCATGATGTCATGACGACTCTCCCATAATGCAGAGCGGCCCGGCCCGGGAAGGACAGACGGAGGAGCGGATGGCAACGGCGGGAGCGGGGATTGAGGTAAGTGGGTTTTTTTTTTAATTATTTATTACGTGTGTCTACTGGGGGAGGGGCGGGCACTACAAGGGGAAGACCACTACTGGGGGCACTACAAGGGGGGGACTACTACTACTGGGGGCACTACAAGGGGGGACTACTACTAATTGGGGCACTGCAAGGGGGAGACTACTACCACTGAGGGCAATACAAGGGGAGGAGTACTACTACTGGCGGCACTGCAAGGGGGGAACCACTACTGGAGGCACTGCAAGGGGGAGACTACTACTACTGGGGGTAATACAAGGGGGGGACTACTACTACTGGGGGCACTACAAGGGGGGGAACTACTACTACTACTGGGGGCACTACAAGGGGGGAACCACTACTGGAGGCACTGCAAGGGGGGGACTACTACTGGGGGCAATACAAGGGGGGGACTACTACTACTGGGGGCACTACAAGTGGGGGGGACTACTACTACTAGAGGCACTACAAGGGGAGGGGACAACTACTAGGGGCACTGCATAGGGGGGAGGGGACTACTACTAGGGGCACTACATAGGGGAAGGGGACTACCACTGGGGGCACTGCACTGCTGCGGGCTCTATAAAAAGGGCAATACTGGGGGTACTGCATAGGGGGGATACTACAATTGGGGCCACTATTTAAGGGGCACTGCATAAGGGTTACCACTATTGGGGGCACTGCATGGGGCACAGGGGGGCACTACATATGGGCACCACGACGGGGCTGCCCCTAATCTTTATTTTTACTTTACATTAATCCCATATGGACCCGCCTCCTCCCTGGAACACTTGAGGGGGGGGTGGGCGGGCACCATAGCACACACGTTCTTTGGGCACCCTGGCTACATGCTACTCCTCTGCCAGGGCCGCCTGCATGCATTTGCCCTCCAGGCTAAAAGTTGCCAGCCAGCCTGTTTACACATCCGGAATGTTTAGCAAGACTGCAAAACCATCTGTACAATCAAGTACCATCGCAGCCTCAGGCACATTTGTACAAGCCCTGACCTTACTCAGAAGTTGCTAACGTCCATGCACTCTATCAGGCCTCAGGCTGCGTAGGCCATCGCAGTAGATAATTTATGTACGCCCCTCCAATGGTGTTGAAATGCACTGGCACGCCTGCGTTTGCCCTACCACCCCCCCATCACCACCCACAAACGGCACTTCCTGTCAATCACTCTACGATGGGTCTGCATAGTCACAGCGATCGCAGTGCTGATCGCAATCGCTAGTTTGCGCACGTGCACTGCGATGCATGCACAGTACGTAACAATCAGCCGATTGCGTGCGTAATCACAGCTGCGTACAGTAGTGAATCAGGCGCTCTGTTACATTCCTTTGTGCCTGTACATTACTAACCCGTATAAGGAACTATTTATCTTTTTAAGGAAAACTTTAATATTTAAAGTTTAATTGAACCAAACAGTACTGAGAGAATATAAAAAAATATGTATTATGGAATGGGTTTGAAATCCCAGCAGTCGAGATGCCTGCTGTCAATATACCGACAGTGTCATCCGGATGCTCAGGATCCTGACAAGAGTCGGGTAAGTATAGTAACCCTCCCCCCTTCTACCCCTATATCCTAACACTAACCCTCCCCCCACCCAATCCTAACCCACCCTTGTTGCCTAAACCTAACTCTCCCCCAGTGGTGCCTAACCGTAACCCACTCCCAGGGGTAAATAACCCTAACCTCCCCCTCCTCTAGTCTAAACCTAACCCCCCCGTGATGACTAACTCTAACACTCTCCCCCCGCGGCTAAGTTCTAACCAGCCCCGCTGTACTTATGTTCGGCATCCCGGCTGACAGAATTCCAGCGTCGGCATGTCACCTACTGTTGGTATTCCGGCACCGCTCTTCTGGCCGTGTAGTGGCATTCTGGCGCCGGGATTTCGTCAGCCGGGATGCCGGGTGTAGGTATATTATTAACTACATCCCTGTATTATTGTGATTCAATAAGTAAGTATTATGGTGAAATGTTGAGTAGGATTGTAGAATTATTGGTACATAAAATGCACCTGTAAAGAGCTAGTTACTCTGTATTTTCCATATATTGAGTGAATATTTAGTAGGAAGCATCACCCAATAGTATGTGATATTGCATTAGTGAATCCTGTATTTAATGTGATTAACACTGGGCCTGTGATAATCCAACACACTTTAACATTTCCTAGAAATGTGTTCAGGGTACCACACATGTCCAATACATTTCCGAGACTGTGCTTCTCAAATGCTATTGCGCCTATGTACACACAGTGGGACGCATGCCATGTGCAAATTTTTTTGCGACATTGCAACATTGACCATAGTGACAGTGACCATTTGTGTGAATATTGGCATTGTGTGTGACTCAGAATCAGGCCCTAGGTTCGATAAAAATGTGACCATGGGGGAGGATACTGATTTTTATCACACCTAAAACTTTGGGAATGATGATTATTTATTAGAAATAAAATATCAAACACACTTTCTCATTAAAATCAAACACCAGAACCATTTACAATCAAATCCCTGATCAGATCCCTCCCCCTTCATCATTACAAAGCAGACTCCAGGTCAGACCTCCCCAACCTCATTACAAAGCAAATATCTTTTCATTGTTAATTAACAATTAACAGATCTCTGGGAAAACCAATTTAATCATTCAACCATTCTGAGTCCTGTCACAGTCTCTTATCTTCTCTCAGTAGGGGTGCACTTGCAGCTTCCTGCACTACGTTTGGTGAATAGCTCCAGTCATCCACCAATCAGTATTTAGAGACCTCCCACTACTATAATTGGTGGATGGCCAGCACCATCCACCAATCAGCATGCTAGCAGCAAAGTATGACATGCTTCTGTCATACCATGACTCAGGCTATAACAGTTGTGTGACTGCATGCATGGGAGTGATGACCATCAAATGTTTCACCATTAATGGTCTCCATTGAGACCATTGCTATCTGTGGTTTACTTGGATGGTTGACACCATCAATGGCCATCTCACACACAGTACAGGAAGCTGCTCTGTTGAGATGCAGGATACCGCAGGTGATGGACAAATCACAGAAAGGGGTGGGATTATGCGGGCTGTATTGTGGGCAAATCTATGCACTGTGTGCAGTATTCTGGGGAAAAAAAATTGCATTGCACTATGCCATTGATGATGCAGAACCAACTGACCTCTGCCATCGATGGCAAAACCATCGTTCATGCATCCCTAATGTATGGAAGTGACAGGCAGCTGGGAGGGAATTGGTATGATTTACCACCGGACCCCTGGCCGGCGGTTCAAATCCCGACAGCGGCTGCCCGACAAGGGTGAAAATCCCGATCGTCCCTAGCTAAGTACTAACCTAATTCTACCCCCTAACCCTAACCCTCCCTTAGGGGTGCCTAACCCTAACCTTCCCCCCCAGTGTCTAACCCTAATCCCCCCTCTAAGTGCCTAAACCTAACCTCCCCTTCCCCGCCGCCTAAACCTAAGTCCCCCGGGGGGGTGCCTAACCCTAAATCCCCCCCGGGGGTGCCTAATCCTAACCCTCCCTCCCCCTAGCCTAACACTAACCTCCCGAGGGGGTGCCTAACCTTAAGTCCCCCCGGGAACCCTAAACCTAACCCACCCCCCGCGGTTGTCCGCGCTCCGCACCCGGGATCACTTCAATCGGGATGCCAGGCTCCGGTCTCCTGGCATCGGTAAAATAACTGGCGTCTAGATTTAGACACCTGCATTTAACCCTCGCCGGATTAAGCAGTCGGGAAGCAGTCGGGAACCCTCGCCGGGATTAAGCAGTCAGCATACCGCTGGGAGGCAAGAGGAGAATGCTGCCCAGCTGCTCTGATTATGTTATAGCACAAACGGAGCATCCTCTGCCTGCTTCCCTCCTATTAGCTACCTCCATGAAAGTACGTGGCTGCAGGTGGCCTCTGCCGGAAGTAATCTCTGTCTGCTAAAATGTTAAGTAATCAGGATTTTCTACAATTTATATATTAATACAGTATTCTTACTGCTGTTGGATGCAATCCCCATTATCTGTTTTTAGATAATACAGTAGCTACAGAAGCTGCACATGATAACTTTTCAGGTTTTGCATACTGGCTGTAATTCAATATGTTATGTGTGTCCAATTACACGGTATAAAATCTCTTGTACAAAATATCATTCTATAGTGCCTGTTATTATTGTTTGTGTCTGGAGAATTGCACAATAGTGCATCTTTTGTTATCCATGCTGATTGTTATTCTTACTATTTTGTCTTCTGTTTTATATCTATGGACATCTACATGAAATTGCTCAGTTTCAGTTATTTTTGTGTATTTAAAAAGCTAGGAAATTAATATGAAGCAGAAATGTAAAATCAAGCATGGTTAGTTCTATAAAATAATTAAAGGTTACTCTTTAAAAAATGTGGTAGCGTAGCAATGGGTAAAGGATGGCATCATCGCCTTTCTCTGACAATAAACAACTAGAAAAATGATTAATGCCGTCAGTAAGTAAGCAAAAAAGCATGTATATAACATGGGAAAATGTATAAGAAACGTTTCCCCTGTATCTTCCTCATTTTATATCTGTTTCAAACTATACTAAAACGTAATAAAGCAGCCATGTAGCCCTGCTCCGTGTGGCTCATGACCCCTGTCTTATCTGCTGGACAATTAAAACAATCTCTATTAACCTGCACCTTTAAAGCTATGAGCTGTGGCTCCTTATCTTTGTGGACACTGGAGGGTCTCATACGCTCACACTCTCTCATCCCTCTATTCATTCCCTCCTCCCATCTCCTGATACACATTTTCAATTTCAGCCCCCATACAATAGCCATTCATTTCCTTAGCCCCTGAGAATAAGATACAAGGGGTCCCTACACCTTGCAATAAATGCTTGCACGTTGCTCGCGTATGAGAGCCAATTGGCTGTGGCGGATGTGCATAATAGGCTGGGATAATCCGGGAGTGTATTACACAGATACCCAAGTGAAGATGGGATATTGCAGGAATTAGTGTCTGTGACACTGAAGTTATTATTCCCTGCCTGTCATATCACCACTCTAAGGAAGACCAGTGACATAGACACTCTTCTGTCATCATCTCTCCTCATCTAAGCTCAGCTTTTAATACTGCTTAGTGCCCTAATGAAGAAGATACAGATTTAAGTAATATGGCTCTGCATTGCGGGGTTTGGGGGTCTCAGGCAGGTTCTATATTTCATGAGAACAAAAGATCTAAAACATTGCCATAGATAAGAAGGACTTATCTTACATGGTCTGAACATTACCTATAAGTTGTAAACCTTATTTAATCCTCAACCCATGATTCCATTCATGGTAGCCCATGGTATAATCAGTTACACCTCTGATCGGATTGGGAGCCTATAATCTGAGTCATTCTGATTTTAAAGAAAGTGGCTGCATTCACTGTTACTTATTTGCCTCAATGTGAACTTTATTTTTTATTTATTTATATTTTAATTGGCTGTTTTGACCACTAAGAGAATTACAAATGTAATCATAGTTTAGCAGTGATCTCAGAAGAGGTTTTGCTATGATCATTTATCCTAACGACCCTCCACATAAACTCTTAACCCCAGCTCAATTAATTTAATGGCAGAAAAAGTTTCTGTGCAGCTGACCCTACCAATGTGAAAGTGAGGAAAGAAAGTGAAAGACAGCGTTTGTATGTGCAGTGACATTACTGACATACAGTAACACTAATCAGTTGCTCACCAAATGGTTCTTTTAGCCAATGCCTGTGTGTTTTTTTTTAAACTGTTTCTGCTCAATGAATTGGATTAGCAAGAACCACAAGACAAGTGATCACTTATTCTGCCAACAGCATATAACTAACTTAAATTATGAAGACAATAAAATGTTGAGTAGATGAATGATATGTGAAGTGTGGCCCTGATTCAGAGCCGGACGCTCTGACAGAGCGCTCGCTCTGAATCAGGGCCGTCCCTGCTACTTTTTGGAGCAGCCTCCTGGCTGCTCGCATAGCTGTGGGTGACCACCCACAGCTATAGCGAGCGGCCAAAATGATGGTCGCGATGGTCAAGATTCGACCATCGTGACCATCGGGCTTGCGACGAGACCCTTGTGGTAGGGTCTCGTTGCCGCAAGCCCTGGAGTGCTTTTGGCTCTATCAGAGCCAAAAGCACTCCCACTGACATCACTAGTGATGTCAGTGGGGCCGGCCCCAGACGGTAGGCGTTCTGAATCAGGCCCTGTGTACGTAAGGTAAGGAGAGGTGTTCAGAGACTGTACACAACATACACAAGGTCAAGAATAGTAGACATGTTTGGGATTGAAAAGAAAAATAAAACCACTTATTTAAAAAACAATTAAAGCCCAAAGTATAGGGGTTTATATATGACGCATTTATCATTGCACCATTCAAACGTTCTCTGATTACGACTTTTGTTTAAAGTGAAGTATGATGGAATATTACTTTCTCCTTTGACACTAATTGCATAAAGTCAACTTCCACATATAACAGATAAATGGTTGAGGGGCCTGTTCATTATCAATTCCCACCGCCAGCCCCCCCCCCCCCCCCCTGTTAACTAAGCATCCAACAAGTTGTGGCAGCAAATACCAAAGTACCAGAGCAATTCAGCATTATACCGGAGCTGTGACAGCGGCTTAATAAAGCAACTGTCCATGATCCCTAGCACTGCCGATTCCGCCAATAATAAGTAGTGGCAAACATTTATACTGACAGGCAATCTAGATGTGCATGCGTCAACTAAGGGCCTGATTCACTACGGTTCGCATTATTGCATATGCACGCAGTTCAACTGCGATAGCGAACCAAACCACTGCGATCGCAATGCAAACTCAGCACTACATAAGGACGCCCCCATACACAAGTCCGTAATACCTAGCAGAATAGCGAAACCATCGGTACAATTGGGTACCATCGGACCCATAGGCACAGTTGCACAAGCACCGACCTTACTCAGAAATTGCTAACAGCCACGCACGCTATGAGATCTCAGGATGCGTAGGTATTGCAGTGGCTAATTTATGCATGCCCCTGAAACGGCGTGTGAACTGGCACGCCTGTGTTCTGCCAACCACACCCCCGTCACCACCCACAAATGGCATTTCCTGTCAATCACTCTGTGATGGGTCTGCGTAGCCTCTGCGATCGCAATCCCTTTCACAGTGGCCGGCTCGTGCAGTGCGATGTGTATACGCATTCGCAGAACGCAACAATCGGCCAATTGCGTGTGTATTAGCAACTGTGATCCAAGTGCACAGAAAGGGCCGGCGGAGCCAGGGGGATCCCAATTTATCCCTCTTCTAGAATTCCTTTCAGTTTTTATATATATATATATATATATATATATATAAAAAATATGTGGCTAAGGCTAAGCACTCAAAGGAGGCTTTAAAATAAAACTTATATTGTGAAAAACAGATTTTGGCCCTGGACATTACATCATTGTTAATGAGAGGTTCCTGCTTGTCCGATATATATATATATATATATATATATATAAATATAAATATATATATATATGTGTGTATGTATACTTTCATAGACTATAAAATGTTAATATAAATGTATTTATTTACTCATCATATTCTTGTGTGTTTCTCCAGGGTAGGAGTGGGCAATAAGCGGCTCTCCAGGTGTTGTAGGACTACATATCCTAGCATGCCCTGCCACATAATTGCTATTTAGCCATGCTAAAACTGTTGTAAGGCATGCTGGGATTTGTAGTTCAACAACACTTGGAGGGCCGCTTATGGCCCACTCCTGCCCCAGAGGGTTGCCTACCACTATCAAAAAACATACAGCGATAAGGATGATTTTTATTTTATCTCTGCAATATCATTGTGGCAGCTACAGTAAGTGACACGCAGTTGCCCCGGTAATACTAGCCCAGGGTGGTACGGGCCAGCTTCTGCAGATATGTGTCAGCTAGCCAGCTCACACATGCGTGCTGGAACTGAAATTTTAGATTTGGGCTTTCAATACCCCCCAACTACAACAGAGACACCAGTAAGTTAGTGCTGGTGATATCTTATTAAGGTGAGATTACTGCTATGATAGCAGTGTCATTGCCATTGATACCACTTTAGGGCGAAACAGGAAATACAATTGACAATTGGGCTCTTCACCCTTTAATAAATAGGGCCCTTAGACTGTAAGCTCCAATAGTGCAAAGACAGATATGAATGATTCAATGTTCTCTGGAATGCGCTGTGTAATATGGTAGCACTATATACTGTATATACATACTTGCCAACTCTCCCTGATTGTCAGAGAGACTCCCAGAAATAGTAGCTATCTCCCTGAAGAGTCTCGCAATCTCCCTGATTTCACCTTACCCCAATCATGAAGCTGTTATATGTAAATAAAATCAGAGATACAAGGGTTGTCCAAAAAGTAATGCCTAAATGCTCATAGCTCTAAAATAATATGCAACATTTATTTGAAACTTTGTCAGTTTGTAGATTAATATGTCTGCTAGCTATATATGTATTTTTGTTTAAGTAGTCCAAGAAATACCATGGAATCCAAGATGAAACGAAGAGCCATCATTGAATTTCTGGAAAAAAAAGGCTGCAGTGCTACAGAAATCCACAGAAGACTGAAAAAAGTGTATGGTGAGCATACAATTGACTATAGCAATGTCAGAAGGTGGATGAAGTTTTTTCAATCGGGAGAATCATCCATGTGCGACAAACCTCGTGGTGGCAGACCATCAACTGCAATGAAAGCAAAGAACCAACACAAAGTCAATGCCATGATTCAGAAAGACCGTCGTGTGACCATCAGACCATCAGAGATATCAGTGATGAACTTGAATGTAGCCATGGCACTGTAGAAACACTAATCAATGATTTGGGATTTTGTAAAGTGTGTGCTAAATGGGTTCCAAAGCAATTAACCAGGGATCATAAGGCCCAGAGGGTGGAAGTGTGCAATGACCTTTTGACCAACTTTGAAGCCAACCCTAAGACGTTTTTGGAAAATGTCATTACAGGAGATGAGACCTGGGTATTCCTTTATGACCCATAAACAAAGGCCCAATCAAAACAATGGAAACACCCAAGTTCACCTAGGACAAAAAAGTTTAAATCACAGCAATCCGTAAACAAAGTTATGGCCACATTCTTCTGGGATTGCCAAGGTGTTATTCTCATCGATTACTTGGAACCAAACCAATCAATCAACAGTGATCGATACATTATTACACTTAAGAAGCTGAAGGAAGCCATCTGCAAAAAAAAGGTCAACAATTTCACTGTCAAATGTCATCTTACACCACGACAATGCCAGACCTCACACTTCGATGGCAACATCTGCGGCCATTGCCAAAATGGGGTGGGCAATAATGCTGCATCCACCATAGAGTCCTAATTTGGCCCCTTCTGACTTTCATCTGTTTGGCCCTCTCAAATACTGTCTCCGGGGTCAACATTTTGAAGACATAGAGGTTGTTAAAATCGTCATACGTTCCTGGGTCAAACACCAACCACTGGAATTTTTCCAAAGTGGATTCACAGCTTGGGTTGAGAGGTGGAGAAAATGTTTGAGGGCAGATGGTGAATATTTTGAGTAGAGTCATTCTGTTACTAAGACTTCAAAGTATTTTACTGCAAATTTTCAAATCTGTATCTATAATAAAATTTTACTGAGCATTTAGGCATTACTTTTTGAACAACCCTCGTATATACATTCAAATGGGATCATTAGTATCATTTCCCTACATTGGCTATAAGGCAAAATGATCCCTATGGCTACATGCATTTTCTGAAAAGTATCAGTGTATTTTCATCAACATGTATATCTTACTAACTGCTTTGGGGCTCATTTACATTTGGATTTAAGTCAATTTTATGATACGCCTCTCAGATGTAGCAGTACACGTCCACTTTACCATCACGCTCATAGGTGTTTACTTCCACAAATTCCATGAAATGCTTTTCCAAAAGTAGGTAAGTACTGTATATATATATATATATATATATATATATATATATATATATTCTAAAAATACTACATATTACAGTAATAAAATGATTAATATAAATGTGTATGTATGCATTTTATTTAGCATTGTATTTTAGTTATGCTAAAGTACTGTATCATCTTTTAATGACTTTCTCATGATGTATGTGTTATGCATCATAGCATTTATCATGTCAGCCTCTCTGAGCTGCCAATACTGGATTTCTCAATACTAGCCTGTTCTATCATACCTGCTATTATCTGCGTGCTCTCTGCGATCCTTCTCTTTTAACTCTGCCAAATTCTCCCCTGCACCCCTCTTTGCCCCAGCCAATTCCCCACAGGCTGTAACCCCTTCCAAAGCAGGATTAGAAAGTCAGTTTTCTGCATTAGTTCTGCTCTGAAGGATAAACTAAGCCCTTTTCACTGCCAGACGGCTCTTTAATCCCAAAATCACACGTCAGTTCCAATTAAGACTATTATTCTCTCGTCTCCCTTGGGCCGATGTTTTACCCAAATAAACCTTGCCAGAGAATCGTATCAAATATGGTGAGTGTCAAAAAGGAAGCGAGATGGTGGACAGCGGGCTGTCTTGGGGGGAATTTAATGTCCCAGACTGAACTCTAATAATTAAAATATACGCTAATATCTCATCAGCAAAATGATTCAGCTATGATGCTATTGTGTTATTTTATAAGTTGCTGAACATGCAGCATCATAAAGTTATTGCGATCTGTGATTAGACCTTAAATTGAGATAATAACTCACAGTTTGTGTTTGTATCTTACAAAAATACTAATAAGTGTCTGGAATGGGCTCCTAGCAATGTGATAGAACAGTAGTTATGAAAGGGCAAAAAAACTTATTTTTGTCAATCAAAGGTTGGTTTTGTGTTTCACCCTATAGAGTACTTGACTGAGTTGCAATCAGCAGTAACTCTGACAGCGCTAAGCCTGTTTACCTTGTACGGCCGACTGAGAACAGCAATAACAAAATTAAATAATAAAAAAAAAACTTTTTTTTTTTTTTTTTTAAATGAATAAAAGTTTTTAAACTTTTTTTCCTTTTTCCTTTAGTAGTGGATGTACAGTAAATCACAAATATGGGCTGTTAATTCCACAGCACAAGCTACGTATCATTAGTTCAGGGGTAGGCAACTATTTTGTTTTTGGATGCCAGGCGTATTGACAGACCCTATGATGGTAATAGGTGTCAGCGATGTGCGATAGAGATTAGTCCATACGGCAGATAACTTAAAAAGGGATTGGTTTATTAATTGGTAGAAAGCAGGTGCAGACTAAAACAGTGTTAAACAGGGTTAAACAGAATGAAGCAGGTACAGTATGCAGTATCTCCAGTTGCAGCCTGGAACGTATTAGGCTGGTATTGGACGCACCTCTGTTAACATATCTCAGCGCAGTGGTGGCAGTGGGAAGTATATATTATATAGTGGTGGTGACAGTGGTATTGTGGGGTCTTGCATAATCTCCGTGATAGGAGACACTCGCAGTCACATCCCCCAGTATAGGATGCTCAAAAAAGAAGACACGTGGAGAATTGTGCATGCACAGTAGCACGCTTGGCAGGTCGGAGATGGCGCCTCAAGGCCCGATTCAGACCCGCTCACTAGGAAGCGCTCGCACGCAGACTGCCAATATTTGCATTGTGCGCATGCATCGCAGTGCGTGAACCAGTCCGAGCGATCGTGAAGCGTTGCTCGCTGCGCATAGACAGCCCGGCTGAATGAGTGACAGGACAAGCTGTTTGTGGATGGTAACAGGGGTTGGTCGATGAAAACGGGGGAATGGTGGTGCGAACACAGGTGTGCCCGAGTGTTTTAACGCAGTTTCCGAGGCGTGCATAATTAAGAGGCAACGTCATAGTAAATGTCACTTGGCTAATTTTTACACTGAAGTGCTAGCAGTGCTTGCAGTAGGGTATGGTCAGCCACAAGTGCTGCGTATGCATACGATGGTATTCAAAGCTACCGATGGTTGCATACACTTGGAGATGACGTGTGATAGTGGGCGTCTTAAGACAGGCTGGTGGGCGTCTGCATACACAGAGCGATCGCACGCCAAGACATAGTGGGCGTGCTAATGCCTTGCCCTGCGATCGCCTGCCTTGCCGGATTTGCATACACTGGCTGCGTGCGAACGCATCTAACAAGCGGGTCTGAATCGAGCCCTCAGTGCCAAGAGGGTAGAAGAGAGCAGACAGCGCGCAGAGCGCAATCCTCTAACAAGATGTTTAACATTACGGGTGAAATGTAATAGGGTGTGAGTTTGAAAAATGAGCGAGTGTAGAGCTATACCAACATATTTTCAAAACTCACCCTATGTAATAGGGTGTGAAAACATGCAAACTCACATGTTTCTCACACCTCCGCAACTCACAATGGCAAAACACGTATCCAGATGTTTTGCCATTGTGAGCATACAAGTTGGGCAATGTAATAGCGAGTCTGGCCTGAGCAGGTCAGAGTTGCACAGATCCTTGAGATCCATGCATGTTTCTGTGTGTTTAAAAAAAGAAAACAGTAAAAAATTAAAAATTTTAAAAATTACGTGCACCGCCCCCTCCCAAAAGCATAACTAGCTCTGGGCTCTGTTGAGTCTGTCCTAGTTCATAAAATACAGGGGGGGGGAATGCTTAGGTGTCCCCTGTAATTTAAGAACCAGCACTAGGCTCTACTGAGCCTGAACTGGTTCATAAAATACAGGGGGAAATACGTAGGGGACCCCTGTATTTTAAGAACCAGCACAAGGCTCTGTTGAGCCGCTCCTAGTTGTGGAAATACAGAGGACAAAAAATATGCAAAAGCTGCAGGAGGCATATTGTACATAAAGATGCTGAAAACACAGCATCAGATCAACTGCATGACCACCGCACAGCTGAGTAACTCTCAGCTTACTTAGGATGTCAGGTGAAATCACACTACATCCAGCCACTGACTTTGGCACGCAAAGACAACGGGGCTGGCACACACCAGTTTTCTGGAATGTGGGTCTCACATATGTACAGTATGAGTATATATATATATATATATATATATATATATTAGGGGTGTGCACCGGCCACTTTTCGTGTTTTGTGTTTTGGTTTTGGATCTGGATCTTTCTTCGTGTTTTGGATCTGGATTGGTTTTGCCAAAACCACCCTTCCGTGTTTTGGGTTCTGGGTTTTGTGTTTTGGCACAAAAAGCATAAAAACAGCTAAAATCACAGAATTTGTGTGTTTTTCTGCTCCTATGCTATTATTAACCTCAATAACCTTAATTTCCACTCATTTCCAGTCTATTCTGAACACCTCACACCTCACAATAGTGTTTTTATATCCAAAAGGTTGCACCGAGGTAGCTGGATGACTATGCTAAGAGATACGAGTGGGCGGAACAAACACGTGGTCCATCTAGGAGTGACACTGCAGTGGCAGACAGGATGGCAGTTTGAAAAACTAGGCCCCAAACAGTACATAATTCAAAGAAAAAAAAGAGGTGCAAGATGGAATTGTCCTTGGGCCCTCCCACCCACCCTTATGTTGTATAAACAGGACATGCACACTTTAACAAACCAAACATTTCAGCGCCAGGGTCTGCCACATGACTGTGGCTGAAATGATTGGTTCGTTTGGGCCCCCACAAAACAAGCTGGCAATTAATGTGTCCCTGCACAAACTGGCTCTACGGAGGCAAGATGTCCTCATCCTCCTCATCCACCAATTCCTCACCCTCTTCAGTGTTGTGTACATCCTCATCCTCACAGAGTATTATTTCGTCCCCGCTGGAATCCACAACCACAGGTCCCTCTGTACGTTCAGGAGGCTGGTTTCCCTGGAAGAGTTGATAATTCATTTTATGAACATCATCTTCTCCACATTTTGTGGAAGCAACCACCTACGCCTTTCGCTGACAAGGTTCCCGGCTGCACTGAACACTCTTTCGGAGTACACACTGGAGGGGGGGCAACTCAGGTAAAATAGAGCCAGTTTGTACAGGGACCTCCAAATTGCTTCTTTTTCCAGCCAGTACAGGTACGGACTGTCTGACATGCCTACTTGGATGTTGTCACCGATGTAATCCTTTAACAGACGCACGCTTGTTGCTGCTGCTTTAAGGATGCAGGTGCGGCTACAGCCCACACATTTCACAAAGACAGGAAAAAAAGAAGAATATTTTTATTGTTTGTGGAGCGCACTTTGAGGGTTACACCACCCTTTAACAGACAGACGCACGCTTGTCGCTGCTGCTTTGAGGATGCAAGTGCGGCTACAGCCCACACAATTCACAAAGACAGAAAAAAAAAGAAGAATTTTTTTATTGTTTGTGGAGCGCACTTTGAGGGTTACACCACCCTTTAACAGACAGATGCACGCTTGTCGCTGCTGCTTTAAGGATGCAGGTGCGGCTACAGCCCACACATTTCACAAAGACAGAAAAAAAAATACAAATTTTTTTATTGTTTGTGGAGCGCACTTTGAGGGTTACACCACCCTTTAACAGACAGATGCACGCTTGTCGCTGCTGCTTTGAGGATGCAGGTGGAATCTAGACGGGATTTGGAACCGGGGACACACTACCTCCATCAATTGTCTAAATCCCACTGCACCAATGGCGGATACCGGACGCACGTCTAACACCAACATAGCAGTCAAGGCCTCAGTTATACGTTTTGCTTCAGGATGACTGCTGTCGTACTTCATCCTCATCGCTAGGGACTGTTGGAGGGTCAATTGTTTAGTAAAAGTAGTGGTGTTCCTACTTCCTCTCTGGGATGATGAACAACTCCCAGCAGCAGCAACAGCACTAGGAAGAAGTGGTTCTTGATCTTTCCCTATTTTATTTTTATCGGAGAAACTTTGGTCCTCCATTTATGTTATATTGATATATACGTGCGGCTAAGGCGCACACAAACACAGAAAATATTTTTTTATTTTTGCTGGAGAGAAGTGCACTTTGTGGGTTACACCACCCTTTAAGAAATGAGCCAGCCGGCCCTTTACTTATGGGACACAGGCGCACGCTTGGCGCTGCTCCTTTGTTGATGCACGTGCAGCCACAGTGCACACAATTCACAAACACAGAAAATATTTTTTTATTTGGTTTGGAGTGTACTTTGGGGGTTACAGCACCCTTTAACGGTCAAGCCAGCCGGCCCTTTACTTATGACACAGGCGTACGCTTGGCACTACTTTGTTGATGCACGTGCGGCTACTGCGCACACAATTCACAAACACAGAAAATATTTTTTTATTTGGTTTGGAGTGTACTTTGGGGGTTACAGCACCCTTTAACGGTCAAGCCAGCCAGCCCTTTACTTATGACACAGGCGCACGCTTGGCACTACTTTGTTGATGCACGTGCGGCTACTGCGCACACAATTCACAAACACAGAAAATATATTTTTAATTGGTTTGGAGTGTACTTTGGGGGTTACAGCACCCTTTAACGGTCAAGCCAGCCGGCCCTTTACTTATGACACAGGCGCACGCTTGGCACTACTTTGTTGATGCACGTGCGGCTACTGCGCACACAATTCACAAACACAGAAAAAAAATATTTTTTTTAGCACTTGGGGGTGCACCCCTGACGAACAGAGCACCCCCTGGACAACACTACAGCACCCCTTTAGGACTGGGACACTGCACAGGACTTTGGAGTGGACACAGCCCCTATGGACAACTGACTGCACAACACAGTCCAGCCAGCCCCTATGGACTTTGAAGTAGTGGACACCGCCCCTATGGACAACAGCAGCACAGCGCAGCACAACACTACTCTGCACTACACTACACTACACTACACAGCCCAGCCAGCCCTAACTCCCACCCTCCCTCTTCACTGTCTACATCCGAGTGAGAAAATGGCGCCGACGCGGGTAACTTATATAGGATCCAAAACCTGCGAGATCCGGAAGGCGGGATGATGACGTTTTGCCTCGATTTCAGATCCGAGTCAGGCGGGAAAAGTCGAGACTGACTCGGATCGGCCTCGGATCGGGGGGGTTCGGATTTCAGAAATCCGAACCCGCTCACCCCTAATATATATATATATATATATATATATATATATATATGTATGTATAGTAAAAAAAGAGCCAGCACATCCATTTAAATGCACCAAGGTGTATTAATGTTCAATAGCAGTAAAAAACATGATAAAGTTCACCATAATAGCACATGTACATATAGACGGTCAGGTACCAAGTAACAGAAGCCAGGGTGGTCAAATACACTTGTCAAAGGGTCCATAAGGAATAAAAATTGGTTACTCGCTAAAAATGGAGCCTTTAAATGCCATGGGTGTGCCAATTGCCAATTTTTAATTTTGGGTGATCATTTTCTTGACCCCAAGTCTGGTACCAAATATGAAATCCGACATCATCTTGACTGTAACAGTCGATTTGTGGTATACCTGATCAGATGTCCCTGCAACTTTTTCTATGTGGGAAAGACCATTCGCGCACTTAAGGAGAGGATCGCTATACATCGGTCCTCTATTAAAAAAGCCCTTATCTCGGTGGTTCTCAATACACCACCGGTGGCGAGACATTTTGCCACACTGGGACACACACACTTAGAGAATTTAAATGTATGCCAATTGACTGAATCCCCCCTTTGCGTCGTGGGGATGATAGGAATAGGGCATTGTTACAGAAGGAATGCTATTGGATTGACCGCTTAAACACTGTTGTACCCAACGGGCTTAATGAGGGACAATACTTGAATTGCTTTCTTTAAAATAACCTATGCGGTGATATATGGTTCTAGATTTTTCCCAGGTTGTTTAATCATTATTTGTACATGTGCACATTTGTTATGCCACATTTATGTTCTATGTTGTCTATGTGATTGTTTGTTTGTCTATATTATAATGTGTCTATCGTGGCATCATCTATATCCCACTCATTGACTAACTCACTGAAGAGCGTTGTTTGTTATAAAATGGTTAATATGCATGCGGCTGTGCTTCTTGTTGCAGCGTATTATCTGATGCATTGTTTGTGTATACAACGCTGGTTGCTATTGTATTTGGTTGTCATGACACCTGTGACGTCACTTCCTGTTATGACGTCCGGTGTTCCGGTTGTTTACACACGGCATGTTGCACGTGTATTAAGCCGCACTTCCGGATTGTGTGGAGAAGGCTGCGGGTGCGCGCCTCTCCGCAGGTGAGTGAGATTGTCATATATGAGGTTGAGTATATATGCTGCCACCATATGTCAGTTATGATGTCCTTGATGAAGGCGCTGGATGCGCCGAAACAGCTGTTGGACGGCTAACTGAGTTCATGTTCCCATGCACCATGACGGCTTTGGCAAGTGTATTTGACCACCCTGGCTTCTGTTACTTGGTACCTGACCGTCTATATGTACATGTGCTATTATGGTGAACTTCATCATGTTTTTTACTGCTATTGAACATTAATACACTTTGTTGCATTTAAATGGATGTGCTGGCTCTTTTTTTTCTATCAATACCAATGCTTATGTGCCAAGCACTCCAGCCTGTGGAGTTTGTTTATGGAGTGAGACCAGGACTTGTCTCTCTCTCTCTCTCTCTCTCTCTCTCTCTCTCTCTCTCTCTCTATATATATATATACATATACACACAGTATATTAATAACAACTTAGACTAAAACAAATTGGCTAAATTCTTGCAAGGAAAAACTGATTTTATCATGAGCTCAAGTGGCTACAGCATATCATAGTATTTTTTACATCTGAACTTGAAATTCAGACACAATAGTGTCTATGTATGAGCTGCAAATTTTGAGTTTGGGTTTACAGTTTAGTAGTTCTAGAATACGCACGATGGAGGTCAAACCAAAAATTCATTTATAAATTAATTTATAAATCTTATAGATGATTCAATTTAATTTTAAGATGACTTGTATAGTGTGAGTATCGCTAATTGTAGAATATGCAGCCTACGATTCTCTAAGCCAGAGGTTCCCAAAAGCGGTCCTCAAGGCTCCCCAACAGTACAGGATTTAGAGATATCCATGGTTGAGCACAGGTGACTTAATTAGTACCTTAGTCAATTTTGATTTAGCCACCTGTGCACAACCATGGGTGTCTCTAAACCCTGAATTGTTGGGGAGCCTTGAGGACCGCATTTGGGAACCTCTGCTCTAAGCAACCTTTCCTCTGCCTTAAAACCCCGGTACATCAGGAACAGATTGTTGCAATTCCACTGATCCCTAAACGCCGGGGCATCGGTGAAACCAAACATGTTGGATTTTCCTGATTTGCTGATCCTGACCAAAATATGATTGGGATTGGCAAATTTGGATTTTTAACATGAAGAATTTCCCCATTTCCCAGATGGGTCAACAATCATCAATTGCCCCATACATCTGTCTGTCATTTCCCTGATTCCCAGATGCGACCAGAACCGCCGATCTATCGATCAGAAGCGCTGATCGGGGATCCGTCAGGAACAGTGAAATTCTTCATGTTAACATTCCCTGATTTGCTGATCATGATCATATTTTGGTCAGGATCGGCAAATCATGTAAATCCAACATGTTGGATTTTGCTGATATCTGGACTACCAGAATGATCTGGCTTCCATCTTAATTTAGGATTGCAGTCGCCTGTATTGAAACAAACTTTTCATCAATTAACTCATTCAACACAAATGATTGCAATCATAAAGTAGGTGGAAGTTACAATTGTAAAGCGCAACGGAATATGCTGCACTATATAAGAAACTGTTAATAAATAAGTCCAGGAGCAGAGCATTTTGTACCTGATGGAAGGGGTCATGTTAGAGGGTTTGTACTCTGTTTTTTATTCCCTTCATAAATGTAATAAAAGAGCAGTGTTCAGCTCATTAGTGGAAAGCATGCATACATTTCACGAGTTGTTAAGTTTGCAGAGGCGTATGATAAGCGTGTTAAACATGAAATAGCCCTGAGTCCTACTGCCAAAGCATGGAGTAGCGTCTTATTCCAGTTACAAAAAATGAAGGCGTGGTGACTACTCAACCACAGCCTCCCAGCAGAGGATCTATTCACTAATACAATAAAGAAAGAGAAAGCTGCTTGGGACACAGGGATTAATATAAAGAGGTAAAGGATTACACACGGTCTGATGTTTTACAGTTAATACGGAAAGTGTTAAACCACTTATGACTTGTGATTTTATCTGTTGGGCAACACGGAATCTAAATACTTTTTGAGGTTATTAACCAGATTTACTGCAGTATTATTGCTTTGTGGCATAATATAATAAAGCTTATTATGTAAGTGTAGTTCTTCGGGGTGACACAAAAGCCATACATTGAGCTCAGTGTCCATGGGCAGTTTTTCAGTGTTTTGGGTTTTTTTAAAACGGAATTACATCAACTTGTATGATATGTTTAAGTTGTTGTGTGAACCCAAACCAGAATAGTTATACTAAAGAAAAGTGGTCTGAAAATAAAATAGAAAACAAAGAAGCCTGGACTCTATATATCGTATAGCAGTGATTCCCAACCTCAGTCCTCAAGGCACACTAACAGTCTTGGTTTTAGTGATATCCATGATTAAGCATAGATGGTTAAATCAAAATAACTAGGGTACTAATTAAGTTACCTGTGCTCAACTATGGCTACCCTTAAAACCTGGACTTTTAGTGTGCCTTGAGGACCCCCTGTCCTATAGTGTCCAGAGGGCCTGATTCAGAGCCGGACGCTCTGACCAGAGCGCTCGCTCTGAATCAATGCCCTCCTACCTAAAAATGGAGCGGCCTCCTGGCCGCTCGCATAGCTGTGGGTGACCACCCACAGCATATGCTAGCGGCCAAAAAGATTGTCGCAATGGTCAAGACCATCGCGACCATCGGGCTTGCGACGACACCCTGCGGTAGGGTCTCGGTGACCGCAAGCCCTGGAGTGATTTTGGCTCTATCAGAGCCAAAATCACTCCCACTGACATCACTAGTGATGTCAGTGGGACCGGACCCAGACGGTAGGCGTTCCCATGGGAACGCCTCCGTCTGGCAGCCACGCCCCCGGCACGCCCACCGAAGGGGGCGTGCTGTCAGTCACCATCGACAGCACGCCCCCTTTGGTGCGAGACCACGAGCGACAGCTTGGCTGTCGCTGTCCGGGTCTCGCGCATGCGCACTGGGGTAACATCGACCCACTTGCGAGGGTCCTGCGCTCGCGAGCGGGTCTGAATGACCCCCAGAGTACCAGCTGCATGACAATATATGTGCTCTACAGTACATGTATACACACAAAGGGTCTGATTCAGCAAGGAACGCAGTTGCTAATCTGCACGCAATAGGGCGATTGTTGCGTACTGCGAAAGCGTATGCATCACAGTGCGCGTGTGCGAACCAGCCATTGCGATCAGGACTGCGATTGCAGTGACTACACAGACCCATGGCAGAGTGATTGACAGGAAGTGCCGTTTGTGGGTGGTAACAGAGGAGTGGTCGGCCGAACGCAGGCGTGCCAGTGCGTTTGAACGCCGTTACATGGGTGGGCATAAATTATCCACTGCGATGCCCTATGCAGCCTGAGGCCTGATAGCGTGTGTGGAAGTTAGCAACTACCGCGTAAGGTCAGGGCTTGTGCAAGTGTGCGTGAGGCTGCGATGGTACTCGATTGTACCAATGTTCACATAGTCTTGCTAAACATTACGGATGTGTGTAGAGTAAAGTGGGCGTCCTTATGTACTGCAGCAGCGGCATTGTTTGCCATCGCAGTGAATTAGCATACTATCGCAGTTGAACTGCGTGTGTAATCGCTCTTGCATTCGCAGTTGCGTTCCTTGCTGAATCAGGTTCAAAGTTGCTGGCAGCACTTATGCTGTCTATTGTAAATCTATATATTTCTAGCAAAATGTAAGTATGATTAGTAATATTAATTAGTTAGTATTTTGATCCAAACATTTGAGCTTGCAAATCTCATCAAAGTAACCTCATTATTTGCAATACAGTACATACACTATCGTCCCTGAGTCAAACGCTGAAATGCATATAAAATTATGTGTACTGAGCTGTTACAGAGGGATACTGTAGCTTTTTAACTAATTACCTCCTACTTTTATTTTGCTTTAAATGTTCAAAAGTGGATTGAGGCCCTCATTCAGAGCCGCTCGTTAACAGCAGTACGCTCGTTGCGTTCCGATGTTGTGACACCGCGCATGCAAGTTTTTTTTCACTCGTTCGGCAAATTGCGAACAGGAAGTGACATGTCAAATGTGATTGACAGAACAGGCCGTTTTTGGGCGGTGACGGGGGTGGAGATGGGAAAACGCAGGCGTGGCGAGGCGTTTTTGAGGCGTACATAAATTAGCTCATGCGAACGTCCAATGTGTACCAACTCATACGTCACTGGCTGATCCTCTTTCCGTTCAAACTGCTCGCACAGCTTAGGTTCTGGATTACTCGACCACAATGGTGATGGCCTTGTCCTTTTGCCCGGGCCTCCACGATGTTTCATCAATTTATCACGGCTTGTCAGATAAACAATCAACTTTGGATTGAAAACCAGCTTGTTTTGTTTTTTTTCACTTTGTAATAGCACAAAACCGTACGCAGCTGAAAATCTCGGCTGCTAATTTCAGGATTACACAATCAATTAGCGTTTTTTGGTAGTAATGTATTTTGCAATTTGGTTAGTATTTTTGCATTTTGTAACAATATTGTATTCATCTTTGTGTGTATTGTAACCTTTTGCATTGTTTTTTTTTTTTTTTAACATTTATTCCAAAGTGTTTTTTAAAGTAACATTTTGATTTAACCCTTGATTTTTTGAAAGTCCCAAACTCGGATTTTGTTTTTCCCTTGTGGGCCAGAATTAACTATAAAACAATTGTCAATTAATGTCACAATACAGTTGAGAACAATTTGTAGGTTTTATTTGCCAAACACATTTTTCAACAAATCATGTGCATTGTCATGTACATTTTTGGGGTCCTTGTTACCCACTAATATTGGAGACATATTTTTGGATTAAATGATATTTTTTGCACACAAACGGAAAAAAAATTAAAAACAATTCACAAGAAAGGAGAGGGAAGTTTTGGCCAGAAAGGAATATGGGGCAAGCACAGAAGGTGTGTGGGCAAAGTAGCCAGTGCTGTCATTGTTTCTTTCCCCGTTTGGCTGGGGTAGGGTGGGCGCCAGACCGGCTCCGGGATGTCCTCTGGCTGGCCTGTCCAGAGGCAGATGTTGTGGCCTCTGGACTAGGCACAGGGCTAGGCACATTTGGAGGAATGGCTGTTGTTGTGCTAATGGTGGAGGATCCTGATGTTCCGGCAGGCTCCACCATGTGCTGACGAACGAGCTGCTCCAGGGCATTGGCGATTCGGATGTTGGCCCTGGTATTTTCAGCCAGGGCCTGACCAATGGTCACGTTGGCCGCCGCATTTTGCTCCAGGGCCTCAGCCACCCGTAGCAGACTGGCGTCCATCCTCTGCAGAATCTCCGTATGGGAATCCGATTTAAAATTGAGTTCTGTGAGGAGTGCCACTGCCTGCGAAGGGGATTGCCCAGGACTGGCTTCTGCAGGGTCCTCAGCCGGATGTACTGGTTCCTCCCCTGCAGAGCCAGCAGAAATTCGGCAGCCAAGGCTCCCCTCTGAAGCAGACTCATCCGCCTGTGTCTCTGTGAGAAAAAAGAGAAAAGAAGAACATTACAATCTACATATTGTCACAATAACATTTCAGAGTTGGTTACATCACAACATTTACCTGGGACAACATGAGGAGCCGCAAAGTCTGGCATGTCCGTATCCATGTTGGACACGCCAAACACCTCCACATCCTGCACACACCCCTGTGCCAGCTCTTCCAAATCATTAAACTCCAATGACACAGGGGTGGGACGCCCACCTGTCCCCCTTGCATGCCTAGCCCTGTCCTCCATTTTTTGTTTCAGGCGATATTTGAAGTCTTGCCATCTGTGGGTGAAAAAGTAGCCATTATTCCTGCTTATTTTTATTTTTTGGTTTTAGGGTGGTCAAGTTTTTACTTACCGCCGTTTGACATCCCGGGCAAGACGGACATAATCACCCACCCTATTGACAGCACTGGCTATCTCCTCCCACATTCTCCACTTCTGGCTTGCACCCATATTCCTGTCTGCCTGTGGCAGGATGTCCACACACTTCTGAACCAAAACCTCCATCTCCTTTTTTGTATATTGTGGCTGCCTTTTCTTTTTCCCTGCTTTGCCCGGAATACTGGGCCCAGCAGCCTCTTCCATGTCATCCTCCACACCTATTTTTTATAAAATTGAGAAATTGTAGCGTGCAAACTTTCACTATATTATGTTTCAAAATAATCCTTGTTTGGAAATGCCTGAAAAACTTACCGGCTGCCTCTTGGCCATTGTTTGGCTGGTCTGTAGCCATTTCTTATAGCAAAACAAGAAATACACCAGACCGTTTTTTTTGGGTCGTGACGTATTTATACATGCGTCCTTATTTTTCGGCCGCATCATTGATTGTGCGTTCCTATGATCCCTCCTTAATTTGAGCGGGAAAATAAACACTATTTATGGCTTTGGCCGTCTCGAGTCTAGGTGGCGGGTGTTGGTTGTTGGAGGTTACGTTGGTCGGAGTGGATTGTTGGCGGGAATTGGATTTGGCGGTGTTTGGCGTTTTTTTCTGTGCGTTTTTTTGGAGTTTATCTTTCCGTTCGCTTTTTTTGGTGTGGTTCTTTTATTTGTCGTGTATTTTTTTTGTAAGTTTTTGGCCGTCTTCCTTTTGTTCAATTTGGCTATCCTTCTTTTTTTTTAATTTTGTTCTCTAATTTTTTTTAAATTATCCTTTGGTAGGTTTCTTTTGGCTCTGCCCCAACGACCTTTTTCTCCGGTGACTTATATATCCTGTATTGGTAAGTTTGGATTTTCACTTGTTTATTAAATGTTCATGTAATTTTTTTCGCAACTTTTGTACACCTACAGTTTTTTACCTTTGGTTTTGTGTTTCCTAAATGTCTGAACTAATTAGCGCATTTTTGTCTGCTTCTTTTCTGTATTGTAAATTGCAAACTAATTAGCGCATTTTTGTCTGCTTCTTTTCTGTATTGTAATTGCGAACTAATTAGCGCATTTTTGTCTGCTTCTTTTCTGTATTGTAATTGTGAACTAATTAGCGCATTTTTGTCTGCTTCTTTTCTGTATTGTAATTGCGAACTAATTAGCGCAGTTTTGTCTACTTCTTTTCTGTAGTTAAATTGGTTGAGATTTACCGTTAGCAATCTTGTTTGTTTTTTGGGTCCCAAATTGTGGTAGTCTGCGCACTGTCGTTTTGCTCTTTGGAGAAATGTGTGTTTATCCCCTTTTATGTTTTGTATTTTACCCAATTTTCAATCCTAAATGGCCACCCAAAATTTTTCCATTGTTCGGTTTTTTATTTAATACCCCGGCATGTAAGCATCATTGGATTGTATCGTAAAGATAAGTATTTTTGGTTTTTTGGGGGGGCAAACAAACCTTACATTCAATTCTTGCCAATTCAGGTTGATCTTGGGCGGATTGTTGTGGCCATGCTCCCGGAAGCCGACCAACCTCAATCTCGTCCCAGGCGTAGGCATCGTAGGCGTGCAAGGCCCCAGATATATCGAACACGTGTCACCCTTTTTGGAATGCCCGATGATGAGGTGTTAAGATGCTACCGTCTTCCGCCCCAAATCATCATAGACACTCTCTCATTAATAGAGAGTGATCTTGAGCGGCAAATTGACAGTCCTACAGCAATACCACCACTTACGCAATTTATGGCGGTGTTACATTTCTGTGCCTCAGGATCCTTTCAAACCACGGTGGGAATAGTTACGGGAATCTCCCAATCCTCCTTTTCCAGGATCCTGAGGGCAGTGATGGAGGCCCTTTTCAAGAACCTCCATCATTTTATTAAAATGCCTTTGGATATGGGTGCCCTTAGTGTGGCCAAGGCCAATTTTTACCAAATAGCTGGCTTCCCACACATCATAGGGGTTGTGGATGGTACTCACATACCACTTCAGCCTCCAGCACGGCTGGAGGCCATTTTTAGGAACCGCAAACACTATCACTCACTGAATGTAATGGTGGTATGTGATGCCTCCCTCCAGATCCTGTCCCTGAATGCAAAATTACCCGGGAGTGCACATGACTCATTCATCATCTGGCAATCAGGGATATGGCAAAAATTAGACAACCTACAAGCTGGTGATGCGTGGCTTCTGGGTAAGTGGAGACCTTTAGTACATAACAATGTTAAGCTTGATACACAGTGATCCTGATGTTGTCACTTCTTTTTCACAGGAGACAGTGGCTACCCTTGCACGCCCTGGCTGCTCACTCCTTATTTGGCTCCCACACCAGGGCCACAAAGTAATTTTAATTCTGCACTTACAGCCACCAGGCAAGTGGTGGAGCACTGTATCGGCCTTTTAAAAGGCAGATTCAGATGCCTCCACTGCTCTGGTGGCGAGCTCATGTATTTGCCGGATATGGTTTCAAAAATTGTGGTCCTGTGTGGGATATTTCACAACATCGCCATAAGGAGTGGTGTCCCAATGCAGCCAGAGGATGCCTTGCCTGAGGATGGCCCCCCCGAGGTTGGTCGGAGGTCAGTATGTGGGGGGGCCATACGCGATGATGTGGTGGCCAGATATTTTAGGTAATTATTGGCACAAAAGAAGTTTTTTGACACAATGTGGTACGGATTTTTGGAGACCATCTAATTAATTTGTTTATTATTTCCCATCTTCTGTTTGATTTCATAATCTTTTGGACTGAAATGATGACTACTTCCTGCTACCCAAAACAAACGTTCATGGGGACACATTGGATATATATTCTGGACCCAATATTGCAACGCCACATTTGTTGAATCATGTTGGCATGCTCATTCGTCAACCAGTTCTTGATTTATCTTTAATTTTTTCTTATGGTGTTTGATGGTTTTTACATTTTGTTATCACTGTGTGTATTGTTTGTGAGCCAACACTTTGGTTTTTTATTTATGTGGTGAATACATTTTTTTATTTTGTAATTCCCAAAATTTTCTTGAACATTACAAGCAAGTGTAACCAGGTTCACCCACGTTAAATGTGCTTAAGGGTTAATCCTGTAATGTCGCAATTTGCACAATATTCAACTATGCTTTCTGGGTCCAAACCAACACCAAAAGGTATTATGTAGAATCAGTATGCTTTGGAATCTCGGTCTAAGCAGGTTTCCCCCAAAATTGGAACATGTAAAATGTACTAAGTGAAAAAATGTAAACCCAAAAAATGCCCCAAACCGATTGTTAGTGTTAGCTGTTTCATGTGCCTGTTTTCTAAAAATCAACAACACACAATCTTAGTGACATTAGTTGCAAATACTTGCTGCAAGAGTCTACTTATGTAAGTGTAAACAATCTAAGATTTGGAGACAAGGAATGAGACTGAACTCAAAATTTAACTTTTTAATTCTGAAAAATAATTTGCCTAGAAAAAAAATAAATTATGGACGCAGGATCCCTGCCATACGATCCAGGACCACCAGCAGGCCGATCACGTGGCCCCGCATCATTTGTACGCACCCGGCTAGGTCCGCCAAACGCCTCTGGTCCTCTGTGGGTTAGAAAATTGTGGGGCTTACTACATAATTTAAGATTCTCCCAAAAAACACAAGCAAAAGAGAGTTATCAAAAAATGACAATAGTGTGACCAAAAACACATTTTTAACAAAACCCAGAAGGCCCAAAAAATGGACACACAAAAAACCAAAAAAAATAAAATAAAAAACCAGACAGACAAGTTTGACTGTTTTGCCATGTGGGATATGTGTATGGGGAAATCAGCAGTAAAATGTAAATACAAACAGATATATAACAAAACTTTTGGCAAACCAAAAAAAGGAAAAGGCACAGACACAGGATTAGATCAATACATTTTAAACAACAAAAAAGGATAAAAGGGAAACATACCGTTCAGAATGACGGCTGGCCCCGAAACAACTCCCTCGTCCTCCTCGGAGGTGGGCAAATTTCCCAAGGAGGTGGGAGGGGTGATGACCGATTCCGGCGATGGGGTGGTCAAGAGAGGGGTGGTTTGAGGGGAGGGGGAATTGGGATGGAGGGGAAGTAGCACAGAGGGATGGGCGACAGGGTCTGGGCAGGCTGGGGAGGAGGGGGAATTTTGGGTATTTTGGGGAGAGGATGTTTGGCTGGGGGTTGGGGAGAGGGGACGAGAGCGCCGTCTTTGACGGCGATGATGCCGTAGTCTTCGCTCTGCCCCTAAATGATGGAAAACAAATTGAGGTTAGTTTAGAACATCACCTTGTTAAACGCTAATTGTTGAACCCCAAAAATTTAACACATGCACATGCAGATATGAGTACAAAGAATAAACAGGCCATACATGAAAACATGCACATGCAGATATGAGTACAAAGAATAAACAGGCCATACATGAAAACATGCACATGCAGATATGAGTACAAAGAATAAACAGGCCATACATGAAAACATGCACATGCAGATATGAGTACAAAGAATAAATAGGCCATACAAGAAAACATGCACATGCAGTTAGGGCCACAAAGATAAACATGAAAAACAAAGTCAAATAAACTTACTTTCCGCTATCTGCATGCGAAAGCATGCCAGCAAGCGGAGCGTCCGCCGTTGAAGGTCGGACCACCTGCGCTCCAGCTGGCCGATCTGGCGGCGTGAGCCGAAGGAACGCAGGCGTCCACGTACCTCCGCATATACGGAACGCTTTTCACGATTGGTGATGGGGGGAGGCTGGCTGGTGATCCGCCTGTCCAACACCTCTGTTAATACCAGGAGCTCGCGCTTGGTGAATGCAGAGGCTCTCATGATGGCAATGGTGTATTTTTAATAAAACTGTTTTAATAAAGACCAGAAAATAATTTTGATTGGCTAATGTATTTGGGTAATTAACAGGACCAATTCTATTGGTTAGTGTATGAGTCATGTGTTCGACAGGGCCAAAAATCTATTGAGAGTTATGATAGGCTTGATGCAGTGACATGCGTAAGCTAATTTAAATAAAGAAATGAACCCAGTAAAATATGCGTGGGTAAAAACACAGAAAACAAATGGATAATTGGCTCAAACATGTATTTTGACAAATAAAAGCGAATGTTTAAGCCGTACGTATTCAGCGGGTAAACACAAACACGGACAAGAGTAAAGTTTATTGCATGTCAAAATAAAAAAATAAAAAATTGTGACGAGCAATTAAGCTCATTGATATATTGATTGCCATGATACGATTGAGGGAGGTAGGCAGAATAAACGAGCAGGTAATCGGAATCTGACAGGCCCACTTCCGGTTTGTACTTGTGCGTGCGTTCCCTGCAGGCCACATTGGGGATGTACGCTCGCTATTTGGCTCGCTCGTTAGGTAGAGGAGGGGTCAGTAGTCTTTGGGGTGGATTTTTGGGTGCGTGCGAAATTACGTGCGAGCTCTTAAATTTACATATTTCGGCACGTACACCGAACGTACGATCGGCCATTTGCGTCCGGCTCTGAATCAGGCCCTGAGTCTTTTGAGAAACGTGGCAGGTCTATTAGGCAGGTGTCATTACAACTAAGAAAAAGCAGTTCTTAAATTATGAAATGCTCCTAAAATGACACATTTTAGTCAATGAGAGCATTCTCATGTGAAAGGGATATCTTATTTGTAGTGTCACTAAGGGGCATGCTTTCTGACTGTCTAATGGGGCATACACACTAGACAATAAAACGATCTGAATGATAACGATATAGTTCAACGATATATCGTTCATATCGTCTACTGTGTATGGTCCGAACTACCAACGATGCACGCTCCAGTGGGTCATTAACGATATCCCCAGTCAGCTGTACATGCAGCCCAATCTGGGGATATTGTGAGCGATGCCCCGATACCTTTGTTCACAGCTGGTCAGCATCGGCAAGTGTGTACACACTTGCCCATGCTGGCACCCCCGCCGGGCCTGCCACTGATGATGTCGCTAAATACATACATCATTCCTGAAGGATGGATGCATGTGGTCAGTGCAGGGGTCGAGGCATTGTAAATTGCGGTATCATGGTCCCTGTCTCAACCAGTTGGGGCCACAATTACACTGCTCACCGAAAATCACATCCCCCGGCGCAAACACACATCCCACCCTTTTGACTAAGAAGTGGGTGACCCTCTCATATGGGAGTCCGTTATGGGGAAAATTCAATTGTTTTCGCTGGTGGCTGTGACTAGATGGTACCCGATGGAGCAAATTCATTGTCGCAAATAGGCGCTAGCATTTCTGCTCGCACCCTCCTGTGGTGGCGAGCAAAATTGTGTGAAAAGTTCTGGTTTTGGCTAATCAGGGCTTTAGACAGGTTTAGCCATTTTACGCGGCTAAACCCAGTCTAATTGGCTGCGACATGTGCGGTAAGGCATAGGTGCCTTAAAACAATTGAATATCGCACCCTGAACTCCCGTCACTGTAGACCAGTGGGCGGGCCGAGGGGGTGGCTGCCCAGACGGAGGCGTTCCCATGTGAACGCCTTCCGTCTGGGGGCGGCTCCACTGACATCACAAGTGATGTCAGTGGGAGAGTTTTCGGCTCTGTTTGAGCCGAAAGCTATCTGGGGCTTGCGGCCACGAGACCCTACCACAAGGGTCTTGTCGCAAGCCCGATGGCCGTGATGGTCTTGACCATCGCGACCAGCATCATGGCCGCTCGCTATAGCTGTGGGTGGTCACCCACAGCTATGCGAGCGGCCAGGAGGCAGTTCTAAAAAAAAAAAAAGAGCGGCCCTAATTCAGAGCGAGCGCTCTGTTAGAGCGTCCAGCTCTGAATCAGGGCCTCTGGGCCTGATTCAGACCCGCTCGCGAGCGCTGAGCGCTCGCAAGCAGGTCGATGTTGGGTCAGTGCGCATGCGCACGATGGACCCGGCTCCGTCGTGCGCATGCACGAGACCCGGATAGCGACGGGCAAGCCGACGCTATGGGTCTCGCTACAAAGGGTGCATGCTGTCGATGGTGAGTGACAGCACGCCCCCTTTGGTGGGCGTGCCAGGGGTGTGGCTGACCAGACGGAGGGAACACCTACCGTGGAACGCCTACCGTCTGGGGCCGGCCCCACTGACATCACAAGTGATGTCAGTGGGAGTGCTTTTGGCTCTGATAGAGCCAAAAGCACTCCAGGGCTTGCGGCAGACGAGACTCTACCACAAGGGTCTCGTCGCAAGCCCGATGGTCGCGATGGTCTTGACCATCGCGACCATCTTCTTGGCCGCTCGCTATAGCTGTGGTGGTCACCCACAGCTATGCGAGCAGCCAGGAGGCCACTCTAAAATTCAGAGGGACGGCCCTGAATCAGAGCGAGCGCTCTGTCAGAGCGTCCAGCTCTGAATCAGGGCCTCTGTCTGGCGACATACAGACAGCCTCCCCCTCCTCTTGGCTGCCAGAGCTCACAAAGAAGTAAGTGTGATGGTGGCCCATCTGCCTGTGTATTCAGTGTATTGTGTGATTCCAGTTCCAGCCATCACATTAGGGATGAGTTAATTACATTTTTGACCAAATATAGTAGGGTAATTTTTAAGTTGATCATTTTGTATGGCCTGAAAATGATTTTATAAATATCCAAATGGCCCTTGGCAGAAAAAAAGGTTCCCCACCCCTGCTTTAGACAATAGATAGGGCGTGATCAATCAATTGAATCGCCCCCTCTAAAACTGGGGGGTTATTCCCTGAAAAAAGGCATTGTTAATTCACTCACTTGTGACAACATACAAAACTGAATAACCAGGGCTGCAGTTCTTTATAAATCTGAAATACAGCAGTTAATTGATACTCATCAAGCATCACCTCATAAAAACATCTGTATTAGGTCTCACAGCTATTTAATTGAGTGCATGTCTTGGTTATTTGGAATTAGCTCCCCATAAACTCTGGTTCTTAGTAGGGATGTGCACCATACCATTTTTGCTGGATTTGGATTTGGCTCTGATTCGTCGTCCAGATTTGGATTTGCCAAACCTGCCATGAATGGTTTTGGATTTGGATTTTTTTTACAAAAATTGCCAAAAAACTGTAAAATCAAATAATTTGGGTTTTTTTTCTGTTCCTAGAGTATTATTAACCTCAATAACATTAATTTCCAGTCATTTACAATTAATTTAGACCACCTCACAGCTCACAATATTGTTTTCACCATTATTGGCCAAAGGCTGCAGTGAGCTGGTTGGTTACTAAGCCACAGAGCAGCAGCACAGACACTGCAGTTTAAAGCACATCTATGAAACATTGCCACTCACTGCGGAGCCACAGTACTTGTGTGTTATGGACACACAGAGGGTTAAGGCCCAAGGAGTCACGATGCTTTTATGCACATATAACTCCCAACATTTGGAGTTCGAGAGTCTGGACCGCCGCGCGCCCAAAAAGGGGGCGTGGCCTGATAGTAAACAGCGTGGTCTGAGGGCACACTCCTGTTTACATCACTAATGGTGCGTGCCCAGCATCTCCGAGATGCTGGGCTGCCCCCAGGAATCCCCCCATACTGTGAATAGATGCTGTGCTCATGCGCACAGCATCTATTCTCGTTCTGCATACCCGCTGCTCTGCTATGCAGAGCCGCAGTGTATGCTTCCCCCAACTCCCCCCCACCGCGGGACACTGCGGCCCGCTGGTGGGACAGCGGGACAGTCCAGAAAAATGGGACTGTCCCGCTGAATGCGGGACAGTTGGGAGGTACGTACACAGAGGGCTACTGCCCAAGGAGTCACGGTGCTTTTAATTTACACACAGAGAGCTACTGCCCAAGGAGTCACAGTGCTCTTATACACAGAGGGCTACTGGCCAAGGAGTCATGGTGCTTTTAATTTATACACAGAGAGCTACTGCCCAAGGAGTCATGGTGCTTGTATACACAGAGGGCTAAGGCCCAAGGAATCACAGTGCTTGTATACACAGAGGGCTAAGGCCCAAGGAGTCACAGTGCTTGTATACACAGTGGGCGACGGCCCAAAGTGTCACAGTACTTATATATGCAGTGGGGTACAGCCCAAGGATTCACAGTGCCTGTATACACAGTGGGGTACACCACTTTTTTAAACTTTTTTTTTGTACACACAGACACTTGTGAGTCTCTGGACACAGCCACTTTAATCAGTAGAGTATAGCGCAGCATACATCAGCGTCCAGTTTGCCCTCTATACATAGTCACTTTTCCAGCACAGCCACTTGTAAGTCTGGACACAGTCACTTTAATCAGCAGAGTATAGCGCAGCATACATCAGCGTGCAGTGTGCCCCCTTACACGGTCACTTTGCCAGCACAGCCACTTGTGAGTCTATGGACACAGCCACTCTCAGCAGGGCAGTGCACAGCGTGTAGAGTGTGGGAGTGAAATGGCGCCGAGTCCCGGTCTCAGTGCCTTATGCAGAGACAAACTCTCGCGAGAATCAGTCACTTTACCAGCACAGCCACTTGTGAGTCTCTGGACACAGCCACTTAATCAGCAGAGTATAGCGCAGCATACATCAGCGTGCAGTGTGCCCCCTTACACAGTCTACTTTGCCAGCACAGCCACTTGTGAGTCTCTGTACACAGCCACTCTCAGTAGAGCAGTGCACAGCGTGCGGAGTGTGGGAGTGAAATGGCGCAGAGTCCCAGTTTCGGTGCCTTATGTAGAGGCGAACTCTCGCGAGAATCCGACGTCAGGAGGGTGACGTTCGGCCTCGCAGTGGGATCCAAGTCAGGCAGGAACACCCGAGCCACGGCTCGGGTGGACTTGGAACCCCGCTATTTGGAGCAGTTCAGATTCGATAGAATCTGAACCGCTCATCCCTAGTTCTTAGCAGTATAATACCTGGATGAGGATAATTTGAAACAATGTCTATTTATCCCACTCAGGGGGAAGTAGGCCCATCTGAGCTATGTTTTGGCTGGACAGGATGCGGTTAATATACCGACACCCGGGATGTTGACTGCTGGGATCCCAATCACCGTTGGAGGACCGGCCACGGAATCCCGACATGGCTGGAGATGCCGATTCCGGAATCTCGACAACCAGCACCCCGAACGTAAGTATAGAGGGTCGGGTAGGTGTTAGCCGCGGGGGAGGGGAGGGGGAGGGTTAGGATTAGGCGCCCTAGGAGGATTTAGGCTTAGGTTGTGGGAGGGGGAGGTTAGGGTTCAGACAGGGGGAAGATAGGTTCAGGCACCACCGGGATTAGGGTTAGGCACTAAGGGGGAGGGTCAGGTATTAAGGGGGGAGGGTTAAATTTAGGCACTAAGGGGCGAGTTTTAGGTTTAGGCACTTACCAGGATGGTTAGGTTGCGGGGTGAGGAGGGTTAGTATCAGGGTACAGGCAACAAGGGTTAGGAGGTAAATCGGACAGGGGAACACTACTTACCATTTCCCTGTCGGGATTATCCTCATCGGGATGCCGCTGTCTGTATAGTGACAGCCGGCATCACAGGTATCGGGATATCATGCCCATTCCAGCTGGACTAGATTTATGGTTAGACATTATGCATGTATTAGGGCCTACTGAGACAAATGCAAAATTTGTAGAGGTGATTTTCCCAAATATTTGATTTTATAGTGAATGTGGTCAGCTCATAAAGAGGGCATAATTAGCACGTAACAAGCTATAGTCTGCCTCACACAAAGTACAGTATGTGATACTTCAGAAAATATATAGGGCCAGCGATCACAGTAAGACATTAGATGCGGCACTAGGGCCAGCTTGACATGTTGTGGCGGTAGCTGTAGTAACATTGCATTATATACTACTGCTAATGTGGTCATGATTTTAATCCTGCCTACCTTTGCCTATGGCCTAGGTTATTATTATTATAATTATTAACTTTTATTTATAAAGGCACCACAAACTGTCCACAGCACTGTACAGAGTAAACGTAGAAGTATTTCAAATTAACAGACTATCAGAACATAAGTACAGTACCCAGCAGTAGACCATATCATAAGTACTAACCATTAAATTAATGCCACAGTGTGGCCAGGATAGATAACAGGGGCATGGGTAGGGCAATTCACTGATGTTAGCATGAGTTGCGGGTGCAAAGTGATCCTGTACCTAAAGTATGGGAAATATATTAGACTGAAGTTGGGAGAGACGAGAAAGATGTAGGCCAGTTTTGATACCAACAATAGGATGGAGGGAAAGAGGTCAGGGGAGGAGAGATTGATGGGCATGTCATCTGTGTATAGATGGTACTGAAGTCCAAAGGTGCTGATAAGATTTCCAAGGGAGGCGGTGTAGAGGCAAAAGAAAAGGGGGCCACCTTAGGGATTGCCTACAGCTAGAGAAAGTGAGGGGGAGGGGGAGTCAGAGCGGTTGGTGAGATAGGATAGATTAATATTAGGTCTACTATTAAAGCTTTGAGTAGATTCAGAATTATGACCTGGGTCATAGCTAAAGCTATGTAAGAAAGAATTAGAACTACTGCATGGAGTCATGGGGTACTGAGTAAATAATTTTTCAGTTCTTTTCATTTACTCCTAGGGGTATATTTACTAAAGTGTGGGGGGGTTTAAAAGTGGAGATGTTGCCCATAGCAACCAATCATATTCTAGCTATTTTCTTCTAGAAAGTGCTAGATAAATGTTAAATAGAACCTGATTGGTTGCTATAGGCAACATCTCCACATCTAAAAACCCCACACTTTAGTAAATATGCCCCCTAGTGTGCCTCTTCTGTTACCTTTTAAACTCCTGTTATTACTAGGGTGTTGATGCCTTGGCAGAGAAGTACACTGTCCATTGGCTCGTTAAGGGCAGTGGCGGGCTGGGCCGGGGGGCAGGGTACCATGTGCCCCCCGGGCCGCAGCGTCATGCGGGCCGGTGCAGTCTGTGTCACTGTGACACAGACTGCACCGCGTGTGTAGCGCTGACCGGACGGAGTTCGGTCAGCGCTACACAGCAGAAACACACAGCCGCCGGAGTCTGTCAGACTCTCATCGGCTGCCGCTGCTCCCACTGTGGGAGCCATCTTCCGGCTCCCGCAGTGGGTAATGGGAGAGCCGTCGTCATGACGACGTCTCTCCCATAATGCAAAGCGGCCAGAGGAGCCGGTGGAAGCGTCGGGACCAGGCGCGGGAGTTTCAGGTAAGTGTTTTTTTTTTTTTTTATTAAGTCTCTCTCTCTCTCTACTGGGGGGGGGGCTACTGGGGGCACTACCAGGGAGGGATTACTATGGGGGCACTAACAGGGGGGGATTTCTATGGTGGCACTACCAGGGGCAGTACCAGGGGGGGGATTACTATGGGGGCACTACCAGGGGGGGATTTCTATGGTGGCACTACCAGGGGGGGATTACTACTGGGGGCACTACCAGGGGGGCTACTACTGGGGGCACTACAAGGGGAGGGGACTACTACTAGGGGCACTGCATAGGGGGGAGGGGACTACTACTAGGGGCACTGCGAGGGACCACTGCTGGGGGCTCTATATAAAGGGCAATACTGGGGGTACTGCATAGGGGGAAGACTACAACTGGGGCCACTATTTAAGGGACATTGCATAAGGGTTACCACTATTGGGGGCACTGCATGGGAGGGTGGAATGCTACTGGGGGCACTGCATAGGGGGTACCACTATTGGGGGCACTATATAAGGGGCTTACTACTGGGGGCACAAGGGCCACTGCATAGGGGGGGATTACTACAGGGGGCACTACTGGAGGCCTGCATAAGGGTGTTATCTCCTGTGGCACACGGGGGCACTGCAAATGGGCACTACGACAGGGGCCTGCCCCTAATCTTTATTTTTACTTTACATTAATCCCATATGGACCCGCCTCCTCCCTGAAACACTTGAGGGGGGGCGGCGCCGTAGCACGCATGTTCTTCGGGCACCCTGGCTACACGCTACTCCTCTGCCAGGGCCGCCTGCATGCATTTGCCCCCCAGGCTAAAAGTTGCCAGCCAGCCCCTGGTTAAGGGGATGTTCTTTTGAATTGATTTGTAGTGGCTATTTCCCCAGTGGCATTCAACTCTTGTGTATAGGTGTTGTGATCTACCCACAAGTGACATGGTATTAGACAAATCCATCTAGAAAATGGAATCCATCATCTTCAAAATTTTAGCTTTGGGTTCTCCCAAGAAGAATGTGGAAGCTGAGAAACCTGACAAAAACCTGTGATAATTCCTCTTTAAATGAAGATAAATAATGATGTCTTCAGCAATGAAGAAAGATGCACCGTCTTTCACTGTTGATGGGACACACCAAGATGCTTATTAATGTTTATTCTAAGAATTGCCCCTTTTTTGTGCAGTTTGATATGAAAACTGGACCTAGCCACGAAGCCTGGACCTAGCAGCAGAGTTGCCGGGCGGTAAGCTGTTACATTTCTGTGAGTCAGTATGGTTTTTTTTAGGCCCATAACTGGCTAATATTTTTTTCCAGAAACTGCCCAGAACTTGTCTTTGTTTAATGAATGAATTAGATATAACATCTATTCATAACCGGTCCTACACAATTTTATTTGAAAAAATTGTCTTTTGAAACACAAACTTTAGTATCGATGTTTAAAATATCGTTTAATAATATATTGGTCAATCGATGGTCGGAACATTGTGACTTTGCATTTCTCCAGCAGCCAGGTATACATTTTCCTGGTAACTTTTTCCCGGTAACTGCCCCTCTATGCAGCCGCTGAATGGAGGGTGCTGCTGGACTGCCTGATCAGCAGTGATCGGCAGCACGGCAGACACTGGGTGAGGGTGCAAGGTTGCAGAGAGGCCGGTAGGTCCCTCTGTGATTGGCGGCTGCTGGAAGATGATCTTCAGACCCAGTGGGTGCTTCTGACTGGTCGCATTCTTTGCAACCATGTCAGGGAACGCACAGCCTGGCGTGGTCGCAAACTATATGACCACACCAGAGAAGTGGTTAAATGTAGTTACTGGTAAAATAACTCTGGAACAGCTTTATTATTGTATGCTGTTGTAATTTCTACATTTAATATAGCATATCACTTCTTACAAAATAACTTGACATAGAATCAAAATGTTTAACTACTATGATGTCATTTCAGCACATTTGGATCTGTTTTAAGCAATATTTGAATCTAAGTGTCACAATACTTTTGAGATAACACATATATATTTCACTTAACATGGTACTAATGCCAAAAAATTATCTGTTGTAAGAAAATAATATCCACAGCATAGAACTCAACCACTGACATCTCACTTCAGCTCAACCTTAAATGACCTTGTCAACAACTTCCCTGGATGATAGCTGTTATGTAACTGGCAGCAATAACTAGTGCTGATCTGCTCTGTACACATCTTTGTGTATTTCTGTGTCATAGATACCAAACACTTTGTACCCTTTTAACACCGTCACTTGTATCCCTCTTCCCACTTTCTGTTCTTCAGTCTTAAAACCTCAGGATGTTGCACAAGAGTCTGATGTGTCATTTGCAGCACTGAAGTAATTAGTACAAAAGCAGGGGAAGTGTAACAGCCAATTGTGCACAAAAAAATATTTTTGTTTCTTAAAACACTATTATATTTTCTTCACCATGTACTACTTTACATATGTAAAGGTGAAGCAGTAACGATTTAATATATAAAATGCATGAGGCATTGACAATATGGGGCTGAATAAATCAGATGATCATGTAACGGATATCCTAACTTCCGCCCCAAGATTAATCAGGAAGTCATTCTGCATTTTAATGTCATCATTTCAAAATATACAGTATGTGTGCGTGAAAAAATACACTGCTAACTGCTTGGTGATCAAATAAGCTTACCATGAAAATATATAAATGTAAATTTAGAAGTCTCTGCTTTATACAGTGCCTCTGCCAGTATAGAATATAAGACTATATAATTAGCTTATAGGGCTAGTGAAGCCACAATTGAAATATTGCAATATTTATCTCTGTTCTATCATCTATAAGGGACATTTTGCTGACCATCTTTTACTAATACTGTATTCTTCCTACTCTAACTCGAGCCCCAGATTCTGGTCATGCAGCCTTGTGTTCTGGGGCTCCTACAGTTCTCCTCGCAACTATAACAAATAGCGGACGTGGGTGGGGACAGATCTTATGCCCCAAGAGATTGTGGCCAATAATCATTGATTGGTCCTCTTGCTCACACTCACCAGCATTACCATTTTAGGGGCAAAGTAAGTTGAGGAGCCCTTGGGAAATATGCTACTTGGAGCAACAGCCAGGGCTCTGGACATGGAAGGGTGAGGTTAGTTAATTGATGGCGTAGATGGTATTGCATTTTTTTTTCAAATCTGTTTTATTATATCAAATATAGCAAGTTACAATTGCAATACAGGCAACAATGTTCATACAAAATCAGTGTAAACAAAGTATATAGACATAAGACATATACATAACATCATGAGTATAATTGTAACCCAAAATAGGAGATATAAATTAAATAGCTAACATTAAAATGGAAATAAAGGGAATGGAGAGGAAAGGAAGAACAGAAGAAAAAGGGTGGGAGGGACATCGCAGCGGGACCAGTGGTAAACATTATCTATATACAGATAAAAACAGCACGACCAAAGCCCAGGACAGGCTTGACAGCATATCATATATATGTAGACATTTGTGACACTTAGGAAGTAACCAGCATTCATAATAGAAGTATTATAAAGGTAAAAGGAGGTGGATTCAAACACTTTCATGATTGTCGACCTTGTGGATGGTATTGCATTTTTAATTAAATATGTCCACAATGCTCTCTATCACTTCTCTACAGAAAATTGCTGTGTTATCAGGCTACAGTGAGGGCCTGATTCAGAGCCGGACGCTCTGATAAGAGCGCTCGCTCTGAATCAGGGCCCTCCTACCTCTTATTGGAGCGGCCTCCTGGCCACTCGCATAGCTGTGGGTGACCACCCACAGCTATAGCTAGCGGACAAAAAGATGGCCGCGATGGTCAAGACCATCGCAACCATCGGGCTTGCGACGAGACCCTGCGGTAGGGTCTCGCTGCCGCAAGCCCAGGTGTGCTTTTGGGTCTATCAGAGCCAAAAGCACTCCCACTGACATCACTAGTGATGTCAGTGGGGCCGGCCCCAGACGGTAGGCATTCCCATGGGAACACCTCCGTCTGGGCAGCAACGCCCCAGGCACGCCCATCAAAGGGGCGTGCTGTCAATCAACATCGACAGCACGCCCCCTTTGGTGCGAGACCCATAGCGACGGCTTGGCCGTCGCTATTTGGGTCTTGGGCATGCGCAAGACGGAGCTCCCTCCGTCGTGTGCATGCGCACTAGGGCACCATCGACCCGCTTGCGAGCGTTCAGCGTTCGCGAGCGGGTCAGAATCAGGCCCTGAGTGTCATGTGGCCTTATGCAAGATACTGGTTTGACTGTCTGTCCATCCCAAAATGCCTTTCCCATTGTATTCCCATTGTATTCCCCATATTAACTTTCCATCTTATTACTTTACATTACAGTATCTATCTCCACTTACAAACAGAACTCTTCTTCCATTCCAAAGACACACAGATGTGTCACTCATAGACAGCATCAGTTTTTTTTAAATACCCATAAAAAAATCTGTTTACTCTCCACTTTATTATGAACCCTGGTCCCCACCATCAGAGACGCTGAGAGCGAGGAGCAGATACCTACAGGTAGGCCCAGGCCTCACAGGTGGGCAAAGTCACACCCCCTTGTGTGGCCACCCCAATAAAGAGTCAAACCACTGAGCAAGCAATAAGGAGGATGATAATGATAATAATTTATCTATAGATATATTGGATGCTTTAATCTTATTGTTAGAACATAAATTGATATCTTGCTTCCTCCACTCCCACAGTCCCAATCAGTATATTCCCAAAGAGAACTAACCTTCTCAGCCACTCGAAGTATGCTCCAGCAGTTGTCTAACTACAAGCTACAGCAAAACAGAATGAACCCAGATATAGAATTAATAGCCCCCATATTGAATAGAGATCTCACAATGCATTAATAGTCCCTACAATGCCCATATACTCATAGCCCCACTAACCCCAAATTACTGTACATATTTAGCCCCCAGATTTGATATAGATCCACCAAAAAAATATAACCCCACTAGCCCTCACATTTACTAAAGAGCTCCTACATGACATTAATACTGTAGCTCCTTCCAGTACCCACATTACATTAATACACACCCACAACAGCCCCTACATATTAATATTCCACACACTCATAATATGAATTCACCACCAGTCTCTGTAACATATTAATAACACTTACCAGTTCTTGAATGTTCTGTAACATTTGAACTGTATGGAAGAGTAGGAAGGGTAGGGTTAAGAAGAAATGTAGGAAATAAGGGGAGGAGATAATTTAGAGAGGAGGGGCAAAGAAGCAAAGGAAGGAAGGAAAGGGATGGTAGGTAAGCCCCCTTTAGACAATGGGCAGCCCAGTAATATTGCAGCACCGGCAGTAGACTCAGGAGGCCCCACTTACCCTAAACCTTATATAGGCAATATTCACAGTGCCTCATTTTAATAATCTACTAGCTAAAGCACCCGGCATTGCACGGGTTTACATCTTCAAGTAATTAAGTTTTATTATGTGATGTCGTCCAAATCCATCCAGTGGAAGGCCAAGAACAGGCTCCCTGGGTCAAACGCACTCCGCCATGAGGTCCAACCAGGTCCCCGACTACTCCATTAAGCGACCCAGACCAACTGCCACCCATCCGTGAAGTTTTCATCCAAATCCATCCAGTGGAAAGCCTAGAACAGGCTCCCCAGTTCAAATTTCTGCCCATCGTACACCAATGGGAGGTCTGACTGGGACCTCAACCCCTTAGTGTGTCTTCTGTGATCCAATGTTTCCACTCTGTGAAGTTTTTGTCCAAATCCACCCAGTGGAGGGCTCAGAACAGGCTCCCTGGGTCCGAACAGACTCCTTGGGTTAAAGTTCTTCCTGGCGCACTCTGTTGTGAGGTACAACTGGGACCTCAACCACTCCATTAAGCAACCCAGACCAATTGCCACCCATCTGTGAAGTTTTCATCTAAATCCATTCAGTGGAAGGACTAGAACAGGTTCCCTTGGTCAAAGTTCTGCCCAGCGTCCCCGGGTCAAAGTTTTGCAAAGTGTACACCAATGGGAGGTCCAACTGGGACCTCAACCTCTACTATGTCTTCTGGGATCTAATGTTACCACTCTGTGAAGTTTTCGTCCGAATCCATCCAGTGGAAGGCCCAGAACAGGCTCCCAGGTCAAAGTTCTGCCCAGCGTACACCAACGGGAGGTCCGACCGGGACCCTAACCCCCCTCGAATGTGCCCAGTATCCAACTGGACCACCTCACGTTGGTTTCATCCCAATAAACAGACCAATGAATTTTATATATAAGATATATGGAATTTTTGTCATCTGGATGAGTATCCAAGGAGAAGGTTACCTTTTGGGACGTAGAGATGGTTACCCAACAGCAACCACTCTCTACATATATGTGTTTTTAAGCATATCTCTGGTACGCATACAACTTGTAAATTTCACATTAATTGAATTAACTAACCTAACACACATGTGCTAAATGCCTCTGCAAAAGAAAAAACACTTTTCAAAGAGTTTTGTCTTTTGCAAGCCACGCCCCATATTAATAGTTTTAGAGGCACAGGTTTGCTTTGGTTCCTTGGTCCGGTATAGTGATGGTCACCTGAGTAGTCATAAAGGCTGCTTCTGCCATGTTAAGGCTCTGGGCCTGATTCAGAGCCGGACGCTCTGACCAGAGTGCTCGCTCTGAATCAGGGCCCTCCTACCTAAAAATGGAGCAGCCTCTTGGACGCTCGCATAGCTGTGGGTTACCACCCACAGCTTATGTGAGCGTCCATGATGATGGTCGCGATGGTCAAGACCATCGCGACTATCAGGCTTGCGACGAGACCCTGCGGTAGGGTCTCGTGGCCGCAAGCCTTGGAGTGATTTTGGCTCTATCAGAGCCAAAATCACTCCCACTGACATCACTACTGATGTCAGTGGGGCCAGCTTCAGATGGTAGGCGTTCCCATGGGAACGCCTCCGTCTGGCAACCACGCCCCCGGCACGCCCACCAAAGGGGGCGTGCTGTCAGTCAGCATGGACAGCACGTCCCCTTTGGTGCGAGACCACGAGCGACAGCTTGGCTGTCACTATGCGGGTCTCGCGCATGCGCACGACGGAGCCGCCTCCGTCCTGCGCTCGCGAGCGGGTCTGAATTAGGCCCTCTGTCTTCTAGTAGAAGAGTGTGCATATGTTTATGCAAGAATACAGAGCCATAACTAGACTTTTTGGTGCCCTGTGCCAGAGAGAACATTGCCTCCCCCCCCTCCCATTTTTTAAATAGGGACATAAGATAGTGCACCTGAAAAGGGCCATGGCCTCATGGAGAAGGGCCAGGGAAAAGATAGGGGAGGCCAGGAGATGCTAGGGATAAAGGAAGAGGAAGCTACAAGTGAGAATGATAATAACCAGTCTCAAACAGCGCCCCTTGCTCTGCGGTGCCCTGTGCCATGGCACTGGTCGCACTACCCTAGTTATGGCCCTGCAAGAATACATATGATTATGGTGTACATCAGGGGTATTCAACGTGTGGCCCTCCAGAAGCTGTGGAACTACACATCCCAGCATGCTGTTCCACAGTTTTGCTAATAGGGCATGCTAAAACTGTGGAAGAGCATACTAGGATGTGTAGTTCCACAGCAGCTGGAGGGCCACATGTTGAATACCCCTGGTGTACATTCTTTGAGGAGTGTTTTTATATACAGTTAGTATAGTACTTTTGGTCATGTGACAGTTGGAAGCAGTTCAGGTGAGCAGTTACACTGGGAAGGGTGCAGCTGCAAGCAAATAATGCACAGTCATGTGATCTAGTGTGTCTAATCATGATAGTGGGAATGCTGTCATTACAACACACTAGGGAACTTTGCCGCTCTGTCACGCCCGAACCGTTGCCCCAATCTCATTCTTCTCTTCAAATGGCACATCTACATGGTAAGACCTATATTTTGATACCGTATCTTACGTTCAGCCATTCTCTCAAAATAGATCTCACAGTATAAAACCTTATAGCATTAATATATAGATATGAAAAAGATTTGTGGTACTGCAGAAACCTAGGACCTCATTCAGAGCCGGACGCTATTTGCGCTCGCTTGTTCAGAAAAAAGGGGTGGCTATTCAAATGAACCGTTCGCTCTTTGCGGTCTGTTCACGCCTCTAGGCCTGAACGAGCGAACGAAACATGCGGTCGTTTTTGGAAAACTACGCCCCCTGGCAGCTCACTTCCTACGTCATGTCCGCTATTTATTAGATTAATCGAGTACATCGACCAGCGTATGAACTGCTCTCTATTCTTGTGGTTGGTTTTTCCTACCGCAATCTTGCGAGCAGTTCTGACTATAAAATAACCCAGTGACGTGGTCAATGACGCTGCTGTATTAATTATGCACACCCTTAAAATGCCCATTTTGACCTTTAAGCACGCCTGCATTCGGATCTCCACTCCCCGTTTTCAAGCACCTTCCCCTGTTGCCACCCACATACGCCTCCTCCTGTCACTCAAAATAGCAGGCAATCGCTATTTAGCGAACAAACGATTTTCGGCCGCACTGACTGGTTCGCGCATGCATATTACGATCCGTACGCATGCGCTGTTGAGCAAACATCGCTCGGAACGAACGAGCGGCCGCTTACGAGCGGCTCTGAATCAGGCCCCTAGTTTGCTTTATGTGTGTCACAACTCTTGGGTGTGAATGCTGACCATACACTTAGAGTTGGCGTAGACCCAGAACAGAGATGCAGAGTCTAACATATTGGTGGCTTTCATCAAGGACCCCCGCTAGGGGGTTTGGGCTTTGCTATTCCCCGATATGCAGGTTGCAGCCCTCTGACTGAGTTCCAATGTACAGGCTGATGTGTATGAAGGAACTGAGAACTGGCAATTAGACTGGTCACCACAAGGCGTAATGGAGAGTAGGTGACAGACAGGGGTCAGAACCAAGCGGGAGCTGCAGTACCAGGGGACAGGCAGAATAAGGTCAGAGGAATAGCCAAAGTCAAAACCAGGAGACCACTATGGACAGTAAGAACAGGGCGCTGGCGCTCTGTGCCATTACCCCCCATCTTGGGGTGGGCACCTGTTACGGTCTCTAGCTATACCTTTAAGGTAGCCGTTAGAGTCCAGATAGACAGAAAGTAGATGTCAGAACAGGAGTTCCTAAGAAGGCCGGTGGTGGAACAAATGATGCGGGGAGAGATGAGAATCTGGTTGTTGTGGTCTTTAAGAACCGATAATGCGGCTAATGCCGATGGTGCGGCCACTGGGCCGATGGTGTGGCTAATGAGCCGATGAAAGTGGACAATGGGCTGATGGTGTTCCCAATGAGCCTAGGTTGCGGCTGGGGAGCCGATGTTGTGACCAGTGGGTCAATGTTGCGGCCAATGGGCTGATGATGCGGCTAATAAGCCGATGATGAAGACCAATGGGCCTAAGTTGCGGCTGGAGAGCCGATGTTGTGACCAGTGGGACGATGTTGCGGCCAATGGGCCGCTGATGCGGCTAATAAGCTGATGATGAAGGCCAATGGGCCTAAGTTGCGGCTGGTGAGCCGATGTTGTGACCAGTGGGTCGATGTTGCGGCCAGTGGGCCGATGATGCGGCTTATAAGCCGATGATGAAGGCCAACAGCCCTAAGTTGCAGCTGGTGAGCCGTTGCTGTGACCAGTCGGTCGAAGTTGCGGCCAATGTGCCGATGATCCTGCTAATAAGTCAATGATGACTGCCACTGGACTGATGGTATGGCTGATGGTGCTGGAAAGTGATGGGTGCTGCAGTTTGAGGAGCCGATGACAGCACAAGGATGCAGAAGCTGTGATGATAGCCGATGTCCTGGAGGCGCTGCTGGTACCACGGTGGCTGAGTGCCGATAATAGAACCGGGTTCAGATGGAGCCTGGAATGGTAGCGCTGCAGGAGTTGCCGGGGGAGCCGGTCAGGAAGTTGAGTACTCCCTCAGACAACAGCTGGTGCTGCGGCTAGGAGAGCCGGAGGCAGCATGAGGACGGCCGAGCGGAAGTGTGTCCTGGAGCGGCCGAGCAGTCGGAGGAGACACGGAGGACTTGTAGCAAGTAAGTAATGCTGACCATGCAGCAGAGCCGAGTGCTGAAATAAACGCTATAGCAGTGAGTTTAAATAGAGGAAGGACTCATCAGGTGAAATGGGAGGAACCCAGCCCAGGTCTCAGACGTCCAGATCTTCTGGGGACAGGTGCAGTGGGAACAGGATCAGGAGCAGGAGAATCTTGAGCCATGTACAAGTCCTGGACTGGACTTGTAACAGCACCGAGCACCCCACAAAAGGTTTATGGGGGAACTTTTGGTGGATTCTGTGAAGAAGCTTAGTAGTTAGATTCTTTTCAGTAGTTCAATTTATATAATTCTCATAAAGTTAAAAGCTGGATTGGCATAACTATAAACACATTATTTTTTATTAATGTCACTCTGTGGGGACTATTTATTAATCAGGACAACCCTTTCTCTGGCTTTTTGGAGGTCAATTGCTAGTTAACTCCTCCTTTATCTATTCGTGCCATGTCTCTCTATTCACATGCCATGTCTCTCTACTTTTGCAACCCCAAGGTGGGTCCTTCCTGCCCCAGTCCAAATACAACCATAAACTAGGGGTCATTCCTAGCCCCGTCATTTGGGAAGAGTGATGATAGCGAAGATTACAGTTTACCACATATTAGGTGTAGATGCATATATGAATTAGGGGTGAGCGGGTTCGGTTTTACTCGGTTTTACTCGGTTCTTATCGCCACTTTACCGCAAATTCGGCTCGATTTTATTCGCTATCCAAAACACGTGTTCGGCGATCGCTAATAAAAAGATCCGAGTAAAACCGAACCCGCTCACCCCTAATATGAATATATATATATATATACGTACACTTTCCAACCCCCTTTCCCTATGTTGTCACAGACTAGTCTGCTAATAATTTTGACACAGAGAACCCCAATATTGTGGTCACTATCAATCATATTTACCTAGATTCCCTGAATGGCCATGAGGCTCCAGAAAATCGGGTGACGCTGCCAGCTAGCCACATTCCCCCGAACTCCACTACACCCTCCCCACACACACACCCACTGAATTGCGTCATCATGGCCCCACCCCCTGCTTCACAATGCCGGCAATGTGCAGCGAGGGCAGGGCCACGAAGACGCAATCGCGCATTCATGCCTCCGCTCTGCCCCCAATTCCACTCCGTGCCCCCCACCCCGCTCTCCCTATGCCGCATCACGCCCCCTCCTGCTATGCCAACCTGGTTCCTCCCTCCCAGATGGGGCAGCCAGAATGTCAGCAAGTATGCTAACAATACAACATATCAATATGCAGTACACAGGGCCTTGTTCTGGTAACCAATATTCTTTCACAGAGTCCAACAAGATGTTGTGCGTGTTTTATTGTGTGTATAAAAGATAATGCTTTTAGTGCCAGGACATCACCACCTGACACTCGGGCCTGCCCACTTCACAGATCGTTAGGATCATTTATTAAAGATGGGTACATAAGGCTTCTTATAAACCATATACACAAGTTTGTAGAAAAAAATACTGTATACAATCATTACTTTTTATCACTTGCTATAAACATACCCCCCAACATGACCATCTCCAGGAGGGACATAATGCTCTGGTCCTGGACTTCCCTGGTAAGTTATACTTGGTGGTGGCTCCAGAGGTGGGGCTGCAGAACAGTCCAAAAGTCAAATAGGGGAGTCACACCAACTGCCAGTGAGTCCCAGCCAGTGATGTGTGGCAGCATTTGAAATAGCAGTTGGTGTGGCTCCCCTATTTGACTTTTGAACTGCGCTGCAGCCCCACCTCTTACCAGGGAAGTCCAGGACAAGAGCATTGTGTCCCTCCTGGAGAGAGTCATGTTGGGAGGTATGCTATAAAACATCAGTCTAATACATATTCATTGTCAATTGAATTCCTGGTATTGGTAGCTGTTATTTTACTCTTATTAATTCTCCAATGTGTTGTCTACGAAAGCTCTACTCAGAGCCATAACTAGACTTTTTGATGCCCTGTGCCAGAAAGAGAATTGGCGCCCCCCTCATTTTTCAAAGGGACATAATGCACCCAAAAAAGGGCCATGGCTTCATGGGGAAGGGCCAGGGAGGATATAGGAGAGGCCAGGAGATGCTGGGGATGAAATAAGAGGAAGCTACAAGCAAGAATTATAATAAACAGAAATTTGACAGGCCCAAATAGCGCCCCCTGACCTGTGGTGCCCTGTGCGATGGCACCGGCCGCACTTCCCTAGCTACGGCCCTGGCTCTACTCATCGAATGTGCCATATTTTTTATTTTGTGGCCTACAATGTTAGAATATTATGCAATGTAGCTGTTTTAAAAATGAACCTTCAACATGTACTTTATAAAATATAAGGTTTCCCATTGTAACCCACCTTGTGTTCTACAGTATATCATTTTTGTTTCTGAAAATGTTTCTGTATTATTACTTGTGTTATATATAAATGTTCAAAGCTCTCCTCTAATCAGGTAGATAAATGGTTAATCTTATGTGTACAATTTTCTGTAAAAGTCTATAACCCTCTACTTTCATGTTACCGGCACATTTCCAAACCAGCAGATAAAGTAATCGCTGCTGTTACAAGCCTCTCTGGTGCCACTGCTTGTTGCAGGACCCTTATTAAGTTGGAATTACCAGACGTTGTCATGACTACCACCTCCTAATTAATAAATACGTCTCCTCAGGAAAATGGCTTAAATGGGGTGGGCGTAGGTCAGGGGTAGCCAAGGTGCAGAGATCTGTGTAGACACCCTGAGCTCAACCTTTCTTAACACCATGCCCTGTCAGTGTCTTGTGGTTACCCCAAAGTAGGAGATATGAGAAGAATGTTGTGGCCCATATCTCACTATAGACTAGAAGCCAAATCTGCAGTAATTCACTTCTAAAAACAACATTTGTGGCTGAATTAGTGGGTTATATATGTTATGTTTGGTGAGAGTGCCGAATCTTTGTGAATATCTATCTATCTATCTATCTATCTATCTATCTATCTATCTATCTATCTATCTATCACATTAATAACAGACATTTGTCAGATCGATTTAGCAAGTGTGTATATTTTAGGGGTGTGCACCGGCCACTTTTCGTGTTTTGTGTTTTGGTTTTGGATCTGGATCTTTCTTCGTGTTTTGGATCTGGATTGGTTTTGCCAAAACCACCCACCCTTCCGTGTTTTGGGTTCTGGGTTTTGTGTTTTGGATCTGTATTTTTTTGAAAAAAGCATAAAAACAGCTAAAATCACAGAATTTGTAGGTTTTTCTGCTCCTATGCTATTATTAACCTCAATAACCTTAATTTCCACTCATTTCCAGTCTATTCTGAACACCTCACACCTCACAATAGTGTTTTTATGTCCAAAAGGTTGCACCGAGGTAGCTGGATGACTATGCTAAGCGACACGAGTAGGCGGCACAAACACGTGACCCATCTAGGCGTGAAACTGCAGTGGCAGACAGGATGGCAGTTTGAAAAACTAGGCCCCAAACTGTACATAATGCAAAGAAAAAAAAGAGGTGCAAGATGGAATTGTCCTTGGGCCCTCCCACCCACCCTTATGTTGTATAAACAGGACATGCACACTTTAACAAACCAATCATTTCAGCGCCAGGGTCTGCCACATAACTGTGGCTGAAATGATTGGTTCGTTTGGGCCCCCACAAAACAAGCTGGCAATTAATGTGTCCCTGCACAAACTTGCTCTACGGAGGCAAGATGTCATCCTCATCCTCCTCATCCACCGATTCCTCACCCTCTTCAGTGTGTACATCCTCATCCTCACAAAGTATTAACTCGTCCCCACTTGAATCCACCACCACAGGTCCCTCTGTACCTTCTGGAGGCTGGTCTCCCTGGAAGAGCTGATAATTCATTTTGATGAACATCATCTTCTCCACATTCTGTGGAAGCAACCTCCTACACTTTTCGCTGACAAGGTTCCCGGCTGCACTAAACACTCTTTCAGAGTACACACTGGAGGGGGGGCAACTCAGGTAAAATAGAGCCAGTTTGTACAGGGGCCTCCAAATTGCCTCTTTTTCCTGCCAGTACAGGTATGGACTGTCTGACATGCCTACTTGGATGCTGTCACCGATGTAATCCTCCACCATTCTGTCAATGGTGACAGTATCATATGCAGTGACAGTAGACATGTCAGAAATTGTTGCCAGGTCCTTCAGTCCGGACCAGATGTCCAAACTTAGTCCTGCCTGCCCTGCATCACCGCCAGCGGGTTGCTTAGGATACCTAAGTTTTTTCCTGGCAGCCCCAGTTGCGGGAGAAAATGAAGAAGGAGCCGTTGACGTGTCACGTTCCGCTTCAGCTGACAGTGTGTTCACCAGCAGGTCTTTGCACCTCTGCAGGCTTGTGTCGGCCGGAAAGAGAGACACCACATAGGCTTTAAACCTAGGATCGAGCACGGTGGCCAAAAATGTAGTGGTCTGATTTCAACAGATTGACCACCCTGGAATCCTGGCAAAGCGAATGAAGGGCTTCATCCACAAGTCCCACATGCCGAGCGGAATCGCTCCGTCTTAGCTCCTCCTTCACTTTCTCCAGCTGCTTCTGCAAAAGCCTGATGAGGGGAATGACCTGACTCAAGCTGGCAGTGTCTGAACTGACTTCACGTGTGGCAAGTTCGAAGGGCTGGAGAACCTTGCACAACACGGAAGTCATTCTCCACTGCGCTTGAGTCAGGTGCATACCCCCTCCTTTGCCTATGTCATAGGTGGATGTATAGGCTTGTATGTCCTTTTGCTGCTCCTCCATCCTCTGAAGCATATAGAGGGTTGAGTTCCACCGCGTCACAACCTCTTGCTTCAGGTGATGGCGGGGCAGGTTCAAGAGTGTTTGCTGGCGCTCCAGTCTTCGGCACGCAGTCGCTGAATGGCGAAAGTGGCCAGAAATTTTTCGGGCCACCCAAAGCGTCTCCTGCACGCCCCTGTCGCTTTTCAGAAAATTCTGCACCACCAAGTTTATTGTGTGTCCAAAAAATGGGACCTGCTGGAATTTGCCCAGATGTAATGCCCGCACAATATTGATGGCATTGTCAGATATCACAAATCCCCAGGAGAGTCTAAGTGGGGTAAGCCACTGGGCGATGATTTCCCTCAGTTTCTCTAAGAGGTTGTCGGCGGTGTGCCTCTTACTGAAACCGGTGATACACAGCGTAGCCTGCCTTGTAACGAGCTGGCGTTTCTGAGATGCTGCTACTGGTGACGCTGCTGCTGTTGCTGCGTAAGGTGATACATCTACCCAGTGGGCTGTCACAGTCATATAGTCCTTAGTCTGCCCTGTTCCACTTGTCCACATGTCCGTGGTTAAGTGGACATTGTGTACAATGGCATTTTTCAGGACACTGAGGACACTTTTTCTGACGTTTCTGTACAGTCTCGGTATCGCCTGCCTAGTGAAGTGGAATCTAGACAGAATTTGGAACCGGGGACACACTACCTCCATCAATTGTCTAAATCCCACTGCACTAATGGCGGATACCAGATGCACGTCTAACACCAACATAGCAGTCAAGGCCTCAGTTATACGTTTTGCTTCAGGATGACTGCTGTCGTACTTCATCCTCCTCGCTAAGGACTGTTGGAGCGTCAATTGTTTAGTAAAAGTAGTGGTGTTCCTATTTCCTCTCTGGGATGATGAATGACTCCCAGCAGCAGCAACAGCAGCAGTGGCAGCAGGAGGCGTAGCAATGCAGGATCCTCCGGAGGAATCCGGGATAGGAGAGTCAGTCATGCCAGTGACATGGCCTGCAGGACTACTTCCGATCCTGACTAAGGAGGAAATTGATGAGGAGGGAGTTGACGGTGTGGTTTGCAGGCGCTTGGATACAACAGGACAACGGGATTTAGGTGTCCCTGGACTGCTTACGGTCTTAGCCAAAGTTTCTGAACTTAACAGTAACTTTTAATGAACGTGCTGCAGGTGCCGTATAAGGGAGGATGTTCCTAGGTGGTTGACGTCCCTACCCCTACTTATTTCACCTTTACATATGGTACATATGGCAAGACAGTTGTTGTCCGGATTTGGATAGAAATATTGCCAGACCAAAGAGGTGGAATGTTTGGTCTTCTGCCCAGGCATGACCGTGATGGGCTTTTTCATCCCACGGACAACAACTGTCTCCCCCGGAGCCTGATTTAAACAAACCACATCACCATCAGAATCCTCCTCGCCAACTTCCTCCTCAGCGCCAGCTACACCAGTATCCTCATCCTGTTGTACTTCAACAGTGACATCTTCAATTTGCATATCAGCAAGTGGACTGTGGGTGCTCCTTTCAGCACTTGCAGGGGGCGTGCAAATGGTGGAAAGAGCCACCTCTTCCCGTCCAGTGCTGGGAAGGTCAGGCATCGCAACCACCACCACACTTGGACTCTCCTTGGGGATTTGTGATATCTTCTTAGAAAGCACAGTTCTTCGCTGTGCTTTTGCCAGCTTAACTCTTTTGATTTTTTTAGTGGGAGGAGGGCTTCCATCGTCATGTGAAGCTGAACCACTAGTCATGAACATACTAGGGATCGACCTTAGCCGTTCCTTGCCACTCCGTGTCGTAAATGGCATATTGGCAAGTTTACGTTTCTCTTCAGATGATTTAAATGTTTTTTTCAAGGTCATTTTCCTGAACTTTGTCATTTGGGATTGTATGTGCCCTCTACTATGACATTGGGCATCGGCCTTGGCAGACGACGTTGATGGCATGTTATCGTCTATGTCATGACTAGTGGCAGCAGCTTCAGCACTAGGAGGAAGTGGTTCTTGATCTTTCTCTATTTTATTTTTATCGGAGAAAGTTTGGTCCTCCATTTATGTTATATCGATTTGATATATACGTGCGGCTAAACACAGAAAATATTTTTTTATTTTTGCTGGAGAGTAGTGCACTTTGTGGGTTACACCAGCCTTTAAGAAATGAGCCAGCCGGCTCTTTACTTATGGGACACAGGCGCACGATTGGCGCTGCTCCTTTGTTGATGCACGTGTGGCTACTGCGCACACAATTCACAAACACAGAAAATTTTTTTTTTTTTGGTTTGGAGTGTACTTTGGGGGTTACAGCACCCTTTAACGGTCAAGCCAGCCGGCCCTTTACTTATGACACAGGCGCACGCTTGGCACTACTTTGTTGATGCACGTGTGGCTACTGCGCACACAATTCACAAACACAGAAAATAATTTTTTGTTTGGTTTGGACTGGAGTGTACTTTCGGGGGTTACAGCACCCTTTAACGGTCAAGCCAGCCGGCCCTTTACTTATGACACAGGCGCACGCTTGGCACTACTTTGTTGATGCAGGTGCTGCTACTGCGCACACAATTCACAAACACAGAAAATAATATTTTTATTGGTTTGGACTGGAGTGTACTTTCGGGGGTTACAGCACCCTTTAACGGTCAAGCCAGCCGGCCCTTTACTTATGACAGAGGCACACGCTTGGCACTACTTTGTTGATGCACGTGCGGCTACTGCGCACACAATTCACAAACACAGAAAATATATTATTTTTTTAGCACTTGGGGGGAGCACCCCTGATGGACAGAGCACCGCCTGGACAACACTACAGCACCCCTTTAGGACTGGGACACTGCACAGGACTTTGGAGTGGACACAGCCCCTATGGAGAACTGACTGCACAACACAGTCCAGCCAGCCCCTATGGACTTTGAAGTAGTGGACACAGCCCCTATTAACAACAGCAGCACAGCACAACACAGCCAGCCCCTATGGACTTTGAAGTAGTGGACAACAGCAGCACTACACTACACTACACAGCCCTAACTCCCACCCTCCCTCTTCACTGTCCACAGCCGAGTGAGAAAATGGCGCCGACGCGGGTACCTTATATAGGATCCAAAACCCGCGAGACTCGGAAGGCGGGATGATGACGTTTTGCCTCGATTTCAGATCCGAGTCAGGCGGGAAAAGTCGAGCCTGACTCGGATCGGACTCGGATCGGGGGGGCTCGGGGGGGTTCGGATTTCAGAAATCCGAACCCGCTCACCCCTAGTATATTTACACCCCACTAGGACATAAGTAAGGCAGAGAGAAGTCCTAGAGACAGCCTAGACAAGTGGCATGACAGTGATAGTAATAACTAAAGTCACTTATCCAGCTATATTTAACATAATGAAACTATAATGTAACTAAAAACAAATGTAAGTGAAGTTAAATTAAAATAGCTTTCATGAAATGAAGGTAATTTAATAGAATCATATGTTTCCCTCATAAAAATTATTTGACATTTTTCTTGTCTGCAGTACACCAAATAGAAAGTAAGTAATGCAGATAGATGGTCTCAACTACATATAATATGCTTTGATGCTAATTAAAGAAGTACTGTACTGTCAGCTGTAGGAGTCAATTTGCTATTAGCTAGACAGAAGCACCTAAAGTATATAGTCATTATTATTAAAGTGGTCCTGGAGAGGTGGTGGAACTCATCTCTCCTGCTGCCTACTCCCCAAATACCGTCACGCTAGTCTGACAGGCCAAAACAAGTGTGAAAACTTTTCTAAACACAAACATACACACACTGTTGTGTATAGGAAATGGTAAAGTGAATGGCTGGGGGCCGCCTAGGCACAATGGGGGTCATTCAGACCCACTCGCGAGCAGCAGTACGCTCGCAAGCGGGTCGATGTTCCCCACTGTGCATGCGCACGATGGAGGGAGCTCCATCGTGCGCATGCGCGAGACCCGGGGAGCGACGGGCTTTCCATCGCTCCGTCTCTCGCACCACAGGGGGCGTGCTGTCGATGTTGATTGACAGCACGCCCCCTTTGGTGGGCGTGCCGAGGGCGTGCTTGCCAGACGGAGGCGTTCCCATGGGAACGCCTACCGTCTGAAGCCGGCCCCACAGACATCACTAGTGATGTCAGTGGGAGTGATTTTGGCTCTGATAGAGCCAAAATCACTCCAGGGCTTGTGGCAGGGAGACCCTACCGCAGGGTCTCCGTCGCAAGTCCGATGGTCGCGATGGTCAAGACCATTGCGACCATCTTTTTGGCCGCTCGCATACGCTGTGGGTGGTCACCCACAGCTATACGAGCGGCCAGGAGGCCGCTCCATTTTCATGGAGGAGGGCCCTGATTCAGAGCGAGCGCTCTGGTCAGAGCGTTCAGCTCTGAATCAGGCCCTATATCAGTGTTGGCTAACCTTGACACTCCAGCTGTTATGGAACTACATAACCCAGCATGCACTGCTACAGTTTTGCTATTAGGGCATGCTAAAACTGTGGCAGGGCATGCTCGGATATATAGTTCCACAACAGCTGGAGTGTCAAGGTTAGCCAACACTGCACTATATCATCAATGTTCATTTTCTGCCATGCCTCTGAGTTTTTTTTATGGGGTCCCCACAAACTAGTCTATGTCACTTGGATGCCCAATTTTTTTTTTGCAACCCCTATTTATTGCCTTCGCTTGATTCTTTCCTTACCTATATGCTGTTTTCTCTGAAATAAGGGACCTCTGAAGAAATTGAGCGTCCCTAGGCAGACAGTGAGTGGCTCTCTGTGGGACTTCTGTGCAGGGACTTGGTGAAGGTGGAATTAGTTCCACCTACCATTGGAAGTGACGGAACTCAGTTCCACCCCACTCCTGCCCACTTTAACCCCTGGTCAGCATTGTTGCATTCACTTGCACCAGCTGCCCAGCACTCTAGAGATTTGCCTCCTGATAGGTGTACCTGCATATGTGCCTACTTGAGTTGCATTCATGTGAAAACTAGAGATGAGCGGTTCGGATTCTGTGGAATCCGAACCGCTCCGAACATTGGGGATCCGAGTCCACCCGAACCCTGTTCGGGTGTTCACCGCCTGACTCGGATCCCCGTTCAGGGCTGAACGGCGGTCGCCTGATGTCGGATTCTCACTAGAGAATCCGACATCAGGGCTCCTATTGTGTAGGGCAGAGCGCTGTGATAGCGGTCTGCCCTACACAGACACAAACACACAGCCGCCAGCAGCAGCTGTGTGTTTGTTACAGCAGCCAATGAGAGTCACACAGACTCTCATTGGCTGCTGCACGGAGGGAGCCGGCTGGAGCTCACACATGAGCTCCGTCTTCCGGCTCCCTCCTCAGCGTGTGACAGCAGAGTGGATGGCGCGGGAGCGGGGTTACAAGTAAGTTTTTATTTTTATTTTTTTTACTTGTGTAAGGGCCAGGGGCGCTACTGGGGGGGTCTGCTACTGGGGGTGCGGGGGGGCCATACTTCTGGGGGGGCCTGCTACTGGGGGGGCCATACTACTGGGGGGGTCTGCTACTGGGGGGGCTATCCTTCTAGGGGGGGTCTGCTCCTGGGGAGGGTCTGCTACTGGGGGGTCCATACTACTGAGGGGCCTGCTACTGGGGGGGGCTATACTACTTGGGGGGGGTCTGCTACTGGGGGGGTCTGCTACTGGGGGGGCCATACTACAGGGGGGCCATACTACAGGGGGGGCTACTACTGGGGCAGCCTACTACTGGGGGGGGCTGCTACTGGGGTAGCCTACTACTGGGGGGGGCATACTACTGGGGGGGCATACTACTGGGGGGGCATACTACTGGGGGGGCCTGCTGATGGGGGGCATACTACTGGGGGGCATTCTACTGGGGGCACTGCATAGGGGACCCTACTACTAAGGGGACTGCATAGGGGGCACCACTGCTGGGGGCATTGTGTAAGGGACACCGTTACTGTGGGCATTGTATAAAAGGGGCACTACTGTGGGCATTGTGTAAAAGGGGCACTACTGTGTGTCGTAACATAAATAAGAGACACTACTTTATGGTGTAATGTGAATCAGGCCCTATGTGCGGTGTAATGTGAATAAGATTGTGCACTGTGACTCCTTGGGCCGTAGCCCACTATGTAAACAAGTACTGTGATTCTGCTGGCCGTACCCCACTGGGTGGGTGCACTACTTTTCATTTCTGCCACTGCTGTGCGGCAATGTGTCATAGATGTGCTTTATACTGTGGTGTCTGTGTCGTTGTGCTGCTGCTTTGTCGCTTAGTAATCAGTCAGCTCACTGCAACCTTTGGCCAATAATGTTGAAAACAATATTATAAGCTGTGATATGGTCTAAATTGACTGGAAATTAATGTTATTGAGGTTAATAATACTCTAGGAAGAAAAAAAAAACAATTTATGTGATTTTAGAGCTTTTTTTGTCAATAATATATTAAAAGCTTGCGCTATCTCAAAATCTGTATCACCACTTATTAAGGCACTACAGCGTTCATCAATCATAGGCTCCTGAAAACCCTGCTGCTTTACAACGGTGTTCTCCTCAATAGCGCATCCATCGATCAATCTACTTTTTGAGTGGGTAGAAAAGTTGATGTGGTCAGAACTCTTAGAGCATTAGAATGGTGACAGCAAGATATATGGGCAGGTTTTATCAAAGGATGAAAAGCCCTATTTTAGCCAAAGCTGGTGAAAACACTACTATTTAGGATGGTAAGGCTCACCTGGCTTTGCTGGTAGCTTCCCTATGTTTTTTCACCACCATAAATCTGGGCTTTCAGTCCCACTGCACGTGTGAGGGCTCTCAAATGCGCAATTCTGCAGAGACTGGCCTGGCAAAGATGTACAGATGTGTCCTTATTCACCTACTGTTTATGCGCCATGTGCGAGAGCCTTAGCGCGACTTAGATGTTCATCCACATGTGCACTTTTATCCAACTCGCATCATAGCAGCACATAAAGAAGCTCATAGTGTACCAGGTACACTAGATTAGTGCTCAACAACAATTTTCAAGTGAATTACTGTAGCAAATTTTTGTCCAAATCTCTAAAAAGTCACACAGCGCATGGATCCCATGGTGTCTACGTGCAGTCTCAGGGCTGATTAAACTGAACTGACTCTGGAATGTATTGGGCTGTGACTGGAAGGTGGCTAAACAGATGCACAAAGATATTCCGTCTGATGGGTATGTTATGAGAGAGTCACAGGCGTGTCGCAGGAGTGGTTGCAAACTCAGGAGCTATATCGCATACATTGGAGGCCATACATCGGAAAAACATGGAGCTGGTGCCGATGGTGCTTTTGATCCTTGTGACTGCAGACACAGAAAGTGGGCGTCCCAGCCCTAGCACATTCAGATGTACATGAGGGGAAGAGCTTTTACTATCATTAGCATAAAGTCCCAGTCGCAGCAGCCAACCTGAATCCAATCTGAGCATCTAAACATTTACAACAAAAACAGAGAATGTAGGCACTGTGGCTGTGGTCGAAGTCATAGACTATTTTGGTGGAGACAGAGAGCCTGTGTTAGAATCTGGGTTTGTTGTGGACCCTGGGTGGTAATAGGAGCAGACACCTGAACAGACTTAAACTGAAAAGTGTTTTTTTTAATGAGTGAACTTGCAGACATGTACACAGATAAATATGAAGTCCAAAATATAGAGAGGGAAGTGATGACTAGAACTGTAGTGAAGTATGGATGGGTAATGTCCAGGTAGTGGCAGACTAAAAAGTCTTTGTAATCCAAATGGTCTCTGCAAGGCTGCAGACAGGATGACAGTTTACTGATTGACACTGGTGAGATGAACTCCAGAGAGGTTATGGAGTAATTTGATTAGTAGTAGCAGACGAGTTAAGTGGAGAGTTGTACTGAGATGGCTCAGTGTAGAAATTGGATCAGCTGTGATATGAGCCAACAGAGAGCCAGATAAATGTAGGCAGTTTAGGTACAGGGTTAACTACACACTCAGGTCTTTTGGCAGGGAGAGGGTTAATAGAAGGGGCAGGCTGGTTCCAGCAGGAGGGTGGGAGCAGGCAGAGCTATGCAAGCTGTGATACAGCAAGAGCACAGGTGAGCATGGGAACAGACAGGTCTCAGAAGCACAGGAACTCTCTCACAGCATGCGCTATGAAACACATTGCACTGGTAATTATGGAGAGCTCTGAACTCCCTTAAGTACTCAGTGCAGGATCGTGAATGGTTGGAGAGAGCATGTGACATGCCAGGATTGGAGCAACTAAGTCACATGTCCAGAAGCAAAATGGCAGTGCCCATACCAGAATGGAATGGAAACACCACCAGGCTTACCCCAGCCAGAATGACACAGGGCCTGCGGAACACCTCTCACAGCCAACACCTGCTGCCAGACACCAGCCCCTCCGACGGAAGGACCACGCCACAGCACCCTCACAGGTAATACCTGTCGTTCCCTATGCTGGGAAACCCTGGTCGTGACAGCCTGATTCAGAAGTGGAGGCAGAAGCATGTGCGTCTTTTGGCAGTCGCCCCTCTGGAAATGCTGCTACAAGCCCTTCCCTGGTGTACATCTGTGCGTATGAATGTGCAAGCAGGGCTGCCAAGAGAAATCCTGGGCCCCGGTACAGCAACTTCCCGGGGCCCCCCCTGGTGGGGGCGTGGCCACAGCATGTTGAGGGCATGGCTGCACCATGGGAGCACATCTAGTATGTGTGAAGCACCCACTCACAGGAGCATGGCATAGCTCCCAGCAGCTGGGCTGAAAGTTTTCACTATTACTCTGGGTGCACATCTGCACGATATCAGCCCGATTTGTCCAAATCTGAACGACAAATCGGGCATATATATAATATATATATTTATATTAGGGGTATGCACTGGCCACTTTTCGTGTTTTGTGTTTTGGTTTTGGATATGGATCTTTCTTCGTGTTTTGGATCTGGATTGGTTTTGCCAAAACCACCCTTCGGTGTTTTGGGTTCTGGGTTTTGTGTTTTGGATCTGTATTTTTTTTTAAAAATGCATAAAAACAGCTAAATTCACAGAATGTGTTGATTTTTCTGCTCCTATGCTATTATTAACCTCAATAACCTTAATTTCCACTAATTTCCAGTCTACTCTGAACACCTCACACCTCACAATAGTGTTTTTATGTCTAAAAGGTTGTACCGAGGTAGCTGGATGACTATGCTAAGAGATACGAGTGGTCGGCACAAACACGTGGCCCATCTAGGAGTGACACTGCAGTGGCAGACAGGATGGCAGTTTGAAAAACTAGGCCCCAAACAGTACACAATGCAAAGAAAAAAAAGAGGTGCAAGATGGGATTGTCCTTGGTGGGCCCTCCCACCCACCATTATGTTGTATAAACAGGACATGCACACTTTAACAAACCAATCATTTCAGCACCAGGGTCTGCCATACGACTGTGGCTGAAATGATTGGTTCGTTTGGGCCCCCACAAAACAAGCTGGCAATTAATCTATCCCTGCACAAACTGGCTCTACGGAGGCAAGATGTCGTCCTCATCCTCCTCATCCACCGATTCCTCAACCTCTTCAGTGTTGTGTACATCCTCATCCTCACAGAGTATTAACTCGTCCCCGCTGGAATCCACCACCACAGGTCCCTCTGTATGTTCTGGAGGCTGGTCTCCCTGGAAGAGTTGGTAATTAATTTTTATTTACACACTGGAGGGGGGCAACTCAGGTAAAATAGAGCCAGTTTGTACAGGGGCCTCCAAATTGCCTCTTTTTCCTGCCAGTACAGGTACGGACTGTCTGACATGCCTACTTGGATGCTGTCACCGATGTAATCTTCCACCATTCTGTCAATGGTGACAGTATCATATGCAGTGACAGTAGACATGTCAGAAATTGTTGGCAGGTCCTTCAGTCCGGACCAGATGTCCAAATTTGGTCCTGCCTGCCCTGCATCACCGCCAGCGGGTTGCTTAGGATACCTAAGTTTTTCCCTGGCAGCCCCAGTTGCAGGAGAAAATGAAGAAGGAGCTGTTGACGTGTCACGTTCCGCTTCAGCTGACAGTGTTTTCACCAGCAGGTCGTTGCACCTCTGCAGGCTTGTGTCGGCCAGAAAGAGAGACACCACATAGGCTTTAAACCTAGGATCGAGCACGGTGGCCAAAATGTAGTGGTCTGATTTCAACAGATTGACCACCCTGGAATCCTGGCAAAGCGAATGAAGGGCTTCATCCACAAGTCCCACATGCCGAGCGGAGTCACTCCGTCTTAGCTCCTCCTTCACTTTCTCCAGCTGCTTCTGCAAAAGCTTGATGAGGGGAATGACCTGACTCAAGCTGGTGGTGTCTGAACTGACTTCACGTGTGGCAAGTTCGAAGGGCTGGAGAACCTTGCACAACACGGAAATCATTCTCCACTGCGCTTGAGTCAGGTGCATACCCCCTCCTTTGCCTATGTCATAGGTGGATGTATAGGCTTGAATGGCCTTTTGCTGCTCCTCCGTCCTCTGAAGCATATAGAGGGTTGAGTTCCACCGCGTCACAACCTCTTGCTTCAGGTGATGGCGGGGCAGGTTCAAGAGTGTTTGCTGGTGCTGCAGTCTTCGGCACGCAGTCGCTGAATGGTGAAAGTGGCCAGAAATTTTTCGAGCCACCCAAGCGTCTCCTGAACGCCCCTGTCGCTTTTCAGAAAATTCTGCACCACCAAGTTTATTGTGTGAGCAAAACATGGGACGTGCTGGAATTTGCCCAGATGTAATGCCCGCACAATATTGGTGGCATTGTCAGATATCACAAATCCCCAGGCGAGGTCTAAGTGGGGTAAGCCACTGGGCGATGATTTCCCTGTTAAATAATTTAACACCAGTCTATGAGGCACCAGTTCTCTCTTGTAAGCTAGCAACTCCCTACCTGTATACCTAAACATGTCATCATACACCTCTGTGATATTATATATTAATTTAGCAAGATCTTGGATATATCTAAACTTTAGTGTACCCCGAGCGATCCTGGTGGGGTCCAATGCGACTAAAACTTGAAAGCCAGTTGTCTCACTAATTTATTGTGTGGCTTTATGTACGTCACCAGGTATCAGATTTCTTTTGTCTCTGTGTTCATACTGTGTGTAAAGATATGGTGATGGTGTGTTTTTATGAATACAAAGCATTTCACCATGTGTAAGGGTCATAACCTCTGGGACTACTCTTCCCAGGTAACACAAACCTTCGGAACTTGGAGAGAGCCACTTATACACTTTCCTTCCACATATAAAATATATATCATCGGGGAGAACATAAGGAATAGAATGCATCATTATCATCCAACACATTTCCCTAACAAATGATCCTATCTCAGGTTCTCCCATCTGGCTAATAAATGTTTCTGGTTGTATAACCCTGGCACAGTACCCTTCTGGTACTCTGCCAACCATTTCTTTGGTGTTACTTAGTGTATATTTATACCGGAAGTGTCTTCCACCCAACCTAACTTTGCGTAACAGTTCAAAATGTATAGGTTCATTATCAGCTCTTAGTGGGAAGGTCATCGTCTGGTTATTCCCCGTCACCTCCCAACTTCCTGGGTCATTGGAGTTGGTGATGTTCAAACATGAAATTGATTTATCTACTTGGTACTGGTGGAGTTTAAAATGGGGTGGTTTGGTGTTAAGAAATTTTCCATCCAGTGTCTTCCCTTTTTGTAGTTCTAAAATCTCAGAGACATTTAATGGAAATGGCACTAACCCTACATTATGCTGTCCTTGGGGCACGTGAGAGCACACCCAACAGTCGGTTTGGTTTAAAAGTTTGCCCACAATAGTATTATAATCCTCTAAAGGATACCCACCCCAATACTGGTTATACTTAGGTTGGCACTGCTGGATGCAATTCTCATCAACTAAGGACCCACAAAACTCACACATACAATAATCTTCAGACGATATATCTTCACACTGTCTCCGAGTTTCCACAATAGCAGATCTCTTAACAATTACTTTACTGAGTTTGGTCAGATACTCCCCTGGTTGGTTTAGCACTCCTTCTCCCGACTCCACTCCATTGATATCACCATCAGCTCCTCTCTCTGTCCTCTGTCCTCCATCACAGAAACCAGAGATCCCGAAATACCCCAAGATAATGAGAACTCTGGGAGAAAACATAAAGATAACCACAGCAGACCAATCCATTGCTGAAAACAAAGATTTACAAATTTCTTTAGCTCAGGTATCTCACTGTAACCTTTAACCCTTCCGGAACAGGCTTGCAATTGACAGGTCTACATTATCTGCCTCGATTCCGCCTTGTCTCGCCACCGGTTGATTGACCTTCTTACAGTGAGTGGAATGGACCCAGGTATCTCTCTCCGCCACCTTCAATGATGTTGCACTCGTCAGCAACACCTGACACGGACCTTCCCACCGATCTGTCAAACAACCTGAATGCAAGAAATTTCTGATCATAACAAATTCTCCAGGTTCAACATCATGACAGTTTGTTTCAGGCATATCATGTGACAGCAATTTAAGTTTCTGCTGTTGCTATTTTAACTGTTTACTCATTGTTATAAGATACCTTACAGTTACTTCGTTGTTACTTTTCAAATCTTCCTGCGGACTTATAATCAAATGAGGTTGTCTACCAAACAGTATTTCAAAGGGGGACAGATTGAGAGGGGGTCTAGGAGTTGTCCTGATACTATGAAGGACAAGTGGTAGTGCTTCTGGCCAACCCAGTCCAGTTTCCGCCATGATTTTACTTAATATAGTTTTAATAGTATCGTTCATCCTCTCCACCTTGGCACTGGCTTGCGGTCAGTAGGGGGTGTGAAATCTACTATTAATACCCATCAACTTACACATGTTTTGGAAGACATCATCTGTGAAATGAGTACCCCTATCACTTTCAATAATTCTAGGGATACCGTATCTGCATACAAACTCCTGAACAATTTTCTTAGCAGTAAACGCAGCAGTATTAGTGGAAGCTGGGTATGCCTTAACCCATTTAGAAAACACATCAGTGCACACTAATACATACTTGAGATTCGGTGGCAATTGGATGAAATCAATTTGTATTACCTAAAAAGGTCTGTCGGTCGGAGGAATGTGGGAAGGTTCGGTAGGGATCAAACCAAAATGTTTTTCCTCAAGCAGGTCAGACAGGACATTGCTCTCTTTTCTGCTTGAGAAGAAAAACCCGGTGCCCACCAGTATGCTCTCACCAATTTGCACATACCTTGCTTTCCCAAGTGAGTCAGACTGTGCGCTGCCTCAACCAGGCTTGGGTAGTACGCCTTGGGAGCCACTGGCTTACCTTGTCCACATCCCTTGGACTTCCAGACTGCCTTTTCCTGAATGGAACACAAATGTTGCATCTCAATTAATTTCAGCATGTCAATTGTTTGAAACATCATTTGGTTAATTGGCACATTTACTTTTAACTCTGCTGCCCATTTGGCAGCTTCGTCTGCCCTGTTGTTGCCCAGTGACACCGGATCATCCTCACATGTATGAGCTTTACACTTAATTACCACCACTGTCTTAGGCAGTTGGATCACTGTCAGTAGTCCTTTCATATGTCTGGAATGTGCGATTGGTGTGCCTGCTGCTGTCATAAAATTTCTCAGATGCAATAGAGACCCAAAATCATGTACCACCCCGAAGATGTACCTAGAGTCAGTGTAGATATTAGCAGATTTACCTTCTGCTAATTTACACGCTCTCCTTAATGCCACCAGCTCCACCACTTGGGCTGAATGAGGTGGACCTAAAGGTTCGGCCTCTATGATAGCTTCGTCATTTACCACAGCATAACCTGTACATAACTCTCCAGTGTCAGTTTGTCTATGACAACTCCTATCCGTGTAAAGTGTCACATCTACATTTACTAAAGGTGTATCCCGTATGTCAGGTCTTGCAGTAAAGGTTTTATTCAGATATTCCATACAATCATGTGCATCAATATACCTGCAGAACTCACCTTCCACCAGCAACTCACCTCTCTCCACCCTTTGTGCATCCTGTTGCACATATGATAAATATGTTGCTGGATTTAACATACTGCAACGTTTGATGGTGATGTTTGCAGGTGATATTAGGGCTAGTTCCCATTTTGTGAATCTAGCTGAGGAGACATGTCTGGTTTGGGCAGATTTTAGCAAAGCAGATACAGCATGGGGAGTGTAGACAATCATATCATGGCCTAATATCACATCCTCACTCTTACTGGCCAATAGAGCAGTTGCTGCTACACTTCTTAAACACGTTGGGAGTTATCTTACCACAGTGTCCAATTGTGCACTATAGTATGCCTACTGGCATCACCATGTTTTTGTGTGAGGACACCTGCTGCACAACCATTAGCTTCCGTACAATACAAATCAAAAGGTTTTTTCCTAATCAGGTATTCCCAATGCAGGTGCTCTTGTCAGACTATAGTTAAGGTTAAAGAAAGCCTGCTCTGTTTCCTCTGTGTGTATGACACGATCAGGGTCAAGGAAGAGATTAAGTCCTGTAATGGCAAGACCAAAATAGAAAAACCTGGGATCCACATTCTGCAGTATCCACACATTCCCAAGAAGGTACAGATTTGCTGTTGCTTCTGAGGCAGTGTCATGGTCTGTATGGCTTGGATTCTGTCATTTGTCAGATGTTGTACCCATGAGTTAGGCAATGTCCCAAGTATTTAACCCTGGTCTGGCATGGCTGTAGTTTGTCCTTAGCAATCTTGTGTCCTGTTTGCGAGAGATGGAGCAACAAAAGTTTAGTATCATTTAAACATGACATAAACAAATCAGAACATAGCAATAAATCGTCCACATATTGTATTAGAACATACCCATTGGCAGGTTGAAAAGATTGTAAACAGTCCTGTAAGGCCTGGGACAAGATACTGGGGCTGTCTATGAAGCCCTGGTTGCAGTTAAAGTACCTTCGTGAGTGGGGTGGGTGAAAGGGTTGCTGTGTGGATTGAGCGGTAGGGAAAGATTGTGGGTGTGGATAGGGATTTTGAGGGTAATATGGTTGTTGTGGATAGAATGGGTTTTGTGGCTGTGTGTGATAAGTGGGGTAGGGCTGTGTTTGTGGCTGAACAGGATTTGTGAGGGCGTGTAGTTGTGCAGGTGCATGTGTGTCTAGTGGCTGTGATGTTACATTCATTCTTTCTAAAGCTTGAATACTAACAGCCATTAGCTTCTCGCTCTGGGTCTCTCTCTTCTTGAGGATGTTTTTATCTTGCTCAATAGAGGACTCCCTGAGTGTGTCTACAGTAACTCCCCTCCAGCCAGGTAGAGAGGTCTGGACTCGGGTCTTTAGATTGTCTTTAAGACCATCCATAAGTACCGTGATGACCATTTCCCTATGGTGAGTGCTATCTTTAATATCTTCTATCCCAGTGTACTGCGTGATAGCATACAGAGCTCGGGTACAGTAATCCTCTGCAGATTCACTCTCTTTTTGTTTTATGGTGAAAATTTTACTCCAGTTAACTACTACTGGAAAATATACACCCAATTGAGTTATTATGCGAGTAATGTTACCTTGGTTACCCTCGTCTGTTAAGGGACCATCTCCCTCCAATACGCAATCTGTGATAAACTTTTTCACGTCGGTATTGTGTGGAAGACAAGCCCTTAACACCACTTGCCAATCCTTATTGGTTGGCTCGGGAGTACTACCCAAATTTTTAAAAAATCTTTGGCATTTGGCTATTTCCTTTTTAGGGTCAGGCAAGTCATTCATTATGGAATTTAGCTCCGCTCTTGTCCAAGGACAATGCATTGCTACCTCCCTTGTGGGCACTACACCATTCACATCCATTTGAACATCCATTTGGAACAGTTATTGTCCGGATGGGATGGATACTAGCCACACTGTTACCTACTTTGACCTTGTTACCTGGCTGGGGATTTACCCTATTATTGCTACATATAGGGTTAACAAATTCCTCTATGTGTGCAGTGGATGTTAACACTTCCTGTACTACCACTGATGAAGATGAGGCCACCACTCATGCTTGTTGTGATGGACCATCTAACATGTGTACAGCATGGGAAATGACAGACATAACAACAGGTTCATCATCCGCATCATAAACATTTTCCTTGTGATTACTCATGAGAGGGTACAAGTTACCTGTTACATTTTTATGAGTTTTTACATCGACTGTACCTCCATCCGCATAGGGCGGTGATGGTGTGCGTGAACTACTGACATTACCTTCTGCAACGCTACCTTGCTGTGCATGCGCGCTTTTTTGCGGCACACAGGCACGCACCGCATGTTTAGCGCTGTGTGCGCACTCTCCTGCATTGTGCACGCAACGCTGGTTTGCATCGCAGGCACACCCTTAAGCAACGTATCTCCCTCGTGCTGCCATAACTTTAAACAAACGTTATACTTTATCTTTTTCATTTGAGAGTGCACCATACAGATGCTATCTCGGACATTGTTCAATACCTCCTTATCAAAGCTGCCAATTCTGGGAAACGATTTCACACTTTTCCTTGTCATTTTAAACCATACATCACAGTACCTAGTTGCATAAGCACCGTACCTAGTATGCATAATATGCCATGCCGACCCGAGCGGCGCTTCCAATAGCTGCACATCATCTAACATCTCTACCGTTTGTTTGGCTCCCATCTTTTGGAAAATAACGCTAAACTTTTCAATAGAGATTTAGACCGGTGAAAGAACATCAAGGCTACTTCCACTTACCTGTGGACGATATTACCAGGACACACACTTATGGAAGAATAACAGGCTGCTTCCACGCACCTAATCCCTTTTTGACTACCATTCACTGCTAGCATTTAGGTATTCCAATAACACCTACCCTTTTCAGTGATTTTGTCCACCCTCTACTCAGTTCACTATCACAATTTGCCACAACTGTGCGGTTCAATTACAATGCTCAATAACCCTAACTGATCACTGAATGCTGCAATCACACTGATAGCCGATACCTACAACAAAGACAACAACTACACCTGCTTATGCGTATAGACTGCGGTATCTACTACCGAGCCACTAGGCCAACACCAGGCGCCTAGCACTTAAGGGTCCTACGATACCCTTAACTAGGGAACATGTTACCCCTACCAACACACGTTCACTGTTGCACACTCTTTCCTGCACAGAAATATAAACGTTCTTCCAGATTTTGGCAACACTGACTAAGATATTTACAACAATGCTATCACTCTATCAATATCACAATGCAATCTCAACGGCTTTGTTTAAAACACGTGGTAGCAATACAGGAAATACATATAAGCTATTGTGCGACTAGTCGCATACACAATAATGAGACTGCTACACAAAACGTATTATTACCCTTACGCTATTGTGCGACTTCCTCTTTTAACATGAAAATTCTATCAACGAAGGAAAACAAACTTTTTCCTTCCTTGTCCCTGGATTCTAATAAGCACTCCTTGAACTCACATAATAACTGGTAGTGGGCTCTCAGCAACAAAGTGGTAGCAGGTATTCGAATGCACAATGCATTCTTTCCTGCTTATGGCGCCTCCACCCTTTTGCTGAGAGATCGCTGACCATGTGTTACCGTGTGACCAGTAGCGTGATTAACTCTGCGAGCCCCCAACTATCGATTCCTACCTATCTATACAGTCTAAAATTGTCGCTGTTTAGCGTTATGAGTCGCACAAGAAATAATTGCTTTCAGACTTTGATTGTGGTTCCAAAGCACAAAAAGTTATTATTCACCATAAAAACATAGTTACACGCTGTGATCTAAATACAATTAGCGCAAACAAATTATACAGACACAAGGTACAGTCGTTACATACGCACGCGCTCTGAATCCAGATCCCGGCATCAAAGATGAAACCTCCGTCAACAGCAAAGCAAGAAGACTAGCATCTAGTTTCAGAGAGCCTGCATATATACTCTTACAGAGATAGGCAATACAATAGAACAGTTTGGCATGATTCCATTGGTTCTTCTTCCTGGTTCTTCTGTTACATGTTCATAGGTCAATTCATATGGTCACAGTGCAGCGTCCAACAGCTCTTTGTGTCCATTTTCCCGCTGCATAATAAATCTAGACTCGCTGCATTACAGGATACATTTCAATGCCTAACTCTCTATGATCCATAACTTGCAGACACATGTTGCGATTTCTTCCCCGATGGAACCGGAAATCTGCAAAGACACAGTGGTTTAGATTGACACCAAACACGGTCTGCTTATCATGCACTAAACCTTAGATATCAAATAACATGTATTTCACAACATTACTGATAATGAATAAAACCTTAAATATTAACCTTAATGCTAGGGAGCCTTTTTATGTAAGTGTGCAGTGTGTAAGTATTGGGGTATTAAGAAAAGACGCTAGTTAGCGTTGTGCGGCTACGTGTTTTGTGGAGTACACCATGGTATGCGTTTTGCAGGGTTGATCATATTATATGTTTTAGTAACTGTCTGTATTTATATAATGAGGACTTCCAACATCTTTCTATTGCATGGGAATCGCACGACGCTAAATAATAGCATCGCCGTATGTACTTATGTGTGAGATTCGCTAAAATGGCGTCTTGCGGTCATTCGCAAAATGGCGTAGTGCAGATTTAATTTTAAACAGATTCGGTCTCTGCCAATTATCCGGCTTCGACAAGGGGCCATGATCACGCAAATCGCTTCAAATGGAGATATCAAGCCATCCAGACCACCCATTTCACTGGGGAAATAGGCAGTGTGTATCTAGGCAACTGGTCTGTTCCTGGCGTGTGAGAAAACTCCCCAAAATTCGGGAGTCCCTGGACATTCCTAAACAGTAGATAAGTACAGGGGATATACAGAGTTTACTTTATAACACCACTATCTCTAGTAAACTACACAGTCAACAAAACAACTATCTCCTCAGTCTAGCAAGTCTGCTGCTTGGGTATCACCATTGATTCTCTTTTGCTTTCTCCTCAACTGCTTCTCTCCTCTTCAATCTGTCCTTAATGCTACTGCTAGACTGATCTTTCCTCATCCCCCCTCTGTATACATCTTCCCTATCTGCAAATACTCCACAAAATGTAGCCCTCCTGCTGCTGTGAACTACACTTCCCAGCATGCCTTGTCACAGGTTTGCTGATAGGCCATGCTAAAATTGTGGCAGAGCATGCTGGGATGTATAGTTCCATAGCAGCTGGAGAGCCACGTGTTGAAAATCCCTGCCCTATAGGTTTCAATTCAAAATCCTCAACCTCACCTACAAAGCTCTTCACACTCCCTTTCCCCTTCCATATCCAACCTCTTTCCCCTCGCAGCCAATGGGCGCTGCTCCTCTTCGCTGATTACCTCCGCCCATACTTACCTACTTTATGGAAATCCTTTCCAAAAGCTGCCTCGAGAGCTGCCACTAGAGGCCAGTTCTGGAGGCAGGGCCGGACTGATGATGCAATTAGGCCCCACCCTTTCTCAGATTAGCGGACCCGAGAGGAGGGGCGGGGCTAAATGGCGCAATTTGCATCATTTAGCCCTGTACCCTCCTTGCAGACCCACAAATTCCCCATTAAATCTCCCCATCCTGCCTGCTTCACTAGGAAGTGGGCAGGATGCGAGAGATCTGCCTACTTTTCCGGGGGTGCAGGGGGGCTGCCCCAAAAGTCGGCAGTGTAGGTAAGTATGCCTCCCCCACTCCCACCTCAAAATGTTTTCCTGTGGTTCTCCTACTCGATGAAACGCTCTCCCTCATTCTATCAGAGTCAGACTCTCACCAACATTTACGGAGTTTTAAAATATTTATTTATTTATTATCAGTTATTTATATAGCGCACACATATTGCGCAGCGCTTTTTACAGAGAATAGTTAGCCATTCACATCAATGCCTGCCCCAGTGGAGCTTACAATCTATATTCCCTATCACATGCACACACACATACACACTAGGGTTAATTTTTTGTTGGGAGCCAATTATCCTACCAGCATATTTTTGGAGTGTGGGAGGAAACCGGAGTACCCGGAGGAAACCCACGCAAGCTCAGGGAGAATATACAAACTCCACACGGTTAGGGCCGTGGTGGGAAATTAACCCACGACCTCAGTGATGTGAGGCAGTAATGCTACCATTACACCGTCTGTGCTGCCCGTAATAAAACTCGTTGCATATGATAAATGGTGCTCCAGCCAATCAGCTCCCACCTGTCATTTTTGTAAACAGATGACAGTTGGGAGCTGATTTTGAGGTGTGCTGGAGCACCATTATCATACTCAACGGGTTTTATCACTTGTTGCGTGTCATAAAACTCGTTGATAAATGAGGCCCTTAGGGGTCTATTTAATAAGCATTGGACGGGGATAAAGTACCAGCCAATCAGTTCCTATTGTAATTTTTTCAAACACAGCCTGTGACATGGCAGTTAGGAGCTGATTGGCTGGTACTTTATCTCCGTTCATTTTATTTCCATCCAAGGCTTAGTAAATAGACCCCTTAATGCAGGGGTCTCGCGGCTAACTCTAAGGGTGCCCCAGACTTACCTCATTCGGTCTGGCATCCTTCTGCGTTCCGGCATCAGGATTAAGATAGGCGTCTGTATTTCGACGCCTATCTTAAGTCCCTTGTTGGGATTTTGATGTCGGTATTGAGACCAGTGGCCATAACTACATCCCCTTAAAATTAGTTAGATTTAATAATATAATTTAAAATTAAAATTGGCTAAAAATGCGGCCAGCGGTTTATTGTTATTTTCTTCCCTTGAAGAACAAAACTAAACGTTTTACTAAAACTAAACTAAAAGTTTATAATTGACCACAGTACTAATATTGTCAGAGTTGTAACAGTTGTCTTCCCCAACTATCCCATCTCTATCCCCCTACTCACCAACCTGTCTCTCTCATGTCTGTCCCTTCTTTACCCCCTTCTCCTGTCTGACTGTCTGTTTCATCTGTGTACCCCTCTATTTCTGCCCACCTCTCCCCCCTCTTTCTCTCATCCCTGTCCCATCCTCCTCTCTTTTTCTCATCACTGTTCTCCTCCTCCTCATATCTCTCATCTATATTCTCTGCAAGTGTGTGTGTGAGGGTCCGGGACGGGTGGAAGCTGCGAGTTTGTGGGGCCCGCCGGTGCTGCCAGTGGGTTCTGGTGCTGTGGCAAGTGGGGAAATCCTGCGGGTGGCACAAGTGGGGGGAGAGGGTGCAAGTGCCATGAGTGGGGAGGGGGCAAGTGGGGGCTTCAGGTGCAGACAGGCAGTGCTGTCTGTGTCTGTGAGGCGGCGAGGTCGCACTGCATGTATGTATGTCTAGAAGCCACTGAGAGCTACAGTGGGATTCATGCATATTTTTATTGTATAACATATATTTCAGTTACAGCTGTTTGTAGGCGACATGAACATTTTTAGAATCTGATTTTGGTCTGAGCAGAGAGCAAACCCTTTTCTATTTTCTGTTTTCAGGAAAACTATGGATGTTAAAAAGTGCTGTTTGTGAGTTTATGAATAGCTCAATAAAGTATCTAAACTCTGTTAATGCTAATTGTTCCTTATACCTAGACACATGTTAGATGAGAGGTAAGAGTTAATGAGCTGCTCTGTCAGACAGCAGGAATCCTTGCACAATGCCAGCAGTGGGTGCTTGGGGGGGAGGGGAAGTGCCTGTCCTGACATGCTCATACCTACTTCTCTGGCTGATAGGTGAGCACAGATCTGTGTCAGACATAACTCATGTCTTAAGCCTACTGGGACAAAACACCCAAACAGTAATTATACAGCATGCATTTACTGAATTATTACTTAAAGCAGGTTGTGAGCACTAATTTTACCAAATATATCTCTAAATTACACACTGTATAGCACTTTATATGATACATAAACATTATGTTGTAAATGTTTGCTTGTAACAAATTTTATATGCGATTCAGTTTTATTTTACTAATATTGAATCTTAAAGCTCCTAACCCATTAGAATTCTATAAAGGAACATTGACAATAAATGAGAAGTTTTGATTGCCCCAGAAAAAAAAAAATCATACAGTAGCAGATTGGGTCACCAGGAGCACGAGACAGTCACCGCTGGGCCTGCGCTTGGCCGTGCCCCACTCTTCCCTAAGTGGCTTACCACAGCCCCCGTCCCTTGAGCCTGGCCGATTCATAACTGCCACGATCAGAGCCCAGTTCCGATCGGGCAGTGTTCCGAGCTTCTGAGCATGTTGCAGAAGCTCACTGTATGCTAGTTGGTGTACGGGACAGGGTGGGCAAGATATCGTCTCTCTCTCACTTTTCTACACCAATCGTACATTGATTTAAATAAAGAAGCCTAGGCAGCCTCTCATCTCTCCCCAGTCAAGGGACATAACCTAGTGGAACGGCTTTTTGTTCATGGTGCCAGTGATGGTAGCTGTTAATCCTGAAGCTCCTCCAGGGTTCTCAGGTCCCGAGGACAGGGAGGCTGCCATCTTTCCTCCAGTATAGATGGATCTGCAACTGCACAAGTCCCACAGCGGCCCCTGTTCCCAGAGGCACCGATAGAGGAGGGGGTACTAATTACCCAGGCCTGGGCTTGATGGTGTGGCCCAGCGGGGGCCCGGGTCCGCCACCCACCTCCCCTCTTTTACCTGCTATGTGCTGGGCTGCGGTGGGACAAGGGAGGCTGCTGCCGCTGATTAGCAGTAACAGAATCTTCTGGATGTGCAGGGGGGGAGGGATGACACTTATTGCGTCCCCTCCTCCATGGATTTTCTCCTTGCTGAAGGGCCCTTGTAACAGCTTTCTACTGTCCTACCTACACCAATGCTGCATAGACAAAGCGTGCAGCCACAACAAGTCAGTCTTCTGTGGGGGGCTGGGGCAATTAATGTATGTTTTTTTTTCCTGCGGGGGCCATAGTATTTTATTTAATTCCTGTGGGGGCCAATATGTTTATTTTTTACCTTTTGCGGCCAATGTGGGTTTTTTTTACCCTGTGGGGGCCAATGTGTTTTATTTTTTTCTGTAGGGGCCAATGTGCTTTATTTTGTCCTTGTGAAATATTTTTCATCTGCCCGTGCATCTGATTTGTACCATGCATGTGTCCCGAGGTTGTTCATACAGAGTCACAGTACAGATTCAGGCGCATGCATAAAGAAGTGTATTAGAAATGTATTGGGCAGTTACAGGGGATTGGCTAGTCAGACGCAGATGTAGCATAGTATGGACGTGCTATTGGAGTGACATGGGCGTATTGCTGAAAGTGGTTGCATACAGAGACGCTGTATCGCTCACATTGAAGGCCATACAAATGATTTGCATCTAGCATAGGACTGGTGCAAGCTGCAATGGTGCGATCGATTGTGGCGTCGAATGACACACAAAGAATGATTGCAGCATCTGTAGAGACTGAAAGTGGGCTTCTCAGTCCTTGCACAATCGGATGCATGGATGTATACCAGGGAAAGGCTTTGTAGCGGCATTAGCTTAAAGTCGCACGAGCAGCTGCAGCAAAAACGCAAGGAAGGCAGTGACTGCCTCAGACTCAGAATCAGGCCCTTTAAAGAGGAATGTCATCCCCCTCAACAGACCCCACCCCTTCAACAGACCCTACCTCCTTTAGGGCTGCTTCCAAAAATGTCCTGATCTGGTTTTCCATCACAATCCGCTACTGAAATCATATATAAATTACAATTCAACTAATTTTATTTTTTTGCACAATTTAGTTAACCATGATGATAGTTAAATCCATTCTTCATTTTTCTCCATGGGGGAAATTAAACAGCCTGTGAGATACATGCATTGACCCGATTACGGCGATGCCTGGTTTTTTAAAGAGCCAATAATTTAAAAGGTAAAACCGCTACAAAAGGGCAACTTATTTCTAGAAATTACAGAATGCTTTGGATGCATAATAACTTTTGAACAGTGGATAATACATCACTAATTTTGCAACCATTTCTAAGCACTGATACATCTTAGCTGGCAACATTGTGACAGATACTTCAATTGGCAAGGAGACAACCCCAATCTACCCGATCAGCCCTCCTCATTCCACCCTCCCGATGGCCCTAATATATTAGACAATGCACTGTTGCTTATGGTAAAACTATGGGGCTTATTTACTAAGGCCCCTTCGAAAAGAAGGTTTTCGCTGCTATTTCAAAAATATTCAATTACAGTGTAATGCCAGTACAAATGTACTTGAACCACACTGTAGGTAATAATTAATTTATATGTTATACATAAAATGTCCATGACCAACAGCAGCAACAGTAATCTTATCGCTTGCCAGACCACTAATTTATCTATTAGCGTATGCATGAGCTGGCTTAACATTTCCATTTAGCTTTTGAGGGGTTTATGTGCAGATTATTTGAACAAGTACTTGTGGTACTGCAGTTCATGATATGCAAAAGCAATCATGTAATTTTCCATTTTTCACCTTACATACGGATTGCATGGGTATCCTCTCCTCCAATGTCCCTTTAAAGAAATTCCCCCAGACCCTTCACTCTTCCACAGTAATCCAATCTATCAGTCTTTCTACTCTGTTCACCTCCAGATTGCAGTAATATGTTGTCCACCTGGTCCTTCCACCTGGTTTCTCCACTTTTCATCTTCTGACCTACACTCCCTCATTCTGGGTGTCTTCAATATCCCTATTGAAAAACCCACAGGTACTGATGTCACTAAACTTTTCTCTCTCACTTCCATTTTTTACCTCACTCGAAGGACCTCTTCCCCTTCTCACTCCAGTGCTCACACCCTTGTCCTTGTCTCTTCCCACTGCTGTCCCATCTGCTCACCACCTCTTTTGATAACACTGTACTTTCTCCCATCCTTCAAGCCTACTGGCTGGGTGTTATCCTCAACTCCTTCTTCTCCATACCCCACTCTCATGCTATATTTCAACCCTGCCTCTTTCACCTCTGCAAAATCTATAGGATCAGATACTTCATGACCCTGAAGGCTATCAAATCTTTTATTCATGCACTTGTCATATCCCATCTGGCCAACTGTAACTTCCAACTCTCTGGTCTTTCTCTCTCCCATCTATCGTTTCTTACATCCATCCTCAATGTCACTAATCATCTTATCTAACTTTCTTGTCACTCTGAGTTGAAGAATCCAGTTTTAGCTCCTCAACATTACTTTTTAAAGCACTCAATTTCTCCTCCATTTTCTACATCTCCAATGTTATCTCCATACACACTTCCTCTCTGCTCTTTCTCTACACACTTCCTCTTTGCTTTTTCTCTGTCACCTAGACTCTCTGCTGATTATAGACTTCTCCAATGCTGCTTCCTTTTTTCTGGAACTTACTCCCTCCACTACCAAACTCTCCATCAGCCTTTAGGTTTTCAAATGTGCCCATAAAATCAAACGTCCCACAAATAATTATATATTATTTTTGCACATTGACATAATATCAGCCTCTTTACTGCAATAGCCTACAGCAGCCATGGACACTTCGATTCCACTAGGGCCTTGAAACTGTAGATTGAAATTTCAAACCAGCAGTGGCCACTATCTTAACAAGCTAAGCAGTGCACTTAACCGTGAAAACATGGACAATCAGCTAAAACAGGTTCATGATGATACAAGAGCGGATAAAAAGAATTTACTCTGTGATTTGTCTTTTATCAGATTCATAAAATGATTTTTAACATATCTTGCTCTTAATCAACTTTTCCTTTAAGCAATTCTTAAAGTGTGAGATGAAACCTAAAAAAATGGATTAACATTGATTACTTGAGAATAGTTCCTTTTATGGAAACAAAATTGTTTAGAAGTCACTTACTACATGCTGTCATATCTCAAGTAACCGATTTGGACAAATAAATGAATTACCTGTAAGCAGTCATGTGTGCTGTAGAACATTTTTATTTATTACTTTAACCTGTTTGCATATTACAAATAACAATCAGCACAAAAAAAACACTTTTAAAGTAAGAACACTACTTACATAGCTTTATAACTCTACATACATAGGTCAGGAAAAAAGTTAATACCGCGCTACTGAATAAAGTACACAGATTAGAGCAGCTCACTTAATGTTAATGTGATGTAAATAGCTATATGAAATGAATGAGCACTAGAAGATTGTATTTATCTGTATAAAATATGTGTAGCGCAATCCCTGTAATAAGAAAGGGTTAGTTATAATAGATGTTTATAAAGCTTCTTTTGCTTATGTAGACAGTCCGTGGGTGCATATCAGTGGGTTCCGATTTCACCAGTTGAAAGGCTGCTAGTGGGTGGCTGCAGGTGAGTCTAACTGACTAGCCCTATCGCTGCCTACCTTCTATTCAGCACTTCACTGCCGCTGGCTGGTTCCCTCTGTGCTTTTTCATTCCGTCCGCTGGTCCATGTGATATGCAGACGCTGCTCCAGTATGAAACTTCACGGTGTGAGGAATCTTGCCTCCAACGCGTTTCAGGCAGTCAGCCCTTTGTCAAGGATAGCATAGATTGATTTAAAGTCTCTGTATTCAGAGGTCGCGAACACCAAGTCATCTGCCTGACGGCTCCAGGCTCAACCAATCAACTACGGGTGGTTGATTAGTTGAGCCTGGAGCTGTCAGGCGGATGACTCGGTGTTCGCGACCTCTGTAGACAGAGACTTCACCTGGATAATAAAGTGTCACTACATAAATACACTTTATAGTTAGGCAACCCTTGTGTCGTACTATATAAGAAAAAAGTTATTTAATTTTTTACCTATTCAAAATAGTAATAGTGTCATACTTGCCAACTCTCCCTCATTGTCAGGGAGGCTCCCTGAAATAGTAGCAATCCTCCTGTCTCCCTGAAAAGTCTAGCAATCTCCATTGATTGCACCTTACCCCCTTTATGTAGCTGTTATATTAAAAAAAATATACACTGTATATATATATATATATATATATATATATATATATACATTAAAATGGGATCATAAGTATCATTTCCCTGCATTGATTATAAGGCACAATGATCCTTATAGCTACCTGCATTTTGTGAAAAACATCACTGTGTTTTCATCAATAAGTAGATTTACTAACTGCTTTGGGTCTGGTTTACATTTGGATGTAAATTCATTTTTATGACACGCCTCTCAGATGCAGCAGTACACGCCCACTTTGCCACCACGCTCATGGGTGGTGCTTTTATAATCTCCCTGAAATACTTTTTCAAAAGTGAGCAAGTATGAATAGTGTTTGTATGGATACTTCTTATAATGTATTGTCTGGTTAGCATACATAAAATTATTCTTTAATCCCTGCATTCACATCAGATATGACCTACAGTAATTGATTTTATCTAATAGTAGCTTGTATGCGCATATGGTCTAGGCATAATGACCGGATTCAGTGACCTGAACTTTGCTGAACTGCCCAGAAAACATTCAGTCAGTTGTGTACCCCAGAGGGATCACTCATCTCTCTCCAGCCTCCTGTCTGGACTACAGATGTTTGACTGTAAGGTCTTCCTTCAACAGCTGTGTCCTTGAGACTCAGTTTTACAGCAACCATTTTCCAAGGCAGAGCTGGCATTCATCTTGAGCACCTCTGAGCCTATGCAAATATCAAGTGCCTATGGGCAACCAAAGTAGGAGTACTGTAGCTCAGCATCGCATGGCCTCACAGGAGAGTGTCTCAGCTAATGCCTCGACCCTGTAGTGCTGTGACAACCAACTGAGGCTGGTCTCTCCAGAACATATGGTGTCTGCCATACACTTCAGTCAAAGAAAGCTGTTCCTTTCCACTCACCCATCTGGCTTAGTGTGTAAACCCTTAAGTAAAATCTCCTCTTTACCAACACTTTAGGGATTCACTGTGCGTTCAACTGGGAGAATGGGCATAATAATTCAAAAAGCATAACAGCTCTAATGATAAAGTCATACAGGGAACCGCTAGTGCTAGAAAATGACAACATAGGGAGAAGGAAGACATGTAAGGCACCTATTCCAGGCTTTACCTGCTTTAGGTTGCCTGACCTTTATATAATATAACAGGAACATTATAGAAATATACACTACATATTAAATGTATTAAAATTAATACATTAAATTAAATCTTTGAGTGTTCAGAAAAATTACCTTTTCTACTAAATGTATTATATATTTATAAATTAGCAACATGTCCAATAGCACTGTACAGAATATTGATTATGTAACATTAGGAATGATAATGTGTCACAAAACAGCTTACAATTTAGAATCTATAGATTTGCATGTATACATATTTATATACAGTATGCCTGGCTATAATGAAATATTTCAGGACACATTTGATTGAAGTGCTAAAATCTTTCATAGTGAAAACTTGTAATTATTATATACAGTATGTTGAATTTATATGTGCGTATCTCAAACTGCAATTCCAAATGTTAATTTTCCCTTCTTTCAGTGAATGAAAGAATCACCACCACAGATTCTTATGCAATTGATATCACTGATAGTCACAGGGGCAGATTTATTAAAGCTTTTAAAATACAAGCGGTGATGTTGTCCATAGCAACCAATCAGATTCTATAATTTTCTATAATGCAGTAGTGAAATTATAGTACCTATTTGGTTGCTATGGGCAACAATACCACCTATTTTAGTAAATCTACACCACAGTCTGCACACAAAAGCATCTAGACCCTGAAGGAGAAGCAACATTGCTTGAAACATAGCCCTGATTCAGAGCCGGACGCTCTGACAGAGCGCTCACTCTGAATCAGGGCCGTCCCTTCTCCTTTTTGGAGCGGCCTCCTGGCCGCTCGCATAGCTGTGGGTTACCACCCACAGCTATAGCGAGTGGCCAAAATGATGGTCGCGATGGTCAAGACCATCGCGACCATCGGGCTTGCGACGAGACCCTGCGGTAGGGTCTCGCTGCCGCAAGCCCTGGAGTGCTTTTGGCTCTATCTGAGCCAAAAGCACTCCCACTGACATCACTAGTGATGTCAGTGGGGCCAGCCCCAGACGGTAGGCGTTCCCATGGGAACGCCTCCGTCTGGGCAGCCACGCCCCCAGCACGCCCACCAAAGGGGGCGTGCTGTCAATCACCATCGACAGCACGCCCCCTTTGGTGCGAGACCCATAACGACGGCTTGGCTGTCGTTATTTGGGTCTCGCGCATGCTCACGACGGAGCCGCCTCCGTCGTGCGCATTCCCACTTGGGTAACATCGACCCGCTTGCGAGCGCTCAGCGCTCGCGAGCGGGTCTGAATCAGGCCCATAGATTAGTTTCTTCCAGGAATAAACACAATAATCTTTTGCGTTGTTTTTGTGTTTCTTTTAATACGGTACCATATTAAATTATATAGATATAAATGAATTTACACATGCACTTATTTTGCACATTAAACAAAGACAGGTTTTGCAAAGGGTACATTTTTGCTCTGAATATTCTTCATTATGCATTCATATGTGGCCACATCATATGCCAACATTTTTATATTGTATGTTGAAAATGAGATCTTCTTTTCAAAACCCGAAATTTCTAACAGAGTGGTATTTTATACCCGCTATATAGACGATCTATTGGTATTTTGGAGAGGGCTTAAAGAGGATCTCATTGATTGAATATCATAAAATAATGCCAGCATTAGTCCAGTGAAGTTGACGTATTGCATTAGTAACAGTCAAATGAATTATCTAGAGGTGTCTATCTCTTTATGTGATTGTAAGATATCTACATGTCTTTATACAAAAGACACTGATAGAAATAATCTTCTGCTTAAAACTAGCTTTAATCCCCCTTCCCTGACACGGAGCCTCCCATATTCTCAGATGTAGCGCGTGAGGCGCATAACATTAGACGCTGTACTTGCTGAGAGTCAGATGGACTCCATGATTTTTAAATTATTGAAAGAGGTTATTCCCGTAAGGTTTTGGAGGCCACCAAACAGAAGGTGTTGTTGTTGAAGAGGGAAGATGTACTATATGGTCAAAATACAAGGACCAAATCATTAGCGCTTCTATGGGTTAACCATTTCAGTCATGTCAGTACTAAAATTAATGCGGCTTCCAAGAAATTTTGGCCCATTATTCAGTCAGATAATGATTTGAATCTTGCCAATACTTAAATTATGCCATGTTATACGCGGGGCCGTAATATCCTGGACATATGGTAAAGGCTGATATTACCCCGGTAGGCAGAAGGACATCAACACTAGGTATACAAAGAAAATTGGGTTGCGTTAAATGCAAGTGTGTTACCTGTCATTATTTAACAGCTGGAGACTGTTTTTTTATCCACATTCCGGTAAGAAGTATAAAGTTAGGCATACTTTAACTTGCAACTCCTCTTATGTAGTGTACCAGATCATTTGCCCATGCAGTCTTTCGTTTATTGGTAAGACCGAAAGATCTTTTAAAGAGAGAATGGCCGCCAATTGGCCTTCTATTCGGACAGCCCTTAATACTGGCTCTAGTGATCAACCTGTGGCCAGGCATTTTGCCATTGTGCCACATACCTTAGCTTCAATATGTTACTGCATGATAGATCATTAGGGAGGCAATCATTCTCTGAAATTAGTACAGTGTAAGACTAGGTGGATACATCGGTTGGGGACCCTTGCTGCCAAGGGGCTCAACGAACACCATGGGTTGCATTGCCTTGTATAATGTGTAAGATCTAGGTTCTACGTTTAACAGTACTCGTACTTTATAATAGTCTGTCTGTTCTCGATTATTATTTATTAATATGAGTATTCTATAAGTGGGTGATGCAATCTGTGTCTTGTAACATCGCTTAATATGGGTTGTTTTTTTCTGCTCCACACACCATGATACTTATGTTTTTCTATTACATTTAAGTGTCTCAGTATGCATTGTTGTTACAGCTTTTTATTTTGTTATGTATTTCAAGAAGATATTTGTATTATGCAGGCAGGCTCTCTACCTGCCGTGCTTGAGTTGTTTAGTGTTACTCTGAGGGGTTACTATGGTGATAGTGTGTACAGTGATGTCATCTTTGGTTGCTGGTCATGTGACCATCCTGATGACGTCACTGGCCGGATGTGCAGCTCCCCCAGGCATAGTGTGCATTGTGACTGGGTGCTATGGGTTTAAAGGTAAGAAACTGTTTGTTTAGAATTTATGTCCTGATGAAAATGTATTAAACATTGAAACGTTGACTGCACTGACACTGATTGGAAGCACTTTTCTGTATGGAATGCCACACCAACCATATGTTAGTTATATATATATATATATATATATATATATATATATACATACATACTGTATGTCACACATACATTTACCTTGCAGCAGCTGCGGGTTGTAGACCTGATAAGGATGAGACCTGGTAGGCTGGACCATGTCATTAGGCCCCTCCCTCTAGCGACAAAGTGCTGTGATCCTCAAGTCAATCGGGAGGGGGCAGAGCCAAATTATGCGATTCTACTGGAATCACGTCATATTGGCTCCGCCTCCTGCCGATTGACCCGCAAATTGCGGCAAAACGCGAGGGGCGGGGCTTAAGAAGATGGTGCCTGCTCTCCAGTCTGTCAGGGGGGGATTCTGGGTACTCAGAAACCGCCCCTGCATGCGCTAGTGCAAACCTATAGATATTATAATTTAATAATTTTAACATATTGAAAACATGCATAAAAATAGACAGATATATATGTAGTTTAAAATGTGAAATATCTAATATATGCAAAGTGCAATTAAATTAGCCATAGGAGTCTAAGGGCTCTATTTTTTAAGATTATTTTTACTAAAATAAAGGGAAAAAAGGGTGTTTTTACACACTTTTCACATTATTTTAGTATCACCTATAGTTATTACAGGGCAATTGGAGTAGAATTCGTAAAATTCTACTCCAATCCCCTAATTATCACTTATTTTTAGTAAGCAGATCACATTTACCATACTTGTAATGGGAAATGTGATCCAACCAAAGTTACTAAAAATAGATTGTAAAAACATACCGGGGAAAGCCCTGTGATAATAACGCCACCTGGAGGTGGCATTATCCAGGGTCTCCCCCGGTTACTGGGCTGCTGCTCTAAAAGGCAGAGCAGAGCCGAAGCCGGCCCCAGTAATCAGCTGTGTGGGCTAAACAGACCGCAAGCTGATACACTCAAAAACAAAATAGTAAAAAAAAAATTCACTTACCTGACTCCAGGGACCGGTGGTCGGGGCTCCGGTGATGACTCCCCTCTGGTCAGCTGGTCTCCCATGCTGCACTGCAGCCCGGTCATCTGGTGATCGGGTCCCAGTGCAGTATGGGATATCAGCTGACCGGAGGCATGGAAGACATCACCGGAGCACCGATGACTGCAGGTAAGTGCTATTAAGGGAGGGGTGGTCGCGTGGAAGGGTCGTGGGGGGTCCGCGATCATGGGGGTGGGGGTTAGTGTTGGGGGTGGGGCTTAGCGCAGTGGGGGGGTAGGTAGCAGCGGTGGCCGGTCGGCGCATGCGCGGGGCACTAGTCACGGTATTTTTTTTGCGAAAATATCGTGACTAGAGTGCGGAGGGGATTCGCAGGGACAGAGCTTTCTCGCAAGCTCTGTCCCTGTAAGGGATTTGTAGTAAATCCCTGTGATATTGCCTGAATTCGCAATGCGAATTCAGTCCGTAATATCACACTACAATCTGCATTACAAATGCGAATTGTAGTAAATAGAGCCCTAAAGGAGCATATACTTTGGTGTGAGTGTTTGTAAGACTAATTGTTACTCTCAAGTGCCAGACTAGCTATCTGGCACTACTGGCAAATGCCAGTAGGATTGATGGTCTGATGGGTCGGTCCAGCCCGAAAGCCTTGCTGAGCAGTTCCGCTCATGAGGCCACTCCTCGCGAAGCTTGACCACGCCCCTTTTGCCTACATGTGCAGAGGAATGCCGGGGCCCCAGTCCATCCTTGGTTACTCTTTAACTAGAGCTGGAATGATGGTAGAACTGGAAATACCTAAGGCCAAACTCCACTGACAAAATGTGCAGCATTTTGCAGTCAAATATGGAATGACATTTATATTTTGCCAGAAACAGATACTTTATGCAAAGAAAATAATGTCCAATTTAATTACATTATATAAAGGAACTTTGACATACCTTTTATATACATGTTCCATCGTGCATTATGGGCCTCATGCAGCGTTAGATACAAACACATTATGAGGATTTTCTTCCACGCAAAATGCTTTTACTATGTCTCAGACTGAGATACATCTCCCCTTGAGCCTCTCTGCTAGAGACAGAATGGGGGAGAGAAGGGGTGGTCTGACATAGCCCAAATACAGTAAGCCACTGAAGGGAAGAAGCCGCAGATATGCCTCACTATTTTGATCATTAGTATTCTTAGTGTTTATAGTGTGCACCTGCTTCTCCCATTTTTCTGCTGCAGAACTACAGGTCTTACCATAGTAGCACCTTTTATTATTGTATAGATTAGGATGTGCAGCACAGACCCACTTTTTTAACTCTCCCCTGGTGAAAGAGCCATGCTGATAATATTGTCACCAGCATGAAAATTACTTTACCTGTTAAAATTAGTATATAACAAGTAAAACAAATAAATAAATTAGCACCCCCTCCCCCCATCCTCAAAGGAACAACCAGCACTAGTACTGCTAACCTAGTGCATGATGTGGCATAGTCAGGGGGATGCAAAGCATGTTGTCACCCCCAAAATATCACTACTGACACTAGGCTTTGCTAGTAAGGACTGTTGGCACTATAGTAGAGAAATACATAGTGTGGTGTGCCCCCGGCACGCTGCCATACAAGCCCTCGGCCAGTCATCATGGGGCCATAATACCTAGGTGTTGGACCTGTGAAAAAAATGTGAGCCCCCCTAGTTTTCTTTTGAAAACTACAGATCCTAGCATGTATTTTACGCCTTTCACTGCTGAGCCTATTTTGCCACTTTTTGGTCTGGTCACATTCCAACATCAATATCAGTAAGTATTTGGGCATTACCTACTCAAATTATGGCCCTCTGATAGAGCCAAAATCACTCCTGGCCTTGCGGTTGAAAAACCCAACCGCAGGCTTTTGCTCGCAGTTTCGATGGTCGCGATGGTCAAGACCATCACGACCATCATCCTGCACGCTCGTATATGCTGTGGGTGGTGATCCACAGCTATACGAGTGTCCAGGAGGACGCTCCATATTAATGGAGGTGGGCCCTGATTCAGAGCGAGCGCTCTGGTCAGAGCGTCCGGCTCTGAATCAGGGCCTATGTTTTTTGGGTTTTTTTTCAGAACACTTTGAATTTCAATAAAATGACATTAGTTTGCTTAGTATTTCCTCACACAACAAAGAAATTTTTTCCAAAATGGCCAGAAAAGTGCATTTTTATTAAATGTGTGTATTTATTTAGTCAAACCACTGCCAAGAAATTCTTTATGGCTATAAAATTGGCATTAATCCACATGTTCAAACAGCAAAGAGCCAGATTCTACACATAGGTTGTCATAATAAAATCTGCACTTTAAAATTACAATGTATTTGTGTTTGAATGAAATGCATAAAATTTGTAGGAATAATATGGTATAACATTTTGAAAAATAAACAACCTACTGCATCAAATGAGGGGAAACCTAAGTTTATTGATGGCAGAATGAGGGACATTTGGGCATTATAACTCTCCCATCTTTGGGCTTTTTAATGTTTCCTGTAGTATAGGAAGTTATAGTTTGGTCATCACCGGATGATAACTACTAAGTGCTTGAAAGAGGGGACTATCCTTTGTAACAAGGGTTCTCCCAAGTGTGTAAGTGCCAGGATAGCTCTACTAGTATTTTTGCAGTGCACAGGTTATCACGAGACAATAACCATAATAATAGCACATAACTCAATGAAGGAGTTAATGGGTTGGACATACATTTGAAAATTGGTTTACTGAATGTCCAGATCTGCGACTGCTTACTGTCCGTATACGCAGAGCCATAAATAGACTTTTTGGTGCCCTGTGCCAGAAAGAGCATTGCCGCCCCCCCCCCCCCCACACACACACCCTCCCAATTTTTTAGATAGGGACATAAGATGTGGACCCGAAAAGGGGCCATGGCCTCATGGGGAAGGGCCAGGGAAGAGTTAGGGGAGGTCAGAAGATGCTGGGGATAAAAGAAGAGGAAGCTACAAGTGAGAATGATAATAAACAGAAAATTGACAGACACTGCGCTTCTTGTCCTGCGGTGTCCTGATCGCACTACTCTAGTTACGGCCCTGCTTATAGGGTTGACCGCTAGTCAGGGCTTGTTATACTGTAGTGCCATCTTCATCCATTGTTACTGTTTACTGTACTGTAGTTTTCCTCAGGAGAGCACTGGCCACCTAGCGGTTAAGCTGTGTACTGCATTGTGTGGACCCTCTTACGTTTTAGTGCACCTACCTGCAGCTTTGTCACAAGCTGTACATGCCCAGTAGTGCCCAGAAGAAGGGTGAGATATCCAGGTTGCATATTGGACAGACCTTGCTCAAAGTAAAAAAAATACTGCTATATCCAGAACAGTTGAGATTTATACTTAATAGACTAAAACATTTAGTTACTATTATAAATAACAACTTGCAAAATATTATTGTACAGTTGATTCATTTTAGCAATATTTTAGCTGAGTAAACTTTCTAGAGACAGGAGAAGAAAACCAGGCTGTAATTTAGTTGTATGACTCCTGCATATCACTGGGTATCAAAATCATTCCCATGAAGAATCGCAGAAAACATTATATGCTTCAGTGAAGTCACTCCAGTATTGTATAGATCATGGCGTGTCGATTATCTGTCCAGATTAATGGGACAGTCATAGCGGAGGCAATGTCAGAATAAATGCACAACTTCACCAAAAATAACCTCTTCCCCACTTAGTTAGCACAACTGAGGGGCTCCAGTTCAGGGCAACTTACCAGCACCAACACTGCTGCTGTCCTTGTCCAAGTGTTGAAAACTAGTAGCAGAATAGGTTCATATTGCTGCAGCTCTGTACAATTCTCCTGAAGAGTTGGGGGAATAGACTGTCATAAAATCCCCATAGTATTGCTAGAGGGGATGGAAGCGACATAATGAGTACATATATTTATCCTTTGGCATTGCCCTAATAGAAAGTAGGCCAAGTGTTTCTCAATGGCATTATTTCATACTTGGGGTGCACCACACATTAAGTTACTACATATTCAAACAGCATCGTTTATCCATATATTCTCTTGCTTGCATTGTATTGTTTATTTTTTTATTGGAAAACTCAAATTTTCTGTGGTCCTTCAATAAAGCATTTGGGGGGGAAAGCCCGTTGGGCTGCTGGTGAAGAAGGGAAAACCCTTGTATACTGTAGGTGCAGAGCTTTCGCCAGGGCTCCAATTGGATTAGTAAATACTGTAGCAGCGCTATTAGAATCTGTATTGTTGAAACAAGCATCGATGCAGATTTCAGGTTTACACCAACTCTACATAAATAAACTCCTTCATTTAATGTGAAGTTTTGCATGGCATAGTATATTTGCTTTTGTGTAACTTGCAAGGTATGTTCAATGTTAATTATTTATTTCCAGCAACATTTTACAAAACCAAAACAACATCATTAAGTTTAGCAATTACTTGGATACTCCCTTACATGAGGCTAATATGCAGTGCTCCATTTACAATTCTGCTTCACACCTGTCTGCAAATCTCCCCATGTCTTCCCTGGCTAAAGGCGATGGATTGGGGCAATTCCCTGATCTCCAGGTCGGGGCATCGGTGAAATCTCCAGTGCTGTGCACAAATCAACAATAATAATAGATAAATAGGAAGTGGAGGCAACATAAAAAAGTGGAACTCAAATACTTGTGGAATATACTGTGAGGACATATTCTGCTGCATGTGTATATGATGCATTCCAGTAGGGCTACACAGGGAGGGTGAGACAACCAGGCTGCAGTTGGTGATATTTAAGAGCTGGAGAAATGTGAGAGTTATACAGTACTTAGCACAGGTTGATCTATAGTTGTTAATTGTCCTGAAATTCCACAAACAGTCCTTGTACGGTACCCGTGTCAACAGTCAGCTTCACCCTAGGAAACGGCCTCCCATGTGCTAGCTTTGGCCTTGGTAAATACTGTATGTGCTTCCAAAACTATGTTGTTTTTTTTTACGAAACAACTCCCAGCATGCCTTGTCAACATTGGCAGGACATTATGGGAGCTGTAATTGAAATATCCATGCTTTTACTACCTTGTAATCTGAGGGAAGAGAAAGCTTTAAACTGATTAAATGTGATTCACGCAGCAGCTACGTCCAGTCGCACAGCAGCACAATGACTATTAATCTTGTGAGAAAATTATCTCTGCTGGCAGACCTAGGAAATGTGACGCTAAGCCATATTAACATAATGTTAGCACAGATACAGCGTTTAGCTTCACACAACCACCTCTGAAATAAATGGTGATTGTGCAGATTAATACTCCCATATTCATAGTGGCAGAATGAAAAGAGCAATTTCCTCCTTACTACAGATCAATGGTTTCTCCATTCAATTATACTGGTGTAATAATTGCATTACACTCAAATACTCCTTAATGGCTTCTTTGTGCATATGTGCCTGCAGCTTTTATAGGGAAGAAGTGGGATGACCTGGAGCAGCACAACTGTTTAATCATTGAAGTGGTTCTCTGTGCTTAGGCCATTTCTTGAAGTCAGTAATTATCACTTAGAAAGCCATGCTGTGGTTAAAATGAATGAATCTGAAGGCTTGACAACTTCTGGAGGTAGAAAACAGGTTAAACTTCTGCCACTCTTACAGAGATGTCTTGAGTGGCCTCATTTAAATTGCACTTAGAGGTATAAGGATATATTTTATCCTAGTTGAAGGGTGCATTGAAACCTAGGGCCTGATTCAGAGCCGCTCGTAAGTGGCCGCTCGTTCGTTCTGACCGATGTTCGCACATCTGCGCATGCGTACGGATTGTAATACTCATGCGCGAACCAGTCAGTGCGGGCGAAAATCGTTAGTTCGCTAAATAGCGAATGCCTGCTATTTTGAGTGACAGGAGGAGGCGTATGTGGGTGGTAACAGGGGAAGGTGCTTGAAAACGGGGAGTGGAATTCAGAACGCAGGCGTGCTTAAAGGTCAAAACGGGCGTTTTAAGGGAGTGCATAATTAATACAGCAGCGTCATTGACCACGTCACTTGTTTTTTTTTTAGTCAGAACTGGACATGACATATGGTGCGAGCGGCCAGGGGGCGTCCTTTTCAAAATTACGACCGCAAGTTTTGCTCGCTCGTTCAGACTTAGAAGCGTGAACAGACCACAAAGAGCGAACGGTTCATTTGAATAGCCACCCCTTTTTCCAGAACGACTGCAAATAGCGACCGGCTCTGAATCAGGCCCCTAATGTGAGTTATACCCCTTTTACACCAGAGCTAAAACCCGGGTTATTGCAGGGTTAACCCGGGCAGCTACTTGGTGTAAAAGGGGAGAAGGTTGGATTCGAGTGACCCGGCAATCCAACCCAGGTAACTTGCAGGGTTTAATTTGGGAATGACCCGTGAAACCCTGCAGTGTAAACGGCGCGATCCAGGTTACGATGAACTGGAGCGCACCGCATGCCGGCCGATTGCCCGGCTTCAGTGGCACTTGGAGATGATGTCATCTACAAGCATCCACTTCCACACCGGCAGGGCCAGGTCACTGCAGACCCGGCTCCGGTGTGAACGGCGCCGACTTAGGAATATCCTGGGACGGCGCCGGCTAAATTACAGGTCTGATCCGGTTGGAACCCTGTTCCAACCTCCAGGTCAGACCCAGAATTTTGGTATAAAAGCGGTATAGGAAAGATGATCACCATGTTTTTGCTTTGACTGCAGCAGCCACAGGTAGATTGGTTGACAACTTCACCGATCTTATCAAATTCACCCCATATTACTATTACAGCTTTTATACCTAAAGTCTGGGTCTGACCTGGAGGTTGGAACCCTGCAAGTTACCTGGTTTGGATTGCCGGGTCACTCGACCCGGGAATCCAACCCTGTCCCCTTTTACACCAAGGAGCTACCTGGGTTAACGCTGCAATAACCCAGGTTTTAGCTCTAGTGTAAAAGGGGTATATGCAGTGGTGTAACTAGGGTATTTGAAGCCCAGGGCAAATGTTAAAATGGAGCCCCCCCAGGTGAAAAATGGGCGTGGTCACTTAAAAATGGGACGTGTCAACATGACACACACCCATTTATCGTTACTCTGAACATTCCTTTCCATATGCACCTTAACCCCAGTAGTGCCCCTTATACAGTACCCCCAGTATGTAATGTCCCCAGTTGTGGTCCCCCTTATGCAGCCCCTCATTAGTTCCCCTTATTCAGTACCCCCAGTAGTGGTCTCCCTTATGCAGTGCCCCATGTAATGGCCCCCCTGTTAAGTGCCCCCAGTAGTGGTCCCCCTTATGTTTTGCCCCCAGTAGTAGTCCCCCCTATGCAGTATCACTTATATAGTCCCCCCAATGCAGTGGCCCAGTAGTGGTACCCCCTTATGCAGTGCCCCCAGTAGAGGCAGTACCCTTTATATAGTGTCCCCAGCAGTAGTCCCCCTTGCATGCAGTGCCCCCAGCAGTGGTCCCCCCCGCATGCAGTGCCCCCAGTAGTGGTCCCCCTTATGCAGGCCCCCAGCAGTGATCCCCCCCATCCAGTGCCCTTTATACAGTGCCTCCTATAGTGGTCCTCCCTATTCCCCCAGTAGTGGTCCCCCCAGTGCAGTACCCCTAGTAGTAAGCCCCTTATATAGTGCCCCCAGCAGTAGTTCCCCCCCATGCAGTCCCCCCAGTAGTGGTCCTCCTTATGCAGGCCCTCAGTAGTGATCCCCCCTATCCAGTGTCCTTATACAGTGCCCCCTGTAGTGATCCTCCCTATTTAGTGCCCCCAGTAGTGGTCCCCTAGTTGTAAGCCCCTCATATAGTGCCCCCAGTAGTAGTTTACCCCCCAGTAGTAGTCCCCAGTAGAGGTTCCCCATCCCGATGCAGTGCCCCCAGTAGTATCCCCCCCAGTTGTGGTCCCCAGTAGTGCCCCACCCCCAGTAGAGGTCCCCCCCAGTAGTAGCTCCCCCCCCCGATGTGCAGATACACATAAGTAAAAAAAAATGAAAACAATACACTAACCTGAATCCACACTCCGGCTCCGGCCACTGCTCCTGCCGCCGCATGTCAGTCTTCCCGTGCTGGCACGCTCTGCATTATGACGTCTCTCCCATTACCCACTGCAAGAGCCGGAAGGTGGATCTCATGAGTGAGCTCCAGCCCGGCTTTTGCAGTGGGCGCTGCAGCAGCCAATGAAAGTCTGTCTGACTCTCATTGGCTGCTGGTTAACACACACATTGCTGCCGCGCTGGCAGTGATGTGTGTGTAAACTGCACAGCCTGAGCCCGCCTCCCACCCTCCTCCTGGTGCTATTGGGTAAGCACTCAGTGGGAGGGAAGGGGCGTGGCTGTGCAGCACAGGACAGGCGCTGAGCACAGGGAAGCCTAGCGCCAGTCCTGTGTTAATGTGTAGTGCTGACCGCATACACTGCGGTCGGCGCTACACCGCCCCCCACGCCGCCAGTCCTACGGGGCCCAGGGCACACGCCCTGCTTGCCCCCCCTTAGTTACGCCACTGGGTATATGTTTGAGCAATAAATTATCTACCTGATAGCAACTTGTGTGTTGGGAGGGGGGTTCCTTTAACCAGATTATGACTAGGTCCTATATGGTCAAATTGATGTGCTCCAACAACCTTCTCTGCAATTTTTACCTTTTTGGCCAAATCAGCGATTGTGCTGAATAATCACATCACTAGACTAATGAACTGATAGACAGGTGCCTTCATTTATGTCTAACTTTTACTCTTGCAAAATGATTTCTGCTTTTCTTCTGACAAAAATAGAAAGTAAAACCTGTGACAAGGAGAAGAGACTCAGGGGTCTATTTGTTAATAATCTCCCCAACGTACTAAAGGTAACCCACAGGGATAGCTGTAGCGATAAACGCTGTTCCTGCAAGTTACATCGCCGGCATTTTGAAGTAGCTCCTCCGGGGGAATCTGACACTGTGCACTGTTGTTTGCACTTAGGGGTCTAACGTTCCAACTCGCGGGGATATTTTCAGCGGTAACCGATGTCTCTGTAAATTATATCCCCAGTTTTTCTGAGAATTCTTTCACTGAAGTGAAAGGCTTCTCCGGGGGAAGCTGATACTGCGCATGTGCACTGCGTCAGCTTCCTGGACTGGCCGGGAGCTGCAGGGGGAGAGATCAAAAGATCTCTCTCCTGCCCCTGAAGCCCCCTCAGGCAAACAGTAGTTTATACCATCTGAAGATGGTGTAAACTATCGGGTCTAAATGCCAAAAAGCATCGCTTTTTGGAGTTTAGTACATAGGGGTCTGATCGTAGTCCCCATTGATAATAATGGGGCTGCTATCTGAAGCGCTAATTAGCACTTTGCAGGAGATTTCTGTGAAATGTCCTGCATTGTGTTATTAGTACATAGGATCGATACATAAAATTATGCAGAAACATACTTTTATGTAAAAATGACATATGCCCCTTAAGCAGGGCCAGATTAAGGTGTGTGGGGGCCCTGGGGCAACAGAGTTGTGGGGGCCCCTATCAAGCCACATGGAGCCTACCCCCCTTCCCTGCCACATGGAGCCTACCCCTACCTCCCAATTACTTGCCTTCTGTTAAACACACACACATATATTTATGCAGCAAATGTATATTTTATATATAATATACACACTAACACATATACAGTATACACATTTATGAACACATACAAACACACTAACACTTATACATACACAGTATACACACAAATACATACATACACATATATACACACTAACACATACATACATAAAAACTGTACACATACACACTTACATGCAGGAGTTGCTGGTTGCTAATGAAACCAGGCAGCTTACATAATTAGGCCTTGCCGTTTTGGCTCCGCCCCCACTTCAGCAGGTGCACCAGAGGTGGGGGCCCTGGGATGACCGCCCCTGTTGCCCCTCCTTTATCTGGCCCTTCCCTTAAGCTGGGTACACATTTAGTCATGTTTTCCCAGCCGACCTGTCAAGCGATGGGACCCGGTGGGGTTTTGGGAGCAACATCGCAATGGCGTGGGGTCATGCTGTAGAATGACGATGTCATCCATAGAACAAGCATGCAGGTCCGACGAACTATATAGCTGACAATGCGCGGGGGTGCTCATCATTATTGACATTGAGTGTACACACTAGACGATGTTGCCGATATGTCGTCCGATCTGGCCGGATAGGATGACATATCGTCTAGTGTGTACCAGCCATTAAGAAATCATAAATATCGACTATATAGTATAATGCGCAACACCTGCTGCCTCCGACCTAACACAAAAAGAGGGAGACTCACAAAATCCCAATATATACAGAATGACCAAAAAAGAAAATTATTTGTGTAGCCGGATGGCGCTGGATATTCAAATATGGAACAATAAATATAGTACTTAGTCCTTATTGTAGATGGAAGATCCTGACGTGTATCCCTTTATATACGGAATTCTCGAGGTACTCCAATGTTGTTCGTTTGATACATGAAAAAGAATAAATACAGAAAAAACTATCTTAAGAAGGCTGATGGATTTTCTTATAAAGTGTCTATATGTAATGAATGTGAAGAAATAGTCTAATTCTTATTGGTTGGTCAGGTATAATGGGAGCGTACCACGACTCACGTTCAAATAAATGAATATTATCCTAAAAAGGTTTCTTTATCCTTTCTATTCGTTAAGAGCTGGTTCAAATCATTGAGGACTGCTAAACCCATTGTGCATTGCAGAGCGTGCCCGGTGACAGACCAGAGGTTTATGTCACTCCTGTCATACAAGGATGACCTCCGTGGTCTTACTTATTTACTGCACCAACCCTGTACTCACAGCTCTGGAATACTGACATTTCAGATCTACTATATGGAGCTAAACCACAAAGGGAATTCTGTTGAAAACCGAAAGAAATCTTTATAGGCAGGATACAAGATACCTACCACGTGAGTAGGGTACGCATGACCCAACCCTCTCTTTGTTAATACGGTATACACACAGAGAACCAGCTCTTAACGAATAGAAAGGATAAAGAAACCTTTTTAGGATAATATTCATTTATTTGAACGTTAGTCGGGGTACGCTCCCATTATACCTGACCAACCAATAAGAATTAGACTATTTCTTCACATTCATTACATATAGACACTTTATAAGAAAATCCATCAGCCTTCTTAAGATAGTTTTTTCTGTATTTATTCTTTTTCATGTATCAAACGAACAACATTGGAGTACCTCGAGAATTCCGTATATAAAGGGATACACGTCAGGATCTTCCATCTACAATAAGGACTAAGGGCCTGATTCAGAGCCGCTCGTAAGCGGCCTCTCGTTCGCTCCGAGTGATGTTTGCCCAACTGCGCATGCGTACGGATCGTAATACGCATGCGCGAACCAGTCAGTGCGGCCGAAAATCGTTTGTTCACTAAATAGCGAATGCCTGCTATTTTGAGTGACAGAATGAGGCGTATGTGGGTGGTAACAGGCGAAGGTGCTTGAAAACGGGGAGTGGAGATCCGAACGCAGGCGTGCTTAAAGGTCAAAACGGGCGTTTTAAGGGTGTGCATAATTAATACAGCAGCGTCATTGACCACGTCACTGGGTTATTTTATAGCCATAACTGCTCGCAAAATTGTGGTAGCAAATACCAACCACAAGAATAGCGAGCAGTTTTTATTATTGTGAAACAATTTGACAACAAATACGTTTCTGCAACAGGCTCATTGCAGCAAGCTAGTATTGCTTTGTTCTGAAATCAAGCTTTTTGAAATCCCCCTCTAGGAAACCTGCTTTTGTCCCTTATATAAACAATGTTGGGAGTAATGGTGTTGCTTTTTTCTTATACCTAAAATGAAATGCACATAAAACATTAAAAACACATTCTAATTGGACATGTTTAAAGCGGCATACTATACAGGGCACTAGCTCCAGTGGACTATAACAGCAACAGACATTCTGATATATGTCAAGTTTAATGTTTGCTAATATAGCACCTTATTATAGCCAGGTGCTCCTATTCAGTCTTAATTTTTACATTATGACAGAAGGCAGAGAATAATATCTCTTTTTCACTAAAGTCCCGGGTTTGAACCAGGATTTGGAACATGGGGTCTGACTCAGACCCGCTCGCTAGGATGCATTCGCACGTAGTCTGCCGATGTTTGCAATCTGCGCATGCGTATAAGACGCAGTGCGCGTGCGCAAACCAGTCACTGCGATAGCAAAGCGATCGCCCCTTGTGCACAGATGCTCCACAAGCATGAGTGACAGGTCGTGCCATTTATGAGTGGTGACGGGGGTGGTCGATGATAATGGGGGAGTGGTGGTGCGAACACACGCATGTCTGTGCATCTGAACGCCGTTTCAGGGACGTATATAATTAAGACCCAGCGTCAGCATACACGTCACATGGTTGAATTACACACTTCAGCACTCGCAGTGCTTGCGGTAGGGTATGGTCAGCCACAAATGCTGCGTATGGGTCCGATGTTACTTGATGTTACCGATTGTTTCATACACTTCCTGGAGATGACATGTGTTACTAAGGGAAAGTGGGTGTCTAAATACACACCGCGATTGCATGGCAAGACATAGTGGGCGTGCTAATGCCTTGCTAGTGATCACGGGATTTGCATGCTCTGGCTACTGATGGCTGAATCCGAATGCATCCTAGCGAGCGGGTCTGAATCAGGCCCTTGGTTCCAAACCAGGTCAGAACCAAGACAACCCCTTTTACACTGCAGGGCCGGCCTGGATTATTTCCAGTTTGGCACCATTCACACTGCACACAGGTGCAGTGCCAGCGCTTGGAGATGAGATCATCTCCTTGCTCCGGGAAAGTGGCTCTCCTGATGTTATGAAGGGGTACCGGGTCGCAAAACCCAGGATAACCGTTTCCAGTGAACCTTACCCGGGCCTTTCTTGGGTAAAACCCTGCTAGCTACCAGGGTTAGATTCCTGGAACACTGCACCCTGGTTGAGCCATTTCCACTGACAAAAATCCAGAGTTGATGCATGTTCAAGTGCAAAAACCTGGTATTTTCATGTTAATTGAGAAGGGGTATAAGTCACAAAAGGGACACAAAGTTAATTGCTGATTATTATTGGCTGGGTGCGTATTGACCTCTTCAACTGATAGTGCTTAAATCATTATCCTCATGGCTCTGTTATATCAATTTACTGACGTTTATTTGCAATACTTAATTAACATTTCCATTTGGGCTACTGCAGGAAAGAAGTTTTCTATTTGATTGTTAAAGAGGAAAACAACGTTTTTTCATTTAATTTGTACTTGTATTTCTTTACATTTTCTACATTTGTGTATCTTGCATTTTTTAACTGTGCAGTTTCCTCTGTCATGTACAGATGTGCCCTCATACACCATTGTTGCAGTCGCACTAAACAGCCCCTCTCAGTTCACCAGGTCCCGTGCAGATTTACTGGCCTCAGCAAATTGAGATCGCAAATACATCAGGGGGTGTCATACACCTCCTGCTGCATTTGCATTAGGGGTGTGCACCGGCCACTTTTCGTGTTTTGTGTTTTGGTTTTGGATCTGGATCTTTCTTCGTGTTTTGGATCTGGATTGGTTTTGCCAAAACCACCCTTCCGTGTTTTGGGTTCTGGGTTTTGTGTTTTGGATCTGTATTTTTTTGAAAAAAAGCATAAAAACAGCTAAAATCACAGAATTTGTAGGTTTTTCTGCTCCTGTGCTATTATTAACCTCAATAACCTTAATTTCCACTCATTTCCAGTCTATTCTGAACACCTCACACCTCACAATAGTGTTTTTATGTCCAAAAGGTTGCACCGAGGTAGCTGGATGACTATGCTAAGCGACACGAGTGGGCGGCACAAACACGTGACCCATCTAGGAGTGACACTGCAGTGGCAGGCAGGATGGCAGTTAGAAAAACTAGGCCCCAAACTGTACATAATGCAAAGAAAAAAAGAGGTGCAAGATGGAATTGTCCTTGGGCCCTCCCACCCACCCTTATGTTGTATAAACAGGACATGCACACTTTAACAAATCAATCATTTCAGCGCCAGGGTCTGCCACACAACTGTGGCTGAAATGATTGGTTCGTTTGGGCCCCCACAAAACAAGCTGGCAATTAATGTGTCCCTGCACAAACTGGCTCTACGGAGGCAAGATGTCATCCTCATCCTCCTCATCCACCGATTCCTCACCCTCTTCAGTGTGTACATCCTCATCCTCACAAAGTATTAACTCGTCCCCACTTGAATCCACCACCACAGGTCCCTCTGTACCTTCTGGAGGCTGGTCTCCCTGGAAGAGCTGATAATTCATTTTGATGAACATCATCTTCTCCACATTCTGTGGAAGCAACCTCCTACGCCTTTCGCTGACAAGGTTCCCGGCTGCACTAAACACTCTTTCGGAGTACACACTGGAGGGGGGGCAACTCAGGTAAAATAGAGCCAGTTTGTACAGGGGCCTCCAAATTGCCTCTTTTTCCTGCCAGTACAGGTATGGACTGTCTGACATGCCTACTTGGATGCTGTCACCGATGTAATCCTCCACCATTCTGTCAATGGTGACAGTATCATATGCAGTGACAGTAGACATGTCAGAAATTGTTGCCAGGTCCTTCAGTCCGGACCAGATGTCCAAACTTGGTCCTGCCTGCCCTGCATCACCGCCAGCGGGTTGCTTAGGATACCTAAGTTTTTTCCTGGCAGCCCCAGTTGCGGGAGAAAATGAAGAAGGAGCCGTTGACGTGTCACGTTCCGCTTCAGCTGACAGTGTGTTCACCAGCAGGTCTTTGCACCTCTGCAGGCTTGTGTCGGCCGGAAAGAGAGACACCACATAGGCTTTAAACCTAGGATCGAGCACGGTGGCCAAAATGTAGTGGTCTGATTTCAACAGATTGACCACCCTGGAATCCTGGCAAAGCGAATGAAGGGCTTCATCCACAAGTCCCACATGCCGAGCGGAATCGCTCCGTCTTAGCTCCTCCTTCACTTTCTCCAGCTGCTTCTGCAAAAGCCTGATGAGGGGAATGACCTGACTCAAGCTGGCAGTGTCTGAACTGACTTCACGTGTGGCAAGTTCGAAGGGCTGAAGAACCTTGCACAACACGGAAATCATTCTCCACTGCGCTTGAGTCAGGTGCATACCCCCTCCTTTGCCTATGTCATAGGTGGATGTATAGGCTTGTATGGCCTTTTGCTGCTCCTCCATCCTCTGAAGCATATAGAGGGTTGAGTTCCACCGCGTCACAACCTCTTGCTTCAGGTGATGGCGGGGCAGGTTCAAGAGTGTTTGCTGGCGCTCCAGTCTTCGGCACGCAGTCGCTGAATGGCGAAAGTGGCCAGAAATTTTTCGGGCCACCCAAAGCGTCTCCTGCACGCCCCTGTCGCTTTTCAGAAAATTCTGCACCACCAAGTTTATTGTGTGAGCAAAACATGGGACGTGCTGGAATTTGCCCAGATGTAATGCCCGCACAATATTGGTGGCGTTGTCAGATATCACAAATCCCCAGGAGAGTCTAAGTGGGGTAAGCCACTGGGCGATGATTTCCCTCAGTTTCTCTAAGAGGTTGTCGGCGGTGTGCCTCTTACTGAAACCGGTGATACACAGCGTAGCCTGCCTTGTAACGAGCTGGCGTTTCTGAGATGCTGCTACTGGTGACGCTGCTGCTGTTGCTGCGTAAGGTGATACATCTACCCAGTGGGCTGTCACAGTCATATAGTCCTTAGTCTGCCCTGTTCCACTTGTCCACATGTCCGTGGTTAAGTGGACATTGTGTACAACGGCATTTTTCAGGACACTGAGGACACTTTTTCTGACGTTTCTGTACAGTCTCGGTATCGCCTGCCTAGTGAAGTGGAATCTAGACGGGATTTGGAACCGGGGACACACTACCTCCATCAATTGTCTAAATCCCACTGCACTAATGGCGGATACCGGACGCACGTCTAACACCAACATAGCAGTCAAGGCCTCAGTTATACGTTTTGCTTCAGGATGACTGCTGTCGTACTTCATCCTCCTCGCTAAGGACTGTTGGAGGGTCAATTGTTTAGTAAAAGTAGTGGTGTTCCTACTTCCTCTCTGGGATGATGAACGACTCCCAGCAGCAGCAGCAACAGCAGCAGCGGCAGCAGTAGGCGTAGCAATGCAGGATCCTCCGGAGGAATCCCGGATAGGAGAGTCAGTCATGCCAGTGATATGGCCTGCAGGACTACTTCCGATCCTGACTAAGGAGGAAATTGACGAGGAGGGAGTTGACGGTGTGGTTTGCAGGCGCTTGGATACAACAGGACAACGGGATTTAGGTGTCCCTGGACTGCTTACGGTCTGAGCCAAAGTTTCTGAACTTGACAGTAACTTTTTATGAACGCGCTGCAGGTGCCGTATAAGGGAGGATGTTCCTTGGTGGTTGACGTCCCCACCCCTACTTATTTCACCTTTACATATGGTACATATGGCAAGACAGTTGTTGTCCGGATTTGGATAGAAATATTGCCAGACCAAAGAGGTGGAATGTTTGGTCTTCTGCCCAGGCATGACCGTGATGGGCTTTTTCATCCCACGGACAACAACTGTCTCCCCCGGAGCCTGATTTAAACAAACCACATCACCATCAGAATCCTCCTCGCCAACTTCCTCCTCAGCGCCAGCTACACCAGTATCCTCATCCTGTTGTACTTCAACAGTGACATCTTCAATTTGCATATCAGCAAGTGGACTGTGGGTGCTCCTTTCAGCACTTGCAGGGGGCGTGCAAATGGTGGAAAGAGCCACCTCTTCCCGTCCAGTGCTGGGAAGGTCAGGCATCGCAACCACCACCACACTTGGACTCTCCTTGGGGATTTGTGATATCTTCTTAGAAAGCACAGTTCTTCGCTGTGCTTTTGCCAGCTTAACTCTTTTGATTTTTTTAGTGGGAGGAGTGCTTCCATCGTCATGTGAAGCTGAACCACTAGTCATGAACATACTAGGGATCGACCTTAGCCGTTCCTTGCCACTCCGTGTCGTAAATGGCATATTGGCAAGTTTACGTTTCTCTTCAGCTGATTTAAATGTCTGTTTCAAGGTCATTTTCCTGAACTTTGCCATTTGGGATTGTATGTGCCCTCTACTATGACATTGGGCATCGGCCTTGGCAGACGACGTTGATGGCATGTTATCGTCTATGTCATGACTAGTGGCAGCAGCTTCAGCACTAGGAGGAAGTGGTTCTTGATCTTTCTCTATTTTATTTTTATCGGAGAAAGTTTGGTCCTCCATTTATGTTATATCGATTTGATATATACGTGCGGCTAAACACAGAAAATAATTTTTTTTTTGGTTTGGACTGGAGTGTACTTTGTGGGTTACAGCACCCTTTAACGGTCAAGCCAGCCGGCCCTTTACTTATGACACAGGCGCACTCTTGGCACTACTTTGTTGATGCACGTGCGGCTACTGCGCACACAATTCACAAACACAGAAAATAATTTTTTTTTGGTTTGGACTGGAGTGTACTTTCGGGGGTTACAGCACCCTTTAACGGTCAAGCCAGCCGGCCCTTTACTTATGACACAGGCGCACGCTTGGCACTACTTTGTTGATGCACGTGCGGCTACTGCGCACACAATTCACAAACACAGAAAATAATTTTTTTTTGGTTTGGACTGGAGTGTACTTTCGGGGGTTACAGCACCCTTTAACGGTCAAGCCAGCCGGCCCTTTACTTATGACACAGGCGCACGCTTGGCACTACTTTGTTGATGCACGTGCGGCTACTGCGCACACAATTCACAAACACAGAAAATAATTTTTTTTTGGTTTGGACTGGAGTGTACTTTCAGGGGTTACAGCACCCTTTAACGGTCAAGCCAGCCGGCCCTTTACTTATGACACAGGCGCACGCTTGGCACTACTTTGTTGATGCACGTGCGGCTACTGCGCACACAATTCACAAACACAGAAAATAATTTTTTTTTGGTTTGGACTGGAGTGTACTTTCGGGGGTTACAGCACCCTTTAACGGTCAAGCCAGCCGGCCCTTTACTTATGACACAGGCGCACTCTTGGCACTACTTTGTTGATGCACGTGCGGCTACTGCGCACACAATTCACAAACACAGAAAATTATTTTTTTTTAGGTTTGGACTGGAGTGTACTTTCGGGGGTTACAGCACCCTTAACGGTCAAGCCAGCCGGCCCTTTACTTATGACACAGGCGCACGCTTGGCACTACTTTGTTGATGCACGTGCGGCTACTGCGCACACAATTCACAAACACAGAAAATAATTTTTTTTTGGTTTGGACTGGAGTGTACTTTCGGAGGTTACAGCACCCTTTAACGGTCAAGCCAGCCGGCCCTTTACTTATGACACAGGCGCACGCTTGGCACTACTTTGTTGATGCACGTGCGGCTACTGCGCACACAATTCACAAACACAGAAAATAATTTTTTTTTAGGTTTGGACTGGAGTGTACTTTCGGGGGTTACAGCACCCTTAACGGTCAAGCCAGCCGGCCCTTTACTTATGACACAGGCGCACGCTTGGCACTACTTTGTTGATGCACGTGCGGCTACTGCGCACACAATTCACAAACACAGAAAATAATTTTTTTTTTGGTTTGGACTGGAGTGTACTTTCGGGGGTTACAGCACCCTTAACGGTCAAGCCAGCCGGCCCTTTACTTATGACACAGGCGCACGCTTGGCACTACTTTGTTGATGCACGTGCGGCTACTGCGCACACAATTCACAAACACAGAAAATAATTTTTTTTTTGGTTTGGACTGGAGTGTACTTTCGGGGTTACAGCACCCTTAACGGTCAAGCCAGCCGGCCCTTTACTTATGACACAGGCGCACGTTTGGCACTACTTTGTTGATGCACGTGCGGCTACTGCGCACACAATTCACAAACACAGAAAATAATTTTTTTTTTGGTTTGGACTGGAGTGTACTTTCGGGGGTTACAGCACCCTTAACGGTCAAGCCAGCCGGCCCTTTACTTATGACACAGGCGCACTCTTGGCACTACTTTGTTGATGCACGTGCGGCTACTGCGCACACAATTCACAAACACAGAAAATAATTTTTTTTTTGGTTTGGACTGGAGTGTACTTTCGGGGGTTACAGCACCCTTAACGGTCAAGCCAGCCGGCCCTTTACTTATGACACAGGCGCACGCTTGGCACTACTTTGTTGATGCACGTGCGGCTACTGCGCACACAATTCACAAACACAGAAAATAATTTTTTTTTTGGTTTGGACTGGAGTGTACTTTCGGGGGTTACAGCACCCTTAACGGTCAAGCCAGCCGGCCCTTTACTTATGACACAGGCGCACGCTTGGCACTACTTTGTTGATGCACGTGCGGCTACTGCGCACACAATTCACAAACATAGAAAATAATTTTTTTTTGGTTTGGACTGGAGTGTACTTTCGGGGGTTACAGCACCCTTTAACGGTCAAGCCAGCCGGCCCTTTACTTATGACACAGGCGCACGCTTGGCACTACTTTGTTGATGCACGTGCGGCTACTGCGCACACAATTCACAAACACAGAAAATATATTATTTTTTTAGCACTTGGGGGGAGCACCCCTGATGGACAGAGCACCCCCTGGACAACACTACAGCACCCCTTTAGGACTGGGACACTGCACAGGACTTTGGAGTGGACACAGCCCCTATGGAGAACTGACTGCACAACACAGTCCAGCCAGCCCCTATGGACTTTGAAGTAGTGGACACAGCCCCTATTAACAACAGCAGCACAGCACAACACAGCCAGCCCCTATGGACTTTGAAGTAGTGGACAACAGCAGCACTACACTACACTACACTACACAGCACTAACTCCCACCCTCCCTCTTCACTGTCCACAGCCGAGTGAGAAAATGGCGCCGACGCGGGTACCTTATATAGGATCCAAAACCCGCGAGACTCGGAAGGCGGGATGATGACGTTTTGCCTCGATGTCAGATCCGAGTCAGGCGGGAAAAGTCGAGCCTGACTCGGATCGGACTCGGATCGGGGGGGCTCGGGGGGGTTCGGATTTCAGAAATCCGAACCCGCTCACCCCTAATTTGCATTATTGCAAGGATCGCATTGCAAAGCTGCCTGCGTGCAGCTTTGCATTTGCGATCCTTGCTGAATCAGGCTCATTGTCAGTTAAAGAGGTTTACACCATCTGAGGATATACCATCTGGTACATAGGTGTGAGACTGTAGTCCCCATTGATAATAATTGGGAATGCTGTCTGCAGCACATATTAGCTTTTTGCAGGAGATTTCTGTGAAATCTCCTGCAGTAGGCTATTAGTGTGGAGCAAAGTGCTCTGTGATGTCTCCTCATTCCTATTGTTGGAAATTGTTTTTTTAGTAACTCCTTTGACCCTTTAACCTGGATGTAATTCATGGATAGAGTATAAGAATCCATGTTTTGGGCAATACAGTCACACTACCTTGAGGAAGAGAGTTAAAGCTCTCGAAACGCGTTGGTGAAAAAGTGACTGGTGGAAGAACTTGCTGGGAAAGATCCAGGGATTCCTTAGCTGAAGGGTACCCCCATAAGGTTTCCGGAGACCTTCAACATTTTACCAACTATGGGCCCTTTTGATGAGGAAGATCTGGTAATTCCCCACAACATTATCTGACTTGGCTTCAGATATCTTATGTATTTTAGCATCATTTGCACTTTTATGTTTTAATTTTGAAGTTTGATATTTTAGAATCAATAAATGTGCTAATTGTATTACACTATGGTTCTATTATTGATTTTATGTTTTATATGGAATATACATCCTGAATGAATACTAAGGATCCATGATATAAAAGACAGAACGCTAAGGGAAGTATCATTTACCTTATTAGAGATTACACAAGCTCAATTGATTATTACCTTATTGTTTCTATTATTCTTGATGGGTTATTGTTGGATATAACCATATAATCGATTTGCTGCTGGAAAGTGTTTTTATTGGGGCGCCCAAGGTTACACTTGATTTGATATTATTTACTGATCTCACAATGCTAGGAACAATAGGCAAACATTCAAAAATTGGGCCGTAAACCCGAACAGCAAAATCCCTTAGCGTTAAGATGCTCAGACACGCCTGCTTTCGCACCACCACACGCCCATTTCCATCGACCATCCCCTGTGACCACCCATAAACGGCTTGTCCTGTCATTCATTCTAGCGAGCTGGCTATGCACAGCGAGCGAATGCTTCCCGATAACATGGACTAGTTTGCGCATGTGCACTGCGACTTATACGCACGCGCAGATTGCAAACAGAACAGCAAAATCCCTTAGCAAATCTCAAATTTACTAATAATGGATTTTGCTTTCAATTTTCAACTCAAATTCGATCTTGTTTCAGTTTAAGAAGGGATTTTCTGTTCGATCTTGCATGTTCATGTGCAAATCGAACAGCAAATCTCACTCCAAAATGAACTTCTAAGCCCCAAATGAATAGAACTGCTTCATGCTTTCATTTTCAGCTTGAGCAGTTCGATTTGACACAGATACATGCATACATCAGTGAGATGCCTGCATCTATCTTTTTTTTAACATTAACACTTAACAAGCTTATTACAGTAAGATACATGCATGCATCTCACTGATGTATGCATGTATCTGTGTGAAATCGAACTGCTCATGCTGAAAACGAAAGCATGAAGCTCTTCTATTAATTTGGGGATTTGCAGTTCGATTTTGAGTTTGTTTTTCATTCGATTTGCAAATTGAATGTTAGTAAATGAAGGGATCCTATAGTCCTCTATGGGAAAACATCGATGTTTTTCAGAAATTCAATTTCATTGGAAATTCTTTTTTCTGTTTTCGATTTGACATTCGATTTGGGCTTTATTAAATCCCTTCATAAAAAATCGAACCAAAACCGTACAGGAAACAAAATCGAACCTTTGTAAATATACCCCTAGATCTCCACACTGATATGATCCATCTCACATGTTCAAGTTTCACCCCCACAGGCACAAGTAATCAGTGAGCCCAGCACTGTTGGAGACTAGGGGGTAAATTTACTAACAATCGAGATAGGTCAAGATGACCATCTTGGGTGATTTTTGATTTTTTTCCCTGCTTGCAAATTTACTAAAGGCAAAGTCGTGTGAGTTAGAGAGAGATTTCTCTCATCTCACTTGGAAAACTCGGGTGAGATAGCAGTCTCGAATCAAATCACCATTGGGTCAAATCGGAAGTACGGTTCACCTAAAACATACATCTCTCAAATTCACCAAAAATCGGGATGACAAGCTTGTGTGAGATAGGAGCAAACTCTCTGTCAAAATCACTTTTCAAACTCTCAACCCCCTGAGCTGCGAGATGGTCAGAAACATGCACAAATCCTTGTGATTTGTGTATGTTTATTTCTGTAAATTATAAAAATAGGGATAATATTTAAAAAAAAATGACGTTAGGTCCCCCCCCAAAAGACTAATCAGCCCCGGGCTAGCCAGCCTGTCCTGGTTCTTAATTTACAGGGAAAAAAATGTGTAGGGTTCCACTGTAAATTACAAACCAGCAACAGGCAGCAGGGACAGAGCAGGTATTAAATATACAGAGAAAAAATTGACGTGAGGTCCACCGTATATTTAAAACCAGCCCTGGACCCTTCCTAACGGGGGGACTGAAGCCACAGCCAGGGGTGCCCTATTCTTGATGGGTTATTGTTGGATATAACCATATAATCGATTTGCTGCTGGAAAGTGTTTTTATTGGGGTGCCCAAGGTTACACTTGATTTGATATTATTTACTGATCCCACAATGCTAGGAACAATAGGCAAACATTCAAAAAATATACAATGTAAGGACAATTAAACCAAATGATGAGGAATAGATTAAATATAACTATCCCCAGGCGAAAATAGTGGTAGTAATTCAAATATATATTTAGGAAGAGAATAAAGGCCCTCATTCAGAGCCACTCGCTATTTGGGGTGGCTATTCAAATGAACCGTTCGCTGTTTGCGGTCTGCCTCTATGTCTGAATGAGCGAACAAAACTTGCGGTCGTTTTTTGGAAAATACGCCCCCTGGCCGCTCGCATCCTACGTCATGTCCGCTATTTATTAGATTAATCGAGTACATCGACAAGGGTATGAACTGCTCGCTATTCTTGGGGTTGGTGTTTGCTACCACAATTTTGCGAGCAGTTCTGACTATAAAATAACCCAGTGACGTGGTCCATGACGCTGCTGTTTTAAATATGCACACCCATAAAACGCCCGTTTTGACCTTTAAGCACGCCTGCGTTCTGATTTCGACTCCCCATTTTCAAGCACCTTCCCCTGTTACCACCACATACGCCTCTTTCTGTCACTCAAAACAGCAGGCATTCGCTATTTTGCGAGCACATGAATTTCGTCCGCACTGACTGGTTAGCGCATGCGTATAATGATCCGTACGCATGCGCAGTTGGGCTAACATTGCTCGGAACGAACGAGCGGCTGCTTACGAGCGGCTCTGAATCAGGCCCAAAGTCAGCAGCAACCACCACAATCATAAAATTAATAACGCAGATATAATAATAAATGCAGCATATACACTTAATTAATGTAAAACAAAATAATGCATAAAAAAAATAGCAATCAGTCTTCAGTTAAGGGATTTCTTATGAGACATTCTGAGGATGCCAGCGGTTAGGGTGAGCCGCCGCCGGGAGGGTTAGAGATAGGCTGCAAGGGGAGGTTAGGGTTAAGCTGCGGGGAGCAAGAGGAGGGAGTGTTAGGGTAAGGAACTAGGGGGAGGGGGAGGAATTGGGTTAGGGGAATAATTCTTAGCAGAAAGCCAGTGCCAGAAGTGCTGCACACGTGACCGCCAGGACCTGGAAAAAGACGCTGGAGCCGAAGTTGCCGCTGGGAGAAGGTAAGATACCATTAGACCACCAGAGACGGTTTGTCGACAGTTCAACATGTTGATATATCATCTGTGCAGGCATGATGAATGTCAACATGCTAAGACATTCTCATATCGACCAGATGAATGACGACATTACGGCTGTCGACCATTCATACCTCAACCGATCTGATGGTGGCTGATAATGGAGTCTATGCACTGGGGTTTATACATTGTGGCACTAGTATCTGTGCAACGTATCCTGCAAAATATCGGGTAATAGGTCTGTGCAATGATGGGGCCTAATTATGTGGCTGGTAGTGGGGATTATGCATGTGGTAGTCAACAGAGGCCGCCTATGCATTGTGGTAGTCCATCTGTGTTGGTGCGGCTGGAATTTTACACTTATCATTAATAGGTCAATTTATGCAAATATTACTGTATACTATGTCATGTATGCCTGCAACATTGTCATGGAGAATGCCCTACTGTACTATCACCCAGTGCCTGTACTATTCCAGAGTGACCAGCATTGAATATATTAGGGAAGCTGTGATTTAATCAGATTGATGTCGGCTGAGAGGTTCTCTGGCACGATAGGTCTCTAGAGCAGTATTAGGGCCACTCAAGCACAGATGACATGGTAGTGACAGCAACTTGTGCAGTTGTGAAGTTAAGGTCATGCCACATTGACTTTTGCAAACAATTCTCAGCCCAGCAGCCGGCATCCATCACCTGCTAACTTCACTGAGTGAAATGGTTTAAGTCAAATGGTGCATAATTCTCTCTCTGCAGCATAACCACAACACAACACAGTACTGAAAGGGAATGGATATTAATCCACATTGCAGCCCACTGAATGGGGGAAATCTGAGAATATAGTGACAATAACAATAGACTGAGAGGTCACCTTCCTAATGCCACTTTGATATTTGGTACTATGGGGGATATTTACTAAAATACAGTTTTTACACAGTGCAGAAACCCATAGCAAGCAATTCGTTCTTATCAGTCTAATGCAATCTAGACTACCAATTGGTTCCTATGAGTTACTGCAATGTACAAGTTTATACCCATTTTACTAACACTCATTATGTCCTGAAGGATATACATAAATGGGAACTTTTTAAACACGTTGCCCCTTAACAGATAAAAATGGCGATTTAAACTTCCATTACTTTTTTTGTTAAATGTACTTACTCATCAAAAAAATTCTTCATAATTATTTACAATTAGATTAATTTAGCTATAAACATTTTCTCATCTGTAAAATAGTTTTTGGGGTATATTTATCAAAGTTCAATTTTGGCAGATTTTGGGCTCTATTTACTACAATCCGCATATTGAATGCGGATTGTAGTGTGATATTACCGAGTGAATTCGCATTGCGAATTCAGGCAATATCACAGGGATTTACTATAAATCCCTTGCAGGGACAGAGCTTGCGATAAAGCTCTGTCCCTGCGGATCCCATCCGCACTCTAGTCGCGGTATTTTCGGAAAAAATACCGCGACTAAGAGCCCGCGCATGCGCCGACCGATCCACCGCTACTACCCCCCACCGACGCTAAGCCCCGCCCCCCAGCGCTAAGCCCCGCCCACGCGATAGCGGACCCCCGCAACCCCCCCCCCGCGACCCCCCCTCTTCATTACACTTACCTGCATCCTCCTGGCCTCCGGTGATCTTCACCGGGCTTCCCAATCAGGTGATCTCCCATACTGCACTGGGGCCCGATCACCTGATGACCGGGCCCCAGTGTACTATGGGAGACCAGCTGACCGGAGAGGAGCCATCACCGGAGGCCCGATCACCGGTCCCTGGATTCAGGTAAGGAAAAAAAAAATGTTTAATTTTTTTTTTCTTTTTTGTACAGCATTCAGCTTGCGGTCTGCTTAGACCACATAGCTGATTACTGGTACCGGCTCCCGCCTCTGCTCTCCCCGTTAGAGCAGAGTGGGAGCCCGGTAACCGGGGGAGACCCTGGATAACGCCACCTCCAGGTGGCGTTATTATCACAGGGCTTCCCCCGGTATTTTTTTACAATTTATTTTTAGTAACTTAGGTCGGATCACATTTCCCATTACAATTATGGGAAATGCGATCTGCTTTACTAAAAATAAGTGATACTGGGGGTTGGAGTAGAATTTTACTAATTCTACTCCAATTGCCCTGTAATAACTACAGGTGAAACTAAAATAATGTGAAAAGGGTGTGAAAACACCCTTTTTCACTTTATTTTTGTAAAAATAATGTTAATAAATAGAGCCCTATGTGTTTTTGATTTTGAATTCGATTTGCATTAGATTTTGAGCATCAGAAATTTGCTAAAGTTAAAATCGAATGTGAAATCGAATATAAAACCGATCGAATATTGTCTAAACATCGGTACTTTTACATAGCCCAACAAAGGATCCCCTGATTTACTAATATTCGATTTTTACTCTAACACCAAATCGAACAGAAAATTGAACTCAAAATCCCCCAAAATAATAGACCTGCTGTATGCTGGCGATTTTAGCATGAGCAGGTGCCAGTTACACAGAAACATGCACAGATCAGTGAGATCCGTGCATGCTTCTGTGTATAAAAAAAATCTGTTAAGTGTAAGATAAAAACAAACTACATGGGCTCCCTAAATGCATAACCAGCACCGGCCTTTTCTGAGACAGTCCTGGTTTTGGAAATACGGGGGACAAAATGAGTAGGGGGTCCCCCCATATTGTCCAAAACTAGCACTGGACACATTCTAGCAGGGGTGTAATGCCACAACCGGGGTACCCTTTCACAGTCTCTCCTGGCCCAAGCATTCACACCTGACCGCTAGTCAGCCCAGGCCAGAGAACCTGAGGAGTAGGGGATCTGCCAATAAAGGGGTTCCCCCTGTCCAGGGCACCCCAGGCCTGGGTTGATAGCCCGTGGCTACCGCTGGGCAGTAGGTGCCGGGTTGATTGTGTCAAATATTAGTCTTTTACCGTAGAACTAGAGGTCCCAGCAAGCCTCCCCCGCATGCTGCTACTTGGAAAACAAGCATACCAGCATGTGGGTCATTTTTTTCTTTTTCCTCTGGTGTCTCCCAACTGGGTGCGTCTTCCAAGCAGAAACAGCTGAATGCAAGCAATTTTTTTGTAAGTGGACATTTTTAGCTGGGTCGCTGAGGACTTTATAAAGCGATCCTGGGGCCCTGCATGCATCTATATGGCATGTGAAGCATTGTGTGAGTGCAGTGCAGAAAATGACGCTCGGCGCCTGTAGGACTATGGGTCTCATTCAGACCCGGTCATAAGCACCGATGTGCTTGCAACCGGGTCGATAGTTAGCCTTGCGCATGGGCAGCGGCCGCACTGCCCGTGCGCAAGCCCCGGAGCGAGAGAGAAACTCTCTCGCTCAGGAGCTCGCTACAAAAGGGGCGGCTGTCGATGTTGATCAACAGTTCGCCCGTTTTATTAGGCGGGCCAGGGGGGTGGTTTCCAAAATGGAGGCATTCCTTAAGGAACGCCTACCGTTTTGTGGGTGGCCGCACTGACATCATCAGTGATGTCAGTGGGGAGTTTCCTGCTCTTTCAGAGCAGGAAGTTCCCTGGGGTTTGCGGCTGCCAAGATCCAACCTTAGGGTCTCATCGCAAGCCCCGATGGTCGCGATGGTGTTCACCATCGCAACCATCAACCTGGTCAATCGTTAAGGTATGGGTGGTAACCAACAGCTTACCTAACGACCAGGAGGCCGCACTTCAAAAATGAAGCATCTGCCCTCATTCAGAACGAGCGCTCGCTTCTCGCGAGCACCTCTGAATGAGGGCCAATGTGTAATAGCATTAGGTTTGCAGTGTTAAACATACTCTACTGTAGAGCACAGTGCGTATTTCATTGTAGAACTCGCGCATGCGCAGTGGTGATTTTCAAAAGTGGCATCTAGTGGACGAACACTAGTATTACACTTGCCAGCAATTCCATACACCACACTAAAGCTCAATGCGCCACCCTGCACCACCCTACGACAGAATGCGCCGCTCTGCGACCAGGCGCAGTGCGACCAGGTTATCACACTATACGCCATAACGAGAAGAACACAGGAGGTGGTAATTTACAAAGACTTTATAAAGGCCGTTAAACATATACAGACTACTTATGGGTGAAGCGCTATACTAGTACCACTGATATATACATACACACGCATACTGTACTACATACTATATTAATATATGTAAAAAATTAAATTGGACAAGTTCTATGAAATGGCTGTAGTATTATGCTGACTGCAGAATAAGAAAGACATGGAACATTTCCTTTTTCACAATGAAGTTTAAATCCATATTGACCATGAAGGGGTCCTGCCCAAATCCACAAGTCTTGATGTTATTGGCAGCGAATGGGTTACCAGCCTTGATCGTTCCCCAGGTTTTCAATGATTCCCAGAAATCTCAGGAATGGGATTTAATCATCAGTGAACAGAACAACTGTACAATGGGGTCCTTGTCAGCACTAATGTGTTTCCCAAATGTAATGTGGAGAGACTGAGATGGGAACAGGATGTGTGGGGAACAGGTCCCAGGTCTAAGTATCCACTGCTATGTGCACTCATTTTATTTGGGTGTGTTCACAATGGTTGTGATGCAGGCCAACAAGAATAAATGATGTCCATACTATAACTTACCTGGGAGTGAAATGGTTAATAGATGTCAAATAATATATTTAGGGTGTGTTATTACATGATTACAGAGTTCACTTAATATACTAACAGTTATTTCTATAGTGCACACTCATTCCACATGCCTGTATAGAGAATGTTTGACCATTTGCATTAGTCCCTGCCCCAGTGGAGTTTACAATACGCACACGTTGATTTTTTTTGTCAGAATCCAATTATTTTACCAGTATGTTTATGGATTGTGGGAAGAAAGCAGAGTACCCAGAGGAAACCCATACAATAGGGGGGGACGGGACACACATATACAGACTCCACACAGTTAAAGCCTTGAGTGTTATCAAACCCAAGGCCTCAGTGTTGTGAGGCAGTAATGCTAACCACTACTACAACCGTGCTGCCCCCACCAACTGTATATGTCAGGCGTGTGATGCAGGCAGTGATGTGGTTGTAGGGTGCAGCTTACATGCAGCCATTTATGTACTGTACAATGTTTGGTATTAAATAAATAAATAAATGAGCTATAATCCTGACCATGGCACCATGGGGGTAAGCTTTAGCAGGTGCAGGGGATGCATTTGCTATGGAGCCCCAGAGGCTTAGGGGGCACAGATCAAGGTCGCACAGTTGTCTACCAAGTTCCCACAATTGCCTACTAAGCAACTGGGTCCTTTGCACATCATGAAAAAGGGATCTCACCTGTTTTCATTTAGGTGGCGGTCTCTGTCTCTCTCTCTCTCTCTCTCTCTCTCTCAATCTCTCCCTCTCTCACTAGGGGGTACATTTAATAGCGTTCAATTAGAGATTAATTTTTATGAATCTCTGAAATCTCCTTAGATTGAATTGAGGGCTCGATTCAGACCCGCTCGCTAGATGCATTCGCACGCAGCCAAAGTATGCAAATTCCTCGATCGCACGTCAAGGCATTAGCACACCCACTATGTCTTGGCGAATCATCACGGTGTGTATTTAGACACCCACCAGCCTATCCACTTTCCCACATCATCTCCAGGAAGTGTATGCACCAATCGGTAACATTGAGTACCATCGGAACCATACGCAGCACTTGTGGCTGACCATATCCTACCGCAAGCACTATGGACCTCATTCAGAGGCGGTCGTTAGTTGCAAGCGGTTGCACTGAATCAGGGCTGCCGCTTGCATCCTGAACGACCGCCTCCTTGTCTATCGCTAAGCTGTGGGTTAACACCCACAACTCTAGCGACCGACATGGGTGATGGTCGCGATGGTCAAGACCATCGCGACCATTGGGGCATATGATCAGACCCTAAGGTGGGGTCTGGGCACTCGTAAGCACCAGGGAACTTCCTGCTCTGAACCAGCAGGAAGCTCCCCACTGAAATCAGTAATGATGTCAGTGGGGCCGCTCCCAAACGGCAAGTATTCTGGCGGGAACTTCTCCATTTGGGCAGGCACGCCCCCTGTCCGCCTCCCAAATGGGGCGAGCTGTTACTCACCATCGACAGCTCGCCCTGTCTGCTGCGAGACCCCTAGTGACGCTGCATCTTAATTATGCACGCCTCTGAAACAGCGTTAAGATGCTCAGACACGCCTGCTTTCGCACCACCACACGCCCGTTTCCATCGACCATCCCCTGTCACCACCCATAAACGGCTTGTCCTGCCATTCATTCTAGCGAGCTGGCTATGCACAGCGAGTGAATGCTTCCCGATAACATGGACTAGTTTGCGCATGTGCACTGCGACTTATACACACGCGCAGGTTGTAAACAGAACAGCAACATCCCTTAGCAAATCTCAAATTTACTAATAATTAGGGGTGTGCACCGGCCACTTTTCGTGTTTTGTGTTTTGGTTTTGGATCTGGATCTTTCTTCGTGTTTTGGATCTGGATTGGTTTTGCCAAAACCACCCTTCCGTGTTTTGGGTTCTGGGTTTTGTGTTTTGGATCTGTATTTTTTTTTAAAAAGCATAAAAACAGCTAAAATCACAGAATTTGTAGGTTTTTCTGCTCCTATGCTATTATTAACCTCAATAACCTTAATTTCCACTCATTTCCAGTCTATTCTGAATACCTCACACCTCACAATAGTGTTTTTATGTCCAAAAGGTTGCACCGAGGTAGCTGGATGACTATGCTAAGCGACACGAGTGGGCAGCACAAACACGTGACCCATCTAGGCATGAAACTGCAGTGGCAGACAGGATGGCATTGAAAAACTAGGCCCCAAACTGTACATAATGCAAAGAAAAAAAAGAGGTGCAAGATGGAATTGTCCTTGGGCCCTCCCACCCACCCTTATGTTGTATAAACAGGACATGCACACTTTAACAAACCAATCATTTCAGCGCCAGGGTCTGCCACACAACTGTGGCTGAAATGATTGGTTCGTTTGGGCCCCCACAAAACAAGCTGGCAATTTATCTGTCCCTGCACAAACTGGCTCTACGGAGGCAAGATGTCATCCTCATCCTCCACATCCACCGATTCCTCACCCTCTTCAGTGTGTACATCCTCATCCTCACAGAGTATTAATTCGTCCCTGCAGGAACCACAGGTCCCTCTGTACGTTCTGGAGGCTGGTCTCCCTGGAAGAGTTGATAATTCATTTTATGAACATCATCTTCTCCACATTTTGTGGAAGCAACCTCCTACGCCTTTCGCTGACAAGGTTCCCGGCTGCACTAAACACTCTTTCGGAGTACACACTGGAGGGGGGGCAACTCAGGTAAAATAGAGCCAGTTTGTACAGGGACCTCCAAATTGCTTCTTTTTCCTGCCAGTACAGGTACGGACTGTCTGACATGCCTACTTGGATTCTGTCACTGATGTAATCCTTTAACAGACAGACGCACGCTTGTCGCTGCTGCTTTGAGGATTCAAGTGCGGCTACAGCCCACACAATTCACAAAGACAGAAAAAAAAAAAGAATATTTTTATTGTTTGTGGAGCACACTTTGAGGGTTACACCACCCTTTAACAGTCAGACGCACGCTTGTCGCTGCTGCTTTGAGGATGCAAGTGCGGCTACAGCCCACACAATTCACAAAGACAGAAAAAAGAAGAAGAATATTTTAATTGTTTGTGTAGCACACTTTGAGGGTGTCACCACCCTTTAACAGACAGACGCACGCTTGTCGCTGCTGCTTTAAGGATGCAGGTGCGGCTACAGCCCACACAATTCACAAAGACAGAAAAAAGAAGAATATTTTTATTGTTTGTGTAGCACACTTTGAGGGTGTCACCACCCTTTAACAGACAGACGCACGCTTGTCGCTGCTGCTTTGAGGATGCAAGTGCGGCTACATCGCACACAAGTCACAAACACATTAAAAAAATAGTTTTTTATTTTTTGGAGCACTTTGAGAGTTACACCACCCTTTAACAGACAGACGCACGCTTGTCGCTGCTGCTTTAAGGATGCAGGTGCGGCTACAGCCCACACATTTCACAAACACCGAAAAAAAAAGAACAATATTTTAATTGTTTCTGTAGAACACTTTGAGGTGTCACCACCCTTTAACAGACAGACGCACGCTTGTCGCTGCTGCTTTAAGGATGCAGGTGCAGCTACAGCCCACACAATTCACAAAGACAGAAAAAAGAAGAATATTTTTATTGTTTGTGTAGCACACTTTGAGGGTGTCACCACCCTTTAACAGACAGACGCACGCTTGTCGCTGCTGCTTTGAGGATGCAAGTGCGGCTACATCGCACACAAGTCACAAACACATTAAAAAAATAGTTTTTTATTTTTTGGAGCACTTTGAGAGTTACACCACCCTTTAACAGACAGACGCACGCTTGTCGCTGCTGCTTTAAGGATGCAGGTGCGGCTACAGCCCACACAATTCACAAAGACCGAAAAAAAAAGAACAATATTTTAATTGTTTCTGTAGAACACTTTGAGGTGTCACCACCCTTTAACAGACAGACGCACGCTTGTCGCTGCTGCTTTAAGGATGCAGGTGCGGCTACAGCCCACACAATTCACAAAGACAGAAAAAAGAAGAATATTTTTATTGTTTGTGTAGCACACTTTGAGGGTGTCACCACCCTTTAACAGACAGACGCACGCTTGTCGCTGCTGCTTTGAGGATGCAAGTGCGGCTACATCGCACACAAGTCACAAACACATTAAAAAAATAGTTTTTTATTTTTTGGAGCACTTTGAGAGTTACACCACCCTTTAACAGACAGACGCACGCTTGTCGCTGCTGCTTTAAGGATGCAGGTGCGGCTACAGCCCACACATTTCACAAAGACCGAAAAAAAAAGAACAATATTTTAATTGTTTCTGTAGAACACTTTGAGGTGTCACCACCCTTTAACAGACAGACGCACGCTTGTCGCTGCTGCTTTAAGGATGCAGGTGCGGCTACAGCCCACACAATTCACATAGACAGAAAAAAAAAGAAGAATATTTTTATTGTTTGTGTAGCACACTGTGAGGGTGTCACCACCCTTTAACAGACAGATGCACGCTTGTCGCTGCTGCTTTAAGGATGCAGGTGCGGCTACAGCCCACACAATTCACAAAGACAGAAAAAAAAAAGAACAATATTTTAATTGTTTGTGTAGCACACTTTGAGGGTTCACCACCCTTTAACAGACAGACGCACGCTTGTCGCTGCTGCTTTAAGGATGCAGGTGCGGCTACAGCCCACACAATTCACAAAGACAGAAAAAAGAAGAAGAATATTTTTATTGTTTGTGTAGCACACTTCGAGGGTGTCACCACCCTTTAACATACAGACGCACGCTTGTCGCTGCTGCTTTAAAGATGCAAGTGCGGCTACATCGCACACAAGTCACAAACACATTAAAAAAATAGTTTTTTATTTTTTGGAGCACTTTGAGAGTTACACCACCCTTTAACAGACAGACGCACGCTTGTCGCTGCTGCTTTAAGGATGCAGGTGCGGCTACAGCCCACACATTTCACAAAGACCGAAAAAAAAAGAACAATATTTTAATTGTTTGTGTAGCACACTGTGAGGGTGTCACCACCCTTTAACAGACAGACGCACGCTTGTCGCTGCTGCTTTATGGATGCAGGTGCGGCTACAGCCCACACAATTCACAAAGACAGAAAAAAAAAGAACAATATTTTAATTGTTTGTGTAGCACACTTTGAGGGTGTCACCACCCTTTAACAGACAGACGCACGCTTGTCGCTGCTGCTTTGAGGATGCAGGTGGAATCTAGACGGGATTTGGAACCGAGGACACACTACCTCCATCAATTGTCTAAATCCCACTGCACTAATGTCGGATACCGGACGCACGTCTAACACCAACATAGCAGTCAAGGCCTCAGTTATACGTTTTGCTTCAGGATGACTGCTGTCGTACTTCATCCTCATCGCTAGGGACTGTTGGAGGGTCAATTGTTTAGTAAAAGTAGTGATGTTCCTACTTCCTCTCTGGGATGATGAACAACTCCCAGCAGCAGCAACAGCACTAGGAGGAAGTGGTTCTTGATCTTTCCCTATTTTATTTTTATCGGAGAAAGTTTGGTCCTCCATTTATGTTATATTGATATATATACGTGCGGCTAAAGCGCACACAAACACAGAAAATATTTTTTTATTTTTGCTGGAGAGTAGTGCACTTTGTGGGTTACACCACCCTTTAAGAAATGAGCCAGCCGGCTCTTTACTTATGGGACACAGGCGCACGCTTGGCGCTGCTCCTTTGTTGATGCACGTGCAGCCACAGTGCACACAAGTCACAAACACAGAAAATATATATTTTTTTGGTTTGGAGTGTACTTTGGGGGTTACAAAACCCTTTAACGGTCAAGCCAGCCGGCCCTTTACTTATGACACAGGCGCACGCTTGGCACTACTTTGTTGATGCACGTGCGGCTACTGCGCACACAATTCACAAACACAGAAAATAATTTTTTTTTTGGTTTGGACTGGAGTGTACTTTCGGGGGTTACAGAACCCTTAACGGTCAAGCCAGCCGGCCCTTTACTTATGACACAGGCGCACGCTTGGCACTACTTTGTTGATGCACGTGCGGCTACTGCGCACACAATTCACAAACACAGAAAATAATTTTTTTTTTGGTTTGGACTGGAGTGTACTTTCGGGGGTTACAGCACCCTTAACGGTCAAGCCAGCCGGCCCTTTACTTATGACACAGGCGCACGCTTGGCACTACTTTGTTGATGCACGTGCGGCTACTGCGCACACAATTCACAAACACAGAAAATAATTTTTTTTTTGGTTTGGACTGGAGTGTACTTTCGGGGGTTACAGCACCCTTAACGGTCAAGCCAGCCGGCCCTTTACTTATGACACAGGCGCACGCTTGGCACTACTTTGTTGATGCATATGCGGCTACTGCGCACACAATTCACAAACACAGAAAATAATTTTTTTTTGGGTTTGGACTGGAGTGTACTTTCGGGGGTTACAGCACCCTTAACGGTCAAGCCAGCCGGCCCTTTACTTATGACACAGGCGCACGCTTGGCACTACTTTGTTGATGCACGTGCGGCTACTGCGCACACAATTCACAAACACAGAAAATAATTTTTTTTTTGGTTTGGACTGGAGTGTACTTTCGGGGGTTACAGCACCCTTAACGGTCAAGCCAGCCGGCCCTTTACTTATGACACAGGCGCACGCTTGGCACTACTTTGTTGATGCACGTGCGGCTACTGCGCACACAATTCACAAACACAGAAAATAATTTTTTTTTTGGTTTGGACTGGAGTGTACTTTCGGGGGTTAAAGCACCCTTAACGGTCAAGCCAGCCAGCCCTTTACTTATGACACAGGCGCACGCTTGGCACTACTTTGTTGATGCACGTGCGGCTACTGCGCACACAATTCACAAACACAGAAAATATATTATTTTTTTAGCACTTGGGGGGAGCACCCCTGATGGACAGAGCACCCCCTGGACAACACTTCAGCACCCCTTTAGGACTGGGACACTGCACAGGACTTTGGAGTGGACACAGCCCCTATGGAGAACTGACTGCACAACACAGTCCAGCCAGCCCCTATGGACTTTGAAGTAGTGGACACAGCCCCTATTAACAACAGCAGCACAGCACAACACAGCCAGCCCCTATGGACTTTGAAGTAGTGGACAACAGCAGCACTACACTACACTACACTACACAGCCCTAACTCCCACCCTCCCTCTTCACTGTCCACAGCCGAGTGAGAAAATGGCGCCGACGTGTGTACCTTATATAGGATCCAAAACCCGCGAGACTCGGAAGGCGGGAAGATGACGTTTTGCCTCGATTTCAGATCCGAGTCAGGCGGGAAAAGTCGAGCCTGACTCGGATCGGACTCGGATCGGGGGGGCTCGGGGGGGTTCGGATTTCAGAAATCCGAACCCGCTCACCCCTACTAATAATGGATTTTGCTTTCAATTGTCAACTCAAATTCGAATTTGTTTCAGTTTAAGAAGGGATTTTCTTTTCGATTTTGCATGTTCATGTGCAAATCGAACAGCAAATCTCACTCCAAAACGAACTTCTAAGCCCCAAATGAATAGAACAGCTTCATGCTTTCATTTTCAGCTTGAGCAGTTCGATTTGACACAGATACATGCATACATCAGTGAGATGCCTGCATCTATCTTTTTTTTTAACATTAACACTTAACAAGCTTTTTACAGTAAGATACATGCATGCATCTCACTGATGTATGCATGTATCTGTGTGAAATCGAACTGCTCATGCTGAAAACGAAAGCATGAAGCTCTTCTATTCATTTGGGGATTTGCAGTTCGATTTTGAGTTTGTTTTTTATTCGATTTGCAAATTGAATGTTAGTAAATTAAGGGATCCTATAGTCCTCTATAGCACAGGTTCTCAAACTCGGTCCTCAGGACCCCAAACAGTACATGTTTTGCAGGTCTCCTCACATAATTACTAGTGAAACAGTTAGCTGCACCTGTGGATCTTTTAAAACGTGTCAGTGAGTAATGAATACACCTGTGCACCTGCTGGGTGACCTGGAAAAAGTGAACTGTGTGGGGTCCTGAGGACCGAGTTTGAGAACCATTGCTCTATAGGAAAACATTGATGTTTTTCAGAAATTCGATTTCATTTGAAATTCATATTTCTGTTCGATTTGGGCTTTATTAAGTCCCTTCATAAAAAATCAAACCAAAATCGTACAGGAAACAAAATCAAACCTTTGTAAATATACCCCTAGAGCTCCACACTGATATGATCCATCTCACATGTTCAAGTTTCACCCCCACAGGCACAAGTAATCAGTGAGCCCAGCACTGTTGGAGACTAGGGGGTAAATTTACTAACAATTGAGATAGGTCAAGATGACCATCAGGGCCGCAACTAGGGGGGTCAAGAGGTGCACGTGCACCGGGTGCCGGATTGCAGGGGGTGAAAAAAGCTGACTGGAGGTGGCTTGGGGGCTGCAGATTCAGAAAATGGCCATCCAAAAATGGCCACCGCCAAAGAGGAGACAAATGCTAGAGGTCCTTACTGGCCCTCTAGTGTTTGTCTCCTCCTTGGCGGCAGCCATTTTTGGATGGCCGTTTTCAGCAGGTTCCATGTGGACTAGCCGTCTGCATGGACTCTGCTGAAAACGGCCATACAAAAATGGCCGCCGCCTAGGAGGAGACAGATGCTAGAGGTCCTACTGGTCCTCTAGTGTCTGTTAGGCCAGTGCAATGCACACAGCATTCCCGGCTCCGGGAACATTGGTGCTGCCGGGAGAAGATGCTGAAAGCTGCATCTTCTCCCGTGAAATCCCCTGGCAACGAGCATAAACCCCCCTGGCAATGAGCATAAACCCCCCTGGCAGCGAGCATGAAACCCCATGGCAACAAGCATAAACCCCCTGGCAACGAGCATGTAACCCCATGGCAACGAGCATAAACCCCATGGCAACGAGCATGGAAATGGTAATGAGCATAAAACCCTTGACAATGAGCAGGTAATTTTAAAGTAATTAGAAGCCTTACTGTGGGGTATAAAATGGTGTCTGGCAAATATGTAAGTGGCACTTTGGTAGTAGGCATTACAGTGTGTGGCATAAATGTGTAATGGGCGTTATGGTGTGTGGAATAATGTAAGTCACTATAAAAGGGACGTCTGACTAGTGCACTGCTTTATGGAGGAGCAAGGACAAACTCCAGGTACGGGAAGGGAGGGGGCGCAAAATTGTTGCCTTGCACCGGGTGACAGATATCCTAGTTTTGGCCCTGTGACCATCTCGGCTGATTTATTCATTTTTTCCCTGCTTGCAAATTTACTAAAGGCAAAGTCGGGTGAGTTAGAGAGAGATTTCTCTCATCTCACTCGGAAAACTCGGGTGAGATAGCAATCTCGAATCAAATCACCATCGGGCCAAATCGGAAGTACTTTTCACCTAAAACTTACATCTCTCAAATTTACCAAAAATCGGGATGACAAACTCGGGTGAGATAGGAGCAAACTCGCTGTCAAAATCACTTTTCAAACTCTCAACCCCCTGAGCTGGTAGATGGTCAGAAACATACACAAATCATTGTGATTTGTGTATGTTTCTTTATGTAAATGTTTAAAATAGGGATAATATTTAAAAAAAATGACGTGAGGTTCCCCCCCAAAAGACTAACCAGCCCCGGGCTTGCCAGCCTGTCCTGGTTCTTAATTTACAGGGAAAAAAATGTGTAGGGTTCCACTGTAAATTACAAACCAGCAACAGGCAGCAGGGACAGAGCTGGTTTTAAATATATGGAGAAAAAAAATTGACGTGAGGTCCCCCGTATATTTAAAACCAGCCCTGGACCCTTTCTAACGGTGGACTGATGCCACAGCCAGGGGTGCCCTTTCACCGGGCCCCCCTGCCGCAGCATCAGCCCTGACCGTTAGTCAGCCCAGGCCAGGGATCCCTGGGGATTTGGTGACCCCCCCAATAAAGGGGTCACCCTCTCCAGGGCACCCCTGGCCTAGGCTGATAGCCCGGTGCTATCCCCGCCACCCCTGGGTAGTGGCTGGCGGGTTGATAGTATTAGGTGTAGTGTAAAAATTTGAATTTTCATCATTGTCTTTACAGTTTAACTACAGGTCCCAGCAAGCCTCCCCCGCATGCTGGTATTTGGAGAACCACAACTACCAGCATGCGGGGCATTAAGGGCCCACCGGTACCTGTAATTCACCTGTAAAGAAATGGTTAATAAAACACACAACACACAGTGAAAATAAAGCTTTATTGCATCCATAAACACACTTACACATACTCACCTGTTTCCAGATGTTCATGTCCCCTTGTCAACGTAAAGTATCCCATCGAATTACCTGTAAAAAAAGATCCAATACTCACCTTTATGTCCCTCGATGTTCTCTGCAGGAATCCAATACGTGGGCCGGATACAGTGTAACAACATACTTCTGCATGCTGATACACTGCGCTAATGTCTGCTCATGCTTACGAGTTCACTTCAGTCCCAGGCCGCCGGCCAATCAGCGGCGGCTAACAGTAGCCGCTCATTGGCTGGGACCCACATGGGCTTAGCCAATGAGCGGCTCCTCCACGTGGGTCCCAGCCAATGAGCGCCCGCTAATGTTAGCCGCCGCTGATTGGCCGGCGGCCCGGGACTGAAGTGAACTCTTTCCCACGAGCAGACATTAGCGCAGTGTATCAGCATGCAGAAGTATGTTGTTACACTGTATCCGGCCCACGTATTTGATTTCTGTGGAGAACATCGAGGGACATAAAGGTGAGTATTGGATCTTGTTTTACTGGTAATTTGATGGGATACTTTACGTTGACAAGGGGACATTTACATCTGGAAACAGGTGAGTATGTGTAAGTGTGTTTATGGATGCATTAAAGCTTTATTTTCACAGTGTGTTGTGTGTTTTATTAACCATTTCTTCACAGGTGAACTACAGCTACCAGTGGACCCTTAATGCCCCGCATTCTGGTACCTGTAGTTCTCCAAGTACCAGCATGCGGGGGAGGCTTGCTGGGACTTGTAGTTCCACTGTAAAGACAATGATGAAAAATCTAAATTTTACACTACACCATACTATATCAACCCACCACCCACCAACCAGGGGTGGCGGAGATAGCCCAGGGCTATCAGTCTAGGCCAGGGGTGCCCTGGAGAAGGTGACCCCTTTATTGGGGGGGTCACCAACTCTCCAGGGATCCCTGGCCTGGGCTGACTAACGGTCAGGGCTGATGCTGCGGCTGGGGGCCCCGGTGATGGCTGTGGCATCAGTCCCCCTTTAGAAAGGGTCCAGGGCTGGTTTTAAATATATGGGGGACCTCACATCATTTTTTTTCTCCGTATATTTAAAATCAGCTCTGTCCCTGCTGCCTTGTGCTGGTTCTTAAATTACAGTGGATACCTATGCATTTTTTTCCCTGTAATGTTAAGAACCAGGACAGGCTGGCAAGCCCGAGGCTGGTTAGTGTTTTGGGGGGGGGGGGGAACCTCACATAATTTTTATCACCTGTTGATACATTTGATAAAATAAAAGGGATTAAGGACCTCTTTCAGAGTCGGTCGTTGCGGCCGCATGGTCATACGCCACCGATGTTCGCTAAACTGCTCATGCGTAAAGTTTGCAATGCGCGTGCGCAAACTAGCTGCTATGATCAGAAATTTCTCTTTCCTTGAACACAGTCAGGTCAGTAGTTTGAGTGACAGAATGAGGCGTTTGTGGGTGGTAACAGGGGGAGGTGTTTGAAAACGGAGGAATGGAGATCCGAACGCAGGCGTGCCTAATTATGCGAACGGCGTTTTATGGGAGTGCATAATTAACAAAGTAGTGTTATGGCACACGTGACATGGGTGGTTTGTACACTGACCTGATCGTAGTGCTTAAGAGAGGGTATGGTCAACCTTAAGCTCTACGACCAGTTCCGATGGTTACCGATGGTCTCGATTAATCCTTATATCGTCAGAGATGACGTGTAATGCGTACGAGAAGGGGCGTATTTTTTGTCTTACGGCCGCATCCTCCCCTTGGTTGGCCAGCTAACGATCCGATCTTAAGGACGCAACTTGCGAGTGCATCATTTGCATATCCGACCCCTTTTCCTTTACGACCGTGCGGCCGCAACGACCGACTCTGAATGAGATCCTAAGTCACCCAAATTTTGTCGAGTTCCAGCGAGATAAATCACTTTGAAAATCTGGACCATCTCGAATCCTAGTAAATGTACCCCTAGTCTTCTCATTATTACAGCCTTTGTAAAGTGAGCTGGAGGACAGAGATTAAGCTCTGAGATTAGTGGGCATATCCAATTAGGTGCGAGTTTAGAAAAAATCTCACACCTGCGGGTTTTTTCCCACAGGTGCAAGATTTTTGGTATCCAATTTGGTGCAGGGTTTTGATTTAATTGAGTGCCACCAGAGCAGGTCCAATTTTTCCTAAAATCCATACAAGTAAAAAGTGTCTGCACAGTCCCTAATGACTAATTAAGCAAGTGGAAGTTTCCAATTATAGTAGCTTAATTAGTCATTAATTACTCACATTCTACAGTGCTGTCCTCCTCCTTCATCTTTTCTCCAGCGTTGCAGACAGCTTCCTTGGACCATCAGGCCACACGACCCTTCACCCCACTACCCCTAACCCTGTTCCACACTACCACCTTGCACCCACTCTCCACACACACTGCACTACACCTAAACCTGCTCTCGCTGTCTTCACACACTACACTACCCCTAACCCTGTTCTCACTATCCGCAAACACTAGACTACCCCTTACCCTGCTCCTGCTGCCCGCACACAGCCTTGGCAGTCTTACGCAGTGGTTAAAAATTCCCCTCCTGTGGGATTTTATCTGCAAAAATCCCCGCCAAAACCAAGTTTTTTAAATTGGATACCACGGGTATTGGGAACGCGCATAGCTGTGGTGATCCAAAACTGGTTGAGAGGTCTGTGTAATTTTTTGCGGGTAAAACCTTGCGGCCAATTGGATATGCCCCAAAGAAAAGCAGTTGGCCTGATTCATAGAGGGACGCACTGGAGGTTATGTATGCAGATCACGCCATCACACATGTGTTTAAGCCGCATAGCGTGTGTGCATCGATCGCATTGTGATTGCAGATGCACAGAGAAATCCATTGCAAAGTGAGTGACAGGTTGTCAGCATTTGGGGGTGGTAACAGGGAAGTGGTCAATAAAGTGCAGGCGTGTCTGACCGTTTAAACGATGTTACATGGGTGTGCATAAATTAGCCCTTGTGATCTCCTACGCAGCATGAGCGCCCTCTGCATGTCAGGAGAGCTGCCGAGTCTGTGGCTGGTCAGGCCTCCCGCAAGAGCAAGATGGGCGCTCGATGTGCGTCGATGTTACTGGTATTTACGCAGGTAGACAACATTGTACGCACATGAGAAGGCAGCGGTGGGCGTCCTTATGCTCAGTGCAGCTGTGATCGCATTAGGGTCCTTCTCTGAATCAGGCTCAGTGTGCGGAAATGAAATAGATCTTCACACAGATTAGGAAGTATCAGGTAAGAACTGGTTGTTCACTGCCCCATACTTGCCAACTCTCCCTCATCGTCAGGGACAATTAGTAGCAAGCTTCCCGACTCCCTGTAGAGTCTAGTAATCTCCCTGATTATGTAGTTGTTATATACTTGGGGTAATAAAAATCAGAGATATATACATTCAAATGGTATAATCAGTGCCATTTCCCTGCATTGGTTATAGGGCACAATGATCCCTATGGCTACAAGTATTTTCATATAAGGTTTCTCTTGGCCACTTTATGGAAACCATGTAAAACACAAATCATAAACAAGCCCTGAAGAGTATCAGTGTGTGTTCATCAACAAGTAGATCTTACTAACTGCTTTGGGGCTCATTTACATTTGCATGCAAGTCAGTTTTTTGACACGCCTCTCAAACTCAGCAGTGCACATCCACTTTACCGCTGCACTCATAGGTTGCTTTCACAATCTCCCTGAAATGCTTTTCCAAAGTAGGTAAGTATGAAATGCAATCTTCTCAGCCCCGATGGTCCGCAGGGCTGCTGCGTAAGATTCAAATGCTGCCAATAGGGATGGAGCACTTGAAGCATCATCATCGGCAAATAAGGAGATAACATAAGAAGTCAATGGGATATAATCAGGTCTGCAGAGAGCTGGGCCCCAAACCTTAGATAAAAATAGAAAAATAAGTATTTGCAGCACCACGAGGCGCTGTGCACTGAATAGGGGGGTGCTGTGAGACCCTCAGCCAGGGACAAATCCAGGGAGGGCATGATCAGTGTTATTGCTCCCCCCGCCAACTCTCTCGACCTGGCAAAGGAGTCTGCTGCTGCTCAGCGACATTGCAGTACGCTAGTTTACATAATGTAAACTGGGATACTGTAATGTGGCACAATGTGAACTGGAGACACTATAGTGTGGCATAATATGAAGTGGGACACTGTAATGTGGTATAATCTGAACTGAAGGGTATGCTAATGTGGCACAATAATAACTAGAGGCACTATAGCATTGTGTAATATGAACAGGGGACACTGTTATGTTACATAATATGAACTGAGGCATTGTAATATTGCACAGTATAAACTGGAGGTACTACAGCATGATATAATGTGAACTGGGGGAAAACAATGTTACATAATTTGAACTGGAGGCATTACAATGTGGCATAACTTGAACTACAGGCACTAAAATTTAGCATAATATGAACTGCAGACACCGTGTTGCATAATGTGAACTGGGAACACTGTGTGGCATAATGTTAATTGACAGCACTACAATGTGAGCAAATTGTGAACTGAGGGCACTACAATGTGGTATATATGAACTGTGGGCACTGTGTGTTATAATGTTAACTAGGGCACCAGTAGAGGCGTCACTAGTGTTGGTGACATCCGGTTCTGTAACACATGGGGGTCCGTACACATACAGGGCTGGACTGGGATTAAAAATAGGCCCTGGCATTTAAAGCACATAATGGCCCACTTTGGGTCAGCATCTGGCTCCTGGCATAGAATCCTCTCCTTACTATTCTTGATTCCTCCCACTTAGTGTTCACTGTAGGATTTTTCTAGGGCAGGGGTGCTGAACACAGAGGAAGACATATCTGTGCACACCAAAGCAGAGCTGTACCTTAACATTTTGGTGCCCTGTGTACATAAAGAGCAATGGTGTTGCCACCCACAACCGAAGCAGGGAGATTAAAAAAAATAGGTGTGGTCTTGCTGGAAGGGGCGTGACCAACCAATAGTACCCCCAATTCAAATGATGCCACACATTAGTGCCCCTTTGTCACATTATGCCACACAGTAGTGTCCCTTTTATCACATTATACCACACAATAGTGTCTCTTTGTTACATTACACCACACAGTTGTATCCCTTTGTCACATTACACTGCACAGTAGTGTCCCTTCATCAAATTACACCAAACAGTAGTGTCCTTTTGTCACATTATGCTACACAGTAGTGCCCCTTTCTCATGTTACACCACACAGTATTGCCCCTTACATATTATGCCACACTGTAGTAATGCACCTTATAACATTTGGCCACACAGTAACATTCCTTACACATTATGTCATCCCCCCAGTGTCCCTCCAGCAGCTTCTTACCTCTGCTCCTCCTGTGTACGTACAGCAGTGCCCTGTGTGCAATCAGCTGCAGAAGGTGAATTTGGTGTCGGGTGGCCAGCACACTGGCATGCAGCCGTTACTGTAAGGGATCTATCCGCAACCCCACAGCCATGGATAGACATGGATAGACCAAATTGCTCAACATTCCAAACTCCAAATGGGGGTAGGGGATAACTTTGTATATACAGCGATGCTGGTATTTCAAATCTGGTGCCAGTCGCGGACCAATCGGAGCTCGCGGACCAGCAGCCGCTGCTGATTGGCGCCCTGTTAAATGGGAATACATTAGAAGTCTCCATGACTCTATAAGGTATGCTATATAGCTACTTACTTTTGTTGTTTGATTTCTTTATTGTATATTTTAAATGAAATAAAGGGAGAGTGGTGACAGAGTAGTGTTACAGGTATGTACGCTATTTCTGGCTCTCACGAGGGGCAGGGTGTAGGGATGTTGTGATTATATGTGCTGCTTGTGTTGTGCACAGCTTAATATCTGCCTGCCTTGCAGTATGTGAGAATTGGGAGTGTAAAAGAGGAGCTTCAGACATTGGTTAAACTCACTGCATAATCCAAACTCCAAATCCGCTGCTGATTGGCTGTCGGAGCCAGATTAAAAATGACGGCAGTTCTGTCTCTTAAAGGCTGCCGGTGCTATTGACGGTCCGGCACCGAACTGCCAACACTGCTGCCACCCAGACAGGGGCGGGCAGACATGATTACAGCTGGGAAGCTGCACATTTCTTGTGCGCCTCCCAGCGTCTCCTCTCACCTCCCTCTCTCTTTCCAGTTCTCCTTAATGCAATTCGGATGGTGGGTGGGGTTTTACTCCCTCGGCATAACTGGTCGGACCTGCCCATCTAGCCATCAGCCCTTCTGGCATTTGCCAGAACTGCCAGATGGGCAGTCCGGCCCTGTGCACACACACACACACACACACACACACACACACACACACACACATACAAACAAACAAACAAACAAACAAACACATACATACATACATACATAAATATATACTAACACACATACAGTATGTACACATCCATACATGTCATACATATATATATACACACACACATATCACACATATATTACAAACAAACTTATCTTGCAGTAGATCTGGGGGAGTGGGGACAGGACCTGGTAGGCTGGCATCACCATGTAATTAAGCCCCTCCCCCTCACAGCAAAATGCCTCAAATCTCAGGACAATCGGAAGGGACGGGGCCAAATGACGCGATTCTAATGGCATTGCGTCATATTGGCCCTGCCTCATCCATATTGACCCGTGAATCATGGCAATTTGCAGCGAGGGGGCAGGGCTTAAGAATGTGGTGGGTGTTGCGCTGCACTGTAGTCTGGCAGAGGGGGCTTTGTGGGCATGAGTGTGTGTTTTTTTGTGTCACCCCCTTGGAGTGTGACACCTGGTGTGGCCCACACCCCGCTACTGATGCCACTGGGCACCAGAAGGGGGCAAAAAATTAACTAGGGCACTACTGCAGTATGTGTCTTAAAATTAACTAGAGCACTATTATGGAGCATAACATGAACTAGGTCACTACTATGGTTCACAAAATGAACTAGAGCACCACTATTAGGCATAAAATTAACTAGGGCACTACTATATATAAAATAGACAACTGCTGTTGGAGATAGCTGTCTCTCTAGAAGAATTGTGAGTGTTTATTTTATATCCTGACGAAAGATGTATAATAACATCTGAAACATTGATTTGCACAAAATTGTGGCTGTGATTATTTATTGAAAATCCGAGGAGTACCGCCAGTGTTTGCATAATATATATATAAATATATATATATAATATATATATATATATATATATATATATATATATATATATATTATATAAATATGTGTGTGTAAAAAAAAAAGCAGAGGAAAGGCGCACTCTATTGTATAGTATGAATTACATTTTACTTAAATACATGCTCACATACATCAAGATTTACTGCAGTCAGCCTCACGGTTGTTCCCTGGATCCTTCGGACAGCCCCCAAAACTCAATCCCGCTGAATGTAGATAGCGGTGACCAAACTTGGCCGCCTGCTCACTGGACCCAGCTAGCACCATCAGTGCATCCACAGTGTCCACCAAACCACACCCAGCAAGTTTTGTCACATGGACTTTGTCAGGGGGATATATATATACATTAGGGATGTGCGCCGGACCATTTTTGCCGGATTTGGATTTGGATTTGGTTCTAATTCGTCGTCCGGCTTTGGATTTGGATTTGGATTTGCCAAACTGCGGTGACTGGCTTTGGATTTGGATTTGGATTTGGATTTTTTTACAAAAATTGACAAAAAAAGCTAAAATCACATAAATTGGTCTTTTTTTTCTTCCTAGAGTATTATTAACCTCAATAACATTAATTTCCAGTCAATTTAGACCATATCACAGCTTATAATATTGTTTTCAACATTATTGGCCAAAGGTTGCAGTGAGCTGACTGGTTACTAAGCGACAAAGCAGCGGCACAACGACACAGACACCACAGTATAAAGCACATCTATGACACATTGCCACACAGCAGTGGCAGAAATGAAAAGTAGTGCACCCACCCAGTGGGGTACGGCCAGCAGAGTCACAGTACTTGTTTACAAAGTGGGCTACGGCCCTAGGAGTCAATGTGCACAATCTTATTAGCTTTACACCGCACATAGGGCCTGATTCACATTACACCATAAAGTAGTGTCTCTTATTTATGTTACGACACACAGTAGTGCCCCTTTTACACAATGCCCACAGTAGTGACCCTTTTACACAATGCCCACAGTAGCGGTGTCCCTTACACAATGTCCCCCAGCAGTGGTGTCCCCTATGCAGTCCCCTTAGTAGTAGGGTCCACTATGCAGTGCCCCCAGTAGAATGCCCCCCAGTAGTATGCCCCCCAGTAGCAGGCCCCCCCCAGTAGTATGCACCCCATTAGCAGGCCCCCCCAGTAGTATGCCCCCCATTAGCATGCCACCCAGTAGTATGCCCCCCCAGTAGTATGGCTCCCCCAGTAGTAGGCTGCCCCAGTAGCAGGCCCCCCCAGTAGTAGGCTGCCCCAGTAGTAGCCCCCCTGTAGTATGGGCCCCTGTAGTAGGCTGCCCCAGTAGCAGCCCCCCCCAGTAGTAGTAAGCCCCCCCAGTAGTATGCCCCCCCCCAGTAGCAGGCCCCCCAGTAGCAGACCCCCCCCAGTAGTATAGCCCCCCCAGTAGCAGGCCCCTCTGTAGTATGGCCCCCCCAGTAGTATAGCCCCGCCCAGTAGCAGACCCCCCCCCAGTAGTGCAGACCCCCCCAGTAGTATAGCCCCCCCCAGTAGCAGGCCCCTCTGTAGTATGGCCCCCCAATAGTGCAGATCCCCCCCAGTAGTATGGCCCCCCCAGTAGCAGTCCCCCCCCCAGTAGTATAGCCCCCCCCAGTAGCAGGCCCCTCTGTAGTATGGCCCCCCCAGTAGTATTGCCCCCCCCAGTAGCAGACCCCCCCAGTAGTGCAGACCCCCCCCCAGTAGTATAGCCCCCCCAGTAGCAGGCCCCACTGTAGTATGGCCCCCCCAGTAGTATAGCCCCCCCCAGTAGCAGACCCCCCCAGTAGTGCAGACCCCCCCCCAGTAGCGCCCCCGGACCTTTGACAAGTAAAAAAATAAAAAAAATAAAACTTACCTGATTCCCCGCTCCCGCGCCGTCCGCTCTGTCACACGCTGAGGAGGGAGCCGGAAGACGGAGCTCATGTGTGAGCTCCAGCCGGCTCCCTCCGTGCAGCAGCCAATGAGAGTCTGTGTGACTCTCATTGGCTGCTGTAACAAACACACAGCTGCCGCTGTCGATTGTGTGTCTGTGTCTGTGTAGGGCAGAGCGCTATCACTGCGCTCTGCCCTACACGCGAGGAGACCTGATGTCGGATTCTCTAGTGAGAATCCGACATCAGGCGGCCGCCGTTGGGCCCCGAACGGGGATCCGAGTCAGGCGGTGAACACCCGAACAGGGTTCGGGTGGACTCGGATCCCCAATGTTCGGAGCGGTTCGGATTCCACAGAATCCAAACCGCTCATCTCTAATATACATATACATATAATATATCTTGTCAGTACCTGGAGATCAGCTGCACTGCAGCAGCCAGCATCACGTGTTGCTGGCAATCTGACAAGTTTCCAGTGCTCTGTTGCCCCGACCAGCAGCAAGCAGACTGATCAAGTCTGACACCTCAGTCCACAGTTGGGTAGGCGGGCAGCGGAAGCACTCACAAACGAAGCTAACTGGAACTAAAGGAGAAGGAGTGCCGGGTGATCTTTATTCTTGGTGCTGACCGGTGGGCTGGCACTTGTGACGTTGCACGTCGTGACATTACGTGGCTCAGAGAAACAATGTGTATTCTGCGCAGGGAGGCCTAGTGAAGCCCTCCTCTGAGCAGCAGTTTGTCATTATGCCAGCCCAATATTTGATCCACCACATGGGAGGGGGGAGGCAATGTTGCGGTCCGTGGTTGGGGGGAGGCTGATTCAGATGGTAAAGAGGGTCTCTTAATTTTTTCTCCCAGCCTCAGAGAGCCGCCCCTAATGTCCCGGCACCCATAAGCCCATAGGCAGCTGCCTAATAGAAAAGCCGGCTCTGCCTCCCAGTATTTGTATGGGTTCCTCCAATGCTCAAAAAACATACTGGTAGGTAAATTGGCTTCTGACAAAAGATAACCATAGGGCAGTGGTTCACAAACTTTTTTGAATCACGGTGCCCTAGTGCATCAGCATTCTTTTCACGGCACCCCTAAGCCAAAAATTAGTGAAGTAGTAAAGTGAAGTAAATTGTGCTTACCTGTCATCCTTAGGGTCAGTTATGTGGTGGTGGACAGGTTTGTGCTTCTGTTTGTGCACATATTTACATTACATTGACCATAAAGAATTTGATTTGGTGCTGGTGGACCAACTTGAGTCACCCCTGCAAGTGTCCCGAGGCACCCCAGGATGCCGGGACGCACAGTTTGGGAACCACTGTCCGAGTGTGTATTTGTGTCCATTTCATAGGGAATATAGATTGTAGAATATTAGCTCCGCTTGGGCAGAGAATAGTGTAAATGACTAAAATATTCTCTGAAATAAATAAATAAATACAAAAAGAGTATGATGTGAGCTCTGAGGAGGATAAATCATAGATGACATTATAAACTGTACATAGTACACTGGTCAGAGAAGGAGTATGATGTGTTTTATAAGTTCCCTCTTCAACCTAGCATAGTCAGCTGTGAAAGGAACATGCAGTGACATAGTGAAGTTGACAGAGACAGATGGTTTCCCAGTGAAGCAGGCAGCATCTCTCACACCTCATTTCTGGGTAGGAACCATGACCAAGGGCAGTGCTGGATTAGCTGAGGGTCATAAAGCAAGGACTGAGCCGGAACAATCTCACATACTGCAGGGATTTAACAACATTGATATGTAGGACTAGGATCTTATTGTAGTAATCTGTGTAATGATAGTCTCCAAATAAACAGATCAGATGAGCACAGACAACAGGACATGTACCCCTCACTTCCTCCAAATACACAGTCATCGGAAATGTATCTCTTCTCTTCCTAATACACAGACCTAAAGACATGTACATATCACCAACACCCAATACACAGTCTGAGATCAGGACATGCACCTCTCACCTCCATCTAATGCACAGACGTCAGGAATGTATCTCTCATGTGCTCCTTATACACAGACCTAAAGACATGTACTTATCACCAACCCCTAATACACAGTCTGAGATCAGGACATGCACCTCTCACCTCCATCTAATGCACAGACATCAGGAATGTATCTCTCATGTGCTCCTTATACACAGACCTAAAGACATGTACTTATCTCCAACCCCTAATACACAGTCTGAGATCAGGACATGCACCTCTCACCTCCATCTAATGCACAGACATCAGGAATGTATCTCTCATGTGCTCCTAATACACAGACCTAAAGACATGTACTTATCTCCAACCCCTAATACACAGTCTGAGATCAGGACATGCACCTCTCACCTCCATCTAATGCACAGACATCAGGAATGTATCTCTCATGTGCTCTAATACACAGACCTAAAGACATGTACTTATTACCAACCCCTAAAACACAGTCTGAGATCAGGACATGCACCTCTCACCTCCATCTAATGCACAGACATCAGGAATGTATCTCTCATGTGCTCCTAATACACAGACCTAAAGACATGTACTTATCTCCAACCCCTAATACACAGTCTGAGATCAGGACATGCACCTCTCACCTCCATCTAATGCACAGACATCAGGAATGTATCTCTCATGTGCTCCTAATACACAGACCTAAAGACATGTACTTATCTCCAACCCCTAATACACAGTCTGAGATCAGGACATGCACCTCTCACCTCCATCTAATGCACAGACATCAGGAATGTATCTCTCATGTGCTCCTAATACACAGACCTAAAGACATGTACTTATCTCCAACCCCTAATACACAGTCTGAGATCAGGACATGCACCTCTCACCTCCATCTAATGCACAGACATCAGGAATGTATCTCTCATGTGCTCCTAATACACAGACCTAAAGACATGTACTTATTCATAAATCTTTCATCCACATTGATACCTACATATATAAGTACAAGTATTTCCTTACTTTAAGATTTAACTCACAAATTAATCTTGTGGTTATCTCAGAGGTTAGTGGCCTGCCTCTGGACTCCTAGTTTGGACACCACTTGACAACTGGTGTGATAATTACTTGGATATTGAGGAAACCTAATTTATAAATGGTTAATGTTAAATATCAATATGTCCTATATATGTATATCAATAAGTATACCTATTAATCATATAATTATACTTACACATTTTTTGTTGTTGTTAAACCACACGCAATTGATGTATGAGAACTTTCCAGTATTCCTATAGAAGTTGAAATTATTTATATATTGGTTTATAATCTCTCACCCTTAAGGACTTATCAAAACAACAATATTCAAAATATAACAAAATTAACAAAATAATAGGGTTAGGGTTAGGCTACAAGAAGGGAGGGTTAGGGTTAGGCGGGGAAGGGGGAGGTAAGTATACGTTGGGATACCAACCATCGGGATACCAACCATCGGGATGCCGCTGTAGGAATTCTGCCAGGAGGCATCCCGACAGCCGGCAACACATACCGATTCCACATAAAACACATCAATGGTCAGTAACTATGAATCAAATACAGAAAAACCTATAGATTCATTGAGACCCCTGGGAGCTATCACACCTAAACGGTGGAACCAATGGGTCTCACACCGTAATAACTATAAATAAAAGATACCTTCCCTCATAGGTTGTGGAATGTGATCAATCATTCTGTACTTTAAACAGGATAAGTTGTGTTTAGCCTCCACAAAGTGACAGGTGACAGGTTGGTCGTTAGTGCCATTCAGTAGGGCAGCTCTGATAGTAGAGCGATGGGTGGCCATGCGTTCTTTAAATTTATGTTGCATCTTTCCAAGATAGGAAAGACTGCATGGACAGATGATCTGGTATATCATATAGGTGCTATTACAGGTAAATTGGTAACGGATTAGATATTTTTTGACTGAATGAGGGTGACTAAAGGAATCTCCTTAGATCAAATAATGAGAGGTGATACAACTAAAGCACCCTCATTTCTTGTTAACCTGAAAATATGAGGAGAGGTTATCCTGATTCTTTTTCTTAGTGATGTCAGATTTAACCAATAAATCACGTAAATTCCTGCCGCAGGAGTAACACGGCATCAATCTAGTAGAGAATAGACCAAAAGCATCATCCAATGCAATAATTGACCAGTGCTGTTTAGCAATATTTTTTATTACTGGTGACATTACATTAAAACGACTAACCCAAGGAAAACAGAATCTGAATAATTTTTTGCTTTTTTTTTTAAGAATATATACTGTATAGCACACACATATATTGTACAGAACTCTTGCACATAAACACACTTTCAGTTACTTTGGGAGCCTGAATACTTGCCACAAATGATGTAGAAAAGATTGGTGAACATAAAAGGGCCTATTCCTCATTGGGGGCAGAGTGCCCACCAATAACTAAGTAGCCAAACCGCTGCGAGTTGCAGCGATAAATACATTAGTACCGGAGCAATTATATATTGCTCCAGTGTGGGAAAAGCTACTTCCAAAAGCAGCAGTCCCTGCAATCTGTAACACTGCTACCAGGGTGGCGTCAGAACGATTTTATGTTGGAGGTGGGGGCAACATAAAATCATTCCGGCGCCTGCCCCGCCCCTCCCTCATTCTCTTAATTACCTGAGTGGCGGCCGTGGAAGGTCAGGGGCAGTGTTTTCTAGCAATAAGCTGCACAGCCCTGCACCGCACGGAGGAGGTGTAATGTGCGTTTTTTTAACTGAAGGGGCCGGGCAGCCTATTGCTATAAAGCACAGCCCCTAACCGCCCGCGGCCGCCGCTCCTTTCAAATGGTTTTTGGGGGGCCAGCCACCCCCTCCCCCCCCCCCAGCATTGATACAACACCGGTCTCACAGTGATCCTTCTTTGCAACCCTGGACCTCCTTCCCATAAGAAGGAGCGGGGCTTCGGGAATCGATGCCATCTGAAAGTTTCCATAGCTTGCTGAATATTAGGTGGTCCAGTTGAGCCCCCTAATAATGAATGGGCCCTATACAAAAAACATGCGGAAACTAGTGTGTCCGCATGTTTAACCCTTTAGTGATTATGAATAGGCCCCAAAGAGAGACAAATAAATTTGAAAGTCTTTTCTGATTTTTTTTTTAAATCTCTTAATTTACATCTCGTTCCATTGATTGATTTGGTGCTTTCATTGCAGATTTCTTTTTGCTGTCTATAAGTGACCTCTTAGAAGCCTATGCTCAAGAGCAGCTGACTACAGGAGCAGACAAGATTTCCACAAGTGGTTTACTTTGGACACTTTGCGCTGTTCCATTTTTCCTTCGAGGTGTGAACCAGGATAGTAGCTGGGAATCCTGCTGTGGGTTTCACTGGCTGTTCCATCTGTGTAAACTTCAGGCTGCCAGTCTAGTAGAATATAGACCTTGCCAGGAAAATACATGAATTCTCACTAACTTCTTAAAAGCTAAAGAATTAGTTGAACCATGTTGTGAAATGTATAAGTAAAATGGGCTGATCTGCACTGCTGGAGAACAGTTCACTAGGTAGAGAGAATTTATAATAAAGGCCTATGGCCCTCATTCAGAGCCACTCGCTAGCGGCAGTACGCTCGTTCCGAGCGATGTTCGCACATCTGCGCATGCGTACGGATCGTTATACGCATGCGCGAACCAGTCAGTGCGGCCGAAATTCATGTGCTCGCAATATAGCGAATGCCTGCTATTTTGAGTGACAGAATGAGGCGTATGTGGGTGGTAACAGGGGAAGGTGCTTGAAAATGGGGAGTGGAGATCCGAACGCAGGCGTGCTTAAAGGTCAAAACGGGCGTTTTATGGGTGTGCATAATTAATACAGCAGCGTCATTGACCACGTCACTGGGTTATTTTATAGCCAGAACTGCTCGCAAGATTGTGGTAGCAAAAACCAACCACAAGAATAGCAAGCAGTTCATACGCTGGTCGATGTACTCGATTAATCTAATAAATAGCGGACATGACGTATGGTGCGAGCGGCCAGGGGGCGTTTTTAACAAATAAACGAGCGTATGTTTTGCTCGCTCGTTCAGACTTAGAGGTGTGAACAGACTGCAATTTGCGAACGGATCATTTGAATAGCCACCCCTTGTTTTTGAACGAACGACCGCAAATAGCGAACGGCTCTGAATCAGGCCCTATGACAGTTTCTGCTGTACATCTCCGATGATACTAAGCAAGGATTCTCCATCCATGACATTTATGGGTTCCGGACTATATATAGACAGTAAAAAGGTTGACAATGTCTAGATAGACAACTGGGGGTATATTTACTAAAGTGAGAGTTTTTAGAAGTGGAGATGTTGCCCCTAGCAACCAATCCGATTCTACTTAACATTTATCTAGCACCTTCTAGAAGATATTAGCCAGAATCTGATGGTTAGGTACTAGCAGGGACTGTTAGGGTCAGGCACCTACCCCGACAGTTAGGGTTAGGCACCAGGAGTGAGGGTTAGGGTTAGGCACTAGAAGGGACGGTTAGGAGCAGGCACCTACCCCGATGAGTAGGGTTAGGCACCAAGGGGAGGGTTAGGGTGAAGATTAGGGCTAGGAAAAAATAATAATCACGAGTCGACCATTTTTTGTGTCGACCTTTTGACCATGTCAACCATTTGTACATGTAGAAAATCTTACATATTGACCTTTAGTGTGTCGACCATTTTTCCATGTCGACTTTTTCTCCCAGTCGACCTATTAACTGTCTAACATCTGGGGCCAAATGTAATAGGGTATCTGTTTTGGTAAATTGCGAGTTTGGTGCTAAACTCGCAATTTTTCACAACTCTCCAATGTAATAGGGTGTCTGTTCACTACAACTCGCATTTTTCAGAGTTACTAAAACTCCCCATTCTCAAACTCGCATCCAGATGTTTTCACATTGAAAACAATCAACTCGCCCAATTTAATAGAGTGTCTGTTTCAGACTCGCAAATAAAAGATGACCAAAAGTCCCCAAATAATAGACCTGCTTCAAGCTAGCGAGTAAATCCTGAGCAGGTCAGATTAACACAGAAACATGCACATATCCATGAGATATGTACATGTTTCTGTGTGTACTTATGTAAAATGTTTTTAAATAAAAAAAAAATTACGTGCACCCCCTCCCCAAAAGCATAACCAGCCCCAGGCTTTATAAAGCCTGTTCTGGTTCTAAAAATACAGGGGCACTTGTAGTTCCACAACTAAAGAAATACGTAAATAAACAAACATACACCGTGAAAGTAAAATTTTAATAAAACATACATGCACACTCACACTCACATGGGCTATCAGTCTAGGCCTGGGGTGCCCTGGAGAGGGGGACCCCTTTATTGGGGGGGTCCTCAACTCCCCAGGGATCCCCGGCCTGGACTGACTAGCGGTCAGGGATAATGCTTTGGCAGGGGAAACCGGTGAAAGGTTTTCCCTGGCTGTGGCAGTATCCCCCCGCTAGAAAGAGTTCGGTGCTGGTTCTGGAATTTTCAGGGGACCCCTGATTTTTCAGAACCAGGACCAGCTCAACAAAGCCCTGTGCTGGTTCTTAATATACAGGGGCCCCCTACGCATTTTGGCCCCTATATTTTTAGAACCAGAACAGGCTTTTTTAAAGCCCGGGGCTGGTTATGCTTTTGGGGAGGGGGTGCATGTTTTTTTTTTTTACACACACACAGAAGCCATCACGGATCTCACTGATCTGTGATGGCTTCTCTAAAACTCGCACCTTTTAATGCTACTCGCATTAAAAGGTGTCAGTTTACATAGTCCTAAACTCGCCTAAACTCGCAAATGCAGTAGCCTCGAGCTGAAAAGTTTGCAGGCTATTGAATTTGCGAGTTTCAGTACAAACTCGCACTTTTTAAAAGTGCGAGAAAGTGCGAGTTTGTACTGTTACTAAAACAGACTACCTATTACATTTGGCCCCTGGTGTCTATCTAGATACTGTCGACTGTTTTACTGTCTATCTCTTAATCCACACTCGACATGTATGAGATGTGTATGTGTGTTGTGGAAGGAGACTGCCCAGCAGAGTGAGTGACAGGGGAAGCCGTTTGTGGGTGGTGACAGGGGCTGGCCATTAAAAATGGTGGAGTGGAGGTGCGAACACGGACATGCCTGAGCATCTCAACGCCGTTTCAGAGGCGTGCACAATTTAGAGACAGCATCATAGTACACATCACATGGCTGGTTTTTACACTGAAGTACTCGCAGTGCTTGCGGTAGAGTATGGTCAGCCACAAGCGCTGCGATGGCATCCGATGGTACTCGATGGTACCGATGGTTGCATACACTTCCTGGAGATGACGTGTGCAAGTGGGCGTCTTAAGACAGGCTGGTGGGCATCTGCATACACAAAGCACTCGCACGCCAAGACATAGTAGGCATGCTAATGCCTTGCCATGCGATCGCCTGCCTTCCCAAATTTGCATACGCATCGAGCGAGGGAACGCATCTAGCAAGCGGGTCTGAATGAGGTCCCAAGTTCGATCTAAGGTACAGTGGAAGCCATAGGATTCAGCGCGAATTGCGTCACCGGCCCCCCTACTGTGATTTCAAAGCGCGGGGGGGTGCGGGCACATCGCCGGGGGCCGGGAGGATTGCCTGCCTTCCCGGGAGGTCGGGAGCGGCACCCAATTTTCGGGAGGCTCCCGACCAAATCGGGAGGGTAGTCAAGTATGCCCCTAGCTAGCTCACCCCCCCCATTCCTGTTCCGCTTCTGTAGGTAGACACTGCCGATGCATGCGCACAAGAGACTCTGAATGCGACCGCAGCTGAAGACTGGATCATGGCTGGTGCCATGGATTTCGCATTGCTTCGCCGGAGAGGTAAGTATATATGAATTGTTACTTAACACAGCTATACTGTATATCGCATCGAAGCGATGCGATACATAGTGTAGATATGTACCCTGCTAGGACCCAGCAGGATGAGACTTTCCAGGGGCTATGCATGCTGGGAGGGAGTTCCTGTTTGTGCTCAGTTCAGTTACTGATGTTCTAGTAAAACGTGCTATGTTGCACTCCTGAGTCCATGAGTCTTATCTGATATACAACACATCTACATGGTGACAGAAGCGGGATACCATGGCTCAAGGACTCCGCCGCATCGACCCACTCGTGTTTGATGAAACTATCGCTGACAGATGGGTGCAGTTCAGGAGAGCATGGGCTGTGTACCGCATGGCTGCACTGTCCGAAAAATCAAAGCAGGTACAAGCATACACATTGCTTAATCTGGCTAGTGCAGAGGGGAGTCACTAAAGCAGACAAATTCACATATGCAGAAGGGGAAAACAAAGAAGACCCAGATGTATTAATTGCAAAGTTTGATGAGATTTGTATGCCTGTAAAAAATGTCATAATGGACAGACACACATTCAACTCCACAAACCAGAACACTGGGGAAAATATACAGTCATACGTGTCCACCCTGAAGCTATTGGCAAACAAATGTAACTTTGGAGCAATAACTGATGAGCTGATTAGGGACCGTATCGTATGTGGTACCGGTAGTGATGCAGTACATGCACACTTACTACGAGAAAAGGATCTAACCTTAAACTCTGCCATGCACATCTGCATGCTGCACGAGCAATCAGAACAGGGCACAAAAGAGTTACGGAGGGATGCTGAAATATGCAGTGTACAGCGCACACAAACGCAATACAGGCCATGTTACAACTGTGGGGGATGCCATGCATTTGCCCGGGAGATGTGTCCTGCCTTAATAAACGCTGCAACCGCTCCAATAAGCTTAACCACTTTGCAAAGTGTTGCAGATCCAGACAAACTGTAACACACATTGAACCACAAGTAACGCAGGTAGACAGATGCATAAAGTCAACCACGTGGGCACGAAGTCAACAGCGCATACCAATGAGACAGTATATTGTGAAAGCATCGATCTAATTGCAAACCAAGGAGAGATTTTCACTAACTTATGTGATAAAAAGAGTGGCAATACATTGAAGATTAAAATTGACACTGGTGCCAAATGGAAAGTGATGTCCAGGACTCTGCTACACAAAACCAGCCCGCACGCAACAATAGATCACACAGACACTGTAAACTTAGTGGCATATGGGGGTCATATTATCAAGACTGTGGGCATCACCACCATCGAATATACGTGTGCACCGCTGCTATTCCACATTGTAGATAGTGACGTTAGGCCATTGCTTGGACTGCCTGACAGCATGCACCTTGGGTTGATACAATTGGGGCCTGAAGTACACATGATACAACAAGGCACCCCAGAGTTACGCGACTTCAAGGATTTATTGACATGCGACACCATCTGCAAAATACCTGTCATATACCACATGCGTTTAGATGAATCTGTCATCCCTACAGTGTGTGCACCCCAGAGGGTTCCAATCGCCATTAAGGATAAGGTCCTAGCTGAGTTAGAGAGCATGACTGCGCTTGGTGTCATAGCCCCTATTGAAGAAGTGACCCAGTGGGTATCTGCAATGGTTGCTGCTATAAAAAAAGATGGGACTGTCAGGATTTGCATAGTCCCTGTACACCTCAATAAAGCTCTGCTAAGACCCCACCACCCATTGAGAACAGTAGAACAAGTCATTGCTGACATGCCAGAAGCCAAGGTCTTCAGCACGTTAGATGCGAAATGTGGGTTTTGGCAAATCCCATTAGACAAAGAATCGTCACTCCTCACGGCTTTTATGACACCAGCTGGGAGATATGTCTTTCTACGCATGCCATATGGACTGACTACTGGCAGTGAAGTGTTTCAACGGTGTATGGAACAACTGTTTGCTGGATACCCCTGTGAGATTATAGTCTACGACATCCTCGTCTGGGGCCATACTATGCAAGAGCATGACGAGTGTCTACGCCAGTTTTTGAACAGAATACGTGCTATCAACTTAAAGCTCAACCCAGTTAGTGCAGATTCAGAGTCGCTGAAGTCTCATACGTGGTTCACCTAATCACTAACCATGGTGTTAAACCCAACCCTGACAAAACGGCAGCCATCCAGGACATGCCTTTGCCTATGCACAAACTTAGCCTCCAACGCTTCTTAGGAATGACTAACTACCTGTCAAAATATATCCTCACTTACAGTGAGATCATTGCACCCCTGCGGCATCTTCTGCACCAAGATACGGAGTGGTGTTGGTTGGAACAGCACCAGGCCACGGTGTCAAAACTTAAATGCATACTCACCAGCCCTCCTATTCTAAATACTTCAATGTACGCTTACCAGTGGTGATCTCAGCTGACACCTCACAGCACGGGCTGGGTGCAGAACAGAACAGTGGACCAATTGCTTTTCATTCCAGGGCTCTGACGGACACAGAATCTCATTACGTGCAGATCGAAAAAGAGCTGTTGGCGTTGGTGTTTGCTTGCCACAAATTCCATGATTTCATCTACGGGCGGCCGGTCACCGTCGAAACTGACCACCAACCGCTCATTACGATCCTGCGAAAGCCCCTGCACAATGCATCTGCCAGTATTCAAAGGATAATGCTCAAATTACATACGTACCACCTAGACGTCGTCTGCAAGCGTGGCAAAGAAATGTTCATGGCTGATGCCCTCTCCACAGCGTTCCTACCCCATTCTGCTCCACTGCAGGTTGATGATGACTATGATGTAATGACTGTGCAATTCCTGTCCTCAGCCAGAATGGAGGAGCTGCGTACAGAATCTTTGGCAGATGAGTTATGTCAACGCCTCTCTCAGGTTATCCAGCAAGGCTGGCCACAGTCTTCCAGGGAGCTACTTCAAGTCTTACGCCCATTCTTTGCCATGTGAGATGAGTTATCACTATCAGATGGGATTGTTTTGCGAGGTCAGAGATTTGTTATACCCTACACATTGCAAAAGTACTACACCAAGCAACTGCACCAAGGCCACCCTGGTCTGGAGGCCACGAAGTGCAGGGCCAGGGAACTGCTCTATTGGTCTACCATGTTTCATGATCTAGAGAAGGAGGTCTCTGTTTGCGGCCCTTGTGCGGCCATTCATGTACACCAACCTAAACAGCCACTGCATCCGCATGACATACCAGATCTTCCCTAGTCTGTCACTGCTGCTGATGTTTTTGTATGGAGGGGTAAGGAGTACCTGGTTCTTGTAGACTCTTAGTCAGGATGGTTTGAAATCGATCAATTAACCACTGTTACCAGCACCACCATAATTATCAAGCTCAAATAGCACTTTGCCACACATGGAATACCTGAGAAACTCATTGCAGACAATGCCACACAGTTCACGAGCAATGAGTTCAAGCTGTTTGTTTGTACTTGGGATTTCACATACATCACCAGTAGTCCACTATATCCCCAATCCAATGGACTCGCAGAAAGAGCTGTTCGTTCTGCCAAGCATCTGTTAGAGCAATGTGTACAAGACCAGACCGTCGTTTGTCTGGCACTCCTTAACTTACGTAACATACTGTACCGCGAGATGGATTACCATCCCCTGCCCAATGGTTGTTATCACGTCGCACCAGAACCCAAATCCCAATTACCAAACAGCAATTACAGCCTCAATTACAGACACAAGTGCAGGCAGCACTGGCTGCTAAGCGCATGTCTAATAAAAGGAATTATGACCATACAGCACACGCTCTCCCTCAGTTGGTCCCAGGACAAGCTGTTTGACTGCAGGATAAAACAAACTTGCTACTGTTCTAAAGGAAGCCGACCGGCCCAACAGCTATGTTTGTTCAAGCAGATGGAGCTGTATATGAGCGTAATCGTCGCCACCTCCTGAGTGTACCTGAAGAGACTATTACTGCGCCCAATGTAACAGTGGACAGCACAAACCTCTCTCACATCACACCAAGCCCGGGGTTGTCAGAACCTGTGTCTTTCTCAATTGATAATGAACCGCCATCTGACTCAATAGCACCAACAGATATCTCTTGCAATGACCAGGCTCCCATTCCGCACATGTATACCACCAAGTCAGGACGCGTATTCAGGCCCAATTCCCAATTCTGGCAATATGTCACATAACCTTCCACATCCATTCTCTCTCCTTTTGTTATTCTCTTTTTGTTGTGTTACCTCTTCTCGATCATCTTTATGAAGGGAGGGATGTAGATATGTATCCTGCTAGGACCGAGCAGGATGAGACTTTCCATGGGGCTATGCATGCTGGGAGGGAGTTCCTGTTTGTGCTCAGTTCAGTTACTGATGTTGTTCTAGTAAAACGTGTTATGTTGCACTCCTGAGTCCATGAGTCTTATCTGATATACAACACATCTACACATAGTGAAAAGTAACAATTCATATTGCAGTGATGTCAGTAGAGCCGCCCACAAACGGCAGGCATTCCTGCAGGAACGCCTCTGTTTGCCCAGCCACCCCTGCCTGCCTGTCTTCAAAATGGGGCAAGCTGTTAATCACCATCGACAGCTGCCCCGCTTTGGTGCGAGACACGTACCGACGGAGCGCCTATCGCTGGTCGGGTCTCGCGCATGCGCACGCCGGAGCCGGCTCTGGCATGTGCATGCGCAGTGGGGACCATTGACCTGCTTGCGAGCGCTGTGCGTTCGCGAGCGGGTCTGAATCATTCCCACAGCCTGTGACATGGCAGTTAGGAGCTGATTGACTGGTATTTTATCGCCGTTCACTTTATCTCCATCCAAGGCTTAGTAATAGACCCGTGTAACACCGGGAAGCAGTTACTTGTAACACCAGCTGTCAAACATGGACGAGGAAAGATAGAGAGCGCTGTAAGTCTGTGTATTTGGACCAGCTCCCTGACTGGCTCAGTTCCATATCAAATGGAGCAGAGCCGTCAAACCCAGAACTGGGAGCAGACAGGTTTGTAATCTGTTCCACTCCAGCACCCAGAGAAGGATGCTGTCACAGTGACACAGCAGTCACAACAGAGTCACTCGCCTCACGGCGGATTGCTATAGTCAGGGTCGGGAGCAGTCCAGAGGCAGACAGGTGGGTTTTTAAAAAAATAAATAAAAAATAGGATTTATTTACATTATACAGGAGAGCAGAAGGGCAGTGTGCGTGTGTGTATAGGAATAGTGTCTGTGGGGGGGCAGTGTATGTGTGTGAGGCTATTGGGTTATTGCGTGTGGGCAGGGGCACCATCAAGGGCAGGAGCAGGTACTCTTTACCCAGACCCAGGCCTGTTGGAGGGACACGGTGAGGGCCCTGGTCCTGCATTCAGCCCCTCTTCCCACCCACCCCCAATGCCCCCTTAACAAGATGCAGTACTTTAGGCAGGGAGAGAACTGACTGCTGCTGAATGCAGGAACAGTGAGCGAGGTTGCTTTTGAAACACCATTCAGTCATCTCTCGCCCTGCATGATGTGCAGGTGGAGTGATCACACTGGCCCCCAACACCCCCTGGACACTACGCCCCCCTGTGCGGCCGTGAACATATTATATTTTTTCTTTTTGTACGGATGGAGTCTGGTCACACTCCTCTATTCGGCCACACCCCCTCCCAGTATCAGGGCCCAAAAGAGCTATCGGCAGCACTGTGTGTGGGGTAGTATATATGTGTTGGGGCGGTGTAGGTGTAGTGTGTGTAGGGCTATGAGGGTAGGGTTTGTGTGTGAGGCTATGGAAGCAGTGTGTGTATGAAGATATGGGGTAGTGTGTGAGGTAATGGTGGCATCGTGTGTGTAAGGTTATGGGAGCAGTGTGTGTGTGAGGCTATGGGTCAGTATGTATGAGGGGGGTGCCAAAGGAAATTCTCATCCTTGGCTCTACATGGTCTAGAACCAACCCTGTGGGCAATGACAAGCAGTTGACTAATCAGACACAAGTAGATGTGAGGGCATGTTGTCACTGATAGTGGTTGTGCACAAAGACGCTTCCTCACATTGGAGGCTATACGCTGATGGAGAATCTGCGTCTAGTATGGGGCTGCTGCAAGTTCCAATGGTGCAACCAATGATGGTGTCTAATGACACACCAAGCGGTATTTGAGTATCTGAAGATGCTCAAAGTGGACGTACCAGTCCTTGCACATTCAAACGCATGTCTGTACACCAAGGACTTTGTAGCCACATTAGCATACAATCACAGACGCTACTGTGGCAAATGACACACACACAGCCGCCACTGCATCCAACTCAGAATAATATACATGAATAAGAGCTATAAAAAGCATTAATGCTCCCAGACTTCCGGGATCTTGTCTACATTAATGTGTGCAGCTCTGCATTGGAGGAATTAAAAAATGTGGCACAACCATATAACCACATTATTAAATCCTTGTATTACTCCATTCATAGGATCATAGATTGTCAATTAAAGGATTGAGTTCACCTGTCCGTAGGAACCGCTTATGGATACAAAACTTCTGCAGATGTTTAGAACAGATATGACACCATATTTGTACCCTCTCTAATAGTAGACAGTCTGGTAACAAATAATCCTATGCAACAGAATGGTCAGTCCATCTTACTCACCTTGTTCACAGATACATGAATACTTTATGACTTGGCAGATAAACAGATCTTTCTGAACTGATAGACATAATTTCAAATCAAGAAGATTTTCAAGCATGGATTAGTTCAATTAAAAAATCCTTCTCAATGGATTTTTACGGCACCCAAACGCTCTATAGAGTCTTGAATTGTCACGTCTGATTGGCTGTAGAACTTCAGTGACAAGGATTTTTGTTCTCGTACTAAGGGGGGTATTCAATTAGGAGCGAAAAGTCAGTGCAGGACTTTTCGCTCCACATCGGAGGTTTGACGGGAATAAAGTATCGGGCGCGTGCCCGCTCTATCCCCGAATTCAATTAGGATCCAGCGGAAAGGTATCGCAGGAGATCGGGAATTTTCAGAAAATGTGCCTGGGAACCCCCTACAAATGTGCAGACATGGGGGATCACTATGGGTACCCCCTTTTTTGCCTGCTGAAGGAAGTTAGGGTTTGTAATAGCTGCAGCAGGTGCTATGAAGAAGTGGTGAAGAATAGCACTTACAGTAGGAATAGTTATTTTTGCAAAAAAAAAATCTATCAAACTTGGGGTACATGAAAATGGGGGTAAGCATATTTTTAAGTCCCTAAAGTTATTTTTAAAAATTCTGCAAAAATGCACCTGCCGCTTGTCCCCGCACTGAAGAAAACACCTGCCACATCCTTGGGGACTCCACCTGAATTAATTTAGCTAGTTTGGCACTTTGTTCCCCTATTTTTTTTCTTTTTACCCCCAAAATTAAAATACATGTTTGGGGGGCTCCTGAAGATTTTTTATATTTTTTTTGACACAGTTTAGTTTTATAGGGCACTCCCAGGGGTGCAGGCTATTTTGTTTTAAGCCTGCACCCCTAAACCCCAATTCTGCATATATTTTCGCCACGTAAAACATGGTGAAAACTTATCCCCATTTTTTTACAAATACTTTTCGCACCGACGAAAAGTCTTTGTAATTGAATACGGGGATGATTGAAACATGCGAAAATTATGTAAATTATCGCTGATAACTTCTTTTCACAGCCAAATTGAATACTGCCCTAAGTCTTGCAATAATCAGATGTGTTTTTTTTATCATCTTTTATTACAGCAATAACTAAAATCAGTTGTAGTTGTAATTTAACTGTCTTCGCAGATGTGCGCATACATGAGCCAGCTTGATTGTACAGAAATGAAATAAATGCTCAATCCTAGCAATAGAGTTTTATTTATCTTAGATTGATAAAAGGGAGAGCCTACTAATCTCCCTGCTGGCAGGGTTATAAAATTATAACTAGTGATGCTGTGACCATTATTATATTGAGCCCCAGTGCTGACAACAAGACCTATTTTCGTCAGGAAATGCATTATTTCCCATTGATAAAAATGCAGCTTGATGTTTGTGTATTAATGGGAGACAATAAGTATTTGTTTTTATGTCTGTGTAATAGAAAAACATAGAGAGGTTCATGTCTGATCTGATATCTGTGTATTATAAAAATGGTAGAAAGTAGAGATGTGCGCCGACCCCCGTGTTTTAGTTTTGGATCTGTATCTCCTCTGGTTTTGGATCTGGATTGGTTTTGCAAAAACCGCCCTTCCGTGATCTAAAAAAATTAGAAAAACAGCTAAAATCACATAATTTCAGCCTATTTTGTTCCTATAGTATTATTAACCTCAATAACATTTATTTCCAGTCATTTCCAATCAATTTTGACCACCTCACAATATTGATTTTTTTTCATCTAGTTTAGGGCCAAAATGTTGCATCCAGCTAGCTGGCTGACTAAGCTAAGCGACAGCAGTGGGGGGCTCAAACATGTGACAGTCCAGCTTTCAAGTTCCAACACGGATACAGTGTGTTATACAGTGTGGGTTGGATACACCAATAGTTCACTTAGGGCCTGATTCAGACCCACTCGCGAGCGCTGAGCGCTCGCAAGCTGTTCGATGTTGCCCAAGTGTGCATGCGCACGACGGAGGCGGCTCCTTTGTGCGCATGTGCGAGACCCAAATAACGATGGCCAAGCCGTCGTTATGGGGCTCGCACAAAAGGGGGCGAGCTGTCGATGGTGATTGACAGCACGCCCCCTTTGGTGGGTGGGCCGGGGGCGTGGCTGCCCAGACAGAGCCGTTCCCATGGGAACGCCTACCGTCTGGGGCCGGCCCCATTGACATCACTAGTGATGTCAGTGGGAGTGCTTTTATCTCTGATAGAGCCAAAAGCACTCCAGGGCTTGCGGCAGTGAGACCCTACCGCAAGGGTCTTGTCGCAAGCCCGTCGCGACCATCATTTTGGCCGCTTGCTATAGCTGTGGGTGGTCACCCACAGCTATGCGAGCGGCCAGGAGGCCGCTCCAAAAGGTAGGAGGGACAGTCCTGATTCAGAGTGAGCGCTCTGTCAGAGCGTCCGGCTCTGAATCAGGGCCTTAATGTGACAGAAGTGGCGGCAGAGTGGGGGTGCCAGCGGTGTGGGAGGAGCAGCAGTGCGAGGTCACTGATGACATCCTCAATACGTGGGGCAGTAGTGCGGGGGTGCTGGCACTGTCGGCAGAAGGGGGGGCAGCGGTGTCCTCAGTGCAGGAGTGCTGACAGTGTCAGCTGTGCGAGGATGCCCTCGGTGTGGGAGTAGCGGCAGTGCGGGGTCGCTGACGGCATCTTCAATACATGGGGCAATACTGCGGGGGTGCTGGCAGTGTCCTTAGTGCAGGGTGTCGGCAAAGCAGGGGTGCCAGCAGTGTCCTCAGTGCATGTGTGCTGACAGTGTTGGCAGTGCAGGGGTGCCGGTGGTGTCCTCAGTGTGGGAGTGACGGCAGTGTGGGGTCACTGATGGTGTCCTCAGTATGTGGGGCAGCAGTGCAGGGGTGCTGGCAGTATCCTCCATGCAGGGTGCCGGGGGTGTCGGCAGAGCGGGGGTGCCAGTGGTGTCCTCAGTGAGGGGGGCCTGATGGTGTTCGGCAGTGCATGGGTGCTGGTGGTGTCCTCAATCCAGGGTGCCAGCAGTGTCGGCAGCGGGGGATGCTGCCAGTGGGGGTCGGCAGCAGGGGGTGTTGGCGGTGTCGGCAGCAGGGGTTGCCGGCGGTGTCAGGCAGCGGGGGATGGGCGGGCGGTATCTTCCAGTTACTTCCTCCTGTCATGTGCCCATATTCAATGGGCTTAATGCTGATTGGCTGAGAGCCGTGACAGACAGCTCTTTCAGCCAATAAGCGTTAAGCCTGCTCAATGCAAAACCTCGTGATCTGACAGCGGGATCGCAAGGTTTCGCCTTGGAGAGGGATCCGGGGCAGGCAGGGAGATCCGAGCTGTGGCTCGGATCGCCCCGGATCCCTGAAATTCGGGTGTGTCTGGTTCTCTGAGAACTGGACCCGCTCATCCCTAGTAGAAAGTAGAGATGTTTTGAGTTATTTGATCTGATTTGGAAGTTGGTCAATTTGACCATTTTAATGGTCTCAAACTGGTTCATGGTCCAGTCTGGACTTTCAGGCCAGTTCAAATTGGGATCGACTGTTGCCACTGAATGCTTGCACCTTGCAGTGAAACTAAAATGTTAAAATAAATATTAAAATGTATAGTATATAGTATATTAATTCACACAGTATTCATGTGTTTCATTCCCAAGTTCCCATGTGCTTTGCATGGAAAATTGTTAAATACACTGTATAACATAGGAGGTGGTGAGGGGCACATATGATATCTGCGTATTAGGAGCAGATGTGAGGAACATTTCCTGATGTCTGTGTATTAGGAGAAACTGAGAGGTACATGTCATCATATCTGTGTAATAGGATTTGAGAGATTGATGTCCTGATTCCTGTGTATGGGTATGGAATATTTTATTCGCATTCATAATGTCGACAATGATTAAATGTTGACATGATTAGAATGTCGACAAAACATCCCTGATAGTCTACTGGTGACTTACCTGGTAATCGCTGTCTTCCTGGTCAGGTGATGATGACTTCCGACAGATCAAGTGGTGCTTCTGGTGGTGAGTATCGATAACCCTGACCCCTGCCCAAGTGCCTAATCCTAACATCCCCTCCCATAGCCTAATCCTAACCCTCCCCCTAGTGCAGGCCTGGCCAATTTGTGGCTCTCTAAGCTGTTGTGAAACTACAAGTCCCAGCATGATTTAGCAGCTGATCGGGATGGCAGTGACATGCGGTGAGGTAAATGGCTTGGGAGGCACTGGCTAGTATTAGAGACAGATTTACAGCAGGGATGTGCGCCGGACCATTTTTGCCGGATTTGGTTCTAATTCGGTGCTTGTATTTATTATACACAAAGGGCTATGGCCCACGGAGTCACGGTGCTTGTATTTATTATACACAAAGGGCTATTGCACACGGAGTCACGGTGCTTGTAATCATGGGCGCCGAGAGGGGGTAGGAGCGGGTACAGTATACCCAGGCCCGGGTTTGCTAGAGGGGCCCGGTGGGGCCCGGGTCCGGCGTTGCCCCCCCCTCCTTCACAGCAGCTCAGCACACAACTTGTGCTGGGCTGCTGTGTGAGACTGCTCGCGGCTGCTGCAGCAGCCGGAGCAGTCTCCTATGGTTGTGGGGGAAAGCGATCACACTGATTGCGCCCCTCCTCTGCTTAACGCTGGGCTGGGGGGCTTACAGCGCCCCCCTCCGCGGCGCTGAAAAAGTTATATTTTTTCTATATTTTTTTTCAATGGGGCGTGACCACGCCTCCCGCAATTAGGCCACGCCCCCTTTACCCGGGCCCAGCCAGGCTCTCTACGGCCCTGCTTGTTTTTTTATAAACAAAGGGCTATGGCCCACGGAGTCACGGTGCTTGTATTTTTTATACACAGAGGACTATGACCCACAAAGTCACGGTGCTTGTATACACACTTACACAGTGAGGTACAGCACCAAAAAATAGTTGTATCTTTTTTCAATTTATTTACTTTTTTTTATTTTTTACACACAACCACTTCTTGCAGTCAGTGTGCCCCTTTACACAGTCACAGCCACTTGTGAGTCTCTGGACACAGCACTTAATCAGCAGAGTATAGCGCAGCATACATCATTATGCAGTGTGCCCCCTTACAAAGTCACTTTTGCCAGCGCAGCCATTTAGCAGATTATAGCGCAGCATCAGCATGCAGTGTATCTTCCTATACAGCTACTCAGCCAGCCAGTGATCAGCGTGCCTCCTCTCAGCCAGCCCGCCCAGTTGCAGAGTAGCGCGCAGTCTGGAGCATGCAGGACAAATGGCGCCGAGTCACGGGACTTGGCGCCTTATTTAGAGGCGAACTCTCGCCTCACACGAGAGTTCGGCACTCTTGCGAGATCCGACATCAGGGCGCTGACGTCGGGCTCGCAGTGGGGATTTGAGTCGCCGGGAACACCCGAGCCGAGGCTCGGGTGGACTCGGATCCTCACTGTTCTGAGCGGTTTGGATTCCACAGAATCCAAACCGCTCATCTCTAGTTTACATTACAGATACATATATGAACACGAGGGTTCATGTGGGCATTATACAAAGGTGCAGCAGTATATAGTGATGTCAATTTGGTGTGTTTTGATCAGGTATGTGGGGAAAAGGTAGACAGGGGAGGCAGTGCCTCACCTGCCATACACTTTTTACTCCAGAGTTTTGACTATAAAAATTATTAGAATAATACAAAGAAGATATTTATAATATTTTCTTTACATTTACTTGTGCCTGTGTATTAGGAGAAGGTAAGAGGTACATGTCTGATGCCTGTGTATAAGGAGGTGAGAGGTACATGTCTGCTGCCTGTGCATTAGGAGGTGGTGAGAGGTACATGTCTGATATATGTGTATTAGGAGGAGATGAGAGGTACATGTCTGATGCCTGTGTATTAGGAGGAGGTAAGAGGTACATGTCTGATGCCTGTGTATTAAGAGGTAAGAGGTACATGTCTGATGTCTATGAATTAGGAGGAGGTGAGAGGTACATGTCTGATGCCTGTGTATTAGAAGAAGGTGAGAGGTACATGTCTGATGCCTGTGCATTAGGAGGGGGTGAGTGGTACATGTCTGATATATGTGTATTAGGAGGAGATGAGCGGTACATGTCTGATGCCTGTGTATTAGGAGAAGGTGAGTGGTACGGCATGTTGTCAATATCCCGGCACATAGAATGCTGGCGCTTAGAATCCAGGTGCCGGCATCCCAAAGGTATGTAGCGGGGTTAGGGGGAGGGTAAGGGGTTAGGTTCAGGGTGCGGGGAGGGAGGGTTAGGGGTCGGAGATGGTTTAGTATCCTAACCTTGTCAAGATGTTGGTGTCAGGATTTTGACTGCCGGGATTCCGAACACCGGCATCCCGTCCCCAACCCAGTTGTACATGTCTGATGTCAGTGCATGGAGGAGGTGAGAGGTACATGTCTGATGCCTGTGTATTAGGAAGAGGTGATGTCTTTATATTAGGATTAGCTGAGAAGTACATATGCTGGATGTGTGTGTATTTGGAGAAGGTGAGAGGTACATGTTCTGATATTTGTGTAATAATAGTTGGAGAGAGAAACATGTTCTGATGCTGTGTATTATTAAGAGGTGAGAGGAACTTGTCCTAATGTCTGTGTATTAGGAAGAGGTGAGAAGCACATATTATATTTATAATGTATATGAGAGGTACAGTACATGTCCTGATGCTTGTGTATTAGGAGGATGTGAGAGGCACATATTATGATGTCAGTGTATTTGGAGGAGGTGAAAGAAATATATCCTCTCACGTCTGAATATTAAGAGGAGAGGTGTATTTCTGTGTATGAGAAGGGAGGAATGTGACTTGACAGCAGTGTACTTTGGACCGGGAACTAGGTGTCCATGATGCATGTGAGGTGAGTAATGAGAGGAGAGGCATAGGACATGCACCCTTTTCCTTCCCTTTATTCCCAGCTGCAATTGCTGAGGAAGTTAGAGAGGAAGAGGTGAAGCTGGGTTATTTCATGACGCTCAAGATTCCCTCCCTACTCTGTTTCCTCCTAGCTTGAACAATCTTAATATATCAGATCAATTTCATACAAAACTGTGAGGCAAGTGGAAGTGCCAGTAACAGAGAATTCACATTCAGCACTCCACATATGTATTATTGGTTTGCTTTAGAGTGGACATGTGTACTCTTAATCCTAATAGTTTTTATGGGATAAATGTAATAGAGTGTAAGTTTGACACTAGTGTACATGCTAGTACACTAGTACATGCTAACTCGCCCGAATCTCACATCTAACATTCTTGATACAACACAACACCCCCTCCAGATGTTTCTCATGTTAAACATACAACTCGCCAGATTGGACTTCAATTTCACCGGAAACTCCCCAGAATAACTCCAGGCCAGCGAGATTAATGAGAATCAGCATCTGAGGCAACACTTTAGAAATGTTTATGACTGGGCTCCTCGCTCTATGGGCGGGATGCAGCAAACCCCAATATGCAGGTTTGACAGCATTTCTCATATACATCAAGCTGCGGAATACATAGGATGCAGTGGGTAACGCCATCTTCTCATGGTGTTACCCTATAGAAGCCTATAGACTTCTATTCAGAGAGTGCTGTGAGAGGGATCCAACCAGATCCCTCCCAGCACCCTTGCGGCACGTGTGGCATTCTGCGCAAGTGCAGAATGACACCAGAGGGACTTCTGGATCATAGACCCGGAAGTCCCTCATCTGCAAAGGACAGGTGAATCACTTTATTGCCCCCCCCCCCCCGAACCGTCCACTTGTATTGTAAAAGTGGGCAGTGGCGGGGGGCAGTGGTGTAACTAGGGTATTTGTTGCCCAGGGCAAGTTAAAAAACGGAGCCCCCTCTCCAAAGTATATGCATGTGTGCCAGAAAAGTAGGCATGGTCACATGTCACATGGGGCGTGGCCACTGGAAAATGGGGGGGTCAACATGACACACCACCATTTCTTGTCACTCTGAGAAGATTCCTTTCCATTCCATATGCACCTCAATGCCCCCAGAAGTAGTGACCCTTTTGCATTGCCCCCACTGTAGTAGTGCCCCTTATGCAATGTCTCTAGTAGCAGTGCCCCTTATACAATGTCCTCAGTAATGCACCCTTATACAGTGTCCCCAGTAATGCTCCCTTATTCAGTGCCCCCAGTAGTGCCCCTTATGCAATGTCCCTAGTAGCAGTGCCCCTTATACAATGTCCCCAGTAATGCACCCTTATACAGTGTCCCCAGTCATGCACCCTTACACAGTTCCCCCAGTAGTGCACCTTATGTAGTGCCCCCAGTAGTGTCCCTTATACAGTGCCCCTTATGCAGTGTCCCTTATACAGTTCCCCCAGTCAGGGCTGCCATCAGAAATTATGGGTCCTGGGACTGTCAAAATAGGCAAGCCGCCACCCACAACCCCTGACACCTTAGTTACCTCACTCTTCCTCTTCTTCCATTCTAGCAGCTCCCCAGTCCTCACATGCCACGGCTCCTCTCTTATTCAGTGACGTGGCATGACGTTATGACGTTCTGTCTCGCCGGCTAACAAGAAACACTTTATTGTATAGGACAGGTGTGACATAGGAGGCGGAGCCCTAGGTGGCTTCGTGAGAAGTGACCCACAAGCAGGGGCGGCACCATGACGCAAGGGGAGGTGGCTTTTTGTGTGCTCCCCTGGGAAGGTAGGTTTGGCCCACAACAAGGGGCATGGCCTCAAAGGGAATGCTATATCCACAAGTCACGTCCTTGTTGGAGAGGCAGTGGGTGACGACAGGGAGAGGCAGTGGGTGATGCCAGGGAATGGGTGATGGGGAGGCAGAGGGTGATGCCAGGGTGTGGCAGTGGGTAATGTAGAGGATGACAGGGAGAGGCAGTGGGTGACAGGGAGAAGCAGTAAGTGACAGGGAGAGCTTGATTTGAAGAGGCAGTGGGTGACGGGAATAGGCAGTGGGTGATAGGGAGAAGCAGGGTGATGCCTTGTAGAGGGCCGGGGGATGACAGGAGAGAGAGGGTGATGGGCAGTGGCTGACGCCAGGGAATGGACGATGGGGGAGTCAGAAGGTGATGCTAGGAGGTGGAAGTGGGTGATGTGGTGGATGACGACGAGAAGCACAGGGAGTAGGAGGCTGCAGGAAACATGGGGCAGGAAGCTGGAATGGTGTAGGGATCTGGAGGTGACAGGGCAGTGAGATTATGGGGGACACTGGGCTGGATGGGGGGGCACTGGACATGATGAGAAGGGGGATCACTGTGATTGGACTGTTTGCATAGTACCTGTGCCAAATAGAATTGTACATGGTACATGTGCTGGGGTTATGGAATTGCAGAGAGAGAACAGAGCAATGATATGCAACACAAAAGATGTCATCTGTGGAATTGCTTTTCCACATCTTTTGTTTTGCAGTCATTGTACTCGATCTTTGCAATTCCAAAATCCCGGCACATGTACTATGTGCAATTCTATTTGGCACAGGTACTATGCAAACAGTACAGTCACAGTGATCCTCATTCTCATCCTGCCCAGTGCCCCCCCATCCAGCCCAGTGTCCCCCATAATCTCACTGCCCTGTCACCTCCAGATCCCTGCACCATTCCAGCTTCCTGCCCCATGTTTCCTGCAGCCTCCTACTCCCTGTGTCACTTCCTGCCCTATGTCGCCTCCAGCTGTTTCACCTCCATTTCGCTGTGTCATTTAAGGCCTACTACTCCATATCATTCTAGTCTCCTGATCCCTGTGTCACCGCCTGCCCCACATCACCTGAGCTTCCTGCCTTCTGCCCCTTGTCTTTCCAGCCTTCCGCCCCTTGTCTTTCCAGGACACTGCTCCCTTGTCTTTCCAGCCTTCCGCCCCCTTGTCTTTCCAGCCTCCTGCACCCTTTCTGCCCCTTTGTCTTTCAATCCTCCTGCCCCCTTGTCTTTCCAGCTTTCTGCCCCATCTTTCAAACCTCCTGCCCCCTTGTCTTTCCAGCCTCCTGCCCCCATCTTTTAAGCCACCTGCCCCTTTTCCGCCCCTTGTCTTACAAGCCACCTGCCCCTTTGTCTTTCCAGCCTACTGCCCCCTTTCTGCCCCCTTGTCTTTTTAGCCTCCTGCCCACGTCTTTCAAGCCACCTGCCCCCTTTCCGCCCCTTTGTCTTTTCAGTCTGTGTCCCCCCATGCAGTGCTCCCAGTAGTGCTCCTTATATAAAAACACGCAAAAAAACCCACAACAACCTGAATCCCCGCTCCTGCCGCACCCACCGCTGTCTGCTTCTCCATCCTCCCGGCCCGCTCTGTACTATGGGAGAGATGTCATGACGTCTCTCTCCCAACATCCACTGCGGGAGCCGGAAGGCAGAGCTCATGTGTGAGCTCCAGCCCGGCACCTGCAGTGGGTGCAGTAGCCAATGAGAGTCCGCCGGCGGATAGTACGAGAGTAGTACCTGGCACCAGTGTTTGTTACTGTGTAGTGCAGACCGCACTACACTGACTTGAAAGACCTCACTACACTGACTGCGGCTGGCAGCAACCCCCCACTCACCGCCGGTCCTGGTGGGGGATTAGCGGCCAGCTGGGAGACTTGCCCACTTTTCCGTTCCGGGATAGTAGGCAAGTATGGTAAGGGCCTTTATGTGCCACCCAATGGTGAAAAATGTATATAACACATGTAACTTTGACAAGGAAGATGGGTCACCCTCAGCTCTGGGCCCCTTAGCAGCTGCACCCCTTGCACATATGGTAGTTACACCCATGGTGTTTTTAGGCAGTTTTGATATGGATTAGTTATCCTTAGTGAACTATAAACTATAGATGAATATGTGGGAGGTGTGGCACAGATTTTAAAAGATGTATCTTTAGCTCTTTGAATCTAGCAAATGATTGGTTAACTGAATGCTGTCTTCTGGTGTGAACATGTGAACACCTCTGTACTTGGATTAGACAGTGCTCTGTACTCCATGTGGCGAATTAAGCATTCCAAGAATGGGAATGTGCTTTAATCATGATTAAGAAGTCATAACTGAAAAAATAGACTCTAAGGTGTATATTTACTTAAGTGCAGGTTTATAGAAGTGGAGATGTTGCCCATAGCTACCAATCAGATTCTAGCTATTATCTTCTAGAAGGTACTACATAAATGATAAGTAGAATTTAATTGGTTGCTATGAGTAATATCTCTACTTCTATAAACATGCACTTTAGTAAATATACCTCTTAATCTAGTAAAATGGCATCAGGATAGATTAACAGCAATTACAAGTAGATGTGCAATGGCTTAAGAAATGAATGGAGTTTGTCATTGCAGAATAACATTTAAGACACTTTCTGTACCATCAATGTTCTCCTGAATAATACCCAGTAATATCTGAGTAATACCCTAATCAACCCAGTACTGCATTAGTTAAATAAGTAAAATGTGTTTATTTCCCTTAAACTCTTTGTGGACAGAGAAACATAGGAAAGTCACATATTTCATGATGACAGATGGACATAGTAGAAACCTCAAAACAAACAGGAAATGCTTCATTAAGGAAGCAGCAGATACTATCACTTCCTGTACATCCTCTCTCACCGGCAGTACTACAGGAAGCAGTCGTGATTGGTGGGATTTTCAATAATTCATGTAAGAGTCAGGGCTGGCACTCCTAAGTCTATATCATTGTATCGGCAAAGTGATCAGATACTTTAGTTGAGCCAGAAAACACTTCATGCTCAATAAGCTTCTCAATGATTACATGTCACCAAGCCTCCAATTTATAACCTATGCACGAAAGGTTCAGAGTATGAGGCCATATATAGGACTGTTTATAGCCCATTACATCGATTGCTGACTTCATGGAGCACCTTGAATTAGGAGATCCTTAATTAGCTGTGTAGAATTTTGTGGAACTTGGGGAATACAGCATTTGTGCTTTCATTAACACTACAACAGCTTGAATTGATGTCACTGTGTTTTTGCCAGTACAGTGTTAGTTGTATATCGATAGTTAAAGAAAAAAAAAATCTGTTGTTACAAAGGACCTTATTTATGTATTAAATAGAACAATATATAAATGTATAAGGATTAAAAGATACATTATAAAACCAATAGCCAGATATTTAGTAAATAAGGTATGTGAAGCCACAGATGTATTTTATCAGCAGGTAATATGTACTAAAAGAGGAAATGGGTTTAAAAGAATATGATGAACATGCATGAATGCTGTAATAAGTCCTATTTTGTTAATATGGAATACAGGTTGGAGGGCAAGCCAACAAATAGAAGGAATGTTACCTGTAGCTAACTGCCCCAGTGAAGACATATTATTTGTAGAGAGAAGAAAGTACTGTTGCACAGGAAAATGTATCTAATTAGAATATCACGGAAATTACCCCAAATAATAGTAATTATCAATCAGTATTGTTAATGGGGGTGCTACCACAGAGCCAAATGGTTTCTGTAAAGTTCACTGAGAACAACCTAAATACAGCACATTCTCCCACTGCTGATAAAAGCAGCATACTCGGCAGTGAATGTATTAGACGGTAGTAAACAGTGGGCCCGAATCAGACTTGGGAATAGAGTGAGATATCTCTCTCAACTGATCGTTTTGGGGAAACCGTGCTGCACTGCAGGTGGGGCAGATTTAAAATATGCAGAAAGATTTAGATTTGGGAAGAGTGATTCCAAACTGACATCTAAATTGTAGAGTAATAATAAAACTGTGCAGTATTTGTGGGCTACATGCAAAATCAGCCAGTATTTACCCCACATGTAACATTTTTTACGTATTAACACCCCTTGCAATGCAATATGGTTTGTCCAGGTTGAGAGGGATATCTCACTCTATTACCAACTCTGAATCAGGCCCACTGTTTGTTACATTTTGTTACACTGTATACGGGAGATACATAGATACCTTCCTGGAGTAATTCCATCAGTATGAGGCTGTTTAAAGTGCTATGAACTGTGAATATATATTATATTTATGAGATATATCTTAGCATACCAGATACATCCAAATAATACATTTGATATTAATACAGGATTATTTATGAGATAATTTATTAGGAGACAATTAAGCAGACACTTGGCTATTAAAATACTTTTATTCTTGTATTTTAATCACTTTCTTTACATTTCATACACATTTCTTACTTTACTTTAACCAACATATTTTGTTTTGCTGATTGTATTGTCTAAAATTGTTTTAAACAAATGAATAAAGGTAAAATTGTAATATTAGTGCACCAGTAACAGATTCCCTTTCTTTCCCTTTTTTCTCTAACCAGTGAAGACATAGGAGTTTGCCATAAGGGATAATACTCAGTTTATTAGATGTAAAGGACTGATGCAGAGTGATAAGTATGCCAGTTTGTGTAGCATGAATTACATGATTTCGCTTTGCACTCAGGGCATTAGAGAACTGTGTCGGGCCTTGGCAAGTTTGTGGGTGTGGCTTAATGTAAGGAGACGTGGCCATGCCTCCTTACATTGAATAAAGAAAAAAGGCTCCCTGGCCACACCGCAGCCCAGCACACAGTAATGTGTGCTCGGCTGGGGAGACACAGGCTGCTGCCGTGGCAGGTAAAGGAGGGTGGACGGGCAGGCCGCTCCATCAAGCCCGACTAATTAGTACCCCCTCTCTCAGCACCCCTGTTTGCACTTGCCCAGAAAGATTTATGTGATTCTGGGCTCTATGTCCTAAGCCTTGGAGAGTGATAAAGTGGGTGGAGATAAAGTACTAACCAATCAGCTCCTAACTAATTTTTTGGTTGGGAGCCATTTAACCTACCAGTATATTTGTGGAGTGTGGGAGGAAACCATGCAAGCACAGGGAGTATATACAAACTCCACACAGTTAGTGATCCACAGCCTCAGTTATGTGAGGCAGTAATGCTAACCATTACATCGTCTGTGCTAATACGTCTCAGTCATACCATGAAAGCATGCAACAGCCTTATGGTGGGTGCAAATTCTGAATCTGAACATGGCACCAGCGCTACTGCATCAAAGACATGCCCGCATCGGCCTAACCACTCCCCTGTTACCTCTCAGGAACGCCCATTGAAACCATAGCTTCTACGTTCAAATTCATTCTGCACAGTGTGACCCTACACATACACAGTACTTCCAACATTGGCCAACTGCGTGCACATCAGCTCTGTCTCTGCAGATAGTGTGCACCTCTAAACTACACCCATAATTTGCTTTAGGCTGCATGTTTACACAAAATGTATTTTCTTTGCTTGTTTGTACACAAGAGGGGAGCAGTTTCTATTGTGGTAGAGAGGTTTTTGCAGATTATTATTGCCTATTAATAAATTTATTTTAGTGCAAATAAAATAAATGGTTAATCATAAGGGTGTAATAGGAATGTATCTATCATTATTAGTGTCCACCGATATAGTTTTCAGCCTAGACAACGAGATAGGATCTGTGGATCTCATTCAGACCCGCTCGCGAGCGCAGAACGCTCGCAAGCGGGTTGATGGTACCCAAATGCGCATGCGCACGACGGAGGCCGCTCCATCGTGCGCATGCACGAGAACTGGCGAGCGACGGGGAAGCTGTCGCTAGGGGTCTCGCACCAAAGGGGGCGTGCTGTCGATGGTGAGTGACAGCACGACCCCTTTGGTGGGCGTGCCGGGGCATGGCTGCCCAGATGGAGACGTTCCCATGGGAACGCCTACCGTCTGGGTCCGGCCCCACTGACATCACTAGTGATGTCAGTGGGAGTGATTTTGGCTCTGATAGAGCCAAAATCACTCCAGAGCTTGCGGCAGCGAGACCCTACCGCAGGATCTCGTCGCAAGCCCGGTGGTCGCGATGGTCTTGACCATCGTGACCATCATCATGGACGCTCGCATAAGCTGTGGGTGGTAACCCACAGCTATGCGAGCGTCCAGGAGGACGCACCAAAAAAAAAAAAACGCCCTGATTCAGAGCGGGCGCTCGTTCACAGGGCTGCCATTAGGAAGTGTGGGGCCCGGGTCTAACAAAAATAGGCAGGGCCCCCCCCAGCCCCCCTTCCCCCACTGGCTGGGAGAAAGCAGGCCCCTAGCCAGTTCCACTCCCCACATCTGCCAACAACTGACAGTGACGTGCTACAATAATAGAAGATTAATTAGACACTTACCTGTTTTGGCTGCAGCCTCCGGCTCCTCTGTCCTCACACCGCGGCTCCATTCTCATTTGGCGGTGCAGCGCTGGTGACGTCATGACGTCACGCTGCGCCGACTCAAGTTGCGGCAGGTAGGAGTCTCAGTGAGACGGAGAGGGAGTGCGGCAGCTAAGTGAGAAGTGACTCACTATGGGTCACTTCTAATGTGTGGCGTCGGGCGATAGTAGTGGGCGGCTCGCTCTTAGGAGCGGGCCTGTCACTCTCTATAGAGGTAGCGGGCACCGGCGGTAATAGGAGCGGGCAGTCACACTTCTATTGTGTGGCAGTAGAGGGTAGTAACGGGCGGGCCCCCTTAGTGTCCGGGCCCGGGACTCCAGACCCGGCAGTCCCCCCCTGATGGCGGCCCTGCTCGTTCAGAGCGTCCGGCTCTGAATCAGGCCCTGTGTTATATTATAATATAACCATGCTGCTGGATGGTAGGAAATTGTAATGCTGGTAGGGTTCAAACTCACATCTGCAAGAACAGGCACACATTGGGCGGAATTCAATTGATTATTCCCCCCTTCGCACCCGACGGAGCTATTCTATTGTTGCTCCTGTCGGGTGCGATCAGCTGCTAGCGCTCAATTTCAGCTCGCAGCCCCAGAGGGGTGCGGGCTGAAATCGGCTAAAAGTGTCCTGTTTGGGCGCCCAAACGGCACTTTTCGCGATCGCGCCCAGCACTTTGGTCGGGGTTAGCCGTTTTACGCGGCTAAACCCGACCACTTTCGGTGCGATCAGCGTGAAACGCTGACACAATTGAATAGCGGCCCGCGATCTCCTGTCACTTTAGACAGGAGATGCGGGCCGCAAAATCAATTGAATTCCACCCATTGTGTGGATACACAACTTGTAGAGTCTGAATGCAAGAACCAATGAGTTTTGAATCTGTGCAGTGATACAGTGACTGATGTGAAACGTGTTCCATGTTATACCACAAATGGCATCACTGGCGATTCCAGTTACTGTCACGAGCCTTCAAATGTAGTGTAGGATATGCAGTTGGCATCCCGACTGTCTAATCCCAGCAAGGGTCTAATGACAGGCGTCGAAATCCTGCCGCCTGCCACTTTACCTACGCCAGGAGCCTGACGCCCAGCATCCCGATCGAAGGTAAGCCTCGCAGGGGGGGGGGGGAGGGTTAGGTTAGGGGCTCCTGGGGGGACTTAGGATTAGGCAGCCCCCCAAGAGGGTTAGGGTTAGGCTAGTGGAAGGGGGGGTTAAGGTTAGGCACCCCCAGGGGGAGGTTAGGGTTAGGCACACCCCCGGGAGACTTAGGTTTAGGCAGCGGGGAAGGGGGGGTTATGTTTAGGCACTTAGAGGGGGGTTAGGGTTAGGCACTTGGGGGGGGTTAGGGTTAGGCACCCCTAAGGGAGGGTTAGGTTAGCGGTTCTTACCTTTTACAGCAGTCGGGATCTTTACCTCTTCCGGGCTTCTGCTGTTGGGATATGAACCATGCGGCCGGCCGTAAATCATACTAATTCCCTCAGAAGAGCAGAGTGAAAGCTTTGGTAGAATTGCCAGGCTCCATCATCTGCATGTCCTATAGTTTCTGCATGCTCTGTGGTGGCATAGGTCTACCACTGGTAGTACCCAGTATCTACACCTGACTCCCCTTTTTTCAAACTTTCTGTTTCTTCACATTGCCTTTGGTTACCTTCTTTTGTTATTTGCTACTGGTTAGAGACCCTGGACTGCATTGTTTTTGTACTTGTCATCCACAATGTTTGATTCTTTTAAATACTCACTACCCATGCTATCCTTTCTAAAGAACATTACATCCAGCTCTACATTAGTTAATTATTGTGGCTTTTTGTAACCTAAAAAAGCCACATTTTGCACAGCCTGCAGAGCTCGGCATAAAGGTGCGTACACACTGGGCGATAAAGTGGACGACTGAACAATAACGATATCGTTATCGTTCAGTTGTCCACTTTATCGTCCATTTTTAACCCCAAAAAGATGAACGATAACGACGACGGGCGTTCCCGCGGGTCGTTCGTTATTATCGTTCATCGGGCTGACATGCAGGCTAACCTGACGACCTCGTCAGGTTGCTGCATGTCAGGGAATGGGGGAGAGAGCCCGGCGCTGAACGATATCGTTAATGATATCGTTCAGCGGCTGTGCTCAATGTCATGAATGACATTGAGCACAGCCTGCCGGGGACAACACTACACGATATCGCTCAGGGAGCATATAGTGTAGTCTGTACCCACCATAACTCAAGATACTGTACATCCAGCTCTGCAATGGTAAAATTTGTGCCAGTTTAATGCCAGGATAGATCAGTAGTATATGTGTCAGGTTGATGCCAGGATAAAAAAAGGTAGTATATGCGTCTGGTTTATACAAACAGTACACAATTCATACACAATATAGTACTTTAAATTAAGTATCATATTTATAATACAGTCTGTCAATGTTTAGACAGTGTTATTAAACCATAGTAAGTCCTATTTACCATGTACAGTAAAGTGCATTTCAAACATAGATGCAAACACAACATTACAACAAGTACCAATTAAGTTCATTTAAATACAAATATTGTTTTTCCCTTTAAAACAAACAAAGGAAATTTGCTTTCCTGATGTGGAACAACTGCAAATATGAAATACGTAATGTGTATAGATAGAAACAGAAACCAATCAGATTCTAGCTATTATCTTCTAGAAGGTGCTAGATAAATGCTAAGTAGAATCTAATTGGTTGCTATGGGCAACATCGCCACTTCTAAAAATTCTCACTTTAGTAAATATACCCCCTAGTGTCAGTGGGAGGGGTGAAGATGCAATCAGAAATGACTTCTAATCGTCTCAATCATAAGAATGTATGTAGGCTCCGATGCCTAGGAATTTTTAATGCCCAGTATACAATTTGTACCTAAGAAGTTCTTACACCCGACTCTACATCAGCTGCTAAATATCTGCTTTATATGAAATAAAAAGACAAATCAGTGTTTGGCTGTCTCTGGGGAAAGATGGTTTAAAGTTACAAAAGAAACCATAATCATTGATAAAAGAGTGATTTATTTACCTTTTATTAGTTTTGGTCAATTAAAAGTGACTTTTATAGTCATTGATCCTATTTAGATTAACTGCTTGGAACACAATACATAACTCTATACTGTGCTGAAAGAGACAGGACATACAAAACAAGTCAATACCATCAAGGCTGAGAATATGGCTTAGATCATGTAAACCTAGACAAAAAGGATCATTCTATTTGACACATTGAAACTAAAGCAGTAAATAATTTCATATTTATGTTTTATTTAAATATATATTGGAATTGGTGTATTTATATATTTCAGTAGTAATTTTCAGCCTCTATAGAGGCATTTTGTGCATCATCAGGCCCCAATAACAAAATTTGGTTAGGGACCCAGTGCTTCCGCTCTAGAGCTGGGGCTGTTCTGAGTAGAGATGTGCGCCGACCCCCGTGTTTTGGTTTTGGATCTGGATTGGTTTTGCCAAAAACACCCTTTCGTGTTTTGTCTTTTGATCTGTATTTTTTCTAAAAAAAAAAGCCTAAAAACAGCTAAAATCACATAATTTGGCCCTGTTTTTGTTCCTACAGTATTACTAACCTCAATAAAAAAATGTTCTACTCATTTCCAGTCAATTTTGACCAACTCACAGCTCACAATAATGATTTTTTCATCTAGTTAAGGGCCAAAAGGTTGCATCCAGCTAGCTAGCTGACTAAGCTAAGCAACAGCAGTGGGCGGCACTAACATGTGGCAGTTCAACTTCAAACATGGCACAGAGTGGCATTATAGTGGTACACAGGAAGGCAGTTTAATAAACTATACGACCCCTAGGAATTTTAAAAACCAAGAATGTTTTCATTAACTAGGTCAGAGGCCCGACGGAGTTGGAGTGTTTATGGACTGAAGACAGGGAAAGGACGGAGGGAATGATTCGTTTTTAGTTTATTTAATTTAATATTTTGAGTCTTAAAAAAAATTATGAGGGAAGATCAATCTAGGACCAAGTTCTTCAGGGCCTAAAAGACATCTTTGATCTGGAGGAGGTTTTTTAATTTTTTATACATCACGATCTAATAAAAAAATTAGGTGGCCTTGCTTGTGGAGGTGCTGCTAGAACATACTGTAAACAGATGTTTACTAGTTTGTACTCAGGGAGGTTGTTAGGGAAAATGGGACCAAGACTTGTGTTTACATCAGAGGAAAGCAGCCTGTAGTTCTCCGGCTGAATTAGAACTCCCAGCATCTGGGCCTACTGGAAATTATTTGTCGACAACAACAGGTGGTGTGCTTCAGGTTAGCTCAGCCTGCTTTACGCACTCTATGTACTATGTAAATATATTTGTATGTGACCAATATACACAACTAAGTTTTGTATTAAATGTATTTGCACTTTATTGCACACATCCTGGCAGGAAGATGCTCTGTGCTGCTGCTGCTGCTCGTATTTGCCAACCCCATCAATTTGGTGGTTCAGAATTTTCTTTAAAAAAAATTAAAGGGGCATGCAGGAGATGCTCTGTGGCCATTACAATTTCTGGACATTCATAAACCATAATATTAAAAATGTCAGGCAGCAATGCCCCAAACAGCACATAATGCAAAGAAAAGAGGTGCAAGATGTGCCCTCCAACCCACCCTTATGTTGTATATATAAAACAGGACATTCACAGTTTAACAAACCAATCACTTCAGTGAGAGGGACTGCCACTTGTGGCTGAAATGATTGGTTTGTTTGGACCCCCCAAAAAACAAGCTGCCATGCGTAGTGGACATTAGTGGCAATGATCCCATACACAAACTGGCTTTACAACATAGGTATGATCAGATGTCATCATCATCATCACCCCATCAGCATATACATCCTCTTCTTCACACAATATTAATTTGTCCCCGCTGGAATCCACCATTACAGACGCTTCTGTATTTTCTTTTACTTAATTGTTGGTAGAGGTCTTCCTCGTGGAATTTGTAATTCATTTTGATGAACATCATCTTTTCCACAATTTGGGAAAGTAATCTCCTACGCTGATAACTGACAAGGTTCCCGGCTGCGCTAAAAACTCTTTCAGAGTACACACTGGAGGGTGGGCAACTTAAGTAAAGCAAAGCCAGTTTGTGTAAATGACTCCAAATTGCCTTTTTTTCCTGCCAGTAGCGAAACGGACTGTGCGACATGCCTATTTGGAGGCTATCCCTAAAATAATCATCCACCATTCTCTGAATGGTGACCATATCAGACAAAGTCACGGTAGACGATGTCACTCATTGTAGCCAGTTCTGTCAGACCCAACCAGATGTCATTAGTTTTTGCTGACTGATCTACATCACCACCAGCAGTGTGTCTCTTAGGAAAATTTAGTTTTTTCCTGGCAGCCGCAGAAACTGAAGAAGGAGGAGATGCTGCCATGTCACATGCGGCTTGAGATGACAATTTTTCACCAACAGCTCTTTGCATCTTTATGACTTAAACCTAGGCTCAAGTATGGTTGCCAAAATATAGTGATCGTATTTAAAGAGATTGACGACCCTTGGATCCTGGCGAAGCGAATCAAGGGCTTGATCTAAAGTCCAACATACTTAGCGGAATCACTCTGTTTCAGCTCCTCCTTCAGTTTCTCCAGCTGCTTTTGCAAAAGTCTGATGAGGGGAATGACCTGACTCAAGCTGGCAGTGTTTGAACTAACTTCACATGTGGCAAGTTCAAAGGGTTTGAGAATCTTGCACAACACGGAAATTATTCTCCACTGCACTTGACTAAGGTGCATTCCTGCTCCTTTCTGTATGTCATAGGCCATAGCATAGCCTTGGATGGCCTTTTGCTGCTCCTCCATTCGCTGAAGCATATAGAGGGTAGAATTCCACCTAGTTGCTACCTCTTGCTTCAGCTGATGTCAGGGAAATTCAACAGTTCTTGCTGGTTCTGCAATCTTCAATATGCAGTTGCTAAATATCGAAAATGTCTCAAAATCTTTCGGGCCACCAAGAGCATCTCCTGCACGCCCTTGTCATTTAAAAAAAAATGTAGCACCACCAAATTGTGTGAGCAAAAAAAGTGATGTGTTCAAATTCGCCCACATGTAATGCTCGCACAATATTGCTGGCATTTTCAGAAATCACAAATCCCGAGGAGAGTCCAAGTGGGGTAAGCCATTTTGCAATGATTTCCCTGAGTTTTTCTAAGAGGTTCTCAGTGGTATGCCTCTTAGTGAAACCGGTTATACACAGAGTAGCCTGCCTCTGAATGAGCTGGCATTTGTTAGATGCTGCTGCTGTTTGCACTGTTGGAGGTAATACACCTACCCAGTGGGCTGTCACAGTCATGTAATCTTTAGATTGCCCTGTTCCACTTGTCCACATATCTGTCGTTAAGTGGACAGTGGGCACAACGGCATTTCAGAGGACATTAATAAGGTTTTTTATAATGTTCTTGTACAGATTGGGAATTACCATTCTAGAGAAGTGGAATCTAGAAAGGACATGGTAGCGGCGACACAGGACCTCCATTAACTGTGTAAAACCCACTGCATTAATGGTGGATACTGGACGCACATCAAATACCAGCATAGCTGTCATGGCATCAGTAATCCGCTGTGCAACTGGGTGTCTACTATCATACTTCACCATTGCAAAGGACTGTTTGACAGTCAATTGTTTGGTTAAACTAAAAGTAGTCTTCTTCCTGGTCCCCATCTGGGATGAAGATCCACTCACAGCAGCAGCAGCAACAGGCGTTTCTGAATTTGAAACATCCTTTTCAATTAGATGAATGCGCTGCAAGTGATGTAACAGGGAGAAGGTTCCTAGATGGTTAAGGTCCTTACCTGTACTCACTGTTATTTGGCAATGGTTACATATGGCTTGACAAAGGTTGTCCGGATTTGGGTGGAAATAATTCCACACATGAGAAGTGGATTTTTGGGTCCTTTGCTAGGCATGACAACAAAGGGATTTTTCCCACCATGGGCGACAACTGTTGCCTGATTTACAGTTTTTACACAAACATCCTCGGCATCGCCATCAATATCCTCATCATCCTTGTTAGCGCCAACTACAGAAATATCCCCCTCATCCTCCTGGTGCAATTCCACAGAAGCATCCTCAATTTCTATGTCAGCATGTTGACTTGTGCTGCTTATCTCCACATTTGCAGAGGGCACACAAATGGTGGAAGGAGGATCCTCTTCAAGTACAGTATTAGAAAGGTCAGACTGACACATGGCAACCGCGGACACACTTGGACTCTCCTCTGGGATCTGTGACTTTTCTGAGCACACAGTTGGTTCATGTGCCTTAGCGATTTTAATTTTTTTTTACACTTCTACAGGGAGAAGGGCTTACATCATCATAACAAGATGCAGATCCATCAGTCACAAAATAAAGACCAAGGTCTTATCCTTTCCTTGTCACTTCGTGTAGTAAATGGCATATTGCAATTTTTTTCTTTCTCTGCAGCTAACATAGCTTTTAATTTTTTTTTCTGTAACGCTGTAAAACATTGCTTGCTTGATTTGATGCCTTGACTTAAGCCCTGTAGTAGTAGATGATGTAGATGGACTAGTATTGTCATGACTGGTGGCACTGGCAGCAGCTCCACCACTAGTATGTGGTTCCTGCTCTCCTTTCAACTGATCGTTCTCCATATTGCCCATGTGGTAAAAGCTACATTGGGAAGACTAAAAGACCTCTTAAGAAGAGACTTCTAGAACATATAGGGAATATAAGTAATGTGGAAGGGGATAGACAGATGTTTAAATCCCTAACACCTATAGCTAAACAATTCCTTAAATTTCATATAAGTAATCCTAAGGGCTGTCAGCCTTTGGAATGAAGAGGATTAGTATGAATATCAGGGGTCGTGATGTGGACCGCAAACTTCTGAAACAAGAAACCAAATTCATCTTCCTTATGGACACTTTGAAACCAAAGGGCCTAAATGAAAAGAATAATTACATGGCCTTTTTGGAATGATTTTAGTTGTATTTCTTCATATGTAATATACAAGACATGTGCAATTAAAAATTGCCTATGATATATTATATTTATTTAATACACAGTTATTTAGTGTGTGTCATATTTTATTAATTTAACTCACAATTTATTACACATTATTTTATTTATTTTCCTATCATGTACTGATGTTTGCACCTGAGAAGGAATATACCTTCTCCTTATTTTGACTCACTGACCAATTATGAGCTTACTGATGATATGGCTCAAGATGGAAATGATCACTTGAGAAGAAATATCTTCTCCTTACTTTCACTCACTGACCAATCATGAGCTTTTTGAATATATGTCTCATGATATAATCACTCATTCTTTACACCTTTAATTACACACTTCACATTTTTTTAATTTTATTTTCTAAATGTACATGTAATCTAGATACACATTAAGTTACACGTTATGGGTACATGCATGATCATGTGCAAATGTATATATATATGTATGTATATGCATGTGTATATGTATGTAGATATGGGTGTATGTCTGCACAGGCACACATATTGGACTATTATTTACGATTGAATACAATCACTACTTTTAGATAGGATACTCTATGGTCTATGACTTCTAAGTAAGATAAGTTGAATTAATTGAGGAAACCATGGGTATAATTATATTCTATTTTCTTTTTAACTAATAAATGCTCATGTATTCTTCTTTTTACTACATAATAGTAGAACATATGGACCATTTTACATATGAAGATATAATAACAATAATAAATTCCATACTGTACATGACTGGATCAGAGAACTTATTATATAATAGACTAACAATAGAGAAACTATGATTATCGAATATATTAGGAGTATTATGAGAATTACGTATATATAATATCCTTGTGGTTATAGATAAATATTCTCTAATGAGACATGAATTAGCAATATTTTGCAGATTATTTCCATCTAGGTAAAGTAATTTTTTATGCATAAATATCCCGATTATTAAATCCAGCTCACTGTATTATAATATTTTTAAAACTACCCTATAAGAAATATAGGGTGTAATACTGAACTATAGTGGCTTTGGCTTGAGATTTCTATTACTATTAAAATAGCTAAGATATTTTTATTATTAAAATCTACTTAATAGTCAGTAGGCATATGATTAATATTATCTAGTCTAGAAAGAATGTTCTGATCTGCTCTCAACTAGGCAATCCTGAATAGACCCTAGTACTTTGAGATGATCACGTGATCCATAGGATCAATATCAAATACCCTATTTTTTATTTGTTATAGATATGGGAGAAGTCCCTTATTTGGATATTTTATACCAGAATGTCATAACTATGACACAGAGATTATTTTTTTTTTTTCATAAACAGTGTTATATAGTGAATATCGAATGTAGATCGGAGTTCGATTACTATAGACTTAGGATATATCCATCTATCGGAGATCTATTGAGACACCTTATGGAAACGTCATCAGTCCCCGGCTGTCAATCGGGAAAGAGAGGGCGGAACTAAATAATGTAGCCAGATGTGATTGGTGAACACGGAGACATCAATAGTTGATTGGTGATACGACATACCTGGGTGTATTTAAGGGAGGTCCAGAGGTCAGCTCGGCTTAACTTGAAAATGCTCCATAGCGGCACTACCTACTTTTCATCGCCATGCTGTTATGATTACCTGCTAAGCGAATTAGCTGTATTTTGAAACCAGACAGGTTTCTTAATGATGTGTGACACCCATATGTCAGTGTGAACCAGTTTAACTCCCAGTGGAGAGTAATATGTCCTGTATACAGAAACTACAATACTCTATGTATGCACTGGGGATGTAACACACATTACACTGGACAGTTAATTGATTAACATATTTCCCATGAACACTTTGGTAAACAAATGACTGATATGGATATATAATAAAATAAAGATCTAATTTATTATTATTATTGTTCATGTTACCTGGATATGGTGGGTAGGCCCACAACCGTGGTCGTGATTATGCTAAAAACCTCTATTGATTGCAACATTTTATTATATATTATCAATAATTTGGAGTTGTGCACCAGAGATTTGTCTGTTTCTGTGCCTGCAATTAGTCTCATCAGGTAGTACCTCCCATTATATATATTCAGGGTGTGCAGTCCAGGAATCTTTCCCATATACTCCATTTAATGTGCTTTATTGCACATCTGAGGGAAAGGAGACGCCCTCAGTCTGGATTAGCACCCTTTCTTATTGGTTTAAAAGTATGGAGTCTGGTAATGTATATGCACACTGGTATTAGGCACAATTCTAGGTAAGTCCTACAACTTATATACTGTAGTGCAACTTTGGTTCATTTTTGGGGCGTGGGTCCCCCTGGATTGCTTTGGTTGATCTGTTTCAGGGCACCGCATTATAAAACATTTTTCTTTTATAACACATTGCAACCCTTCACTGTTTGTTTAATATACATGTACTTCACTTTTTTATTTTCATTCTTTATATGCAGCTGTGGCTGCTCTTAACTATCTCTTTACACTGCACTTTTCTTACTATGGTGGTGCCCTGGGGCGGCTTAGCTGGGCCGGTTTGGGGGGGGGTTCTGAACTCTGGATTTGAACCCTAGTATGTTAGGGACCTACCCTAAAGAGGTTACCTGGATATGGTGAGTAGGCCCATAACCTTGGCCATGATTATATTAAAAACCTCTATTGACTTTAAAAGTTTATTGCATTTATATATTATCAAGAATTTGGAGTTGTGTACCTGAGATTTGTCTGTTTCTGTACCTGCAATTAGTCTCATCAGGTAGCACCTCCCATTATATATATTCAGGGTGTGCAGTCCAGGAATCTTTCCCATATATTCACATATATACAGTAACCACTCAAGGATAATAAAAGTGCCATATGAATTTATCATTATTAGTGACCATAATGATATGAGCACTTTCTAAAAATTACCTGATTATGAATAACTACTAGGTGTACATAAAAATAGATATAAGTGGTAATGGTTATAAGAGGCAAGATAGGTGGTCCTTATGTATGGTAACGCACAATATTATCAGATTGATGCAATACACGAATTCGAAAAGTTACATTTAGTGCTAGAATACAGCATATCAAGTAATATTAAGAGAAGTTCATCATTATTATTTTTTGCATCATAAAAGTTACAAATTTGATATATTGCTTAATAATAACAGGGATACTTATTTAACTAAAGTGATATTATATATGGGGATACGGTGCAGGGGCGCTGCAATTAAATGTTCTTGTTAGAACAATACTTTTTTTAATCACTTATTCTCAATTCTTTTGACACAGTCTATCTGTATTTTAATAAATTTTCACTGTTTTTCTTGTTATAATCTGAATACATTTTATTATTTATTGATAAATAAAAGTTATGTTTTAAGATATCATCATCTCAGTGCACCACTTTTGGACATTTCATTTTTCCTCTTCTCTCGTTATTACTATTCGTTCTCCATATTAACAAACACGAATGAAGTGGGGTACAGCACACATGTCAATTTGTACCAATTTTAATATTACACTGCGGTATCAATGACCTACAGTGTGACAATATTTTTTACTAATACACTGCGTATCCACTAACAGTGTCGATATTTTTTACAAATACACTGCGTTTTGCACTTACCGTGTGACAATATCTTTTAAGAATACACTGCATATCCACTAACAGTGTCAATATTTTTTTCGAATACACTGCATTTTGCACTTAGGGCCTGATTCAGACCCTCTCGCTAGATGCGGCCGCTCGCTCCCAGCGTATGCAAATTCAGCTAAGTGACGTCAAGGCAGGCGATTGCACGGCAAGGCATAAGCACAACCACTATGTCTTGGCGTGCGATCACTTTGTGTTTACAGATGCCCACTAGCCTGTCTTTAGCCGCCCACTAGCGAACGCCATCTCCAGGAAGTATATACAACCATATGTACATCGGGTTCCATCGGATCTGACCACAGGGCTTGCGGTTGACTGTACCCCACCGCAAGCACTGCGAGCACTTCAGTGTATAATTCAACCAGGTGACATGTACTATGAAGCTGCCTGTTATTTATGCATGCCTCTGAACGGCATTGAAACACTCAGGCACACCTGCGTTCGCAACTCCACTCCCCCGTTACTACTGCCCTGCCCCTGTTACCACCCACAAACGGCCACTCCTATCACTCATTCCACTGGGCTGTCTTTGCTGGGCGAGCGAGCACTTCCCGATCGCTCAAACTAGTTTGCGCACACGCACTGTGATGCATGCGCAATTGCATAACATTGGCCGTGTACGAGCAAGCGGCCGCTTGCGCTAGGATCTGAATCAGGCCCCTAGTGTGACAATATTTTTTCCGAATACACTGCATTTTGCACTTACAGTGTGACAATATTTTTTCTGAATACACTGCGTATCCACTTATAGTGTGTCGATATTTTTTATGAATACACTGCGTATCCATTAACAGTCTCAATACTTTTTACGAAGGCACTGTATTTTGCATTTAGTGTGACAATATTTTGTCCGAATACACTGCGTATCCACTTACAGTGTGACAATATTTTTTCCGAATACACTGCGTATCTACTTAGTGACAATATTTTTTATGAATACACTGCGTTTTGCACTTACAGTATGACAATATTTTTTTCCGAATACACTGCATATCTACTTAGAGTGACAATATTTTTTATGAATACACTGCGTTTTGCACTTACAGTGTGACAATATTTTTTCCGAATACACTGCCTATCTACTTAGAGTGACAATATTTTTTATGAATACACTGCATTTTGCACTTACAGTGTGACAATATTTTTTCCGAATACACTGCGTATCCACTTACAATGTGACAATATTTTTTCCGAATACACTGCGTATCTACTTAGAGTGACAATATTTTTTCCGAATACACTGCATATCCACTTACAGTGTGACAATATTTTTTCCAAATACATTGCGTATCTACTTAGAGTGACAATATTTTTTATGAATACATTGCATTTTGCACCTACAGTGTGACAATATTTTTTCCAAATACACTGCGTATATACTTAGTGTGACAATATTTTTTCTGAATACACTGCGTATCTACTTAGAGTGACAATATTTTTTCCGAATACACTTGCGTTTTGCACTTACAGTGTGACAATATTTTTTCTGAATACACTGCGTATCCACTTACAGTGTGACAATATTTTTTCCGAATACACTGCGTATCTACTTAGAGTGACAATATTTTTTATGAATACACTGCATTTTGCACTTACAGTGTGACAATATTTTTTCCGAATACACTGCGTATCTGCTTAGAGTGACAATATTTTTTTCGAATACACTGTGTATCTACTTAGAGTTACAATATTTTTTCCGAATACTCTGCGTATCTACTTACAGTGTGACAATGTTTTTTATAAATACACTGCGTTTTGCACTTACAGTGTGACAATATTTTTTATGAATACACTGCATTTTGCACTTACAGTGTGACAATATTTTTTCCGAATACACTGCGTATCTACTTAGAGTGACAATATTTTTTCCGAATACACTGCGTATCTACTTAGAGTGACAATATTTTTTCCAAATACACTGCGTATCTACTTAGAGTGACAATATTTTTTCCGAATACACTGCGTATCCACTAACAGTGTGACAATATTTTTTATGAATACACTGCGTTTTCCACTTAGTGTGACAATATATTTTTTCTTTTTCTATAGATTGTAAGCTTGCGAGCAGGGCCCTCTTACCCTTATGCATGTCTTTTACATATGTATATTAGGGGTGCGCACCGGCCACTTTTCGTGTTTTGTGTTTTGGTTTTGGATCTGGATCTTTCTTCGTGTTTTGGATCTGGATTGGTTTTGCCAAAACCACCCTTCCGTGTTTTGGGTTCTGGGTTTTGTGTTTTGGATCTGTATTTTTTTGAAAAAAAACATAAAAACAGCTAAAATCACAGAATTTGTAGGTTTTTCTGCTCCTATGCTATTATTAACCTCAATAACCTTAATTTCCACTCATTTCCAGTCTATTCTGAACACCTCACACCTCACAATAGTGTTTTTATGTCCAAAAGGTTGCACCGAGGTAGCTGGATGACTATGCTAAGCGACACGAGTGGGCGGCACAAACACGTGACCCATCTAGGCGTGATACTGCAGTGGCAGACAGGATGGCAGTTTGAAAAACTAGGCCCCAAACTGTACATAATGCAAAGAAAAAAAAGAGATGCAAGATGGAATTGTCCTTGGGCACTCCCACCCACCCTTATGTTGTATAAACAGGACATGCACACTTTAACAAACCAATCATTTCAGCGCCAGGGTCTGCCACACAACTGTGGCTGAAATGATTGGTTCGTTTGGGCCCCCACAAAACAAGCTGGCAATTAATGTGTCCCTGCACAAACTGGCTCTACGGAGGCAAGATGTCATCCTCATCCTCCTCATCCACCGATTCCTCTCCCTCTTCAGTGTGTACATCCTCATCCTCACAAAGTATTAACTCGTCCCCACTTGAATCCACCACCACAGGTCCCTCTGTATGTTCTGGAGGCTGGTCTCCCTGGAAGAGCTGATAATTCATTTTGATGAACATCATCTTCTCCACATTCTGTGGAAGCAACCTCCTACGCCTTTCGCTGACAAGGTTCCCGGCTGCACTAAACACTCTTTCGGAGTACACACTGGAGGGGGGGCAACTCAGGTAAAATAGAGCCAGTTTGTACAGGGGCCTCCAAATTGCCTCTTTTTCCTGCCAGTACAGGTATGGACTGTCTGACATGCCTACTTGGATGCTGTCACCGATGTAATCCTCCACCATTCTGTCAATGGTGACAGTATCATATGCAGTGACAGTAGACATGTCAAAAATTGTTGCCAGGTTCTTCAGTCCGGACCGGATGTCCAAACTTGGTCCTGCCTGCCCTGCATCACCGCCAGTGGGTTGCTTAGGATACCTAAGTTTTTTCCTGGCAGCCCCAGTTGCGGGAGAAAATGAAGAAGGAGCTGTTGACGTGTCACGTTCCGCTTCAGCTGACAGTGTGTTCACCAGCAGGTCTTTGCACCTCTGCAGGCTTGTGTCGGCCGGAAAGAGAGACACCACATAGGCTTTAAACCTAGGATCGAGCACGGTGGCCAAAATGTAGTGATCTGATTTCAACAGATTGACCACCCTGGAATCCTGGCAAAGCGAATGAAGGGCTTCATCCACAAGTCCCACATGCCGAGCGGAATCGCTCCATCTTAGCTCCTCCTTCACTTTCTCCAGCTGCTTCTGCAAAAGCCTGATGAGGGGAATGATCTGACTCAAGCTGGCAGTGTCTGAACGGACTTCACGTGTGGCAAGTTCGAAGGACTGGAGAACCTTGCACAACACGGAAATCATTCTCCACTGCGCTTGAGTCAGGTGCATACCCCCTCCTTTGCCTATGTCATAGGTGGATGTATAGGCTTGAATGGCCTTTTGCTGCTCCTCCATCCTCTGAAGCATATAGAGGGTTGAGTTCCACCGCGTCACAACCTCTTGCTTCAGGTGATGGCGGGGCAGGTTCAAGAGTGTTTGCTGGTGCTCCAGTCTTCGGCACGCAGTCGCTGAATGGCAAAAGTGGCCTGAAATTTTTCGGGCCACCCAAAGCGTCTCCTGCACGCCCCTGTCGCTTTTCAGAAAATTCTGCACCACCAAGTTTATTGTGTGAGCAAAACATGGGACGTGCTGGAATTTGCCCAGATGTAATGCCCGCACAATATTGGTGGCGTTGTCAGATATCACAAATCCCCAGGAGAGTCTAAGTGGGGTAAGCCACTGGGCGATGATTTCCCTCAGTTTCTCTAAGAGGTTGTCGGCAGTGTGCCTCTTACTGAAACCGGTGATACACAGCGTAGCCTGCCTTGGAATGAGATGGCGTTTCTGAGATGCTGCGACTGGTGACGCTGCTGCTGTTGCTGCGTAAGGTGATACATCTACCAAGTGGGCTGTCACAGTCATATAGTCCTTAGTCTGCCCTGTTCCACTTGTCCACATGTCCGTGGTTAAGTGGAGATTGGGTACAACGGCATTTTTCAGGACACTGAGGACACTTTTCTGACGTTTCTGTACAGTCTCGGTATCGCCTGCCTAGTGAAGTGGAATCTAGACGGGATTTGGAACCGGGGACACACTACCTCCATCAATTGTCTAAATCCCACTGCACTAATGGCGGATACCAGACGCACGTCTAACACCAACATAGCAGTCAAGGCCTCAGTTATACGTTTTGCTTCAGGATGACTGCTGTCGTACTTCATCCTCCTCGCTAAGGACTGTTGGAGCGTCAATTGTTTAGTAAAAGTAGTGGTGTTCCTATTTCCTCTCTGGGATGATGAACGACTCCCAGCAGCAGCAACAGCAGCAGCGGGATTTGGAACCGGGGACATTGCCTGCAGGACTACTTCCGATCCTGACTAAGGAGGAAATTGACGAGGAGGGAGTTGACGGTGTGGTTTGCAGGCGCTTGGATACAACAGGACAACGGGATTTAGGTGTCCCTAGACTGCTTACGGTCTTAGCCAAAGTTTCTGAACTTGACAGTAACTTATTATGAACGCGCTGCAGGTGCCGTATAAGGGAGGATGTTCCTAGGTGGTTAACATCCCTACCCCTACTTATTCCACCTTTACATAAGGTACATATGGCAAGACAGTTGTTGTCCGGATTTGGATAGAAATATTGCCAGACCAAAGAGGTGGAATGTTTGGTATTCTGCCCAGGCATGACCGTGATGGGCTTTTTCATCCCACGGACAACAACTGTCTCCCCCGGAGCTTGATTTAAACAAACCACATCACCATCAGAATCCTCCTCGCCAACTTCCTCCTCAGCGCCAGCTACACCAGTATCCTCATCCTGTTGTACTTCAACAGTGACATCTTCAATTTGCATATCAGCAAGTGGACTGTGGGTGCTCCTTTCAGCACTTGCAGGGGGCGTGCAAATGGTGGAAAGAGCCACCTCTTCCCGTCCAGTGCTGGGAAGGTCAGGCATCGCAACCACCACCACACTTGGACTCTCCTTGGGGATTTGTGATATCTTCTTAGAAAGCACAGTTCTTCGCTGTGCTTTTGCCAGCTTACCTCTTTTTATTTTTTTGTGGGAGGAGGGCTTCCATCGTCATGTGAAGCTGAACCACTAGTCATGAACATACTAGGGATCGACCTTAGCCATTCCTTGCCACTCCGTGTTGTAAATGGCATATTGGCAAGTTTACGTTTCTCTTCAGCTGATTTAAATGTTTATTTCAAGGTCATTTTCCTGAACTTTGTCATTTGGGATTGTATGTGCCCTCTATTATGACATTGGGCATCGGCCTTGGCAGACGACGTTGATGGCATGTTATCGTCTATGTCATGACTAGTGGCAGCAGCTTCAGCACTAGGAGGAAGTGGTTCTTGATCTTTCTCTATTTTATTTTTATCGGAGAAAGTTTGGTCCTCCATTTATGTTATATCGATTTGATATATACGTGCGGCTAAACACAGAAAATATTTTTTTATTTTTGCTGGAGAGTAGTGCACTTTGTGGGTTACACCAGCCTTTAAGAAATGAGCCAGCCGGCTCTTTACTTATGGGACACAGGCGCACGCTTGGCGCTGCTCCTTTGTTGATGCACGTGCGGCTACTGCGCACACAATTCACAAACACAGAAAATATTTTTTTTTTGGTTTGGACTGGAGTGTACTTTGGGAGTTACAGCACCCTTTAACGGTCAAGCCAGCCGGCCCTTTACTTATGACACAGGCGCACGCTTGGCACTACTTTGTTGATGCACGTGCGGCTACTGCGCACACAATTCACAAACACACAAAAAATATTATTTTTTTAGCACTTGGGGGGAGCACCCCGGATGGACAGAGCACCCCCTGGACAACACTACAGCACCCCTTTAGGACTGGGACACTGCACAGGACTTTGGAGTGGACACAGCCCCTATGGAGAACTGACTGCACAACACAGTCCAGCCAGCCCCTATGGACTTTGAAGTAGTGGACACAGCCCCTATTAACAACAGCAGCACAGCACAACACAGCCAGCCCCTATGGACTTTGAAGTAGTGGACAACAGCAGCACAGCGCAGCACTGCACAGCACAGCACAACACTACTCTGCACTACACTACACTACACAGCCCAGCCAGCCCTAACTCCCACCCTCCCTCTTCACTGTCCACAGTCGAGTGAGAAAATGGCGCCGACGCGGGTACCTTATATAGGTTCCAAAACCCGCGAGACTCGGAAGGCGGGATGATGATGTTTTGCCTCGATTTCAGATCCGAGTCAGGCGGGAAAAGTCGAGCCTGACTCGGATCTGCCTCGGATCGGGGGGGCTCGGGGGGGTTCGGATTTCAGAAATCCGAACCCGCTCACCCCTAATGTATATATGTATGTATGTCTTTTACAACCCAGTAAAATGTTAATGTTGATTCAAATTGTAAAGCGCAACGGAATTTGCTGCGCTATATAAGAAACTGTTAATAAATAAATAATTTTTACGTATACACTGTGTTTCCAGTGTCAATATATTTTACGAATACACCCCTGCAGCCCCTGCCCCTGGATTGACACAGCCAGAAACCCAAAGATGGGCACAGTAGCCACTGCCCTAGATGTACTGTACATAACAACCCCTGACACAGCAGCCCCACGTGGATGAAGCAGCAGCCCTGACAGCCCGGGACTCAGCAAGCAAATGGCACCGATCACCGTGGGGGAGGGACTTTTATACAATCCAAAACCCGCGAGAATCCGATACAGCGGGATGATGAAGTTTTACCTCACTTTGAGATCTGAGTCAGGCGGGAAAACCCGAGCCGGACTCTGATCTTGCCTCGGATCTCTAAGTTCGGGTGGGTTCGGTTCTCTGAGAACCTGACCCGCTCTTCTCTAGTTCTGAGCATGTACGGTCTGGTGCATGTGTCCACTGCAGGGTTATTTTTCTGGAAAAATAGGTTCAGAAACTGTGAGTGGAGCTACTGGAGGTGGAGATATAAATAATAAAACAATTATATATACTTACTATATATATATATATATATATAATATATATTTATTTAGAAAAGAAGGCACTCAAAAGGGCCTTTAAAATAAACTTATCTTATGGAAAATACATTTTGGCCTAGGACAGTTAAGGAGAGGTTCAGAAACTGAGGATCTCATTCAGACCCCCTCGCGAGCGCAGGACGCTCGCAAGCGGGTCGATGTTACCCCAATGCGCATGCGCACGACAGAGGGTGCTCTGTCGTGGGCATGCGCGAGACCCGGACAGCGACAGCCAAGCTGTCGCTCCGGGTCTCGCACCAAAGGGGGAGTGCTGTCGATGGTGACTGACAGCACGCCCCCTTTGGTGGGCGTGCCGGGGGCGTGGCTGCCAGACGGAGGCGTTCCCATTATTCTTTTTGACACTTATCCAGTGTCATTTTATAGCCAATTCCAGATGACTAACTGGTACAATTACAAATTATTGATATAAAACTTAACCTTTAATATGTTTGTAAAAAATATGTAATGTGTCTACTGTTGCATGATTTAAAAGAAAAACAACAGCAAAATAAAGAAAAGATAGTTGCAAAATCATACAAGAATAGAAATAAAGATTTAAAATGATGTGTGTTTCGTGTTGCCCTAGTCCAGATCACATGGACCACACATTTTACTTCTGCTCCACCTGCAGTGCAGTATGGTTTTACCAATGTGCAAAGTTACTTGTCTGTTGAGGCTATCCTGGTTCTTAAAATACAAAGGAAAAAATGCGTAGGGTCCCCTGTATATTCCATAACCAGCACTAGACTCTAGTGGGGGTGTAATGCCACAGCCGGGGAACCCTTTCACTGGGTCCCTCGGTCAAAGCATTCAAACCTGACCGCTAGTCAGCCCAGACAGTAGATTCCTGGGGAGGTGGGGACCCCCCAATAAAGAGATTCCCCTCTCCAGGGCACCCCAGGCATGGGCTGATTTTGTGTACAAAAAATAGAAAGATTAATATTGTCTTTTACAGGAGAACTAGAGGTCCTAGCATGCCTTCCTCACATGCTGGTACTTAGAGAACCACAAGTACCAGAATACGGGGCAATAAGGGCCTGCTGATCCCTCTAGTTCGCCTGCAAAATAAATATTAAAATACAGACAAGACACACACCATGAAAGTAAAATTTTATTTAAACATAAATGCACACTCACACTCACATTCACGCATACTCACCTATAATTCCTTTAGCCAATCACATCTACTTGTCCAGTAGCGTCTACGTAACCTGTAAAAAAAAATCCATACTCACCTACCCTTTGTTCCAGGCGTCTTCTGTCCCTGTATCATTCACACCTTCGGAAAATAAAAAAAACACCATTACCCGAGGCCCACGGACAGGTACCATCCTCTAAGGACAGTACCTCACCAATGAGGGGCTCAGCCGCTGCATTTCCTATATGAATGCTTCGGCTGAGCATTCATAGGCTGAGAGAGGCAGGCCTCCACCTCTCTCAGCCAATGAACGGTTCCCACCATTGACTACAATGGTGAGAACGCTAGATTACTAAGGGCGCGGGAGCAGCTCGCAGAGTGGAGGCCATTGAAGAGCAGCAATTTAAATTTGACTCCGGCCATGAGCCAATCACGGCTCGCAGACTGGCAGCCAATAAAAAGTAGGAGCAGCGAGCCAATCGTGGCTCACCGCATCATGGCTGGCTTCGCCTGCGACGTTTTTTGTTAGATACCACTGGGTTGAAGAGCCAGTTTGGCAGCGGGTGCAGAGCATTGTGCAAAGAGCTCTGATGGCTGCAAAAAAGGCTAGAAGATGCAGGGCTTAAGAGAGAAGAGCTCCAGCGGTGCCACCGTTGGCCAGGATGAGCCAGCGACAGAAGAATGCGGCTGAGGACCAGAGAGTGCTGCAGTGGTGGGAAAGTAAAAAAGCTGACAAAGCTCCCCACTGCAGCCTCTCCCACCGGACAGGTAGGCCTTCTGAGGCCTTCCCATTATTAACCCTTCCCTAGACCACAAGGTTGTCAGTCACTAGGCTGGTGGGGGTAATCAGGCCTTAAGCCTGTGGCACTGATAGATAGGCATCAGGCCTGCGCTCCTGAGGCTGTAAGTGACCCTGGGCATTAGGCCCAGGTCACAAAAACTTGCCCTGGGCGCCAAAACCCCTAGTTACGCTGCTGTCTATAGTATAAGGTACAGCTATAAAAACTGGTGGATCTTTTTATAGGTTTACATGACTACTGGGTATAGTCATTGCAAAAGGTCACTAACATTATCTGTATTGTGAAGTATTCAATAGAAGGATCTCTGTATTGTGCAGCAGTTACTTCAAGGATCTTTTTGTTGTATAGTAGTCCCTAGATGACTATTGGCATAGTGCGGGGTACACTGGAAGGCTTTTGTTATTGTAAAGGTCTCACAGGAATTCTCTCTGTAATGTGCAGAGGTCACTAAAAGGTTCTCTTTATTGTGAAGGGGTTACTAAAAGGCTGTCTGTATTGAGTATGGGTCACTAGAATATTTTTTCTACAGTGCAGAGGTCACTGAAAAGCTCTCAACAGGGCCATAGCTAGGGTAGTGCGGCCGGTGCCATCGCACAGGGCACCACAGGTCAGGGGGCGCTGTTTGGGCCTGTCAAATTTCTGTTTATTATCATTCTTGCTTGTTGCTTCCTCTTATTTCATCCCCAGTATCTACTGGCTTCTCCTATCTCTTCCCTGGCCCTTCCCCATGAAGCCATGGCCCTTTTTTGGGTGCATTATGTCCTTTTGAAAAATGTAGGGGGCACCAATGCTCTTCTGGCACAGGGCACCAAAAAGTCTAGTTATGGCTCTGGCTCTCAATATGATTTAATTCTAGAATGCCAGTCAACTTAATACACAGGTAGCCAATCAGTTGCAGTATGTCAGCTGTCACAGATGAAAGACTGCTCCTGACTAGCTGCCTGTCTATTCCAGAAAGAACTCCTAACTCCACCAGAGCGGTCCGACCAAAAATTTTTTATAAAATGATGGGGAAACGTGTATATATAACATTTATTCATCACTCAGTTATTTAAATGTAAATATAGGTGGTACAGGTTGAGTCTCCCATATCCAAATATTCCGAAATACGGAATCATTTTGGCATGACTCAGATAATAAAACCTTTGATTTTTGATGGTTCAATGTACACAAACTTTGTCTAAGGCACAAATTATTAAAATATTGTATAAAATTACCTTCAGGCTGTGTGTATAAGGTGTATATGAAACATAAATGAATTTCATGTATGTACTGTACACAAACTTTGTTTGAGCCACAAAATTATTGAAAATATTGTATAAAATTACCTGCAGGCTGTGTGTATAAGGTGTATATAACACATAAATGTATTCTGTGTGTATATTTGGGTCCTATTCCCAAGATATTTCATTATGATATGCAAATATTCCAAAATATGGAATATTCCGTTATCCAATATACCCCTGGTCCCAAGCATTTTGGATATGGGAGGAGACTCAACCTGTACTGTATTTTAGATATAAATAAAGAGGGCTCAGTTATTTTAAATATAAAAAACGTGGCACCATTGTTCAAACATTTAATAAAGGGAGCAAACACTTGTAGCGGCCACTATTATGGCATTACAAGTGCCAGTATGCACTTGCACACCAATGCAATGGACACAATATTCTAACATTAATACCCTGGTGTCCAACACTCAGGGAGACCTGGAGAGGCCCAATGCTATTCAGCATTGGACTGGCCCTTCAGGTATGGGGGCCCAATTGTTTGCTCAGGCCAACTATTGAAAAACACTATTTTCTTCTCTACTTATTTATTTCTATTAGACAGGCTATATCACTAAAACTACATACGTTTTGAGTTATCTCTCCGGACGAATGCAAATCTAAACAACCTGACCTATATAAAGGAAAAGATGGATAATTGCGCAAAGAAAGTCCCCTTATTCTTTGTCCACAATTGCAGTCACTGTGCTTTTAGCCTTTAATCCTCTTGCACTGCTTCCCTGTTTCAGTGGCTCCATTGTACCATATAAGATATTATGTACTAGGAAAAACAGAGGTGCACACAGTTGTAATGTTTTAAAAGATTTTATAGACACATAAACTGTCACGTACATTCAATAAACATATACAGTATCAACATAACCAGCCTGATCCTGTTTCTGATGCTCTGATAAGTCACAGACCAAATGTCAAACACCGGCAAGGACTCCTGAACGCCGCCAACTTCCACGTGCGTTCCTGGCCACATGTTCAAACCATCAACAGCGAAGTCTGTACGTCCTGGGATCTGTATTGTTGCTCCACCCAGAGTAATTTTGTCACGTAGGAGTTCATCAGTGTGTGTGTGTATGTGTGTATATATATATATATATATATATATATATATATAAAAACAGCAAACCCAGCACTCACCATGTTTAAACACCCACAATGATGTATAAATAAGTAAATAATGGGGATTTGGTTCATGGATTGATCAATGCATTTAAGCCCGCAGCCCACATCACGGGACCCCACTTTCTGCAGGTCCTACACTATCCGTCACACTGATGGAAACCTGGTAGCTGCTATCATATAGTTTAGACTGAAAAAAATGTTACCTGGTTTAAAGCTCACCTGCCAGCTAATGGCTTTTAAAGGTAAGACAGTCACCTGACATAGCTTCTATCACACTACCAAAAAGACAGCTGACACAGGTTAATATAAACGAGTTTGCACATTGGGTGCATGAGAAAGCTATGATCACAAATGGTTAATAAACATTAACCGCATAAAACAAAGTCAGAAATCCACTGCACTCGCCACTCCTAGATTTGGGGTGCAGACCTGCACTCACCATTCCCAGGACTGGGGTGCAAGTGGCCTGTGACCACATTGCTTAAATAAATAAAAACAGAAAACCCAGCACTCACCTTGTTTAAACACCCACAATGATGTATAAATAAGTAAATAAATAATGGGTATATATATATATATATATATATATATATATATATATATATATATATATATATATATATATATATATATTAGGGGTGTGCACCGGCCACTTTTCGTGTTTTGCGTTTTGGTTTTGGATCTGGATCTTTCTTCGTGTTTTGGATCTGGATTGGTTTTGCCAAAACCACCCTTCTGTGTTTTGGGTTCTGGGTTTTGTGTTTTGGATCTGTATTTTTTTGAAAAAAAGCATAAAAACAGCTAAAATCACAGAATTTGTAGGTTTTTCTGCTCCTATGCTATTATTAACCTCAATAACCTTAATTTCCACTCATTTCCAGTCTATTCTGAACACCTCACACCTCACAATAGTGTTTTTATGTCCAAAAGGTTGCACCGAGGTAGCTGGATGACTATGCTAAGCGACACGAGTGGGCGGCACAAACACGTGACCCATCTAGGCGTGAAACTGCAGTGGCAGACAGGATGGCAGTTTGAAAAACTAGGCCCCAAACTGTACATAATGCAAAGAAAAAAAAGAGGTGCAAGATGGAATTGTCCTTGGGCCCTCCCACCCACCCTTATGTTGTATAAACAGGACATGCACACTTTAACAAACCAATCATTTCAGCGCCAGGGTCTGCCACACAACTGTGGCTGAAATGATTGGTTCGTTTGGGCCCCCACAAAACAAGCTGGCAATTAATCTGTCCCTGCACAAACTGGCTCTACGGAGGCAAGATGTCATCCTCATCCTCCTCATCCACCGATTCCTCACCCTCTTCAGTGTGTACATCCTCATCCTCACAGAGTATTAATTCGTCCCTGCTGGAACCACAGGTCCCTCTGTACGTTCTGGAGGCTGGTCTCCCTGGAAGAGTTGATAATTCATTTTATGAACATCATCTTCTCCACATTTTGTGGAAGCAACCTCCTACGCCTTTCGCTGACAAGATTCCCGGCTGCACTAAACACTCTTTCGGAGTACACACTGGAGGGGGGGCAACTCAGGTAAAATAGAGCCAGTTTGTACAGGGACCTCCAAATTGCTTCTTTTTCCTGCCAGTACAGGTACGGACTGTCTGACATGCCTACTTGGATGCTGTCACTGATGTAATCCTTTAACAGACAGACGCACGCTTGTCGCTGCTGCTTTGAGGATGCAAGTGCGTCTACAGCCCACACAATTCACAAAGACAGAAAAAAATAAAGAATATTTTTATTGTTTGTGGAGCGCACTTTGAGGGTTACACCACCCTTTAACAGACAGACGCACGCTTGTCGCTGCTGCTTTGAGGATGCAAGTGCGGCTACAGCCCACACAATTCACAAAGACAGAAAAAAGAAGAAGAATATTTTTATTGTTTGTGTAGCACACTTTGAGGGTGTCACCACCCTTTAACAGACAGACGCATGCTTGTCGCTGCTGCTTTAAGGATGCAGGTGCGGCTACAGCCCACACATTTCACAAAGACCGAAAAAAAAAGAACAATATTTTAATTGTTTGTGTAGCACACTTTGAGGGTGTCACCACCCTTTAACAGACAGACGCACGCTTGTCGCTGCTGCTTTAAGGATGCAGGTGCGGCTACAGCCCACACAATTCACAAAGACAGAAAAAAGAAGAATATTTTTATTGTTTGTGTAGCACACTTTGAGGGTGTCACCACCCTTTAACAGACAGACGCATGCTTGTCGCTGCTGCTTTGAGGATGCAAGTGCGGCTACATCGCACACAAGTCACAAACACATTAAAAAATAGTTTTTTATTTTTTGGAGCACTTTGAGAGTTACACCACCCTTTAACAGACAGACGCACGCTTGTCGCTGCTGCTTTAAGGATGCAGGTGCGGCTACAGCCCACACATTTCACAAAGACCGAAAAAAAAAGAACAATATTTTAATTGTTTGTGTAGCACACTTTGAGGGTGTCACCACCCTTTAACAGACAGACACACGCTTGTCGCTGCTGCTTTACGGATGCAGGTGCGGCTACAGCCCACACAATTCACAAAGACAGAAAAAAGAAGAATATTTTTATTGTTTGTGTAGCACACTTTGAGGGTGTCACCACCCTTTAACAGACAGATGCACGCTTGTCGCTGCTGCTTTGAGGATGCAAGTGCGGCTACATCGCACACAAGTCACAAACACATTAAAAAAATATTTTTTTATTTTTTGGAGCACTTTGAGAGTTACACCACCCTTTAACAGACAGACGCACGCTTGTCGCTGCTGCTTTAAGGATGCAGGTGCGGCTACAGCCCACACATTTCACAAAGACCGGAAAAAAAAGAACAATATTTTAATTGTTTGTGTAGCACACTTTGAGGGTTTCACCACCCTTTAACAGACAGACGCACGCTTGTCGCTGCTGCTTTAAGGATGCAGGTGCGGCTACAGCCCACACAATTCACAAAGACAGAAAAAAGAAGAAGAATATTTTTATTGTTTGTGTAGCACACTTTGAGGGTGTCACCACCCTTTAACAGACAGATGCACGCTTGTCGCTACTGCTTTAAGGATGCAGGTGCGGCTACAGCCCACACAATTCACAAAGACAGAAAAAAGAAGAAGAATATTTTAATTGTTTGTGTAGCACACTTTGAGGGTGTCACCACCCTTTAACAGACAGACGCACGCTTGTCGCTGCTGCTTTAAGGATGCAGGTGCGGCTACAGCCCACACAATTCACAAAGAGAAAAAAGAAGAATATTTTTATTGTTTGTGTAGCACACTTTGAGGGTGTCACCACCCTTTAACAGACAGACGCACGCTTGTCGCTGCTGCTTTGAGGATGCAAGTGCGGCTACATCGCACACAAGTCACAAACACATTAAAAAATTGTTTTTTATTTTTTGGAGCACTTTGAGAGTTACTCCACCCTTTAACAGACAGACGCACGCTTGTCGCTGCTGCTTTAAGGATGCAGGTGCGGCTACAGCCCACACATTTCACAAAGACAGAAAAAAAAAGAACAATATTTTAATTGTTTGTGTAGCACACTTTGAGGGTGTCACCACCCTTTAACAGACAGACGCACGCTTGTCGCTGCTGCTTTAAGGATGCAGGTGCGGCTACAGCCCACACAATTCACAAAGACAGAAAAAAGAAGAAGAATATTTTTATTGTTTGTGTAGCACACTTTGAGGGTGTCACCACCCTTTAACAGACAGACGCACGCTTGTCGCTGCTGCTTTGAGGATGCAAGTGCGGCTACAGCCCACACAAGTCACAAACACATTAAAAAAAATAATTATTTTTTGGAGCACTTTGAGAGTTACAACACCCTTTAACAGACAGACGCACGCTTGTCACTGCTGCTTTGAGGATGCAAGTACGGCTACAGCCCACACAATTCACAAAGACAGAAAAAAAAAGAACAATATTTTAATTGTTTGTGTAGCACACTTTGAGGGTGTCACCACCCTTTATCAGACAGACGCACGCTTGTCACTGCTGCTTTAAGGATGCAGGTGCGGCTACAGCCCACACATTTCACAAAGACAGAAAAAAAAAGAACAATATTTTAATTGTTTGTGTAGCACACTTTGAGGGTGTCACCACCCTTTAACAGACAGACGCACGCTTGTCGCTGCTGCTTTGAGGATGCAGGTGGAATCTAGACGGGATTTGGAACCGATGACACACTACCTCCATCAATTGTCTAAATCCCACTGCACTAATGGCGGATACCGGACGCACGGCTAACACCAACATAGCAGTCAAGGCCTCAGTTATACGTTTTGCTTCAGGATGACTGCTGTCGTACTTCATCCTCATCGCTAAGGACTGTTGGAGGGTCAGTTGTTTAGTAAAAGTAGTGATGTTCCTACTTCCTCTCTGGGATGATGAACAACTCCCAGCAGCAGCAACAGCACTAGGAGGAAGTGGTTCTTGATCTTTCCCTATTTTATTTTTATCGGAGAAAGTTTGGTCCTCCATTTATGTTATATTGATATATACGTGCGGCTAAAGCGCACACAAACACAGAAAATATTTTTTTATTTTTACTGGAGAGTAGTGCACTTTGTGGGTTACACCACCCTTTAAGAAATGAGCCAGCCGGATCTTTACTTATGGGACACAGGCGCACGCTTGGCGCTGCTCCTTTGTTGATGCACGTGCAGCCACAGTGCACACAAGTCACAAACACAGAAAATATATATTTTTTTGTTTTGGAGTGTACTTTGGGGGTTACAGAACCCTTTAACGGTCAAGCCAGCCGGCCCTTTACTTATGACACAGGCGCACGCTTGGCACTACTTTGTTGATGCACGTGCGGCTACTGCGCACACAATTCACAAACACAGAAAATACATTTTTTTTTGGTTTGGACTGGAGTGTACTTTCGGGGGTTACAGCACCCTTTAACGGTCAAGCCAGCCGGCCCTTTACTTATGACACAGGCGCACGCTTGGCACTACTTTGTTGATGCACGTGCGGCTACTGCGCACACAATTCACAAACACAGAAAATAATTTTTTTTTTGGTTTGGACTGGAGTGTACTTTCGGGGGTTACAGCACCCTTAATGGTCAAGCCAGCCTGCCCTTTACTTATGACACAGGCGCACGCTTGGCACTACTTTGTTGATGCACGTGCGGCTACTGCGCACACAATTCACAAACACAGAAAATAATTTTTTTTTTGGTTTGGACTGGAGTGTACTTTCGGGGGTTACAGCACCCTTAACGGTCAAGCCAGCCGGCCCTTTACTTATGACACAGGCGCACGCTTGGTACTACTTTGTTGATGCACGTGCGGCTACTGCGCACACAATTCACAAACACAGAAAATAATTTTTTTTTTGGTTTGGACTGGAGTGTCCTTTTGGAGGTTACAGCACCCTTTAACGGTCAAGCCAGCCGGCCCTTTACTTATGACACAGGCGCACGCTTGGCACTACTTTGTTGATGCACGTGCGGCTACTGCGCACACAATTCACAAACACAGAAAATAATTTTTTTTTTGGTTTGGACTGGAGTGTACTTTCGGGGGTTACAGCACCCTTAACGGTCAAGCCAGCCGGCCCTTTACTTATGACACAGGCGCACGCTTGGCACTACTTTGTTGATGCACGTGCGGCTACTGCGCACACAATTCACAAACACAGAAAATAATTTTTTTTTTGGTTTGGACTGGAGTGTCCTTTTGGAGGTTACAGCACCCTTTAACGGTCAAGCCAGCCGGCCCTTTACTTATGACACAGGCGCACGCTTGGCACTACTTTGTTGATGCACGTGCGGCTACTGCGCACACAATTCACAAACACAGAAAATAATTTTTTTTTTGGTTTGGACTGGAGTGTACTTTCGGGGGTTACAGCACCCTTTAACGGTCAAGCCAGCCAGCCCTTTACTTATGACACAGGCGCACGCTTGGCACTACTTTGTTGATGCACGTGCGGCTACTGCGCACACAATTCACAAACACAGAAAATATATTATTTTTTTAGCACTTGGGGGGAGCACCCCTGATGGACAGAGCACCCCCTGGACAACACTACAGCACCCCTTTAGGACTGGGACACTGCACAGGACTTTGGAGTGGACACAGCCCCTATGGAGAACTGACTGCACAACACAGTCCAGCCAGCCCCTATGGACTTTGAAGTAGTGGACACAGCCCCTATTAACAACAGCAGCACAGCACAACACAGCCAGCCCCTATGGACTTTGAAGTAGTGGACAACAGCAGCACTACACTACACTACACTACACAGCCCTAACTCCCACCCTCCCTCTTCACTGTCCACAGCCGAGTGAGAAAATGGCGCCGACGCGGGTACCTTATATAGGATCCAAAACCCGCGAGACTCGGAAGGCGGGATGATGATGTTTTGCCTCGATTTCAGATCCGAGTCAGGCGGGAAAAGTCGAGCCTGACTCGAATCGGACTCGGATCGGGGGGGCTCGGGGGGGTTCGGATTTCAGAAATCCGAACCCGCTCACCCCTAATATATATATATATATATATATTGTGACACAGTTAGGTTAGGGGGTCCCTCTCCTGGGTAGAGGACTCCTTCCTTTCACACACAGCAGCTGGGAAACAGTACGCCAGACTGGATGCAAGTACAAGCTGGTCGGCGCCAGTCTTTATTGTACAATGTCAGAAACAACATAAAGAAAACATAAACAAAAATCCTAGCCCTGTCGGGGCACTAACTTCACAGGTAGTTCCCTCACTACCAGAACCTGGCAAGGCCTAATGCCCTCACCAGCAACAAGGGCACAGCACAACACTTACAGTTAGGTTTTCAAGTGTCTCTGAGCAAACTCCCTGTCTGCTCTCCCAGGTGAGACAATCAGCCCTCAACACACTAGGCTTATATTGGCCACTCTCAGGTGGAAACCCTAACAAGCCTGTTACCAGGCTGCGAGAACCAAAACCTGGAGTGGCCGTGGGTGGAGCCCTCCCTCTCCTCTCACCCACAACCCCCAGGTCCCAAACCGGCTTTTCAAAAAGCCGAAACTCAAGCCTGCTACACTGCAGACTTTCTCCTGGGGGTTTAAAACACATAAGACAGGAATCTGGGACAAATGTACCTGCCACCGACCACTTTACCAATGATCCTATCACAATATATATATATATACACATACATACACACACACAATATACACATACAAGTTAAGCCGGCACTCCACAGATAAAGGGTTAACACTTGCTCAGGTGCCCTCCAGAGCAACCAGACAACCAGAACTCCAATGTATAATGGGATATAGGCGGCTCTCCAAGATCTTGTAATGTTCAAGAATAGATGACAAGCCATGTCAGAATTCAACGTTTCGGTCTTGAGTGAGCTGGCTTTGAGGTGAGATCGCAGATCACAAATTCTTCCTTAAGAACGGAGTAAATTGTTAAATCATCCTATGACGATTATCCTTCAGGATATTTAACACTTGACTCCGTACCTGAAGGAGAATTTGGGATCTGCGATCTCACTGCAAAGCCAGCTCACTGTGACTGTCGTGGCTGCGGGATTCAGCAACGCTGTATTATAAGCCCTTGTGGTAGGGTCTCATCTGCCGCAATAACCAATGAGCTACCGGCTCTAATAGAGCCGGAAGCTCACTACTGACATCACTAGTGATGTCAGTAGGGCTGCCCTCAAACGGCAGGCGTTCCTTTGGGAACGCCTCCGTTTCGCCAGCCACCCCTCCTCAACATCGACAGCCGCCCCATTTGTAGCGAGCCCCGGAGTGAGTGAAATTCTCACTCGCTCCGGGACTTGCGCACGCCGCGCGTGTGCATTGCCCCGCCATCGACCCGCTTGCGAGCGGATCTGAATCAGCCCCTTAATCTGTACTATGACTATGACAGTGCTCTTAAAATTATTTTTCCTTATTACATTTGGGGATAACACCAATTTAATGTTTACCGACCACCTGTTCACAGTGGAGGCAGACATTTTACTAATCAATGACATCGCTGAGTTACCATTGGTACATCTTTGCTGCAGTTGTGCCATGCTTGCCAACATTTAGCTCCCTCCTTCCGGGAGGGAGCTGTCGGGCTTTCACAGCGGGGGGAGTGTCGCTGTAAAAGGAGGTGTGGCCCAGCAGATGATGCATCATTGTGGGCGGGGCATGTACATGACAGTGCGATTGCATCATCATGGTGCCACCCCCTCTTCACAATGTCGATATTAATGACATTGTGAAGCAGGGGGTGGGGCCACTATGACGCGATTCAGTACGAATCACGTCACCAGCCCCCCTGCTTCCAGGATTTATACTGTAATTTTGGGGAAAGTGGACGGGTCCCTCTCTGCGCACTAGGTTCTGTAAGATTCTGCTATCATCAGGCATGTTTTTTTGCATCTTTTTTTGCCGTAAAATGCGCCGCAATGCGAATAGGAAGCACCAGCAGACTGTGCTGATTGATTTGATATGCAAAACTTGTATATCTGTGTGCGGCTGAGTCTCTGCATCTGTATACGAAGTGCTACAATGTAACTGCTGCAGCTTTTTTCATTCCAAGTTCCATTGTGGTTCATATACAGACTAAGGTACACACATATATACAAGTGTCGCCAGTGGCGTAAGTTCATCCCAGACGCCCGGAGGCAAGTTATCATTTGTTGCCCCCGTCACAGCCGCTGACACTGTAATGTAGCAATTCGCATGTAGACATGCAATAGATAGACCAATGGTCTGACATGGAGCTCTCCACTAGTGTATGGTGGCTTCTCAGGTGCCGGGATGGAGTGCCATGTATTAGGCGTGCCTTGACGGTACACTCCGGGTACATAGTTACAGCCCTAAGTGGGGTGAATATGCTGTGGACAATAGAGGAGGTACCCCTTCAGAGCTGGAGCCCGGCAGCAGGTACCTCCATTGTCTCCCATAGTTCTGTCCCTGAGTGTCGCATATCAAATCAATCAGCACAGTCTGCTGGTGCATCCTAGTCATATCACATTGTGGCTTAGACACATATTGTGCCCAACGCTTGCAGTGTTGCACGAGACATGGCGGCTCACTCATGCCTGGCAAGTGGCGCTGCGTGGAGTATTGAGGCTAGGTGTGTGAGGACACATATGTATTTTAGCAAATGAACGGGCTGTCTCACTAACATCACTGGTTATTGCTTTGTCATCAGTATTGGCTCAAACCTCAAACTGTCTATCTCTACTCTATGTAGACAGATCTACTGAAACTCTTTTGGAATGTCAGCTAGTATTCACATTGTTTACTTTTCTATTGGGCAACAGTGAAGAAGGCCCAGATAGTGTATGGTGGTCACTAAGGGGTCTATTTACTAAGCCTTGGATGGAGATAAAGTGAATGGAGTTAAAGTACCAGCCAATCAGCTCCTAACTGCCATGTCACAGGCTGAGTTTGAAAAATGACAGTAAGGAGGTGGTAGGCTGGTACTTTATCTCCATTCACTTTATCTCCATCCAAGGCTTAGTAAATAGAACCCAAAATCTGGGTATACACCATATATTGGGCTATATAAATAAAAAATATCATCCAACGTGGATTGGAATAATATATCGTACACATCGCATAGTGTGTATGCCCAATCTGTCATTCCTGGCTGTTGTTCATTGAATAGTCCCATTGGATGTGTGGCATGTTCAATGGGATGATTCAATGAATGATGTAGTCTAGATACAGTACTTGCAGCATGTAACAATACATTGCACCATCATGCAGCGAATTGTGCAGTGTGTATGGCGCACATGATGTATCGTTACATTGCTTGCCACATCGCTGGGACAAACCGTTGTAAGGTGTGTACCCAGCCTAAGATGCTGTCTATATAATATGACAGTCACAAAGATGCTCTCTGTATTGTATTGTGGTCAATAAATGCTTTATGTTTAGTATGGTGGTCACTAAAAAGCTCTCTCTACTTCGTGGCAGTTACAAAGACACTCTGTATTTGATGGTGGTCACTAAAATGCTCTCTGAATTGTATGGTAGTTAATATGAAAGTGTTGTATTTGACATGACAATGTTTCAGATAGTGTATTGGCTATATACACCTAGACCCACATTAGAGAAACCATGCTTGCCCGGTTTTTGCACTCACATACTTGCATTCCAACATGCTGGATAAAGAGCCTAGGGCACTTGCTCGTGTTTGCCTAACTCCCCCCCGAAACCCGATTTTGTCACTATTTTATAAATAAAATTGTCCTTCTTTATTCATTGTACTTTAATGAGAAATAAAGTATGTTCTTCTTCTTTCTTTGATCTTGAGCCATCATTGTCCATTGGAAAACAAATGTTTTCTTCAATCTTCATAACTGACCAATTGTTCCCTGGTGGAAATACAGAGCAATTATGCATCCACACACTGGCACTGCCCACCACTAAATGATCAGAGTAGGGCTTCACTGAAACTTATTTTTACCATCTGTCAAGTATATTGGCTTCTTGTGATTGGCTGGGTGTGAAGTGATTTCCTAGTAATTCCAGAGTTATTTATTTTCAATAACAATGCAGTTGAGCTCCAGCCAGCATCACCCATTCATTTCAATCATCACATTAATTTTAGTGTAGCTTCTAAATTTAGGACACAATCAGGAAACTCTGTTGAAGTAAATAGAAAAAGATCTGCTAATAATACATAAAAACATCAGCAGTGGCTATGCCCCCATACAGTACACTCAAATTATAGATTGTTACTGTATTGAATTTGGAGAGCCAGTTATCTGGCAGAGAAGAACCACTGATGAACATGGATGCTTGGTTCGCTTCTATAGAAAGTACATCAGTATTCGCCCTCCTGCTATTCAAAGTGAGTGGTCATGACTCACGGTACAACCCTGTCCCCTCCTCTTGTTGGCTGTATAGTTTAACATAATGAACATTGGGCCTGATTCAGGTTTGAGTACAACTTTGATAAAGGCTAACCTGTGCATGTGCAGGATCTGTACTGCGTATGTGTCGATAGGTGTTTGCAATGACTGTCGCAGTGCCCCATAAGCTGCAGCATGATTGACATACCGTGGCCATTTGGGGGCGTGGAAGGGACCCCATTTTTTGGGCGTGCCAAGGCCAGTGGCTGCATCTTCCAATGCAGCTTCACTGGCCCCAGCAGCATTAATTTCACAGCCATCCTGAGTAACATCCTTGGACACAGCAACGGATCACAAAAGCCGTCATGAGGCATTTATTTACACAAGACACCTCCTATAGCAGTGGTGGCGAACCCTGGCACTCCAGCTGCTGTGGGACTACATATCCTAGCATGCACTGCCAGAGTTTTGCTATTAGGGAATGCTAAAACTGTGGCAGGGCATGCTGGAATATGAAGTCTCACAGCAGCTAGAGTGCCAGGGTTCACCACCACTGTCCTATAGTATTAGCATAATTTCGCTTTGCGTACAAAGATGCAGTGGCGATACAATTAGCGCAGAACACTGAATAGCAGCTATAGTTCCTGCCAGTGATTGGAAGGTCATTGTAGTTCTGTATTCATTCACTAACATAAAATAAAGACATTCCAGTGGTATTTTTTATTTACAGTGGGAAGTATTTTGCTTTTATAAGACCTAAAATAGTTGTAATTAAGTTTTAGATACTGTCCGGTTAGTACTGTATTCCCCTATCACATGTACAGTCAGGGCCGGACTGGCCATCTGGCACTTCTGGCAAATGCGAGAATGGAGGGACTGGCCATCTGGCAAATGCCAGAAGGGCCAGATTGCCTGTTCTGGATGTTCGCAGGCTTGCCAGGCAGCAGCACTGCCTCCCAGGCGGCACTACACTATTCACAGTCTGTTCATATGCAGACGGCCGCGTTATTGTGGAATTACATCACGACACGGCCGTGTAGTGACGTTATTCCGTGGTAGCCAGGCATGAAAAGTGTGATGGTGGCAGGAATCTCAGGGGAAGGCTGGAGTCCAGGCGCCTTCAGTGGCCTGGCGTGCAGTGGCCTGCTCGCTGTACTCAGTGGGTGAAGGTTCATGTGCAGCCGCGTAGTTACATCATGACGTGGCTGCACACTGGTGCAAGGAGCTGAGGAATGACTCTAGTCAGATCTTCCAGCTCTCCTGGTGTGGGTAGCATTGGCAATGGTCATGAGGAGACTGGCGGTGGCCGTAGGAGGTGAGGCAACCAACAGCACCCAGATTGGAAGCAGTCTCCCTGGGGGGAGGTGAGTTGCTGGGGTGAGGGGGGCTCATTACTGTGTTTGGCATAATGTTCTGGGCATTATTGTTTTGGCATATTGTTATGGGTCATTATTGTTTTGGCATAATGTTATGGGGGCATTACTGTATGGCATGATGTTCTGGGAGAATTACTGTTTTGGCAAAATGTGTTTTGGGGGAATTGCTGTTTTGCCATAATGTGTTTTGGAGGAATTACTGCTTTGGTATAATGTTATGAGGGCATTACTGTTTTGGCATAGTGTGTTCTGGGGCATTACTGTTTGAGCATAATGTTCTGGGGGCATTTCTGTATGGCATAATGTTCTGGGGCATTACTGTTTTGGCATAATGTAGAAGGGGCACTACTACTGTGTGGCATAATGTGAATAAGAGTTACTACTGTATGCATAACATGAATAAGGGGCTCCACTGTGCAGTGTAATGTATGACGTAATTTGCAATTGAGATACTATTTTGTGGTTGTGCACCGTCCCAACGAGACTACATCTATTTTTTTTGGCGCGCACTCTCCTTGCTCCATTTGTGGATGGGGGCACCAGTGCTCTTTATGTACATTGGGAACCACCATGTATAATTACGGCTCTGCTTTGGTGCGCACAGATGTGTCATCCTCTTTGTTCAGCACCCCTGCCCTAAAAAATCCCTACAGTGAACAATCTCTAATCCTCTACAACTGCTAAACTAGGGCTTGGTCAATTGGAAAATGCCTTCCCTTTTTTTTGTGTGTGACCTACACCAATGAAATTCCAGCTTTACCTAACAGAACCAAACAAATACCAAATGTCTGACTATGGCATATGTTTGAATCCCCTGCAGGATGAGCGCTGTTGTGTGCATTTTAAACAGAGAATGAATATGGTGTTTTGATATTAATTATATTTGTAAGAGTATAGACTAAGAAGTGGGAGGAGTCAGTAATAGTAAGGGGAGGAGTCTATGCCAGGAGCCAGGTGCAGACGCGAAGTGGGCCTGTGTGCTGTAAATGCTAGGGCCTATTTTCAGTCCCAGTCCGGCACTGTGTACAGTGCTTGAATGTGGTATATATAGACAGAATCACCATCATGTGCTTAATTTACATACAGTATGTTATATTATACTGCTTCCCAAGAAGTACAGATGTATCCACATACATTTATCCTCCGTGCGCTACAAGTCGCGTTACACATAATGCGTGAGTGCCATGTGACTCAGTAGTGCAGAACTTCTTTTCGTACAACTTTTGACCTTCAAATGCGTCTTATTCACACAGCGATGCAAATAGGACACACAAGCATTACTGAATAAAATTATATATGGCATTCCTATATTCTGTGTGTGACTGCGGATGTATCTGCATGCGAAATATTATGTTACAGTGTCAGCGGCTGTGACACTGTAACATAGAGTTTCGTATACAAATACACCCGCAGTCGCACATAGGATATAGGCATGTCACATATCATTTTATTCAGTAATGCTTGTGTGTCCTATTCACATCACTGTGCGAATAAGAAGCATTTTAAGGGAAAAAGTTGCACAAAAGACGCTCTGCACCACCGAGTCACATCACGGCATGGCGTGACAAGAAGGGCTGTTTAACATGCAAGGAGACTAGGTAGATGTATGAGGACACAGCTGCATACCTCCCAACATTCGAAACCATCAAGGATGGTTCCTCCCAACTGTCCTGGATGCGGGACAGTTGGGAGGTATGATATATATAAATATGAACATCCTTCATCTATTATTTTTATAAAATTTTCAATACCTTCTTCCTTTTAAATATATGGCTTTACCCTTTTACACTAACAATTATTTTGCCAGATCTGTAATAAAAACTAAAACTAGTATTACCTGCAATCTCTATCTAAAATGCCAGGTGAGCCCGGATATTTACAGCCAGCCCCGGGAAAGCAGAGAAGAAAACTCTGCCACTTGCAGTCAGGCAATGGTTGGGGAGCGTGGCTGAGCGGAAAGTCTTCTGCAGGTCCCGCACAGTATTCACCCCCCTCTGATTGACATCATAGCTCTGATGCTTGCTGACAGTGGTTGGAAGGGTGGGCGTGGCCTAGCGGAATGTCCCTGCGTCATCACGCTGATGGGATTGCCCAGCCCTGTCGGAGCTGCCAGACCGCCCACAGCATCTAACGCAGCTTGGTGTGGTGCGCGCACTGCGCAGCAAACTCACCGTTGTGTGCGCTGATAAGCGGTGACAGAAATCTCCCTCCCGACCTCCCCCCGCCCGCGGGACACTGCAGCCCGCGGGTGGGACAGCTCCCAAAAAATGGGACTGTCCCGTGAAAATCGGGACAGTTGGGAGGTATGCATCCGTATGGTGTATTCACTACAGTGCATTGCTGTTATCAGTCTGGTACATTATCATGCAAGCACTAAGCACTAAGCATTAACCCCTACCACTGCATTCCTTCTGTTAACCCTTCATGCCCCAGTCAGACAATGATCACTTTACTATACACTCTTTGCTGGGATAAGCTCTTATCAGTGATGCTATCCCGGGAGGAGAACCTTTGATAAATAGGTAAAATCATTTCTTATTTCTTTTATATGCGACAATAAGAGATTATACTTTAGGGGGGGGAGACATTGCAAGGGTTCATAGACCCCTTAGACACAAATCCACATCTCCCTCTATTTGTTCTGATAAACATATATGAATGGACCCATATATTCACTTTCAAAACTTACTGAGCCTTTAACAAAATATATTCTTTTTGTAGCTTTATTAATGTTGGCCATATGTAGTGTTTTAAAAATATAAAATCTGCCAAAAGATGTTGTTGTATCTATGTATGTAAGTAAAAGAGTAATAAAATTTAATATATAGATGTTTTTACACAGATCTTATAACCACTGAATTAGCCTCAGTACCAACTATGCTGGAGGACAACTTTGTATCCCCATAACTACTCCTGGCAGCCAATGGCCTTCTCTTGTCTGTGTCTTCAAACAATAACTAAGGGTTGTGACACATACTGTAAGGTAAAACACAAAACAAAATAACCACAAACAGATGACAACAATGTGTAAATCAGATCACTCGAGCAGCAATGATCTCCAGGGGAGGGTGAACACGGCAAAACAAACTCTAATATCTTCAAACATCTTTAATGAAGGTTCAAGTAAGGTAAAAGCTGAGAGCTTGCAGGCCACATGTTGCTCCCATTATTAGTCCAAGTTTTTCCTACTCTCTTCATCCACTCCGCCAAAGTTTACTATTGGGATTTCTGTTTTTTTCCCCTCCTATTTATAATCGCTCTCTATCTTTTTCCCACATTTTTTTTTTATTCTGTTTTCCGACTATGATGTCTGCAGAAATACCAGCCCATGGTACGTGTTCAATGCATAGGTTCTGTGTACATGGAAAATGTACTAAACATGATTAAAAAATAGTTTTAAAAGTCAGTATTTGAGGACAAGGATGGAGACATTGAAGTACACCCAGAGGTTCAAGTAAAAATATTGATATCTAGGAAATTAACATATTAAGGTTAATTACAAACTGTAATGAAGGTGCACTCTTCTTTTTCATTTGTGACAGTGTGCCTAATTGTCCACTTGCCTGTGTTTGTAAACATCCTATATATATATAATCATAGCTCTGCGCAGGTTTGTGGATACGCAGGAAAATACACATGGTGGAAACGGTATAGGATTCACCTTTTTGTTTATGGTCTTCTTCTAAAACACTGTTTGGTTTAGGCTGGTTTAGGTCTTAAATTAACCATTATAGCAATGGGACATCAGGACTATTTTTATTAAATGTAGCATTTGAGTTTTTATTGTATTATGACACTATGTGAAGTACCCCAAAACACGTTTTCCAGCAAAAGTGATACTAGAAAGTGTAAAATATGTATCGGGATGAGGATGTGCCACACGCATACTCTTAAAATGGGGTAAGTTTTCCTAAATGTGCTTTTTCTATCCTCTCACCTGTTCATTTAAATAACCCCAAAATTAAAACTTTGCCACATAGGGGTCAATTCAATTATTTGACCCCTCACGGTGCCAGTGAGTACCGCTATATGCTGCACTTACGGTACCTCCGGACTCACAGATATTTGTTTGCAGACATATAGGGCTAGGTACAAAAATCCACAAGTCCGGGACGAGATTGACCACTAGCAGTGGCAGCTGAGGGCACGGACTGACGAGATTGTCGCCTGAAGGATGCAACCCTGTGCCCTCAGCCACTGCCTGAACTGTTGTTGCTACAGATCCCCTTTGTCTGAAGGACCTGTCCTTCAAGTGCCTGGCACAGCCGCAGGCAGCAGCGGACTGTGAGCAGCGGAGTAGTGGTGATGATAAAGGGGCACATTTATCAATGATCGCTTTTACAAAGCGATCAGGGCAATCTGGTAACGCCGCTGATCGCTTTGCAAAAAGCGATTTCTTCGGCCGGATGTATCATCCGGGACATGCAAGGAAACGTGCTCCGAAAGGTCCGCGCCCCATGCGATGCCTCCGTAGAACGGCCGGCAACTGCTGGGGGTGATGCGCATGCGCGGTCCCGTGGACTGCACATGTACATCCGCCATAGCCAGGGAGTGTACCGGCGGATCCCTCCGCCAGCTATTAGTGTGCGGTGTAGCCCATCTTCGTTAGCTGCGGGGGCCAATATCCGGAATGCATCGCATTCCCAATATTGATACATTTGGCAGCATTTGCTTCCCCCATAGAAACCTATGGGGGATGTGGCTGCCAGAGGCACGGGAGGGATCACAGCAGGTATCAGAGATACCTGCTGCGGTCCCTCCTTAATACATCCGGGGGATACTTAGTATTTGAGGTAAACCCCCGAAAACTAGTGTTTTCAGGGATTATACCTCAAATACACTTTGATAAATGGGCCCCAAAGAGAGAGATTCCTTCCTCCTCTCTTCACAGGCCAGTAGTGCGCCACTGCAGCGTGAGCCTGTGAGGAGTAGAGGACGACACGGGTGTGAGTGGACGAGGCCTCAAAGAGGTGTGAGGGGAGAGGAGAAGACAGTACGTATTGTGAGCAGGGTGAAGGGGTATTTGTGTGAGGCAGTGTGATCTGTAAGAGGGGGGCTGTGTGTGAGGCAACGTGATCTGCAAGGTAGGCTGTGTGTGGAGGAAGTGTGATCCTAAACAGGGGCTGTGTGTGGGGGAAGTGTGATCCTAGAGGGTGGCTGTATGTGAGGGCAGTGTGATCTGTAAGGGGGGGGGGGGGTTGTGTGTGAGACAGCAAGATCTGCAAGGTACAGTAGGCTGTGTATGGAGGCAGTGTGATCCTAAACAGGGGCAGTGTGATCTGTAAGGGAGAGCTGAGTGTGGGGCATACTTGCCAACTTTCCCTCATTGTCAGGGTGACTCCCAGAAATAGTAGCAATCTCCCTGTCTCCCTGAAGATTCCAGCAATCTCCCTGATTGCACCTTACCCCCACTATGAAGTTATATTTAAAAAAAGAAAAAAAAAAAAGATATATACATTCAAATGGGATAATTAGTATCATTTTACTGCATTGGTTATAAGACACAATGATCCCTATGGCTACATGTATTTTCTGAAAATGATTAGTGTATTTTCATCAACAAATAGATCTTACTAACTGCTTTTGGGCTTGTTTACTTTTGTAACTAAGTCAATGTTATGACACACCTCTCTGGTGTAGCAGTACACGTCCACTTTACCGTGTGCTCATAGGTTGTTATATCACAATTTCCCTAAAATGCTTTTTCAAAAGTAGGCAAGTATGGTGTGTGGGCAGTGTGATCTGTGAGGGGGGCTGTGTGTAATGGCAGTGTGATATGTGAGGATGGCATTGTGATTTATGAGGAGGGGCAGAGTGATCTGTTAGGGGTAGGTGCTTTGTTTGGGGGCAATGCGATCTGTCAAGGGTGACTGTGTGATTTGTGAGGGGGCAGTGCGGTCTTTGGAGGGGGTCTGTGTGGTTTGTGAAGGTTGTCTTTGTGGTTTGTGAAGGGTCAGTGGGATTTATGAGAGGGGGCAGCATGATTTATGAGCGGGGCAGTGTGATTTGTGAGAGGGGGTGCTGTGTTAGGGGCAGTATGACCTGTGAGGGGGGCAGTGTGATCAGTGAGGGGGCTGTGTGGGGGCAGCATGATCTGTAAGGTGGGCCTTTGTGGGGGCAGTGTGATCTGTAAGGTGGGCCTTTGTGAGGGCAGTGTGATCTGTAAGGTGGGCCTTTGTGGGGGCAGTGTGATCTGTAAGGTGGGCCTTTGTGAGGGCAGTGTGATCTGTAAGGTGGGCCTTTGTGGGGGCAGTGTGATCTGTAAGGTGGGCCTTTGTGAGGGCAGTGTGATCTGTAAGGTGGGCCTTTGTGGGGGCAGCATGTGTGAGGCTATGGGGTCAATGTGTGTGTTTGAGGTTATGGGGGCAGAATGTGTGTGCAGGGCAGTAGAAAGCTGTCTTCTGCCTGGGAAATAGGGTTCGGCCTATTTGTGGGAGGCGTGGCCATGCCCCTTCTGAAAAAAAAAATCTTTGTGCAGCGCCGGGGAAGGGGGCACTGTGAGACCCTCAGCCCAGCGCAAATCGAGTGTGAACGCTGCCCCCCCTCCAAAGACAGAGGATACTACCGCTGCTGCTGCTCAGCAGCAGTGAGCAGTCTCCCACTGCAGCCCAGCACACAGCAGCGTGTGCTGGGCTGTTGACAAGTAGAAGGGAGGGGGGAGCAGTGTGGGACCTAGGCCCCTGCCGGCCCCTCTAGCAAGCCAGGGCCCAGGTAATTCGTACCCGCTTCCCCTCCCTCTCGGCGCCCGTGTGTGTGAGGCTATGGGGTCAGCGTGTGTGTGAGGCTATGGGGTCAGCGTGTGTGTGAGGTTATAGGGGTAGCATGTGTGTGAAGTTATTGGGGCAGCGTGTGTGTGAGGCTATGGGGTCAGCGTGTGTGTGAGGCTATGGGGTCAGCGTGTGTGTTAGGTTATAGGGGTAGCATGTGTGTGAAGTTATTGGGGCAGCATGTGTTTTGATGCTATGGGCAGTGTGTATGTGTGAGGGAATGGGGTTAGTGAGGGGGCGCAAAAGGAGATTCTCACCGAGCTCCACTTAGTCTAGAACCAGCCTGGCCGCGAGGCGGTGAGTTAGCAGAGTTTTCACAGCATTACAACAGCAGCTTGTCCCCCTTGTGGCCAATTGAATCAAACCTTTAAAGAGTATTGCAGTGCCCTCCCTCCCCCTTTAACCCTTTAAACCTTAAAATAGCAACCAGGGTTCAGGGTAATGCTTCCAATATGCCCAAATATTCTCAGCAGACACCACCAACATGGCCAACAAATCCATGTGTAACCACCTGGGCATCAATTTTTTTATCACCCCATACTTATTAACTGTGTTTCACTTCTTAATGGGTTTGTTTATAATACAATCTAATACAGGATTTATTCATGGTTTAAAATTTCCATTGCACATACAGTACATTGAATGTTGTTCATATTTAGTAGCTGCTGAGTATCCAGCCACCTATACTTATCCTATTATTCAGGAAACTTTCGTAATCCACATAGTTCTTTTGTGAAGCTAGCAGTACCACCTCTGCTGGGTAACTGTTCCATGACAGAGGGGTAGTAAATAATTAATCAAAGTGTGATCATGGCAGCTCCGATGCCTGCCAAGCAGGATGCCCAGTGTGAGGGAAGAGAGGCAGGGGGCATTGTGTGAGATTTCTCTACAACTCCTCTCTGTTGGTAGCATGTTATTGGCACATTTATCTGCCCTGCAAATACTCTGCCGAAATATCCAGCTTGATTTATCTGCTGCCAAGAAAAGTTTAGAATTGAGGTTTAAAGAAATAAGATAATTAATTACTTGATTATTTTCTTGATTAATACTCAGATTTCATTCAACTTACATGAGTTGGATGATTTGGTGGCAATAGCAGAATTTTATCTCTGTTGTTCTGCAGAGGAAAACCGCTTCCCCTGCTAATCAGGGGAGTCCACAGGAAGCAGCTGTTACATCTACCAAGGTTTACATGTATGTATATATGTATGTATGTATTGTAAAAGCATAGATGGTGATCTCTCTCATTTTGCAATGCTTATATTGGCTGTTCAGAGGCAGGGGCAAACAGCGTACAGGGGCAGGGGTTAATCAATATACATTAAACAATAATTGTAAATTGTACCCAAATCTTCAGGAAACACTAGAATTTCAGAATGCTCTCCTAGATATACCCAGTTCTCCAGAGAAAGATGGGTACTGTAGGGGCTCAGTGACGCGTTTCATTATGAAAAATCCAACTGATGTACAAATGACGAAAAAGACCCCTGCTTGCATATATAATACAGTATGATATGTCTGAATATTGGGTACAGAAGCACCCATTAACCTTTATGAGGAGAAATTCATTCAAAATACTTTCACTTTTCTTGGCATATCACAACAACTTTAAATATCCTCAAGTTGCTCATGGCACACGGCCATTATTCTGCAAAAGTCTGTTTCACATCTCAAGTTACTGACTTTGGTCTGTGAACAAATTGTCCAATTAGCAGTAATGAATGCTGCAACATATTCTCTCCTGTTTCTATTTATAAACTATAATAAAGAAAATCACAGCCCACGATTTCCACCATAATACATTATTCTTTGCTTCTACAATACACAGCACATTATAGTTTATTTTGAGAAACATCAGCATGGCAGCTCCCAGTCAGCAAACAGAGATTGTAGTATGGCAGTATATATTTAATAGCCTAACTTGGTAGATCTGTGTTTGCTTTAAAAGATCAGCCATGTTAATAGAACAGTTTAAATATTGTCTTTTTTTTTCACCTCAACTTAATTGGCTTTACATATAAACTAATCTAGGGTAAAAGGTATTTCTTTAGTATATCATCCACTTATACCCTTCATAAATAAAACATTTAGCCCCTGATTCTAAAATGCACATATGTCCAAATGCAGCTGCATTCTAAATGTAAATGTATTGCAAACGGAATGCTAGTGTAACTACTAACTATATGCAAGTTCTAATGCGTGCGCATTGCCCACATATATTTGCTATATATGTAAGCATCTGCCACCATTATCATCAACAGTTATGTCTGCCCCATGCTTAGATGCATGAGATATGACTGATGTTCTCTTGGCATATGGAGGAACATGGTGTAACTCTGGCTACACGGCCACAAGACTGTTCTCTTACAGGTGTACGCTAGTTGTTGTGCAGCTAACTTCCAGTAACGTCCATTTCCATGAATGGAGAGAAACTACAGTGATTAATCTGACTAATGCTGGATACACACTGGCAAATACATTGGCTGATCAATTAATCGGCCAATATATCTTGTGTGCGTTGGCCAGTGTGTACCAGCGATATGTCTGTGAACTACGTCGTTCACAGATATATCGCGTCGGCTGTACTGCACAGCCGATGCCCAATGTATCTGCAGATATATTGGGGCATCGTGCTGTGCATACAGGCGGTAAGCCGACCGCCCGTACATTTGCATTGGAGGCCGAGAGGAGGGTGGCGCTACACGCCCCCCGACCAGCGGGACCCAGGGCCAGCAGACAGATGATGGTTATTCCTTGTATGCAAACAACCATCATCTACAGATATATCTGCAGTTCACTTGATCTGCAGATATATCTGTAAGGTGTGTACCCAGCTTAAGAATCACCTGGAGATAAGCAAAGCTGCATACAGTATGTTCCCTGCGGTGCATGTGCAGACTACAAAAAAAAATGCTAGATGGGGCTCCATTGAGTCTTGTGTGCAACTCAGAATTAGGCCCTTAGGGAAGAATTCAATTAGCATCTGGGGATAGGCTCGGGGTTTCACGCCTGGAGCGATTCAATGAATCAGCATTTTCCCTGCATGGTAAATCGTGGGTTAATGCACACTAACCCATAGATAGGGTGAAAAGTGCTGGAATCTATGGTTTCACAGCATATTAAATGCAGAAGTCTGCATTTTAATGTGGATTTGAGGAGCTGCAAGGAAAAATGAACTATTTGTAATGAACAACAATATGGAAATTTGTTATACAAGAGCTTGCAATCGAATTGGGCAGCACAGATGGTGTAGTGGTTAGCATTACTGTCTCACAGCAGCATTATATTCTTCCTGTGCTTGTGTGGGTTACCTCCAGGTACTTCGGTTTCCTTTTATTTTCGAAGGTTAATTGGCTACTGACAAAAAAATTATCCCGTGTGTGTGTACATGTGGTAGGGAATATAGATTGTAAAGTGTATTGGATCAGGCACTGATGCACATGGTCTAATATTGTCTATAAAGAACTGCGGAATATGTGTGCACTATATAAATAACCGTTAATAACAATAATAATAATAATATTTGAGGACAGTGGTGGACCTTTCCAGCACTGCAGGGGTTATCTCCATCTGCCTGTTGGTGTATTGCCATGCTGATGGATACAAGGAGATTCCAGCCAAGTTCAGCGATGAACCCACCGCAGGAGTCGTTCTGTCTCCTGTGACAGCGTCTGGGGCTATAACAGGGGGGTAACATCTGGAAACCATCAACCCACTGATTAATTAAAATGTATAGCAAGAAAGTTTATCTTCCCTTTTATCAAAAAAAATGAGGGGTATAGAACTCTGACTACACATGACTTGTACATGCTCAGCATTTAGCATCTTTCCCATTCATCACCTACTAATAACCATACATCAGGACACATAGCTCTCATATTTAGGACACAGACACTTTATCCCCTCCTAATACACAGAGGTCAGGACATGGTAGCTCTAACCTCATCCTAATGCTCAGTCTTCAGGGGGCTTATTTATACATTATTGGCAAAAAGCCCAGATAATCTATGGGAATTATTGCCGTTTATTGCGATGAGAAAAAAAACTCTCCCGAAAACCAGCTGCCCAGTGAAGATATTTTCTAGCGTCTGATGAGCAATCCACCAGTCTTTCATATTTGCAAAAGGACCTCTCCAGTACAGTCTGAATCTTCGCATGTACCAAATCAGGTTTGGGCATGCGCTGTGTACAGTACCGTATGTCTAGGAGATATTTGTATTTGTCACCAGCTCTAAGGCCTTAGTGGAATGGCTATGGAATGTTGGGGTTATGCAATGCTATTCCAATAGTTAACTAAGGCAGGAGATATTTACGATTTCTTCTGATCTAACCCTTAATACATTTGTTTGATATTAAAATGACCCCCAAAAAATTTGAAAAATGCAATTTCAGAAAGTTTTTCAGGAAAAAAAACAACAACTTGATAAATAGGCCTCAAGGACACAAACCCTAATACATAGACATTAGGAAATGTACCTCTCGCCCTAATATGTAGACATCACTGGATGCATCTTTCACCTCCTCCTAAAATACAGATAACAGGGCATACCTCCTAACGGTCCTAATTGAATAGGGAAGTCACAATTTGAGGGGAGAGCCTAGCTGTCCTGCCAATTGTAACTTTTGTACTGATCCAACAGAAGGTATGTCCCCATTGGGACCAGGTGCCACACATTTCTGCCATTGGTGCATGCAACAAAACTATTTAATTGCAGTGGGTTTGGAACAAGCTAGTGCTTTGGAATCACTGGGCACCCCCACCAACATGACTTGATCTCCCCTTTCTCTATGCCAATGTGTCATGACCACTGTTTGACCCATTTACCTTTGGTACAATCAGGTTAGGTATGTCAGTACATATGCATTTCACCACACCCTGATGCACATAGACAGAGTACTTATCGCTCACCTACTTTTAATAACTATCCTAAAACGCATCAAGGATAAGAGCAGCTTTTGCATCACTTACATTATATCACATTCCCCTCCATGACAAAATAGCCACTACAAGGAGTCAGTGTTTTCTTTTTTGAACTACAGCTGGATTGTATGGTAAATTATACATTCCCTGCATCTGAAGGTAGGAAGACATAACTCTCACATGTGGGGCTTCTCACATTCGGGGATTATCTTAATGGAAACAAAAACATATTGGTGCCTATTTATCAATTAATCAAAAGAAAGAGCAGTTTTTGCATGATGTTCACTAATACCCCTTTTCCACAGCCACAAAAACCGAGGTTGTTGCCGTGTCACCCTGGTTCACGGCTCAATGGAAAAGGCTCCTAGGAACTGACCCAGAATTCCTTCCCGGCTCTCGAGTAGGGTTTTTACGCGGGTAATGCTCAGTGTAAATGGGTATCCTGGGTCTTCTGACCCAGGTTCCGTTCACAGCATAGGGAGAGCCTTATTTACATCATCTCCAAGTGCCGGCAGAGGTAAGCCCCGGCAATATCCCGGGTCCAGCCTGCGGTGTAAACTGGCCCATGCCTTGAAACCAGTGTTCAGTGTCCCTGGCTGGACCCAGGATTTTGGTGGAAAAGCGGTATAAATTAAGTAAAGTTACTAGGGAGGAGTGAGCATATGGAGCAATTCCCAATATCAGATTAGCTCCCAAGAATTGTACAAAGTTCTGCATATGGGATATGGTATTACTCCCTATCTGGGTGTCAGGTTGCCCCTCCCTCTTTTCCTTGGCTTTCTGTGTCAATGCAATTAGCCAAGATCCTGCTTGTCAACACAACATTGTTTTGGTGATAATATAGAAAAAAATGTGTCTGTGCAGGTGTAAACACACTAAGGATTCCCAAAAGCTGTTAAAACTAAACAATTTATTTCTCACAGAATCAATTCATCTGCAAATTCAATAAAAGATACATTTAGAACACACTTAATATTCAGTAAAAATCTAGTACAAATATTCAGCCTATCATAACAGCCTCATGTGCACATATAAATATAGTAGTAAAAAGACGCCCAATAGTCAGAATTGTATCAGCGATGAAGTTCTTATTGAAAAATACAATCACCAGTCCACTGTGTGGGATATAAAGCATATAGCATGTGTTACCATGTAATCGTGTGCTGTTGTGCAGCGTTGTTACCGTATATCAGCGTGCTGCTCGTTTGTGTAACACAGTTCCTCTCCAGTGGTTGCCGGCCTGGTCTCACCCCAAATACACTCTCCATTCAGCCGCATGTTGGTGGTAAAAGAAAACCCAGAATGTGTGAGACCCCATAATTTTACCATTATCTGTCTGTTGGATTCTTTGCTGGCAGTCCTAATGGGCTAAACATAAATCTGCCAGCCTCCCCCTCACTTGGCATTTTCTCAGACAAATAATTAACCCTGACGTTGAACATTACACATCAAGGGTCATGTCACCATGCTGGTAATTAAAATAAATATACTTAATAAACATAAAGGGTTACCTGTTGCCTGAAATCTCGTGATCCAAAACATAATCATGACACCAGTTATTATATAACATTGCATGCTGCAATGGTTTGGAAACATACAAAGCAACAGTGTGTGTTGGGGTGGAGGGTGTGGGGCAGCACAAGAAAAGCTCTAGCAGCTGGGAGCAAAATACAGGTTGAGTCTCCCAAAACTGTATATTCTAAAAACCAAAGTATAAAAAAAACTGGAATATTTTGGGGCAGTCATGATGTCATGATGTCACTAGTGTCAATGGCCAATAACTAGCAGCATGGACGTGGCTTTGCAGTCATTCCCTCACGGGGAACTGCTTCTCAGTCTCCTCCACCCGCCGGACACCCCCACGATACCCGCTGGACTTCCCACAATGCCCATGTCAGGATGCGGCATGGGATCGGCCGCTACTCACCTCCGTGCCGGCGACCTTGGGCTTAGGTGTTCAGTCGCTGGGAGTGGAGGTGAGTGGTGGCTGAGTACTCTCCCCGGAGTCTGCTAGGGCTTCCGTGCATGCGTCCTGGTTCCCGGGGTGCCAGGCAAGGGTGCAGCCCTGTTGATTCATATCACCTGACTAGTATTCCTCAATGGTAGTCCTGCAGTCAATCAGCTAATTCTCTTATCCAATGACCAACTACCTAAGGGTATTTAAGTCTGACTCCAGGAACAGGAAAGTGCTGTTCAACTTCGCTGTTCCAGTGATTGTTATGCTCTCAGGGGTTTTCTATGAATTATCTCCAGTATGTTGTTTCAGCCCTCACGCTGACCTCCAGTGTTACTTGTATTAGCTTCCATGCTAACTCTCAGCGTGTTACTTCAGCTCTATAACAGAACTCCAATGTTTCATGTAACAGTTCCTGTGTTGTCTTTCAGTGTGCTGCTCAGCTCCCAAGCTGTCTCTCTGTGTTACATGTGTCAGCCTTCAAGCTGATTACTAATTTAGCTGTCTAGCTGCATCCCTGTGTTTACTTCACTCCTATAGTGGATTCTACTATTACTGCGTCTCAGGCTCTGCAGTGTTCATTCCCAGTGAACCCTCCTCGTGATTACCACCGCTGTTCAGCTATTCATACCTACTGTTGACTACCTTCAGTTCTCAGTATTTCATATGATGTACTGACTACCATCGATTACCAGTGTTTCATATCAAGTGCTGGTTACCATCACCATTCAGGATCTCATACCAAGTATCGATAACCATCGATTCTCAGTATCTCATTCCAAGTGCTGATTATCATCGATTCTCAGTGTCTCATTCCAAGTGCCAAGAACCATCTTATGATATCATCTTCCAGTGACAAGTGCTGTGATTATAACCACAATGTGTGTACTTTGGGCCCGATTCAGACCCACTCGCAAGCGGGTTGATGGTGGCCCAGTGCACACATGCGCAATGTGCGTGCGCGAGCCCCGTAGCGAGTGAGATCTTCACTTGCTTCGGAGCTCACAGCAAAACGGCGCAGCTGTCGATGTTGATCGACAGCTTGCCCCGTTTTGTAGGCAAGTGGGGGGGGGTGGCTGAATAAACGGAGGCGTTCCCAAAGGAACGCCTGCCATTTGTGGGCGTCCCTACTGACATCACTCGTGGTGTCAGTAATGGACTACCGGCTCTATTAGAGCTGGAAGTCCACTCGTTGCGAGTGCTGAGACGCTACCTTAGGGTCTCCTCGCAATGCAGATGGTCGCGATAATCTCGACCATCTCCTGCCCGGTGGCACTAGCTGTGGGTGGCCGCTCACAGCTTAGCGAGCGGACGGGAAAAAAAAAAAATACTCCCCTGATTCAGATCGTGCGCTCGCAAATAGAGAGCGGCTCTGAATCAGGCCCTTTGTACCTTCATCAAGTACCATTTTATGATACCATCTTCCAGTGACAAGTGCTGCGATTATAACCACAGTGTGTGTACTTTGGGCCTGATTCAGAGCTGGATGCTCTTGAAGAGTGGACGCTCTGAATCAGGGTGTTTTTTATTTTTTTTGGTTCGGCCTCCTGGCCGCTTGCTAAGCTGTGGGTGACCACCCACAGCTTGTGCGAGCGGCCAGGTGATGGTCGCGACCATCTTGACCATCACGACCATCCAGGCTTGCGACGAGACCCTTGTGGTAGGGTCTCGTCTGTCGCAAGCCCCAGAGAGCTTCCTGCTCTAACAGAGCAGGAAGCTCTCCACTGGCATCACTGGTCGCAGCAAGCGACAGCAGCTCCGTTGCACCTGGGCTCACTACAAGACGGGGTGGCTGTCGATATTGATTGACAGCTCGCCCCGTTTTGTAGGTGGGGATGGGGGGTGGCTGTGCAAACGGAGGCATTCCCGAAGGAACGCCTGCCGTTTGGGGGCGGCCCTACTGACATCACGAGTGATGTCAGTGGTGAGCTTCCGGCTCTATTAGAGCTGGAAGCTCACTGGGGCTTGCGGAAGACAACACTCTACCACAAGGGTCTCGTCGCAAGCCCAATGGTCGCGATGGTCAAGACCACCGCGACCATCACCTGGCCGCTTGTAAAAGCTGTGGGTGGTCACCCACAGCTTGGCGAGCATCCAGGAGGCCGGCTTCAAAAAAAAAAAAAAACTCCCTGATCCAGAGCGAGCGCTCTGAAAGAGCGTCCGGCTCTGAATCAGGGCCTTTGTACCCTCATCAAGTACCATCTTATGATACCATCTTCCAGTGACAAGTTATGCGATTATACCCACAGTGTGTGTACTTTGTACCTGCATCAAGTACCATCTTATGATACCATCTTCCAGTGACAAGTACTGCGATTAAAACCACAGTGTGTGTACTTTGTACCCTCATCAAGTACCATCTTTTGATATCATCTTCCAGTGACAAGTAATGCGATTATACCCACAGTGTGTGTACTTTGTACCTGCATCAAGTACCATCTTATGATACCATCTTCCAGTGACAAGTACTGCGATTAAAACCACAGTGTGTGTACTTTGGGCCTGATTCAGAGGCGCTCGCAAATAGCGAGGGCTCGCTCTAAATCAAAGCGGCCTGTTTTTTTTTTTTTGGCCGGCCTCCAGGCTGCTCGCTAAGCTGTGGACGGCCAGGTGATGGTCGCGATGATCGCGACCATCGGGCTTGCGACGAGACCCTCGTGGTAGGGTCTCGTCCACCGCAAGCCCCAATGAACTTTGTGCTCTAATAGAGCAGGAAGTTCACTACTGATGTCATGTGTGATATCAGTAGGGCCGCCCCCAAATGGCAGGCGTTCCTTCGGGAATGCCTCCATTTGGCCAGCCACCCCCCCGACCCGCCTACAAAACGGGGCGAGCTGTCGATCAACATCTACAGCCGCCCCATTTTGCTGCGAGCCCCGAGCGAGTGAAGTTCTCACTCACTCCAAGGCTCGCGTGCGCCGCGCGTGCGCATTGCCTGCCCATCGACCCGCTTGCGAGCGCTATGCTCTTGCGAGTGGGTCTGAATCAGGCCCTTTGTACCCTCATCAAGTACCATCTTATGATATCATCTTCATGTGACAAGTGCTGCGAATAAAACCACAGTGTGTGTACTTTGTATCCTCATCAAGTACCATCTTATAATACATTCTTCCAGTGACAAGTGCTGCGATTAAAACCACAGTGTGTGCATTTTGTACCCTCATCTAGTATTATCTCATACCATTCCTCGGTGACTGTGCTATGTCTAAAGCCACAGACTGTGTACTCTGTACCCTCATCGTGTACCATCTCGTGAAACCATTCCTCTGTGACTGTGCTGCGTCTGATTACCTGTATAGTTACTGTATTCTGTGACTGGATCTACAGATTGTCTTTACACTGTGTCCTGATCTTCCGAGTTACCAAAAGCATACCAGTGTTTCATTCCACTCATTATTGCAGTGACATTTCCTAGTCCCCTCGTCACTCAAAGGTACCTAACCAGGGGGCCGCGACCTGCTCACTCGGTGCAACGAGTCCCATATCCCAACAGGAGGGGTCACTGGTGAAGACCACCGAGTGGGTTGGACTCCGCGCATCTGGTTAGGTCTAGCAAATACCTGGGACTGACCTTTATTGAGGACACTAGCACTGTCACTCCCCTTCCTATCCATCCTAACCTCCGGCTCCCTGTCCTCCTCAGAGGAATTCCTAGCCTCAGATCGTGACAACACACCAGACCCCTGCAGCACACTCCGGACCCCCCACAACACCCGCCGGACCGCCCGCAACACCCACTGGACCCCCCGCAACACCCCCCGTTAGACCCCCACAGCACACGCCGGACCACCCCGCAACACCTGCTGGACTCCCACACTGAAAAAAACTGAAAACAATCCTAAATGTTCCTGGTCCTGAGCATTTCAGATATGGGAGACTTAACCTGTATGTAAAATGGCCTGGCCACTGTATGAAGTGCAATTGGTGTTGGTTCCACTTTGCTCATTCATAGGCTTTAAAATGGCCACACAAGTTGCAAAATTAAATTCATATCAGCATTTGATAAATTTATTAGAGTGCTTGGCCCCACGAATAGCCCATTTTCCAAAAATAATCTTTTCAAAATCAGGTTTATGTGATGTGATGACTGGTTCTCTAGACCTCTACTTTTTTTTTATTATTGCTCCAGTTTTTGGCTTTGTACCTTGTATTGGCATTAGGGGCAAATCACACACATTTGTGCACTAATTATATTGTAAAAAAAAAATAAAGGAATCAATGCATTCTGGACCACCAGTGAAGATCAATTCCCAGCAGATTATCATGTTGTTGATATTGGACATTCAGGGCCTGAATCTCCCAGTTCTTCCATGAAGCTACATGTATGCATCTCTGAGTGCTACCTTTTTCCAGTCATTTCAGGCTGCTTCCTAACAGGGGTCTTATCTGGTGGTTAATATCTGTTTCTGGGCACTTTGAGGTCTTGTGTAATTTTGCCCAGATGTATAGGGCATGGTGTGGCTGGCATAGCCTCACTCCTACTTTGGCAACTTCTACTATTATTCCATTTTATTTCTGAGAACCTGAGACAATTAATAAACTGCTGCTGGACTAGAGTACTTGGAAACTTAATTAATGCCAAAAAAAAAAACAGGGGACCAGTGAACAACATGCTCAAAGATCAGAATATAGAATATAGATATTATCTATCATCTGTATTAGGGGTAAATAGACTAAGAATCGTGTCTGTCCGAGAATACATTCTCATGTGTGTTATGCTCGTTTTCTCGAAACAGAAATTTACTAAAGTCAAACACAGACGTAAAATCACGAATTGAACTGCAAAACATGGCCGTAAACGAAAATATGATTCAGTACACCATCGGAACGACTTGCAAGTACTTTCAATAGAAAAGAATACATGTAATACTAAGAATCGTGTTTTCAAACACACCCATTAACTAAACAAACTCGGGTCACAATACAAGTTTAAAATACACCTGCCTGTCAGCAGCGTGTTTAGCAAAAGCGTGCACAGAACAGTATGATCTGTGCATGCTTCTGAGTGTATTAAAGGCAAATAGTTAAAAAAAATGTTTTTAAATATTGTTGGGTCCCCCCTAAAAGCATAATCAGAACCGGGCTCTTTGAATCGACCCTGGTTCTGAAAATACATAGAAAACTTTGCGTAGGGGTCCCCTGTATTTTAAGTGCCAGCACTGGGATCTGAGCAAGCCCTGGTCCTAAAAATACAGGGAAAAAATGCGAAAGGGTCCTCCATATTTTAAGAACCAGCACCAGACTCAACTAGCAAGGGCTAATGCCACAGACAAGGGACACACTTGATGGGGTCACCCCAATCAAAGCATTAACCATCCCAAATAGCGCAGGGTGGAGATTGCTCAGTAAGTTAGGACCCCCCCAATAAAGGGGTTCCCCCTCCCAAGTATATACCAGGCTATGGGAACAAGCCACTGATTGGCTGTGAGTGGTCTGTCTCTTAGCCAATCAGTGGCCAGACCTCTCACAGCCAATCAGTGGCCTGTTGCCATGGTTGTGGCCGCTGATTGGCTCACAGCAATAGAAATGACGGTTCCATATACACATATAGCTCATATATGTCTGCATGGATTGGCTTTGCGTTCTTTTATTTTCACACCATCCAGGATGCTACTGGAGTAGAGGACCGATCGGCGCCAGGGAGTAGGTAAGTATATAGAGTGAATGGGGGTGAGTGAGTTTATGCATGTGTAATACAATTATAAAACATTCAGTGTGTGTGTCTGTCATTTTATATTATAATATTTGTGTGTCTGTCATTCATTTTATATTTTAATATTTCCTTTACAGGGGGACTATAGGTACCAGTAATTCCTGAGCTTGCTTGCACTTGGTTCTCCAAGTGCCAGCAAGCAAGGAAGGCTTGCTGGGACCTGTAGTCCTTCTGTAAAGGAAAATATTAGTTTAAATCTATTCTAAATGCACATCAACCCTGAACTGACCACCCAGGGGTGCGTGAGATAGTCCCAGACCTCAGCCCAGGCCTGGGGTATACACAGGAGGGGATCCCTTTATTGGGAGGTCCCAACTTCCTGAGGAATCCCTGGCCTGGGCTGACTAGTTGGGGGGCTAATGCTTTGACCGTGGTGACCCCGCCAAGTGTGTCCCCTGGCTGTGGTATAACCTTCTCCTAGTTAAATCTGGTGCTGGTTCATGAAAATACAGAGAACCCTATGCATTTTTCTACCCTGTATTTTCTGAACCAGTCCAGTGCTGATTCATGGAAATACAGGGAACCCCCACGCAGTTTTTTCCCTGTATTTCCTGAACCAGATCCAGCTTAAAGAGCCCGGTGCTGGTTATCTTAAGGAAGGGGGACCCCACACTATTTTATTTCTTATTTTGTAACCATTTCATTACAGTAAGACACACAGAAGCCTGCACAGATCCCACTTATCTACAGTATGCAGGATTCTGCTAAACATGCTGCAGACAGGCAGGCCTATTCAGCTCAGTCAGTTTTGGCTTAGGATTAAAACTGGCAGTTAGCAAATTTACTCCTTAGACTTATAATATACTTATCATTTACAGTAGAGTTCATTGTACTATATGTAAGTATGCAGAGCAATGTGTGTATCTGTACTGTATGTAGTTTTTATGCTTGCAGCAAGCAGCTTAACTGTCTGTAACCCCTCTTCAATATCCGGTGTGGTGCAAGGTGCATATGTAGTAATACACCTCCCTTGGAATGGGTTCGATTCCCGTCTGCGGCAGCCCGACAGGAGCAGAGTGCGACGCAGCGGAAGCCCGACAGCGGTGGAAATCCCGATCGTGGATAGGTAAGTATCCACTAACCTAACCCCCCTAACCCTAACCCTCCTTAGGGGTGCCTAACCCTAACTTCCCCCCCAAGTGCCTAACCCTAATCCCCAATCTCAGTGCCTAACCCTAACCACCCCCTTCCCCACTACCTAAACCTAAGTCCCCCGGGGGGGTGCCTAACCCTAAGTTCCCCCCGGGGGTGCCTAACCGTAACCCTCCCTCCCCCTAGCCTAACCCTGTCCCCCCCCGGGAGCCCTAAACCTAACCCTCCCCCCCGCAGCTGTCCACTCGCGGCGCCCGGCATCACTACAATCGTGATGCCGGGCGCCGGTCTCCCGGCGTCGGGGAAATGCGGGCGTCTACATCTAGACGCCCGGCATTTCACCCATGCCGGGATAAGACAGTCGGGAAGCCGGCTGCCGGTATATAGGCAGTCGGCTTCCCGATTGCTTCACCCTCCCACTGCCCCATGCTAACTATCCAGGGTGTAGTCCATACTTGAGAAGAGGGGAACTGAATATTTTGCTACTGCACACATGTGAACCCATGTGCGATGGCGTACGCATTTGCGTACAACATTGCATTGACACAGCACCTGTGGACCAGAGACTGGCAGGTGACCTAAAGTCATTACAAAAAGGTGTCATGTGTGTGTTATTGGAGTGGCATGGGCATGTTTCAGCATTCGGCTGTGTTCTCTTTTGCAGCACTGCAGCCACAGTGGCCATTATTTGAGAAAGTTTCAAGGGAGGCAGTGCGCCATACAGTGGCTGCTTGGGGAGTCAATATTGTGACCGATGGTACTGTACGTCAATGATGAAGAGATCGGATACACCAGGCATAGACAATCTAAAAGGATTTGGTTACATTACACCACCTTCTTCTCTGCCAGCACTTGCCCTGATTCAGAGGCGCTCGCTATTTGCGAGCGCTCGCTCCGAATCAGAGTGGGACATTTTTTTTTTCACCGGCCTCCAGGCCGCTCGCTAAGCTGTGGGTGACCACCTGGTGATGGTCACGATTATCGCGACCATCGGGCTTGCGGCGAGACCCTTGTGGTAGGGTCTCGTCCATGCGCTCGCAAGCGGGTCTGAATTAGGCCCACAGTCACACACAGGTCCTCAATAGGTGCCAGCATGCCCAAACATTAAGGACTCGCTAGCACCTGTAGTCCGCTTGTAAAGAAAATACAGTACACAGACTTTCATTGCACTTGCACTGCACTTGGAGAATAGACATATGTTTGGAGAGCACTTTCACATTGCTCTAAATCAATCCTTGATTTTTTGGGGGATCTACTTATCCTTTGGATTTGAATTCACATTTTTGTGTGATTGTGCAATCAACCAATTTTTCCCCATTTCGGTTTATTGTTATGAATGATCTATGAACGATTTCCAGTACATCAATCACGACATTGCATTATAATTCGTGATTTCTTACCCCTGAAGAAGTCAATTTACTGTATGTACGAAATGTGTAGGGTTTCTGGTGCCATGTCCATACACTAAGCGGGAGGATCCTGCCAATCAGGCTCACACCCGTAAGAGTGGTGGCAGTATTATATCATCACCTCAACTGTATTGTGATTGTGGATACTTTGTCACCTACTTTATGCTGTAAACAATTATTTATAAATTATGCATTGTTTTTTATCAAAAATAAAAAAATTGCCAATTATTTACTGAACAGCCATTGGGCCTTTTTCTTGTCGGGTGGTTTTTAGTGAGAGGGTATTTTTAGGAACATCCCGGATATATCAGCCTCAACAATTCTATACCTTGGGGTATCCTAGTGGAAAGGACTTTTCATATGATATTATCACTCTTAGATTTAAATATTTCTTCTGTATAGCGCCCTCTGGTTTTGGCTTTTGTTTATCATTGTCTGATCCTTACTAACATGGGATCTATTGAGAGGTGCAGCTTTTTACTTTTTTACAACTGTTTGTTTTAGCGCAAGATAAGGTATTGTTCCTTCTTCATTATATTTATATCAATATATATATATATATATATGTATATATATATATATATATATATATCTACACAGTGTATATATATATATATATATATATATATATATTAGGGGTGAGCGGGTTCGGATTTATGAAATCCGAACCCCCCCGAGCCCCCCCGATCCGAGGCCGACTCGACTTTTCCCGCCTGACTCGGATCTGAAATCGAGGCAAAACGTCATCATTCCGCCTTCCGGGTCTCGCGGGTTTTGGATCCTATATAAGGTACCCGCGTTGGCGCCATTTTCTCACTCAGCTGTGGACAGTGAAGAGGGAGGGTGGGAGTTAGGGCTGGCTGGGCTGTGTAGTGTAGTGTAGTGCAGAGTAGTGTTGTGCTGTGCTGCGCTGTGCTGCTGTTGTCCATAGGGGCTGTGTCCACTACTTCAAAGTCCATAGGGGCTGGCTGTGTTGTGCTGCTGATGTCTATAGGGGCTGTGTCCACTACTTCAAAGTCCATAGGGGCTGGCTGGACTGTGTTGTGCAGTCAGTTGTCCATAGGAGCTGTGTCCACTCCAAAGTCCTGTGCAGTGTCCCGGTCCTAAAGGGGTGCTGTAGTGTTGTCCAGGGGGTGCTCTGTCCGTCAGGGGTGCTCCCCCCAAGTGCTAAAAAAAAAAATATATTTTCTGTGTTTGTGAATTGTGTGCGCAGTAGCCGCACGTGCATCAACAAAGTAGTGCCAAGCGTGTGCCTGTGTCATAAGTAAAGGGCCGGCTGGCTTGACCATTAAAGGGTGCTGTAACCCCCAAAGTACACTCCAAACCAAATAAAAAAATATTTTCTGTTTGTGAATTGTGTGCGCAGTAGCCGCACGTGCATCAACAAAGTAGTGCCAAGCGTGCGCCTGTGTCATAAGTAAAGGGCCGGCTGGCTTGACCATTAAAGGGTGCTGTAACCCCCAAAGTACACTCCAAACCAAATAAAAAAATTATTTTCTGTGTTTGTGAATTGTGTGCGCAGTAGCCGCACATGCATCAACAAAGTAGTGCCAAGCGTGCGCCTGTGTCATAAGTAAAGGGCCGGCTGGCTTGACCATTAAAGGGTGCTATAACCCCCAAAGTACACTCCAAACCCAAATAAAAAAATATTTTCTGTGTTTGTGAATTGTGTGCGCAGTAGCCGCACGTGCATCAACAAAGTAGTGCCAAGCGTGCGCCTGTGTCATAAGTAAAGGGCCAGCTGGCTTGACCGTTAAAGGGTGCTGTAACCCCCAAAGTACACTGCAAACCAAATAAAAAAATATATTTTTTTGTTTGTGAATTGTGTGCGTAGTAGCCGCACGTGCATCAACAAAGTAGTGCCAAGCGTGCGCCTGTGTCATAAGTAAAGGGCCGGCTGGCTTGTCCATTAAAGGGTGCTGTAACCCCCAAAGTACACTCCAAACAAAATAAAAAAATATTTTCTGTGTTTGTGAATTGTGTGCACTGTGGCTGCACGTGCATCAACAAAGGAGCAGCGCCAAGCGTGCGCCTGTGTCCCATAAGTAAAGGGCCGGCTGGCTCATTTCTTAAAGGGTGGTGTAACCCACAAAGTGCACTAGTCTCCAACAAAAATAAAAAATAATTTTCTGTGTTTGTGTGCACCTTAGCCGCACGTATATATCAATATAACATAAATGGAGGACCAAACTTTCTCCGATAAAAATAAAATAGGGAAAGATCAAGAACCACTTCCTCCTAGTGCTGAAGCTGCTGCCACTAGTCATGACATAGACGATAACATGCCATCAACGTCGTCTGCCAAGGCCTATGCCCAATGTCATAGTAGAGGGCACATACATTCCCAAATGACAAAGTTCAGGAAAATGACCTTGAAAAAAACATTTAAATCATCTGAAGAGAAACGTAAACTTGCCGATATGCCATTTATGACACGGAGTGGCAAGGAACGGCTAAGGTCTTTCCCTATATTTATGACTAGTGGTTCAGCTTCACATGACGATGGAAGCCCTCCTCCCGCTAAAAAAATCAAACAAGTTAAGCTGGCAAAAGCACAGCGAAGAACTGTGCGTTCTAAGAAGATATCACAAATTACTAAGGAGAGTCCAAGTGTGGTGGCGGTTGCGATGCCTGACCTTCCCAGCACTGGACGGGAAGAGGTGGCTCTTTCCACCATTTGCACGCCCCCTGCAAGTGCTGAAAGGAGCACCCACAGTCCACTTGCTGATATGCAAATTGAAGATGTCACTGTTGAAGTACAACAGGATGAGGATACTGGTGTACCTGGCGCTGAGGAGGAAGTTGGCGAGGAGGATTCTGATGGTGATGTGGTTTGTTTAAATCAGGCTCCGGGGGAGACAGTTGTTGTCCGTGGGATGAAAAAGCCCATCACAGTCATGCCTGGGCAGAAGACCAAACATTCCACCTCTTTGGTCTGGCAATATTTCTATCCAAATACGGACAACAACTGTCTTGCCATATGTACCATATGTAAAGGTGAAATAAGTAGGGGTAGGGACGTTAACCACCTAGGAACATCCTTCCTTATACGGCACCTGCAGTGCGTTCATAAAAAGTTACTGCCAAGTTCAGAAACTTTGGCTAAGACCGTAAGCAGTCCAGGGACACCTAAATCCCTTTTTCCTGTTTTATCCAAGGAATCGGTGGATGAGGAGGATGAGGATGACATCTTGCCTCCATAGAGCCAGTTTGTGCAGGGACACATTAATTGCCAGCTTGTTTTGTGGGGGCCCAAACGAACCAATCATTTCAGCCACAGTCATGTGGTAGACCCTGGCGCTGAAATGATTGGTTTGTTAAAGTGTGCATGTCCTATTTATACAACATAAGGGTGGGTGGGAGGGCCCAAGGACAATTCCATCTTGCACCTCTTTTTTTTCTTTGCAGCATGTACTGTTTGGGGCCTAGTTTTTCAAACTGCCATCCTGTCTGCCACTGCAGTGTCACTCCTAGATGGGCCAAGTGTTTGTGCCGCCCACTCGTGTCGCTTAGCATAGTCATCCAGCTACCTCGGTGCAACCTTTTGGCCATAAAAACAATATTGTGAGGTGTTAGGTGTTCAGAATAGACTGGAAATGAGTGGAAATGAAGGTTATTGAGGTTAATAATTGAATAGGAGCATAAAACCCCACAAATTCTGTCATTTTAGCTGTTTTTATGCTTTTTTTCAAAAAAATACAGATCCAAAACACAAAACCCAGAACCCAAAACACGGAAGGGTGATTTTGGCAAAACCAATCCAGATCCAAAACACGAAGAAAGATCCAGATCCAAAACACAAAACACGAAAAGTGGCCGGTGCACACCCCTAATATATATATACATACAGCAATGGGCAGCACTCCTGGCGACTTCACAAAACATACAAACGCTCGTGATATTAAATCAACGTTTCAGAACTCTAGTAGAGGTTTGTGTGTTTTGTGAAGTCGCCGGGAGTGCCGCCCTTGCTGCATATATTTTTTCCTTCCCAACACAGGGATAGGTAATTTAGGAAGGCACCAGCGCACATTATATCTTTAGCCCTTTGGAGTGCCGGAGGTAATTGTTGTGAGTGTGTGTAAATATGTGTATATATATATAATCCATCTTGTACTACGGTTTCGCGAGTGTATTTTCACATTGCTGTCACTACTAATTTATACTTAATTCATATAGCACTTTCAATTGCAAAAATTTGTACAAAAGTAGCAAAAGATAAAAACAGATTAGCAAAATAGTAGCACAGAACATTATGACTGGTAAATGTTGTTGACTATCCAGAAGACTGACAATGCAGTTAAAAGTGCAAAATCATGTTTATGTAAATTGTTGTTTTTCATGTATGTCAAAGATCACTATTACTGTATTTGCACAACATGATTTTCCACATTTAGCCGCATAATGTTAGTTGTATGGATAGACAGCAATTTTGGATAATCTTAATGCTCTTTGCTGCTGGAATCGGTATGATTTACCATCGGACCCATGCAGGGCCGCCATCAGGGTGGGACTGTCGGGACTGGAGTCACGGGCCCGTCCACTGGAAGAAAGGGGAGGGGGCCCGCCGGGGCCCGTCCACTACATAGGCTAAACTAAGGGGTGGTCTGGGAGTGCACCGAACCACCCATTAGCCAGCTGGCCAAAAATGTATTCTACTAACCCTCCGGTCTGCTCCGCGCCGCGGCCGCCTGTCTGCTCGGTAACAACGAGGAGGACTAGCTGTTACAAGAAGAATCTCTAGAGCTCCATCTCCCCTGCCTCTAGTCACGGCATTTCAATGCGTGCACGGCGTAATGACGTCATTCCGTGCATGCTCTATTGTGTGCCTGCGGCTGCATGTGTAGAGGAGACTGAGAAGAGCCGAGGAGGAGGAGCAAAAGGCAAAGCACAGGAGCAAGGGGACGCTGCAGAGTGTGTAGCCTGCACCCAGCTTGTGCTGGGAGAAAGATCCACTGTGACAGCTGACCCTGAACCCTGGCGTTGGGGGGCAGGGGGGCCCTTCTTACTTTGATAGACCCGGGCCCCACAATTTCTGATGGCAGCCCTGGACCCATGCCCCGCGGTTGGAATCCCGACAGTGGCATCCCGGCAGAGGAGGAAAGCCTGATCGTCATAGGTAAGTATATACTAACCTATTTCTTCCCCCTCCACCCTCCCTTAGGGGTGCCTTACCCTAACCTTCCCCCCCAGTGCCTAACCCTAATCCCCCCTCTGAGTGCCTAAACCTAACCCCCCCTTCCCCGCCGCCTAAACCTAAGTCCCCCAGGTGTGGTGCCTAACCTTAAGTCCCCCACGGAGGTGCCTAACACTAACCCCCCTTCCCCTGGCCTAAAACTAACCTCCTGGGGGGGTGCCTAACCCTAGTCCCCCCCCCAGGAACCCTAAACCTAACCCTCCCCCCCCCGCTGCTATCCGCGCTCGGCGCCTGGCATCCCTTCGATCGGGATGCCGGGCGGCGGGTTCCCGGCAAATACATAATGACAGGTGTCGTCATATCGACGCCTGTTTTTAAACCCTTGCCGGGATATGACAGTCAGGAAGCCGGCTGTCGGGATTAGGTCCGCCGACTTCCTGACTGCATACCATGCTACTTATTTGCTAAAATTCTGCTAATTTTTGCAATTTTATTTGAATATTCCAAATTTTCTTGCATATAGATGAATAGAAATCTTATGAGAGTACTTTCATATTACAAACAGCTGATAACATGAGGCGACACAGTATCCATCGCTGCGGCACAAGCTATAGGGGTCTTTGACGCATTTTTAGCAAAGTTTAGTAAGGACACATCTGTGAATTATAAAGATACAGAGCTCTTTGTATAATATGTTTTGTGAATGATACAGAAACAAGGGCAAATGCAGGATTTCAAGGGGGAATTCCAAATGCTTGATTAGAGCAAGTGCTGTGAAGAGGGCATAATTGGCACTTGAGCTGTAGTCTGCCCCTTATAAAGCTCAGAGTATGTAATACTTCACACTTATAAAGGGCCAGCAATCACAGTAACTGTCAAATGCAGCAGTAGGGTCAGCATTTCTGAGCTGTATTTCTACTTTGGATGTGGGCAAGTTAGGGAGTCTAGGGGAGCATCAGATAAACCTAGCTCTGGCCCTGGACGCATATTATATATATATATATATATATATATATATATACATATAGTCAGGTCCATAAATATTGGGACATTGACAGACTTTTCAGATTTTGGCCTCTATTCACCACCACAATGGCTTTAAAATGAAACAAACAAGATGTAATTTAACTGCAGACTTTCAGATTTAATTTGAGGGTAATTACATCCAAATCAGGTGAACGGTGTAGGAATTACAACGGTTTCTATATGTGCCTCCCACTTTTTAAGGGGCCAAAAGTAATGGGACAAACTACACAATCCTAAATCTAACATTCACTTTTTAATACTTTGTTGCAAATCCTTTGCAGGCAATTACAGCCTGAAGTCTGGAACGCATAGACATCACCAGACGCTGGGTTTCATCCCTGGTGATGCTCTGTCAGGCCTCTACTGCAAATGTCTTCAGTTCCTGCTTGTTCTTGGGGCATTTTCCCTTCAGTTTTGTCTTCATCAAGTGAAATCCATGCTCAATCGGATTCCGGTCAGGGGATTGACTTGGCCATTGCATAACATTCCACTTTTTAGCCTTAAAAAACTCTTTGGTTGCTTTTGCATTATGCTTCGGGTCATTGTTCATCTGCACTGTGAAGCGCCGTCCAATGAGTTCTGAAGCATTTGACTGAATATGAGCATATAATATTTCCCGAAACACTTCAGAATTCATTCTGCTGCTTTTGTCAGCAGTCACATCATCAATAAATACAAGGGAACCAGTTCCATTGGCAGCCATACATGCCCATGCCATGACACTACCACCACCATACTTCACTGATGAGGTGGTATGTTTTGGATCATGAGCAGTTCCTTTCCTTCTCTTCTCTTCCCATCACTCTGGTACAAGTTGATCTTTGTCTCATCTGTCCATAGGATGTTGTTCCAGAACTGTAATGGCTTTTTTAGATGTTGTTTGGCAAACTCTAATCTGGTCTTCCTGTTTTTGTGGCTCACCAACGGTTTGCATCTTGTGGTGAACCCTCTATATTCACTCTTGTGAACTCTTCTCTTCATTGTTGACTTTGACACATATACATCTACCTCCTTGAGAGTGTTCTTGATTTGGCCAACTGTCGTGAAGGGGTTTTTCTTCACCAGAGAAATAATTCTTTTGTCATCCACCACAGTTGTTTTCCATGGTCTTCCGGGTCTTTTGGTGTTGCTGAGCTCTCCGGTGCGTTCTTTCTTTTTAAGAATGTTCCAAACAGTTGATTTGGCCACACCTAATGTTTTTGCTATCTCTCTGATGGGTTTGTTTTGATTTTTCAGCCTAATGATGGCTTGCTTCACTGATAGTGACAGCTCTTTGGATCTCATATTGAGAGTCGACAGCAACTGATTCCAAATGCAAATGTCACACCTAGAATCAACTCCAGACCTTTTACCTGCTTAATTGATAATGAAATAACGAGAGACTAGCCCACACCTGTCCATGAAATAGCTTTTGAGTTGATAGTCCCATTACTTTAGGCCCCTTAAAAAGTGGGAGGCACATATTGAAACTGTTGTAATTCCTACACCGTTCACCCGATTTGGATGTAATTACCCTCAAATTAAATCTGAAAGTCTGCAGTTAAAGCATATCTGTTTGTTTCATTTCAAAACCATTGTGGTGGTGAATAGAGGCCAAAATCTGAAAATTCTGTCAATGTCCCAATATTTATGGACCTGACTGTATATTGTGATATGATCGGGGTAGGGGTCCCTCTCCTGGGGTAGACGGACGCCTCCTTACACGCAGCAGCCAGGGAACAGCAGTAGTCCTGGGTTTTCGTGCAAGCTGGTCGGCACCAGTTTTTATTGTGTGACACCAATAATCAAATAAAACATAAAAATAAACCCTAGCCTGTCTGGGTTCTAACTAGACAGGTAACTCCCTCTCTACATGTGGCAGGGCCTACTGCCTTACCACAAGCATAGTACATACCAATGTCACAGTGTCTCAGAACAAAACCTCAGGGTCTGTTCTCCTCAGGGTGTGTGAGACACTGCACCAAGACATTACACAGCTCTTATGAGCCACTTCCAGGTGTAATCATTAATTAGCCTGGTCTCAGGCTGAAAAGCCCAACACCTGAAGCGGCCCTGTGGATGGAGCCCTCCCTTCTCTCTCACACCCACACCCCCAGGACCCATTATCCGGCTATTACCAAAGGCCGACACTCAAATCTGTTTGGTAAAACAGACTTTTCCTGGGGGTTTAAAATACATATGACAGGAATCTGGGTCACACATACATGCCATCCCCAACTTCTCCATCGCCTCTATCACTATATATATATATATATATATATATATATATATATGTACTTGTCTCCTTATACACTGGATAATGTATGTAATACAATGTAAGTTATTACCACTTTATTTGGTCTCTAGTATAAGCTGTAGGGGGAGGGAATCTAAAAAAACAAACTCTTTATCAAACATATTTATCTCATATAAATAAAATAAGTGGTCAGAAAAGGATAATCATATCTATCTATCTATCTATCTATCTATCTATCTATCTATCTATCTATCTATCTATACAGTAAATAACCAGTAGGAGACATAATGAAGCTTTCTAAGCACACATTGTCCCACCTCATGTTAAGACTCCTGTCTCTTCTTACTGGCAGCTGCTCTTTGGTCCTATGCTCTGATTAAGCGCTCACATCCACACATACTGCAGATTTGGTAGGAGAAGCTGCTGCCACTGGGAATATGCAGCAGCTCCATTCCAAACCTTATACTACATGTTATGGCCACAGATCTGGTAAAATCATATTATATACTACTGCGATTGTAAATAATATCTGAGTTGCTGGCTTGATGGGGGGAGGGGTAGCCTGGCAATTGGAAACCCCCATGCGTTTGCCTATGAAATTTTCACATTGCTCTGTATATAATATTGATACACATGCTGCTCCACATATTATAAACATAGACCCATTTCATACCTCCTTTCTGCCCAATTTATGTGGGACAGTCCCTATTTGGGGGCTATGAGCAGGAAGGTTGGGAGGTATGTCTCATTCATCACTGCACTGTATAACAGAGGAGCAGTGAGTGGTCAGGTGCAAGTGCCATTCAAAATTACAGTTTTAGGCATACTTGTCTACTTTTGTAGTTTCCACCCCGTGAGAAGCCCTGTGAGGAGATGCAGGTGGCCAGTGATGGGTCAGGGCCAGACTATTTGCATCATTATGCCCCGTTTCCTCACTGCAAAATGCAGTGAATCACTTATATTTCAATAGGGGGCAGAGCCAAATGATACGATTATCACATACGGACCGCGGAATCCTGGTATTGTCCCAATTCTCTCCATTTCACTAGGAAGTGGGCGGGATGCGGGAAGAGTACCTACTCTTCCGGGGTTGCGGGGGTCTAGATGAAAAAATCATGAGTCTCCCGCAGGTACCAGGAGAGTAGTCAATTATGGTTTTAGGGGAGGGAAAATGGACAACAACAGTCCATTAGTCGAAAGCACTGGTCCGGTCCCAATTACCCAACTTGAGCAGTTGGGAGGTATGACATTGCTCTTTGTATAATAAAGATACACACACTACACTATATACAGTATACGGGTTGGATATGGTATACTGGTGGTCGGCATCCAGACAGTCAGAATCCTGACACTAGAAGGTAAGCTCCCTAATATACTAACCCTTACACCTACCCTTCCATCCCCGGTGCCTAAACCTTACCTCCCCCCTAGTGCCTAAACCTAACCTCCCCCTTCCACTCCCTAAACCTAACCCTCCCCCTTAGTGTCTAACACTAACCCCTGATACTTACCTTCGGGATGCCGGCGGTTGGGATACTGGAGCCAGGATCTCAACGCTTCAGTTGTATGAAGCAACCTCTCCTGGCGTGCTAGGTCAGTAATATGAAATGCATAATACTAATATACAACTAATAAGTACTCTGTGCAATATGATCTGCTATAAAGAACTATCAAAGGCTGTGCAAAGAGCAATCCACATGCATGGGGGTATATTTACTAAAGTGCAGGTTTTTAGAAGTGGAGATATTGCCCATAGCAACCAATCAGATTCTACTTAACATTTATCTAGCACCTTATAGAAGATAATAGCTAGAATCGGATAGGTTGCTATGGGCAAAATCTACACTTCTAATAACTCACACTTTAGTAAATATACCCCATAATGTATTTTTTCTTTGTTGGTACTAACATGTCTTAAAATGCTTAAATTAGACTTTGCGAATACAGCAATTAGCATTTTCAGAAGAGTGCTACAAGAGTGATGCGATTAATATTGTGGGTAATTCAAAAATGAACACTGAAAGTGTCAACAACAATTTAAAGTAGTTATTATTCACAAGCAGGATATAAGTGCTGAGGATATTTAGCAAACGTATGCAGATTCTAAACCTGTTGTTATAATTGTGCTAGCTGCTAAGCACAAAGATGAACATGTTTACAGTTAGCTTTTCCATTGCCTTATTAATAGGCCTGCATGTGTCTCTCCACTGGCTGTGGAAACAGCTCCTTGCTACATTTCGGTGCTGAGCAGAAGACAGACAGGCCTTTCAACTCAAATAAAATCTCTCAGAATCTGCCATTCAGCTGACAGGTCTTCCCCAGTGAGCCTGAGCGAAAGTCATCTGCTAATCTGTCATCCCCCCACTTTGACTCCAGTGTAATAGTGTCCTCTGCACTGCCACTTGAAAGCTCTCTGCTTGTACAAACTGCGGGCAATTAGATTAGGACGGCAGGGACAGCTGGGGGCAATCTCTGTAACAGAGTGAGTGCGAGATAGAAGTCTGTGTGTGTAAGGAGATAGTCTGTCATTCCTGCCGACTTCTTTCACTGCTCTCATTTTATTTCGGTCACAGGCAGTTTTCAAGAACCATCATGTAGTTATATAGCAATAGCAGTGGACATGATTAATGCAAACAGAACACTAAAAGTATAGATGCGTCCTCTTGCACCTTTGCCGCTCGCATTGCAAACGTGCGAAGGCATCGTGCAATGCGATTAGCCGTGGCCATGTGTGCCACGGTACACGCGCTGCATTCGCATCATAGAATCCTATGGAGTTGTGGGTGCAAACGCAGAGCGCGTACCTGTTTGTGAAGTACGAAGATGCAAAGATACAAGAGGACATAGCTGTATGTGTTATATATATATATATATATATATATATATCTGCAAGTTGGTGGCACTGGTGGTTTTGTTTTATATTAAAAGAATGACTAAATTGTCCTATTCTTTTAATATAAAACAAGACTCTGCCGGATCATTGGATGATTTGATATATATATATATATATATATATATATATATTATATATATACATACTAGCTGGAAAATCCGGCGTTGCCCGGGATTTTAAGAATGTTTGTTTACACATCATCCTCCAACCAACCTCTCCTTAGGCAGTCCTCATGAAAAGTAGGGGTGTGCACCGGCCACTTTTCGTGTTTTGTGTTTTGGTTTTGGATTGGTTTTGCCAAAACCACCCTTCCGTGTTTTGGGTTCTGGGTTTTGTGTTTTGGATCTGTATTTAAAAAAAAAAAAAGAATAAAAACAGCTAAAATCACAGAATGTGTTGGTTTTTCTGCTCCTATGCAATTATTAACCTCAATAACCTTAATTTCCACTCATTTCCAGTCTATTCTGAACACCTCACACCTCACAATAGTGTTTTTATGTCCAAATGGCTATGCTTAGCGACACGAGTGGGCGGCACAAACACGTGGCCCATATAGGAGTGACACTGCAGTGGCAGACAGGATGGCAGTTTGAAAAACTAGGCCCCAAACAGTACATAATGCAAAGAAAAAAAAGAGGTGCAAGATGGAATTGTCCTTGGGCCCTCCCACCCACCCTTATGTTGTATAAACAGGACATGCACACTTTAACAAACCAATCATTTCAGCGCCAGGGTCTGCCACACGACTGTGGCTGAAATGATTGGTTCGTTTGGGCCCCCACAAAACAAGCTGGCAATTAATCTGTCCCTGCACAAACTGGCTCTACGGAGGCAAGATGTCGTCCTCATCCTCCTCATCCACCGATTCCTCACCCTCTTCAGTGTTGTGTACATCCTCATCCTCACAGACTATTAACTCGTCCCCGCTGGAATCCACCACCACAGGTCCCTCTGTACGTTCTGGAGGCTGGTCTCCCTGGAAGAGTTGGTAATTCATTTTTATGAACATCTTCTCCTCCACATTTTGTGGAAGCAACTCCTACGCATTGTGCTGACAAGGTTCCCGGCTGCACTAAACACTCTTTCGGAGTACACACTGGAGGGGGGCAACTCAGGTAAAATAGAGCCAGTTTGTACAGGGGCCTCCAAATTGCCTCTTTTTCCTGCCAGTACATGTACGGACTGTCTGACATGCCTACTTGGATGCTGTCACCGATGTAATCCTCCACCATTCTGTCAATGGTGACAGTATCATATGCAGTGACAGTAGACATGTTAGAAATTGTTGCCAGGTCCTTCAGTCCGGACCAGATGTCCAAACTTGGTCCTGCCTGCCCTGCATCACCGCCAGAGGGTTGCTTAGGATACCTAAGTTTTTTCCTGGCAGCCCCAGTTGCAGGAGAAAATGAAGAAGGAGCTGTTGACGTGTCACGTTCCGCTTCAGCTGACAGTGTTTTCACCAGCAGGTCTTTGCACCTCTGCAGGCTTGTGTCGGCCGGAAAGAGAGACACCACATAGGCTTTAAACCTAGGATCGAGCACGGTGGCCAAAATGTAGTGGTTTGATTTCAACAGATTGACCACCCTGGAATCCTATCAAAGCGAATGAAGGGCTTCATCCACAAGTCCGACATGCCGAGCGGAATCGCTCCATCTTAGCTCCTCCTTCACTTTCTCCAGCTGCTTCTGCAAAAGCCTGATGAGGGGAATGACCTGACTCAAGCTGGCAGTGTCTGAACTGACTTCACGTGTGGCAAGTTCGAAGGGCTGGAGAACCTTGCACAACACGAAAATCATTCTCCACTGCACTTGAGTCAGGTGCATACCCCCTCCTTTGCCTATGTCATAGGTGGATGTATAGGCTTGAATGGCCTTTTGCTGCTCCTCCATCCTCTGCAGCATATAGAGGGTTGAGTTCCACCGCATCACAACCTCTTGCTTCAGGTGATGGCGGGGCAGGTTCAAGAGTGTTTGCTGGCGCTCCAGTCTTCGGCACGCAGTCGCTGAATGGCGAAAGTGGCCAGAAATTTTTCGGCCCACCCAAAGCGTCTCCTGCACGCCCCTGTCGCTTTTCAGAAAATTCTGCACCACCAAGTTTATTGTGTGAGCAAAACATGGGACGTGCTGGAATTTGCCCAGATGTAATGCCCGCACAATATTGGTGGCGTTGTCAGATATCACAAATCCCCAGGAGAGTCTAAGTGGGGTAAGCCACTGGGCGATGATTTCCCTCAGTTTCTCTAAGAGGTTGTCGGCGGTGTGCCTCTTACTGAAACCGGTGATACACAGCGTAGCCTGCCTTGGAACGAGCTGGCGTTTCTGAGATGCTGCTACTGGTGACGCTGCTGCTGTTGCTGCGTAAGGTGATACATCTACCCAGTGGGCTGTCACAGTCATATAGTCCTTAGTCTGCCCTGTTCCACTTGTCCACATGTCCATTTTTCAGGACACTGAGGACACTTTTTCTGACGTTTCTGTACAGTCTCGGTATCGCCTGCCTAGTGAAGTGGAATCTAGATGGGATTTGGAACCGGGGACACACTACCTCCATCAATTGTCTAAATCCCACTGCACTAATGGCAGATACCGGATGCACGTCTAACACCAACATAGCAGTCAAGGCCTCAGTTATACGTTTTGCTTCAGGATGACTGCTGTCATACTTCATCCTCCTCGCTAAGGACTGTCGGAGGATCAGTTCCTACTTCCTCTCTGGGATAATGAACAACTCCCAGCAGCAGCAACAGCAGCAGCAGCAGCAGGAGGCGTAGCAATGCAGGATCCTCCGGAGGAATCCCGGATAGGAGAGTCAGTCATGCCAGTGACATGGCCTGCAGGACTACTTCCGATCCTGACTAAGGAGGAAATTGACGAGGAGGGAGTTGACGGTGTGGTTTGCAGGCGCTTGGATACAACAGGACAACCGGATTTAGGTGTCCCTGGACTGCTTACGGTCTTAGCCAAAGATTCTGAACTTGACAGTAACTTTTTATGAACGCTCTGCAGGTGCCGTATAAGGGAGGATGTTCCTATGTGGTTAACGTCCCTACCCCTACTTATTTCACCTTTACATATGGTACATATGGCAAAACAGTTGTTGTCCGGATTTGGATAGAAATATTGGAAGACCAAAGAGGTGGAATGTTTGGTCTTCTGCCCAGGCATGACCGTGATGGGCTTTTTCATCCCACGGACAACAACTGTCTCCCCCGGAGCCTGATTTAAACAAACCACATCACCATCAGAATCCTCCTCGCCAACTTCCTCCTCAGCGCCAGTTACACCAGTATCCTCATCCTGTTGTACTTCAACAGTGACATCTTCAATTTGCATATCAGCAAGTGGACTGTGGGTGCTCCTTTCAGCACTTGCAGGGGGCGTGCAAATGGTGGAAAGAGCCACCTCTTCCTGTCCAGTGCTGGGAAGGTCAGGCATCGCAACCGCCACCACACTTGGACTCTCCTTGGGGATTTGTGATATCTTCTTAGAATGCACAGTTCTTCGCTGTGCTTTTGCCAGCTTAACTTGTTTGATTTTTTTAGCGGGAGGAGGGCTTCCATCGTCATGTGAAGCTGAACCACTAGTCATGAACATAGGGAAAGACCTTAGCCGTTCCTTGCCACTCTGTGTCGTAAATGGCATAATGGCAAGTTTACGTTTCTCCTCAGATGATTTAAATGTTTTTTTCAAGGTCATTTTCCTGAACTTTGTCATTTGGGATTGTATGTGCCCTCTACTATGACATTGGGCATTGGCCTTGGCAGACGATGTTGATGGCATGTTATCGTCTATGTCATGACTAGTGGCAGCAGCTTCAGCACTAGAAGGAAGTGGTTCTTGATCTTTCCCTATTTTATTTTTATCGGAGAAAGTTTGGTCCTCCATTTATGTTATATTGATATATATGTACGGCTAAGGCGCACACAAACACAGAAAATATTTTTTTATTTTTGTTGGAGACTAGTGCACTTTGTGGATTACACCACCCTTTAAGAAATGAGCTAGCTGGCTCTTTGCTTATGGGACACAGGCGCACGCTTGGCGCTGCTCCTTTGTTGATGCACATGCAGCTACAGCCCACACAATTCACAAAGACAGAAAAAAAAAGAATTTTTTATTCTTTGTGGACTGCACTTTGGGGGTTACACCACCTTTTAACAGATAGACGAACGCTTGGCGCTGCTGCTTTGAGGATGCACGTACAGTGCAGACAATTCACAAACACAGAAGAAAATGTTTTATTTTTGTTGGAGTGCACTTTGGGGGTTACACCACCCTTTAACAGACAGAAGCACGCTTGGCGCTGCTCCTTTGTTGAGCCACAGTGCACACAATTCACAAACACAGAAAATATTTTTTTATTTTGTTTGGAGTGCACTTTGGGGGTTACAGCACCCTTTAACGCTCAAGCCAGCCGACCCTTTACTTATGACACAGGCGCACACTTGGCACTACTTTGTTGATGCACGTGCGACTACTGCGCACACAATTCACAAACACAAAAAAATATATTTTTTTATTTTGTTTGGAGTGCACTTTGGGGGTTACAGCACCCTTTAAAGGTCAAGCCAGTCGGCCCTTTACTTATGACACAGGCGCACGCTTGGCACTACTTTGTTGATGCACGTGCGGCTACTGCGCACACAATTCACAAACACAAAAAAAAAAAATTTTTTATTTTGTTTGGAGTGCACTTTGGGGGTTACAGTACCCTTTAACGGACAAGCCAGCCGGCCCTTTACTTATGGGACACAGGCGCACGCTTGGCGCTGCTCCTTTGTTGATGCACGTGCAGCCACAGTGAACACAATTCACAAACACAGAAAATATTTTTTTATTTTGTTTGGAGTGCACTTTGGGGGTTACAGCACCCTTTAACGGTCAAGCCAGCCGGCCCTTTATCTATGACACATGCGCACGTTTGGCACTACTTTGTTGATGCATGTGCGGCTACTGTGCACACAATTCACAAACACAGAAAAAATATTTATTTTTTTTGCACTTGGGGGGAGCACCCCTGATGGACAGAGCACCCCCTGGACAACACTACAGCACCCCTTTAGGACTGGGACACTGCACAGGACTTTGGAGTGGACACAGCCCCTATGGACAACAGCAGCACAGCACAGCACAACACTACACTACACTACACAGCCCAGCCAGCCCTAACTCCCACCCTCCCTCTTCACTGTCCACAGCCGAGTGAGAAAATGGCGCAGACGCGGGTACCTTATATAGAATCCAAAACCCGTGAGACCCGGAAGGCGGGATGATGACGTTTTGCCTCGATTTCAGATCCGAGTCAGGCGGGAAAAGTCGAGCCTGACTCGGATCGGCCTCGGATCATGGGGGTTCGGGGGGGTTCGGATTTCAGAAATCCGAACCCGCTCACCCCTAATGAAAAGTGTGACAAACTTCCCCATCAACAGTCCTAAGGTCTTCGATGGAAGTAGGACCTGTAACGGTGTAAAGCAAACTTCGGAGATAGAAGCATTCAAAATTTGTAGGATGTACAGTGTAAACATGGCCAAGAGCTTCTGTTGCTCTGATACCAGGATGACCATCTACAGCGACTCCCTGTTTTATGCGCAGAAAAACTTTTGGAGAAGAATTCCATATGTAATATTTTGGCAGCTCATAGTACAGCAGTGTTCTTGCAAAGTCATCATTGTGACACAGTTGGAAGAAAGATGTGAATGTTGTTGCGTAATTTGATATAGTCAGAGAGCTGATAATGCTGGTAAAGCCTGCTAAAGCTCTCTTCGATAATAAACATTAAGATTCTGACAAAACATGACAACACAATCGCTTGCTCCGAGGCCCTACCCATATACCGTGAGGCCCCACAAAGAGCGTCCAGCAAAAATGGTGTTTTTTAATTAATTAAAAATTAACAGCAATTAATTTCGATTTCAAATTTTTTAAGTTACCTCCGCCGTGTTTTAATATGCTCCTATGTAAAATGTCATGATCTTTGCTTGTAAACTGTGGATTTGTATAGAAAGACAGAAGTACAGAAGGACTTTTATATAGTAGAGAAGATAGAAAAGAGAAAATAGTAGATAAGCAAAATCCTTTTCTAATTCCGTTCCTGACCTGTAGAGGGCGAATGCTATGCAAAACTTGTGGTTTTTAATTAATTAATAATTAACAGTAATTAATTTTGATTTAGTAGAGAAGGTAGAAAAGAAAAAATAGTAGATAAGCTAAATCCTTTTGTAATTCCGTACCTGACATGTAGAGGGCGAATGCTATGCAAAAATTGTGGTTTTTCATTAATTAAAAAGGAACAGTAATTAGTTTCAATTTAAAATTTTATTAGTTGCCTCCGCCGTGTTTTAAAACGCTCGTATGTAAAATTTCACAATCGTGGCTTTTAAACTGTGGATTTGTATAGAAAGACAGAAGGACAAATTTTCACTTTTATATAGTAGATATATACTGTATATAATTGTATTCTCACGTGGTCCGGCACTCACTCACAGCAGCCACAACTCTCCAGGGTGCTCCTCCTGATGTGATAATCCTGTCCAGCAGCACCGCCTCCTTTCCTCCGCATCCAGCAGTCCCCTCCTGTCTTCTCTCTTGTTCACGGTGTCTTCTGGCCTCTTCCGCGGCTGCCGGAACTGTTGCCATGTCGCTGTTCTCTTCGGGAGGTCTTCACTCCTCCCCCACTTTCCCGCGAGTGGGCAGGGGTATGACATGGCGAACCGTAATTGGCTCGTCGCGTGTGCCCCCTATTGGCTGCTGGCCCAAGAGCTGAGAGCCAAACACCAACTGCGCCCGACGCTGTCTCAAGGCTACTGGCTGACGAGCTCCAGTTAGCTCATACCTGGAGCCAAGCTTCACCCGCTTCCACTTCACCGCCGGTGGAAGGGATCAGGCGGTCCCTTTACCAGGTAACCGCCGCATGCTTACCCGGCGCTGGGAGCAGAAACAGCATCCCAGCGCCGGCCAGGGACACATCTCCCCTGACACATCTCCCTTGTCTGCCCATGCAGCTGTGCCGATGTTGGGATCAGACACTTGATCCCAGCACGGCTTCCCACAAATGTACCTAAGTCTAATAACACAATATATACAATAGCAAAATATGCAATGAAAAAATATAATGACTATTAGGATGAACCGACACAGTGAAAAGTAGGGTGGATAAAGTGGTCTACCTGTCTATACACTGAGTGACAGTCGAGGCAGCCAATGAGAGGGGGGCCAGCTGTCACATAACGCACCCTGCTTGCATAGACCCCGGGGACTACGGAGTGGGCATCACCCTCCTACTGGAAGTGCGGACGCCCCGACCAAACGGAGGGTCACCCACCACAGGTGGGGGAGAATGGGGATGTGACGGGAACTGCAGACCTTACGGTGAGTCCCCGGCTGCCTGCCTGCATTCTCCGGCTGCCGCTGCTGTATGACTGGCGGAGGAGCCATCCTGGCAGAACTTTTGCCCGCAGAGTAAGTGATTGTCAGACGCAGCCTTGGGGGTTGATGGGAGATGTAGTCACGCGGCACTGCTACTGGTTGAGGCGGCCACCTCCTCTCATTCAGACTTCACCCCCATCACATCCGGACTCATGCATGTGCAGTCCGGATTCCCAATGGGACAATTCAGAATCCAGGAGTTTTATTTAATTTTCCGGGATAGCGGAAGACTCTACAACATACCTCCCAACTTTTGAAAATTCAGAATCAGTACTGCCACGCACCTGAAAAGGGGGATTGGTCTTGCGGCGAAGGGGGTGTGGTCTTGCGACATGCCCCATTTTCATTTCACTGGTGACGAGACTAGCATTCTGCCCCCAGAGCTCTCCCCGAATAGTGAAGAGATGCAGTGAGCATTTCCCCCAACTTCCCTTTACCGCAGGACACTGCGGCCGGCGGGTGGAACAGCAGAACAGTACCTGAATAGTGGGACTGTCCCGCCAGAAGCTGGACATTTGGGAGGCAGTCTCCCACAGGATGCGGGAGGGTAGGTATGGTAGGTATGCTACTTTTAAATAAATACACATAAACAAAAATCAAAACTTCTGCTATTGTGCGGATGCTGTAATAGAGAGCATGATATATAATACATGAATCCAAACATTTGGAGAGTTGGATTCAGATTGGAAGGCTTGGCCACCATAGGTGCATGGTCATGTCCATGGTATGCAGCATTATTATTATTATTATTATTATTATTCACATTTGAGGTACTTGCCTTCAGTGCCTTCAGCAGGGGAAATTGGAATATTGGAAGGTAAGGGACAGAAATCCGTTTTAATACACTTGCTCATAAAGAAAAACCTAGGAAAAAGCAAATGTGTGATTATATGGAAGTGTATAAAGAGGTAGCACTGCCATTTAGAATTATGTATGATAATTTATTATGAGCTTGTAGGAATGGTGCAGCTATTTTGTGGGCTGAACTAATACTCACAATAATGGAGCCTATCAAGTGATTATCAAATGATTAGGAATCAGTGACATCAAAAAACACATAAAGACCACAAACACCGTAAGGTCTGTGCATATTCACTTGTTGTTACAAAAACAGAATAGATCTATGTGTCAGGATGGTACTGTCTGTGCATGTAAGCTGTAAAAACATTGTACTTCTGATGGGAGGAGCTGGGCAGATATGAGCATTAAGACCTCATTGCTACCTATCATGTGCCTAAAATTCCATCCAGATTTCTTGTTGGACAAGATATTAGTGGTAGCAATCATGGTTATATTTATAACGAGCCACATGGCCTCTGTGTCCACTGGGGCCTACTCCACACATCCTAAACCCATAGACGATATTTACCTGTCCATTTGTGCTGCTGAAATCGCTGGGAAAATGGCACTAGCACCATACTCTCGGAGAGCAGCACATTTGCAGTAGACTCTGCAGTGCCAGAGTCTACTTGGCGCATGCATCAGCAAGAGATGGGGGGGCCACATGGAGGCTGCATGGCCCCCTCCTTTCTTAATCTGCTCCTGGTAGCAACTGAAAGACTTTTGTACTTTTACCATTATGTACATTACCAGATAGATATTTGGAATAAGTAAACAAAATAATCTGCCTTTCTTACCAACGATGCTACAAAAACTTTCATCCATTTTATCATTATCTCCCGCCTTGACTACTGAAACATTCTTGTCACTCTGCTGGTTGCTCCCTGGAGAGAACCACTTGGCTGCTATCAGAAACACATCACAACCAGCCAAGCCACTTAGTTCTATAAGCATGGGTTGGAGTATGTAGAATTGTAAGGGTCACAGTTGACGTCAATGAGTTGGAGAGCACAGAATTATGAGGGACAAAGTCTATCGATAAATAGGTAAACAAAACAAGACCCTGAACCACCAGCAGAGAAAATAATTGAATTGGTCTGGTGTGGGGACATTACAAGTAGTAGTAGTATTACTTACCACTGACGTGCTAGCCGACTGTGCATGTGTGACCTGGGTTCACACATGCACATGGCCACAGGGAACTCAGAGTGGAGGCAGCAGAGTAATCTGCTTCAATCCCTCTTCACAACCCTGGACCTCTTTCTAATAGAAAGGAGCAGCACTCTTGGAATCAACATCTAAAGATGGTGTTGGTTACCATAAGCAAACTCTGCCAACTTTAAGTTTTCAGCATTTGCTGAATACTAGGCACCATCGGTGCCCCTATTAAAGAACGGGCCAGTTACTAAAAGCCCCTTAGTCCAAACACACTTAGCCTTTTGCAAAGTGAATGTTCTTTCCATCTCGCTGAACATCTGCTGCACCACTTTGCTTGATTTTTTTTTTCTTAATTTAGCACATTTATGGTTAACAAAAGCTCTTTAATAATCAAACTCCCAGTTGGCACATTCTTAGTTACAGGGGCGGATTGGGATGGAAAACCAACCCAGGAAATTATGGAAGCAGCCCTAATGAAGGTGGGATCTGTTGAGGGGTTTATCAAGGGGCAGGATCCCTCATCATAGGGCCTGATTCTGAGTCGCAGCCTTCCTTGTGTGTTTGCTGCAATTGCATTGGCGACTTTATACTAATGCTGCTATAAAGCCCTTCCTGGTGTACATCTGTGCGTCTGAATGTGCAAGGACTGAGATGCCCACTTTCAGTGTCTACAACCAGCATTACATCATACACAGTATACAATATGGCCCATTTCCCATTGTACACAACATGCCACCTTGTGGCAGGGGCATGACTAAGCCTAGGCCTTGAGGCTCAAATACTATGCCCAGGATGATTTAAGAAGAAAGCAAAAAGTTCAATGGATTTAAATAAAAATATTCAACTGTGATATTGCATCTGATGTTGGGCAATTTGCCTGATATATCTCATATGTGGATCCAAAACAACCTGGCTGGTGATTAATCTGTTGAAATCAACAAGATCATTATAAGGGGTTGGGTATGAAATACCGGCAGTCGGGATGCCTACTATCAAAATGCCGACAGCGGCATCCCGATGTTCGGTATGCCGACAGGGTTGGGTAAGTATACTAACCCTCCCCCCTTCTCCCCCTAACACTCCCATCTTGCACCCTAACCATCCCCACCCCGCACCCTAACCCTCCCTGATAGTGCCTAAACCTAGCCCTCCTCCTTTGGTCCTAAACTTAACCATCCCCCCTTAGTGCCTAACCCTATCCCCCCCAGTGGTGCCTAACCCTAACCCCTCCTCCAGTGGTGCCTAACATTAAGCTCCCCCCTCCAATGCCAAACCTTAACCCCACTGTGGTGCCTAAACCTAACCCCTCCCGCACAGCTAACAGCTAAGACGCCCCGGTGTACCATCGATCAGGATGGCAACTGTCGATATTCGGACATTGGGATTTCGACGGCCGGCATCCCGTCAGCCGACATACTCGCTACATCCCATTATAAGATATGTTGATAAATGTAGTTGGTAGGTGACAGCTACTGGCTTGTATTTGTAGTTATCTTTCTACCACATTAAGGGGTGATTGAGAGGCGCTATTCCGCGGCTGATGGGCATCCTATTTGATGCTCACTGGAAGTGGTGTGAATCCGTCAATGTGTGTACCAAGATGCCCTAAAGGTGAACCATCGGCCACAACATCTAATGTCTGAGGGACCATGGCCTTGTGTGTCAGTGGAGCTGACACCGACATGACCGTGGCACGCCCCAATTATCCACACCACCAGTTACCACCCAGAAACGCCCACCTAAATTACATGGATCTTCTTGAAATTTCAAAAAGTGCGTCCCCCGGCGGTAACCATTGAGATGCATGCACAGAAGTAAAGCTTTCCCTGCATCCGACTCAGAATCACTCCCAAAGTCGCAGTGACACCAGATCATCCCAGTCTCTAGAGGTTTGGTGACTGTACTAAGGCCCTGATTCAGAGGTGGACTCTCTGACAGAGTGCTCGCTCTGAATCAGGGCATTTTTTTTGTGTGGCCTCCTGGCCGCTCACATAGCTGTGGGTGACCATGATGGCCATGATGATGGTCGCGATGGGCAAGACCATCGCGACCATCGGGCTTGCGATGAGACCCTTGTGGTAGGGTCTCGTGGCCGCAAGCCCCAGAGAGATTTCGGCTCTAACAGAGCCGGAATCTCTCCACTGACATCACTCGTGATGTCAGTGGGGCTGCTCCCAAACGGCAGGCGTTCTCATGGGAACGCCTCCGTTTGGGCAGCCACCCCCCCCCCCACGGCCTGCCCACCAAAGGGAGCGAGCTGTCACTCAACATCGCCAGCTCGCCTCCTTTGGTGCGAGACCCGGAGCGACGGAATGCCCGTCGCTAGCCGTGTCTCGCGCATGCGCATGCCATCATCGTCCCTAAGTTGTATCTTAAATGTGGTCAGCAACAATATGAAGTGTGTCAAGAGAAAGCATGTCAGAAACATAGCCTGACCGCAGTTGTGTAGAGGGGATGCAGTTAATATATTGGCGTGCGTAATCCCGCGGACACTAGTCAGAATCCCAGTGCCGGCATCACAATGGTAAATAGAGGATTAGGGGGGGGGGTTCAGAGTTAGGGACTAGGGGGAGGGTTAGGGTTAGGCACCAGGCGGGGAGGGTTAGGGTTACGCACTCGGGGAGGAGGATTAGGTTTAGGCACTAGGGAGGGAGGGTTAGGGATAGGGTTAGGATACTTACCGGACAGGTGTCGGTATCCTAAACTTGCCTAGATGCCAGCATTGGGATTCTGATCGCCAGGATCCTGAGTGCCAGCATCCCGTACCTTACCCATGTAGAGAATACAGTATGAGAGAGTGACAATCACACAATGCGAGAGTATCAACTCTAGAGCCAGTGAGCACTACTGCCATGTACCTAATTTATTACATCTCAACTCAATAAGATGACCTGATGCCCCTTCTTCTCATAACTGGTCACTCTGGGCCTGATTCAGACCGGCTCACGAGCGCACAGCATTCGCAAGAGGGTCGATAGTCCCCGACTGTGCATTCGCCACCTCCGGCGTGCGCATGCGCGAGACCCGTACTGCGACAGCAGCTCCGTTGCAACGGGTCTCGCTACAAAACGGGACGGCTGTCGATGTTGATTGACAGCTCACCCTGTTTTTGATGGCCTGGCGACCATCGCCAGGCCGCTCGCAAAAGTTGTGGGTGGTCACCTACAGCTTAGCGAGCGGCTCTGAATCAGGCCCTAAGTACACCGCTACTCTTGCTACAACTCCATGTGTACACACGTTTAGTGACCTTCAGGGCCGGATTACCAATGGGGCGGATGGAGCTGCAGCTCCAGGCCCTCTATTGGAATAGGCCCACAGGATCTGCTGGGCTGCTGGAAACAATAAAAAAATATTTTGTTATTACATCACGGCTGCCCACAGCCGCTCAATACCGCCCTCTGAACTCCCTGCCTGCACGTCCCACCGGCGGATCAAATAGCGGCGCTGGGCATAATAACAGTGGTGCAGTGGTAGGCTTCATAAGATCTCCCTGCGCTGCACACACAGTTTCTCGGCTCCTCCTCCCCTCCGCACCATGTGACAAGCGCCTCCGCATGATCACGCCCAACAGCAGCTGAGTGTTCAGTCAGCTCCGTGAAGGCAGCCAGGTGATGGTGACAGGCTGCTGCTGCTGCTAAACGGGAACTGGCTGCTGCTGATCAGGGACTGGCTGCTGATCGGGGACTGGCTGCTGATCGGCGATGGGCTGCTGCTGCTGAGCCTGACAAGGTACATGGTGTCTGTAGATTGAGTCTCAGTGCTCTGCTCCTCATGAGTGCACTTCTACTCCCTGTGAGTTTTTAGATATTGTGATAAATGTGTTTGTATGTATATTTTGAGATTATGCATATATATATATATATATATATATATATACACATATACATATGCTGGGACACCTAATTCTAATTCTATGTACTGCCCTCCACTCTGACCGGCCCCATCCCCTCTCTGCTGTTCTGACCCCCCATTGCTCCATCCTGACATCCCCCCCCTCACCATTTGCTCAGTCCTGCTTCTCTCCTCCTAACTCCTTGCCACCCACCCTCCCTCCCCCCAGCACCCATACTTACTTGTTCCCAGCGGCTGGTCATCCTCTTCCAATTCCCGTCTCCCTTGCAGTGGTAGCCAGTGGGGTGCGAGTCCAGGCTTTCACTGCCCCTGCACTGAAGAGATAGGACAGCCCTTACACAATTATTGTGTCTCTGTGTATACACAGGCAGATTATTTATTTATATGAGAAATGTGTATGGAAACAGAGCCAGTTATAGAATGTACCTAAGAATGTAAAATGTGGAAAAAGGCAGCAGCTGCGGCCCGTGAACCGGAATTGACATCACTTACGGTGTATAAAATTCTCATATATAGGCCAAAAGGTGGTCACTTCCGTTACATGTATGGTACTGACACGGCATGTCCCTGGTACCGCTGTTTGATTGTGGTATGCTGGATAAGTACTATTTACCTGGGCTTGTTGGAGGCGCCCAGGTCCGATGCCGCCCTCCACCCCTCTTACCTGCCAGCAGCCCGGTAGTGGGAGCAGGGAGACTGTTGCCGCTGAGCAGCAGTAGTCTCCTCTCCTCATGGGGGGGAGTGATCACACTGATCGCCCCACCCACCCTGGACTTGTGCCTTGCTGAGGGGCTCACAGCGCCCCCCCTTCCCATGGCTACAGAGGCGTGACCACAGCTTTGGCGATCAGGCCACACCCTAATCAGTACCCAGGCCCATGGCGGCTCTTGTCATCCCTGCCCACATTACTAGATACACACCCACTATGTTGGTCACACCCCCGTGGTGGCACACAATAGGCCCTTTCTCAATTTCAGCTCCAGGCCCATGTGGACCTTAATATGGCACCGGTGACCTTGGACCCACAGGATCTTGAGGGTGGAGATACTGAGCTACTGCCAGCTGGTTGACCAAAAAATGCTGTAGTCACCCAAACAAAAAGAGGCCACATTAATAGAGTTTTTAATTTGAAATCTTGGTTATCATACCAACCTAGATCTTTTAAGAATCTAGTCATACTCAATCAAGAGCCCCCCCTTGATTAATTAAGCTGCATACACACACAATGATGTAGCAAATGAACGATTTTAGTAAACGATTTTCGTTCATTTTTTCAAGGGAAAATTAACAAAAATAGTTTACTAAAATTGTTCATTTACTAAATGTAATGAACATTTTTTTTGAACTACAAACGATTTTTACATATACCCTTACTGAAAATCGTTGAGTTAGTTAGTCTGACTGAACTACAAACTACAAACGTGAACGCGCATGAACGATAATCGTTTTAACTCAGAAAGTGAATGATTTTTTCAACGATTGAATGATAAACGATATCGTTATCGATAATCGTTCAAAAAATCGTTGTGTGTGTATGCACCTTTACTCTCCAAATACTTTCTCATTTTATACAAGCATGGGTAAGTTTTTTGCATTTAAAGTGGAAAACCACTGGATTTCAGGGCCTGATTCAGACCCGCTCGCGAGCGCTATGCAAGCGGGTCGATGGTACCCAAATGCGCATGCGCATGACGGAGGCTGCTCCATCGTGCGCATGCGGGAGACCCGGATAGCGATGGGCAAACCGTCGCTCCGGGTCTCGTACCAAAGGGGGCGTGCTATCGATGTTGAGTGACAGCACGCCCCCTGTGGTGGGCGGGCCGGGAGCGTGGCTGCCCAGATGGAGGCGTTCCCATGGGAACGCCTACCGTCTGGGGCCGGCCCCACTGACATCACAAGTGATGTCAGTGGGAGTGCTTTCGGCTCTGTTAGAGCCGAAAGCACTCTACGGCTTGCGGCAACGAGACCCTACCACAAGGGTCTCGTCGCAAGCCTGATGGTCTTGACCATCGCGACCATCTTCCTGGCCGCTCGCTATAGCTGTTGCTGGTTACCCACAGCTATGCGAGCGGCCAGGAAGCCGCTCATGTATAGTAATTACAGTATATAAGAAATATGCAGCTAAAATTAATTTGTATCCTTCAATTGTAGTCTCTACTTCATTTATTACTGGACAAATCTTTGTTTTTTATTGTAAATAGTAGTGCATGTTGATGAAGGGCTGTAATGACCATATACTGTGAGTATTCCTACTGATATATTACTGATTTTAACGTTGTTCTGCTTCCATTTCCTCAATTGCTGCTGTGGATCAATATGAACATTCATCCAGCACCTTCCCTTGTGCTGTATAAAAAGCTGTCAGGAGGCTTGGTACTGTAGATTGCTTGGATAAACTTTCTGGAAAATCTTCACACCAGTTCATGTAAATCTAAGTGGAGCAGCAAAGAATGCAAAACAAAGTGGAGTCTATGGGGCCTATTTATTAATGTCCATATTTTTCCACTTTAACACCTTTTATTGCCACTATTCAAAACAATACATTTCTCATTAACATGGCTATTTATTATTAAAGTTCTATCGGGTCTGCACATCTGATCAGGTGATGCCCTTCCACCAATAAGAGCTCCTTCAGTTATCACAGCGATGAAGAAGATGTTTGTATTGAGCATGTGCGCCCAGTACTGTTTCCAGAGTGGGATCTGAGGAGCCCTCTCTGGTGATACTGTTGCCCATAGGCGACAGCTGCGAACACCATTTAAAAATGGCATTAACTTTTCGGCCAAGCTTGGTGAACTGCACATGACTGCAGTCCACATTGAATAAAATGGATGGTGATATGTAGTTATACGAGGCGATGTACACCCGTACCTTAAATTTACCACCAAGTGTTGAGAGATCTACATGCAAATATGTTCCCAGTGCTGAATCCTCCTTCCCAGGGGTGCCGAGAAGAGGGGGGGGGCGTGTACTGATTACCCAGACGCGGGCCTGCTGGACAGGCCTGGCAGGTGCTCGGGTCTGCTGTTCCGCATAACATCCAGCACACTACAACGCCCAGTAATACCCTTGCTTTCCAGGCTGCTTTATACAGCTACAATACCTGCACATCCATTACTATACCTGCACAGCCTCTGCCTGCAATAGATAGGAAAGGGAAGAGAGACAGAACTGATCGCTCCCCCGCTCCCCTTCCCCCCCCTCCATCCGGATCTGTCCCTGGTTGAGGCGAGGGGGAAAACGGCACCTCCTTTTATTTTTTTATTTTTTCTGGCAGGGGACATGACCACACCTCCTTTCATTAGGCCATGCCCCCTTGCAATTATCTGGGCCTGGCCAGGCTCTCTACAGCCCTGCCCCTTCCCCCAGGTAGTAGAAAGAAACTTGTGCCTGGTCAGTTCCCATCATTTTCTATCATTTTCGAGAAGTTCAAATATACATGGGTCTAATATTTTAGGACAATTCATTTTGAATATGGGATGGAGTAAACTTGCCTTGAGTCCTCCATTATAAAAAAGCTATGGCAGCCTAGCTGCTGGGCAGCACCGTAGCAGGATTATAACAGGGTAGCAGTACGCCCTGTGCTCGCCTTGCCCCCCTAAACCTGTGACATCATGACATCACGCCTAGGGGTTGGGGCTGCAGGCTTCGGAAAGTAGAGTACTGCCCAGAGCATCCTAAGGGCCTACCCTAATGCTACAGCGTGCTGTTCCAGGCACAGGTTGCATAGCGCTAGTTACAGCCCTGATGCTGGGATTTATTCAGATCTGGTTGGAATACAGGTTCATCAGTTTCTTGTAACCATGGTCTATAATACTGTAGTTAAGATCACATCACCAACTCTTCCATTTGTTTGGACTACAAGGCTGTGTAGGGAACTACTTAGCACTCTCATCACAGAATGGCTGTGGTGACCGAGGAAGAGGCCAGGAAATCTCCGTCAGCCAACGGAGAGCTTGGCTTCTTCCCTCCCCCGCAACAGCGACAACACGCCTCAGTTTCTGAAAACGGTGGGCATCGCCGTCCCTTCCCCGTCCACAAACGGCAGCAGACTGTCAATCACTGACAGTCTGCTGCCAGTCTGTGAGCGAGTTAGCAGGACCCATTCTGCATGCTGGCAGAATGGGTCCTTCGCCTGCGCAGATTCCCAAACATTGGGAATCTGCGTTCAGCAGTGCACTGGCATGCACTGCTGAATTAGGCCCACAGTCCAGATCTTTATCAGATTTTGCTACATGTATGTAGCCAGATCTGAAATATCAATTCTTTGACATTCAGGCAGAATAGCCAGACAAATGTGGCTCTATTAGCATAGTCTGATAACCACCACATACATGGCCACATGTGTCTTTTGTGGGCCCATACATGCTGCAATTTGCAGTCATTATGTGGTTTTTCATACAATTTTGCTAATAGCCACTTGATAAATTGCACCATTTATATGGATCCCAGAACAGAATGGCAGCATGGTTTGTAATGTGCCCGTTTGAAAAAAATGCACAATGAGATGCAATTTAAATAGCGTTCTGGAAAAACTGCACTTTTGATCCATCCTTCATAGTCTCATTTTATAAATTTTGAAGCGTGGAATTTACGAATATATTTATGTTGAAAATTAGCATTTTAAAATTTTTCTATTGCTTAATTAAATCATGTATTATGAAAACTAAACATTTTTTTTAACCCATCACATTTGTGAGTCAGTAGATTGCATTTATGTAGGGACAATATACACTATAAATAAATACGCTGCAGGCTGTCCTAACTTGCAGGGGTTAGTTTAGGAAGCCACAAACAAGCAAAAAAGTTAATCAGCGAGAGCTCCTGATACCAGGCCCCCTCAGGAACCAGACCCCCAGGTTAACGGTTACTTGTAAAACCCATCAACCCTCCGTGTCCGTCAGACACATTACAGAGTGGGTGAACCCACCTGGAACGGATGAAGGACAGTACGGATCACCTAAAATGCCCAATTAGACAAAGAAAGCGGAAGGTCTAGGAGTGGTATGTCATTAACAGCACCGCATGTCACCTATAACGAGGGACCCAAGCAACGCAGGGTGACATAGCACAGCTAGGAGTGAAGGATGAGATCTGCTTGAACCAGCTAGATAGCTGTGGAGAAGAAATTGGCTATAAAGTATCCAGACTTACTCTGAGAAAAAAATGACCTTAACAATAAGAGAAACAAGCCAGTAGTTTTTCATTCTTCATGTGGACGCTCACCACTCACTGCAGACTACCGGCCTCTCTTTAAAGGAAGAGTATTTCCGATATAGAGTCTTTATATGTTGTGTAAAACTAAATATAATTGATCTTTGTAAATGATCTAATTAGACCAAGACATTATTTCATTATATGCAATGTACAGTTCAGGAGCGTATTAACATCCATGGGGGCTTGTGTTCAATAGGTGGTATTCTCTGAGCAGCGAGCCCCCCCTCACCAATCCCCGCATCTTACGGCATGCAGGTCCCTCCTGCTCTGTGGCGCCATCTTACCACTGATATTAGAGAAGATGTCACATGCGCACAAGAGAGCAAAGGTCAGTGCCAGATACTCTGCTTTGACTGCAGCTGCTACATCCCTGAAAATGTCACTAGGAAGAAGGCATTGCAGAGAAGGAGGAACCCGCTTGCCGGCACACGATAAGTATACTATGGGTGATCTGCGCATGCGCAGTAGACTCTGGGCATACTCTAGTGCCCAGAGTCTCTTGCTGCTGTCAGTTCGCTGATGGCAGCCGAGGAGAGAGGTACTTAATCACGTTAGATGGGGAGTGCTCCTGCACTACCTCCATCCACACTGCATCCAGGTAACTGAGTTGGCGGTCTACAGGAGCTGCTAGGGCTCAGCAGAAGGCCAGACCTCTGACATGTGCTGCTGCCCATTGGCATGTCTGTCCTTTCCGGTGTTCCATGTTAATGGACATGCGGTCCAAGACTCACGTTACTACAGAACCATACACATCCCGCAGAGTACCGCAAGTTTACTGTATCAATATCGCTACCATAGAGAAGCATAGTGCCACTAACCACCAGGGTGTTTAACAACATAACATCCAGCACACTACAATGCCCAGTAATACCCTTGCGTTCCAGGCTGCTTTATACAGTTACTATACCTGCACATCCATTGTCTCTATGCTACATGTTGTTTTTACCTAGTAAACTAAACCTAAGACCTGGTTAAGCTGTACCATGTGTGGACTAACTGCCACCAGCACCAAGATACTGCGCAACATGATTAACAATATTATACACTCTGGCCAAGTGCATTGTTTCCAACTGAGCAAATATAATAACACCCAGGGCCGTATTCAATTTGAGGAGTTAAGTCCGGATTCGTAGTAATTTACCGCCGATGACGTCATTACCACCTGTTTTAGTTTTACCCCGTATTCAATTTCAAAGACTTTCCGCCTAGGCATTAAGTCAATGCAATGTAATAGGCGATAAAGTATTGCCTATGAATGACAGGCGTTAAAAAGTGCAGAGTTGGGGTTTTGAGGTGCAACGTTTCGGGAACCCCTGTGCAGCCTTCAGACAGTCCCCCAAAGGTAATCTGTGTCAAAAAAAAAAAATTAAGGACACCTCAAAAATTTACTTTGAAAAAGGGGGTGAAAAAAAAAAGTTGGGGTACAAACTTAAAAAATAGCGAACTTGACTCTTCGGGGGTCCCCAAGTATGCCCCAAGTGTTTTTTGATTGCAGGTGTTTGCGGCAGGTGGGTTTTTCACAATTTTTTTAAGTCACTTTAGCAACTTTAAAATATGCTGAACCCCATTTTCAAGTACCCCAAATATGATGGCCATAGTTGTTTTGCCCTAAAAAAACTTCTAAATGTTCTTCTGCATCACCTTATTCAAAGCCGCATTTATGCACCTGCCGCGGCTATTAGAAACCCCGACTTCCTTCAGTAGTTAAAAATGGGGGTACCCATAGTGATCCCCCATGTCTACACATCTTTAGGGGGGTCCCTAGAATATTTCCCGAAAATTCCCATTTTGTTTAACCTGTAAAAAAAAGTAGTAAAAATGTACAAAAAAAATTACATAAGGTCCCCCCCCCAAAAGCCAAACCAGCCCCAGGCTTGCCAGCCAGTGGTGGTTTCTAAAAATATGGGGAACAAAAAGTGTAGGGTTCCACTGTATTTTAGAAACCAACCCAAGGCTGCAGGGACCAGTTCTGGTTTTCAATATAGAGGTAAAAAAAAACGTGGGGATCCCCCTATATTTAAGACCAGCACCAGACCCAACTGACCGGGGTGTAATACCACAGCCTGGAGACCCAATCACCGGGACTCCAGGTCCAAAGCATTAGCACCCCAAATCGGTCAGCGCAAGCCGGTGATTTCGGGGGAGTCTAAACTGCTTACAGCCTCCACGGTAGTTTGTTTAGTACCCTTGGAAAAGGGCCCACTTTATCCCAACAGCTAACACCAACGATAGCGGAATCGGTATGAATCACTGCTGGACCTAAGCCAGGCAGATGAAATACCGACGCCGGAAGGCCTGCAGCTGAAGATCCCAACTAAGGTAAGTAACACCCCTAACCGTCCCCTTCCCCCCCCTAACCCTCCCTTAGGGGTGCCTAACCCTAACCTCCCCCCTAGTGCCTAACCCTAACCTTCCCCAAGGGGTGCCTAACCCTAACAACCCCTCCATGCACCCCAAACCTAACCCTCCTGAGGGGGGTGCCTAAACCTAACCTCCCCCCGGTGGTGCCTGACCCTAACCCCCCCTTCCCCTAGCCTAAACCTAACCCTCCCGGGCGTCAGGATTTTGTTTTCGGTTGATGATAGGCATCGGTATTTAGACGCCTATCATTAGTCCCATGCTTGGATTTCACAGTCGGGAAGCCGGCGGTCGGTATTTCGACCACCAGCTTCCTGACTACATCCCACTGTAGCATGTAGATTCAGATGACCACTGGAGGCTGAAGTGATTAAAAACAAATAGGTTTTCTTTCCAGGCGAAAGGTACAGCCAATGCCATAGCTTCTTACACACGACTATAAACAGCAACCTCAGGAACATAGCAATGTAGCTTCACAAGAACACAGTAACATGGGAAGTCAGGGTATGCAGCATTCAGTACACAGATGGGTGCTAAAGGTGCACACCCTCCTATCTCTTCTCCTGAGTGATCCACACAAGCAGGTTTACATATCTTAGCTCCTCTTAATTGAAGAAAGGGTGTTGTTCTTTCAGGCCCATTATCACCAGAAAAGCCTGCATCAACGCTATTCTCATGATTACTTCCTGAACCTCATACAACCTAATTGTGATGCAAATATTTAAGAAATGTATAACAACTTGGCAAAACATTATAGGAGACCAATTACATAATCGTTTGCAAAGAAAGAATAACACACACACACACACACACACACACACACACACACACACACACACACACACACACACACACACACACATATATATATATACCTGTGTAATTCACAAGTGTCCATACCGTACAAAGCACAGGGGGACAGTGAAATGCTCTACAGCAACTCGGCCTGTGCAGCTCATTCAGGAAGATGTGTGTATATATATATATATATATATATATATAATATATATATTCCTGAGCTGCACAGGCTGAGGTGCTGTAGAGCATTTCACTGTCCCCTTTTGCTTTGTACGATGGAAGGGGAGAGACTATGCTGAGTTGGGCCTGCAGGCAGTGAGAGGGAGCAGGCATAGGGCCAGCTGTTTAGCTTGGACACCAGTGCGGCTCGTAGGGGGAATCCTTCAAGCATGGATTTATTATTTCCTGCTACTAAAAATGAGAACCAATTCCAGTTAGATATTCATTTACTGGATGTGGAAAATGGCTGCTCATCTCAGGGCCTCTGTCACAGAGAGAAAGGGAATAATTAAAATGTCTGACGAGGCTGTCTTAACCCTTCAGTCACTACGAGAACATTACACAGAGTACTGTGATACCATGGGCCTAATTCAGAGATGGACACATCATGGAAGCAGTGGAACTTTTTTTTTTTGCTACTGCGCATGTGTCAAGGCTACACTGTGCATTTGTAGCAATGGACTACTAGTGCTAGTGGGCACATAGAAGATTTATTCGCAAAGTGAGTGACAGGTAGTAAGCATTTGGGGGAGGTAACGGATATGGATAGAAATAAAATCCAGACCGTTTTCTGGGTGTGCTCTAGTGAGTCTCTGCAAATTCGTTCACAGCTGGAGAGGCCCCGGCGTCTTAGGTGAGATGCTTATTCTGAGACATCATAGGTCTGCTCAGAGGTTCAATGGGCTATCGATGTCGTTGCTGTTGTACGTAAGCGGCAGACGTGAGACACCGGAGGTGGGCCTCTGTGTACAAGACAGCAGCTGGGTCTTTAGCATGTTTGCACAAGTCCATTGTATATGGGATCACAGCAGCGACAGGCATTCTGTGCATTTGACACTTTGGGTAAATGGGTAGCACTTATTATGAAATAACAGACTGGAATATTTCTAGGTATTTTACATCCTTCAGATGAATTGATATTTACCTGCATGCTATACAGTATGAAAGTTATACAATATTCATTGGACTTATCTGAAAAAATAAAAAAAACACATTCAGACAATCTAAACTGTGGAAGACTCCTAGGAGTGTGTTCACACTGTAGCTTTGTTGTCTAGTAATAAAGAGACTATTTGGAGACTGCATTGTAGCTATTATGGAAACAGAACTACTGTTGCCAGCTTTAGCCCCTTTACACACGGAAAGGTTTGGTGTTGGAACAGACAGGGCCATGAAAGGTGGGTTTTTTTATGCCAAAACAGTGACACAAATTTAGAGAGAGAGCTACAGGCTGAATCTGTTTCACTGAGTTCCAAGAGCAAGGATAAGAACAGCAGCAACAGGATGAAAGGAAACCCTGTCACTACTGCTTATTAGTGTGGCTAATCACTGTTTCATGCTAATAAAATGCAGCTTCTCATGCAGCTCTTTGTCCAAGTGAGCATCATACAATTCTAGTTCAAACAAATGGCCTCTCTGGCACCACAAAAACATCATCTGTTGTAGTAGGAAGAGATGCAGTAAATGTTCTTACACTGAGATTTATAGAGACGGAGGTCTCCGGTGACAAGAATAATCTGTGTCAGACAAAAAGAATATTTCTAAAAACTGCTGCACAGGAAAAAGGTGGAGTTGGTCACAGAAATAAATCAAGACCTTTATTTTCTCTAGTAGAGTATGAAGGTAAATGTCTAATTTCTCATCTCTTCATTATGTGCATCTGTAATGCAGGACATGCATCTATGGCCCGATTCTCCATTCTACCAATCCGACACGATCTGCCAATCCGCAATCGGTGGCCATTGATGATTGGTGGTCCATCAGGAAATTCAACATGTAATAAATCCATGACTCATCAATTCTGACCATTTTCATGTCAGGATCAGGGAATCGAGATTGTCCGACATGTTGAATATTCCCCATTCCCTGGCAGAACAGGAATATGCGGCAATTAGTCGCAGAAGTATGGGCCCCTAAGCTTTGTTTCCTTGCGGAACTAACTTGTTTTCAATTCTTGTTGAAATCCTAAAAACAATAAATAAAACATAAATACTTAAAGGAGTCAACAACCTGAGACACTTGAAAAGCTGCATGTGTGGCCAAAGTGTCATACGGGGCATGAAATGGCCACCGGGGGAATGCTATGTGCAATGGCAGGACTGAAGGGTGGCTTTGCACCACCAAAAGGGCGTGGCCAGCCCGGAGATGTGCAGAAGGAAACAAGAATAACTTCACTGGTAATCTCACTTGAGTGACTTCATTTCCTTCTTTAACAGTGTAAGGTGTAACATTTTAGCCAGCACAAGAGCGCTCTCCAACCCTTTCCTATCAACTTCATATACATGGGCAATGCCCACCTTCCATTAACCACTTGCCTGGCATGGTCGCATTGTTTGCGACTACGCCAAGTTGTGTCCTCTGACATGGTCGCAAACACCATTCGCAGAGGGACTTCCCGACCCCTCTGCATCCGTGCACCCTCCACCAGTGTCTGCCATGCAGAGAGGAGCAGCCACAGCGGAAATGCAAATTTGCAATGTCACAGTGTTCCAATCAACAATGGTACAGTAAATCGTTAATCGATATTAAAGTCAATATTATGTTATCTATTCAAAAAAAAATATTTTTTTTATAAAATCGTGTTGCATAAGTTAGAAATACATGTTCTTGACCTAATTTAATCATTAAAAAAAAATCCCGACAATTTCTGAGAGGTGTTTGGAGAAAATATTAGCCAGATAAGTGGTTAGCAGAGCAGTGTGCAGCATTTCCCCCCTGTCATTTCAGATGTGCTACTGGTTTAGAGTACAATGTGATTAGAAGGTCTCATGATGTAGAATATTGCAAAGAATAAAATGAAGTACTGTCCTAGTGCCTGATTTAGAGGTGGATGCAGTGGAATGACAGATGCAAGCGGTCGATATTCTCAGGCTGCACATGCATCAAAATGGTTACCGCTCTAAGACGCATATCGAAATTGCATGCACAGAGATTGATATTTAGTGGGAGTTTCTGGGTGGAACAGGGGGGTGGCTATCCAAACCTGAATGTGTCACTGACAGCGACTGCAGCAAAAGATGCAGTTGCACTGACAAAGGAGGCCATGGTCAGATGTGAAATTGCACCTGCCATACGGCTGGTGTAATCTTTGATGTTGCAGCTGATGGTGCAGCAATGGTACGCCTTAGTATGCGCCGTGATGGAATAGCGCCGCAGCCAATAGGTGTCTCAGTAGGTTCAGAATTGGTTGCGGCATTAGCATAAAGATGCAGCCGCAATTGCAGAAAAAGACGCAGCAACCGCATCTGCATGCGCCTCAGAATCAGGCCCTCATTCTGTTTTCTGACCCACTGTTTTATGATCCTCAGGGCAACACCGGAGGCCCCAGCTCTTGTTTAGTAAGAACTATAGTCATGGATAAAGTGCAGCAGGTAATTACATGAAGACAGAGAACTGTGATTGAATAAAACAGTGGAAAAGATTAATGTATTATAAGGTGGGTAAGAGAGACTTGTCCACAAATGATGGCCGGAAGGCCACTGATGCACATCACTGATTTTCTTAATATTCCTTCACCAGATATTATCATTATTATTATTAATATTATAAAACATTGTAATTAATTTTCTGCTTTGTGCAGAAAGTTACAACATTGTTGCAACAAAATAATAGCAAAAATACATATGTATTTCTGTCTGCCTGTGATTCACCACTGTAGTGAATTGGATGGGTAGAAAGCTCATTTTAAAATCTTCCCAAACATACCTGATACCTGTAGCCTAAAACCTAAGCTCGCAATTAGATGTTAGAAGGAATTTTAATTTATTTTTACACCAGAAGACAGCTGAAATGTTAACAAAACACTTTGTATATTATCAACAACTGAGCTTCTGAATTGTTCATACTATTGTGTAAAGTTGAAATTTAATGAGCGGAAAACTTTAAATGCCTTCATAGATTTGGCTAGTTGCTATCACCACGGAAGGGCTAACAAGCACAAACTGCCAATCAGAATAACCTTACAGAATGATGTAGCATGAGGATCACATCCATCCAATGCTTGGTTTGATATAACTAAAAGGTGGTTGCAATCTCAATAGGTAAAAAAGAAGCAATACATTTAAAAGGGTTTAACACAAACCCAGTTCCAAAATACTCCAATCTTTAACCTCTGCCTGTAACTTTGTCAGGTTCACCTGAGCCTGTGTGACATGGGTCTGACACAGAGTTAGTCAAAAAACAACCACCTGGTTTGTCTACAGAAATTATTACACTACCCACTAACTATTAAGTTGTCTGCCACCACTTAAGGGTTTTGCTGAAGCTCTTCATTACAAATAGGAAGCCTTAAGTCCTTCCTACAACAACAATTAAGTCCCAGTTATCATTACCCAAATAATAACCTGCAGGGCAGATAGATATGTAGCCAATTCCACAGGCAAAAATGGGTCCGATAAGAATCACAGAGACCAATCTTATTAAATTAAGTTTAATATGAGAAAGATACTCACAATGCTTAAAGTATATATTAAAACAGTTAATAAGAATGACATGCAAAGATAGTCTTAGACAAATAGGTTTGTTATAAACAAAATGGAAAAGTTAACAGAATTCTCACTTACGTGAATCTGTTTGCACGGAGTCACAAGAAGATGGAGCAATTCCCAATATCAGATTGGCCTCCTGTACAAAGTTACAGAGTTCTAGATAGTATTTTATGTCTGCTTGGGCTGTCACACAGCTCCACTTTTGCTGGCTCACTGGCTTCTGCAGATGCTAATTAGCTTTTATGGTCCTTTGTCCAGGGCATGCTATCACTAAGGTATGGAGGGATGACACTCCCCAGGAGAGAAAGGAAAGCCCAAAATGGATAAGCCCCCATAATGTCACCATTATCTGTTTCATCATTTGCTGGCAGTTCTAATGGGCTATACATAAATATGCCAGCCTCCTGCACACATGGCATCATCTCAGACAAATAATTAACCCTGCAGCTGGACATTACACAATCAAGGGTCATTCCCAGGTCACCATGCCGGCAATTCAAAGTAATAAGGAGGAGTCTAACCGAATGTAGTGATTTTTCTGACTTTTGCTTTCTAGAGAGATATATTTTAAACAGATATGAATAAATGTTATGTTTTAAACCATACAATATAACACTGACTCTAGGGAGCACCACCAACTTAAGTTATTTGGACCTTACTTAAGGTTTAATCACTTAGATGTTGATTAATGCACTATTGATTGACATACAGTATATCTCCTCTCTGTGTGGATTCCCCTTTCCTTTTCTCATACTATAAACACTGATTGGCCTTTAACACCAAAGTTTCAACAATTTAGTTTTTGGTTTGGTCGCTATGTTTTTTTTTTATAAAGTCGGCCCGTAACTATTGACTGAATACAGTCTCAGGAGAAGCTCCAAGCTACAGTCTTCTTGATATATACAAATGCCAAATTACATTTTAGGATTAGCAGAAAATACACCTAAGGGACTCATACATGTAGCCGCTATCGCTGCATTTCCCTGTTCGGCCGGTAGCGGGGTTGGGGAATCGGGGATATTTAACATGTTGGATAATCTTGACTCCCCAATCGCGACCCAAAAAAGGTTGGAATCTGTTAGTCAGGGATTTTTTACATGTTAAATTTCCCCAATCTGCCGATCATTGATGGCCGCAGATAGGCAGAACGGGAAATTGGGGCTGTAGATGTAGATCCCTTAAGTTGTATGAAGTTGCGAAACAGATACTGACTTTAATTGATCTACTTCATAAAATTGTTATAAGCTGATTTGACTGGTCACTGTGGGTTAGGTCACAATTTCTGTTTGCGTCGTTATTTTAAAAAAATAGATGCAAATATACAGAATAATTTCTATCAACATATGAATCTTTATACGATAATGAAGTTAAATATCCCTTATACTTATTTATTTCATAGACTTTTATCTTGTATTTTTAGAAACTCTGTCACTACAGACAAACACTAGAAAACATGACCACTGGACTTTACCAATAGTTTTAAATGAGCACATTAGATAAACATCTTAGAGCCTGATTCACTACCGATAGCAACTCCAATTACGCACGAAATCATCCGATTGCTGCTTTCTGCGCATGCGTATGCATCGCATTGCGTGTGCACGAACCGGCCACTGTGATCAGGAATGCAATCGCAGTGACTACACAGACCCATCGCAGAGTGATTGACAGGAAGTGCTGTTTGTGGGAGGTGATGGGGGATGGTCGACGAAACGCAGGTGTGCCACTGCGTTTGAACGCTGTTGCAGGGGCATGCATAAATTATCCACTGCGATGCCGTACGCAGCTTGAGTACTCATAGCGTGCAACGAAGTTAGCAATTTCTGGGCAAGGTCCGAGCTTGTGCAAGTGTGCATAAGGCTGCGATGTTACTCGATGTTACTGATTTTTTTGCAGTCTTGCTAAGCATTACAAATGTGTGTAAGGTAAAGTGGGCATCCTTATGTTGTGCTGCGACAGCATAGCGATCGCAATGGATTAGCATACTATCGCAGTTAGACCGTGTGTAATCGCTATTGCAATCGCAGTTGCGATACCATAATGAATCAGGCCCTTAGAGCATACAGAATAACACATGAATACAGAATACATGAATACTGAAATTTGTAAGTAGCACTTAGTATCAAAAAATGGACAAACATATCCAGGTAAATATAGGGAAAATGGACCTCATTCAGACCCGCTCGCAAGCGCTGAGCGCTCGCCACTGGGACGATGTTTAGGCCCTGCGCACGCGCAGCAGTCGCACTGCGCGTGCACAAGCCCCGGCGCGAGAAACTATCTCGCTCCGGAGCGAGAAACTATCTCGCTCCGGAGTTCACTACAAAAGGGGTGGCTGTCGATGTTGATCGACAGCTTGCCCTGTTTTCTAGGCGTGGTGGGGGTGGTGGTTTAAGGAACACCTGCCGTTTTGTGGGCAGCCGCACTGACATCAGCAGTGATGTCAGTGGGGAGCTTCCTGCTCGATCAGAGCAGGAAGCTCCCTAGTGCTTGCGGTTGCCGAGACCCAACCTTAGGGTCTCGTCGCAATCCCCGATGGTCGCGATGGTCTTGACCATCGCGACCATCAACCTGGTTGGTCGCTAAAGCTGTGGGTAACCCACAGCTTAGCTAGCAACCAGGAGGCCGCACTGCAAAACCCAAGCGGCCGCCCACATTCAGAGCGACAGCTCGCATTTTGTGAGCGCCTCTGAATGAGGGCCAGTATCTGGAAACCAAGTACAGTTTGTGAATACACCCTGTCACTATAGTGGGAGACAGATTTTAATTCTAAATGTGCAAGCTGTATTTAGGTTTATTGACACCCAATCTAATTGTGGACTCATATTGTGTATTTTAAGGAAATAATTATTTACAGACTCACAAGCATAGGATCAATTGGTGGGTAAGATTAAGTACCGTCCTAACAAAAAGTTTGGTGTAACACTTCATGCAAAAACTGTAGGGAACGCAACAGTGGGACTTGTGGGAGTTATAATGTAATGTACAGCCGTTGTTGCCATATGCCTGTCTGAGCTATCTAAACTGCTCCCCCTCTGAAACATATACTTCAATCTTGTGTTTTGAGTAATGGAATAATTTATCAAAGATCCAAGCTGGACACAGCATATTAAGCATTTCCTGATACATTTTATGATGCAAGTAGATAGGGGAAGCAAAGCCTGAACTCAAGGGTAAGGATCTGGCTGGAGATCATTAAAACCACAGCCAAATGACCCTATTCTGGGAAGAGGCATCAGTCTAGACTCACAAATAAAGTTCTTTCGCCTCCCTCCCAGAGAGACCAGTCAATTACTTTCAGATTACAACAGCAGGGGGTCAGAGTCCTGAGTACATATCACCAGTGTGCTGGGCTCCCCTCCTTTCCCCTCCCGTCCCCTGTTTATGTTTCCAGCTGTGGAACCAGTCTCTGTGACTGTAACTGTAAATCCCTGCTCGCTCGCACTAAACATAGCCGCAGAAAGTTTCACAACAGAGAAGACACATGTAGCCCACCTACAGTAGTGTGGTGTTTTCCTATCTGCCTTCTACAGCTACTTTGTGGGTTATGGGTGAAAGTATCCTTTAGGAAAACATTTGTCCTTAGTAAGTACTCACACTGCACCCTACTCGCTCATTTGCTATTATCCTTCATGGTAATCCACTCAGAAGCATTTGTAGTTGTTTTTATTTTAACTTAATGCAAACATCAAACACAAAAACAGAACAAGTACACTGTGGGGTATATTTATTAATGTGTAGTTATATATGTGGAGTTATTGTCCATAGCAGCCAATCAGATCCTAGCTATTATCTTCTAGATTCTGGAAGCTGCTAGATAAATGATAAGTAGAATCTGATTAGTTGCTATGGGCAACATCATTACTTCTATAAACCCGCACTTTAGTAAATATACTAAAAGATTAAGCATAACAGCTAGTTATAGATGTTTTATCACTTGTATATCAAAAATAATGTAAAAATATTTTATAGAATTGACAGCTGAGTGTAGAGCCTTTTTTTCTTTTTTTATAAAGGTGTGTAAGGAAAGAAAGGAAGAAATACATAGCACATGCAATGAGTGACTGGCACTTTCACTCACTGCTCAATTACCAGTAGCTGCCATGCATCCTGCCCCCTGTCCTATGTGCTGCTCCAGATTGGCTGACCAGAGTGTCTTTCACTCTGTCAGCCACCGCCCCCAGCAGCAGCAGCAGCCAGCCCAGTGTGTATTACAGCCCTGATTCAGACATGTACACTAAAGCCACCGCAGCTGCAAATTTGCACACAAATGTCGCAGCCGGGATTTGTATTGAGACGCTCACCAGTGGATTTACAAATCCAAGTGCCTGCGTACAAAGAGGCAGCTCGGTCACAGATCAGCCGATTATTGGACTTCTGTGTAACCCTATGGTCAGCAAGCAAAAACTATGGTGGTTGCTCATATCAGCTTAATGACAGCACAGGTGCTTGTAAAGGGCCGGGTTTACACTGAACACAGAAAAAAAGGTATTTACCCTCCAGCACACTGTAGCAAAATCTACAAAAAATACTTAAATCCTACATGATAATAGAGATTCAGAGGTATTAGTTACATACAGTTGCAAATATATGAATAAGCGCCAGGCCATCGTCAAGGCTCCTCTATACTGGCGTCCCTAACATTAAGGGGTTCACGTCCAAGAAGCAAGGTACCCCAAAAAATTCCAGCCAAGAACCATCCCCAGGGCATCACACAAAAAGGGGAAAAAGGTGATAGTGAAGTGTAAAGGATAGATGTGTAAAGATAAAGCAATAAGTGTTAATGAAATGTGAAAGAATTAAAATGACATAAATAATAAACAAACAATTAGAAAAGTGATAAAAATATCTATGTGAATTAAGTGGTGATGCCCTGAAAAAGGTTCAGCCAAAACAACTCCGGGGGCCCCACTCCCAAACACTCACCCCAAAATAATTATTGCTACATAATAGTAGCACCCACTCTGGGTCATATAATTACAAATTAGTGTACTGCATAATAACATACATGTATAAGCTGAGAGCTAACTCACCTTGGAGGTATCCCAGAAACCTCCACATGGCACTATAAGGACCAGCACATCCTCCCAATGCTGACTCCCTTCATGCCTCTCAAGACTGCAAACAAAAAATATGGTGGTTGCTCATATCAGCTTAATGACCCCACCTTGGAGGTTTCTGGGGTACCTCGAAGGTGAATTTTTTGTTGATTTTGCTGCAGTGTGCTGGAGGGCAAATCCCTTTTTTTCTGTAACCCTATAATGGCCGCTGTAACTGGGAGAGCGGAGCCATCTTTCTGCGAACATTGGTATTGTGTCCATCTCTGAATCAGTCCCTCAGTCTCTTAAGTTGTGAATATAAGACACATTTGTAGTCAGCTGAGGTTTGTTTTGAGACATTGGCTTACTAAAAGAATGCCCTTAAATTTGCATTGTTTTAGTAAGCAGATCACATTTCCCATACTGCACTTGTAATGGGAAATGCGATCTGTTTCAGATATACTAAAAGTAATTGTAATAAAAATACCATAAGGGAGCCTTGCGATAATAACACTATCTGGAGATGGTGTTATGCAGTCCCCCCCTACCGGTTTCACCTACTTGCAGGGAAAGCAGAGCCCGGAGCAAGCTTCTGTTATCAGCCATGTGTGTCTGATAGACCACAGGCTGATCACAGTAAAAAAAAATAAAATAAAAAAAAAATCAGTGAGCTCCTCTACAACACGGTCAGCTGATCACTGTGCTCCTTCTGTAACCCCAGTCATCTGCTCCGTGCTGTGAACTGACATGCTGTGAAGTCCCAGCCGGCATCTCAGTTTACTGTACAGATACGATGACCGGGGTCACAGAGCAAGAGCCCAGTAATCAGCTAGCCGGGTCTCTGAGGAGCTCACCAATCACCTGAACGGAGGTAAGTGTTACCTGACCGGGGCTGTTGGTGGAGTAGGCACAGTCTAAGGGTAGTTTTTGTGAAAAATACCCTGAGAAGTGTGGGGAAGAAATTTGCACGGACTGGGCTGAGCTTTGCAATGCAAATTTAGGTAAAATATCACACCACAACCGCATTTTAAATGTGGATTGTGGTAAATAGGCCCCACAGTGTTTTAAATGTCCCCTAGCCATTAGCAGCTTAGACAGCTGCCTAAGTTTACCTGTCGGTAGAACTGGCCCTGAGCCCAGCGGTCTAGGCGGCACTGGACCCACTTTTAGACAAGTACCTATGTCAGATTGAAAAAATTTAATTAGTGCTTTGCACTATGAGATAACAGTTTAGAATGCTATAGTTCTCCATGGGGGTGGGACAAGGCATTTTTAAGAATCATATTTAGTCATGCCTGTGGGTTTATTCTTGGGGGATTGGGTCTATTGAGTCAGTGTGCAGCACTCCAAGGTGGTAGGCCCCAGATTTTGCTAAATAGTAATATAGCTAAGAAGATTTTTTGTCTAATATGGATGTGAGTAGACATACTGTAACTTATTCTGATATACATACAAATTAAAACAATGGTGTTGTCTAGTATTCCTGTCCTGCTTTAGAGCTGAGTGCTGTTGCCATACAATTGCTACTGTGAAACTTTCCTGCTCAGCAGATCAACTTCCAACTCATTGATTGTACCTAGTTAATGGCAGATACCACCAACCCTATATATCTGTATGGATACAGTATGGTGGTGGCAAAAATTGGCAATTAAGCTCCAAAAGGCTTAGCTTCTTGAAGCTTGCCACTGGTAGCTAAAGTCATCTACAGATGACGATCGTTACCATTTCTTATTGGTAAAGCTTCAGCCATAATTTGGTTTACTTATACGCAGTAGTGTCCTGCGTATAAGTAAACCTGTGTTAAGCTAGTGGAAAAAGTATTTTCAATGGGAAAGTGGCCGCAAGGATATCTCTTTTTCAGAAGCTCTTTCTTGGCACCAAATCATTGTTAAATAGCTCTGATAAATCAGAGCTAAACTATATGAAATTATTATTTATTGGGTAAAACCAGTGTTTAAGACCATATAATCGACTGTCATTTGCTCCCATACATTACCAGGTTTTCATTCCAACCAGCCAGATTGGGCAGATATCTGACAGATAATTGTATAGTGTATGCCCAGCATAAAAGGCTTGAGAAATCTCCCCCACATATCATAATAGTACATGTTTTCACTGTGTGTAGGCCTGACCATGGCATAAACTTCTGAGTCACAAGAACAATCCCATGTTCATTCTTGGTAACGATGTCCTGCCTGATGTAGCTTCTGCTCGTACATTTAATTAAGGGTGGGGACTTACCGCTGCTGATCCTATTCCAGTATTATCTTACAGATGACTTAGTTACTGTACAATTGTGGTTTGTGTTTCACCCACAGAACACTGTGCTGTTATGCAGGAAGCAGTCTTCTTGGATCACTTGCTCCACTTCAGGGCTTAGTTTGTCCTGGGGCGGTTAGGTTTCATTTATTTATTTTTTGCACTCATGCAAAACTCTATTCCAGAAACAGGATTGCCTAAATGTTACAATAAATTGAATAAGACTCACAGCTTTATTTAATAAGGCAACAGAAAATCTAAGTGCAAACCTGTTAACATTAGCACTTGTAGCTAGTGCAATTGAGCCACAGCAGGTTCAGGACGGCATAAGTTTGTCAACTCCTTTTTAAACTTACAGCCTACTTTAACTTTAGCAGTAAGGACTTTGTGTGCGGCTCACAATGTTATTTCATAGATATTTATTATTTATGACTATATTAAAACTTAAAAATAAGGGTAATCTGTGTTATTTGGAACTGCAAGGTGTTTTTTCAGTGCTAGTAAAAACGTGAGTGACAGAGCCGTAACTAGACTTTTTGGTGCCCTGTGCCAGAGAGAGCATTAGTGCCCCGCCCCCCCATTTTATAAATGGGGAAGGGCCAAGGAAGAGATAAGGATGGCCAGGAGATGCTGGGGATAAAAGAAGAGGAAGCTACAAGTGAGAATGATAATAAACAGGAAAATTGACAGGCCCAAACAGCGCACCCTGCTCTGCGGTCCCCTGTGCCATGGCACTGGTCGCACCACCCTAGTTACGGCCCTGGTGAGTGAAAGCACATATCAAACAGAGACTTGCTACTCACATGTTTTGCACTAGCATTTGGGGCTCACTTTGGGTGCACTGTCGGCTTTCCCATTTCGTTTATGCATAGAAAATGCATTGAATAAGAAAAATACATTCTGGGGCTGATTCAGTTTAGGCGGAATTGCAAAGCTGCACGCAAGCAGCTCTGCAATGCCAGCCTTGCTAATATGCAACTGCAGCAGGAGGTGTATGACACCCCCTGCACTGTGACCGAGGTCGCAGGCTGGGATTACCATCGCGACCAATCAGGCAGAAGCATAGCTGGGGCTGCGTGCGATCACGCAGGACCTGTTCTGCACATTCGCAGAATGGGTCCTGTGCACGTGCAGATACCTAACAATGGAGAATCTGTGTTGAGCATTGCACTTACGTGATAACTATAACACAAATGAAACGCTGCCACAACTGAAACTACAAATGTCAAACCTGGTTACACATTGGAAACAGTAGTAAAGAAATGTGTAATTAAGGCTGTTAGGAACAAGGGATGTAGTTAAATAGCTGGAGAATCCCATCTGACGGAATGCCGAAGCTGCTATCTCGAATGAGATCAGGATAGCGGCGTCGGCATCCCGACCATTATAATCCCGAACATCCGGTCGCTGTGTAAGTAACACTGTCCCCAGGGATAGGGGGATTAGGTTTAGGCACCCCCGGGGGTAGATTAGGGTTAGGCGACCCCCAGGGAGGGTTAGGGTTAGACTACGGGAAGGGAGGGTTAGAGTTAGGCACCACCGGGGGGAGGTTAGGGTTAGGCACCACTAAGGGAGGGTTAGGGGGTGGAGAGGGGGAGGGTTAGGGTACTTACCGCACCTGTCAGAATCTTCAGTCATCGGGATGCCGCTGGTATTTCATACCAAACCCTTCTATCCATTCAGGAACATAGAAAAAAATACTCATCCTTAATAAATTCCCCTGTATGAAAGAAATGTAACAAGGCTGCACAAAGAACAGTTTGTATGCACGGTGACTTTTTGCACGTTGGTTAATTGTGAATAATGATAGAATTTCTTAAGGTTCTAAAAAAGAATTATTTGTGAACATAGTGGTTAGCATTTTCGCAAAAAAATTGCGGTATGGTCGCAAATAGACATCTAATTAACACTCCAATTACATCCAATTATAAATCTAAGCATTAAAAATATAGCAAATACAACAAGCTAAATTGGGTTGATTGCAACAAATAAAAGTGCAGAGGATATTTTGCAAACTTATACAGGCTCTATAGCTGATGTTACTGAAATGTGCTAATTGCTAAGAGCAATAATGAACATGTTTGTATTTAGCCTCACTACCCTTCCTGGTAGTCTTTTCTCCATAAATAACTCACCCTCTTTGTGCAGGGTGTCATTGGGAAAGAATTGAGGTTTAGCTTTTATTACTCCCCCAGACAGAACTATCACTGCTGCAGGGGACCAAATGTGAGAGGGACCTGCTTCTGGATGGTAAGCTTGCATTGATGTGTCCTTCTCGGAAACTTTGATGTAGGCCCTAGAAATGCCATGGCCCGTCACTAGGTTTTCAAGCAGAACTCATCCAGTGTAATGTTATTGCTCCCTATAGCCACCTTTCATACTGTCAGCCGTAAGAGCACATGCTCCTTCACCATTATCTGACTTTCCCCAAAAGATCCACTTAGTAAAGTCCTTTGGAAAGGAATGAGCAGGGCCAAAGGAAAGTTATTTATGTCATATTAAAATCACTTTTAACATTAATCATTCACAGCTAATAAAATAGTTGCCTTAAATTCTACTTTATCCCTGTCTCTTTCAATGGCTATAAATGTATAATGCTTTATACAATAAAGCTGTCCTGATAATTAGATCAATATAATTATGACCAGAAACGACTTATAAGAAAGGATTCCCATGAACCAAGTGTCCTCTGACAAGTTTGAGCTAGGTTTATTAATTGCTTTAAGATGTCTTGGTCAATGCCCTGAAATGGTGCTTTATTTATACAACTTTTTTTTTTTTTAAATTATTTTACCCAGTAGGAGAAAAACATATAATTGCTGTATTGCAAAAAAGTGGTTGACAGAAGTGACTTTACTACATCGCCAACCAGGCAAAGGTCCTGACTGCGCATTGTTAGTTGACAGGTCACACTTGTGCACTGCGCTGAAAACTTGTTCATGGAGAATCTATCACTGGAGAGGGCTACCGCCGGCAGAGCCGGATTAAGACCTCATGGGGCCCTAGGCAAGATACTGGTTTGGGGCCCCCACCCCAATTCATTCAGAAAATGAATACCTTTTCTAGACAAACTGGAGTTGAAGGAAAATTGTACAAAGAACCCACTCCCACTACAGAAACAAAATAAATTACAAAGCAAACCAATCCATAAAGAAATAAAACCCATAATGGTCTACTTACTGATAAGCGGTTATAGATAACATTTTCAATCAACAGTGCCTACAATTCTGTCATCACGTCATAGCACACCATTCACGTTGCAGCTCAGTAACACCCACCCAGTCAAAAGTGGTGATAGGACTGAGATACATTCGATTCTGAAACCGTACGCACCACTCTCCTCCCATTTTTTTGTCCACCATGCACTGCAGACCACCATGCACTGCAGAGACCATTTTTCACCATGCACTGCAGACCACCATGCACTGCAGAGACCATTTTTGTGACCACCATGCACTGCAGAGACCATTTTTGTGACCACTATGCACTGCAGAAACCATTTTTTTGACCACCATGCACTGCAGAGACTATTTTTGTGACCGCCATTTAATACAGAGAGTATGCGAATGACCGCTGTATAATACAGAAAGCTCTTACGCCATACAATACAGAGAGCATGTGAATTACAACCATATAAGACAGAGAGCATGTGAATGACCGCCATATAATACAGAGCATGTGAATGATTGTCATATAATACAGAGAGCATGTGAATGACCCCTATATATAATAGAGTATGTAAATTACCTCTATATAATACAGAGAGCGTGTGAATTACTACTATACAAAACAGAGTAGGTTTGAGACTACCACACAACATTATTCCCTCAACCTAAAATAAAATACCTCCTAAAAAATCTTAACTACAGTACATCAGGATGATTACACTGTAGCAGTCCCATTCACCATAATTCACCACTCCCCACATAAACGTTCCCTTATCCACATCAGGAATGTCTAATAAAAGTATCTGTCATGTTAATTAAACACCAAAAAAGCATTAACCCCTTCATTGTTTTTCACCCTGGTATGCGGCGGTGGCTGCTGGGCCCTGACAGCTGATTTTAGCCAATTTTAGGGTTAGGGTTAGGCTGTGGTTACGGTTAGTTAGGATGTCTATAGAAAATTGTCAATGTGGTCCACATGCTGACTGTTGACAAAGTTGACAATAAGTCATTGTCAACATTTGACGTGTTGACCTCCCGTTCATCTCAGGCCATGGCGACATTCTGGTGTCATTACTCTGAATGTTGAAATTCTGAATGTTGCCATTTTGTACCACACCCAAATATATTAACATTGGTGTTTATAGAAAATAAAAATCCTTGCAGCAGCAAATCTGAGCAACAAAATGTTTATATGGCTAGGCCAAACAGTTATACCGCTTTTAGACTGAAATTCCAGGTCTGACCCGGAGGTTGGAACAGGATCGCGCCGTTTACACTGCAGGGTTTCAAGGGTTTTTCCTATGAAACCCTGCAGTGTAAACGGCGCGATCCGGGTTAGGGTGACCCGGATCGTGCCATATGCCTGGCGATTGGCCGGCTTCAGTGGCATTTGGAGATGACATAATCTCCAAGCGTCCACTTCAACGCCGGAAAAGCCGGGTCTCTGCAGACCCGGCTCCGGTGTGAACGGCGCCGCCTTGAGTATATCCTGGGTTTCACGGGTTATTCCCATGTTAAACCCTGCAACTTACCTGGGTTGGATTCCCGGGTCACTCGACCTGGCAATCCAACCCTTTTCCCTTTTACACCAAGGAGCTACCCGGGTTAACCCTGCAATAACCTGGGTTTTAGCTCTGGTGTAAAAGGGGTATTACACATCAAAGAATTAGCACATTCACAGGGCTAATCCAACCTGAAGCAAATCAGAACATTAAGACATTCACAGGACTTGACTATCCTGTAGCCAATCAGAGCAATAGGACACAGGGGTAGACCCTCACTATTATGTTCACAAACATTAACAGAACCAACTGCAAAGCATCTGCTAGGTGTCTTATATGTATAAAATACATACAAATGTTGGATTCATAATGTAAACCAGTAAAAGAAAAATTCTGGTGCTAATGGGACAGCTAATATACTGCATCACAATAAAGATGGGTAATTAATGCCCATGTTTTATACAGTGCCTGGAGTCTTTCTCTATATTACACAGACTATTTACCACTCACCTGGAATATGGGATGACAATTAAAATGACAACTATTTTTAACAATGGTGACTATCTATTGATGTGCTAGATTACCCTTTTCTGATTGCCTTATTGGGTAAACACACAGGTGCATCTGGAGTGGCCACAACAGGGCCGTAACTAGGGTGGTGCGCCCGCACAGAATGCACATGCCCTGTGGGCGGAACTGGCCTCCTCCACCCGCGATCACTGCCACTAACTGTTTTCTACCTCCCACTGCAATGTATAATAGTAGCGGTGTGCCCGACTCATTCTCTGCTGGGCGTACCGCTACTAATACACATTACAACGGGCATCGATGCTGCTGCTTGCCCTTTGTGGTCCGTCCCCTCCCCCGTCTTCTGTAGTGTCTTCAGGGACTGGGTGAGACATTATGACGGCTCCCTCAGTCCAGTCCCACGATTCCCTGCTGCCTTTTTTGAGTTGAGCTGCATAACAGGTGGCACTGGGGGAGACTTATCCCGGCTCCCACAGTGACGCGCTGAGGAGCTGTGTTATACAGGTGCTGCAGAGAGACGCAGAAAAGGGTATTTCTACTGTGTGGCATAATATGTATGGAGCATTACTACTGTGGGCATAATGTGTAAGGAGCAGTACTACTGTGTGATCATAATATGTAAGGGGCATTACTGTGTGGCATAAGGGACACTACTATGTAGTGTAATGCAAATAAGGGGCAATACTGTTTAGCATAATTTGAATTGGGGGTAATATAGTGTGGCCATGCCCTTTCCCTATGAGACCACGCCCCTTTTGGCAGCGTGCCTGCGGTGTGCACTGTTTCTGTTTACAAAATGGGGGAGAACCAATGCTCTGGCACAGGGCACCAAAATGTCTAGTTACGGCTCTGCACAGCAACATATAAACTAGAGATGAGCGGGTCCGGTTCTCTGAGAACCGGACCCACCCGAACATTGGAATTAGGAACCGGATTTGAGTCAGGTTAGGGTCTTCCCGTCTGATTTGGATCCGAAAACAAGGCTAAATGTCATCAATCCCATATCGGATTCTCACGGGTTTTGGATTGCATATAAACCCCTCCCAGCAGTGATCATCGCCATTTGCTTCACTCTGGTTGTGCTGTATGGGCTGTGCTGTCCGTCCAGGGGCTGTCCTATCCAGGAGCTGTGTGCTGAGTCCATCCAGGGGCTGTGTGCTGAGTCCATCCAGGGGCTGTGCTGTGCTCTGTCCATACACTCCAGTGGCTACTCCTGTGCTCAGTGCTGTGATGTGTCCATCCACTTCAGTGTTGGCAATGCACCTGTCAGGTAGCCATCCGCTCCAGTGTTGCCGACACACCTGTCAGGTGTCTATCCGCTCCAGTGTTGCCGATGCACCTGTCCAGTGTCCATCTGTTCCAGTGCTGCCGACGCACCTGTCCGGTGTCCATCTGCTCCAGTTCTGCCGACTCACCTGTCCGGTGTCCATATGCTCCAGTGTTAAAAAAATATCATTAAAATTTTTTAAAAAGTTACAAAAAAAGTTTTTAAAAAAGTAAAAAATATCACTTTTTTAAAGAAAGTCAAGAAAAGTTTACAATTTTTTTTTTTAAATAGTAAGTTAAAAAAAGTAAAAAAATAGTTGTCATCCTGTCTGCCACTGCAGTGCAGTTTCCTAGATGTGCCATGTTGGAAGTTGCACTTCCACAGCTGTTGAAATCTTCTACATGCGGTTGATGAATCCCAAAAATGTCCAGAAATTGTTATGGTCACAAACAGCATCTCCTGCATGCCCCTTTCATTTAAAAAACAATTCGGAACCACCAAATTGATTGGGTGGGCAAAACATGGTAGATTTTCTCATTTTTGCAGTTTTTTTAATTGCTCCTCTCCCCCACCCCAACCGGTTGAGCCAGGACTCTGGTGTATTGATAGACTGGTATAAATAACGGTTCAGCTCAATAAACGCCTGCCTCCTTTGTATGTAGGTGACTCTAAGCTGAATAACTGGATAATGTAGAAATGTAGATGGTGGGTGTCATGCGAGAGACCAGAAATATGAGCAGCAGTACAGAGCATCTTTCTGCCAGGATGTGTGCAATAAAGTGCAACTAAGTTTATTACAAAAATTAGTTGGGTATATTGGTCACATACATACATATTTACATGCTAGACACCGTGCGTAAAGCAGGCTGAGGTAACCTGAGGCACTCTACCCGTTGTTGACAAACAACCTCCAGTGGGTCTGGCAAACAGTAAGGATGCTGGGAGTTGTAGTTCAGCTGGAGAGCTACAGGCTGCTTTTCTCTGATGTAAACAGCAAATCTTGGTCCCATTATGCCCAACAATCTCCCTGTCACACAAACTAAACATCTGTTTACTGTGTGCTATTTAGCAGCACCTCCACAAGCAAGGCCACCGCATTTATATTAGATGTATAAAAAATATACAGCATATATGGGCTGAATCAATATTCAATCAGCATTTGGCACAAAATGGCTGCCCTCACTGTGTTTTAGCGACAGGTGTTCTGCAGATGTCACAGATGTGCTCCCATATATGCCCCAAGCATCTCTGTTCGATGCTGCAGACACTGCATAATATCTTCTGACAAACTCTCTATGCTCAAATAGCAAACCTTCTCCAGATCAAAGATGTCTTTCAGGAACTGAAAAACTTGATCCTACATTGATCCTCCCTTATAAATTTTCTTCAGAATCAAAAAATTTAAATAAATCTACAAACTAATCAATCCTTCCTTTCCCTGCCTTAAATTACTCAATAAACATACTCCATCTCCTTTGGGCCTCTGATCTACTGTAGTTCTTGATTAATGAAAACATTCTTGGCTTCTCTATCGGGTTGTATAGTTTATTAAACTGCCATACTGTCTGCCACTGCAGTGCCACTCTGTTTCCTAGATGTGCCATGTTGGAAGCTGAACTGCCACATGTTTGTGATGTCTACTGCTGTTGCTTAGCTTAGTCAACCAGCTAGCTTGTTGCAAACTTTTGGCCTAAACTGGATGAATTCAATATTGGATGGTGGTCAAAACTGACTGGAAATAAATGTTTTTGAGGTTACTAATACCGTAGGAACAAAAACAGGCCCAAATTATATGATTTCAGCTGTTCTTATGATTTTTTAGAAAAAAATACAGATCCAAAACAAAAACCAAAACACGCAAGGACGGTTTTACAAAACCATATCCAGATCCGAAACACGATGGAGATACAGATCCCAAACCAAAGCCAGCAAAAATGGCCCGGCGCACATCTCTAGTATAAACTAGGGGCCTGATGCAGAGTTGTACTTTTTTCAGCTGAGGATTTGCGAAAGCATGATAATGCAGCAGCATCCAGGACTTGTACTGAGACACCCACCAGAGCCATCGCAGCCATCCGCAACTGAGTACACATATTGTATGCAGCATCAGACGCTGATCATGCAAGCATTGACTCTTTGAGTGAGTCTATAGTCATGCAGAATGGCCCCCGTAACTGAGACACCGGAACCCTGTTTCCTGCGTACAGGATTGCAGATCCAGAATGTGACATGCCCCTGAAACAGTTGGGAAACACCTGCCTTTGTAACAGATACTCTCTGGTGCCTCCTCCAAACACTCCCTTCCTGTCAATCATACTTTCTCCATTTGTGAAAACCATCATAGCGTAAAACTTTGATTCAGGCCCAATCAACATTCATTTGTGCATGCCCTTTGCCATAGTAGCAGTTGTGTTTGAATAAAATAATTTTGGTTGTGTTTTATGACTGATCATTACTAATGCGGGCCATGCATCTAAGCGGTAATTCCCTGATTCGGAAAAATATATGTTAAGGGGGGCATCCACTACACGATTTTAGCAGGCGATTGAACGATAACGACGTCATTATCGTTCAATCGTTTAAAAATCGTTTATAAATCGTGCAGTGTTTGGTCGTTAACGATCAACGATGCGCGCTCCCGCTGGTCGTTTGATCGTCTCGTCAGTCGACCGAACATGCAGGTCAATTTCACTTGATCTATTGAAGATCGTTTGCAAATCGTTTGCAAATCGTTCAGACTGAAAGATAAAATTTCAAGGGAAAAAATCAAGGGAAAATCGTTTAGAGATTGGGCAGGGAGTAGATCGTCTAGTGGATGTGCCCCTTTAGAAATCCCGACTTGCTGATTCCGATTATTTTTGGGTTGGAATCTGAGAATTGAGATTGCTCAACATGTCGGATTTTCCCGATCACCTAATGCAAGCATCGGCAGAATGGGGAATTGTCCCAATAATTGCTGATGTATAGGCTCCTTAACTGGCTATTCTTTGGCCTATGAAGAACTCCAACTGACCTCGCCTCAGCTTGTCCTTTATTCAACAAACTATTATTTACTAAATCTTAAAAAAGACCACTACTGTCCTTGTTAAATAGGCTTTGCCTTACTTTTGGAGAAAAATAATTGACAGCCAACCTGCTACTGAGATTGCCGTATATAGTGTTTTTCCTAATTATTAGAGGCTATCACTATCTTCAGTAAAAATATCTGGTTTTGCCTGAGTTGAGGTTTTGTCCTATTTATTAATTAAGAGGCAGGGCTTGAAAATATTTCATAAAGAGGTTAATTATCCTATAAATGACTTCTTTCCTCTAGTGCATATAGGACCCTAACTTTTCTAAACATAACTACCTGTAGTACTGTACACGCTCTAGCAATAGGAATGAAAGAAGCCAGACAGGCCACATAAACTCAGTTTGCACACACCCTGTAACTCCCACATTTGTCACAGTGGTATTTCTAATACACAGCAGATAGAGGACTGGCTGCATTTCCAAGCCGCACAGCTGGCAAAAATCCACATGCTTCTAGGAACACACAGCTATGCACAAGGCGATGCAAATACAATGCAGGGCCCACATCACAAACTGTGTAACTCATACATTGCTGGATGAGAGCCTGTCAGCAAATAATATGTGTATGCATCTAGCATGGACACTTGCAGCTTGACATGTTCATATAGGCACTCGTAGTCCAACGAAAGTAAACTATGTCTCTCAAAATTACCCAACCACTCAGCATAATTATCCTCCAGTTTACTAACATTCCTCCCACCCTAGCTGGAGCCTAAAGCGCTACTTAATTCAGACAGTTTTCCCAGGGGTCGTGGCAGGACCAATCACAAGTCTCAGAGACAGAATTACAGATTGTGATTGGCCCTTCTGCCCCCCTTTTAAAGTGGTGAACATATTTAATTAGCCAGTTTTGTATTACAGCTGTGTGGAGCAGCCCCTGGCTTGGGTAGGGAGAAATGAAAATTGATTAAGTGATATTGCAGCTTCAAATATCAAAAAATAATATACAAAATAGGTGTAAACACAAATAGTTGCATACAGTACTCATTACACTTTAACCTTTGAAACAGCTTGTAAGGTTTTCATGCTAAGAGATTGCTAGGCCTTAACTAACGTTCAAAAGAAATATATTTATTTATATATTTGAAAATACAGAGACATGCTATAAAGTTATTTCAGTTGTCAGACTGTTCTGCAATGTAATTTTCTACAGTCTCATTTACTCTTTTTGTCTATCTGAATCTCCACTATATATGTCCGCTCATTATATCTCTCTCCTCTCCACTTCTCTCCCTCCCTCTCTGTTTGGCGCGTCTCAGAGTTCATCTGTCGCCCTGGGCTCTCATCTCATTTTCTCCTGCAGAATGATTGCAGGGAGCTGCATGCATAATACGTGCAGATATTGCTTGTGTTATTAAAGCACATAGTAAGAGTGAAGGGGCAGCCTGGTCCCTCCCTTCTCTTCCCCGGCATCCATAACCAGTCACTACTGCAGCTGTTAGACGTAGTCATTTAACACCAATTTCTCTCAATAATAAGAGATGTTAAATGAAACAATAAAGGCACTGAGTAAAGTGCTTACGTGGAGCAATAAGGAGGAGCTGTATGGGGTGTGGATCTGTGAAGCAATAGGAAGAAGAGACATATAATACCAATATTGTTAAAATGACATTATGACAGTATGCTAATGCCAACAAATGGTGCAAAGTTTAGTACTCCAGCCAGTAAGTTCTAAACAAAATGAGGATTAGTCTTATAGGTAATTTTACTTACTATTCTCTTTTAGGAGGGCTTATTTGCATATTATTTCTAAGGAGTCTAGGGGGCAGTAATACACTGGGGAATTTTCCTCAGTGATTACAGTATATTAGTAAAACTTACAGTAGAAATAAAAAGCATAAATGAGCCATTAAATGTTACTGTAGGTGGTTACTCCAGCAATTTTCCACTGGCAATAAGCTGTCATTCACTGCTTGCAGCAATTTATCCCAGTAGATAAAAGACTACAGGAAAACACAACAGTGATGTCTGACAATTACCCAGCACACACAGCGTGATTATTGTGTTATGCAGTGATTTGAAGCAGTGTTTTTCATTTGCATATCAACCTCAAAATCATCTAAAAAACTTTGAATACTGTCGTCAGGATTTAGGAGTATTGGTCCTCTGTAGCAATTTGAGGCAGTAAAAGTTTTCTGCAGACAATTGCCCACATAACAACATCAGCGGCATCCTGTAGTGTAAAACTACAGCTGAACACATTAGCCTGTGCCAATACCTAAAAATCGTGGGCAAAAACTGAACGTGTTTTCCATCAGATGATCAATATCACCCCACTAGACTTTAAGGGGTAAATTTACTGAAAGTCGATTTTGGTTCCATTTAAAATCCACCAAAATAGAACCAACATCCCCACAAAATCGACCACAGTGTTTCTATTCAAAATAGATCATTTACTAACAGTCGATTTTGGGTTCCATTCTGATTTTGATGGTGCATTGGTTTCTATTTGCAGTTCTATTTGAAGTTCTAAATGTATTCTATTCACCCTCAATAGAACCCAAAATCGGCCCAAAATAGACACAAAATTATACAAAAGCATTCCTATTGGCCAAAACATGTCACATGCACTCTATTACCCACAAACACCTTCATCCCAGTGCTAATTTGCATATCCACAATTTTTAAAAAGTAATTGTTATGCCTTTAAATGCTTGATTATACAGCCAAAGTGTCCCACATGCTTCTCTCCCATGTTTTCTTTTTTGTTTATATTGACTGTTTAGACAATGCTACATGATTTAAAATCAAATAGAACTGTTTTTGATGGTTTTATTGATAATGGTGATATGGGTCGATTCTTGGTCCATTTTGTTCTATTTTCAATATTCTACTAATGGCTATGGGGAAGTACCGATGGTCTGTTTGAAGTTTTATTTGTGTGTGCAGTCGAATTTCTGGGGACTTTGAATCAGTTTTGCTTTTATTAAATACCTGATTGTTGAAATCACTACCAATTCACCTCAAAATCACCACAAAATAGAATGGACCTGAAAATTGACCCTTAGTAAATAAATTTACCCCTAAATGTTGACAGGGAGTATGATTGTTTATCACATTATTGAAAGTATTATAATGTGGATCACCTAAATTTCATGGTATATGGAAATGGTTAAAAGAGGTAACTTATCTTTTATTTGTAGGGTGCCACAAGGTACAATTAACATCAATACATAGTGAAATAATAACAAAATGATACAATCAAACAGGTTGGGTATGGGATGCCGGCTCTCAGGATCCTGACAGGGTTAGTATACCGATACCTGCAGGTAAGTATCATAACCCTACCCCTAAACCTAACCTCCCCCCCTACAGCCTAACCATCCCCCCCCCCCTGCAGTCTAACCCAAACCCTCCCCCTAGTGCCTAACCCCTAACCCTCCCTCTAGCCCCAATACTTACCGTCGAGGTGGCAGCAGTCGGGATGCTGGCACCAGGATTATGACTGGTGTCAGGATCCCGGCGCGGGCATATTGAGCACCGGCATGAAGCAGTCAGGATATAAACTACTCAGTCTTCTGTGGATGGCAACAGGGTCGGACTGGCTTACCCGGGAGCACGGTATTCCCTGATGGATCCCACTCACTCTAAGGGCTCTATTTATTAACATTATTTTTACTAAAATAAAGTGAAAAAGGGTTCACACCCTTTTCACATTATTTTAGTATCACCTATAGTTATTACAGGGCAATTAGAGTAGAATTCATAAAATTCTACTCCAGCCCCTAAGTATCACTTATTTTTAGTAAGCAGATCGCATTTCCCATAATTGTAATGGGAAATGTGATCTGGCCAAAGTTACTAAAAGTAAATTGTGAAAAAATACAGGGCAAAGCCCTGTGATAATAACGCCACCTGGAGGTGCTGTTATCCAGGGTCTTCCACGGACAGAGCAGAGCCTTAACGGACAGAGCAGAGCCCGGAGCCTGCCCCAGTGTTCAGCTCTGTGGCCTAAACAGACCACACGCTGATCACTGCTAAAAAAAGAAAAAAGAAATAGTAAAAAAAAAAACTTACCTGAGTCCAGGGACCGGTGATCGGGGCTCCCGTAATGTCCTCCCTCCGGTCAGCTGGTCTCCTAGCCTGCACTGGTGCTCGGTCGTCACCTGAGTCCCAGTGCAGTATGGGTTGTCAGCTGACCAGAGCCACGGAGGACATCACTGGAGCGCTGATGACTGCAGGTAAGTGTAATTAAGGGAGGGGGGGAGGAGGGGGGTCACAGACGGGTCTGTGATTGCGGGGGGTGGGGCTTAGTGCCAGGGGCGGGGTTTAGCGACCGTCAGTCGGCGCATGTGTCGGCACTTGTCACGGTATTTTTTGCGAAAATACCGTGATAAGTGTGCGGAGGGGATTCGCAGGGACAGAGCTTTATCGCAAGCTCTGTGCATGCAAGGGATTTGTAATATGTCCCTGTGATATTGCCTGAATTCGCAATGCGAATTCAGTCGGTAATATCACACTACAATCTGCATTACAAATGCGGATTGTAGTAAATAGAGCCCTAAGCCTCTCCCTCTGCGGTGTGGAGATGGCTGCCACTGTCCACAGGGGGAGTCCTTAACACTGGGGTGGGACACCTTTTTTCTGCCGTGGGCCCTTTTGATATATATAACATTATACGCGGGCCGGTGCAGGCCACGCCTCCTCCATGTGATGTCACATGGGGTGGGGCCACAATCGCCGGTGATTACAGCAATGCCCGGAGCATCCTGAGGATGTTCCAGGTAGCTGTAAGGGCAGTGGTGTGACCATCTGAAGCATCCTAAGGACACCCCAGGTGGCACTGCTGCTTAGACTTTGGCTGCAGGGTGCCATTATAGGAACCCTGCAAGCCAAATGAGGCTAGCAGAAAAAAGCTCTGAGGGCCAGACCAAACAATTTGGGGGCCTTATACGGCCCCCAGGCCTGAGGTTCCCCATCCCTGCCTTAACATAACAAGGAAGCACCTCAAGTGGCCACACAGTAGGTAATTAACATGCTTTTTATTTCTTTGTAACCCCTGGGAGTCTCAATCCAAATCCCAGCACTCTGATGGAGAGGCAGGGCCTTTGGAGAGAGGGTGGAGCCTAAGCAATGGGACGGGCAGAGCCTTCAGTGTCACAGGACTGGACCAATGTGAACTGTCTGCATCTGTGACTGTTCCTGTTGGTTGCTCAGACAGATGCCGCAGGGAAGTCGTGTGAGTGACATCAGCACAGGAAATTAGTTGAAGTTGCCTCTTCTTGCATCACAGCTAGGATTGGACACCTGGAGCTGCGGCTGTTCACAGCTCCATTATTGATGTTATTACGTACTAGTCGTTTTTGCTGGCTGGCTGTTTTTTTGGGGGGGTTATATTTTTTACCTCTCTCTCTCTTCCCCATCCCTCTCTTTCTTCCCTATCTTTCTCTCTCTGCCCCATCTCTCTCCTATATCTAACTTTCTCACACCCTATAACCCCTCCCTCTCTCTCCAGGGCCGCAACTAGGGGGGGGCTGGAGGTGCACGTGCACCGGGTGAGCCGCTGTACCTGGTGCCAGTGACCTCCAGCCCGGCGCTGCAGAGAGGCTCCAAGCCGGACGTCCGCTGGTAATATTTATTACCAGCGGGCGCCCGGCTCCTTCTCTGCAGCGACGCGGTGTAGCCGGAGCCGGAGGCTGGAGTTCTCTCCCGAACTCCAGCTTCCGGCTCTCCCCACGGGCACTATGGGGGAGACGTCATCTCCCCCATAGTTCCAAGGAGCAGCCGGCGGACCGGACGCGACGCTGGATGCAGGAGCGGGGTTCAAGGTAAGTATTTTTTTTTTAATAAGCTGCACTACAGGGGCATTATTATGGGGGCAGGGGCATTACCACAGGGGCATTACTATGGGGGCATAGGCAATAAGGGGCATTACTAATGGGGCATGGGCACTACAGGGGCATTACCACAGGGGCATTACTGTGGGGGCAGGAGCACTACAGGGGCATTACTGTAAGGGCACTACAGGGATATTACTATGGGGGAATGGGCAATACAGGGGCATTACTATGAGAGCATGGGCACTACAGGGGCATTACTATGAAAGCATGGGCACTACAGGGGCATTAATATGGGAGCATGGGCACTACAGGGGCATTACTGTATGGTGGGCACTACAGGGGCATTACTATGGGGGTATTAACATATGGGCATTACTATGGGGGCATTACAATATGGGCACTACTGCAGGGGGAATTACATGGGGGGCGCCAAATTACTGTCTTGCCCCTGGTGACAAAAATCCTAGTTTCGGCCCTGCTCTCTCTCTCATATTTCTCTCTCACACTCCTTCCCCATATACCTCTCTCTCTTCCTTCCCATATACCTTTCTCTCCCATATCTCTCTCCCTTATATACCTCTTTTTCTTCCCCAACTATCTTCTCTCCCCGTATACATATCTTCCCCATCTCTTTCTTTCCCATCTATCTCTCTATCTCCCCATATACTTCTCTTCCCCATCTCTCTCTCTCCATCTATCTTTACGACTTTACCCCATCTATTTCTCTCTACCTTCCCCATCTCTCTCTCTTCCCCATTTCTCTATCTCTCTACCCCATCTCTCTCTCCCACATCTCTCTCTTTCCCATCTCTCTCCTATATCTTGCTTTCTCCCCATATTCCTTTCTCTTCCCCATCTCTCTCTCTTTCTCTCTCCCCCACATACATCTCTCTTCCCCATCTCTCTCTCTCCCCTATATCTTTCTCTCTCTCTTCCTTTAATAGTTACCACCCACACAGAGAGCAGCATCACACTGATTCAAGTTCTAACAAGGCCCCTTTTACTGTGCCAGAAGGAAAGAATCACTCAGATGAGGTGACCATGACCGGGCAGTTATTCTTTTCTTCTGCCCTCCTAGTGGCTGGCCACATCTATGCAGCTTTGTGCCACTGCACTTCAGGGGGCCCCTACCATTGCATTTCCTATGTGGTCCCATCATGCCCCAGTGCATTTCCCATGTGGGCAATCATTGTATCAATGTGTTTTATTTTTTCTTAAGGGGGCCAAAGCGTGTGACTTTTTTTTACTCTATAACCAGTGTGTGTGTGTTTTTTTTTCCTTGTCTTCTTGGTATTTCTTTGTTTCTCTATTGTGGAATATTCTGTTTAATTAAAAAATAGGATTTTTTTTTTTTGGTTAATAAAAGTATTAATTATGGATATTGGGCCTGATGCAGACCCGCTCGCTAGCAAGCGTTCGCTCGTAGCTGGCGATGTTTAGCAATGTGCGCATGCATATGAATCACAGTGCGCGTGCGTGAACTGCTCCGAGCGATCGGGAAGTATACGCTCGCCCAGCATAGACAGCCCAGCAAAGTGAATGACAGGAGAGGCCGTTTGTGGGTGGTAACAGGGGCAGGCCACTAGAAACGGGGGAGTGGAGTACGAACACAGGCGTGCCTGAGTGTCTCAACGCCGTTTCAGAGGCGTGCATAATCAACAGGCAGCATCATAGGACACGTCACCTGGTTGAATTTTACACTGAAGTGCTTGCAGTGCTTGTTGTAGGGTATAGTCAACCTCAAGCGCTGCGTTCGCTTCCGATGGTACCGGTGGTTGCATACACTTCCTGGAGATGACGTGCACAAGTGGGCGTCTTAAGACAGGCTGGGGAGCATCTGCATACACAAAGCGATCGCACGCCGAAACATAGTGGGTGTGCTTATGCTTTGCAGTGCGATCGCCTGCCTTGCTGGGAGTGTTCCGAATTTGCATACGCTGGGTGAGAGCGTACGCATCTAGCGAGCAGGTCTGAATCAGGCCCATAGTTGGATTGAGAGCGGTTCCCTCCAATATTTCTCACACAGGGTGCTAGTAAACCTGGGGCTGTCCCTGTGAAAACCTCTAGCTGACTTATCTATACACAAGTTGTTCATGATGTAATCAATGTGTAACATTTAATAAAGGAGGAAAAGGCCGGGTTTATGCTGGAAAATTAGGGTCAATGATACAATTTTTATTTTAGCATGTAATGAATTAAATAGTGTAGAACACAATTTATCAGAATAAAGCATACAGTTTATACTGTGCTGAAAGTCTAAACACCATTGGCACGTAATAATAACAGCAATTCAATAACAGCCTGGCTATGGCTAAGGTGTACTTAATTTAGTAAGCAGCTAATTAATTGAGTAGTAATTCTGCCAATCACTTACAGTCTTTAATGCAATTTCCTTTAATATGTTAACACTTGGAAGGATGCAGTCACCCAGGGGTGTATCTAGGGCTCCAAGCAAACTTGGCAAAATAAGGTACTGCTCCCCCTCCCCAACTTAAACCACTAACATTTTTCCTGCTTATTCCAGTCGGATTCCCCAGAGGCCTTCCTTCCAATATGCATATGCTGGGTCACCTTCATCCTGCTGCCTGCTGCCCCCATGACAACTCCCCCCCCCCATTCCTTCCCTTGCCGCCGCTACTGTGAAGTGACTTGGCATATGCATATGCCGGGTCACTTCCATACAGGATGCACCGCGCCTCCCGGTCCTTCCCCTGCCGCCGCATATGCCAGGTCACCTCCAGCTCCACCACCATCCAAGCTGCCCCCAAGCCTTCCACTGCTGCAGCTTCTGCCACCGATGGGACCCTGTGCATGCCCGAAGACACAGAGAAGAATAGAGAAGACCGGACCGCCAACCGTGGAAGCTATAGATCGCATCGAAGTGATGATGGGTTCTATACAATAAGTAACAATTGTTTACCGCATATCTTAATGAATAGACCTCTTGGTAACTAACAACTTCCCTTGTGTTACATTACATTAACCTACAAAGACTACTTGCACTATCCATCATCTTGTGGTTTATGAGTACAAGGTATGTTGGAGAGCTGTCTCTGGACATAATGATGACATCATGGCTAAATTACACTAATATACCTGCGTCCTTCCTCTCCCCTGTGCATGGTTAAAAAGTGAAAACACTCTGGTAATGGCAGCTTCACAGTGGCATGTAATAACCCCTGCCTTAGGTTTCTGGGAAATGTAGTCTTTCACCAAACCAGCCGCAGAAGAAATTGTAAGGTCCCTGGCCCTGAGGATGTATGTTTATAAATTAAACAAGTTGTAATTAATTAAGGAAGACCTCCAAATGGGATTGTAGGGAGCATCTGCTCAGTCATGGACAATGCATAAAAAACATACAACTGCATCTGTTCAAATATGCTTTTAAATGCAGAGTGTGTGTGTGTAGAAATGCTTGATAAAATAATCTGCAGTAAATCTCCATATCCACTTTATAATGACCCTTTACATGTTTTTTTAAATGAATAGAATAAAACTATAACTGTTTATGACCATAGAGGAAAGGAATTGATCGTGATCAATACATTCTATTACGTCAATGCTCAGACCAGAACAGAGCACTTACATACATTAGGATTTGCGACAGTGGAGAGACAAGGCAATGCTAAGCATAGCAATTAGTATACTGGGCACACTAGTTACTGAATCTTATGCCAGGCAAATACAATATTTATTGTACTAAAATCTAACTAAACCTGTAATAACTTTACTTTCAGAGAGTACAATTCAATCAAAATCCTTGCTAAAATACACAATAAACAGAACGGAAAAAAGAAATGAATGAGACAGAGAAGCATAAAGATATATCAGAAGAATTATAGAGCAGGAAATGAATATAACGGTTAAATAAAGAATAAAAAAAATAATGTCTTTTGTCCATCTGGTTTTTTTGCCAGGTTTTGCAATAAAAATGTATTTTAGTACTAAAACAATTGTGGCTGGCCAACATTAACTAAGCTAATTCTTTAAATCTTGTGTAGCCAATGAGTTTGCCCTGAGCCGGAAGCCTCAGGCATTTATTAGCCAGGCTCTTACAATCTATACTAAAGTGATCAGTTTCCACTCTGGCTGCCACTGCTGGGTGAAATCCCACTGCAGAAGATGACAAGGAGAAATTTATGTGCAACTTTTCACACATAATATCTGATCAGAGGCCTCTGCAATATTTCAATTTTAAAAGCAGTGGCTTTTTTTTTACGAAGATTCTACTGTGTTAACTCTTTGGAACCAGAACAAATTGGAATTTGTAATCAATTTAAAATGAAAATGATTGCCAGTAGATCATGGTGTGTAGTCACTAGCATTGCATGAATATAAGAGTTAAGTTTAGAGAAACATCATAAAATACATCTATATTGTCTTAAATGCCGAGATGCATTTGATGCCAATGATTTTCTTTTGCACTTGCGTGTAATATTGCTTCATGTTTGTGTGTGGTAGGACTGTCACAATTACCTAAACCCAAAAGGGGCATGGACTTTTCAAAACTGGGCATACTTGTGTGCTAATATCTGCATGGTTGCTCGATTTGGGGCATGGTTGTAAAATTCTGTACAGGGTTTGGGTGGACTATGGGACAATGTTTTCTTTTGTTTTATAAATCTTCAGGTGCTGATTTTATTACGTTTTTTTAATTATTTCACTGATTTCTGGTGATCGGTTTGGCCAAAGCATGGTCCATAATATCTCTGTCTACCTCAAATCAAAAAGCACAGAGAAATAATAGCTGAAAATAATAATAACAAGGTTTGCTGACCACAGTCAAACACACCTTAAATTATAACCTAATTGTTTAGAAAAGTAGACAACCATGTGCTGAAAAAGTTACCCCCCCCCCAATAAATTATGTTAAGGTACAAGATTTGGTCTATAGTTGTTGGCTTTTTAGAAAAAAAAAACATCAATAATTTTTATTACCATAGGGGGTACTGAGTGAAAAATTTACATGGGGGTCTTCAACTCTCAGCTTTCCCAGCTATTATCATTTGGCTGGAATTGTGGAGATATCTAGATATTCCATGACTTAAAAAAAATCCTTGTTTTCATAATCCCAAATGGATCCTACCCTCATGTGCTGGAAAAAAAATATAGACACCTCCCCTCTTTTAATTCAGGTGCCTCGTTACTTACACCCCTACTACATAACCCAGATTTCCCACCTGGGCTATCATTAACACCCCTTTCTGTCTTGTCCTTAGCAGGTATCTTACGTTTGGGATATCTAGTAGATGTGGGAGGGTTGCAGACATTTCCAGACCTTCAGCATACATTTGGTCTTCAGTCCAACTTATTTTGGTTTTACCTTAAATTTAAACATATGTCCTTGTTACCAACCTGTACTGCTGAGTTGGATCCAACCTCATTTGAGTCATTGTGCCTATTGTAAACTCCACCTGGACTTTTAATATCCACTTTATATTAGTTCTGTTTACTTGAACTCACTGATACTGTGCCTGCTTATGTGGCTGCATGGCACAAGGAACTGACTAGAGAGCTGACTGAAGACCAATGGTCCCAGATATTTAGCTATACATTTGCTAGCTCCTCTTCAATACAGTTACTTGAGACGTTTTCAGGTCTCTCTGATCTCTGCTGGAGGTGCGGTCAACTGCCGGGCACTCCGCTCCATATTTTGTGACACGATACTGGCTGGCTTCTCGCAGTCGTTCCGTTAGATCTTGGAGAAAATCACCTGTCTCTCGTTTCCTGATACACCTGAATGTTGGCTCTTCAGTCAGTGGTGTAACTAGGGTATTTGGAGCCCAGGGCAAATTTGAAAAGGGAGCTTCCAAAGGCGCGCGCGGCAAAAAATGGGCGTGGTCACTTAAAAATGGGGCGTGTCAACATGACACAACCCTTGATTTTCAAACTGAACATTCCTATCCATGTGCACCTTAACCCCAGTAGTACCCCTTATACAGTACCCCCAGTACGCAGTTGTGGTTCCTCTCATGCAGGCCCATAGTAGTGCCCCTTATACAGTATCCCCAGTAGTGGTCCCTCTTATACAGCCCCCAATTAGTTCCCCTTACTCAGTACCCCCAGTAGTGGCCTCCCCAAATGCAGTGCCCCACGTAGTGTTCCCCCTTATGCAGTGCCCCCAGTAGCAGTCCCCACAATGCAGTGCGCCCAGTAGCGGTATCCCCTTATGCAGTGCCCTTTATATGGTGCCCCCAGTAGTAGTCCCCCCCCTATGCAGTGCCCTTTTATATAGTGCCCCCAGCAGTAGTCCCCCCATGCAGTTTTCCCAGTATTGGGCACCTGTAGTGATCCCCCCTATCTAGTGCCCCCTGTAATGGTCCCCGCAGTGCCCCTAGCAGTAAGCCCCTTATATAGTGCCCCCAGCAGTAGTCCCCCTCCCCTCCCATGCAGTGCCCCCAGTAGTGGTCCCCCTGATGCAGGCTCCCAGTAGTGACCCCCCCATCCAGTGGTCCCTGTAGTGGCCCTTCCTATTATTGCCCCCAGTAGTGGTCCCCCGAGTGCAGTGCCTCTAGTAATAGGCCCCTTTTAGAATGCCCCCAGTGGTAGTTCCCCCCCAAGTAGTAGTCCCCAGTAGAGTAGCCCCCCCAGTATAGGTCCTCCCAATGGCGCCCCCAGTAGTAGCCACATCTCCCCCAGTAGAGGTCCCCCCAGTGGTAGTAGCCACCCCCCTCCCCCGTTGTGCAGATAGGTTAAAATATATATATATATCTGACTCTCATTGGCTGCTGTTTAACACACGCATCGCCGCCAGCGCTGGCGGCGATGCGTGTGTTATGCACTGCCTGAGCCCGCCTCCTAGCACTATTGGGCAAGCGCTCAGGGGGAGGGAACGGGCTCAGGCGTGCAGCACAGGACCGGCGCTGGAAGCCTAGCGCCGGTCCTGTGCAAATGTGTAGCGCTGACCGCACTCATTGCGGTCGGCGCTACACCGGCTAACTAGGGCGGGCGGGCCGGTACCGTGGCCGGCGGTGCCCCCCCGCGTCACCGGTCCAACGGCGCCCAGGGCACGAACCCCGCTCGCCCTGCCCTAGCTACGCCACTGTCTTCAGTTTATGGACATGTCCATTTCCCAATTTAAGAATTCACTACTTCAACATCATATGAATGTGTGTCAAGAGCAACCATCCCATGCTTTTGGAGGTCCTCCATATGAGTGGTTCCAAAGGATTGAGCTCTACATGACCATGTAAGATCTTCTATCTTCTTCTAACTGGACATCCTCTGATTTCACTGCCACCTGGGTTGATTGGCTGGAATTTAAAGAGTCCTCAGACTATGCTGTCTACCTTAAATCTCCTCCTCCAAATGTGTCCTAATAGATATGGTTGACAACTTCTCTTCCCTTCCCCTCTACCCTATTTTCCCTTTCCTTCCTCTCCTTTCCTACTATTCTTACTCTTTGCATTTTTTTTCTTGTTCTCCCTTTTGTATTAGACTGTTAGTTGTGCTCCCTGGAGTCAAAAATAGTTCAAATGTGTATAGAATTTCTTACACAGGCAAGTAAAGGAGACTCCTCTTTGGGGCACTCTTATAGTCTCAATTATGTATGAAGTGATACTTAGATTGAATTAAAACATCAATTTTATTAATATATTCATTAAAATATAAAGTACAAAAAAGTAAATGTATAAAATATAGTAAATATAATATCTAATATGTCTAGGAGAGTAGACAGTGATCTAGTTTATCAGGTGTATCATGCATCGGTGCAGAATATAACGTGAACCTTCATTGGTTAATCAGCAAGCTCTTACAAGGTATTTCAGTAATCTTGCACACAATTTCTATACACATGAATATCAATATCAACCAGAGCTCATTGCCAGGAGAAAGACTATAATATCCATCAATATAGTTACACTGTAGTCTTTGAAATTGATAACTTAGTATATCATATGAGTATAGATGGGATGTAGTGAAGAGACCGGCGGCCGCGAGGCCACCGTACTCAATGCAGATGCTGGAATCCCAACAATGGAGTTAAGATAGGCGCCGAAATACAGACGTCTATCTTAATCACGACTCCGTAATCCAGTAGGATGCCAGCCCAAACGAAGGTAAGCCGGGCCACCCTTAAGGGGCACATCCACTAGACGATCTACTCCCTGTCCAATCTCTAAACGATTTTCCCTTGATTTTTTCCCTTGAAATTTTATATTTCAGTCTGAACGATTTGCAAACGATTTGCAAACTATCTTTAATAGATCAAGTGAAATTGACCTGCATGTTAGGTCGACTGACGAGATGATCAAACGACCAGCGGGAGCGCGCATCGTTGATCGTTAATGACCAAACACTGCACGATTTTTAAACGATTGAACGATAACGACGTCGTTATCGTTCAATCACCTGCTAAAATCGTGTAGTGGATGCCCCCCTTTAGTGTTAGCTGTGGAGGGGATGGTTAGGTATGTTAGCGGGGTTAGCGCTAGGTTTTGGGGGGGTTAGGGTTAGGCACCCCTAGGGGTAAGAGGGTTAGGGTCAGGCACCACTAGGGGTGGGGGTTAGGGTTAGGCACTAAGGGGGGAGGGTTAGGTTTAAGGGGGGTATCCAATACCAGATCTGAAAATGACTGCACAATTACGACATTGTATTCATGCAGTCGTTTGTCAGTCGTGTGATAAGCCTACACTGAACGAGCAGATGTTCAGTGCAGGGTCATCAACCATCTGGAAACATGCTGAACCTGACGATATTGTTAGGTTGACCAGCATGTTGGAGAGATCATAGATGTCTAAACGACCAGCGGGCACACGCATCGCTGGTCATTTTAGACATTTTTGCAATAGATTTGTAACGATTTATGAACGATTTGCAAACGATTGAACGATCAAACGATCGTTATCGTTCAATCGTTCATAAAAATTGCTAAGTGGATACCCCCTTTAGACATGAAGGGGGGAAACTTAGGTTTAGGCTCTAACGGGGAGGGTTAGGGTGCGGGGTGGGGAGGGTTAGGCTACAAGAAGGGAGGGTTAGGAGGGGAAGGGTAAGTATACTTACCTGATCCCAGTCGTGATACCAACCATTGGGATGCTGCTGTCAGTATTCTGACAGGAGGCATCTGACAATACATATCCATTCCGTATAGACATGTATCCTGCATGGGGAAAAAAGGATATATTCTAACATGAACAAGCACACATACATAAGAAATATTATCACCAATATTCAGGGGCACACATTGGGGGGGGCATGTTGGAGGGGGGAATCTGGTGAGAAGACATATTTATTCAGGATGGGAAGGGCTAATTCTACAGGGGGATCTATGGACAATGAGGTGTGAGGGATTTACTTGTCTTTGCCTGCTACAGTACTGATTGTGTTCAAAATGTAGTAAAGAGGCTGATTTTAATTGAGGATCAATAATCTATATTAGAGAACATAGGCCCTCATTCAGAGCCGCTCGTTAGCGGCAGTACGCTCGTTCCGAGCGATGTTTGCACATCTGCGCATGCGTACGCTTTTTAGTACGCATGCGCGAACCAGTCAGTGCGGCCGAAAATCCTTTGTACGCTATATAGCGAGTGCCTGCTATTTTGAGTGACAGAATGAGGCGTATGTGGGTGGTAACAGGGGAAGGTGCTTGAAAATGGGGAGTGGAGATCCGAACGCAGGCGTGCTTAAAGGTCAAAGCGGGCGTTTTATGGGTGTGTATATTTAAAACAGCAGCGTCATTGACCACGTCACTGGGTTATTTTATAGCCAGAACTGCACGCAAATTTGTGGTAGCAAACACCAACCACAAGAATAGCGAGCAGTTCATACGCTGGTCGATGTACTCGATTAATCTAATAAATAGCGGACATGACGTAGGATGCGTGCGGCCAGGGGGCGTTTTTAACAAATAAACGAGCGTATGTTTTGCTCGTTCGTTCAGACTTAGAGGTGTGAACAGACTGCAATGTGCGTACGGATCATTTGAATAGCCACCCCTTGTTTTTAAACGAACGACCGCAAATAGCGTCCGGCTCTGAATGAGGGCCATAGGCCCTCATTCAGAGCCGCACGTTAACAACAGTACGCTCGTTGCGTTCCGATGTTGACTAACCGCGCATGCGTCGGTGTTACACTGCGCATGTGCGTACGGCAGATTGCGAGTTTTTTTTCTCTCGTTCCTAAAATAGCGTACAGGAAGTGACATGTCAAATGTGATTGACAGAACAGGGCGTTTTTGGGTGTTGACGGGGGTGGAGATGAAAAAACGCAGGCGTGGCGAGGCGTTTTTGGGGCGTACATACATTAGCAGATGCGAACGTCAAATGTGTTCGGACCGTCTCATACGTCACTGAAACATCCGCTTTCCCTTCAAAATGCTCGCACAGCTTAGGGTCAGGATTACTCGACCACATTGGCGATGGCCATCTCCTCCGTCCCGGGACTCCACGATGGTGCAGCGATTAATCGCGGCTGGTCAGTAAAGTAATTAGTGTTGGATTGAAATCCGGCTTGGTATGTGTTTGGAAAGCAGTTTATTGGGATAGCACAAAAGCGTACGCAGGTGGAAATCAGAGCTGCTAATGTCATGATTACACAATCAATTAGCGTACATTTTTGGGGTTTTATTTTGGCCACAATTTGGTGGTTATGGCCTATTGTAACAATAATGTCATCATCTTTTAATTAGCTCCCCTTTTTTTTGGTTTACTGTGGCATTTGCATCGCTATGTGATTTTTTAAACGTTCCTTAAAGAGGCCTTTTTTTTTTTTAAAGAGGGTCAGTTTTTGCGTTTAAGGCCAGGATTAAATGTAACCCATTTGTACAATAATGTCACAATACAATGTCAGTGTTTTTTTTTTAATTTATTGTTTACACACAAACAAATTGGCCTAATATTGAATTGCCTTTTTTTGTGGCCAAGATATTTGATCCAAAAAAAAATATAACATAACTACTAACATAAGCGTAAATACAAAATTTAAAAACATTTCACAAGAAAGGAGAGGGAAGTTTTGACCAGAAAGGAATATGAGCCAAGCACAGAAGGAGTGTGGGAAAAGTCGCCATTGCTGTCACCGTTTTCTCGCCCGTTTGGCTGGGTGAGGGTGGGCGCCAGACCGGGTCCGGGATGCCATCGGGCTGGCCTGTCCAGAGGCAGATGTTGTGGCCTCTGGACTAGGCACAGGGCTAGGCACATTTGGAGGATTGGCTGATGTTGTGCCAGAGGTGGAGGATCCGGATGTTCCGGCAGGAAGGGAGGTCGGCTCCACCATGTGCTGGCGAACGAGCTGCTCCAGGGCATCGGCGATGCGGATGTTGGCCCTGGTATTTTCCGCCAGGGCCTGACCAATGGTCACGTTGGCCGCAGCATTTTGCTCCAGGGCCTCAGCCACCCGTATCAGACTGGCGTCCATCCTCTGCAGAATCTCCGTATGGCAATCCGATTTAAAATTGAGTTCTGTGAGGAGGCCCACTGCCTGCGAGGGGGCACGCCCTGGACTGGCTTCTGCAGGGTCCTCAGCCGGATGTACTGGTTCCTCCCCTGCAGAGCCAGCAGAAATTCTGCGCCCAAGGCTCCCCTCTGGAGCAGACTCATCCGCCTCTGTCTCTGTTAGGAAATTGGAGAAAAGACTCACATTAGAATCTACATATTGGCACAATAGCATTTCAGAGTTGGTGACATCACAAGACTTACCTTGGCCAACATGAGGAGCCGCAAAGTCTGGCATGTCCGTATCCATGTTGGACACGCCAAACACCTCCACAGCCTGCACACACCCCTGTGCCATCTCTTCTAAGTCTGTCAACTCCAATGACACAGGGGTGGGACCCCCACCTGTCCCCCTTGCATGCCTAGCCCTGTCGGCAAGTTTTTGCTTTAGACGATATTTGAAGTCTGCCCATCTGTGGAATGAATTTGGAACCATTATCCTTTTTTTTACAATGGGGTTTGTTTATAGGATGGGAAAGTGTTTACTTACCGCCGTTTGACATCCCGGGCTAGACGGACATAATCACCCACCCTATTGACAGCAACGGCGACCTCCTCCCACATTCTCCACTTCTGGCTTTGGCTCATATTCCTGGCTGCCTGGGGCAGGATGTCAACGCACTTCTGGATCAAAACCTCCATCTCCTTGCTTGTGAAATGTGGCTGCCTTTTTTTTTTGGCAGCTTTGGCGGGTTGACTGGGGCCAGCAGTCTCTTCCATGTCATCCTCCTCACCTATTTGGGTAAATATGCAGATTTAGCCACTTCACAACTTGCACAATATTATGTTTTAAAAGAATCATTGACACAAAATGCATGAAGGCCTTACCGCCGCAATTTTGACCATTGTTTCCCTGGTTTGAAGCCATGTCTCTGCTTCCAGCATGAAATCATCCAGAAATTCTATGTGATTTCGTGACGTATTTATACATGCGTCCTTAGTTTGCGGCCGCATCATTGATTGTGCGTCCCTATGATTCATCCTTAATTTGTGCGGGAAAATAAACCCTATTTATGGCTTGGTGTGTGTGGAGTCGAGGTGGGGTTGTTGGAGTGTTGTCGGTTAAGTGGTTTAGGATTTGGTTGTTTGCGTTTGGAGGATTTGTCAGAGTTGGTTTTTTGTTTGTTTTTGCTACATTTCTTTGGTTTTTCCGTTCGCATTTCTTTCATTTTTTCCACATCCTTTCCTGATTTGGTAAGTTTTGTGCATTCAAATTTGTGGCCAATTGGTGTATTCTTCTGTTTTGTGGTTCGTTAATTTGTTTAACACTCATTTCATCTTTTTTAGTTTTTTTTGGTTTTCGGACCCAAAGAAGTTTTTTGTGGAAAGCTTATATATTCGATTTGGGTAAGTCCATTTTTTGACTTGCATTTGCGAATTAATTACCGCATTGTTGACTGTTGGTGTAGTGACTTGCATTTGCGAATTAATTACCGCATTTTTGACTGTTGGTGTAGTGACTTGCATTTGCGAATTAATTACCGCATTTTTGACTGTTGGTGTAGTGACTTGCATTTGCGAATTAATTACCGCATTTTTGACTGTTGGTGTAGTGACTTGCATTTGCGAATTAATTACCGCATTTTTGACTGTTGGTGTAGTGACTTGCATTTGCGAATTAATTACCGCATTTTTGACGGCTTATTCATCATATAATCCAGTTTTGCTTTTCCCTTTTCCATTTTTTGGGTCCATTTGAACCCTATTTGACGTACGGTGTGCAATGTCGTTTTCATCGATGGCCAAATGTGTTTTTCCGCTATTTTCTGTGTTGGCTTGCAACAATTTTTAAACCAAAAAAACACCCTCTAAATTTTTGAAGTCTCATTGTTGGCTTTTTTACAGTTTATACGTATCATGACAATACCCCGGCATGTAAGCAGCTATGGATGGTATCAGAAAGCTAAGTTGTTTTTTATTACTTTTGGGGTGGGTCAAAAGCCTTACATTGTAAACTTTGAATTTCAGGTAGATCTGGGGCGAATTGTTCTGGCCCTGCTCTCGGAAGACGACCAACCTCAAACTCGTCCCAGGCGTAGGCATCGTAGGCATGCAAGGCCCCAGATATTTCGAACACGTGTCACCCTTTTTGGAATGCCCGATGATGAGGTTTTAAGACGCTACCGTCTACCTCCCAAAATCATCATAGACACTCTCTCATTAATAGAAAGTGATCTTGAGCGGCAAATTGACAGTCCAACAGCAATACCACCACTGACGCAATTTATGGCGGTGTTACATTTCTGTGCCTCAGGATCGTTTCAAACAACAGTGGGAATAGTGGCGGGCATCTCACAATCCTCCTTTTCCAGGATCCTGAGGGCAGTGATGGAGGCACTTTTCAAGCACCTCCATCATTTTATTCAAATGCCTTTGGATATGGGTGCCCTTAGTGTGGCCAAGGCCAATTTTTACCAAATAGCTGGCTTCCCACACATCATAGGGGTTGTGGATGGTACTCACATACCACTTCAGCCTCCAGCACGGCTGGAGGCAATATTTAGAAACAGGAAACACTATCACTCCCTGAATGTAATGGTGGTATGTGATGCCTCCCTCCAGATCCTGTCCCTGAATGCTAAATTACCCGGAAGTGCTCATGACTCCTTCGTCATCCGGCAATCAGGGATATGGCAGAAATTAACCAACCTACAAGCTGGTGATGCGTGGCTTCTGGGTAAGTGGAGACCTTTAGTACATAACAATGTTAAGCTTGATACACAGTGTTCCTGATGTGGTCTATTTTTGTTCACAGGAGACAGTGGATACCCTTGCATGTCCTGGCTGCTCACTCCTTATTTGGCTCCCACACCAGGGCCACAAAGTGCGTATAATTCCGCACTTACAGCCACCAGGCAAGTGGTGGAGCGCTGTATCGGCCTTTTAAAAGGCCGATTCAGATGCCTCCACCGCTCTGGTGGCGAGCTCATGTATGTGCCGGATATGGTGTCGAAAATTGTGGTCCTGTGTGGGATATTTCACAACATTGCCATAAGGAGTGGTGTCCCAATGCAGCCAGAGGATGCCTTACCTGAGGATGGCCCCCCCGAGGTTGGTCGAAGGTCAGTATGTGGGGGGGCCATACGCGATGATGTGGTGGCCAGATTTTTTAGGTAAGTTTGAACAAAACTCCAGTGTTTATACCTAATGTGTTTGTGTTTTTTGGCGAACATCTAATTTATTTTTATTTTTCTCACCATCTTCTGTTTGTTCACATAATCTTTGGCACTCCAACGCTCACTACTTCCTGCTACCCTTACCAAACCTGGATCTGGTCCTTTTGGGCATATATTCTGGAACCCATATCGCAACGCCATGTTTGTGGAATCATGTTGGCATGGTCCTTCGTCAACCAGTTCTTGATTTTGTGTTTTTATTTAATTATTTCTTGGTATGTGTTGTATTTGAATTTATCACTGTGTATTTTTTTTGGGAGTGACCACTTTGTTTTCTCTGTTATGTTGTGAATAAATGTTTGAAGAGTGAAATGGTCTTCCTTTTTTGGGACGTTAACAGCAAGTGTAACCAGGTTAACACAAGTTACATTTGACTAAGGGGTAAACCAGTACTGACGCCAGTTGAGCAAAACTGAAATATGTTTTCAGCTTCCCAATCCACACCAAAAGGAAGCCTGGCCCAACCTTGGGATTTGTAAGATTGGCCTAAGCAGCTTGCGCACCAAGTAGGAACCTGGAAAATGTAGAAATCTGTAATTGACACTACACCCAAAAAGGGACATGACATTGTTACTGTTATGTGTTTCTGGTGTCTGTTTGACATACAAAGACAAAACACAATCTAACTTTTAAAAAAGGGAAATCCTTGCAGGAACTTATGTCAGGCTAAACTATCTTGGTTTTGGTTTTTAAAAATGAGCCACAACGTATATTTGTCTAAATAAATTTATTTGGGAAATAGAAACAAAAAAAAAAAACTAATGCCGAAGGAGGCCAGACAGCCGGTCGAGGGCCACCAGAAGGCCGATTACATTTTGGCGCATCTGCCCCACAACATCCGCCACCTGTTGCCGACGCCTCTGTTCCTCTGTGGGTGAGAAAAGTGTGTGGGTTAATACAACAATAGGGAATCCACAGAAAAACTTAAAAAAAAAACAAAATCACTCCTAAACCAAAAAACAGAAATAAAAAGGGTGGGCTGGCAAAAATACAAGGCCTAGGTACAAATTCCCACAGGTATGATATGTGTATGCTTAAATCACCAGGAAGAGGTAAAGGCAAACCTTCACAATCAACAAAAGTCAAGCCACAAAAACACGAAGAAAGGCACGACACATGATTACATACAAACAGTTTGTGCTTTAAAAAAAAAAATAAAAAAACATACCGGGAGACAAATCGGGAGCTCCGGCCAAACCTCCATGATCCTCCTCGGAGGATCCGTCATTCCCCAAAGAATGGGGCGGAGTTATGCTGGACTCCGGGGAGGGGGTAATTGGAAGAGGGGTGGGTGGAGGAGAGGGGGAAGTGGGACGGAGGGGAAGGAGGCCCGAAATTTCCGGGAGAGGGTCTGGGAAGGATGGGGAGGAGTGGGGAATAGGGGAAAGATTTGGGGTGGAGTGTTGGCTGGGGGTTGGGGAGAGTGGGCGGGAACGCCGTCTGGATGGACGTTGAGGGCGGAGTCTTGCCTGTCCCCCTAAAATATGTCAAAGAAATTGCGTTTAGTTTATGGACAAATCCGGGCAACCAAACCAAATAAAAAAAAAAACAAACAAACAAAAAAAAAAAAACAATAGCAGTAGAATTAAAAAAACAGAAATAGAGGGGAAACATGCAGACGCAGATATGAGTACCAATAATAAATAGAACAGACAGGAAAACATGCAGACGCAGATATGAGTACAAATAATAAATAGAACTGACAGGAAAACATGCAGACGCAGATATGAGTACAAATAATAAATAGAACAGACAGGAAAACATGCAGACGCAGATATGAGTACCAATAATAAATAGAACAGACAGGAAAACATGCACACGCAGTTTGCCCCACAAACACAAACATTAAAACCACAATACATAACACTTACTTGCCACGATCTGCATGCGAAAGCATGCCAGCAAGCGGGGCGTTCGCCGTTGCAGGTTGGACCACCTGCGCTCCAGCTGCCCGATGTTGCGGCATGAGCCGAAGGACCGCAGGCGGGACCGTACCTCCGCATACGCGGAGCGCTTCTGCCGGTTGGTCATGGGTTGAGGCTGGCTGGTGATCCGGCGATCCATGACCTCCGTAAGCACCAGCAGCTCACGCCTGGTGAATGCGGAGGCTCTCATGATGGCAATGGTGTTTTTCTTAAAAATCATTTTTGATAAAGTGTGTAAAAATTTTCTGATTGGCTAATGTATTTTGGAAATTAACAGGAGCTATTTTATTGGTTAGTGTATGAGTCATGTGTTCGACAGGGCCAGAAATCTCTGGAGAGTTATGATAGGCTTGATGCAGTGACATGCGTAAGCAAATTTAAATAAAGAAATGAACCCAGGGAAATATGCGGGGATCCACAGCAATAGTACAATTGTTTAATTGTGGTTCACATGTTTTTTGAACAATAAAAGCGAATGTTTCATCCGTACGTATTCTGCGGGTAAACACAAACACGGACAAGAGTAAAGTTTCTTGCATTGTGTTGAAAAAAAACAAACAATTAAGCTAATTGATACATTGATTGGCATGATACGATTGATGGAGGTAGGCAGAATAAAGGAGCAGGTAATCGACATCTGACAAGGCCACTTCCTGTTTATACGTGTGCGTGCGTTCCTTTCAAGCCATTTCGGGGATGTACGCTCGCTATTTCGTACGCTCGTTAGTTAGAGGAGGGGTCGTCAGAGTTTAGGGAGGAATTTTAGATGCGAACGAAAATACGAGCGAGCCCTTGAATTTAAATATTTTTGTACGTACGCCTAACGTACGTGCGCCCACTTGCGAGTGGGTCTGAATGAGGGCCATAGTTCTACTTACTGTACATTTATACCTGGAGAGCAGCATTTTCTCTGATATGGAAAGTACAATGAGAGTTTCAGAAGTTTACTGCTGCATTCCCTTATTCTTCTATGGTGTGCATGTTCCATGGACTGCTCTGTACAGAGGAGGGGCATTAACAACACCACTACTCTCTGTTCTACTATTAAGACGCAGCTGATCATTATTTTATTTTAGGGATGGCCATCGAAGGTGTCACCATCGATAGTGCTATTGCTGATTTGCATCAATAGTATAAAACTATCGACGGGAAACTATTGATGGTTATATCCATCAATGGGCATTCCTACCGTGGGCTGCAGGCACAACATGGAAAGGGGTGGGAAAGAGCAGGATGGGACTAACTGGTGGACCAATCACAGTGTGCACTCAGGGCCTGATTCAGACCCGCTCGCGAGCACTGAGCGCTCGCAAGTGGGTCCATGTTGGCCCAGTGCGCAAGCGCACAACGGACTCGGCTCCGTCGTGCGCATGCGCGAGACCCGTATAGGTCTCGCTACAAAGGGGGCATGCTGTCGATGGTGAGTGACAGCACGCCCCCTTTGGTGGTCGTGCCGGGGGCGTGGCTGGCCAGACGGAGGAGTTCCCATGGGAACGCCTACCTTCTGGGGCCGCCCCACTGACATCACAAGTGATGTCAGTGGGAGTGCTGATAGAGCTAAAAGCACTCCAGGGCTTGCGGCAACGAGACCCTACCACAAGGGCCTTTTTGCAAGCCCGATGGTTGCGATGGTCTTGACCATCGCGACCATCTTCCTGGTCGCTCGCTATAGCTGTGGGTGGTCACCCACAGCTATACGAGCGGCCAGGAGGCCGCTCTAAAAATTCAGAAGGACGGCCCTGATTCAGAGCGAGCGCTCTGTCAGAGCATGCGGCTCTGAATCAGGGTCTCAGTGGGCACTCTGCGCATGTGTATGCACCACAGTGCGTGCGTGAACCGGCCACTGCGATCAGGTTTGCGAAAGCAATGGCTACGCAGACCCATCGCAGAGTGATTGACATGAAATGCCATTTGAATGCCGTTACAGGGGCGTGTATAATTAAGCCCCAGCAACGGCATACGCAGCCAGAGCAGTACATGACGACAGGAAGCTTCGCAGGTTGTGAGTCATGTCAAGCTCTACCACAACTTGTATGAGTTCGATGTTTCTTGATGTTACTGATGTTTTCGCTGACTTGCAGATGTATGTAATGGGAAGTGGGCGGCTTTATAAGCTGGTGGGCGTCTTGGTATAGTGCTGCGATAGCATTCATTTGCATATTTTCGCAACGTGCGGGTTTATGCGTGAGAACGCAGACCTGCGATCCAAGCTGAATCGGGGCCTATGACTCTGACCTGTGATGAGGTCATCAACCGCCACTACTATCATTCTGTGAACGTGCAGGTGGTCTGCGATGTAAACATGCATAAATTGAGTGTTGTGGCAGTCATCCTGGTTCATGCCATGACTTCTATATCCTATGCCATGCAGGGGCGGATTGGGAACTTAAAGTGGCCCTGGAAAAAATTCTGAGAGTGGCCTCATTCATATTTGGCGCCCCAAAACAATCATAAGTTGTGCTAGCAAACAGCCAACTTGACAGCATACAATACAGAGTGTAGCTTTGTGTCTGCCATACAGCACAAACAGCATCCCAGCCAAGGGCGTAGCTATAGTAGGTGCAGAGAGTGCGGCTGCTACAGACACCCTCTCCCTGCACTGAGTAAAACTGCCATCTCCTGAGCCCCAGCTTTTCTATTCCCACCAGAGTGCTGCTACAGGGTATCTGGGCCCAGAGATGATCCAAGCTACAGCCATCACTAGCTGCTGCCTGCATGCATTGTAATGTCACAGTACAGATCACAGCCCTATATAAAGGATGCCTGGCTACTGGCAGCCATTTTTTGGTGACATTTTGTCCTACATTGATACTCTCTGAGTAGTTCCTTTTTTATGTAGGCGACATTGGATAACAACTTCTGATATGAACTTTGGATTATATCTCCCAATAAGGTCCTGAACAGCAACATTTTTAGAAAAAGAATCTAAGTAACATCTTAAGGTAAGGACTTTATAATAAATTTTGGCTGTCACCCTTACCCCTCCCTCCATTTTACCTGCAGTTTTTAATTTAGAAACAATGCACAAAGCAAATAATTTATCTGATATGACACTGCATGACTTAAGATGGATAAACACTTGTCCAAGTGGAGTATTCAACTCCAGGCCAGAATGTTAACACAATCCTACTGGAGACCTGGACGCAGATTCAACATCCAGTATAAGTCTACACACCTGTCCTATTTTGCAGCAAATCTCAGACAGTAGGTACAGAGAATGGGGCTGCTATGGGACCCTGGTGGCCTTTGAGTGTTGCTGCAGGGAATCTGCTGCCACTGGCCCAGTCATCTCTGCCTCCATCTCTCTTCATTAACTGATTTATTAATGAATAATAGCCTTCTTAAAGTTCTTATATACCATGTTGTTTCAGAAACATTTAGGATTAGGGAGACTATATAATTTTTTTATATATATATATATTTTTTGCTTATAATGCTTACTATATGCTAATTACATTTTATTTAATCCTGCATGTCAGCTAAGTAGATAGATATTAGGTCATTTACAATCAAAATTTGCCCGGGTGGGGGGCTTTGGAAATTTTGCTATTGGGCCTCCACCCATAGGTCTTGCTTGTGATCCCAGTAAACATCTTACAGTACAAAAAGCATCTCAATCACCACCACCAGATTGGTTACCACCATAAAGTACATAGATCATTCCAGGGACTGGCACACATTAAATTAAGCATCCTAGTAACGATACGGCACAAACATCTACCACCATACAGCAAAGGCTATATCCCATCATCACCATACAGCATCTCAGTGACTGCCATAATGTACAGACAACACTCCATTGAATGTCATACAGTACATTGAGCATCAAGGTATTGCCAAACAGTACATCATAATGTACATAGCACCCCAGACTTGTAGCTTATTCACTTCCGGATGACAAACTCATGAAACAGCACTCTGGCCATAGCCCGTGTCCAACAGATTGTGTGGAGACCAGCATGGGAGATCACCATACTTGAGTGAACCTTGTTGCTCAATAACTGTTGCATGTTGAACAAAACAAATTACATACACCTACCAGTGAAGCCTACGACCAATCCGTACTGCTGTTTAGGTGTGCATAGTTATTCTAGTCTACATCAGTAGTTTAAGTAATTGTTTCCTATAGATTAGTAAAATTAGCCAGTAATTTGGTGTAATTATTTATTTTATAGAGGTATGTTTTCTCATAACCTGCCACTAGTTAAAGTTAGTATTCTGCAGACTAGAGTACAAGAATGCCAAATTAAGTATCCCTGAATTGGATTAATCACAATTGTATTTTGATTGCTGGCAATGAATCTAATAATGTGTGTTTCTGTTATTTTGATAAAGGGATCTTCATATGTGCACTGTGTGTTTAGGCGATTATGTAATATTTCCCTCACCACATTTATGAGAGAGGAGGAGCCAATTAAATGTTGAGGAGGGGAGGTCTTGTTGGCTAGGACCCACTCTGTTACTCCCCAGAGGTGAATCCTCAGGCCCATTGGTAACCGAGTAGACAGGCCTTTTCTCTCTGTGAGGGAGTTTCCCAGTTGCTGGACTTGGGGCGTTTGTTCTCCTCCTGTCAGCAGGGCCAGATTAACAATGGAGCCGATGGAGCTAAGGCCTCCACATAAAAATAGGCCTAACCTCATGGCAGCATCGTGGTGATCAGCTGCATCATATAGTCGCCCATAAATTTTAACTATTAAAATGGTATTTCTACTTATTTCACAAAATTCTGCAACTATTTAATTTTTTTGTATTTAAGGAGACAGTGGGGCTGAGAGTGAAGGAGTGGCCACACCCACACAGCACTGGCCACACCCACACAGTACTGATCACCCTCACACAGCACTTGTCACACCCACACAGCACTGGTCACAGATTCTCCCCTCCTCAATATAAGCCATTGTACATTTACAGCCCCAGGCCCATGTAGCCCTTAATGCAACCCTGACTGTCAGCCATGGTTAGGAGAAGCAAGGCTGCTTATTCTTCAAAGGGGGCAGGACAAGTGGTGGAATTTCAGCTGGGGCAGAGACATTTGCACAGTACACAGTAAGTGCAGACTGTGTTATGTAGCCTATTTGAATGGCTACACATAGGGAAGTTACACCACTGGGCAATGTAAAAATATTATTTACAGTATATACAAAATAAAAACACAAAACATTACACTGGGAATTACTGGAGATGCTATGGCCAATCCACCCTTGCCCTCAGCAGTGAGTGTACAGGGGCCTAACCCTAGTGTAGTTACCCCCTCAGCAGTGAGTGTTCATGGGGCTGGCCCCAGTGTAGGTGCCCTCTCAGCAGTGAGTGATCATGGCTGCCCCCAGTATAGGTGTCCCCTCAGCAATGAGTGCCCAGAGTGCTAACCGCAGTGTAGGTACCCTCTCAGCAGTTAGTCCAGTGTGTTGGGCCCAGTGTAGGTACACCTTTAGCGGTGAGTGCCCAAGGGGCAGGCCCCAGTGTAGGGAAGTGGTATGAAATACCGCCGGCCGCATGACCGTGAGTTCGAATCCCAGCAGCGTGAGGCAGACAGCTGGACAGATCCCGACAGCGCTGGAAATCCCGATCATCCCTAGGTAAGTACTTACTAACCTAACCTAACGCCCCTAACCCTCCTTAGGGGTGCCAAACCGTAACCTCCCCCCCTGTGCCTAACCCTAAAACCCCCTCTGTGCCTAAACCTAACCCCTCCCTTTCCTGCTGCCTAACACTAAGTCCCACGGGGAGGTGCCTAACCCTAACCTCCCCCCAGGGTTGCCTAACCCAAAAACACCCTCCCCCTAGCCTAACCCTAACCCTCCCGGGGGGGGTGCCTAGCCCTAAGTCCCCCGGGAGCCCTAAACCTAACCCTCCCCCCCCCACGGCTGTCCGCTCGCGGTGCCCGGCATCTGAAAAATGACAGGCGTCTAGATTTAGACGCCTGTCATTTAACCCTCGCCGGGGTAAAGCAGTCGTGAAGCCGGCAGTCGGGCTTACGTCAGCCGGCTTCCCGATTGCATCCCCAGTGTAGGTACCACCTTTAGCAGTGAGTACTCCCCAGGGACCAGCCACCCATGGCTGTGCTTCGCAGATCAGTCCACCCCTTCCTGATCCACTACTCACCCTTCGTTACCCGCTATTGGCGTCAGGTGCTGGAAAGAAGGGATATGAAGTGGGCAGCACAGGCAGCTACTGGCTGAAACTGACATGAAATCATGTCAGTTTCAGCCAGTAATATGCCAGGGCCGACTCTCATGGGGGGCATCCACTAGACGATTTTATCCCTGTCCAACCTCTTAACGATTTTCCCTTGAAGTTTCCCTTGAAATATGATCTTCCACTCTGAACAATTTGCAAAAGATTTGCAAAAGATTTGCAAAAGATCTAACAATAAACTGTGTTGTTTTAATCTGTGATTGAGAGCTTTCAGCTATAGTGGGCAGATAGTGGTTCATCGTTTGATCGCTCAGCGTGAACGATGTGTAAACGATGTGTAAACGATGTGCAAACGATTTGTAAGCAATCAAGTGAAATTGACCTGCATGTTCAGTCGATGGAGGAGACGATCAAACGACCAGCGGGAGCGCGCATCATTCATCGTTAGAAACAATTACTGCACGATTTGCAAACGATGTTCAAACGATGTTTGAACGATTATCAAACGATTATCGAACGATTTTATAATTATCGTTCAATCGTTCAACTTTATCGTCTAGTGGATACCCCCCTTTATTGGGTAGGTTGGGTCACATATTTAAAAGAAAATAAAAAAAATCTGAAAAATAAATTGTTTACAGTGGCCCGAAAACTGTCCGGGCCACCGGGAAAACTCCCTGTGAGTTGTATGGCCAATCCGCCCCTGATGCCATGCATCCCTCTATGTCAAGTCTGAGTTAGGGAAAATAGACCCTGGTATGTAAAACATTCATTACAGTCACTTTTACATACACTTTATCTCATATCTGCTAACAGATATACAGTATGGGCTCGTTCCAATTAGGTGCGATGGGTGCGATGTGCCGTGGCAACGGCGTTAAAACACTGGCAACGGCCCGACACATCGCACCCTTTGCAAACCAACTCGCCACTGAATTCGCCTGAATTTGCTTGCTGCCCTATGGGGCAGTGAGCACTTTCAAGCGAATCCAGACGGCTGTCAAGCACGGCCATTGTCGCGATGACTCGCACACGCGAGTACATCGCACCTAATTGGATCAAGCCCTACATCTCAGCTAAATGTGAGATATTTTAGTGTCATCTCATTCTTGCTGTGTTGGGGTGGTGGTCTGTGTGATGAATCTGTTGATTGAACCATTGGATAGTATATTCATTTTTGAAGATTATTAGCCAGGGATGTAAATAGCTATTTCAAGGCCACATAGCAAAAGTTTGTAATGACCACTATGTACCACCCACTGATGAAAAATGTACAGTATATACCACAAAGGTTCCCAAACTCGGTCCTCAAGGCATCCTAATGGTCCAGGTTTTAAGGCTAACCATGCTTGGACACAGGTGACCTAATTAGTACCTCAGTCTTGATTTAACCATCTGTGCTCAACCATGGATATACTTAAAACTTGGACCATTAGGGTACCTTGAGGACTGAAGGCCCAATTCAGCTTTGGAAATAGAGTGAGATTTAGCAGTTAGCTGATTATCTTGGTGAAACCATGTTGCACTGCAGGTGGGGCAGATTTAAAATGTGCAGGGAGATTTAGATTTGGGAGGGAGGTGACCAAACTGACATCTAAAGTGCATTGTAATAATAAAGCTGTGCAGTATTTGTAGGCTACATACAAAAGCAGCCAGTATTTACACTACGTGCAAAAAAATGTATATATGTATATATTTACACCCCTTGCATTGCAATATGGTTTGTCCAGGTACACAATTAAGTGCTAATTCTCACTCTATTCCCAAAGTTGAATCAGGTCCTGAGTTTGGGAATCTCTTATATAACCATACTTGCTGATGTCCTGGCTGCTCCTTCCGGGAGGGAGCAGCCAGGTCGGCTTAGCAGGAGGCGGGGCTACGGGGCGGGGCTACGGGGCGGAGCCACTTACTTGCGTCATTTTGGCTCCGCCCCCGCTACACAATCCTGAGATTTTCGGCTTAGTGGAGCAGGGGGCAGGGTCATGATGATCCGATTCAGAGAGAATCGCGTCATCAGCCCCCCTGCTGTGGGATGCATTGTGGGGGGACTGGAGGGGCCGGGAGGCTTGCCTACTTTCGGGGGGTCAGGAGTGGCACCCGATTTTCGGGAGGCTCCCGGCCAAATCGGGAGAGTAGGCCTGTATGGATATAACATATGTAACTTTGACATAGAAGATGGGCCCCCCTCAGCTCCGGGCCCCATAGTGCCTGCACCTAAATTAGTTATGCCCATTTTATTAGTTTTGCAGACACATGGCATGTACCACCATTTACATTTATAATGCTTTGTTAATGTATTTAAAGTAAAAAGACAACGTACTGTATGTAATACCCCGCTATACAAGGGATTACTTATGACAAGGAGTATCTTGCTAAAGTTTGTGCGCATGTCATTACACAGACAGACCACTGCCTTCAGTTCCCAGCAGCCTATGCAGCTGCTCAAGAGGTCAGGAGGACATCACATGGGCTGTGCCAGCTGGTATGAGAAGTGACCATTGGAAGTGAGTGGCAGTTGGTACAGGAGAAGTGTGTGTGGGAGGAGGGGAGGCAGTGTGTGCCGGTGTCAGGCAGGAGAGACACAGAGGGCGGAATCCAATTGTTTTTACGGCCCGCATCTCCCGTCTAAAGTGACAGGAGATCGCGGGCCGCTATGCAATTGTTCTAGATTTTCGTGCTGATCGCGCCCAAAGTGGTCGGGTTTAGCCGTATAAAGCAGCTAAACCCGACCAAAGTGCTGGGCGCGATCACGAAAAGTGATGTTTGGGCGCCCAAACATGTCACTTTTCACACATTTCAGCTCTCACCCCTCTGGGGCTGCGAGCTGAAATGTAGCACTGTCAGATGATCGTGCCCAACAGGAGCAAGAATTGAATAGCTCCGTCGGGCGCCATGGGGGCAGGAATCAATTGAATTCTGCCCAGAGAGTGTTACATGCAGTAAGAGACAGCAGCAGAAGTAAATATCAAGTGCAGAGAAGAGACAAGCGCATTGACCAGAGTAGCTGAGAATCACAGAGCTGAGCAGTAACGTACTCACTGGATGTAAATCAGCAGTAATCAGGTTACCTACAGACTAGGAGGGACTGTTTACGCTACAGGAAAACGTTTTGCAAACAGAATCTAATGACCGGCAGCAGCATAAAGAAGACAATATGTGCACCACCCCAAGGCCGGTCCCGAACTGATTACACTTGCAAATATACAGGTGTATGAGTTTACTAACTAGACTCTTGAAGAGAACTATATTTTATTTATGATTTCGATATTAACTTATAATGGTTAAAGGTATTATTTATGGATCTGAATAGTGTATAGCTGTAGCATCTTTTACATATTTATTGAATTCTTAGGCATCTAATGTGCTTTAATTATTTTGAATATATATACAGTATATTTATTGAACAGTGTTAAGAAAGGGTTCTTACATGTTTACATTCCTTCAATATTGGTCTTGTGGCTGTGCTACACCTATGAGTTAATAATAAGTTTATTGAAAGAAAACTTGGCAGAACTTTTTAGGTTTATTTTAGCAGACAGGAATTTATAATAAAGAAACAAAACTGAATATTCGATAGTGTCCCTAATTTCTGTGAGGCCTTACTGTCTGTATATTGTTGGTGAGGTATTTGCCTCTTTGCCTGGGATGTGTCAGGAACTTCAGGTCAAGAGAAATTAAAAGAACATCAAGCTTCTTCAGCAAGTTTCTCCTCCACAAAGCCGAGTTATAGGCAGCACTCACTCTCCAGTTCCTCCCCCTAATGTTTAGCAGCGTTCACCTCAGCATCCCTATTATCAATCACTGGTATCCAACTCTCAAACACTATGGCACGCTATCCTCTATTCAGGTATGCAGCATTTCAAGAGCCCCCTGGAATAACTGTTCCTCTGCCAGCTCCAAATGTAACTTCACAAACTCTGGACCTCATTCAGACCCACTCGCAAGCGCTTGAGCGCTCGCAAGTGGGTCAATGTTTGGCTGGCGTTTTAAGGGTGTGCATAATTACCAAAGCAGCGTCATCGACCATGTCACTTGGTTGTTTCTTAGCCTGAACTGTTCGTATGATTGCGGTAGGAAAATCCAACCACAAGCAGTGCGAACAGTTCAGTACGCCTTTTGATGTACTCGATTAATCAAATAAATAGTGGAGATGACGTAGGATGCGAGCGGCCAGGGGGCGTCTTTACAAAATAGCGAGCGCATGTTTCGTTCGCTCGCTCAGACATAGAGGCGTCAACAGACCGCAAAGAGCGAGCGCTCAATTTAAATAGCCAGCCCCTTTTTCTGAACGAGCGAGCGCAAATAGCATCCGGCTCTGAATCAGGCCCAGACTGCAGGGCTGGGATGACAGAAGGGAGCTGGAAAGTCACTTGAGGGCAGGATAGACAGAAGGGGACTGGAGCAGGAAAGACACTTGGGGGCTGGAAAGACATAGGGGATTAGAAGGAAAAGGCTTGGGAGCAGTAATCTTCATTAAGGCATCACTGAAACAACTAAATCAGGAGTTAAGAAGTCTGAATTCTGTGATAAAGAGTCATTGTAGGGGAGTTGTATCAAGTGTTGAAGAGAGATACAGGAGAGTATTTGCCCAAAGTAACCAATCAGTTTCTGTCATTTCAAAAACTGTGCTAGATGATTGACAGTTTTGGTGAGTACACACTATAGCAATATATCTGCAGTTGATGGTCATTCATACACACTGAACAACCATCATCTGCATGCTGCAGTGGGTTGGGGCGAGTAGGGGGCGTGTCCAGTCCCCTTCCCCGCGGCTGATCACCCGTACACACTTGTCAATGGACAGATATGTCTGCAGTCATATCTGTTCATTGGCTGTGCAGCACAGCCAATACGATATGTCTGTGAACGACATTGTTCACAGACATATCATCTGTACACACTGGCCGACGGGGGCACAATATATTGGCCAATCAATTGATCAGCCAATATATCGGCCAGTGTGTACGCAGCATTAGAAAGTGATTGGTTGCTTTGGGCAACTTCTTCACTTTATCTTTCTCCAAGGCTTGATATATCTCCCTCTCTGAGCTATAGATTTCCATCTTACAAAAACTGTAACACATAACTCTCTCTCAAATATGGCCATAACTAGAGGTGTGCAAGCATTGATGCCACCATAGTTGCAGACTTCCGGCTGCCTCAGGTTAGCTATGCAAGAGGTATAGTATGGCAAAGTGGGTTGCACTTTGGGGCATGGTGGTGCATTGCCCCACCCTACCACACAATGCAATGGTTACCAGCATTTTGAGGCAGGAGGCGGAGCCATAATGATGACATTTTGCATGAATCACATCAATGACTGCTTGGACCGCCCACTTAACTTGGGAAGTAGGTGGCTGCAGGTGGTTTGCAGACAGCCTCTGGAAGATTTGCTCATTCTTCAGGGCATCTGGGAGAACTGCCAGAGATTCTGGAGCATCCTGGACATCCCAGGAGAGTATTCAAGTTTGGACGTCGCCCAGGGTGTAAGGCCAAGGGGCGCAATTATGCTCGATGGCAGCTGTATTTGGCTTGCAGGCTGCATGACACAGTATTCTGCCAATCTGCAGGAGAATAGAAAGTACAAGTGCACAACTCCAACATTACTAATTATGTATAATACATTCATTATGCATTAGAATTTTGCAATACATAGAGGTTTTAGCATAATCATGGCCATGGTTATGGGCCTACCCATCGCGCCCAGGTAACCTCTGAGGGTAGGTGCCTAACCTACTAGGGTTGAAATCCAGAGCACAGGACACTCCCAAACAGGACCAGCTGAGCCACCCCAGGGCATCACTCTAATGAGAGAAAGTGAAGTGTAAGAAAGTGTAAGATAGATAAGAGCAGCTACTGCTGCATATATAAGAAGGTGAAAAATAAAGGTTTAAAAATAATACATATATATTAAACAAACAATAAAGGTGCTAAAAGTGCAAAACGGAAAATGTGTTTATAATGTGATGCCCTGAAGCAGACCAACTAAAGCAATCCAGGGGACCCATGCCCAAAAAATTAACCCATAGCTGCACTGCAGTATAAACATTTTTAGGACTTACCTAGGATTGTGCCTTGTACTAAGGTGCAGTCAAAATGCCAGAATCCCTGCTTAAAACCAATGGGGGAGGGGTGCTAATCTAGGCTGAAGGCATCTCAAACCTTCAGGTGTGCATGGAGCACACTAAATTGAGTATACAGAAAAGGGGGCATTAGACTGCACACCCTGAATATATTTATAATGGGAGGTGCCACCTGTGGAGTCTATTGTTGCAAACACAAGAAGAGAAAGTACAAGTGCACAACTCCCAACAGTACTAATTATGTATAATACATTCATTATGAAATAGAATTTTGCAATACATAGAGGTTTTAGCATAATCATGGCCATGGTTATGGGCATACCCACCGCGCCCAGGTAACCTCTGAGGGTAGGTCCCTAACCTACTAGGGTTGAAATCCTGAGCACAGGACACTCCCAAACAGGCCTAGCTGAGCCACCCAGGGCATCACTCTAATGAGAGAAAGTGAAGTGTAAGAAAGTGTATAGATAAGAGCAGCTACTGCAGGAGAGCCACACTGTGCATATTTAAAACATTCTGGGAGCTCAGCTTCCTGGTTTCGTTGGTGGACTGGCCCCCTCTTGGTGACGTCATGACATATAATATGTGATTTGGGGAGGCACGAGGCACATTATCGCCTTGCTACAACTCTGATCTCTGATATTTGGCTGTTCCCCTCCCCAACCACTACCTGTTTTATCCTTGTCTATCTAAGATGAATCAATGATTTAACAAGTTAGAGTACAGAACAGAAGTATTTAGTAATGACAGTTACCTATGGATTATCATATTTTGCAGACCAGTGTTTAACAAATTAGAACTTCTGGAGTTTTACATGGATTTTATCCTTGTGTAAGGACAAAGGGCTCTATTTACTACAATCCGCATATTGAATGCGGATTGTAGTGTGATATTACCGAGTGAATTCGCATTGCAAATTCAGGTAATATCACAGGGATTTACTATAAATCCCTTGCAGGGACAGAGCTTGCGATAAAGCTCTGTCCCTGCAGATCCCATCCGCACTCTAGTCGCGGTATTTTTGGAAAAAATACCGCGACTAAGAGCCCGCGCATGCGCCGACCCACCGTCGCTGCTACCCCCCACCAACGCTAAGCCCCGCCCCCGGTGCTAAGCCCCGCCCCACGCGATCGTGGACCCCCGCGACCCCCCCTCCCTTCATTACACTTACCTGCATCCTCCTGGCCTCCGGTGGTCTTCTCCGGGCTTCCCGATCAGGTGATCTCCCATACTGCACTGGGGCCCGATCACCTGATGACCGGGCCCCAGTGCACTGTGGGAGACCAGCTGACCGGAGAGGAGCCATCACCGGAGGCCCGATCACCGGTCCCTGGATTCAGGTAAGTAAAAAAAAAAATGTTTAATTTTTTTTTTCTTTTTTTTACAGCAATCAGCTTGCGGTCTATTTAGACCACATAGCTGATTACTGGTACCGGCTCCCGCCTCTGCTCTCTGCTCTGCTCTCTCACTCTGCTCTCTGCAGAGTGGGAGCCTGGTAACCGGGGGAGACCCTGGATAACGCCACCTCCAGGTGGCGTTATTATCACAGGGCTTCCCCCGGTATTTTTTTACAATTTATTTTTAGTAACTTGCACACAGATCACATTTCCCATTACAATTATGGGAAATGTGATCTGCTTTACTAAAAATAAGTGATACTGGGGGTTGGAGTAGAATTTTACTAATTCTACTCCAATTGCCCTGTAATAAATACAGGTGAAACTAAAATAATGTGAAAAGGATGTGAAAACACCCTTTTTCACTTTATTTTAGTAAAAATAATGTTAATAAATAGAGCCCATAGTAGTGAATTACAAGGTCCAAGCATCTCTATTCTGTTGCTTTTCTATCATATTTTCTTTCATAACCTATGGTTATTTTTTTTCCTATATCATAATTTGCTACATTACGATTATATCTATTTCTCTGCTATTAAGAGAAGCCGGAGATCACTCCATGAGCATCATGTGTAATCCCCAAAAGGATGAATATGCACTTGTCTAAAAGCCTTGTCAGCAAAAGCCAGAAACCAGAATCTGTCACTTGTAGAAGAGGAGGTGACATGTGTAACACATACAGAATGTTTCTGTCACAGTCGATTGTGTAATTGGAAAGATGATAAGGAGAGTTCCAGTGTCTCCTCGAGGTCAGCTTTAATTTCATAATTCATTTTATCAAAACAATTGTCATCCATTTTTTAATGAACCACTTGAAGAGAAGCTTTGAGCAATCACGATACCTAGAACATTTAACATTACTCTCACAGATTAACAATAACATATTACATTATTGTAATGTCACGCTGAGACATCGTTGTTATAATAAACATAAAATGGAATGCATAAAAGTACTATATACATACATAGTCGAGTCACATTATTATGACCACCTCCTACATTTGACGTTGGCAGCGCGTAGCCCAGTAAGTACATCACGTGCCGTGCACTGGCTTGGTGGGTATATAAGGTGTGTGATAGGCCATCTGCACACATATCACTCATTGCTGTCATTGGCAAAAAGGGACGATTTATCCAAGTTGCAAAAAGGGACGATTATTGGCTTTCGGGCCAAGGGTGGCTGTATTTCTGAAACAGCACAATTTGTGAACTGTTCGCCTGCTGCTGTGGTGAAGGTGTATCGGAACTGGACAAATGGCGCCATTGCGAATAACCGACTTGAAAACTGCGGAGCACCATGTGCCATTGATGTGAGAGATGAACGTCAGCCACAAAGATGCGTGAGGGCCGACATGCTACAGTGGAGCAGCTCACCGTCAAAATGAAGCTGGGGTCCACCAGACGTGTGTCTAAAACGACAGTTCAGCGAACCCTGCTGCATTTGGGGCTCCGAAGCAAATGGATGGTCACTGTACTTATGTTAACAAAGGTGCATCGGCGTAAAAGGCTTCAATTTTCACGCCTGTATCAGAATTGGACCTCCGCTGATTGGCGAAGGGTTGCCTTCTCCGATGAGTCATGTTTTCTACTTCATCGAACGGATGGACATTGGTGTATCAGACGTGAAACAATGGAGAACAAACATCCTGCAACCAGAAGAACATAAGCTGGTGGCGGCAAAGTTATGGTCTGGAGAATGTTTTCATGGACACCCATACATGCTGATTTTCTTCCCTGAGATGGATGGGATATTCCAGCAAGACAATGCGACATATCACACGGCTAGAAATGTCCGACAGTGGTTAGACAAGCACAACCAAGACTTCTAAGTACTTCCCTGGCCCCCTAATTCCCTGGACTTGAACACAATTGAACATCTGTGGGACCACCTCGATCATTGTGTTCACTCTATGGATACTCCACCACGCACCCTCCAGCAGCTGTGGGATGCACTGCAGTCAGCATGGCTCCAGATTCCTGTACCAAAATACCAGCACCTTAATGAGTCACTCCCAGCCCATCTATCTGCTGTCTGTGCTGCACGCTGCGGTTAAACTGACTATTAGTCGATAGTCATAATAACGTGACTCGACTGTGTGTATGTATCTATATATATATATATATATATATATAATATATATCTATAGTATACAAACACACACACACATATATATACACACACATACTGTATATACACACACAAACATATATGTATATATATGTAATACATATACAGTATATACAGTACTGTGCAAAAGTTTTGTTTTAGGCACCACAATGTCCAATATTAATGACATTGTGGTCCATACGGACATCACAGGATTTAAAAACACTCAACAGGAGAGTCAGTTCTTTCAAACTCGCTCACCAGGATGCTATAATTGCGCCAACTGCACCATTTGCAGATACGTTAACTAGAGATGTGCGCCGACTAGAGATGAGCAGGTTTGGATCTCAGAGATCCGAACCCACCCGAATTTTGGGGATCCGTTGCGATCCTAACGCAGCTCGGATCTCCCTGCCTGCCCCCGATCCCTGACCAGAGGCAAAACCTCGCGACCCCTCTGTCGAGTTGCGAGGTTTTGTTTTGAGCGGGCTTAACGCTGATTGGCTGAGAGAGCCGTCTGTCATGGCTCTCAGCCAAACAGTGTTAAGCCCATTGAAAACAGCACAAAGGAGGAAAAGAAGATGGCGCCCGCCATCCCCCGCCGCCTGACACCGCTGGCACCCCCGCTGCCGACACCACAGGCACCTCCACTGGCAGCATTCCCCACTGCCACTGCCGACACCACCACTGCCGACACTCCTGCACTGCTGCCCGCCATACTGAGTACACCGTCAGCGACCCCCCACACTGTCAACAATCAGGACACCACCAGCACCCATGCACTGCCGACACAGTCAGCAAACCTGCCCTGAGGACACCGCTGGCACCCCCGCTCTGCCGGCACCTTGCATGGAGAACACCCCTGCACTGCCGACACAGTCAGCAAACCTGCAATGAGGACACCGCTGGCACCCCTGCTCTGCCGACACTGCCGGCACCCTACACTGAGAACACTGCCAGCACTGCCATTCCATGTACTGAGGACACCGCCAGCAAGCCCCGCACTGCCAACACAGTCAGCAAACCTGCAATGAGAACACCGCTGGCCTCCTGGCACTGCCAACACAGCCAGCAAACATGCAATAAAGACACCACTGGCACCCCGCACTGTCGACACAGCCAGCAAACCTGCACTAAGACACCGCTGGCAACCCCGCACTGCCGACACAGCCAGCAAACCTGCGCTAAGACACCACTGGCACCCCCGCACTGCTGACACAGCCCAGCAAACCTGCACTAAAGACACTGCTAGCACTCCCACACTGCCGACACAGCAGCAAACCTGCACTAAGACACCGCTGCACCCCCGCACTGCCGACACAGCCAGCAAACCTGCACTAAAGACACAGCTGGCACTGCCGGCATCACCGGTACCCTTCACTGAGGACACTGCCAGCACCGCAGCTCTGCCATTCCATGTACTGAGGACATCGTCAGCAACCCCGCTTGCCGACACTGTTGTCACAGTAAGTGCACTATTGGTGTATCCATCCCACACTGAATAACACACTGTATCCTTGTTGGAAATTAGAAACTGAACTGCCACATGTTATTGCCACCCACTGTATCACTTAGCTTAGTCAGCCAGCTAGCTGGATGCAGCCTTTTGGCCTTAAGTAGATGAAGCAAATAATATTGTGAGGTGGTCAAAATTGATTGAAAATTACTGGAAATAAATGTTATTGATGTTAATTATACTGTAGGAACAAAAACAGGCCCATTTTATGTGATTTTAGCTGTTTTTATGGTTTTTTAAGAAAAAATCCAAATCCAAAACCAAAACACGAAAACAAAACACAGAGGTGAGGTTTTGGCAAAACCAATCCAGATCCAAAACCAGGGGAGATCCAGATCCAAAACCAAAATACAGGGGTCGATGCACATCTCTAGCGCCGACCCCCGTGTTTTGGTTTTTGATCTGGATCTCCCCTGGTTTTGGATCTGGATTAGTGTTGCCAAAACCTCACCTCCGTGTTTTGGTTTTGGATCTGGATTTTTTCTTAAAAAAATAAAAAAAACTGCTAAAATCACATAAAGTGGGCCTTTTTTGTTCCTACAGTATTAATAACCTTCAATAACATTTATTTCCCCCTGTTTTCAGTCAATTTTGGCCACCTCACAGCTCATAATATTGATTTATTTTCATCTAGTTAAAGAGCCAAAAAGGTTGCATCCAGCTTGGTGGCTCAAAACTGATTGATATAATTATTAATAGAGTTGAGGACTGTGCAAAGATGATGGTTGGGATACCCTTGAGGATTGAAGAATTGATAGTTGGTGCAGCCCCTGGCTGTAAAATTGATAATAAATGAATTTAAAAACAATTCATTGGGTGCAGCCCTTGGCTGAATAACAAGGACTGCCAATTGTGGCTGAAATTATTGGTTTGTTTGGACCCCCATAAAATAAGCTGCCAATGTGCATTGGACATGGAAATGAAAATGATCCCATACACAAACTGGCTTTACATTACAAGCTGTCGTCGTCCTCGTCATCCCTATCAGTTTGTACATACTCTTCTTCACACAATATTAATTCGTCCCTGCTGGAATCCACCATAGGCGCCTCTGTAATTTTTTCATGTAATTGTTGGTAGAGGTCTTCCTCATGGAATTTGCAATTCATTTTAATGAACATCTTTTCCACATTTTGAGGAAGTAACCTCCTACGCCGATCATTGACAAGGTTGCCAGCTGCACTGAAAACTCTTTCGGAGTACACACTGGAGGGTGGGCAACTGAAGTAATGCAAAGCCAGTTTGCGTATGGGACTCCAAATTGCCTGTCTTTCCTGCCAGTACTAAAAGGGACTGTCTGACATGCCTATTAGGATGTTATCTCTGAAATAGTCCTCCACCATTCTGAGAATGGAGACCGTATCACACATAGTCACGGTAGAAGACATGTCACTAGTAGGCAGTTCTCTCAGGCCCGACCAGATGTAATTTTTTGGTGAACGATCTGCATGACCAGCAGGCATTCTGTAAGGAAAATTTAGTTTTTTTCCTGGCAGCTACAGAAACTGAAGGAGGAGATGATGGCATTTCACGTGCGGCTGCAGCTGACAGTTTTTTTACCAACAGCTCTTTGCACAATTTTAGATTTCGGTCTGTTGGAAAAAAACTCACAAGGTAGGACTTAAACCTAGGATCCAGAATGGTCGCCAAAATATATTTTAGATTTCAATAGATTGATGACTCTTGGATCCTGGTGAAGTGAATCAAGGGCTTGATCCACCAGTCCGACATACTTTGCGCAATCACTCTGTTTCACCTCCTCCTTCAGTTTCTCCAACTGTTTTTTGCAAAAGTCTGATGAGGGGAGTGACCTGACTCAAGTTGGCAGTGTCTGAACTAACTTCACATGTGGCAAGATCAAAAGGTGTGAGAACCTTGCACAACACGGAAATTATTCTCCACTGCGCTTGACTAAGGTGCATTCCCCCTCCATGGCCTATGTCATAGGCAGTTGTATAGCCCTGGACGGCCTTTTGCTTTTCCTCCATCCACTGAAGCATATAGAGGGTAGAATTCCACCGAGTTACTACCTCTTGCTTCAGCTGATGACAGGGCAGATTTAACAGTACTTGCTGGTCATGCAATCGTTGACAAGCGGTCGCCGAATGTCTAAAATGTCTGGATATTTTGCTGCCCACCGAGAGCATCTCCTGCATGACCCTGTCATTGTTTAAAAAATGTAGCACTACCAAATTAATTGTGTGAGCAAAACATGGGTCATGTTGGAATTCGCACATATGTAATGCTCTCACAATATTGGTGGCATTGTCCGAAATCACAAATTCCGAGGAGAGTCCAAGTGGGGTAAGTCATTTAGCAATAATTTCCCTGAGTTTTTCTAAGAGGTTCTCAGCGGTATGCCTCTTAGTGAAACCAGTTATACAAAGATTAGCCTGCCTCTGTATCAACTGTCTTTTGGTAGATGTTGCTGCTGCTGCTGTTGTAGGCAATACACCTACCTAGTGGGCTGTCACCAGAGGCGGATTTACCGCTAGGCAACGCAGGCGCACGCTTAGGGCCCGGCGGGTCCCAGGGGGCCTGGCCGCAGTCGCCTACTAGGATGCATAATGGAGCATAGCAGAGAGCATTTTGCTCACTGCCAGGCTCTAGCAGGCTGTCAATGCATATTTTGGATGGCTGCTGCCACTAGGAGCCAGCAATACCGGCGCACCACTCTGTCCAGTCACGTCAGTCTCCTACACAGTGTGCATGTGACGCGCACTGGGAGAGAAGAGCCGAGGAGAACACATGAAGAAAGCTGAGGCGCTGAATTTACTGTCTGTCTGGAAAGGTACTGTAGAGCTCACCACCCTCCACCCGCGGGGAGAGGAGGGGGGCCGTGCGGCGGGTGTTAATTAATTGTTATTTATAGTCCTGTTGTTTAAAAAAAATCCGGGGAGGGTGGGGGGGATTTGGTTGATTATCATTAGTAGTATTGCTGGGGGGCAGTTATAGGGTGTGAGGCTTACAGGTGTAAGGTGCATGTTGCAGGGGTGGAATGAATGAGGGGGGGGCATCTGTGTGCAACCTCTCATTCCTAAATTATCAGCACCACCCTCCAAGCCATGCAATAACCACCATTTTTGGCTCCTCCTCTACCTGTTGCTTCACCATATATTAGGCAGGAGACAGCAATCAGTGGCGTATCTATAATGGGTGCAGTGTATGCGAGGCACATGGGCCCCCCGGATTCAGGGGGGCCCCGCACCGCACACACTGCACCCATATTATTTTAGACATATCTGTCCGTGGTCCCACGTCGGTGTCTGCACTGCTCAAAACACCGGAAAATGGCTGCCTACTAAGGCACTGGTGGCTGGCTAGCCACGTCAGTCGGCTGCCGGCCACCGGGGAGAGAGGAGGGGGCCCCACACAGGGAGTGCACACAGGCCCCCTCCTCTCTTAAGACGCCCCTGACAGCAATGGTAGAAATGCGGTCAAACCTCCAAAATACGTGTTTGACCATGAATGCGGTGCACTCTGGGGCTTGGTTGCGGTGTAACGCATACTTACCTACTCTCCCAGGAGTCGCGGGAGGTTCCCAATTTTTCAGCATTCCCCCGCACACTGGAATAGTAGCCAGATCTCCCATATCCCACCCACTTCCTAGTGAAGTGGGCATTTTGGAGAAATAATGCCACCGGGAATCGCGGTCTGTATGTAGGGAGTGGGGCTGAAATGTTGCTATTGCATAATTTTAGCCCCCTCACTGTGGACCCACGAATCAGAGCATTTTGATGCCTAATGAAATGAAAGCCCATCCCCGCCCCCCCTGTAGTATCCAGCTGCATCTCCTCTCTGAGCTTCTCCTGGAGAGGAGATAAAAACAGTAGGCAAATATGGCGCCTACATGCAGTCTTTGATGGAGGGACTGGTGGTGTGTCTTAATACGCACAGCGACAGATTAGTACCACAGTCGGGGGGTATCTCAGTAGGAAGACCATCAGCTGATGCATTAGCATACAGACTCAGCTGCAATTGCGTCCACCTCTGAATCTGGCCCTTTATATACTTTGGGGCTGATGGGGAGTTGGGTGGTTTCCCAATGTGCATGCTCCGTAGCCAAGCACACAAATCTGCTGGCAATTCAGAGTTGTAGGTATTTCAGCCAAATCCTGTCTGTGGTATACAGTATGCTGCAAATATGAAGGTCTGATGGGGCGATTGATGGCCGCAAGGTTTTGCCCCTTGTTGCAGCTCAGCCTTCCTCTGGTAGTAGAGGAACTATAGGAGGGAGCTGCCTTTTAGTGAGTCTGGGCTTGATTCAGAGATGCACACTAACCTGATGGTTAGCGCACATCTCCAATTGTTAAAGCACTACACATGCATTGGATGCGTACTGCGCATGTGCAGTCCTTCATCTGCGAGTCCGATGGTCGCGATGGTGATCCCAGGCTGTGACCTTGGAGCAGGGCCGGCTCCAGGGGTTGGAGCACCCTGTGCCGGCCCTTGAGATGGCGAGCCATGCGTGACCACATTTGGGGGCGTGACCTAATTACCATAGGCCATGCCCCCTACATGACATTATTTGGAGGCATCCCCACATGGCACGCCTCCAAATAACGTCAGGCTGGGGGTAGTCTTCCTCCTGGTCCCCTTCTGGGATGATGATCTACTCACAGCAACAGCAGCAGCAACAGGCGTAGTCATCAAGGATCCTTCTGAGGCATCACGGATAGGAGAGTCGTCAATCATGCTTCGAATAACAACATCAGATGCAACAGCACTACTCCCGATGATGAATGAGGATATTGATGATGCAGGTGTTGGTGTTGGGGATCGAAGGCACTTGGATCCCACAGAGAAGGAGGAGGTAGGTGACACTGGACTTGTTACGTCTTGAGTTTTGGAACTTGGCGACATACACTTTGATATTTGATGAATGCGCTCCAAGTGACGTAAGAAGGACGAGGTTTCTAGGTGGTTTAGGTCCATCCCTCTACTCACTTTTGCTTGGCAATGGTTATATATGACTTGACAACCCCGGATTGGGGTGGAAATAATTCCACACGTGAGAAGTGAATTTTTTTGTCTTTTGCCCCGGCATGACAACAATGGGCTTTGGCTTTTTCAATCCATGGGCAACAGCTGTTGCCTTACTTACACAAAGGACATCCCTGGCATCAACATCCTCATAACCAACATCTTCATCATCAACATCCTCATCATCCTTAGCGCCTTCAACTTCCAAAATATCCTCCTCTTCCATGTGCAATTCCACAGAAGCATCCTCACTGACTACGTCTGCAAGATGTTGACTGCCCTTCCACCACATTTATAGAGTGCACACAAATGTTGGAACTTGGAGGATCCTCCAGTACACTAGTATTTAGGTCTGGCTCACACATGGCAACCGCGGACACACTTGCACTCTCCTCGGGTATTTGTGATTCGATTTCTCAGGGCACACAGTTGGTTTTTCCGGAACTGTCTTACTCATCTTAACAATTTTCAATTTTTTAATGGTACCACCACAACTACTACTACAAGCAAAAGGGCTATCAGAATCAGAACCAGCAGTCTTCATAAAGAGAGGCCAAGGCCTTATCCTTTCCTTGCCACTTCGTGTAGTGAATGGCATATTGCCAATTTTTTGTTTATCTAATTGCAAATTTCCTTTAAAAATGTTTTACTTAACTTCAGTAAAAGTAGCTTTACCATATCGATGGCGTGACTTAAGCCCTAGGGCATGGGCCTTCATGGAGGACGAGGAAGTTGACGGCCTTGCACTGCTGGCAGAAGCTACAACATGTGGTTCTTGGCCTTGCTCTCCTGTCATGTGACAGCCCTCCATATTTTCTGCGGTCTTGAAGCAGTGTCACAAGCACCAATAGTGTAGCCATGGTGCGGTTACAAAATTCACACACGTTCAGTCATGCGCACACAGAATAAAATATGACCAAAAAATACACTAGGGGCCTGATTCAGAGCCGGACGCAATTAGAGCTCGCTCGTCCAGAAAATAGGGGTGGCTATTCAAATGAACCGTACGCTCTTTGCGGTCTGTTCACGCCTCTAGGTCTGAACGAGCGAACAAAACTTGCGGTCGTTTTTTTGAAAAATACGCCCCCTGGCCGCTCGCATCCTACGTCATGTCCGCTATTTATTAGATTAATCGAGTACATCGACCAGCGTATGAACTGCTCGCTATTCTTGTGGTTGGTTTTTGCTACCACAATCTTGCGAACAGTTCTGGCTATAAAATAACCCAGTGACGTGGTCAATGACGCTGCTGTTTTAATTATGCACACCCATAAAACGCCCATTTTGACCTTTAAGCATGCCTGCGTTCTGATCTCCACTCCCCATTTTCAAGCACCTTCCCCTGTTACCACCCACATACGCCTCCTCCTGTCACTCAAATTATCAGGCATTCGCTATTTTGCGAGCACATGAATTTCGACCGCACTGACTGGTTCGCGCATGATCCGTACGCATGCGCAGTTGGGCAAACATCGCTCGGAGCGAACGAGAGGCCGCTTACGAGCGGCTCTGAATCAGGCCCTATGTTTTACTTTTTTTTGCTGGTCCACAACTTGGGCCCGGAGCACCGATTGATGACAACTGGAGTTGGGCAGCACTAGGTTGCGTTGCTGACTTGCTGTATCTTGTGCGGCTAAGCCTAACACGCACACACAGACAAATATTAGACAAAAATAGACACTTTATTTTAAATTTTTTCAGGTCCAGAACTTGGGCCCAGAGCACAGATTGATGATGACTGGAGTCGGGCAGCACTATGTTGCGTTGCTGAATTGCTGTATCTTGTGCGGCTAAGCCTAACACACACACAGACAAATATTAGACAAAAATAGACACTTTATTTTAAAAAAAAATTCGCGTCCAGAACTTGGGCCCGGAACACCGATTGATGACGACTGGAGTCGGACAGCACTAGGTTGCAACTTGCTGTATCTTGTGCGGCTAAGCCTAACACGCACACACAGAAAATAAATTGACATTATATTTTTTTTTTTGGGGGGGTGGGGTCCAGAACTTGGGCCCAGTTGGACACAGCAGACTGCACAGCACCAGCCCAGATGGATTGGCACCAGCCCAGATGGACGCAGCAGACAGCACAGCACCAGCCCAGATGGATCAGCACCAGCCAGATGGACGCAGCAGATAGCACAGCACCAGCCCGGATGGATCAGCAAAAGCCCAGATGGACACAGCAGACAGCACCAGCCCAGAATGGATCAGCATCAGCCCAGGACACAGCAGACAGCACAGCACCAGCACCTCTCCCAGCCCTACACTACCCACCCTCCCTGTTCAGTCTCCACAGCCGGAGTGAAATGGCATCTGCTGCGTGGTCCCTTATACTGTATACTACATAGATCATAGAGATAAAAGCTCGCGAGCCGCGAGATTTCATCTCTATCATTTTGCCTCAGTTTGAGATCCGGTGCTGGGGGGGGAATCGAACGCACGTTCGGTTCTCGCCCCAGATCTCGCCCCAGAGAGTTTGGAACTCTGAGATCCGAACCCGCTCATCTCTAATGTTAACGTGCTCTACCTTTAAACATCCACATCAAGACAAAGAATACCGTATCAACCACGTATTGACCTCTGACCAACTAGTTGCCAGGCACTTTTTTCAACTAAAACATCCTCTGGCATCCCTACAACATCTAATTATAGATTACATCCCTGTCTCTTTGCAAGGAGGGGATAGAGGAGGTCAACTTTTACAATTGGAAACAATGTGGAAACATAAACTTACCACAATACATCCGTTTGGTTTTAACGAGAAATTACCTTTAAATGTATTTCTTTAAATTAAGTTGCCGATAAGGTTTGCATTAATCATTATCTAAAGGTGCCTACACACTTGGCGATATTTGACATGATTTTCCCAATTCCGACGCATCGTGATGACAAATCGTGTAAAATATGCCCAAATCTGCCAGTGTCATCAATCGCTGCTGCCTCAGTCCGGGCTCCGGGCCCCGGGCCCCGGGCCCAAAGTTCTGGACAAAAAAAAAATAAATTATTTTTTTTTCTGTGTGTGCGTGTGCGTTAGCCGCACTTATTATCAGACAGCAACCTAGTGCTGCCTGTATCATCAATCGGTGATCCGGGCCCCTGACCGAGGGGTGCTCCGGGCGCAAATAGCGAGCACCTCTGAATCAGGGCCATTGTCTGATACGGTCACCATTCACAGAATGTTGGAGGACTATTTTAGGGATAACATCCAAATAGACATGTCAGACAGTTCCTTTCAGTACTGGCAAACAAGAGGCAATTTGGAGGCCCATACACAAATTGGCTTTGCATTACTTAAGTTGTCAACCCTCCAATGTGTTTAGTGCAGCTGGCAACCTTGTCAGTGATCGGCGTAGGAGGTTACTTCCTCAAAATGTGGAAAAGATGATGTTCCTAATTGTAAGCTCCTAGGAGCAGGGTCCTCCCCCCCAATGTCTCACAGCCTTCTTCTCTATCACTTATTGTGTATGGAGAATTGTGTTGCTAATTGTTACTTGTGTTCTGTTTATATTTTGGTTACTGTATTGTAATGTATTGTTCTGTGTACCCTTTACTGTACGGCGCTGCGGACCACTTGTGGCGCCCTATAAATGAAATGTAATAATAATAATGTTCATTAAAATGAATTACAAATTCCACAAGGAAGACCTCTGCCAACAATTACATAAAGAAAATACAGAGGCACCTATGGTGGATTCCAGCAGGGACAAATAATATTGTGTGAAGAAGAGGATGTACACACTGATGGTGATGACGAGGACGATGATGACATCTGATGTTGTAATGTAAAGCCAGTTTGTGTATGGGATCATTTCCATGTCCAATGCATATTGGCAGCTTGATTTATGTGGGTCTAAACAAACCAATAATTTCAGCCACAATTGGCAGTCCCTGTAGAACAAAACAGGGTAATAACAGAAAGTTATATCGGTAGGAAGGCCCTGCTCGCAAGCTTACAATCTACAGGGAAATAGGCATTGATACACAAGGATAGGTGCTATATATTGCATTTTGGTCCAGCCAGAATGCACATTTTCTTGGTTGGCTGCATGATCACACAGGAATGTCGACCAAATGTCATGAGGATGTGAGAGAAAGACGATGTGTGAGGTTGTGTCTGGTCTGTGAAAGGGGATGTAATTAGATATGGAAGCTATGAAGGTTATGTAGGAGGTTCTGTTTTTATCATTTTTTGAAAAAAGATCCAGATCCAAAACCGAAAACAAAATCAACACGGGGGTCTGCACACATCCCTAGTTACCACTTTGGTGTGCACAGTTGTGTATTCAGCACCTCTGCCCTAAAAGCATTCCTACAGTGAACACTATCTAATCCTGTACAACCGCTAAGCTAGGGCTTGGTTATTGGGAAAATGCCTTCCCTTTTCTTTGTGTGTAACCTACATCAATGAATAGCCACCAACCACCGAGCAGGTAAGTGCTAGTGGTGAGACATCTTACCGTATGTTTTGTGAAGAATACAGTGAGAAGTCTGCAGTGAGGAATCGCCGGGACGTAGAGTTATCGCTAGCTATGTCCATGCGTGTGGAATGTTGATACGTCCGTGTGATAATAATCGTTATCATCATTGGATAACCGCAATTAAATTGCAGATTTTGATAAATAGAGCCCTAAATCCGTTACTAGAGAAGCTATTGTACAGTATGACTACAAAAGGCAATAATTTATTTACACCGTAAGTAAACCTTTCTAGCACACGTTTATTAGCTACCTACATGGTACATATATGACTTAATAGTGTTACTTCCAATGCTTCCTAGGTTATTACAGATAAATGTCAAAATTATGCCAATTATGGTCTGAAAACAGCCTCAAAATCCGAGATCTACTTGGTTATGTGTTGCTTTGTTAGCCATACAAAATGGAAGTCAATGTCTTTAAGCTCTTTCCAGAAATCCATTCAACACAAAATGTGTTTAATATTTGCTATCACTTCAAACTGTTCTTTCAACGGGAAACTCAGATGAAGCGAGCCTGGATTATGTTGCACAGATCTGTTTTCCTTTCTCTGTATTTATTATTCCTTTTGGGAATATTTTGAAATGGAAAATGACTCCTGAAATTACGGGGGTGTCTGGACATAGTTACAGTAATGCACTGCCCTCTCTGCACATACTGTTACAGCTCCTAGATAGTAGTAGCTATAGAAACTTTAACTGAAAATATATTTTTTCTGTTATTTAGTTCTCTGGGCCTCAGGTCAATGTCATGTGTGTTTCTGATACACACATAAAAGTGCATTTGTACATTTACATTTATTGCCTTGCCCAACTTTCCCATCATGGTGGAAAATCCCTGTCTGCTTACTCAATATTCTTCCATCAAATGGGACACTTGCACTACATATTTGCACTTTGAGTACTGAAAAGTTTATAATCATCCAAGGGTCTCTGTAATCAAACACTTTTTGTAAAAGATTAAGATAAGCTTCCTCCACAAGATAGAGAGTTCCGAGATGTCTTTGATAGGTAAAATGCTAAGAAATTGCCCAATGACTGACCTATGAAGCTGCTACCAAGCTCATGTATAGCATTTGGTTACATTTAACTCTCAATCTTTCTCTCTGAGCCCAAATTAAAAGCCCTTAGAATATATCTGCACCGGGATCGGTATGAACTACCGCTGGAAGCATGTCCGGATGTCCGGCAGTTCAAATCCCAACGCTGCAAGACCGGCAGTGAAGATCCCGACAGGTAAGTATTTTAACTATTTACTAACCTAACCCCCCCTAACCCTAACCCTCCCTTAGGGGTGCCTAACCCTAACCCCCCTGTAAGTGCCTAAACCTAACCCCCCCTTCTCCGTAGCCTAAACCTAAGTTTCCCGGGGGGTGCCTAACCTCCCCCCGGGGGTGCCTAACCCTAGCCCCCCCTTTCCCTAGCTTAACCCTAGCCCTAAGTCCCCCCTGGGAACCCCTAACCTAACCCCCCCCACGGCTGCCCAGCGCCCAGTTTACCTTCGATTGGTATGCCGGGTGTCTGGCTCGCAGCGTAGGTAAAATGACAGGCATCAGGATCTAAACGCCTGTCAGACCCCTGCCGGGATTAGACAGTCGGGAAGCTGGCGGTCGGCATTTCGACCATCGGCTGCCTGACTGCATCCCATCTGCACCTAATAAGCCACATGCAGCCTGACACCTCTCCTGGCTATCTCCTACTTGGGAACATAACAACTCATCAGGACATTACACACTATGGGTACAAGAGCACATATTACAAAAAGCAGCATAAATATAAAATATGACAGATAGCAAGGTATGATAGTAATAGTTTCTGGTTAGCCTATTCTTGGATGTCTGTCCCAAGCTCATCTCCTAATAATATGGGCGGGGCGGGGGAAGGGTCTTGAACTGCATACCCTAATTCTAAACACAATAAGAGGTGCTATTTGCTGAGACTAGCAGTTCCACACAGAAAAAAAAAAGAAAATGCAGGTGCACACTCTAAGCACTAAGGGCCTGATTCAGCAAGGATCGCAGTTGCTAATATGCACGGAATCGGCCAATTGTTGCATTCTGCATATGCATCGCAGTGCTCTTACTAGCTATTGTGATCGGGACTGTGGGGGTCATTCAGACCCGCTCGTGAGCGGCAGTACGCTCGCAAGCGGCTCGATGTTCCCCCACTGCGCATGCGCACGACGGAGGGAGCTCCGTCGTGCGCATGCGCGAGACACGGCGAGCGACGGGCTCTCCATTGCTCTGGGTCTCGCACCAAGGGGGGCGTGCTGTCGATGTTGATTGACAGCACGCCCCCTTTGGTGGGCGTGCCTGCCAGACGGAGGCGTTCCCATGGGAACGCCTACCGTCTCAAGCCGGCCCCACTGACATCACTAGTGATAGAGCCAAAATCACTCCAGGGCTTGCGGAAGCGAGACCCTACCGCAGGGTCTCCGTCGCAAGCCCGATGGTCGCGATGGTCTTGACCGTCGCGACCATCATCATGGACGCTCGCTATAGCTGTGGGTGGTAACCCACAGCTATGCGAGCGTCCATGAGGACGCTCCAAAAAATGGTAGGAGGGCCCTGATTCAGAGCGAGCGCTCTGGTGATCAGGCCCTGTGATCCCAGTTGCTACGCAGACCCATCGCAGAGTGATTGACAGGAAGTGCCATTTGTTGGTGATGAAGGCAGGCGTGCCAGTACATCCGCCCCATGCATAAATTATCTACTGCGATCCCATACGCAGTGTGAGATATAGGACCTCATTCAGAGTCGGTCGAAGCGGCCGCACGGTCGTATGCCACCGATGTTCGCTATACTGCGCATGCGTAAAGTTCGCAATGCGCATGCGCAAACTAGCTGCTATGATCAGAAATTTCTCTCTCCTTGAACACAGCCAGGTCGGTAGTTTGAGTGACAGATTGAGGCGTTTGTGGGTGGTAACAGGGGAAGGTGCTTGAAAACGGGGGAGTGGAGATCCGAACGCAGGCGTGCCTAATTATGCGAACGGCGTTTTATGGGAGTGCATACGGTTTATGGGAGTGCATAATTAACAAAGTAGCGTCATGGCACATGTGACATGGGAGGTTTTTACACTGACATGATCGTAGAGCTTAAGAGAGGGTAAGGTCAACCTTAAGCTCTACGACCAGTTCCGATGGTTTCCGATAGTCTCAATTAATACTTATATGCCCGGAGATCACGTGCAATGCGTACGAGAAGGGGGTGTATTTTTTTTAATTCTGGCCGCTTCCTCCCCTTGGTCGGCCAGCTACCGATCCGAACTTAGGGACGCAACTTGCGAGGGAATCATTTGCATATCCGGCCCCTTTTCCCGTACGACCGTGCGGCTGCTTTGACCGATTCTGAATGAGGTCCATAGTGTGCGTGGTTGTTAGCAATTTCTGAGTAAGGTCAGAGCTTGTGCTAGTGTACGTGAGGCTGCGATGGTACTCTATTGTAGTGATGATTTCACTATTCTGCTAAACATTTTGGATGTGTGAATGGTAAAGTGGGCTTATGTAGTGCTGAGTTTGCATTGTGATCGCAATGGATTAGCGTGCTATCGCAGTTGAACTGCATGCGTACACAATATTGTGATCCCAGGGCCGGCTCTAGGGGTGTTTGACCTGTGCAGTCGCACAGGGGCGCCACCCATAGAGGACGCACCACTCCCCAACATCCCAATTTCAGCAGGACAGTACTGTCCCACTATTCCACCCGTGGGCCAAAGTGGTCCGCGGGTGGTCAAATCGGGAGGTTGGGGACCCGCACCACCGCAGCTGTGCGGCGGTGCCGGACCTCAGAGATTCTGAATGAATGCTGCGCGCATGTGTGCGACATCCATTCAGTGACGAGAGAGGGGCTGGGGGAAGCCCAGCTAGTGAGGCCCCCCACAGCCTGACATCATTTGGAGGTGGGCACGCCTCCTAATAATGTCATGTAGGGGGCGTGGCCTATGATAATTAGGCCACACACCCATTTTGGTAGCGCAAAAGATAGGGCGCACTAGAGAGGGCCGGCACAGGGTGCTCTGACCCCTGGAGCCGGCCCTGGTGATCCATAGTGAGTCAAGCCCTAAGAACACTGAAGATCAGAGGCACTACGAGCAGCTTCTCACTAATGGAACACTTTTTAATACTTTGGGGGAGATGTAGTAAGCCTTGGAGAGTCATAAAATGGAGAGAGATAAGTGCCAGCCAATCAGCTCCTAGCTGTCACTTTACAGTCTGTGTTTGAAAAATGACAGTTAGCTGATTGGCTGGTACTTTCTCTCTATCCACTTTAGCTCTCCCGACGGCTACATATCACTCACTGGTGGTGTACTGGGGTGGTTTGATTGTACTGGCCCGATGGGTCCCATATTCTGAACTTTAACCTTGACAGCAGTAAAACGTAATCTTCCAAACTGCAAGGAGAGCAACATGATCTCAGGCAATGGCTCTTAAACAGTTCAGTCCTCCAATATGCTGTTGTGATCAGGACATAGGGCCTGATTCAGAGCTGAACGCTCTGACCAGAGCGCTCGCTCTGAATCTGGGCCCTCCTACCTTTTTTTGGAGCGTCCATGATGATGGTCGCGATGGTCTTGACCATCGCGACCATCGGGCTTGAGACGGAGACCCTGCGGTAGGGTCTCGCTGCCGCAAGCCCAGAAGTGATTTTGGCTCTATCAGAGCCAAAATCACTCCCACTGACATCACTAGTGATGTCAGTTGGGCCGGCTTGAGACGGTTCCCATGGGAACGCCTCCGTCTGGCAGGCACGCCCCCGGCACGCCCACCAAATGGGGCGTGCTGTCAATCAACATCGACAGCACGCCCCCTTTGGTGTGAGACCCGGAGCAATGGAAAGCCCGTCGCTCCCCGGGTCTCGCGCATGCGCACGACGGAGCTCCCTCCGTCGTGCGCATGCGCAGTGGGGAACATCGACCCACTTGCGAGCGTACTGCCGCTCACGAGCGGGTCTGAATGACCCCCATAGGCCGGATCATGCCCATTTACCCTGATAAGAGTCAACAGTTCTATAGGTTTTCAAATTTCAATAGAGAATTTGTAATGAACCTGTCACACATCGGGGACTTAGTTCCTGTTACCCGACCCGGCGCTGTAACTTGGTTGTCGTTTGGTTCCGTCCAGGCTGAATATGGTGTCTCTGTTAGGGGTGGATGTTCTGCTGCTTCTGATTCAGTGTCTTCCTCCTTGTGGCACCGCCATATTAGTGTGAGTCACCTGACAGTCTCCAACCAATCTGATTCCGGCTGTCCTGATCATGTGAACACCCAGCCTATTAGTGCTAAGTATGCCCTACTTAAACCTGGATTTGCACTCAAATCAAGTCTAGAACAACCTCTCTACATAGAGATCATCTTACTGATTACTGGCTTAGTTTGCCACTGCACCAATTTCAGCACCTGTCTGCAGATGACCGCTTCAGTCTGCAAAGGCGCCATCTGTCTCAAGCTGAGTGCTTCAGTCTGCTAAGGCGCTGTCTCCAGCTGCCCACTTCAGTGTGCAAGGGCACCTGTCACCAGCTATCCACTTCAGCCTACAAGGGCGCCACCTGTCTCCAGTTGAACATTACAACCTGTAAGTGACATCTGCCACCAAGACTCTTAGTTGGCTTTTCATCCCTGCTTCCTATACCTTCCACGCCCATTCTACTAGTAGCAGGTATGCATGAGAAGGAGTCTCCTAACTTCCTCTACTCATGAACCTACTATATAACCCAACAAGGAGAATCCAGCTGCAACAGAATTGGTGCTCTAGTAAATGGTAATCTTAGTTGCTGAAAAGTTTTATGTATTTGTCTTCCAATATCTACCTTTTTGAGCAAGAATAGCAGTAGGAGAGACCAGGGAGGTTTTGGGCCATCGAGAGCTCTGCTGGGTACAGGGGGAGGGGCCAAATCCAGGGGGCATGGACACACCCCACACCCAAAAAATGTAAGAAATGCAAGCCTCTCAGGGAACAGTGCAATCTCTCCCACCTGTAACACTTCTCCGCTCTGTCCACTATCGCTAGCTGCGCAGTGGGTGAGATCGCTGACCCAGGCCGCTCCAACTGTCCTGGCTTGGGTAAGTAGTACCAGCTCCCATCCCTTCTCTGAGCCAATGTGGAGGAAGAGTTGCAGATGAGTCTTCACTATAAATCAATGCATCGCTGTACAGCTTTTAATAATGTTGGAACATGCCACAGGTGGATGACAGGCAGAATATTGGTATCCATCTCTATATCCTTGAGAGTCAGAATATGGCCCACAAATTCTACAGTTTGGCAGCTAAAGTGGCATTGTTATTATTTTGCAAAAAAAAAGACAATCGGGTTAATTAGGAAAATATTGGAAAGTTGTTGGATTGTTGCATAAATGAACAGCATGTTAATAATGCTTATTTCTGGTTCTATAGGCAGTCTCCTATGCATTACCTTGACAAATGAGCTCCAAGCATATCTAACTTAGTGCAAATAGTGGCAAAACAGACCCACTCCAGTAGTTCAGGAACCAAAGGCAAAGAATATATGTAATGAATGGTGTCTTTATTTAGAACACTATTATCCACACAGGAACATTATTTTGTTAAGGAGATAAGGCCCTGATTCAGACCCACTCGCAATTGGGCGTTCGTACGTTCGGCGTACGTAAAAAAATATTTAAATTCAAGCACTCGTTCGTATTTTCGTACGCAGCTAAAAATCCGCCCCAAACTCAGCCGACCCCTCCTCTAACTAACGAGCGTGCCAAATAGCGAGCGTACATCCCCGAAATGGCTTGAAGGGAACGCACGCACAAGTACAAACCGGAAGTGGGACTGTCAGATTCCGATGACCTGCTCGTTTTTTCTGCCTACCTCCCTCAATCGTATCATGCCAATCAATGTATCAATTAGCTTAATTGTTTGTTTTTTTTCAACACAATGCAATAAACTTTAATCTTGTCCGTGTTTGTATTTGCTCGCAGAATACGTACGGCTGAAACCTTCGCTTTTATTGTTCAAAAGACATGTTAGCCCCAATTAAACAATTGTTCTATTTGTTTGTCTCCCCACAAATTTTCTGTGGTTCATTTCTTTATTTAAATTTGCTTACGCATGTCACTGCATCAAGCCTATCATAACTCTCAAGAGATTTGTGGCCCTGTCGAACACATGACTCATACACTAACCAATAGAATTTGTCCTGTTAATTTCCCAAATACATTAGCCAATCAAATTTTTTTGGGGTGCTTTATTAAAAATATTTAGCCAAAAAAACACCATTGCCATCATGAGATCCGCCACATTCACCAGGCGCGAACTGCTGGTGCTGACGGAGGTGATGGACAGGCGGATCACCAGTCAGCCTCCACCCATCTCAAATAGGCGAAAGCGTTCCGCATATGCGGAGGTACGTCGTCGCCTGCGCTCCTTCGGCTCACGCCGACATATTGGCCAGCTGGAGCGCAGGTGGTCGGACCTGCACCGGCGGACGCCCCGCTTGCTGGCATGCTTTCGCATGCAGATTGCGGAAAGTAAGTTTTCTGGACTGTGGTTTTCAAGTTTATCTTGTGGGCCCTAACTGCGTGTGCATGTTTCATGTCTGTCCTATTGAGTCATTGTAGTCATATCTGCATGTGCATGTTTTCATGTCTGTCCTATTGAGTCATTGTAGTCATATCTGCATGTGCATGTTTTCATGTCTGTCCTATTGAGTCATTGTAGTCATATCTGCATGTGCATGTTTTCATGTCTGTCCTATTGAGTCATTGTAGTCATATCTGCATGTGCATGTTTTCATGTCTGTCCTATTGAGTCATTGTAGTCATATCTGCATGTGCATGTTTTCATGTCTGTCCTATTGAGTCATTGTAGTCATATCTGCATGTGCATGTTTTCATGTCTGTCCTATTGAGTCATTGTAGTCATATCTGCATGTGCATGTTTTCATGTCTGTCCTATTTAGTCATTATAGTCATATCTGCATGTGAATGTTTTCATGTCTGTCCTATTGAGTCATTGTAGTCATATCTGCATGTGCATGTTTTCATGTCTGTCCTATTGAGTCATTGTAGTCATCTCTGCATGTGCATGTTTTCATGTCTGTCCTATTAAGTCATTGTTTTTTTTTTGTTTGTTTGTTTTTTTCTTTTGCATTCCTGTTGAAACTAACCACAATATTTTTAAAATTTTTTAGGGGCACAGCAAAGACTACGGCGGCATCGCCAGACAAGACGCTGGTCCCGGCCCCTCTCTCCAACCCCCAATTCCTCAATTACCCCCTCCTCCCCAGACCCTGTGGCCGAGATTTCAGGTCTACTTCCCCTCCAGCCCAATTCCCCCTCTCCTCCATCCGTCCCTCCTCCAAATACCCCCTCCCAGGATTCCTCAAACACCCTGCCCCTAGGTTTGGGGAATGTAGCCACCTCCGAGGTGGTCCAGGGAGTGGCTTCTGGCTCTGGCGTTTTGGAGAACGGTATGTTTTTAAATTTTCTTTTGGGCACCACAAACTGTTTGTATGTAATCATGTGTCGTCCCCATTTTTGTTGGCTTTCTGTCGCCTTAGGGTATTTTTGGGGGTTGTCTTTACCTGTTCCTGCTGATGTCACCATACACATATCACACCTGTGTGCATTTTTTTAGGGCCCTTGTATTTTTGGCCTACGACATTTTGGGGTGCTGGGTTTTATCCGTGTAATGTTTTTTTTGCCCACAAGCTTTTAAGTTTTGGTTTGCTTTTTTGTGTTTTTTTAGAATGTTGCTTCATTGTCGATTTATTAATCCCCAAACTTTTGTCACCCACAGAGGAACAGAGGCGTCGGGCACAAATCTTTCATTGTGTGGCCCGTATGCGGGAGCAGGTCACCGGGCTTCTGCAGGGCCTTGACCATCTGTTGGTCCTCCTTAGGAATTAGTTTTTTTTTTTTTTCAATTTTTTCATAATAAATCAGTTTTAATTCAAGCTCTGTCTCATGCGTTTGGAGTAAATCCAAGATTCTTTACACTGACATAAGTAGACTCTTCAAGCAAGGATAGCCACAGAATCTCACTACACATTGTGTGTTGTATTTTGAATGCAAACAGGCACAAGAAACACCTCCCAGTACCAATGTAATTTTCCTTTTTTGTGGTGGTCAACATGATAGTTTACACCATTTTTCAGGTTCCTATTTGGTGGCCAAACTGCTTAGGACAATCTTACGAAGGCAACTGATTGTACAGGATTCCTTGGTGTGTTGGTTAGTACCCCAAAAACATATTACATTTTAGCTCCACTTGCTTCATTACTGGGTTACCCCTTAGGTAAAATTAACGTTTGGGAGTTTGTTTACACTTGCTTCTAACGTGCCCAAAAAGGAAACAAATTACACTCTCCAAATATTTATTCACAACAGAAATCAAAATACAAAGTGGTCACTCACAAACAAAACACACAGTGATAATCAGAAATACACCACATACCAAAAACACGAAACAAACACACAACAAATCAAGAACTGGTTGACGAAGGCCCATGCCCACATGATTTCAAAAATATGGCGTTGCAATATTGGTGTCAGAATATATTCCAGAAGTTTCCACATAAAGGTTTTTGAAGGGTAGCAGGAAGTAGTCATCGTGGGAGTGCCAAAGATTATGCAAACAAACAGAAGATGGTGCAAGAATTAATATCAAAAAAGATGAACGCTAAAAAACGTAACACATTGGGTATACACACTGTTGTTTGGTCAATAATTACCTAAAATATCGGGCCACCACATCATCGCGTATGGCCCCCCCACATACTGACCTCCGACCAACCTCGGGGGGGCCATCCTCAGGTAAGGCATCCTCTGGCTGCATTGGAACACCACTCCTTATGGCGATGTTGTGAAAGATCCCACACAGGACCACAATTTTCGAAACCATATCCGGCAAATACATGAGCTCGCCACCAGAGCGGTGGAGGCATCTGAATCGGCCTTTTAAAAGGCCGATACAGTGCTCCACCACTTGCCTGGTGGCTGTAAGTGCGGTATTAAACTCACTTTGTGGACCTGGTGTGGGAGCCAAATAAGGAGTGAGCAGCCAGGGCATGCAAGGGTATCCACTGTCTCCTGTGAAAAAGAATAGACAACATCAGGATCACTGTGTATCAAGCTTAACATTGTTATGTACTAAAGGTCTACACTTACCCAGAAGCCACGCATCACCAGCTTGGAGGTTGTTTAATTTGTGACATATCCCTGATTGCCGGATGACGAAGGAGTCATGTGCACTTCCTGGTAATTTTGCATTCAGGGACAGGATCTGGAGGGAGGCATCACATACCACCATTACATTCAGGGAGTGATAGTGTTTACGGTTGCGAAATATTGCCTCCAGCCGTGCTGGAGGCTGAAGTGGTATGTGAGTACCATCCACAACCCCTATGATGTGTGGGAAGCCAGCTATTTGGTAAAAATTGGCCTTGGCCACACTAAGGGCACCCATATCCAAAGGCATATTAATAAAATGATGGAGGTGCTTGAAAAGTGCCTCCATCACTGCCCTCAGGATCCTGGAAAAGGAGGAAAGTGAGATGCCCGCCACTATTCCCACCATTGTTTGAAACGATCCTGAGGCACAGAAATGTAACACCGCCTTAAATTGCGTAAGTGGTGGTATTGCTGTTGGACTGTCAATTTGCCGCTCAAGATCACTCTCTATTAATGAGAGAGTGTCTATGATGATTTTGGGAGGAAGACGGTAGCGTCTTAAAACCTCATCATCGGGCATTCCAAAAAGGGTGACACGTGTTCGAAATATCTGGGGCCTTGCACGCCTACGATGCCTACGCCTGGGACGAGATTGAGGTTGGTCGGCTTCCGGGAGCATGGCCAGAACAATCCGCCCAAGATCAACCTGAAATGGCAAGATTGGAATGTAAGGCTTTGGACCCACCCCAAAAGAAAATTAAGAACAACTTAGCTTGATGATACCATCCATTGCTGCTTACATGCCGGGGTATTGTCATGATACGTCCAAACTGAAATTAATCCCAAAAATATTTTGAAAAATTTTAGTCTGTGCATTTATGTTTCTAAATTTTGTGCTAGGCAAAACTTAAAATATGCGAAACACACATTTGGCCAAAGAGCAAAACGACATTGCACACAGTACATCAAAATGGGTTGAAATGTAAGCCAAAAAAGCGAAAGGGCAACCACAAACAATTTAACAGGATTAATAAGCATTTAAAAATGCGCTAATTAGTTCGCCAATACAAGTTAATAAACAAACAGAGAAAAATGCGCTAATTAGTTCGCAAATACAAGTCACTATACAAACAGAGAAAAATGCACTAATTAGTTCGCAAATACAAGTTAATAAACAAACTGAGAAAAATGCGCTAATTAGTTCGCCAATACAAGTTAATAAACAAACTGAGAAAAATGCGCTAATTAGTTCGCAAATACAAGTCACTATACAAACAGAGAAAAATGCGCTAATTAGTTCGCCAATACAAGTTAATAAACAAACTGAGAAAAATGCGCTAATAAGTTCGCAAATACAAGTCACTATACAAACAGAGAAAAATGCGCTAATTAGTTCGCAAATACAAGTTAATAAACAAACTGAGAAAAATGCGCTAATTAGTTCGCAAATACAAGTTAATAAACAAACTGAGAAAAATGCGCTAATTAGTTCGCAAATACAAGTCACTATACAAACAGAGAAAAATGCGCTAATTAGTTCGCAAATACAAGATAAAAAATGGACTTACCAAGAGCAAATATATAAGATTCCAAATCAAAAGGTCTTTGGGTCCGAAATTAAAAAAAAGCTAAAAGATATGAAATTATGGATCCAAAAATTAAAAACAAGAAGAAACACAATGAGACACCAATTGAACCAAAGTTAGACTTCACAAAACTTACCAAATCAAGAAACGAGGCCAAAAAAAATAAAAAAATAAAAGCGAACGGAAAATAAAAACGCAACTCTAGCAAACAAAATAAACTCCAAACGCCAACTCCTTTATCCGCAAACAAGAAACTCCAACCAAGGTAACCTCCAACAATCCAAAAACGCCACCTCGACTCGAGACACACCAAGCCATAAATAGTGTTTTGTTTCCCGCACAAATTAAGGAGGGATCATAGGAACGCACAATCAATGATGCGGCCGCAAAATAAGGACGCATGTATAAATACGTCACGAAAACACATTTAAATTCTAGTGTATTTCTTGTTTGGACCTCAGACATGGCTACAGACCAGGGAAACAATGGCCAAGAGTCAGGCGGTAAGTCTTTCATGCATTTTGTCTCAATGATTAATTTGAAACATAAGATTGGGCAAGTTGTGAATTAGAGAAATCTGAATATTTACACAAATAGGTGAGGAGGATGACATGGAAGAGGCTGCTGGGCCCAGTATTCCGGCCAAAGCTGCAAAAAAAAAAAGGCAGCCACATTTCACAAGAAAGGAGATGGAGGTTTTGATTCAGAAGTGTGTGGACATCCTGCCACAGGCAGACAGGAATATGAGTACAAGCCAGAAGTGGAGAATGTGGGAAGAGGTAGCCGTTGCTGTCAATAGGGTGGGTGATTATGTCCGTCTAGCCCGGGATGTCAAACGGCGGTAAGTAAACACTTGCCCCCCCTAAAAACAAACACCATTTTAAACAAAAGGATAATGGCTTCCATTTTATCCCACAGATGGGGCGACTTCAAATATCGCCTAAAGCAAAAACTCGCGGACAGGGCTAGGCATGCAAGGGGGACAGGTGGGGGTCCCACCCCTGTGTCATTGGAGTTGACGGATTTAGAAGAGCTGGCACAGGGGTGTGTGCAGCCTGTGGAGGTGTTTGGCGTGTCCAACATGGATACGGACATGCCAGACTTTGCGGCTCCTCATGTTGTCCCAGGTAAATCTTGTGATGTCACCAACTCTGAAATGTTAGTGGGCCAATATGTAGATTCTAATGTGAGTCTTTTCTCATTTTTCCTAACAGACACAGGCGGATGAGTCTGCTCCAGAGGGGAGCCTTGGCCGCCGAATTTCTGCTGGCTCTGCAGGGGAGGAACCAGTACATCCGGCTGAGGACCCTGCAGAAGCCAGTCCAGGGCAATCCCCCTCGCAGGCAGTGGCCCTCCTCACAGAACTCAATTTCAAATCGGATTTCCATACGGAGATTCTGCAGAGGATGGACGCCAGTCTGCTACGGGTGGCTGAGGCCCTGGAGCAAAATGCTGCGGCCAACGTGACCATTGGTCAGGCCCTGGCGGAAAATACCAGGGCCAACATCCGCATCGCCAATGCCCTGGAGCAGCTCGTTCGCCAGCACATGGTGGAGCCGACCTCCCTTCCTGCTGGAACATCAGGATCCTCCACCCCTGGCACAACATCAGCCAATCCTCCAAATGTGCCTAGCCCTGTGCCTAGCCCAGAGGCCACAACATCTGCCTCTGGACAGGCAAGCCCGATGACATCCCGGACCCGGTCTGGCGCCCTCCCTCCCCCAGCCAAACGGGTGAAAAAACGGTGAAAGCAATGGCGACTTTTCCCACACTCCTTCTGTACTTGGCTCATATTCCTTTCTGGTCAAAACTTCCCTCTCCTTTCTTGTGAATTGTTTTTAATTTTGTGTTCTACATTTCATAAATCTTTTATTTTGGCCCAATTATTGTAACTTTGGAAATGAACCCTGCAAAAAAACTTTGGGCAAAAATTTTAGAATTGTGATTTTTTCTTTGAGCAATAAAAAAAAAAAAAAAACTGACATTGTATTCTCACATTATTGTCACAATGGATTACATTTAATCCTGGGTCAAAAGGCACAAACTGGCAAGAACCACATTTTACATGCCCCCCATAAAAAGGGCTCTTTAAGGAACGTTTCATATTTAACATAACGAGGCAAATTCAACAGGCCAAAAGAAAAAGGGAAAAACCAAAAAAACATGATGACATTATTGTTACAATAGGCCCTAACCAAAAAATTGAGCCACAAAGAAACTACCACAAATGTACGTAAATTGATTGTGTAATCATCACATTAGCAGCTATGATTTCCACATGCGTACGCTTTTGTGCTAACACAAAAAACTACTTTCAATACACATACCAAGCCGGTTTTCAATCCACCACTAATTGCTGTTCAGACCACCCGCGATTAATCGCAGCAACATCGAGGAGTGCCGGGATGGAGGTGAAGGCCATCGCCAATGTGGTCGAGTAATCCAGACCCTAAGCTGTGCGAGCATTTTGAAGGGAAAGAGGATCATCCAGTGACGTATGAGTCGGTCCGTACACATTTTACGCTCGCATCTGCTAATGTATGTACGCCCCAAAAACGCCTCGCCACGCCTGCGTTTTTCCATCTCCACCCCCGTCAACACCCAAAAACGCCCTGTTCTGTCAATCACATTTGACAGGTCACTTCCTGTACGCTATTTGACGAACGAGACCAAAAAAACTCGCAATCTGCCGTACACACATGCGCAGTGTTACACCGACGCATGCGCGGTTAGTCAACATCGGAACGCAACGAGCGTACTGCTGTTTGCGAGTGGCTCTGAATGAGGGCCTAAGTTCCATAAATGTGTCCTAAGGCCACTCATGCACTTAGCATGATGCCCCAATCATAGGCTCAATGGACCTCATTCAGAGTCGGTCGTAATCGGCTGCTCGGTCGTACGCATCCGATGTTTCCTAACCACGCATGCTCACGGTTAGTTGTGCACATGTGCGTACGAGGCTTTGCGATCCAAAATGCTATCGATTGTTCGGCTTACGAGCAGGAAGTGGCTTCCGAGAGTTGATTGACATGAAAGGCCGTTTGTGGGTGTTGACGTGGGTGGTGGTCTGAAAACGCAGGCGTGCCTCAGCGTTTTGAGGGCGTTTTAGGGGCGTACATAATTTACCTGCTACGACCGACATAGAAGGCCGGAAGTAGTAAAACGACACTCAGCGAGCAGGTTCGAGGCCTGGCTGATCGTACAGCTTGAGGTTGGGTACGTGCTCTCGCAAGCCCCAGAGTACAATCGATACTATCGAATGTTATTGATGTTAGGATTGATGTTTCTATTTTGAGCCACACAATGCAAGCAGCTAATATTCATTTGTTGAAGCTAATAACACTGCTAATTGGCTTGTAATTGATTCAGCTGCTTTAGCATTAGCGAATAATAAGAATAAATACATTTCATGGGGATGGCTTATTCTATGCATTTTTTTGTTCATTTTAACATGTATTTAACAACAACACAACATTATTATTCCAAAATCCGGGTTTAAAATCTTTTTAATTTACAAACGCACTACCAGTAAAACATCAGCATGAACTAAATGACATTTGAACAATACAACACAAGCGGCCGCATCCATCAGAAGAAAATTAACATACAGAGACTGACAATGACTGGCAATGACTGACTCGATCGCTAGCTGCTATAATTCGCTAGCTAGAGGAGGTGCATTGCTTACGTATGGGCGTCACTTTGGTTGCGACCGACCGGCCATGCGATTGCTTCCTTTCTCAGTTTCACGGTCATTAGACGTACGACCGAGTGGCTGCTTACGACTGACTCTGAATGAGGTCCAATATCCTAGAATTGATGATATGCAGTGGAATGAAAGAAGATAAATTATCCATTGCGTCAGGTCAAGAATTATAATGAGCCGAGAAACCAACTGAGTTTTCTGGAATATATTTTATACTGAGCCTAGATTTAGGCTGATCTCACTTCTTTACTCAATACTTAGAAGTCAAAGAAACTTTGCTCATAGTCCAACCAGTGGTGAGGTTATGCCAGAGCACACTTAATATGGGACCAAAAATCAAGGATTAGTAATGCATTACTTTAGGATTCACTTCCAGCAGATGAAACTGATAAATAACTAAACCAGATTTTTATAAGTGAACCATCAATTGTCTCATAGGACACAGGATGGGGATTTTTAGTGTAAGTCAACTGCAGCCTGCAAGAAAATCATTGTCTATAACATTTCATAAAGCTCTTAAATTAAGCAGCCCTTACCCCTTTATTACCTACGGAACTGATTTGACGTTAGAGCTGTAAAGGACCATTGGTCTTTAGATGTGACTAGAATGGGTGATCTGGCGCTGATAATAAAGGCTGGGTTGTCTGCCTGATAAGACACAGGAAGAATGTGGTGCTACATAGTTGTAGTAAAAAAAAACAATATACAGTCAGGTGCATAAATATTGGGACATTGGCAGAATTTTCATATTTTGGCCTCTATTCACCACCACAATGGCTTTGAAATGAAACAAACAAGATGTGCTTTAACTGCAGACTTTCAGATTTAATTTGAGGGTAATTACATCCAAATCAGGTGAATGGTGTAGGAATTACAACGGTTTCTATATGTGCCTCCCACTTTTTAAGGGGCCAAAAGTAATGGGACAAACTAAACAATCCTAAATCTAACTTTCACTTTTTAATACTTTGTTGCAAATCCTTTGCAGCAATTACAGCCTGAAGTTTTGAACGCATAGACATCACCAGACGCTGGGTTTCATCCCTGGTGATGCTCTGCCAGGCCTCTACTGCAAATGTCTTCAGTTCCTGCTTGTTCTTGGGGCATTTTCCCTTCAGTTTTGTCTTCATCAAGTGAAATGCATGCTCAATCGGATTCAGGTCAGGGGATTGACTTGGCCATTGCATAACATTCCACTTTTTAGCCTTAAAAAACTCTTTGGTTGCTTTTGTAGTATGCTTCGGGTCATTGCCCATCTGCACTGTGAAGCGCCGTCCAATGAGTTCTGAAGCATTTGACTGAATATGAGCATATAATATTGCCCGAAACACTTCAGAATTAATTCTGCTGCTTTTGTCAGCAGTCACATCATCAATAAATACAAGGGAACCAGTTCCATTGGCAGCCATACATGCCCACACCATGACACTACCACCATCATGCTTCACTGATGAGGTGCTATGTTTTGGATCATGAGCTGTTCCTTTCCTTCTCCATACTCTTCTCTTCCCATCACTCTGGTACAAGTTGATCTTTGTCTCATCTGTCCATAGGATGTTGTTCCAGAACTGTAATGGCTTTTTTAGATTTTGCTTGGCAAACTCTAATCTAGTCTTCCTGTTTTTGAGGCTCACCAATGGTTTACATCTTGTGGTGAACCCTCTATATTCACTCTTGTGAAGTCTTCTTTTGATTGTTAACTTTGACACATATACACCTACCTCCTGGAGAGTGTTCTTGATTTGGCCAACTGTTGTGAAGGGGTTTTTTTTCACCAGGGAAATAATTCTTCTGTCATCCACCACAGTTGTTTTCCGTGGTCTTCCGGGTCTTTTGGTGTTGCTGAGCTCTCCGGTGCATTCTTTCTTTTTAAGAATGTTCCAAACAGTTGATTTGGCCACACCTAATGTTTTTGCTATCTCTCTGATGGGTTTGTTTTTAAGTTTCAGCCTAATGATGGCTTGCTTCACTGATAGTGACAGCTCTTTGGATCTCATATTGAGAGTCAACAGCAACTGATTCCAAATGCAAATGTCACACCTAGAATCAACTCCAGACCCTTTACCTGCTTAATTGATAATGAAATAACGAGGGAATAGCCCACACCTGTCCATGAAATAGCTTTTGAGTTGATAGTCCCATTAATTTTGGCCCCTTAAAAAGTGGGAGGCACATATAGAAACCGTTGTAATTCCTACACCGTTCACATGATTTGGATGTAATTACCCTCAAATTAAATCTGAAGGTCTGCAGTTAAAGCACATCTTGTTTGTTTCATTTCAAAGCCATTGTGGTGGTGAATAGAGGCCAAAATATGAAAATTCTGTCAATGTCCCAATATTTATGCACCTGATATACTGGGTTAAATTTTTAAGAGCTGTGGTCAACCAGGTTAATGTATGAGTATGGAGCTCCCTATTTACAGAGACAACCAATCACCAACTTTTACAATAATATAATATAGTAACGAAGCATCATACATCTGCAAAAACACAAAGTGGTTAATAATAGGAGATTTCCTTATCATTTATAAATAGTCCCTGTTTTGTAAAACAATGTTGGTGGCTACTGTAGAGATTCAGCGGAAGTGAGGAGCACCTCTCAGCAGGGAGACGGGGCATACATGGAACAGAAGGGCCAACTATCTCATAGTGGAGAGGCTGGTTCCTCCAGGGGCCCACACCATGAGAACTAGGGAGCCATTAAGACGTTTTTTTGCCCTGTTCAATTCCAAAGGACACGATAACGGGACCCGGCGAAAACGCAAACAGACGAAAAGTGCTGTCACATTGGGGAAATCCGCCTGACACCCCCCAAAAGATGCACTGACATTGGGGATCAATGTAGTTGCCCCTGAATAGCCCTACTGAAGGTATTTGGGGTACTTAAATGCTCTCAATAGCTGCTAATTACCGTCTTTGCACAAGTGGTGAAGAATAGCTTTCAGCAGTTTTTTAAGGTGAAAATAAGTAGTCCCAGCAAATTTGGGGGTATTTAAATATAAAGGTAGCTAAGTATGGGTAATAAGCACTGGCGGGTGTTAGTAATATGACTCCTCAGCTTTGCACACAGCAATCAGATGGAGATTCTCAGCTGCGTCTCTCCATTAGAAACACCAGGAAGAAAGACTTGCAGAGACGGCGTGTATCTGCAGTTGAGCATGTCAGAGGTCGGACCTCTTGCTAAACTTGGGCAGCTTTTAGAGAACGCCGGCTCAGTTACCTGTCTGCAGCATGGATGGACGCAGAACCAGAGTGTTCAATATCCAACAGTATACAGGCATGTTTTAATCAATAAAATAACATACAGATGTGTCCTTTTCTACCATCTTTGCCGCTTTGATGGCAACCATGCGAATGTAGGGCCGCAGTCAGGGGGGGACTGCGGGTACTGGAGTCCTGGTCCCGGACCTTGGCTGAAGGAGGGGGGGCCCGCCGGGGCCTGCCTGCTATCGCCACTGCACAGCCTGCAGCCCCTGAACAGAAGAGAAAGGGCCCAGCCACCAGCACCGCTGTTACCGGCCGCCGATCTGGTCCCCATAAATGGAGGAGGCAGTGGGCCCGCTCGGGCTGCTCCTCCACCAAACTACATTATAGACAACCGCCTGCCCTCTATGGTCAATAAAGTTTTCTGGTATGAAGTCAGCCCGCATGATGTCATTACGTCGCGCCGCTGGAGGGAGAGCCTGTGGTAGGAGGAGCCGCAGATCGAGAGGAGCTGGAGCAGCCAGCGTCTGCAGTGCTGGGGAAGAGGCAGAGAAGAAGGAAATAAGGTAAGTGAAATCGTAAGCTGTGCACAGCGGGCAGAGACTGGGTGGAAGGCAGAGACTGGATCTAATAACGGGGGTGGGCGGGCGGTACACGGGGGGGAGGCGGAGTGGAAAAAAAAAAAGCTGGTCAGAGACTAGGTCTAATAACCTGGTGGGGGGCCTGCCTATTTTGTCAGTCCCAGGCCCCACCATTACTGATGGCAGCCCTGTGCGCATGCATCATGCCATGCAACTTGCCATGCATGCGTGCGCCACGGTACACCAGGCCGCAGCAGTGTTTGCACCATGCAATACTATGGATAGCAGGTGCGAACGCAGCATGTGTATCCGGTCGCAGACGTGTGACTTATACCATAAGCAGCAGCGGCAATGATACAAGAGGACACATCTGTACTGTGGGCCTGATTCAGACCTGCTCGCGAGTGCGCAGCGCTCGTAAGCGGGTCGATGGTCCCCCACTGCGCATGCGCACGCCACAGATGGTCCGGAATGCGCGAGACCCGGCCAGGAATGGGCGCTCCATCGCTACGTGTCTCGCACCAAAACATGGCGGCTGTCGATTATGATTGACAGCTCAACCCATTTTGGAGGAGGGCAGGGGGGGGTGGCTGGCCAGACTGAGGTGGTCCCGAAGGAACGCCTGCCATTTGGGGGTGGCCTCAGTAGTGAGCTTCCAGCTCTGTTAGAGTCGGAAGCTCACTAGGGTTTGCGATGGACGAGACCCTACCACAAGGGTCTCGTCGCAAGCCCGATGGTTGCGACCATCGCGACAATCACCTGGCCGCTCGCAAAAGCTGTGGGTGGATACCCACAGCTTAGCAAGCGGCCAGGAGGCCGGCTCACAAAAAAAAATGCCACCCTGATTCAGAGCGAGCGCTCTGAAAGAGTGTCCGGCTCTGAATCAGGCCCAGTATTCATATGTAGCTTTCTCTTTTTTGCTTGTAAATGTATTTACAGTATTTTCCTTAAACACAAAGCAATCGTGCAGCATACAGTTGTATAGGATATATAACATCACAACATGTAAAATATAGGTAAATAAAAAGTAAGTTGAGCATAATAACAATGACTGAAACCAATAATCCAATAAGTGACCAGGCTGAACAAGAGAGTTGAGAAGACAATTCCCCAATGTACCCTTACAGGTCAGGACAAATCGGTAATGTGTGGCATTTAATAATGCATCCAGTTGGAAGACACCTGTATGATAAATTAGATAGATAGATAGATAGATAGATAGATAGATAGATAGATAGATAGATAGATAGATAGATAGATAGGTAGATAGATAGACAAATCTGTTCTACTGTACTGTAATGTGTAGAGCATTTTCAGCACTCCAGAAAATGCTTCCATATGTTATACTGCTGGTCTATGTGAAAACTATCCATTTATAAATAGATTAAATTTTCCCTTCGAATGAGTTACTGTCAGAGAATACAAATATTTATGTAAAAGTATATCAGGGAAGTAACAGCTGCATTTATTCTCATGGCTGCCTAAAACCTATGGTCATAACTTATCCCATCAAACATCAGTTAGGTAATCTCTGTATGCCACATCCCATGTTGTTCTTTGTGGCAGTGAGGTTTTGTGAATATTTATATAGCAGACTGTAACCTTCTACTGTAGTATCAGCATTGGCCACCTCCGCAGTGTGTGCCTTCCTGTATGCACTCCCCAAACTCTGTTCCTGAGGAGTTCAATACGTGACTGCATTATCATGATACAATTTACATCATACAGTATGTCAAACGGGTTTTTTTTTTTTAACAGGGAGACTATAAGCATCAGCGAACCTTTAATGCCCTGCATGCTGGTACTTGTGGTTCCGGCATGTGGAGGAGGCTTGCTGGGACCTGTAGTCCTAATGTAAAAGACAATATTATTATAAATCTATTTTTTACCACTATCAAACCCACCCCCATAGCCCAAGGGTGCGGGGGATAGCCCTGGGCTTCAGCCCTGGCCTGAGGTCCCCATCCAGTCTGTCCCCTGGCTGCAGAGCCGGCCCTAGGCATAGGCAAACTAAGCAAATGCCTAGGGCATTTGGATTGCCTAGGGGCATCCAAGCCCGCCTAGGGCCGGCGGAGGTTTGGGGCAGGCACAGCTGGGGCACCTGCTGCTGGGTGAGCAGAGACTGGCAGCTGTTATTGCCATTTTGCAGCGTCCACAAATGGTGCTCAGCTAACGAGCCAGGGTGGTGGGTGTTTTGGTGGGAGAGGGGTGATAGGTGCCGTGATCTGTGCTGTGCTGGGAGATGGGTGATGGGTGCTGTGCTGGGTGATGTGCTGTGATCTGTTCTGGGAGAGGGGTGCCTTGAGCACAGCAATATAAGACCATGCCCCTTTCATGAGGCCACATCCCATTTCAGGATCCCACCGGGGGGCACCACCCAAACTCTTGCCTAGGGCACTAATTTGGCTAGGGCCAGCTCTGCCTTGTTGTGTGGCATTACACTACCTCCCTCCCCCACTAGTGGAGCCCGGTGCTGGTTCTAAAAATACAGGGGACCCCTACACATTTTTTTCCTTGTATTTTTTTTTAACTAGGGACAGCTCAAATAGTCCAGGGCTGGTCATGCTTTTGGGGAGGGACCTCACATAATTTTACAAAAAAACTTTTAATCATTTAATGGCTTTATAACACTCAGAAGCATGCACAGATCACACTGATCTGTGTATGGTTCTGCTAAACACGCTGCTTAGGAGGTAGTCTATTTTAAAGTTCTATTTTGGACCGAGTTTGCTTAATTTACACCTGTGTTTGCAAACACAATTCTTCCTAAAACCCTGTATTGTATTCCTGTCTATGGACAGTACTTGTGGCTAATGGTGTATTTCACCACTGTCTTGCTGAGAGAATCATGATTTTACATCCGTGTTTGCCTTTAGTAAAACTCCATGTTTGAAAATCAGGGGAAACTCTCACGTGAATGCAATCTCGGCCAGAAACGATTGTTAGTAAATTTTACCCCATCCAGTGGTCGAAGTGGGAATTTTGAAGTGGGGATATGGAAAATCTAAGGTTGTACTTATGCGCGTGCCATAGAAGGGGGTCTGGTCACTCACAAGGGGGCATGTCCTTAAGACACACCCATTTTTCTTTAGTGTAGTGTACCACACCGTAGTACCCCTAATACACAATAGTAGTGCCCCTTATACAATGCTCACAGTAGTAGTGCCCCTTATACAATGCCCACAGTAGTATTGTCCCCTCTACAATGCCCACAGTAGTAGTGCTCCTTATGCAATGCCCACAGTAGTAGTGTCCCATGCACTGCCAAAAGTAGTAGTGCCCCTAAGCAATGCCCAGAGTATTAGTGCACCTTATACAATGTCCACAGTAGTAGTGCCCCCTATACAATGTGCATAGTAGTAGTGCCCCTTAGGCAATGCCCACAGTAGTAGTGCCCCTTATAGAATGCCCACAGACTGCATTGTATAAGGGGCACTACTACTGTGGGCACTTTCACATTAGCACATGCACGCAGTGCAGTAACTTTGTAATGGGGTATCAGGCTGGGATATACCATGTTGGGTGCACTGGAATCAGGCTGGAATATACCACTCTTGGTGCACTGGGCACTGTGCCCGACTAGTCCCTGTATAGTTGCTCTGTTATATAGATCTGACACTGTAACTATAGTAACTGTATGTAATGGCAGGAGCAGCTTCCATAAAATGGACAGTTGAATTTTCACCCGCTATACTGGTTTATTAAAAATGACATCTGCCAAAACAGGAGTTCAAACCTACCAATTTCTCTCCGGCTATCAGGACATGCCATGGATAAAATAGTGGAAGGGAGGGGATGTATTTTTATGCAGTCCAGTGCCAACAGCAGATGCAGAGGGCACTTGTCCAGAAGGAATTAGTCACAGGTGAAGAGGTGGGCAAGGTATGGAGGCAGATGGGGAGGCGGGTGCGTAGAGCAGGTGGGCAAGGACAGGTGGGTGAAGAGACGGGCAAGGACGTATGCTAGTAGCTGTGAGAGGACTGAAAGTGGGCAAGGACTAGATAGAGGGGAGGAGATGAGTGGGTAGACAGGAGTAGACTGGAGGTAGGTGAAAAGGCAGGCAGGTAGGCAAGAGAGGACTAAAGGCAAGTGAGGAGTCGAGAGGGTAGGTGGGAGAGGACTGGATGGGGACATGGAGACAGGCACGGGGGCATGCTGGTAGGTGGGAGAGGACTGGAGGTGGGTGAGGATTGGAGGCAGGCAAGGAGATGGTGGGTGGATAGACGGGAGTGGACTGGAGGCAGGTAAGGAGGCGGGTGGGTAGGCAGGAGAGGACTAGAGGCAGGAATTAGGCAGTGTGAAGGTGGGTGTGAATGGATTGGATGGGGACAGGGAGACGGGCGAGGAGGCTTGCTAGTAGGCAGTAGATGACAGGAGGTGGGTGAGGATTGGAGGCAGGCAAGGAGGCGGTGGGTATGCGGGGAGTTCAGTTTGTAAAGTGAAAAGTAAACAAAAAAAAATTAATACTTCCAGATGCTACCTGTCTGGTATTATTAACACTTTGGACAGTCTGGAAATCAGATTCTCTGAGTGTTAATAATAATAATCATAATAAATTAATAATTATAATAAATAGGTGGCAACCTGATTTCCCTCTTATTCTTACTCTCCCCCCTCTTTTCTCTTCCTCAGCTCCCCTCTTTAACACAGCTCTGACACACTAATGAGAGATTTCAGAGTAACGCCGGTGATACACCCCCACTTTGCAAGCCCCTCACTTTGCAAGCCCCTCACTTTGCGGTCATACTTCCGAGCGCCCCCTCCCCCACTCACGGACGTACCCGACACCCCCCACTCGCGGCCATACTCCCAAAATCCCCACCTCCGTTTGCGCGAGTACTCCTGACACCTCTCGGCCCCCCGGAGGCCCCTCCGCAGGGACACATGATACATTACACACCAGCCATGGCAACCTCCGCTGTTAGGATCCAGGTAGCTGTGGCACGAGCAGTGGCGGATATCAGTGAGCTCTGGCTGCGAGAAGCAGTGCACCTGGAGCCGGCAGTCTGTCAGTGATTGATCTGTGACTCAGATCTGTGACTACATGCACTGTAGTAAGCGGGCATGATAAGGATGTTGGGGAGATGGGGTACAAATTTTGTGCTTATTATAGAACAAAAAGCACTTACTCATTCCCTCACATTTCGGCTGGCTTTAGGGGCTGGGGCTGTCCTAGTACACACTGACACTGACAGCCTGTGAGCAGTGTCAGTGTAGCGGGCGGAGGCATGCACATTGCTTTCCAACTCAGCACTGAAGCCACACCTCTGTCCTCTGCTTAAAGTTAAAAAAAAATTGTTTAGTGCTCAAAGTGCCAGTATGCCATACCGTTGTATACCGGCACACTGGCATACTTTGAGCACTGCTCCTATCAGTAAGTTTAACAAGCACTTCAGAATGTTTAATGCACTTGGACATTTGAAAAACATTTTTTTCAGGTTGTTTCCCATTCCTCATCATGTAGTGTCTCTCATTTGGAGCGGACTACTAACCAGTGTTCCTCAGAGGGAGCTAGTAGTGATTTATTATTTTTGTCTGTCTGAAGCTCTCTTTTTAAGACTTTATTTACAAAATACTGTAGATCAAATGCAAACATATGCAGAGAGGGGCATAACTAGGTATTTGAAGGCTCCATTGCAAAAGTCTGTAAGGGTCCAAGGTACCACCCAATGGTGAAAAAGTTATATAACACATGTAACTTTGACAAGGAAGATGGGCCTCCATCAGCTCTGGGCCCCATAGCAGATGCACCTCTTCAGATCACACTAGCAGTCCAAATTTGGTTTTGCAATGCGCAGTTGATGTTTTGCAAATGACCATAAGGGGCCTATTCATCATCACTAATGGACAGTTTAATAACTGGTCCATTCATTATTAGAAGCCAGATGGGGCCTCCAAATATTCAGTTTGAAAGTGGGAGTCTGCGCCATCATGCGCACAAGAACATCGATGTAAGGATCCGCCACTAGTAATTAGCAGCGGAAACTGCAGAGTAAAGAAAGACAGGGACTTCTGCTTTTCGGAGCAGCTGTCCTTGCACAGGATCTTGAATTGCTCCGGTAATATGGTAACCAATGTCGCAACTCTCTATGAAACAGATGCCGAAGTACCAGCCTATACTGATGAATATGTCACTTTGTGTGTGTCTTAGGTGAACAGCAAAAATTATTTTAACATTTAATATTTTACTCCCCTCTGTCCATGGTACTGATAACAAGCATTTACGCATTTGGAAAGTCACTATTATTGCCTTCACTCTGCAGTGGCCAGTTACTTACTCGGTGCCATAGGTTTTATGCACAATTTACAAAGGATTTGAACTAAATAAATACATGGATTAGATCTGATCATTCATCTTGCCTAATCTAGACACCCATACAACATGAGCAGCAAAATCCACATCTAGAGTTTGGTGACTGCCAATATACTTGATTTATGGTTTATGGCAGTGGTTCCCAAACTGTGCGCCGCGGCACCCTGGGGTGCCTCGGGACACATGCAGGGGTGCCTCAGGTTGGTGGTCCAGCACCAAATCAAATTCTTTATGGTCAATGTAATGTAAATATGTGAACAAACAGAAGCACAAACCTGTCCACCACTATATAACCAAACCTAAGTATGACAGGTAAGCACAATTTACCTCACTTTACTACTTCACTACATTATTTTCTGAATTTCTCAATAACAAACTGTTTGCTTAGGCGTGCCATGAAAACAATGCTGATGCGCTAGGGCACCGTGATTCAAAAAATTTTGGGAACCACTGGTTTATGGGGTCTGTGTATTCCTCTGTGGCAAGTTTTGGATAAATTTGTGTTCTCTGCAGGTGAGTTTACATAGGGGCTTTATATAGGAGACATACGAAAAGCCATGGATGGCCTCTCTCTGCTTGTGTTAGGTCCTCTACAACAGAGGTTCTCAAACTCAGTCCTCAGGATCCCATACAGTTCAAGTTTTCCAGGTCACCCAGCAGGTGCACAGGTGCAATTATTACGCACTGACACATTTTAAAAGTTCCACAGGTGGAGCTAAATATTCACTTGCTTTTCTGTGAGGAGACCTGGAAAATATGCACTGTTTGGAGTCCTGAGGACCGAGGGCCTGATTCAGAGGCGCTCGCAAAAAGCGCCTGGTTTTTAAGTTGCGGCCTCTTGGCCGCTCGCATAGCTGTGGGTTACCACCCACTGCTTATGCGAGCGGCCATGATGATGGTCGCGATGGTCAAGGCCATCGCGACCATCGGGCTTGCGACGAGACCCTTGTGGTAGGGTCTCATGGCCGCAAGCCCCAGAGAGCTTTCGGCTCTAACAGAGCCGGTTGCTCTCTCACTAACATCACTGGTGATGTCAGTGAGGCCGCCCACAAACGGCAGGCGTTCGCTTGGGAACGCCTCCATTTGTGAAGCCACCCCCCCCGGCCACACCTACAAAAGGGTGCGAGCTGTCAATCAACATCGACAGCCGCCCCTTTTGTAGTGAGTCCCGGAGCGAGCGCTTTTTGCACTCGCTCCGGGGCTCGCACGTGCGCACTGGCCCACCATCGACCCGGTTGTGAGCGCACAGCGCTTGCGACCGGGTCTGGATCAGGCCCAAAGTTCTCTATCTTCACTTGAGTAGTGAGAAAGTAATATTTTCACAACTTTTACTTTAACACAAGGGATGTGTCACAGACATGCCGGTATGCAGTACTTATACAAGATGTCTAGTATTTCCACATTTAGGACTTTTTTCCCATTTATGGAGAAAATTGACCAGTGTTTCCCCTTTATGTTTTTTTTCCCTGATTACAGGGAAATTTGTACCTTCAGATCCCTTGAAGTGAGGTAAACTTCATTTTTCAGCTTTGTTTTTTGGCTTTCTTTACTTCGTTAGTAAGCTTTCATGTTATGTATGTACAGCTGCATTTGAAGTGCAATTTTGACAATAAATTTTAACCAGGAAAACCAGGTAGAGACCAAGCAAACTGGAAATTTAACAGTGGAAACACTAATGATGGGTTACAGTCTGACAGATCATTCAAGGGGCTTCAATGCCATCTTTTGGAAAACAAACATTAGCCCAATTATGCCTGTCGTAGTCATACACCTAAAAGGCATAGGACAACCATACAGATACATACAAAAAGAAGTAATGTCTTTGATGCAGTAATATGTTTAAATCCACAAAGGACACAATTTGCGTCACTTTTTTACCATCGCTGTCCCCAATATTTCCTCATATTTACAATGTAATATATTTTTTGTAGATTTTACATATATTATATATCTTCATGGAGTTAGGTGCTCAAGAACATATCTCAGCGCTTCACTGACCTCTGCTATTACTTAATAACCAGTATACGTTAGATGATGGGTATGTGATGATTTATTATAACAGTGTTCTTAATAATACAGAAAGATGTTGTGATGTCATCAAAGCTTTCAGATTATAATTGTTACCCTTTACTGTCTATTCTTATATCATGTATCCTATAATCAGAGTCAACTCTGGGACTGAACAAGTTGGTTCATTTGTGCAATTCGTTGCGAGCCACACTGAAAGGATTAATGTAGCTTTTTCTGGCTACTTATGTACCTCTATTATTTTCTCATGATACATGATAGAAACACTGGATATCAATAATAATAACAATTATGTGGATGGCAGCCTCCCTCTTTCACGCCTTGCTGAGGCTTAATGCTCCAGGCTGGGGTGAGAGCACTTCACACAGAGCTGTGTGGGCCTCCAGCTGGGAGTTTTTACTTATCTTATCTTGTCCCTTCAGCAGCTTAATGGCCTATGTAATGTGCATTAATCCTTCATTACTCTCATTACTCCAGAACTCCCACTAGAACAGCATTGCTGGATGTTAGAATGTAGCGTTTTGCTTATTTAGCCTCAATGCAAAATTGCAGACCCCTCAGTTTCCAGGTTCTCAGGCACAGCGAAATCTAACAGTGGATTAGAGTAAAGTAGGAAATCAGTTGGGATGTAAATTCTATGTAGAGCTCAATTTTAACGATGCAAAATAAAATGTAAAAAGAGAGACGTGTAAGGCATTTGCTACAGGATTCAGATATCCTCAATAGTGTGACGGTCCATGCATAATGCCACGGAAATTCTTTTTTTTTTTTTTGTGGCTCAAGATACAGAAATGGGTTTACATGAGATTACAGGAGTTTAAAGTGTAACTGATGTTGTCAAACACAACTGAATTTAAGTGTGCCAATAGATGCTCTTTGGTCGATCTAAGGCTTGTTACATTAATATTGAAAATTTGTAGGTTAGCTAACATATTTTAAATCTAAAACAAAATTAATTATGACATGTGAAATAAATGCAGTGCTTAGGGTAAATGTAATAGCCTGCGGACCGCAGGCAACGGTGAGTACCGTGGGAGACTGGCCGATGTTTTACAGTAGCATTCATTTAAACCGCAAAATCCACCTGGTTTTGGAGACAAAAAAATGAAGTGTAACTCTCACATTATAAGTCCACGTTCAAAGTACTTTAGAACCACCCCTTTCATTACATTAAACATCTCAGTTTTTCATCATAAAATGCTGCACTTTCTAGCCTAATTTATGCCATGATTTATTGCATTCATAAAATACAAATCAGCAAATGTATTAAATTTAAGTTTTCACAAAACACACATTATCCTGCTGAAAACAACTGCAATGGAAAAGAGGTGGTTGTGATAGGTAAGATAACTAAAACCGCTGTTATTTTGCCTGTCATAATGTAAAGAAAAATAAAAGCCCCTTCCTTGGACCTTTCGGTGGGAGCCTGGACATATGACTGCGCTCCTACACTTAGTAATGTTCCGGCCAACCCAAAGTACTGTAGCATTGGCGTCTTCCTGGTAGCTCAGTATGGTGGGCTTAAATATAAAAACTGTGCACCCCCTAAACTAATAAAATAGTATTCTGTGTCTCCCTATTAATAAAGAAGGTAATCTGGTGCCCCCATCCTGCCAACAATTCATATCTATTGCCCCGGTATAAATAATAAAAATATTGATCCCTTATAATCATTTAAAAATAGTTCCCCCATATATTCTGTACTGTAGTGTATTGGGTGTTCTGTTTATAGGGGATAATGAGAAGCTGTTGTTGTTGTTTTAAAGTGGTTTGTACAATGAAACCAAATTTTATTAAAAAGAGATTGCAAAATAGTGAAGTATGCATGTTATGTACTCCATATTTTAAGTGTGTTACATTGTATTGAAGACCCTTGTAAAGTATAGTGAGGTTGAGGACCGATATACCTATAATGGCTTGTATCAGGCCCCTAACATCCAACTATAATTGTGACATCCAGGGAGACTAACACCATTAGCCCTACTATGCAAAATGACTCCAATAAAGATTTTGGGGAGAAGCAGTAAATCCTGGAGGGTATCAAGTTCCATCTAATGTAGAGCTTGTAAGCATTTTCTGTAATATGCACAAACATTTCTAAAGATTGGTTCTCACTTTAGGCCAGTTATTGGGATATACAATACTGTGGAAAAGTTTTAAACAGCTGTGGAAAAAATGCTGTAAAGAATGCTTTCAAAAATAGAAGTGTTAATAGTTTAGTTTTTATCAATTAATAAAATGCAAAGTAAGTGAACAGAAGATAAATCTAAATCTAATCAATATTTGGCGTGACCACCCTTTGCCTTCAAAACAGCATCAATTATTTTAGGTACACAATGCACAAAGTCAAGGATTTTGTAGGATTATAGTCAGGTGTATGATTAACCAATCATACCAAACAGGTGATAATGATCATTATTTTCATATGTAGGTTGAAACTAGGGGTGTGCACCAGTCACTTTGCGTGTTTTGTGTTTTGGTTTTGGATCTGGATCTTTCTTCATGTTTTGGATCTGGATTGGTTTTGCCAAAACCACCCTTTCGTGTTTTGGGTTCTGGGTTTTGGATATGTATTTTTTTGGAAAAAAGCATAAAAACAGCTAAAATCTCAGAAATATGGGTTTTTTCTGTTCCTATGCTATTAACCTCAATAACATTAATTTCCAGTCTATTCTGAACACCTCACAATATTGTTTTAGGCCAAAAGGTTGCACCGAGGTAGCTGGATGACTATGCTTAGCAACACAAGTGGGCGGCACAAACACATGGCCCATCTAGGAGTGATACTGCAGTGGCAGACAGGATGGCAGTTAGAAAAACTAGGCCCCAAACAGTACATAATGCAAAGAAAAAAAAGAGGTGCAAGATGGAATTGTCTTTGGGGCCTCCCACCCACCCTTATGTTGTATAAACAGGACATGAACACTTTAACAAACCAATCATTTCAGTGCCAGGGTCTGCCACACGACTGTGGCTGAAATGATTGTTTCGTTTGGGACCCCACAAAACAAGCTGGCAATTAATCTGTCCCTGCACAAACTGGCTCTACGGAGGCAAGATATCATCCTCATCCTCCTCATCGACCGATTCCTCACCCTCTTCAGTGTTGTGTACATTCTCATCCTCACAGAGTATTAAATCGTCCCCGCTGGAATCCACCACCACAGGTCCCTTTGTACTTTCTGGAGGCTGGTCTCCCTGGAAGAACTGATAATTCATTTTGATGAACATCATCTTCTCCACATTTTGTGGAAGCAACCTCCTACACGTTTTGCTGACAAGGGCCCTCATTCAGACCCACTCGCAAGCGGGCGCACGTACGTTAGGCGTACGTACAAAAATATTTAAATTCAATGGCTCGCTCGTATTTTCGTTCGCATCTAAAATTCCTCCCTAAACTCCGGCGACCCCTCCTCTAACTAACGAGCGTGCGAAATAGCGAGCGTACATCCCCGAAATGGCATGAAGGGAACGCACGCATAAGTGAAACCGGAAGTGGCCTTGTCAGATGTCGATTACCTGCTCCTTTATTCTGCCTACCTCCCTCAATCGTATCATGCCAATCAATGTATCAATTAGCTTAATTGTTTTGTTTTTTTCAACACAATGCAAGAAACTTTACTCTTGTCCGTGTTTGTGTTTACCCGCAGAATACGTACGGATGGAACATTCGCTTTTATTGTTCAAAAAACATGTGAACCACAATTAAACAATTGTTCTATTGCTGTGGATCCCCGCATATTTTCCGGGGTTCATTTCTTTATTTAAATTTGCAAACGCATGTCACTGCATCAAGCCTATCATAACTCTCCAGAGATTTGTGGCCCTGTTGAACACATGACTCATACACTAACCAATAAAATTGCTCCTGTTAATTTCCAAAATACATTAGCCAATCAGAAATTTTGGCCACACTTTATCAAAAATGTTTTGTATGAAAAACTCCATTGCCATCATGAGAGCCTCCGCATTCACCAGGCGCGAGCTGCTGGTGCTTACGGAGGTGATGGATAGGCGGATCACCAGCCAGCCTCCACCCATCACCAACCGGCAGAAGCGCTCCGCGTATGCGGAGGCACGGTCCCGCCTGCGGTCGATGGGTTCATGCCGCAACATCGGGCAGCTTGAGCGCAGGTGGTCAGACCTGCAACGGCGAACGCCCCGCTTGCTGGCATGCTTTCGCATGCAGATCGTTGAAAGTAAGTGTTATGTATTGTGGTTTTCATGTTTGTGTTTGTGGGGCAAACTGCGTGTGCATGTTTTCCTGTCTGTCCTATTAATTATTTGTCCTCATATCTGCGTGTGCATGTTTTCCTGTCTGTCCTATTAATTATTTGTCCTCATATCTGCGTGTGCATGTTTTCCTGTCTGTCCTATTAATTATTTGTCCTCATATCTGCGTGTGCATGTTTTCCTGTCTGTCCTATTAATTATTTGTCCTCATATCTGCGTGTGCATGTTTTCCTGTCTGTCCTATTAATTATTTGTCCTCATATCTGCGTGTGCATGTTTTCCTGTCTGTCCTATTAATTATTTGTCCTCATATCTGCGTGTGCATGTTTTCCTGTCTGTCCTATTAATTATTTGTCCTCATATCTGCGTGTGCATGTTTTCCTGTCAGTCCTATTAATTATTTGTCCTCATATCTGCGTGTGCATGTTTTCCTGTCTGTCCTATTAATTATTTGTCCTCATATCAGCGTGTGCATGTTTTCCCTCTATTTCTGTTTTTTTCATTCTACTCCTTTTTGCATGTTTTTTGTTGCTGGTTTTTTTTTTTTAATTTGGGCCCCGGATTTGCCCAGAAACTAACCTCAATTTGTTTGACATATTTTAGGAGGACAGCCAAGACTACGCCGTCACCGTCCGGCCAGACGGCGTTCCCGGCCACTATCCCCAACCCCCAGCCAACACTCCACCCCAAATATTTCCCCTATACCCCACTCCTCCCCAGCCTTCCCAGACCCTCTCCCGGAACTCTCGGGCCTCCTTCCCCTCCGTCCCACTTCCCCCTCTCCTCCACCCACCCCTCTTCCAATTACCCCCTCCCCGGAGTCCATCATTACCCCTCCCCGTTCTTTGGGGAATGAAGGCTCCTCCGAGGAGGAACATGGAGGGACTTCCGGAGCTCCCGTTTTGGCTCCCGGTATGTTTTTATTTCTCATTTTTTTTAACCACAAACTGTTTGTATGTAATCATGTGTCGTGCCTTTATTCGTGCTTGTTTGGTTTACTTTTGGTGATTTAGCAGTTTGCCTTTACCTCTTCCTGCTGATTTCAACATACACATATCACACCTGTGTGAATTTGTACATAGGCCTTGTATTTTTGCCAGCACCCCCTTTTTGTTTTGTTTTTTTTTTTTTCGGTTTAGGAGTGATTTCGTTGTGTTTTTGTTTATTTAATGTGGATTCCCTATTGTTTTATTAATCCACACACTTTTCTCACCCACAGAGGAACAGAGGCGTCGTCAAGAGGTGGAGGATTGTGTTGGCCAGATGCGCCAACATGTAATTGGCCTTCTTGTGGCCCTTGACCGGCTGTCTGGCATCCTTCGCCAGTAGTTTTTTTTGTTTTTTTTCGTTTTGTAAATAAATTTTGTAGTTCTAATATACGTTCTGGCTCATTCTTTTTTTCTAAAACACAAATAGTTTTCCCTGATATAAGTAGACTGTTCCTGCACGGATTTCCATTTTTTAAAAGTTAGATTGTATTTTGTATTTGTATGTTAAACAGCCACAAGAAACACATAACAGTAACAATGTCATTTCCCTTTTTGGGTGTAGTGTCAATTAGATATTTCGCCATTTTACAGGTTCCTAGTTGGTGTGCAAGCTGCTTAGGCCAATCTTCAAAATCCAAAGGTTTGGACAGGCTTCCTTTTGGTGTGGGTTGGGAACCTGCAAACATATTTCAGTTTACATCAACTGGTGTCAGTACTGGATTACCCCTTAGTCAATTGTAAGGTGTGTTAACCTGGTTCCACTTGCTGTTAACGTCCAAAAAAAGGAAGACCATTTCACTCTCCAAACATTTATTCACAACATAAATGAGAAATCAAAGTGGTCAGTCCCAAAACAAAAAAACAGTGATAATCTCAAATACAACACATACAAATAAAATATTTAATTAAAAAAAACAATCAAGAACTGGTTGACGAAGGACCATGCCAACATGATTCCACAAACATGGCGTTGCGATATGGGTTCCAGAATATATGGACAAAATCACCAGATCCAGGTTTGGTAAGGGTAGCAGGAAGTAGTGAGCGTTGGAGTGGCAAAGATTATGTGAACAAACAGAAGATGGTGAAAAAATAAAAATAAATTAGATGTTCGCAAACAAACACAAACACATTAGGTATAAACACTGTAGTTTTGGTCAAACTTACCTAAAAAATCTGGCCACCACATCATCGCGTATGGCCCCCCCACATACTGACCTCCGACCAACCTCGGGGGGGCCATCCTCAGGTAAGGCATCCTCTGGCTGCATTGGGACACCACTCCTTATGGCGATGTTGTGAAATATCCCACACAGGACCACAATTTTCGACACCATATCCGGCAAATACATGAGCTCGCCACCAGAGCGGTGGAGGCATCTGAATCGGCCTTTTAAAAGGCCGATACAGCGCTCCACCACTTGCCTGGTGGCTGTAAGTGTGGAATTATACTCACTTTGTGGGCCTGGTGTGGGAGCCAAATAAGGAGTGAGCAGCCAGGACATGCAAGGGTATCCACTGTCTCCTGTGAAAAATAAGAGACAACATCAGGAACACTGTGTATCAAGCTTAACATTGTTATGTACTAAAGGTCTCCACTTACCCAGAAGCCACGCATCACCAGCTTGTAGGTTGGTTAATTTCTGCCATATCCCTGATTGCCGGATGACGAAGGAGTCATGTGCACTTCCTGGTAACTTAGCATTCAGGGACAGGATCTGGAGGGAGGCATCACATACCACCATTACATTCAGGGAGTGATAGTGTTTCCTGTTTCGAAATATTGCCTCCAGCCGTGCTGGAGGCTGAAGTGGTATGTGAGTACCATCCACAACCCCTATGATGTGTGGGAAGCCAGCTATTTGGTAAAAATTGGCCTTGGCCACACTAAGGGCACCCATATCCAAAGGCATTTGAATAAAATGATGGAGGTGCTTGAAAAGTGCCTCCATCACTGCCCTCAGGATCCGGGAAAAGGAGGATTGGGAGATGCCCGCCACTATTCCCACCGTTGTTTGAAACGATCCTGAGGCACAGAAATGTAACACCGCCATAAATTGCGTCAGTGGTGGTATTGCTGTTGGACTGTCAATTTGCCGCTCAAGATCACTTTCTATTAATGAGAGAGTGTCTATGATGATTTTGGGAGGTAGACGGTAGCGTCTTAAAACCTCATCATCGGGCATTCCAAAAAGGGTGACACGTGTTCGAAATATCTGGGGCCTTGCATGCCTACGATGCCTACGCCTGGGATGAGATTGAGGTTGGTCGGCTTCCGGGAGCATGGCCAGAACAATCCTCCCCAGATCAACCTGAAATTCCAAAATTTAAAAGTAAGGCTTTTGACCCACCCCCAAACTATATTAAAACAACTTAGCTTGATGATACCATCCATTGCTGCTTACATGCCGGGGTATTGTCATGATACGTCCAAACTGAAAATAAACAACAAAATTACTTGACACATTTCACTCTGTGCATTTTTGTGGATACATTTTGTGCTAGACCAAAGTTCAAATATGCCAAACACCCATTTAGCAAAACCGCAAAGCGACATTTAACACAGTACATCAAAACGGGTGGAAATGTTGGCTCAAAAAGCGAAAGCTAAACCATCAAAAAGTTAGAATGATTATTAAGCTGTTTAAAATGCGCTAATTAGTTCGCTAATACAAGTCACAAGAGTAACTACTAAAAATGTGCTAATTAGTTCGCTAATACAAGTCACAAGAGTAACTACTAAAAATGCGCTAATTAGTTCGCTAATACAAGTCACAAGAGTAACTACTAAAAATGTGCTAATTAGTTCGCTAATACAAGTCACAAGAGTAACTACTAAAAATGCGCTAATTAGTTCGCTAATACAAGATAAAAAATGGACTTACCAAGAGCAAATATCTAAGATGCAAAATCAAAAGGTCTTTGGGGTCGAAAATAAACAAAATCTAAAATAGAATAAATTAGGTATCCAAAAATTACAAAATATACGAAACACAATGAAACAACAATTGAACAAAAGTTAGACTTCACAAAACTTACCAAATCAACAAACGAGGTCCCAAAAATATAAACCAACAAAGATAACGGAAAAAAAAACGCAAATCTAACCAACAAACGATTCTCCAACCTCCAACTCCTTTCTACACAATCAATAAACTCCAGCCAAGATAACCTCCAACAATCCAAAAACGCCACCTCGACTTGAGACACACCAAGCCATAAATAGTGTTTCGTTTCCCGCACAAATTAAGGAGGGATCATAGGGCCGCACAATCAATGATGCGGCCGCAAAATAAGGACGCATGTATAAATACGTCACGAAAACATTCAAATTCTGGTGAATTTCTTGTTTGGACCGCAGACATGGCGACAGACCAGGGAAAAAATGCCCAAGAGTCAGGCGGTAAGTCTTTCATGCATTTTCTATCAACGATTAATTTGAAACATAAGATGAGGCAAGTTGTGATTTTGTGAATTCTGTAAATTTACACAAATAGGTGAGGAGGATGACATGGAAGAGGCTGCTGGGCCCAGTATTCCGGCCAAAGCGGCCAAAAAAAAAAGGCAGCCACATTTCACAAGAAAGGAGATGGAGGTTTTGATCCAGAAGTGTGTGGACATCCTGCCACAGGCAGACAGGAATATGAGTCTAAGCCAGAAGTGGAGAATGTGGGAAGAGGTAGCCGTTGCTGTCAATACGGTGGGTGATTATGTCCGTGTAGCCCGGGATGTCAAACGGCGGTAAGTAAACCCTTGCCCCCCCTAAAAACAAACCCCATTTTAAACCAAAGGATAATGGCTTCCATTTTTCCCCACAGATGGGGCGACTTCAAATATCGCCTAAAGCAAAAACTCGCGGACAGGGCTAGGCATGCAAGGGGGACAGGTGGGGGTCCCACCCCTGTGTCATTGGAGTTGACGGATTTAGAAGAGCTGGCACAGGGGTGTGTGCAGCCTGTGGAGATGTTTGGCGTGTCCAACATGGATACGGACATGCCAGACTTTGCGGCTCCTCATGTTGGCCCAGGTAAGTATTGTGATGTCACCAACTCTGAAATGCTATTGTGCCAATATGTAGATTCTAATGTGAGTCTTTTCTCATTTTTCCAACAGAGACACAGGCGGATGAGTCTGCTCCAGAGGGAAGCCTTGGCCGCAGAATTTCTGCTGGCTCTGCAGGGGAGGAACCAGTACATCCGGCTGAGGACCCTGCAGAAGCCAGTCCAGGGCGTGCCCCCTCGCAGGCAGTGGGCCTCCTCACAGAACTCAATTTCAAATCGGATTTCCATACGGAGATTCTGCAGAGGATGGACGCCAGTCTGCTACGTGTGGCTGAGGCCCTGGAGCAAAATGCTGCGGCCAACGTGACCATTGGTCAGGCCCTGGCGGAAAATACCAGGGCCAACATCCGCATCGCCGATGCCCTGGAGCAGCTCGTTCGCCAGCACATGGTGGAGCCGACCTCCCTTCCTGCCGGAACATCTGGATCCTCCACCTCTGGCACAACATCAGCCAATCCTCCAAATGTGCCTAGCCCTGTGCCTAGTCCAGAGGCCACAACATCTGCCTCTGGACAGGCCAGCCCGATGGCATCCCGGACCCGGTCTGGCGCCCACCCTCCCCCATCCAAACGGGCGAAAAAACGGTGACAGCAATGGCGACTTTTCCCACACTCCTTCTGTGCTTGGCTCATATTCCTTTCTGGTCAAAACTTCCCTCTCCTTTCTTGTGAAATGTTTTTAAGTTATTTTTGTACGTTTATGTTATCAGTTATTGTTTTTTTTTTTTTGATAAAAAGTATCTTTGGCAGAAAAACAAAAAAAAAATATTATGCCAATTGGTTTGTGTTTAAACAATAAATTTATGAAAAAAATCTGACATTGTATTGTGACATTATTGGACAAATGGGTTACATTTAATCCTGGCCCTAAAGGCAAAAAAGGACACCAAAAACCATTTCATTTGTATAAAAAAAAGGCCTCTTGAAGGAACGTTTAAAAAAACACATAACGATGCAAATTGCACATTAAAAAAAAAAAGGGGAGCTAATTAAAACATGATGACATTATTGTCACAATAGGCCATAAACAACAAATTGAGGCCAAAAAAAACCCCCAAAAATGTACGCCAATTGATTGTGTAATCCTGACATTAGCAGGTATGATTTCCACCTGCGTACGGTTTTGTGCTATCCCAATAAATTGCTTTCCAAACACATACCAAGCCGGTTTTCAATACAACACTAATTGCTTTTGTGACCACCCGCGATTAATCGCTGCAACATCGTGGAGTCCCGGGACGGAGGAGAAGGCCATCGCCAATGTGGTCGAGTAATCCAGACCCTAAACTGTGCGAGCATTTTGAAGGGAAAGAGGATGTTCCAGTGACGTATGTGACGGTCCGAACACATTTGACGTTCGCATCTGCTAATGTATGTACGCCCCAAAAACGCCTCGCCACGCCTGCGTTTTTCCATCTCCACCCCCGTCAACACCCAAAAACGCCCTGTTCTGTCAATCACATTTGACATGTCACTTCCTGTACGCTATTTTAGGAACGACAGATAAAAAGCTCGCAAACTGCCGTACGCACATGCGCAGTGTAACACCGACGCATGCGTGGTTAGTCAACATCGGAGCGCAACGAGCGTACTGCTGTTTGCGAGTGGCTCTGAATGAGGGCCAAGGTTCCCGGCTGCACTAAACACTCTTTCGGAGTACACACTAGAGGGGGGCAACTTAGGTAAAATAGAGCCAGTTTGTACAGGGGCCTCCAAATTGCCTCTTTTTCCTGCCAGTACAGGTACGGACTGTCTGACATGCCTACTTGGATGCTGTCACCGATGTAATCATCCACCATTCTGTCAATGGTGACAGTATCATATGCAGTGACAGTAGACATGTCTGAAATTGTTGGCAGGTCCTTCAGTCCGGACCAGATGTCCAAACTTGGTCCTGTCTGCCCTGCAGCACCGCCAGTGGGTTGCTTAGGATACCTGGCAGCCCCAGTTGTGGGAGAAAATGAAGAAGGAACTGTTGACGTGTCACGTTCCGCTTCAGCTGACAGTGTTTTCACCAGCAGCTCTTTGCACCTCTGCAGGCTTGTGTCGGCCGAAAAGAGAGACACCACATAGGCTTTAAACCTAGGATTGAGCACGGTGGCCAAAATGTAGTGGTCTGATTTCAACAGATTGACCACCCTCGAATCCTGGCAAAGCGAATGAAGGGATTCATCCACAAGTCCCACATACCGAGCGGAATCGCTCCGTCTTAGCTCCTCCTTCACTTTCTCTAGCTGCTTCTGCAAAAGCCTGATGAGGGGAATGACCTGACTCTGTGCTGGCAGTGTCTGAACTGACTTCATGTGTGGCAAGTTTGAAGGGCTGGAGAACCTTGCACAACACGGAAATCATTCTCCACTGCGCTTGAGTCAGGTGCATACCCCCTCCTTTGCCTATGTCATAGGTGGATGTATAGGCTTGACTGGCCTTTTGCTGCTCCTCCATCCTCTGAACCATATAGAGGGTTGAGTTCCACAGTGTCACAACCTCTTGCTTCAGGTAATGGCAGGGAAAGTTCAAGAGTGTTTGCTGGCGCTCCAGTCTTCGACATGCAGTCGCTGAATGGTGAAAGTGGGCAGAAATTTTTCGGGCCACCCAAACCGTCTCCTGCACGCCCCTGTCGTTTTTCAAAATATTCTGCACCACCAAGTTTATTGTGTGAGCAAAACATGGGACGTGCTGGAATTTGCCCAGATGTAATGCCCGCACAATATTGGTGGCGTTGTCAGATATCACAAATCCCCAGGAGAGTCTAAGTGGGGTAAGCCACTGGGCGATGATTTCCCTCAGTTTCTCTAAGAGGTTGTTGGCAGTGTGCCTCTTACTAAAACTGGTGATACACAGCGTAGCCTGCCTTGGAACGAGCTGGCATTTCTGAGATGCTGCTACTGGTGACGCTGCTGTTATTGCTTCATAAGGTGATACATCTACCCAGTGGGCTGTCACAGTCATATAGTCCTTAGTCTGCCCTGTTCCACTTGTCCACATGTCCGTGGTTAAGTGGACATTGAGCACAACTGCATTTTTTAGGACACTGAGGACACTTTTTCTGACGTCTCTGTATACCGTACACACGTTTAACACCAACATAGCTGTCAAGGCCCCAGTAATCCGCTTTGCTTCAGGATGACTGCTGTCGTGCTTCATCCTCCTCGTTAAGGACTGTTGGAGGGTCAGTTGCTTAGTAAAAGAAGTAGTGGTGTTCCTACTTCCTCTCTGGGATGATGAACGACTCCCAGCAGCAACAGCAGCAGTGGCAGCAGTTGTCGTAGCAATTCAGGATCCTCCCGAAGAATCCTGATAGGAGTGTCAGTCATGCCAGTGACATGGCCTGCAGGTCTACTTCCGATGCTGACTGAGGAGGAAATTGACGAAGAGGGAGTTGACAGTGTGGTTTGTAGGCGCTTGGATACAACAGGAAAAAGGGATTTAGGTGCCTCTGGACTGCTTACGGTCTTAGCCACAGTTTCTGAACTTGACAGTAACTTTTTATTAACGCGCTGCAGGTGATGTATAAAGGAGGATGTTCCTAGGTGGTTAACATCCCTATCCTTACTTATTCCACCTTTACATATGGTACATATGGCAAGACAATTGTTGTCCGGATTTGGATAGAAATATTTCCAGACCAAAGAGGTGGAATGTTTGGTCTTCTGCCCAGGCATGACCATGATGGGATTTTTCATCCCACGGACTACTGTCTCCCCCAGTGCCTGATTTAAACAAACCACCTCACCATCAGAATCCTCCTCATCAACTTCCTCCTCAGCGCCAGTTACACCAGTATCCTCATCCTGTTGCACTTCAACAGTGACATCTTCAATTTGAATATCAGCAAGTGGACTGTGGGTGCTCCTTCCAGCACTTGCAGAGGGCGTCAAATGGTGGAAGGAGCCACCTCTTCCCGTCCAGTGTTGGGAAGGTCAGGCATCGCAACCGTTGGCACACTTGAACTCTCCATGGGGTTTTGTGATATCTTCTTAGAATTAGAAAGCACAGTTCTTTGCTGTGCTTTTGCCAACTTAACTCGTTTGATTTTTTGTAGCGGGAGGAGGGCTTCCATCGTCATGTGAAGCTGAACCACTAGTCATGAACATAGGGGAGGACCTTAGCCGTTCCTTGCCACTCCATGTCGTAAATGGCATATTGGCAAGTTTACGTTTCTCCTCAGATGATTCAAATTTACTTTTTAAGGTAATTTTCCTGAACTTTGCCATTTGGGACTGTATATGCCCTCTACTATGACACTGGGCATCGGCCTTGGCAGACAACGTTGATGGCATTTCATCGTCTATGTCATGACTAATGGCAGCAGCACTAGGAGGAAGTGGTTCTTGATCTTTCCCTATTTTATTTTTATCGGACAAATTTTTGTCCTCCATTTATGTGATATTGATGCACGTGCGGCTAAGGCGCACAGAAACACAGAAAAAGATTTTTACATTTTTTTAGGCACTTTGGGGGTTACGCCACCCTTCAACAGATGAGCCATCCGGCCCTTTACTTATGACACAGGCGCACGCTTGGCGCTACTTTGTTGATGCATGTGCGGCTACAGCGCACACAAGTCACAAACACAGAAAAAGATTTTTTTTTTCAGGCGCTTTGGGGTTACACCACCCTTCAACAGACGAGTCAGCTGGCCCTTTATTTATGACGCAGGCGCACGCTTGGCGCAACTTTGTTGATGCACGTGCGGTTACAGCGCTCACAAACAGAAAAATATTTTTTTTTGCACTTGGGTGGGAGCACCCCTGATGGACAGAGCACCCCCTGGACAACACTACAGCACCCCTTTAGGACTACAGCCTTAATGGGCACACTGCACAACACAGCCCAGCCAGCCCCTACGGACTTTGGAGTGGACACAGCCCCTATGGACGACAACAGCAGCACAACTCCCACTCTCCTGCTTTACTGTCCACAGCCGGAGTGAAAAATGGCACCGACGCGGGGACCTTTTATTGAATCCAAAACTCGCGAGAATCTGACAGCAGGGTGATGACATTTTGCCTCGATTTCAGATCCGAGTCAGATGGGAAAACTCGAACCTGACTCGGATTCGGCTTGGATCGGGGGGGCTCGCGGGGGGGGGGGGTTCGGATTTCAGAAATCTGATCCCTAATTGAAACACAGTCTTTAACTGAAACAGAAACAGCTGGGTAGGAGGCTTAAAACTGGGTGAGAAACAGCCAGACTCTGCTATAAAGGAGAGGACATGTCACAGGTCATATACTGTACCATGGCAAGACTGAGCACAGCAACACGACACAAGGTAGTTATAATGCATCAACAAGGTCTCTCCCAGACAAAGATTTCAAAGCAGGCTAGGGTTTCAAGATGTGCTGTTCAATCTCTTTTGAAGAAACACAAAAAAATGGGCAATGTTGAGGACGTAGACGCAGTGGTTGGCTAAGGAAACTTAGTATATCAGATGAAAGACACATCACCTTTATTTCACTTCGAAATCGGAAACTGTCTACCAGTGCCATCAGCTCAGAACTGGCAGAAACCAGTGGGACCCATCTATTGTTCAGAGAAGTCTGGCCAGAAGTGGTCTTCATGATAGAATTGTGGCCAAAAAGCCATACCTTCTATGTGGAAACAAGGCCAAGCAACTCGACTATGCACAAAAACATAGGACCTTGGGTGCAGAAAAACCCATAGTGCAATGAAAACTTGACGGTCACAGCAGGAGTGGGGATTCAGCTAGCCAGCCCCTCATGCTGGTATGGCAAACCACAAGTATCAGCATGCAGGGTACTTGTGGTTCTCCAAGTACCAGCATGCGGGGGAGGCTTGCTGGGACCTGCAGTTCTACTGTAAAGACAATGTTTATACTCTTCTTTTTTTACACTACACTTACACTATCAACCTGCCGCCCACCGCCCAGGGGTGGCGGGGATACCCCCCGGCTATAAGCCTCGGCCAGGGGTGCCCTGGAGAGGGAGATCCCTGGCCTGGTTGACTAGTGGTCAGGGTTAATGCTGTGGTTGGGGGGCCCAGTGAAAGGGCTCCCCTGGCTGTGGCAGTCCCCCGCTATGCATTTTTCCCCCTGTATTTCCAGAACCAGGACCAAATCAGAGCCCAGTGCTGGTTGCTCAAAGTACGGGGGACCCCTACATCATTTGTCCACCGTATTTTGGCAACCAGGGCTAGTTCTGACTAGTCCGGTGCTGGTTGTGGTTAAGTATGGGGGACCCCTACATTGTTTCTCCCCCATATTTTGCACAACCGTCACTGGGTCACTGAAGCCCGGGGCTGGTTGCTCTTTTGGGGGAGGGGTCTCACTGATCCCGTCCATGCATCTGTGTTTATTTTTTTACAGACAGATGCATGCATCACGGATATTCCCTGATCCATGCAAGCTTCTGTCTGCTATCCTGCACGATCTAAAGATCGGCAGATATTTAGATCGTGCATGATAGATCTTGTGACACATCGTGCAGCTTTGCTGCACATCATGGCCCTCATTCAGAGGCGGTCACAAGAAGCGATCGCTCTCTCTGAATGCTCTGATCGAGCAGGAAGGTCCCCACTGACATCACTGCTGATGTCTGTGTGGCCGCCCACAAAACGGCAAGCGTTCCGTCAGGAACGCCTCCTTTTGTGTAACCACCCCGCCTACAAAACGGGGCGAGCTGTCAATCAACATCAACAGCTGCCCCTTTTGTAGTGAGCTCCGGAGCGAGAGAGTTTCTCTCTCGCTCCGGGGCTTGCGCACGCTCGCCGCTTGCGACCGACTCTGAATGAGGTCCCATGTCCTGGAGTGCAGGAGAGCTGCCGGGGAAAGTTCAAGGTAAATTGCTCGCGATATCGCATCGTGAGCAGATCGTGTAGTGTGTAGGCACCTTCACAAGTGGCTGTGCTGGCAAAGTGACTGTGTATAGGGGGCACACTGCACACTGATGTATGCTGCGCTATAAAGTTTAAAAAGAAAAAAAAAACATATTTTTTGGTGTTGTACCCCACTGTGTATACAAGAACCATGTCTCAATTGAGCAATAGTCCTCTGTGTGTATAAGCACCGTGACTCCTTGGGCAATAGCCATCTGTGTATACTAGCACCGTGACTCCTTGGGCTGTAGCCCTCTGTGTATACAAGTACCATGACTCCTTGGGCCGTAGCTCTCTGTGTATACAAGCAGCGTGACTCATTAGGCCTTAGCCCTCTGTGTGTCCATAACACACAAGTACTGTGAATAAGTAGTGAGTGGCAGTGAGTGGCAAATTTTCATAAATGTGCTTTAAACTGCGGTGTCTGTCACTTATACCCCTTTTACACCAATCGAATAACTCAGGTTATTGCCGGGTCGACCCGGGTCGATGCTCTGTGTGAATGGCTCCCAGAAAAATTTCCCGGGTTGATTTACCCGGGAATCTTACTCGGGTTGAGAGTAGGGATGTGCGCCGGACCATTTTTGCCGGATTTGGATTTGGTTCTAATTCGTCGTCCGGCTTTGGATTTGGATTTGCCAAACTGCGGTGACTGGCTTTGGATTTGGATTTGGATTTTTTTACAAAAATTGACAAAAAAAGCTAAAATCACATAAATTGGTCTTTTTTTTCATCCTAGAGTATTATTAACCTCAATAACATTAATTTCCAGTCAATTTAGACCATATCACAGCTTATAATATTGTTTTCAACATTATTGGCCAAAGGTTGCAGTGAGCTGACTGGTTACTAAGCGACAAAGCAGCGGCACAACGACACAGACACCACAGTATAAAGCACATCTATGACACATTGCCACACAGCAGTGGCAGAAATGAAAAGTAGTGCACCCACCCAGTGGGGTACGGCCAGCAGAGTCACAGTACTTGTTTACAAAGTGGGCTACGGCCCTAGGAGTCACAGTGCACAATCTTATTCGCATTACACCGCACATAGGGCCTGATTCACATTACACCATAAAGTAGTGTCTCTTATTTATGTTACGACACACAGTAGTGCCCCTTTTACACAATGCCCACAGTAGTGACCCTTTTACACAATGCCCACAGTAGCGGTGTCCCTTACACAATGTCCCCCAGCAGTGGTGCCCCCTATGCAGTCCCCTTAGTAGTAGGGTCCACTATGCAGTGCCCCCAGTAGAATGCCCCCCAGTAGTATGCCCCCCATTAGCAGGCCCCCCCAGTAGTATGCCCCCCATTAGCATGCCACCCAGTAGTATGCCCCCCATTAGCAGGCCCCCCCCCAGTAGTATGCCCCCCATTAGCATGCCACCCAGTAGTATGGCCCCCCCAGTAGTATGGCCCCCCCAGTAGTATGGCCCCCCCAGTAGTAGGCTGCCCCAGTAGTAGGCCCCACCCAGTAGTAGCCCCCCCTGTAGTATGGGCCCCCCTGTAGTATGGCCCCCCCTGTAGTAGGCTGCCCCAGTAGCAGGTCCCCCCCCAGTAGTAGTAAGCCCCCCCAGTAGTATGGCCCCCCCCAGTAGCAGGCCCCTCAGTAGTATGGCCCCCCCAGTAGCAGACCCCCCCCAGTAGTATAGACCCCCCCAATAGCAGGCCCCTCTGTAGTATGGCCCCCCCAGTAGTATAGCCCCCCCAGTAGCAGACCCCCCCAGTAGTGCAGACCCCCCCCAGTAGTATGGCCCCCCCGCACCCCCAGTAGCAGACCCCCCCCCAGTAGCGCCCCCGGCCCTTGCACAAATAAAAAAATAAAAAATAAAAACTTACCTGTATCCCCGCTCCCGCGCCGTCCGCTCTGTCACACACTGAGGAGGGAGCCGGAAGACGGAGCTCATGTGTGAGCTCCAGCCGGCTCCCTCCGTGCAGCAGCCAATGAGAGTCTGTGTGACTCTCATTGGCTGCTGTAACAAACACACAGCTGCCGCTGGCGGCTGTGTGTCTGTGTCTGTGTAGGGCAGAGCGCTATCACTGCGCTCTGCCCTACACGCGAGGAGACCTGATGTCGGATTCTCTACTGAGAATCCGACATCAGGCGGCCGCCGTTCGGCCCCGAACGGGGATCCGAGTCAGGCGGTGAACACCCGAACAGGGTTCGGGTGGACTCGGATCCCCAATGTTCGGAGCGGTTCGGATTCCACAGAATCCGAACCACTCATCTCTAGTTGAGAGCAGGGTTGAACACGGGTTGTTCCCGTCTCATGCGGCAGTGTGAACGGGTGCTACCCTGCTTATTTGACCCGGCTAGCTCTGAAAGATGCTGATTGGAGCTTCTGGGGCACCGGCAGATGATGTAATTTGTCAGTGCCCTGCAGAGAGGGATGCACATGAAGCCATCGCTTGCCTGCCTAACCTCCTGCACCACAGCAGCATGACCAGCAGCCACAAAAGCAGGCAGGCACACAGCCTGCCACAGCCAGAACTGCAGCCTGCACCACAGCCTGACCAGCAGCCACAAACGCAGGCTGATACACAGCCTGCCACAGCCAGAACAGCAACCTGTAGCAATGCTGTAATCAGTCCCCACCCCTCTCTTTTGTTGCCTTTTGTGACCATCTTTGTCAGACCTTAAAACAGACCATTTTTAATGACTTCTATAGAGAACAGCAGGGATTACCCGGGTTCAGTGTGAACGGGGCAAACCCGGGAATAACCCGGGTCAAGTTGCAGTGTAAACGGGGTCTGAAGCCGAGTTCGACCCGGGATTGACCAGTGTTCAAATTCCAGGGTCGGACCCGGGATTTTGGTGTAAAAGGGGTATTAGTAACCAGCCAGCTCACTGCAGCCTTTGGCCAATAATGGTGAAAACAATATTGTGAGCTGTGAGGTGGTCTAAATTGAATGTAAATGACTGGAAATTAATGTTATTAGGGTTAATAATACTCTAGGATCAAAAAAAAAAGCACAAACGATGTGATTTTACCTTTTTTTGTAAACTTTTGTAAAAAAATCCAAATTCAAATTCAAAACCAGTCACGTCAGGTTAGGCAAATCCAAAGCCAGACGATGAATCAGAACCAAATCCAGCAAAAATGGTCTGGCGCACATCCCTAGTTAATTTCAACACTCCCCATACTTTAATATGAGGATGTAGAAATTAGGCTATTCAGCAAATTCCAAAAATTATGTATTTTCGGAATTTGGTGTTACTAATACTATACGCCATTTTCAGATGGAGTATAGTGGGTCATACTTACCTGCTTTCAGTGTGAGCAGGTCCTCCTTGGCTCCCTCCGTCGCTCCCTGGTCCCTCCTGCAGCTCCGGATGCTGCTCTGTGTGTTCTCCTGGCAAAACACAGTAAAGTTGAAATAGAAAAAACCTTCAGCTCGCCCCCTTTGCCTGGCCATACTGTCCTCTGCGGACCGGGGCCTGGCGGGAGGTCGGGGTCCGCGGCTGCAGCCTGTGACAGACGACCAGGTAGGTGGGGGAGGGGAGCGGAGTGGAGGTTGGGGGGGATACAATTACCGCAGCTGTAATCAGTGCTGCGCATGCGCCACCTTTGTGAACGTAACGGTGCATGCACAGCACTGATTACAGTTGCGGTAAGTTAGAGCAGATAGGGAAAAGTATCTATTTTCTGAAAAGCTGTCATCGCAATAGATACTTATGGAGAGGAAGAATGATGAATTCCTCCGGTAATTAAGTAGAACTCCATGCAAGTTCTAAACCTAATTACCTCCATCAACATTTTAGTTATGATGAATAGGCCCCCATGTGAGTTAAGCTGTAGTTTGTCATAATCAGACTTACTATTTCTTTAGAATCAGTAGGGTCAGCTGGATGTGGAAAATACAAAGTGTGGAAATTCCGACGTTGAACAAACATTGGACAACATCTGAGACCAGGTAATATGAACTAATTCACTGTCATTGTTTCATGTAATGTCTGAACATGGTTAGGACTAAAGGTGGATACACACCTGACAGATATATCTGCAGATGATGGTCGTTCATACACACTGAATGACCATCATCTGCATGCTGCAGCGGCTCGGGCCGGATTGGGGTGGGTAGGGGCGTGGCCCAATCGCGGAAGGCGTGGCCACGCCCCCTTTGGGGAAAAAACATTTGCGACGTGGCGCTGCGCTGGGGAGGGGGCGCTGTGTGATCGCTCCCCCCTTTGGCATATCCCCCTCTCTGCACCCCTGTATAAAGGCAATCGGCTGATCACACGTACACACTTGCCGATGGACAGATATGTCTGCAGACATATCTGTTCATTGGCTGTGCAGCACAGCCAGTGCAATATGTCTGTGAACAACGTTGTTCAAAGACATATCATCTATACACACTGGCCGACGGGGGCACGATATATTGGCCGATCAATTGATCGGCCAATATATCGGCCAGTGTGTACCCAGCATAAGAGATGCACTAACAAAGCTCTTAGAACTGCAGTATGTGTGCAAATGTTAGGAGCTTAGGAGATAAAATTCCAGAACAAATTGCAATAGTGACAAGTAATGTTCTTTATTTTATAGCTATTACGGAGTCAAATCCTGCATACACTCCCCAGCTGGACCTCGGACATCTGGCAGTGAGTATATGTCCAAGTAGCCTCACCCCCATCCAGGGCCGGCTCCAGAGTTCGGAGCACCCTGTGCCAGCTTTTCAAGGTGTGCTTCGCCACATGCGACCAAAAATGGGGGCATGTCCTAATTACCATAGGTCACGTCTCCTATGTGACGTTATTTGGAAGCGTGCCCGCGTGCCCCCAGTCTGGGGGGAGCCTCACTAGCTGGGCTTCCCGCAGCACTCTCCCATCACTGAATGGATGCCGCGTGCACGCACAGCTGTGGCGGTTGGGGTCCCCAACCTCCCGATTTCACCACCCACGGGCCACTTTGGCACACGGGTGGAACAGCGGGACAGTACTGTCTTGCTGAAATCGGGATGTTGGGGAGGGGTGTGCCTTCTAATGGAGGCCCCCCTGTTCGAATGCACTGGTCAACCACCCCTAGAGCCGGCCCTGCCCCCATCCTTACCTTAATACCCTGACACTAATACCCAAACAACCTTAACCTCTACTCTAACAAACCTCTAAACCTTATACACTAACTACCTAACACTAGCCCCTAACACTAATACCCAAACAATCCTAACACCTACTCTAACAAACCCCCAAACTTTAAACACTAACCCCTAACTCTAATACCCTAACACTAATACCCAAACATCCTTAACCCCTACTCTAACAAACCCCTAACCCTTATACACTAACTCCCTAACATTAACCCCTCAGTATAATACCCTAACCACTTAACAACCTACCTTAACCCCTGACCATAACCAAACCCCTAATCCATCCCTAACCCCAAATAGGCAGACTAGATGGGCCAAATGGTTCTTATCTGCCATCAAATTCTATGTATCATCGAGTCTGTCTGGGATTAAGCAAAGAGACAGAAGGATTTGAGCAAGCCTACATCCACTGAAGATCTGTGGTTAGTTCTTCAAGATGTTTGGAACAACCTCCCTGCCAAGTTCCTTCAAAAACTGTGTGCAAGTGTACCTAGAAGGATTGATACTGTTTTGAAGGCAAAGGATGGTCACACCATATATTGATTTGATTTAGATTTCTCTTTTGTTCATTCACTTTGCATTTTGTTTATTGATAAAAATTAACTATTATCACATCTATTTATGAAAGCATTCTTACTTTGCAGCATTTTTTTCACACCTGCCTAAAACATTTGCACATTACTGTAAGTCTAACCCCAAATAGCGCTCTCATTTGATCTCATGAGTTTCCAATCAGATTCTACCTAACATTTATCTAACACCTTCTAGAAGATAATATCTAGAATTCTGATTGGTTGCTATGGGCAACATCTCCACTTCTAAAAACCCGCACGTTAGTAAATATACCACCAAATTATCATTTGTCTATTCAATCCCAGAAAATGATAGAATCTGATTGGTTGCTATGGACAGCACCACCACATTTCATTTTTAAAAGCTGTAGTAAATTTACTCCCTTGAGTTACATTTCTAAGTCAGGGAAATCAATCAGGGTACCCAGTATAAACAGGTAATTCAAACTTAATATTTTCCTATTGGTTCAGGTCTAAACCGCTAAGAGATAGAAAAAAATGGGTTGTGATTTCAAGAAAATAATTCTATGATGTTGAGGTCTGATACTGGTGTATCCAGATTACTGTGGGCATAGAGAACATGCCTCAGTATTCATACTGAATAACCACCCACAGCTGTGCCCCAGGGAAAGAGTTCATCTTTCTGCCCTGAACTAGATGGAAGCTTAGTAATACTTCTTAATATTGTTTTAGCAGGGTATTAATTTTGTTTTTCAAAGTGCCTAAAAATTAGCTCCTCCACTGAAATTATTACTGGAAGGTACACAATGATCGCTGCCAGATCTTGGCTGGAGCCTAAATGTTTTTGAGGAGTACAAATGGCTGTGTGCCTTTATGCATGGAAAGAAAAAAAATACACCTTATACAACCCTGTAAGGCTATAGTAATATTCCGCTTAAACCCATCTGCTACCATTGCAAACTTCTGTTCCTTTGTAAATGTATACAATTCAGTAATAATTTATGTGCACCAACACAAATCTAGAGTGTAATGTCACCAAAGATGGATTTGCACTGAATTCAGTCAATTAAACTAGTTAATCACTGTGCAATTTTTTTGATCAGACCATCAAATGGGGCGATTTTTTTGCAAATCGAAAGCCCCAATATCTGTGTTACACATGCAATAATTTATTATAAGTTACTAGTAGTGGCTCCAGAAGTGGGGCTGCAGCGTAGTCCAAAATTCAACTAAGGGAGCCACACCAACTGCCAGTGAGTCCCAGCTGGTAATGCAGTGCAGCCCCACACTGCAAATTACCAATTTTTGGCCAGATCACACAGATTTTGCATATGTCCTTCCACATGACGTAGTCACAAGAAATATGGACAGATTATTGAGAATGCACCCATACTGCTATTGAGATTGAGGTAGAGATTTTCTGTCTTGGACGAATAATCGGATAATTGAAGGAATACGTTTTTGGTTGTTTTTAAACCATTTTAGTGGTGAAACGCAGAAACAATCGTTCATATGCACTATGCAATAATTCAGGCCGATCACCCAATTATTGGCAAATCTGCACAATAATTTATAGTATGTACCTAGCTGTTGAAAGGAGCAGGGGAGGCCCAACTCCTGAATGCAATAATACACATAGAAATATACATTTGATACACACGGGGTAGGATTGGCCCTTAAATTTAGCAGGGAAAACCCTGGTGGGCCGATTGGGCTGTGGGGCCGCTTCTCAACTGTGGCCTCGCCCCTAGAATCGCCCAGCTCTCTTTTTTTTTTTCCAGTATGACAGGCAGCCCAGCTGTCAGCTCCCCGCGGCCCGCCTCTATCGAGAGAAGAGGCTTTGCCGCTTTACAGAAGGGACTGGGAGCTACGTCAGACACCGCGCGCAGGCACCATGGAGGAGGAGTGCTCAGGCATGACGCGGGTCCGAGGCCGGTGGTGGCAGGTGGGGTAAATTACTGGATGCCCAAGCAGCCAGCCTGATTGTCTCCTCTGCACTTCCCTCCCCAGGCTGTGAAGTGTGAAGTTAAAGTTTAACTTCACAACCTGGGGAGGGGGCAGATTGCAGAATGCAGAGTAGACAATCGGGGCTGGCTGCCTGGAAGACTCAGGCAGACCTGGGTTAGTTAAGAAGCTGCAGTGCAGTAGGCACAAACAGAGGTGGGCTGGCTGGGAGACTTCCATGGGCACCTGCAGCATGCAGGAGTCAGGTCTTTTTTTTTAAGTGGCTGTTAGAGATCTGTCTCAGGGGGTGGGAGGAATTAATGATGATCTGAAGGGGGGTGTTATTCTGTATTAAGAGGATATGATCTGTCTGTGGGGGAGGGAGCTATTTTTTGCTAAGGGGAGATGATCTGTCTGAGGGGGAGGGGGTATCTGCTGTACTAGGGGTGATGATGATCTATCTCTGGAGAGGGGTAATTCTGTGCTAACGGGAGATGAGGATCTGCCTGGGGGAGGGGGGTTATACTGTGCTAAGGGGGGATGATCTCTGAGGACTGCTATGCTGTGCTAGGAGAGATGATGATCTGTCTGAGGGGAAACTTCTGTGCTAGGAGAAGATGATCTGTCTGTAGGGAGGGGGGCTATTATGTGCTAAGGGAATATGATCTGTCTGTGGGGAGGGGGCTATTGTGTGCTAAGGGAATATGATCTGTGTGTGGGGGAGGGGGGCTATTATGTGCTAGGGCAGGAAGATGGTGCTGGGGAGATGCAGGATAATGACGCTAGGAAGACGCAGGCAGGTGCGTAGAGAGCCACGCCGGGCCCCGGTAAAGAGGGGGCGTAGCCTAATTTCAGAAGGCGTGGCCACGCCCCCTTGAAAAAAAAAAAAGAGTTTTGCAACGCCGCGCTGTGAGCCCCTGGGGGGGCGCGATCAGTGTAATCGCTCCCCCCTTCAGGCATAGGAGATTGCTGTGGCTGCTGCAGCTCTGTGTGCTGGGCTGCTGCAGAGGGAGGGAGGAAGTGAGAGGGGGGCGGCGCGAGACCCGGGCCCCCGCCGGGCCCCTCTGGAAGCCCGGGCCCAGGTAAACTGTACCTGCTCCCCCCCTCTCGGCGCCCCTGGACGCAGGAGGATGCTGCTGGGGAGACGCAGGATAATGGCACTGGGAAGATGCAGGATGATGGCACTAGGGAGACGCAGGATGATGGCACTGGGAAAATGTAGGATGATGGCATTGGGGGCACCCAAGGCGATGGTGCTGGAGACACATAGAGGATGATAGGACCACTGGTACTATTAGAAGAAAAGACTGGGGGACAATAAGCTTCAGTAAGACAACAATTCTAATGAAACCATATTCTGATGCAAATGGAACAAAATGAGCAAATATATTTTATTAATATAAAGTGTTTGATATGGGAAACTCACATTTGTCCTATCCCAAAACTTCTGTTACTATCTGGTTGAACCTATGTTACATGTTGATGACATTGGCTTTATTATAACACAAACAGGTGGCTTCCAGACCATGTAATCTCCTGCATAAATAGTAAATACCGACTGAAGACACTGCCTGTCCAGGGAGGATCATTTTTTCAGAGGTTACCTCATTGCAGAGAAATCATATAGGTAAGAAAATACTCATTGGCATGCTCGCTGTGCTTATTCAGAAAGGGACTGTGAGCATGGTTATCAGCTCCTGGAGCGGTGGGCATGCTCCCAGCATGATGAAAATAGGGGGAGTGGCTTATGGGCATGGCATTTCACATTATGCCACACCCACTGCCACAAGGTCACACCCACTTTTCAAGCGCGCACCTTTTGCATGCGCATATAGGGCCACTTTCACAGTTTTTTCCAGGGCCAATTTAAATTCCCAATCTGCCCCTGGCTACACATTATACACATGAAAGGAAAGTGGGATATTCAGGAAGTCAACAAAAATGGAACCACCTGATTAAATAAAGGATAACAAGAATATTGAAAGCAATGACTTCCAAACGTGGCTCATTCGTAATTGAAGTAGTAACATCCCAGTACTGTCAGGGGCTTTATAAACATATGGACTGATATGGTTTCAGGGCCAGATTAAGGTTTGAGGGGGCCCTGGGGCAACAACTTTGTGGGGGCCCCTATCAATATAATTGTATATATTTATATATACACATACACCACACACATATATTTATATACTTACACACACATACATACATTCACACAGAAAAACACATATATACACCACACATGCATGTGTCACACATACTGTACTTTACCCACAAACATACGTACATACATACACACACAAGTCACACACACACTTACCTTGCACTATCTGAACTGCATGTTGTGGATGGGGAGGGCACCTGGCAGCAAGGCACCGTGTTATTAAGCTCCTTTGGCCGCAATTCGCGGGTCAATCGGAAAGGGGCGGAGCCAAATTACACAATTGCAATGGAAATGCATCATACTGTCTCCGCCTCCAGCCGATTGACCCGCGAATCGCTGCATTTTGCCGTGAGGTGGGCGGGGCTTAATAACGGTGCCTGGTCTTGTGCAGCTGCTGCTGCTGTGTGAGAGGCCTTTAGGTGTGGGGGCCCCAGGACGCCCGCTCCTGTCGCCCCCCCTATAATCCGGCCCTGTGTGGTTGCATATAATTATGCTAGCATGACTGCAAAAGAAGACTTTGGTGACTTTGAAATAGGAGTGACTGATAGGGTGCGTTTGGTAGGAGCTTGAGTGACCAAGTCATCTTAACTTACTATTGTCTCACATGCAATGGTGTTTAATATCAGCGTGGAACTCTGTGGACAAAATCATCACCCACAAAATAGTGGGCAGAACTGAATGCTTCAGAGTTGTGATATATGGAAACACTTTGAACTGCAAGTCAAAATAGGAGACAAAATTAAGATCAATTGATTGTAAGTAAACAATATATCCAACGAAAACCCTGTATATTAATCATGGTTGGGTGGCAGTTTATAAATTGCTCATCACACCTGGTAATTTGTGGTGATAAAAAGCTGATGTGGCCAGATGATTGTGTAATTGGCACCAACCTGAAGAACTTAATACCCCTTTTACACCAAACAAATAACCCGGGTTATTGTCAGGTCGATCCAGGTTGAGGCTCTGTGTGAACGGCTCCCAAAAAAATAACCCGGGTCGATTTACCGGGCAATCTTTCTCGGGTTTAGAGCAGGGTTGAACGAGTTGTTCCCGGGTCATGAGGCAGTGTGAACGGGTGCTACCCTGATTATTTGACCCGGCTAGCTCCGAAAGATGCTGATTGGAGCTTCTGGGGCACCGGCAGGTGATGTAATTTGTCAGTGCCCTGCAGAGAGAGACGCACATGAAGCCATCGCTTGCCTGCCTAACCTCCTGCACCACAGCAGCCTGACCAGCAGCCACAAAAGCAGGCAGGCACACAGCCTGCCACAGCCAGAACTGCAGCCTGCACCACAGCCTGACCAGCAGCCACAAACGCAGGCTGATACACAGCCTACCACCCTTCTCTTTTGTTGCCTTATGTGAACATCTTTGTCAGACCTTAAAACTGACCATTTTTAATGACTTCTATAGAGAAAAGCAGAGATTACCTGGGTTCAGTGTAAATGGGGCAAACCCGGGAATAACCCTGGTCGAGTTGCAGTGTAAACGGGGTCTGAAGCTGAGTTCGACCCAGGATTGACCAGTGTTCAAATTCCAGGGTCGGACCCGGGATTTTGGTGTAAAAGGGGTAGTACATACTAAGCTCTTCTTTCCAACAGTTAAGAGTTCTAGTGGCTCTGTAATGTTGTAGGGTAGCATAGTTTGAGCTCAGTCATATACCTAGGAGAAAAGGCAAATACTAATGACTATTTAAAAGTACTTAGTGATCATCTTCACCCCATATAGCATCATTTCATTCCTGACAGGAGTGTTCCAGGATGACAATGCCCCATTCAGAGAGTCCGATGTGGTCACCCAATGATTTGAGGAGCAGGACACTGACGTTGTGCATGTGTCAGAGTTTCTCAGTGACCGGATTGGAACCCAATCGAGTATTTATAGCATATGCTGAAACAGTGCAGGAGACAGTATCTCCAGCACCATCAGTCAGGTGTCAGTTGAGAGACTATTTTAGAAGAATGATGCAACATTTCTCCTGCAGAATTGCAGACACTAGTAGACTCAATGCCTTGACTCTGCCTCACTGATCACCCATGGCCATATGCATTGATTTTATATTAGTGTTTTCAATTATATGGAGTGAAGATATGAGTAGATTTTTCTGTTGTATAAGCTATTACTAGAAAGGGAAATAAAAAATATACTGTTCAAATAAAAGAGCTTTAGTCACATGACTAACATCATTGAATAATCTGCAATCTCACTAGAAATAATTTGCATTTGTTCAAAACTAAATAAAAATAATAAAAAAGTTATTAACATTGAAAATTTTCCAAGCTGTTGGTAAAATGTTACTTCTTAATCGTTATTAGAGAGCAAGTGACAAGACCATTGAAAGCAGCACACTAGTAACAACTTTAATATTTATATTATACTTTCTGTCTCATATTGTTTGCCCCTACTTTCTGAGGGTATAAATATTGCTTCCTGTCAGGTGATATAATGCGTCTTTAAGCTTGTTATATTCACTATGCTGCTTTATGAACTTGTGCAGGAGGATTAACTGTTACACACTTGGTATTTCTTTAATGCAACATGTTTATAAATACAATATTTGTCTTAACATATAAAGTCGAGGTTTTCAATCAGGAGAACTGGAGAGACTTGGAAAGTTGTGACTTACAGTATGATCTTCCACCAAGCTGCCCTGGACATGTGCCACCTGCTTGAGAAGATTTCGGGACACTTTTTTGAGGGAAGTTTGTCTAGGACTAGGTCAGAAACGGGACACTTTCACTTTTACTGTTCGCATAGACCGGAAACTGAGAAATGTGCATGTGTTTTTATATTTCCAAGTAAACCACTTCTCAAATTCCCATGTAAACTGGGCTTAAGAGTGGAAAATTTCTCTTACCTATTCTTTGGGTGGTACAGAATTCTGAAATTCCTACAGACCTGCTTAACTCTGCCAAAAGCAACAAGGATATTGTCCTTTTAATGTCTTAAAGGCTCTGTTTTCTTGTAATGCCAAATGTAATATTTTTTTGAAAACATTACCCCAGAAGTTTTCCAGCTGAGAAAACAGGCTGGTGAAAAATAGTTTCAGAAAACAAAATAAACCGTGCACAAGACATTCTGGGTGTGTATCCACAGCACATCTGGATTAGGGTATTTAAATTGTCTGTAGATTTTTTTTAACCCTGCACAGCTGTTTGCAGAGGCCCTCAGGAGGAGAACCAGGTCACCAGTCTCAGTTGCACCTCTTTCATTTCCACGCCCTTCTCTCTATTTCACCTCAACATGAATCAGCTACGACCTGTAAACACTGTTTGCAGGGAATGATCAAATACAGTATATGGACATTTTTCAGAACAGAACATCTGGTGACTTTCTGAAGATGTTTTACTTGTTCAACTGAGCTGTCTCAGACATCATGCTCTAGAGTGGATCCACCATTTTTAATTTGGCTAACAGGATGTTGGAGTAAACTCAATTTTCCGAACACAAATATTGCAGCCAAATCAATGAAATGCCTAAAGATGCATTACAAAATTTGCCAAAGTTGATTTATTGAGTTTAGCTTTAGAAACATCAAACTAATTTACAATGTATCATTGGACAAGGGGGGATAAGATGCAGGTGTAAGGAAAAGCATCTATCTGTGTGATCACTGTCACACATTCTTGTGCTGCAAGTTGTTCAGTGGGGTGTGTTATGACATGTCGACATCCACAATGTCAACACTGACGGAATGTTGTCATTGTGTTTGTCCGCAGTCACAATGTCGGCAGTACTATTTTAGTCTAACCCTAATTGTAGCCTAACCCTAAACCTAATTGCCTGTGTCAATATTGTTACTTTTTTGACACACACAATGTCAATATTTTGAACATGTCAACATGATTTTGATATTGACATTGTGGATGTCAACATGTTATCTGTCAACATTCTAACTGTGTCAACATCGCGAGTTCTTTCCTAATTACAAGACACCTTATTCAGAATGAGACATAAACGCAATTATTTGTGCTTTTTTGTGCGCAAGTTGCACTCATTTAATAATGTGTATGTCTGACCTGCAACTGGATACTATTAGACATATGGGGGCCTGAAATCTATGAAATAAAATGGTTGTAACCTTGCTGTGGTTATGGTCATGCCACTGGCCACGTTCCTTGCCATGCGCCCTATCTAGGAATCTGAAATTGAAAAGGAGAGTACCTACAACAGTGATGGGCAGCCTGATCACTTTAAACACCATCTGTGAGGGCAGCACAATACAGTAATACGTTCAAATAATACAGTTAAAGAAAAATACACCTGATGCCGTTATCATCCACTGAGTTGCCAAATTATTATGACCACCAAACAATTTTCTGTAAATTAGCTATATCGCACATAATGCTAATGTAGGATGTCTGAATCTGTATAATTAAGAACAGAAAGGCGAAGGTATGCAGAGACCAATGAAGTGTATCACGACATGATCTGATTGACTTTGAACGTGGAATGATTGTTGGTACTCGCAGCAATGGTGCGAGAATTAACAGAATGGCTGCATAGTATACACATAGTGGACCAGCAGACAAAAACTGGGTCTAAGTGCAAGGCCTCGAGTGGAACAGAGAGTAGGCAGACCTGTTCAATCCCCCAGGCGGGAAACAGTGTATCAACTTACACTGAATCAGGGACCAAATCAGTCAGCCTCTCAATGAACATTACGTTGCTACAGAAACAGAAGGCCTGTCCGTAGTCCATTGCCACCTGCTGCAAACAGGGTGAAATGATTCCAGGTTACGCAGGAACACAGGGATTGGACAGAAAATGATTTGAAACGGGTCATGTGGTCTGACGATTCACGTTTTCAGTTACACCATGCATATGGTAGGATGAGGATATAGATACAACAGCACAAAAGCATAGATACTTCTTGCACCATCACAACTCTTCAGGCCGACGGAGTAAATGTATTGGGGCATGTTTTCATGGGAGTGTCTGGGTCCTTTGATTTGTGTAGTGCAATGTCTAAGGTTATTTAAATATCATTGCCGACCAAGTGCACCTAGAGATATTGATAGTAATACAGAGTAGAGAGCACTGACTGCCATACAGAGAACATGTGAAAATGACCGCCATATACTACAGAGAGCATGTGAAAGAAAACTATGCAACACAGAATAGTGTTAAGACTGTCACACAATGATTCCCACATCCTAAAACAATCCCTACTAAAAAAATCCTTAACTACTTCAGGATAATTATTATAGCCCCATTCGTCATACCAACCCCCTCCCCTCATATATGTAAACATGCCCTAATCCACATCAGTAATTCCATTCACAGTCACTACTGTACCTTCCTCTGTCTAATAAAAAACAACCTCAACGTTAATTAACGCCAAAAAAAGGGATTAACCACTTCATCTTAATTTACCCTCATAATAAAACCCACGCGCAACTTACTCTGTTATACTAAACTTTCCCCAATTATGCCAATTACCCTCTCCCCCCCTCCCTTCTTTTCATCTCATTCACCCCACCCTGCAAGAGTTTAGTGTAAAGATGCAGAGTAAATTACACATGAAAAATTTTCTGTTTGAAAAAAAAGGTGGCATACAGCATCACCAACCAACATCTTATAACATCCTAAATATATATAGTATGGAACAGCTCTCAAGTGTTCTATATATATCTAGGATGGAGAGGGGCTAGTTTATCTGGGAATATACAGTAGGTACCATTCCAACAAGGGCACTATCTCCGTAGAGTTTGGATGTTCTCCCCATTTCATGTGGATTCCACCCACAGTGTAAGACATAATGTCCCTTTAACAGAGCTGTAACTAGACTTTTTGGTGCCCTGTGCCAGAAAGAGCATTGGCGCCCCCCTCATTTTTCAAAGGGACATAATTCACCCAAAAAAGGGGAATGGCCTCATGGGGAAAGGCCAGGGAAGAGATAGGAGAGGTCAGGAGATGCTGGGGATGAAATAAGAGGAAGCTACAAGTGAGAATGATAATAAACAGAAATTTGACAGCCCCAAACAGCCCCAGTAGTAGTCCCCATTATGCATTGCCCCCATTAGTAATCCCCCCTATGCATTGCTCCCAGTAATAGTACCCCCTATGCAGTGCCCCCAGTAGTAGTCCCTCTGTGTAGTAGTCCACCCCATACAGTGCCCCCTGTAGCAGCCCCCCTATACAGTGCCCCTGGTAGTGGCCACCCCCCTATACAGTGCCCCCAGTAGCACCCCCCCTATGCTGTGCCAGTGTGAGTTCCCGTGCCCCCTTACACAAACACACACAAAAGCTCCCAAAAACACAACATCCCTGAATCCCAGCTCCTACCGAGACCGCCGCTGTCTGCTCCTCTCGGCCGCTCTGCAATATGGGAGAGACGTCATGACGTCTCTCCCATTACCCGATGCGGGAGGAGCCGGAAGGCGGGGCTCAGGAGTGAGTTCCAGCCGGCTCCCTCCGTGGACGCAGCAGCCAATGAGAGTCTGTGTGTTTGTTACTGTGTACTGCTGACCACTCTCACTGTGGTCTGCACTACACCTGTGGGGCCTGGGGGAATCTAGCGGCAGGTGCAATGGCGGCTATGGGCCCCTGCACCACAGCGGGCCCCGGTGCAAGCCATCGGCTGAACCGCTGTTAGTTCCGCCACTGACTGCTATCTCACATCCGTAATACCTTGCAATCCTGCATATACATCAGGAACATCGAGTAACATCGGCCTCTCACGCACAATTACAACAGGTCTGCCCTTACTCAGAAATTGCTAACCTCGTCGCACGCAGTGAATAGAATACTGAAGCTGCGTATGCCGTCGCAGTTGCTAATTTATGCACGCCTCTGTAACGGCATATGTACAGACACGCATGCATATCGCCGACCACCACCCCCAAACGCGCACTTCCTGTCACTCTGCGATGGGTCAGCGTGGTCTCTGTGATCGCAGTGATGACTTTGCACATACACAACGCGATGCATGCGCAGTATGTAACAATCGGTCGTCTGCGAGTGTAATTGCAATAGTGAGATGTAATGAATCAGGCCCATAATCTTCCAGCCTTTGCTGAGTCAATGTCTGGTGATACAATGCGCAGACAGCAGTTGTGCATGTGTTATACAGCAGCCTATCACCACCAGCAATAGGCAGCCAGCAATGAGCGGAGGACGCCACTAAGAAAGAGAACGTCACTGGACCTCGTCAGAGAGATGAGATATGTTAAAAACCGGCAGTATATACATTCGTATCACTGCGATACTAAATGAAATATGCCGACACAAGGAAGTGTCATTCTTAAATGGAACCCTCTATAAACATTATCTGGAAAATGTATTCCTATATGGGACAGATAGAGATATAATTCTATTGGTCTGGATTAAAAGACTAAGGGCCTGATTCAGAGCCGCTCGTAAGCGGCCGCTCGTTCGCTCCGAGCGATGTTTGCCCAACTGCGCATGCGTACGGATCGTTATACGCATGCGCGAACCAGTCAGTGCGGCTGAAATTCGTTTGTTCGCTAAACAGCGAATGCCTGCTATTTTGAGTGACAGGAGGAGGCGTATGTGGGTGGTAACAGGGGAAGGTGCTTGAAAACGGGGAGTAGAGATCCGAACGCAGGCGTGCTTAAAGGTCAAAACGGGCGTTTTAAGGGTGTGCATAATTAATACAGGAGCGCCATTGACCACGTCACTGGGTTATTTTATAGCCAGAACTGCTCGCAACATTGTGGTAGCAAAAACCAACCACAAGAATAGCGAGCAGTTCATACGCTGGTCGATGTACTCGATTAATCTAATAAATAGTGGACATGACGTAGGATGCGAGCGGCCAGGGGGCGTATTTTTCCAAAAAACGACCGCAAGTTTTGTTCGCTCGTTCAGACCTAGAGGCGTGAACAGACCGCAAAGAGCGAACGGTTCATTATATGGTATAATAAATTTGAAGATTACTCTGAGGGGTAAATGTACTAAAGTGAGATTTTTTAGAAGTGAGTTTTAGAAGAGATGTTGCCCATAGCAACCAATCAGATTCTAGCTATTATCTTCTAGAAGGTGCTAGTTAAATATTAAGTAGAAGAAAAGTAGAAGAAGAACAGCGCTGCAGAGTTTATTTACACTAGTGCCCGCCGGCGACAGCATCATTATAAATACAAGTTTAAAAAAAATGCAGTGAGCGGAAACGTAAAATATCACTGCACTGAAAACTTGTTAATAAATGGAGCCCTAGCTTATAGGAATGGTAATATCTTAGGAGTATTATCTTTGGCTATTTCTCAAATGATTAATATATGAATTGTAGCATGCAGTATAAAATAGAATGTGCTAGGTGACTTTACCATAGGAAAACAACAAGTAGGACAGGCTAAGTAGGACAGGCAGTTCTTGTGAGTCACTTATGTCTGATTTAACCTTTTGACACCTACATTTGCCCATTTTCCCTACTTAATTGAATTAATCTTTATCTACAGTAGGTCTGTGGAATCACTGAACTCCTTTGAGTATATCTGTAAGGACTAGACACCATCATGTCTCTTAATTATGTCAACTAATTACATTGAGGGCGAGAAGGTTCTCCCACAAGTCATTGTCTAAATAAATGTGTCTGTTTGCACTTAGCAGGCAATTTGGGGGGGTTAAGAAAGACTTGTTTGCTTTGGCAAATGATTTTAAACTGTTTTTAGAAGATGTCAGGGCATTAGAGTTCTAATGACTGTGCGTTTGTGTTTTCTTTCACACTCTGGGCCTGATTCAGCAGTGCACGCTAGTGCTGAACGCAGATTCCCGATGTTTGGGAATCTGCGCAGGCGCAGGACCTATCATGGGAATGTACAGAATGGGTCCTGCTAACTCGCTCTCAGACTGGCAGAAGACTGTCAGTGATTGACAGTCTGCTGCCGTTTGTGGGTGGAGAAGGGGTGGCGATGCCCTCCGTTTCCCGAAACGGAGGCGTGTCGCCGCCGTTGCAGGGGTGGGAAGGAGCCAGGATCTCCGTCGGTTGACGGAGATTTCCTGGCCTCTTCCTCTAAACTGTGACGGTCGGCTGCAGGACCCCATGGGTCACCGCAGCCGGCCGATGGTACAGTACACAAATTATCTGATGCTGCGTTGGACAACGCAGCTCGGATAAATAATGCGCAGGAGGCATGATGCCTCCTGCTGCATTACCATATCTGTGAGGGTCGCAATTGCAAAGCTGACTGCATGTAGCTTTGCAATTATGATTATTGCAGAATCAGGCCTGAGTTGTAATCTGTCTACGGTGATCCCACAGTTACCGGTTTTAAAAAAAATTAGTGGGGCTGGAGTGCTGGGCTATTTAGCAGATGCTAGAGATACAGTGGACCTCATTCAGAGGCGGTCGGAGGATGCAAGCGGTCGCTCAGAAACTGGACGGCCGCTTGCATCCTGACTGCCCGCCTCTGTTGCGGTCGTTAGGCTGTGGGTTAACACCCACAGCTCTAATGACCGCTCCGGTGATGGTCGCGATGGTCAGAGACCATCGCGACCATCAGGGCTTACGACGAGACCTTAGGGTAGGGTCTCCCTTGTCGTAAGCCCCGGAGAGCTTCTGGCTAGTGATGTCAGTGGGGCCGCCCCCAAACGGTAGGCGTTCCCATGAGAACGCCTCCGTTTGGGCTGCCACCCCCACGGCCCGCCTTCCAAACAGGGCGAGCTGTCAATCAACATCGACAGCTCGCCCCCTTTGGATCGAGACCCACTACGACCGGCGCTGTCGGTCGTAGCGGGTCTCACGGCGCCGTCGTGCGCATGCTCTGTGGGGGGCCATCGACCCGTTCCGAGTGCATCTGCGCTAACGACCGGGTCTGAATGACCCCCAGTATGTGAGGTCACTGACTTCTATATTTTCCTATGAGACAAATGAACGGAGGGCCTGATTCAGAGATAGATGCAATCCGGATGTTTACGCAGTTGATGGATTATTGGTGATTTGCGCATGCCTATGAGCGGCACTGTGCATGCGCCAAGTAATTTGCATCAGCGGTTGCTGCAAGGATGTGGCTGCAGTGAGTATGACAGTCAGGTAGCTTTTGGGGAAGGTAACAAGGGAATGGCAATGAAAAATGCTAATGTATCCTGATGGAGGGGGTGTTCCACGGACTGCGCTTGCGATCTAAATGCAGTAAAATTCGCTCTGGCGTCTCAGGACCAGCCATTTTGAGTAACAAATAATAGGGCTACTCAGAACTTTGATAATCGACTTATCTGCGACCGTTGCTGTGACTTTGTACGCAATTGCCTGGATTTGCAAATTTGCCAGTGGGCATCTCAATACAAATCCCGGCCTGAATCAGGCCCTCAGCGCATTTATGTATATTCAAAGTTACTGGGGACTCCAATGTAGAATTAAAAGTTGAATTTTAAAAAATGAGTGTAAGACCTTAATGCTGATATTACCGAGATGGGGCTTAGCAATGCATTGAAAATGCAGAAACCAACTAAGGCCCCTGGCCCTGCCCAATGGGTTTCCATTGGCTTCTTATCAAACATTTGGCTCAGGTGTCCAACATTGTACTCCATGGGGCAACCTTTGATCCCGACTCCACTGTCTCCGGTATAATCATGATCGCTAAACCGGGCAAGGTTCCCACAGTATGTCCCATTTCCCTGCTAAATAATAACGTGAACTATTTGCTAAGGCATAGGTTCCCAAAATCCACCACTACAGTCCAGATTTTAAGGATATCCATGCTTGAGCCCAGATGTGCAAATCAAATTGACTGAGGTGCTAATTAAATCACCTGTACTCAAGCTTGGATATCCTTAGAACGTGTACTATAATGACAGGGTGTGGGAACCTTTGCACTAAGATTTTGGTTATTAGGATGAATGGGATCTTAGCTTCTCTGATAGACCCTAACCAAGTGAGTTTTGTTCCCACAAGACAAGCTTCTGACAACACAAGGCAGGCTATTAATTTAATCCATCACATCAACACTACAAATACCCCTTCTGTTATCCTGGCATTAGATGTTTGGTAAGCATTTAGGGGTCTATTTACTAAGCAGTGTTAGGAGACAGAGTGAAAAGTGATAAGAAAGTGATAGGGTGACAGCCAATCAGCTGCTTTTCAAACACAGCCTGTGAGATGAAAGTTGGTAGCTGATTGGCTGGCACCTTATCACTTTCTTATCACTTTTCACTCTGTCTCCTAACACTGCTTAGTAAATAGACCCCTTAATCATGTATTGTGGGACTTTGTTTTTCACTGTCTCAGCATTTGTTTTCCATGGTAATTTTCTCATAGCTGTTCAGGCCTTGTATCATAACTCCTCCTCAGAAGTTATGACGAACAGTCTCCATTTGGGCATATTTGGCTTGGAAATGGGCCGCCTCAGGGTTGCCCACTTTTGCGCCTACTGTTTGCTTTATATATTGAACTGCTGGCGGCTAGAATTAGAGGCAACAGAAATATCTCAGATATAATTCTTCCCAAAAGTATTACATTTCATTTTTTCGCAGGCGACATCTAGCTCACGTTGTCACCAACTTTCACTGCCCTCCCTAACCTGTATTATGAGCTTTACGCTTACGGTTCCATGTCAGGCTATAAAATGAATTATTTGGAGTCGGAAGTGCCGGCCTTGTGTGTCCCTCGCACGGACCTCTCTATTCCAGTCCAACTTTAATTTAAAGTGGAGGCCCTCCTCCATCCGATACTCTCGCTAAATAATAGTTACAGCTGTATCAGGCCAATTACGCCCCTCTTCTTCACACATTATAATGTGATTTTGACAGTTGAATACCGCAATATATCTCCTGGTTCGGGAGAATTAACACTATTCAAATGAATCTCCTCCCCCACCTTTTGTATCTTTTCCAGACCCTCCAAGTACATGTCCCGCCTTCGGCGTTTCATCTCTGCATAAACAATGTAACATAGAATATCATGATCTCAGGGCCTGGTACAGACCCGGATGCACTGGCGATATCAGCTGCAAGTGGCCGATGGTTTTTGATCTGCACATGAATAGGAGTTGTACCCTCTGGGACAAGGTTAACAAATTGTTTCATTTGGCGCCCTATCTTCCCTCACACAATTTGGAACCACCCTCTCTTTCCCCTGATTCCATGGCAGCCCTGTGGAAATTAAACAACATTGTCCATTTTACTCACATTCTTGGTAAATTTGTTCCCACTTCGAGGGTATCCAGGACAAATGGCACTTTTATGATGATTTTTCTTTTCAATACTGTCAATTTCATAGTTTTATACAATCTCAGACAGGGTCTCGGCTTTTACGCCTCGGTAATCCCTTCAAGAGACTGTGCATTTACTCCACTGGCCATAAGGGTAATATTTCAGTACTTTACCACTACACATTAGCCCCAGACTTCCACCTCGAGGATTCTCATGAATCTGTCTGGGAGACTTGTGGTGTCTCTGGACGGCGAGATATGGGCTTCCATTTGGCTTCGGACTGTAAAAGCGTCTATTATTATTGCCATTAGAAAGACAAGTTATAAGATCTACTCCCGGTAGTACTTAGTGCTTGCCAGGTTGCATGCTATTATTCCTCGAACTTCTAACGCATGTTGGCGACAATGTGGAAAGTGTGAAGTTGGCAATTTTTACCACGTTTGGGGGTCATGCCCTCACATCCACTAATTCTGGTCTACAGCATTGACGCTAATCACATGTGCTTGACAGCCCAGTTCTGTCAGTGGGGTCACTAGGGGAGTGCAGGCTAAACTGAGTGACACCATCTGAGGGGGTAACATCAAAATAGCAGAGCTACTCTATTTTGATGTCACTCCCTCGGATGGTGTCACCAAGCAGCACTGATGGCAGTGATGGATGACTTGCGCATCAGGAAAGGCTGGGGGCTACCAATCAGCTCCCGGAGTGCTGGGCAAGCCCCCAGCATGATGAGAATGGGAGCATGACATGCAGTAATGCCCACAAAATGGCACTCAATATAGGGCATGACTTGGTGGACATGAGGCCACTCCCCTTTGGCAAGCACAAGGAATACACGAGGGGAGTGACAGTGAATAGTAGGCGCGCTGGTGACACCAAACCCAATGACACCACTGAGTCTTGTGACTGTTTGTTCATGCACATCTGCAGTGTGGCTAAATTCCTAATTACTAAGGGTTGGAAACAGCCTAGTCTTCCAACACAGACCGCATTATTCAATAGGTTGGGGTTCATAGCCTCCATGAAATATATTACTACGAGTAGTATCCAGAACAATACAATCCCTAAATCTCATGAGATCTGGGGTCCATGGTTTCGTTTCGTGAACACTTCACTGATTGGGTCCTACCTTGTGACAGCATCTGGGTTAAATGAATTTATTCCATTTTGGAATAAGGCTGTAACATAACAAAATGTGGAAAAAGAGAAGCATTGTGAATACTTTCCGGATACACTGTATATACTTATTTTTATCTTGTATGTTCATGTAACTTACATGGCCATTTATTTTGTATTACAGTATTTAATTGATATCTGTCCTACATGGACTTTCTTCACTTTTTCTGGTGGTATAATTTTTGTTGTTGTTATAAATAAAAAGAATAAAAGAAAAAAGAGCTTGTACATTGTACTTTTCCAGATATAAGGGCCCAATTGCTGCCCTGGGAACAAACAGTTTAAAGCAGGGTTGGGCAATAAGCGACCCTCCAGCTGTTGTTGAACTACACATCCCAGCATGCCTTGCAACAGTTTTAGCATGGCCAAATAGCAAAACTGTGGCAGGGCATGCTGGGATGTGTAGTTCTACAACAGCTGGGGGACGCTTATTACCCACTCCTAGCTTAAAGAGAAGTGTGAATACTCCTCCACAGTTAAATGGCAGATATTTGCCTCAGAAAATGTTACATTTCCCATCTCTCAACAATAAACATCACATTAAACAAAATGAAAGCAATTGGTCTGCGAGTCACTAAATAATATGGTACTTCTTTTGTTTGGAGCAATACTTACATATTTTTGGACCTTTATTTCTCCACCCTCTCTGGTCATTGCTCAGTTCCTGGGAAATCTTCCTCCGTTTTCTGTCAATTAAGTGCCAGTTACACCCGAGGAGAACAGTGTAACCACTCGATTACTTGCATTTTTGTACAAATAACACCTACCACCATGTTAGTATCATCACGTGGCTTCTAATTAGTAAATGTGGTGTAAATTAAGTGCTCATTAATATATTATTTTTGGTTTTCTTTATTAATTTACCAGAAATATGAGTACATACAGTACTCACACTCGCTGGTGTGCAGGTTGCAGCTAGGAACAGATAGGAAAATAACTGTCATCCTAGGACTGAGGTTTCCAGTGACCTAAAGCTATTCCCAAAGCAAAGCAGATGCCACATCAGTAAGTATTTCAGTCTCCTATTCACAGCACAACTAGTAAACATAATGTTATTAACCACCTCAGTGAAACCTGTGGAAGATAGATTCCCCAGAGATGGACAGTGAGCAATAAATTCAGTGTAAAACATATGTATCCTGCCACAAGTAAGAGGAGAGGTTCAGGTATAATGGAAACTTCACAGTCACCCTGTGTTAATGTGAGATGAGTTCCCTGCTAGGCCGGGTGAAAGGAGACACAGATTTATTAATTTAATAGGTTAATCCATTTAACAGTGATGGATAATCATATTTCACATATCAGATACACAAAAAAGGTTTCAAGGGAGATGACAGCTTTATCCTCTCAGTGGGCTTACTAGCTTACTCTGTTGTACATATGAATCAAAGGAGTGATGAGTGCTATGTACATCCCCTTCTCTGCCAGAGATCAATGCAGATATAAAAGGAGGAGCCCTATAACTGTACAATTCATTCCATTCTACTGGGGGGCACTCTTAATCTACTATTTCTGCTGTTAGAATTTCCTTTACCTCCCTTGTATAACTAGTCTCTACACCTCCTCCTATTGCACCCATCCTGGAAGTACACGTAATAGTTTCACAAAGTGAAGACTGAACCCAAAAGTAGGTATATAAAAAAACCAGTCTCTTATAGTCTCCACTTTCTCTGTAGAACTCATCCAATTACAAGGCCATCTTTCTGTCTATTGGCAGTAAAAGCGTCTGGGATATAAAATCAGTGTAGGCCACTCATGCTCTCTACAATCTTCCTTAAAATCACTTTATAGATGACTCGATGCCTTTTTAAAGATTCTTCCTAGAGTGATTGATAATTATCAACAGCAAAAAAATTAATTACAGCATGGACCTCGCAATTAACATTAGCCATTTCCATTTGCATATTCCGGGGATAATTTATGCTGCGGCTGGAAGGAAAAACTTTACGCAGAACTTATTGATTGAGGGAGAGCAGCCAGATGTTGCAATCACCAGGACTTTGGATGGGAGACTAAAAAAAGATGAAGGACATTAGCAAAGTTAAGGAGGTATAATGGATGAGCCAAGCAAGTGCCTCCAGTGTGGACTGCTGCTTTGAACAGAATGGAAGTGAGAAAAACGTGTGCCGAAGAAAAGGCCAAATACTGAAATATATTGGTTGTATCAGGATTGTAGGTAAAAATATTCAATAGAGAAACCTATCACACAGCTGTTTTTAAGGAAAATCCTATGCACAAAATGTTCCTTGTTACATGCAAGTTTGTTATGTGCACGGCTCATTCTCTGTAACCAAGTATATGGAACTTTGAGCAACTACTGGAGATTCCGCGTAATACACATCTTAGCCGCATCTCCCTTTGCAGCTGAGTGGCAGTAACTGAACGGCAATTGAGTGTTCTGAGGCCATGTTGTAGGCGTTTAGTTAGAATTGGGGGCTATTCAGCACTGTGCATACATAGAGGTTAGACTGATGGATCCCTTACATCAAAAATAGGGCTGGTGCAAGTGTGCTGATAGTGATGATGTCTACTTTTATAGGTAGTATGACTGCATAGATTCAGCCAAGTCTGAATACAGGCATCTACATTTATTTCAGATGGTAGCCCTCAATGTGTAGGTCTACATCACATCATTAATCTAGGTCACAGAAAATCTATTGGTGATAGCCGAAACTATGATGGGTGAAAAGTCCTATTTGCTATTCTCAAAGTGAGTATCTAAACTTGAAATATTTATTTAAATTTACTTTAAACCCTGGTTCTGGAAACTTGTCCATTATGGGGTGTAGAATCCTGTCACTGGTTTTAAGTAAAATGATGAAATAGGAGCAAGGCCAAGGCAAAGCTTAGGTCAGTGATATTAGGGGAATTCAGAAATATAGAGACAGGTCAACAGAACATCAGGGACAACAGTGGCTGGCTGCTATTTAATATCACTATGTACTGAGTGTTCCTAATGAATGCTTAAGCATGTGCTGATCAACATAGATTGTGAGTGTTTGTAATCCAAAAAGTATATGAGGTTTATTCAGCAATAAATTTTTTTTACATAAAATATGCGGAAACTATCATTTCTGAATTTTTTTAGTGAGTCCATTATTCAGCACTGGGTAACGCAATTATCTTCTCCATTAATTTCCATCTCGCAGAGTACTGCACTGTAGGGATCGTGGCATTGATCTCTACAGTGCTTTAACGCTTTTTGCTATACAGTAAAGCAAAACACGTTAAATTACTCAAAAAAACATTACTTTATATAATGCCATCTCAGAATGGCATTATATGAAGAAAATCCTTAAATATACTGAAAACAGCAGGGGCAGAGGGAAATTTTCCCATAAGTCCCTGCAGGATCTTGAAACTCCCCCAAGTCTCCATCCCTGTTACAGTATGTGGTGACCGCCGAGGGTGTTGAACTAAAGCCTTTCAAACCTGCCTAAATTAATTGAAATGTGTACACAGGCTTTATACGCATTCGGTATGAAATCCTGGCTGCCGTATGGCCGGCAGTTCGATTCCCGGCAGCGGCAGCCCGACAAAAGAGCAGAGCCCGGCAGCGCTGGAAATCCCGATCGTCCCTAAGGTAAGTAAAAACTAACCTAACCTAACCCTCATAACCCTAACCCTCCTTAGGGGTGCCTAACATCCCCCCCTAAGTGCCTAACCCTAACCTCCCCCCTCTAAGTACCTAACCCTAAACCCCCCTTCCCTGCTGTCTAAACCTAAGTCCCCCGGGGGGGGTGCCTAACCCTACGTCCCCCCCGGGGGTGCCTAACCCTAACCCTTCCTCCCCCTAGGCTAACCCTCCTGGAGGGGTGTCTAACCCTAAGTCCCCCCCCGGGTGCCCTAAACCTAACCCTCCTCCCCGAGGCTGTCCGCTCACGGTGCCCGGCATCCCTTCGATCGGGGTGCCGGGCGCCTGTCTTCCGGCGTCGGGAAAATGACAGGCGTCTACATTTTAGATGCCTGTCATTTAACCCTAGCCGGGATTGAGGATTCGAGAAGCCGGCGGTCGGTATTGCGGCCGCCGGCTTCCTAAACGTATCCCCTTTATACTAGTCTGTATACATTTATATTTATGTACTTTTATATTTAAAATATACTGTATCTATGTGCTTTAATAAATAAAATATATATAAAATATATATTATAAATGTATATAGACTAATATAAAGCCTGTGTACACATTTCAATACAGTTGGACAGTTTTGACAGGCTCTAGTTGGACAAAGCAGGAACGGTGACTATTCGCAAGTGCATGACTGAGCATGCGCAGAAGAAAAAAACTGAAGGTTTTGTTTTCAGGAACCCAGAAACCAATGCCTTCTGCAACATCACAGGGACAGCGTGTTACGGCAACCGCTGTCCCTGCATAAAAAAATGCTGAATAACAGCCTAAATTTTGATAAATATATAAAAAATTGTGATGATGTTGCCCGATAATATTTGGGTCAGCATCATCACTTTGCTGAATAGACCCCCATGTCTTGGGTCTCTCGCATTCTGTCAGGAAATATGCATCATGTCTTTTTGGTAATGAGAGTACAGTAAGTGCCTTTATTTTATAGTGGGAGTTCTGAATGTAGTACTGTCTTAAAAGCCAGCAAGTAATTTCACTGGTAAGTGCTAGGAAGGGGCATGGACATCTAAAGCAGAGCCGTAACTAGACTTTTTGGTGCTCTGTGCCAGAAAGAGCATTGGCACCCCCTCATTTTTCAAAGGGACATAATGCACCCAAAAAAGGGGAATGGCCTCATGGGGAAGGGCCAGGGAAGAGATAGGGGAGGCCAGGAGATGCTGGGGATGAAATAAGAGGAAGCTACAAGTGAGAATGATAATAAACAGAAATTTGACAGGCTCAAACCGCGCCCCCTGACCTGTGGTGCCCTGTGCGATAGCACCGGCCGCACTACCCTAGCTACGGCCCTGATGTAATGTTCCCATATATTTAGATGTACACACACAAGGTAATACTGACTGTTTTGGTAACATTATCTGAAACTAAACCTTTATATCCAGCACAAGTTAATATAAAAATGTGTACTTGTATATAAGGAATGCTCATCTGATAGACCAGAACCACCATACTTACCGACTTTTGAAAACTCTTCTCTGGGAGCAGGCTGGAGAGGAGATGCTGCTGGCAGGTTCAGGGGGCGGGGCCGGACTGCCCACCCCTTTCCGGGAAAAGTCAGAGATTTGCAGGTCCACGAGGAGGGGACGGGGCTAAATGACACAATTCGCAAATTCCCCGTAAAATCTCCCCATCCTGTCCACATCACTAGGAAAGGGGCGGGATGCTGGAGATCTGCCTACTCTTCCGGGGGTACTACCTGAAAAATCGAGATCATCCTGTAACTTCGGGGAGTGTAGGCAAGTATGTATCTGCCTATGCTGGCTCTAGGCCAAATCCCTATCACCACTACCACCTTCACAGCTACTGGTGCCCATTACCTGGTGCCTGCTCACACAGGGCTTTTCATTTTACTTTTACCCATAAAATGTTTAAAATGTGCATACTGGACCCACATTTAAAAACTTCAGATCATTAAATTAATAATATGGTGGGAATCAGAACTAGACACCAAAGTTTTAGACAGTGTAGTCTGGCCTTTAAAAGCTATGACAGTGTGAGTACTGCAGAGCAAAGTTGGATTTACACTGTGCATGTTGTATTTGGGTAAGGCCTTCCCTTAAACAACTTGATCAGTGATCATCACACCAAACTTAAGATCTAACTAAAAGGTGCATGTTTTGTGGTTTCACATTAAATTCAATCTATGGGTGACAAACTGGTTCATTTCTTGTCTGCTGTGATGTGTCTGAGAGGGCTAGCTTAGCCAGGAAGTGCCATGTGGGCAGGTCAGCTACTGTGCATTCTAGCACCCTGCACCTGTCACAACCCATGCAGTTCCTATTTCCTGCCTGGGGTGTCGCTCTATGCTTTGGTACTTCCAGCACACTCTGGTCTGTATCTCAGCAGTTTGTTGCATCAGCTGAGTGTGCTAGAAGCACCAGAGCAGAGAGCGACACCCCAGGGGAATTGCATGGGTTGTGAAAGGTGAAGGGTGCTATAATGAACGCCTATTCATCTAGCGATAAATGGCTCGGTAGCCATGGGCCTTCTCATTACCTCCCTGGCATCTTTGCGCATGCGTGTCCTCGGGTCACATATGCATAGTTGCACTGACGGGGGAGAGGTAAGTAACGTAGCTACTTCTGTAGCTGCGCTACTAACCGCGGGGACAGCTGCTTTTCGGAGCAACTGTCCCCGCACCGTAGCAATGATGAATTGCTCCGGTGTAAAGTTTCCCCCTGCTGCGAGTTGGATACTTAAGTATCCCTTGCAGCGAGATGATTACTTAATCATCGGGGGCCATACAGCCCCCAATGATGAATAGGCCCCGATCAGTGATATGTTGAAATTTTTTATACTGTAGTTAAGATATATGATCATATGTTGTATTGTTCTACAAACATATAACATTCTTCGGCAAATAAATACATTATTATATAGCTGTCACATTGCTTATAAGCTAGTTTTAGATGAAACATAGTAGTGAGACACCTTTTAAAACTGTATTGCCCGCGAGACATAAGTGGGTTAATTGTAACATGTGAGATTTGTGATGCCCTTCGGTGTTTGTAAATAGTTTTGCAGGACCAAGGTTAGAACAAAGCTTTCCACTTTAGGTGATCTTTTAGTTCTGGTGCTAATGTTTAGTTTAAGCCTCATAATCCTTAAAATTTTACCTGTTTAAATGATGCTAAGTGATCATAATTGTTGAACAGGTCAGAGTTTTGTTCAAGTAAATGTTGCTGATACTTGAGCGTGTCTGAGCTCTGTAAAAGTGGATCTGGATTTTATAAAGCAGAGATGCTGTGAAAAGCTGGGAGAGTTAGGGTCAGATGTACAGTGATATAGTCAGAGCAAGATGCTTGTTATTTATCCAGCATGAGTCAAGTAATGTGAGCATAGGAAGAGGTTTTAAAAGTCAGTGGGCATCTGCACCCCAGCCGGTACAATTCTGTTCGCACACACTGTTCATGGCCGATGCTCCCTGGTTATTTCAATTGTGTCGGCCAGCTGTCAAGATGCTGAGTATGTGTCACAGCCACTAGATGGCTCCTATCATACTGATTGGTGGATAATGGACCTGTACTAATCTGTGTTGGAAGGTCCCCACACATTTATTTGTAAGGGATAGAGCTGTCTACCAATCAAGAATGCTGGGGGGGGGGGGGGGGGGGAGCTGTCTACTAGATGTGAGTACTCTCTCAGTCAAACTTTTTCTCCTTCACAAGAAACAGAATAGGACCACAGGGGGGATAAGTAATGTATAGTAGTTGTCGCCATTGATTTGGAGTCTAAGCTTTGTCAACAGCAGAGCAATGGATAATCTTCAATATAAAGCCACCATAAATCTATGGTCTGCTGGATCAGATCAAGAATTTAAAGAGGCCCTGGAAATGCCACCTCATACCCATCCATATTGCACCAGTGCCTCGCCCAAAATCCATCCACATTACACCAGTGCTTTCCATAACTTAGGCCCTCCTCATCAAACTAATGCCACCCCAAACCCATCCACATTACACCAGTGCCTTCCATAACTCTCAGACCCTCCTCACAAACCTAATGCCACCCCAAACCCCTCCACATTACACCAAAGCAAATCTCACAGAACAACCCCTCAACATTAAACCAATACATCCCTAGCCACCAGGGATCTGTGCTCTGCATTATAAAAACACTATAGGTCTAGAGTCTATTTAGTAAACACATTATAGGTCTAAGGTCCAAACAGAATGCCACCAATGATCTATGATCTGCATTATAAATATAATATAATATATATATATATATATATATATATATGTATATATATATATATATATATATATATGTGTTATCTATGTAATGACCTGACCCTTGTTGATACAGGAGGGTTGCAGAGTGTGACAAGGGATAGTAATGCTTGGCTGGGGGGTGTGCCAGAGAGGTAGAGTGGCTACTGTGTGTCACAAGTCCGTCACAAGTAAAGTAAGTGTAATTTTGTCTTTGTGATATGGGAGTGGCTCTTAAGGCTGGCAGCAGGTGGCACTGTTGAGAACTGCGCAGCTGTCATGCAGAGTGGAGCGGAATTCAAACAGGCAAAAGTGAAGCTGCTGTCTGTGGGTATAGGGCCTGATTCAGCAAGGATCGCAACTGCGACTATGCACGCAATTGTCCGATTGTTGCGTTCTGCTCATGTGTATGCATCGCAGTGCGTGAACCAGTCATTGCGATCGGGACTACACAGACCCATCACAGTGTGATTGACAGGAAGTGCCGTTTGTGGGAAGTGACGGGGGGGGTGGTCGGCAAAACGCAGACTTGCCAGTTGGTTCGAATGTCATTACAGGGCATGCATAAATTATCCACTGCAATGCCATACGCAGCTTGAGTACATGCAGCATGCAATGAAGTTAGCAATTCCCGGGTAAGGTCTGACCTTGTGCAAGTGTGCATGAAGCTGCGATGATACTTGATGTTACCGATGGTTTCACAGTCTTGCTAAGTATTACGAATGTGTGTAAGGTAAAGTGGGCGTCCTCGTGTAGTGATGCCACGGCACAGTGATCACAATGGATTAGCATACTATCGCAGTGAGACTGCTTGCGTAATCGCTATTGCAATCGCAGTTGCGATCCATAGTGAATTAGGCCCATAGTTCACAGGAAACTCTGGAGCAGGTAATAGCCCAGACAAGCCAGAACACAGTATAGCAGCGTGAAACAGTAGCAGGATGATCCAGCAACAGATCTAATATACAGCTGTCGGTACACAGTGAGACTGGAAAATATAAGGCAGGTCAAATATGCAGGCAGGGGTCTGTACACAGCAAACCGGACAAAATATTTTTGGAAAAGTACAGTAGGAGGCAAGGCACTGGTGCTTGTAGCAATAATAGCAATAAGCAAACACTGAACCCTAGGACTAATTGCCCTGAATAAGGAATCGGCATACTGTATATACTCAATGAAGGGAGCGGGAGTACGACACAACATTAACAGGATACTCGATGTGGGAACAAAATATCGATAGCGTCACAGAGCACATCGGGTTGTGTGTGTGTGTGTTGGGTGGGAGCGAACATGTGGTGCTGCCACAAGAGAATCAGAAACCAGATGGTGAAACCCCAGTATGCAAATACGAATTTGTGATGTATTATATATTCTATAGTGTTCATGTACAGTATAGTGTAAATTATAACTATTCTCTTGTGACCATCAAGATTAACATACAGTAGTTACTATCTACTGAAAGTAATAAGCAGGTGAATGTTGGAGAAGCTGTGCTTGCAACTAACGTGTTTACGTGCTGCAGGGAGAAGTGTTAAAGTTTGTTTTAGTTTCAAGATGGGCTGGAGCCCAAGATTCTTTGACCTGCACTCAGGCTGGGCCACAGGGGAGTCGGGTAATTCCCCGGTGGGCCCCACTGATTTTAGGCCATGCCCCTTTCTAAGAGGGGGGAGGTACTAAGTGGGCAATGGTGGGTTGCTTCCCAGCCAGGGGCAGCTGAAGGTATGGGCTGACAGGGCTGTCTGCTGAGGCCCCCAGCCATCGCCTGAACTGTTGCTGATAAAGATTCCCTTACCTGACCATGACTTCTGGCGCAGGGTGGGCAGGGGGTGGGGCCACGGGCAGCGGTGGAGTCACAGCCAGAGAAGAACTGAGGAAGGAAAGCAAGCAAGTTAAGGTGCACACACTGGACGAGTTCAGGCACGATTTGCACTAAAACGATGCATCGGAACGATACATTGTTTAAAAAAGTGCAAAACATGCAGCTTCCAGGAACAATAACAAACCAATGCGAGGTCCCGTGGGTCGTTTGTCGTATCTTCAGATATTACCTATTTCAGGTAAGATCTGGCAATCTCTTTAACAATGCACTGGAAATCATTAAGGACGCACAATAGGTCGTTAGTCACATTGCACAGTTTAGCAAGATATCGTCTGTCCAGGAGTGCCGGTGAGTTGCCCAGAGAGTCGTTGACGAAATAGCATCTTTTGCAAGTCGTCCAGTGTGTGGGCACCTTAGTGCTAGAGGTGTCAGGGGGGGTTTCAGTGCGATCTGTGAGGGAGGCTGCTTTGTGAATGGACAGTACAATCTGTGAGGGGGGCTGTGTGAGGGGACAGTACGATCTGTGAGGGGGCTGTGTGAAGGGACAGTATGATCTGTGGAGGGCATGTGAGGGGACAGTATGATCTGTGAGGGGGCAGCAGCTATATAAGAGGGACGGTGTGATCTGTGGGGGGCTGCTGTGTGAGGGGACTGTGATCTGAGAGGGGGGCTGTGTGAGAGTACAGTGTGATGTGTGTGGGGGGGCTATGTGAGGGGACAGTTGATTCTGTGAGGAGGGGCTGTGTGAAGGAGCAGTGTGATCTGTGGGGGGGCTGTGTAAGGGGACAGTGCGATCGGTGATAGGACATCTGTGAGGGGGGGCTGTGTGTGAGGAGATAGTGTGATCTGTGAGGAGGGTGCTCTGTGAGTAGGCAGTGTGATCTATAAGGGGGTGCTGTGTGAGGGGGCAGTGTGGGAGCAGTGTGATCTGTGAGGGGAGCAGCGTGTGTGTGAGGCTATGGGGGGCAGTGTGTGTGAGGCTTGGGAAGGGACAGCATGTGAAACTATGGGGGGCAGCATGTGTGAGGCTATGGGAACAGAGTGTGTGTATGTGTGAGGCTATGGGGGCAGCATGTGTGTGAGAGGCTATGGGGGTGTAGTGAGTATGGGTGAGGCTATGGGGGGAAGTGAGGCTGGGGGGCAGTGTGTGTGAGGCTATGGTGGCAGTGTGTATATGAGTTTACGGGGGCAGGGAGGGGGTGGGGAGTGTTAAAATAAATTCCTGTCTAGGGCTCCACTTGGTCTAGAACCAGCCCTGTGCCCAGCATGTATGTGTCTGCCCTCCAAGCCTGTCATCAGATGTATAGGAGGGGTATAAGCAACAAGTATAGGGGCATAAGCAGAATGCATAGGAGGGGCATAAGGAGCATGTATAGGAAGGGAATAAGCAGCATGTATAGGTCCCCAATATGTCACTTGGGAAGCGACAGCTGTGGGATTTGACCTTCTGATGATGCAGGCAGTGTGGAGCAAGTGGAGTCCATAATGCGGGGCAGGAGCCAATCAGCAGCGCTGTGGCTGTCCTTCAGGGCTTCAACATGGCTGGAGTGTGCTGTTCAGTCTACAGCCCTCCATCCTTTCTGCTTCACAGGGATCCATCCTGCTGCTAATATCCAGATGTGCCAGAGCCTTTCAACGGCGTTGCAGTGGTGTACATAAATTATTCACTTTGAAGCCATACACATCCTAAGGTCTCATATTGTGCGTGGCTGTTAGCAATTTCTGAGTAAGATCAGAGCTTGTTAAACTGTGCGTGAGGCTGTGATGGTACTCGATTGTACCGATGGTTTCGCAGTCTTACTAAACATTACGGATGTGTGGTAAGTAAGGTGGGCATCCTTATGTAGTGCTGCGGCAGTATAGCATACTATCGCAGTTGAACTGCGTGCGTAATCGCTATTGTAACCACAGTTGCGATCCGTAGTGAATCAGGCCCACTGCACCTGTTGTCAATATGTATACCAGCCACGTACTATGTGTTAAGCAATGAAAATTTGGGAGCTCTTCCAGTCGTGCATGCCATACCTACACTATAGATGGATCAGAGGAGAGTTACCGTGAGAGGATATGTCACACTACATCTGGTATACATTATAGTCACCAGTACACTCCTAAATGTTCTATATACTCTGTATTGTATCTAGTATGTAATAATATGCAGACACTAAGTTCTACCATATGTGATAATATAGAGACCCTCCATCCATACGTCATAATATACATATGACATTATATTTGTCCCCCCCAAGAGATATATAATATAGATTGGTCCCGTGAATGCTCTGTGTATTGTATAGAGATCACTTGAATGCTGTTCGTATTGTATTTACCATAAGTCACTAAAATAGACAATGCACTGAATGCAGATCAGACGGAATAAGTGTATTTGATTAATGCTCTTTGACGTACAATTTTTCATATTCCATTGGCTGTATACAACCACAACCTATTTAGACAAACCAGGCCCTCAGATTTTCACACCCATTTTTCCATTGTAAACCCCACATGACTAAAGGTTGCCAAGCATGTGTGTCTACATTAAGAAGCACCTGGCAGTTTCGAGACTATTTGATAGTAACCCAAGAATAGCCAAGAATAGAGTAAGGGAAGGTCATTAAGTGGAGGCGTGTGAGTATGTTTGTATGACCAAAACTGCATAGAGGCAACGAAGTGAGAATGAATGACAACCCCACAATTCAAGAGACTCTAAATTACCCCGGTCCAACAAAATGGTACCCATTAAATTCATAACCTGTAGCATATCCTTTACTTTTACTAAAGCTACATGGACTAAGACACCTGCTTACTAAATTTTTATCCTGCAAGAGCCTGACAGGAGACAAATTGTGCTACAGCCGTGTGGCTCACCCAAGGGTACAGCAAAGTGGGAGTTAAGGATAACATATTACCACCAATCACCCATAAACAACAGTATCACATATAGTAGCCGACAAACATTAATAAAACATAAAAGTCTTTGTACAGTATGTGCTATTTTTCAGCAGAATCAAGCAGGAACTCAGTTCTTTTAAAGGCCCTTTTGACGCCTCGATGCACATCGGGTGTACCTATACCTACTTAAGGTGTAGTGTCACTAAAAGTGAGAGCGTGTCGCCGTTTCTGGGTGATGTATATGGTGTATGTTTTACACGTTGAAGGTACCTAGGCATCATCTTCAATTGCACAAGTGGCGGTCAATTTTGGATACATATATATGTTATATATATATATATTAGGGGTGTGCACCGGCCACTTTTCGTGTTTTGTGTTTTGGTTTTGGATCTGGATCTTTCTTCATGTTTTGGATCTGGATTGGTTTTGCCAAAACCACCCTTCCGTGTTTTGGGTTCTGGGTTTTGTGTTTTGGATCTGTATTTTTTTTTAAAAAGCATAAAAACAGCTAAAATCACAGAATGTGTTGGTTTTTCTGCTCCTATGCTATTATTAACCTCAATAACCTTAATTTCCACTAATTTCCAGTCTATTCTGAACACCTCACACCTCACAATAGTGTTTTTATGTCCAAAAGGTTGCACCGAGGTAGCTGGATGACTATGCTAAGCGACACGAGTGGGCGGCACAAACACGTGACCCATCTAGGAATGATACTGCAGTGGCAGACAGGATGGCAGTTTGAAAAACTAGGCCCCAAACTGTACATAATGCAAAGAAAAAAAAGAGGTGCAAGATGGAATTGTCCTTGGGCCCTCCCACCCACCCTTATGTTGTATAAACAGGACATGCACACTTTAACAAACCAATCATTTCAGCACCAGGGTCTGCCACACAACTGTGGCTGAAATGATTGGTTCGTTTGGGCCCCCACAAAACAAGATGGCAATTAATCTGTCCCTGCACAAACTGGCTCTACGGAGGCAAGATGTCGTCCTCATCCTCCTCATCCACCGATTCCTCACCCTCTTCAGTGTTGTGTACATCCTCATCCTCACAGAGTATTAACTCATCCCCACTGGAATCCACCACCACAGGTCCCTCTGTACGTTCTGGAGGCTGGTCTCCCTGGAAGAGTTGATAATTCATTTTTATGAACATCATCTTCTCCACATTTTGTGGAAGCAACCTCCTACGCCTTTCGCTGACAAGGTTCCCGGCTGCACTAAACACTCTTTCGGAGTACACACTGGAGGGGGGCAACTCAGGTAAAATAGAGCCAGTTTGTACAGGGGCCTCCAAATTGCCTCTTTTTCCTGCCAGTACAGGTATGGACTGTCTGACATGCCTACTTGGATGCTGTCACCGATGTAATCCTCCACCATTCTGTCAATGGTGACAGTATCATATGTAGTGACAGTAGACATGTCAGAAATTGTTGCCAGGTCCTTCAGTCCGGACCAGATGTCCCAACTTGGTCCTGCCTGCCCTGCATCACCGCCAGCGGGTTGCTTAGGATAGCTAAGTTTTTTCCTGGCAGCCCCAGTTGCGGGAGAAAATGAAGAAGGAGCTGTTGATGTGTCACGTTCCGCTTCAGCTGACAGTGTGTTCACCAGCAGGTCTTTGCACCTCTGCAGGCTTGTGTCTGCCGGAAAGAGAGACACCACATAGGCTTTAAACCTAGGATCGAGCACGGTGGCCAAAATGTAGTGGTCTGATTTCAACAGATTGACCACCCTGGAATCCTGGCAAAGCGAATGAAGGGCTGATTTCCCTCAGTTTCTCTAAGAGGTTGTCGGCGGTGTGCCTCTTACTGAAACCGGTGATACACAGCATAGCCTGCCTTGGAACGAGCTGGCATTTCTGAGATGCTGCTTCTGGTGACGCTGCTGCTGTTGCTGCGTAAGGTGATACATCTACCCAGTGGGCTGTCACAGTCATATAGTCCTTAGTCTGCCCTGTCCCACTTGTCCACATGTCCGTGGTTAAGTGGACATTGGGTACAACCGCATTTTTCAGGACACTGAGGACACTTTTTCTGACGTTTCTGTACAGTCTCGGTATCGCCTGCCTAGTGAAGTGGAATCTAGACGGGATTTGGAACCAGGGACACACTACCTCCATCAATTGTCTAAATCCTACTGCACTAATGGCGGATACCGGACGCACGTCTAACACCAGCATAGCAGTCAAGGCCTCAGTTATACGTTTTGCTTCAGGATGACTGCTGTCGTACTTCATCCTCCTCGCTAAGGACTGTTGGAGGGTCTATTGTTTAGTAAAAGTAGTGGTGTTCCTTCTTCCTCTCTGGGATGATGAATGACTCCCAGCAGCAGCAACAGCAGCAGCGACAGCAGTAGGCGTAGCAATGCAGGATCCTCCGGAGGAATCCCGGATAGGAGAGTCAATCATGCCAGTGACATGGCCTGCAGGACTACTTCCGATCCTGACTAAGGAGGAAATTGATGAGGAGGGAGTTGACGGTGTGGTTTGCAGGCGCTTGGATACAACAGGACAACAGGATTTAGGTGTCCCTGGACTGCAAGACAGTTGTTGTCCGAATTTGGATAGAAATATTGCCAGACCAATGAGGCGGAATGTTTGGTCTTCTGCCCAGGCATGTCCGTGATGGGCTTTTTCATCCCACGGACAACAACTGTCTCCCCCGGAGCCTGATTTAAACAAACCACATCACCATCAGAATCCTCCTCGCAAACTTCCTCCTCAGTGCCAGCTACACCAGTATCCTTATCCTGTTGTACTTCAACAGTGACATCTTCAATTTGCATATCAGCAAGTGGACTGTGGGTGCTCCTTTCAGCACTTGCAGGGGGCGTGCAAATGGTGGAAAGAGCCACCTCTTCCCGTCCAGTGCTGGGAAGGTCAGGCATCCATCGCAACCACCACCACACTTGGACTCTCCTTGGGGATTTGTGATATCTTCTTAGAACGCACAGTTCTTCGCTGTGCTTTTGCCAGCTTAACTCGTTTGATTTTTTTAGTGGGAGGAGGGCTTCCATCATCATGTGAAGCTGAACCCCTAGTCATGAACATAGGGAAAGACCTTAGCCATTCCTTGCCACTCCGTGTCGTAAATGGCATATTGGCAAGTTTACGTTTCTCTTCAGATGATTTAAATGTTTTTTTCAAGGTCATTTTCCTGAACTTTGTCATTTGGGATTGTATGTGCCCTCTACTATGACATTGGGCATCGGTCTTGGCAGACGACGTTGATGGCATGTTATCGTCTATGTCATGACTAGTGGCAGCAGCTTCAGCACTAGGAGGAAGTGGTTCTTGATCTTTCCCTATTTTATTTTTATCGGAGAAAGTTTGGTCCTCCATTTATGTTATATTGATACATACGTGCGGCTAAGGCGCACACAAACACAGAAAATTATTTTTATTTTTGTTGGAGACAAGTGCACTTTGTGGGTTACACCACCCTTTAAGAAATGAGCCAGCCGGCCCTTTACTTATGAGACACAGGCGCACGCTTGGCGTTTCTCCTTTGTTGATGCACGTGCAGCCACAGTGCACACAATTCACAAACACAGAAAATATTTTTTTATTTTGTTTGGAGTGTACTTTGGGGGTTACAGCACCCTTTAACGGACAAGCCAGCCGGCCCTTTACTTATGACACAGGCGCACGCTTGGCACTACTTTGTTGATGCACGTGCGGCTACTGCGCACACAATTCACAAACACAAAAAAATATATTTTTTTATTTTGTTTGGAGAGTACTTTGGGGGTTACAGCACCCTTTAACAGACAAGCCAGCCGGCCTTTTACTTATGGGACACAGGCGCACGCTTGGCACTACATTGTTGATGCACATGCGGCTACTGCGCACACAATTCACAAACACAAAAAAATATATTTTTTTATTTTATTTGGAGTGCCCTTTGGGGGTTCCAGCACCCTTTAGCGGTCAATCCAGCCGGCCCTTTATTTATGGGACACAGGCGCACGCTTGGCACTACTTTGTTGATGCACGTGCGGCTACTGCGCACACAATTCACAAACACAGAAAATATTTTTTTATTTTGTTTGGAGTGTACTTTGGGGGTTACAGCACCCTTTAACAGACAAGCCAGCCGGCCCTTTACTTATGACACAGGCGCACGCTTGGCACTACTTTGTTGATGCACGTGAGGCTACTGCGCACACAATTCACACAAATTTTTTTTTTTTTTTAATTTTGTTTGGAATGCCCTTCGGGGGTTACAGCACCCTTTAATGGACAAGCCAGCCGGCCTTTTACTTATGACACAGGCGCACACTTGGCACTACTTTGTTGATGCACGTGCGACTACTGCGCACACAATTCACAAACACAGAAAATATTTTTTTATTTTGTTTGGAGTGTACTTTGGGGGTTACAGCACCCTTTAACGGACAAGCCAGCCGGCCTTTTACTTATGGGACACAGGCGCACGCTTGGCACTACTTTGTTGATGCACGTGCGACTACTGCGCACACAATTCACAAACACAGAAAATATTTTTTTAATTTGTTTGGAGTGTACTTTGGGGGTTACAGCACCCTTTAACGGACAAGCCAGCCGGCCTTTTACTTATGGGACACAGGCGCACGCTTGGCACTACTTTGTTGATGCACGTGCGGCTACTGCGCACACAATTCACAAACACAGAAAATATTTTTTTATTTTGTTTGGAGTGTACTTTGGTGGTTACAGCACCCTTTAACGGACAAGCCAGCCGGCCCTTTACTTATGACACAGGCGCACACTCGGCACTACTTTGTTGATGCACGTGCGGCTACTGCGCACACAATTCACAAACAAAAAAATATTTTTTTTTATTTTGTTTGGAGTGCCCTTTGGGGGTTACAGCACCCTTTAGCGGTCAATCCAGCCGGCCCTTTATTTATGGGACACAGGCGCACGCTTGGCACTACTTTGTTGATGCACGTGCGGCTACTGCACACACAATTCACAAACACAAAAAAAAATATTTTTTTATTTTGTTTGGAGTGCCCTTTGGGGGTTACAGCACCCTTTAACGGACAAGCCAGCCGGCCTTTTACTTATGGGACACAGGCGCACGCTTGGCGCTGCTCCTTTGTTGATGCACGTGCAGCCACAGTGCACACAATTCACAAACACAGAAAAAATATTATTTTTTTTAGCACTTGGGGGGAGCACCTTGACTGACAGAGCACCCCCTGGACAACACTACAGCACCCCTTTAGGACTGGGACACTGCACAGGACTTTGGAGTGGACACAGCCCCTATGGACAACTGACTGCACAACACAGTCCAGCCAGCCCCTATGGACTTTGCAGTAGTTGACACAGCCCCTATGGACAACAGCAGCACAGCGCAGCACAGCACAGTACAACACTACACTGCACTACACTACACTACAACACTACACTACACTACACTACACAGCCCAGCCAACCCTAACTCCCACCCTCCCTCTTCACTGTCCACAGCCGAGTGAGACAATGGCGCCGACGCGGGTACCTTATATAGGATCCAAAATCCGCGAGACCCGGAAGGCGGGATGATGATGTTTTGCCTCGATTTCAGATCCGAGTCAGGCGGGAAAAGTCGAGCCTGACTCGGATCGGCCTCGGATCGGGGGGGCTCGGGGGGGTTCGAATTTCAGAAATCCGAACCCACTCACCCCTAATATATATATTTGTTTTTCTACTATAGCTCCACCCACAGTTCGTGAACCTGTTTTTACAGAAAAATTGCCCTGGTTACACTAATAATCATTCCAGAGGCATCACAGGGTCTGGTGGCACCCGGTGCGCACTCTGGATACCCCCCGTGGACCCGGAGGCACGCCCGGCTGAAAAGGACATAGCCTAAATAAAGGAGGCGTGGCCTCATGGGGGAACCTGACAACATCACTCCAGGGGCAGTTCGCCATCACCGGAGATGCTGGGCTGCCCCCGGAGACTGGGCAGTCTGCGCTGTCGGCTCCTCTTCTATGACAGGAACCGGGTGCTACAGGAGAATGTCACACTGCAGCACTCAGCTCCTGTCACTGCAGAGGAGCCGGCGTTGAGGGTGACACCTCCCTCATGACGCCATTGCATCATTCTGACATGATAGTCCCATGTCTTCAATCAATAAAGATGAGCAAATTTGCAGCAAGATAATGGTAACTAAGCAGCAAAGGAAAATTTCCACAACAGTAAGCTCACACGAGCAGTGTTCTGTCAACCGTCATGTCTGTCTGTGTGCCTTGTATGTTCTTATTATGTATTATGCTGAATCAATGTCGGACTGGGGCATTAAGGGCCCACCAGGGAATGCAATGATAGGGGCCCATACTTAGGGGTGTGACCAGCCTCCAGAGGGGGTCTGGGCCCCTTTAAATATATACATATATATAGTAAATACTGCTAGTGAATGCATGATAATGTACCAGATTAATAACAGCAGTACATTGTAGTGAATACACAATAGTTCTGTCCAGTATAATTCAAGTGCACAGTCTGGAACCTGATCCCTAAAGAAGGGGGTGGGCCCCTGGTGGGCCCTCAGGTACTGGGGCCCACCAGGGGTTTCCCCTGTACCCCTGTGGGCCAGTCCGACCCTGTGCTGAATGGTGGTATTGCTTTCTATCATTATATAGATTCTAAAAGTGTATTCATACTTTCATAAATGATCATTCTTTTACTTTGTAAAACCTTCTATACAAATTGTTCCTCAGCTGAGCTCTACAAAGCTTGTGAAATGGGTTAACAGTCAAATACTGTAATTATTGCAATATAAAAATATATACTGTATACACCAAAGCTATAAAGCAGGTTTATAAGCGGCCTCAGAGTGGGTTGTATTCCAGTGACAGACGCTATTACGAGAAAACATCTGCATATGCTTGTGTCAAGAGCCAGCACCAGTAACTGGAGCTTTGTGTGCGGTACATGTGCCAGCGACTGTGATTGGCCTCATTTTTTGTGACAGGAATAAGTAGCTGGTTTTTTTGTGTGGATGGAAATCTTAACTGTATCCAGTTACAAGAGTGTAAAGAGATTTATTGGGCTGCATTGGCTCTAAGGAGGCTTGCGAGCTTGCTTGTACCTAGATGAGGATGATCTGAGAAGAAATAAGTTTAATTTTTGGTTTTAAAAGATATGGATGAGGTTTAATGTTTGGATTTACAGTGCACCTGTTGTCTACACATAGGCCCGTATTCAATTAGCGGCGATAAGCCGTAATCTGCTAAAAAGTATCGCGGATAATGTCATTTCACCAGGCGGAAACTTTCTACCATATTCAATTGCAAAGACTTTTCACGTACGTGGAAAGTCAATGCAATATGATACGCAACAAAGTTTTGCCTATGAATACCCAGCGGAAAAAAGTGCAGAATTACGGTTTTGGAGTGCAAAGGTGTGGAAACCACTCTGCACCCTTTGGACAGACCCAGGGTTGGACTGGCCTACAGGGGTACAGGGGAAATCCCCGGTGGGTCCCACTGTCTGAGGGCCCCACCACTTGATCTAATGTCATGTTCCAGAGTTTGCACTTGAATTATACATTGTTACTCTATTAGCGGGTCAGTTACATGGTCTCTAATGTCTACCCAAGCCTGTGGGGGCTGTCCTCATCCCCTGTGGTAACTGACCTAACCCCAAAGCATTGGCCCCTACCACTGCAATCTCCTGGTGGGCCCTCCATGCTCCAGTCCAACACTGGACAGACTCCCAAAGGATTACTGCGTCAAAAAAACACACACAAAAAAAAGAGGAACACCCCAAAAAAACATTTTGAAATAGGGGGTGAAAAAGTACAATGTTGGGGTACAAACTTAAAAACTAGTGAAATAAGATTTTGGGGGATCTGCAAGTATGGAGGAGGTGTTTTTTTGATTGCAGGTGTTTGCTGAAGGTGCGTTTTTAACGCTTTTTAACACTTCACTTTAGCGTTTTTTAACCATACTTGCACCCAATTTCATGTACCTGGAACTAGTTATTTTCACCAATAAATACTGCTAAATACTATTGTTCACCACTTATGCAAAGATGCTATATAGAGGCAATTGAAAGCACTTAAGTACCCCAAATAGCTCCAGGGGGGAGGTAATCAGGGACATCTATACACATCCCCAATGTTAGTGCATCTTTTGGGGGGTGTCAGGCTGATTTCCCCAAAACTGGCAGAACTTTTCGCATGTTTGAGTTTTGCCAGGACGCGTTTTCGCGTCCTTTGGAATTGAATATGGCGAAAAGCGGGGACGCACACTAAAAGTTTTCATGGCTAAAACACGCGAAGTTGGCGGGTGCGAAAGAAATTGAATACGGTCCATAGTGGAAGCTGCCATTTTATAGCCGAACCCAAAAATCATGAAAGTGCAGCATATAAATTCACAAGGAACCAGTGACAACAGTAAGTTACAAAGGTCGTTTATGAACGCGCACAAATGTGGCTTGCTTCAGATTAATGCCAGTTCTTATAGGAGTACATGGATCTGTGTATAAAGATGGTGGCTACCAGTGACGTGAGGTGAGGTCAATAGCTAGGGAGGCACACTTGTATCAAAATACTTTTTAGATCAAAACTCTGGAGCATGACAGGGAGTATGATAGGGGAGTATGCTCTGCCTCCCCTGCATACCCTGACTGCACATCCCCGGTGGCTACCCTGTTGGTTACAATATTTTGCAACTTCTAAAGAGAATAGTTGGGCAGAATGGGGTATTAATTGAACTCGCATGCAAAAAAAATGTAATTTCACAGGAAAGAAAATGTAAAGGAGATTCTAAAGGTGGAGAGGGAACATTTACAGGGTCGTCTCTAGTTTGTGCGCTACAACAGAGCATCTTCCTCCCTGCAGAAGTTCTAAAGGTTAATGTATAAAGTATCAAAAATTTTACTTTTATTGAATATCTTTTATAAAAGGAACCTGAAAAGGTTAGTTGGAAACAGTTTATGATATAGCCAGCGAAATATGTAAAAAAATATATATAGAATATGTAAGTAGAAATAAAGAGTGCTCAAAACAAAAAAAAATATTTGTAAATAAAGAATAAATATTAAATTAATTATCCTACTGGGTGTCCTCATTTTATTTGTGTTGTATTGTCGATTTGTCTATGTTAGATATACTTCATTAACTCTTTATTAGTCTCATAAGACTATGTTGGGGTTCTCTGTCTAGTTAAGACTTTTTTGGCTGTTAAACTATTACCAGTGAAACAAATGTTTCAATTATTTCACAATGTTGCCCCAAATCACGGTTCCTGTTCTTATCATGATTCACAGGACCAACATAATTTTCGCGTTTAACATAGGACAAACATATTCAAAATAATTTTCTTATTAACACATTTTAGAGGACACATTATGTCAGGACTGCCGATGTGACAAAATAATATTAGTATTTTTGATCTAAGCTATTGAAAACTGCTTACATCGATACCTATGATATAATTGGTGAAAACAAATTATTATGCGGCTACTGGAGAGTGAAGATTCCAGACAGCAAAATAATACTTTTTAGATACAGGAGGGCTTTGCAACATTGTGAAATAATACAAACATTTTTTTCACTGGTAATAGTTTAACAGCCAAAGAAGTCTTAACTAGGCAGAGAACAACCCCAAAGTAGTCTTATGAGACTAATAAAGAGTTAATGTATATATAACATAGACAAATCGACAATACAATAGAAATAAAACAAGGACACACAGTAGGATAATTAATTTAACTTTTATTCTTTATTCACAAATATTTTTTTCTTGTTTTGAGCACTCTTTATTTCTACTTATATATTCTATATGTATTTTTTAACATATTTTGCTGGCTATATCAAACTGTTTCCAAAAAAACTTTGCAGGTTCCTTTTATAAAAGATATTCAATAAAAGTTACATTTTAGATACTTTATAATCCAGTGCTCCATTCTCGAGACAACAGTTTCTCTCTTTTTTTTAAATGATCTTTTTGTTGTTTTTTGGCAGAACCCCTGACAAAAACATACTGACTGTGTGATACTAAAGATACAGGGTTCTACTAATATTTTTTCTTTGAGTGAATATATTTGATAATGTAATGTGTGCAGGTTTGTGTTTACATTTCTTTTGAGAAGTTCTAAAGATTTACAGGTGCTCAGGAGGTGTCGGCCACCAGAGTTCTCGTATATTTGAATGGGACAACTTTACACCATGCACGGACCTTTGATGCAGGTAGCCATAAAAATACACACACAATAGAGTACTCAACGCACAAAATAACAGTGACATATAGACAGCCCAGATGTCCCTTCACTATCATTATTAATTCAAAATGTAAGTAACAGCATTTCAAGAGAACATCGTAATTTGATGAAAGAGGCAGGCACAAAGTTGTAGTGGGCAGTGACGTTTTCAAGACTCTTGGTAGTAGTTACTTAAGAGTAATTTGAAACCTTGCTGATGGTGGGAACCTAGCTATATGTGGATAAATAGGACACCTGCACATGGAATCGGTATGTAATGCCGGTGGCTGATTAGAAGCAAGATGAAATACCGACACTGGAAGCCCGAACGCTGTACATCCCGACTGGGGCTGGTAAGTATCATAAGCCTCCCCCATCTCCCCTAACCCTCCCTTAGAGGTGCCTAACCCTAACCCCCCCTTCCTGCACCCTAAACCTAACCCTCCTGGGGGGTGTCTAACCCTAACCCCCCCTTTCCCTAGCCTAACACTAACCCTTCCCGGAGGGTGCCTAACCCTAATCTCCCCCAGGGGTTCCTAAACCTAACCGTGGCTAACACATAACAGGCCCTGCTTACCTACAGTCGGGATGGTGGCTGTCAGGATTTCGGTGTCAGGAGTAGGTTAGGCATCAACATTTTGATGCCTATCTTTAGTCCTGGGTCGGAATTTCCAACGGCCGACATTCCGACCACTGGTAATATAACTACATCCCAGTAATACCATTGGTTTTTTAAACTGTGTGACAGAATTGTGATGTATGATTTTTTAATATCAATATTACAGAATTTATTTCAGTTATGGCCAATGACATTTTCCTATTTAGTGCTGAGGGCCACCCCCCTCCATATTTCCAGGCACCAACATTTGGTCAATACTTGCATGTTAAGGGAGTGTTGCTGAAGTGTTCACGTAATCAGACGCCTTATCATTCACTATGGAGGCTATACTCAGACAGCAACTCTGCACCTGCCATAGGGATGGAGCAAGTTTGATGGTATGACCAATGGTGGCTTCTAAAAATGCTGGGAAGTAGACACAGTGTCCGGCGTCCCCCCTGCGATGATGAGCAAAGTGCCAGCAGCAGCACTTTGCAGCTCCTGGCACTGTTTTTGGGTAGTCCCCCGCACCATCAAAAAATGGGTGGATCTCCTGCATCCTGCCCACTACTTAGTGAAGAGGGCAGGATGGGGAGATAATACCTGGAATAGCAGGTCTGTGTGGAGGGGCGGGGCTAAAATGAAGCGGTTCACATAATTTTAGCCCCACCCCTTCCCCACGGTCTCACTTTTCATGGCATTTTGCCATAATGGGGACTAATAAAGTGAAGAGCCCAGACCTGCTCCCGAGCTGATTAGTTGCTCCTTCCAGAGAGGAGCAACTAAATTTCGGCAAGTATGCATTGCTGTAAGGCCTGGGGCTGCACCATTACACCCAGTGCTGCTGCCAGACAATGGTCCTCTATAAGGATGTGTGGTCACTGTGCCGTGCAGATGCTGGTTATGTGCCCCTGGGGGAGGCAGAGGAGCTGTTCCAGCAGGAGGATGGGTGTCCCTGGTATTAGTTCCTCCTGTGGCAGCATGCAAACAGGAGCAACTACCCGGCCAGAGACCAGCCTCAGACCAGAGGAAAGAAAAAGTAAACACAGAAGAATTTCAGAGGAAAAAAAAAAAAGGATAGGAAGAAGCAGTTAAGAAAAAAGAGGAAGGGGAGCTCAGCCATTAAATATATACAGTATAAGGAGTAGCAGTGGGATAATAAAAAAATAATAATATAAATATATATACATACACAGTATATACAGTATATATATATATATATATATATATAAACTCATTTGTAGACAATAAAATTTTTATTAATTAAGTTAAACAGTGAATTATTTAATACATTGATACATTTAATACATTAATACAATTTGGTATATTGAAGAGTTAAAATGTGACTAAAAACTAAGAATCACGAGTGCCGCAATTTTTTTAAATGTACAATGCAGTGTGGATAATCATTTATTACATGATTATCCTGCTGTGTACTAAATGTAACCTGCAGTGACAGGGGTAGAGATAACCGTTGTCCTTGCAAGTTACATTCCGGTGGTATCGGAGGAGTCTTTCACATTTGTAAAGAAGACTCCTGGGAAACTGACACTGTACATGCATACAGTGTCAGTTTTGGAGGCTGCGGGAGAGGGATTGTAAGATCCCTCTTCTCCAAATATGCCTCCAAATGCATACAGCGTTTTACGCCATCTGAGGATGGCATAAACCAAGGGAACCAAACTCCTAAAAGCTTTGCAGTCCCCATTGATGTTAATGGGGCTGTGGACTGCAGTGGTAGTTAGCCTTTGCAGGAGATTTCTGTGAAATATCCTGCATTAGGTTGTACATAGCAGTGATACATAAAACAATGAAGAAACACAATTTTTTTAAAAACCTGCTTGATAAATAGGCTCCATGGACTTATGAAGAGTATGGGCCAAATGTAAGGGTGATCGTTTAGAAAATGTGAAAGATTAGCAGCAAACTCTTACACTATTACGTTGGTCGAGTTGTATTTTCAAAATGGGAAAAATTCTGAAGGAGAGTTTGCATGTTCTCAGACTCTATTAAATTGGCAGAGTTTAAAAAGTGTGAGAAAACTCACATTTTCTAAACTCTCACCCTATTACATTTGGCCCTATGGGTGAGATGCAATAGGGTCAGAGCTTTTTGTGTGAGACAAACGCGGACCTTCTTGCACATTTAAAGGTCTGAGTTTGTCTCAAAACACGCCAAATGTAATAACCTGTGAACTTGTGAGTTCGATGCTATTACATTATGCAAGTTCGGGTGAGTTTTCTCCTGTGAAAGCGCTGACCATTTAATGTGACTAGCATTAAAAGGTCAGAGTTATGCAGAAGTCTTCACATATTAGTGAGATCCGGGAAGGTTTCTGTGTTTAAAAAAAGTAAGCCATAAAAAAAGAAAATACGTCCCCGTCCCCCCCCCCCCCCACTCAAGCATAACCAGCCCTGGGCTCTGTAGAGCTTGCCCTGGTTCTTAAAATACAGAGAAAAAAATGCATAGGGTTCACCTGTATTTTTTGAACAAGCACAAGGCTCTGATGAGCCGGTCCTGGTTATGGAAATACGGAGGACAAAATTTGTAGGGGGTCCTCTGTATTTTCCACAATCAGCACCGGACTCTTTCTAGCAGGGGTGTAATGCCACAGCCAGGGAACTCTTTTACCAGGTCACCTGGCAAAAGCATTACACCTGACCGGTAGTCAGCCCAGGCCGGGGATCCCCTCTACAGAGCACCTCAGCCTGGGCTGATAGCCCTGGACTATCCCCAGCAGCCTGGCCTATCCCCAGCACCCTAGACACCCTTGCAGTGTCTAAAAATGTGGTGCAAAATAATTATTTAATAATATTGTCTTTTGCTGATGAACTACAGGTCCCAGCAACCCTCCCCTCAAGCTGGTACTTGGAGAACCGAAAGTACCATCATGCGGGGCATTAAGGGCCCGCTTGTACTTGTAGTTCACCTGCAAAAAAATATTAAAGTAACCACAAGACACACACACCATGAAAGTAAAGTTTTATTAAAAGCATACATGCACACTCATGCATGACCCCTGTAGCCATTCACGTCCCCTTGTCAGTATAATTCACTGTATTCCGCATTTTTTCCTCTGTATTTTAAGAACCAGGACAGGCTCTACAGAGCACGGGGCCGGTTATGCTTGTGTGGGGGGGGGGGGGGGGCATACTTTTTTTTCAATTATTTGTACTCTTTCCATATTTTAACCACGCAGAAACATGCACAGATTTCACAGACCTGCGCTTGTTTTTGTGTAACTCGGACTTGCTCAGGCTAGGCTCTCTATCCTGAAGCAGGTCTTTATTTTTTACGAGATTAAAGACAGTAATAGTGTGCAAGTGAAACACTTGCACACTATTACATTGCCCAAGTTCTATGCTCACAACAACAAAACATCTGTATGCGCGTTTTGCCATTGCGAGTTGTGGGGGTGTGAGAAACATGAAAGTTTCCCTATACAGTATCTGTATCTATCTATTGAGGAGGTCACAAACTCTTCAATACACCATATTCTTTCTATCTTTGTGTTAAATATTTAGCTGTTTAACATTATTGACAACCATTTATAGAAAAAAAAGATATACTTTAACCCATGCTACACTACATAGAGACATTCATCCCCTTTTCTGTCAATTGAGGTTTTTCTTTATCCCATCACACATTACTACTCTACATGGCCCTTAAATGCTCCTGAAAACTTCCTATGTGCCTCTCTTATGTCATCAGTCCTCTCCAGATGCACCTTATGTGCTATTAGTCCTCTTCAGATACACCTTATGTGCCATCAGACTTCTCCAGATACACCTTATGTGCCATCAGACTTCTCCAGATACACCTTATGTGCCATCAGACTTCTCCAGATGCAACTTATTTGCTATCAGTCCTCTCCAGATACACATTGTGTGCCATCAGATTTCTCCAGATGTACCTTATGTGCATCAGATGACTGCAGATGCTCCTTATGTGCCATCAGACTTCTCCAGATACACCTTATGTGCCATCAGACTTCTCCAGATGCACCTTATTTTCTATCAGCCCTCTCCAGATATACCTTATGTGCCATCAGATTTCTCCAGATGTACCTTATGTGCATCAGATGACTGCAGATGATCCTTATGTGCCATCAGACTCCTCCAAATGCCTCTTATGTGCTATCAGACCCTTCAAGATGCCCCTTTTGTGCCATCAGACCATATGTGCTATCAGACCACTTCAGATACCTCTTACAGTATGTGCCATCAGTCCTCCTCATCATGCTCTTTATGTGCCATCAGACTCCTCCACATGCCCCTTTATAAGCATCTTCCTTTGAATATTAATCCCTGGTGTGCAATATTGTGGTAGTGTGGGTGACAGTCTGGGCATTAGCACTGACTTTTAAGAATTTTGTTGTCTCCCACACGCAGCATTTGATCTTCTATGCACCCCCATACTGATGTTCACCTTCAAAGAAATAATAAACACACCACCAGACCTGTTTCAGCGCACAGTAGAGGACGGTAAGTCAGACTTTCATGAAGATTTGAAATAATAATAAAACAAATTTATATATATATATTAATTCACAAATTGGTAGATTTATATTGTCCCAGGTCAAGATAAATGGGGAGTATTTGCTATTCTCCGCCGGGGGCTACGGCTTTGCAGAGTCATGTTGTGTCCGGGATGCATTCAAGATTCCGGCAAACAGGATCTGGGACGTCGATATACTGATGCAGAAATCCCTACGCCCACCATAATGCCAACGCCTCCATCCCAGAGACATCAGGATACCGACGTCCGGCATCCCGACAGCCGGCATCCCAAACCTAAGTATGTAGAAATTACGCTTAGCCCGCGGATGGGGGGGATTTGGGATGGTTAGGGTTAGGCACTCCCCGGGAAGGGTTAGGTTGTGGGGAGGTGGGGTTAGGGTTAGGCACCACCGCAGGGAGGTTTGGGTGAGGCACCACCAGGGGGGGGAGAGGGTTAGGGAGAGGGTTAGGGTACATACCGGTACCTGTCGGGATACTTCATCATTGGGATTCCAGAGTCGGAATTTGAACCACCGGCAATACCCATTCCAGTTGTGTCATCAACTATTTACTGATTGGCCATTGGGCCTTTTTCTTGCCGGGTGATCTTTGGTGATAGGGTATTTTTAGGAACATCCCGATTATATCAGCCTCCACAATTCTACACCTTGGTGGAACCTAGTGGAAAGGACTTGTAGACATAGTAAAGACGACCTACTGATCTTATCATATGTTTTATCACTCTTCTATTTAAATATTTATTTTGTATAGCGCCCTCTGGTTTATGCATGTATATATATATATATATATATATATATATATATATATTTTTTTTTTTTATATTCACAAATTGGTAGATTTATATTGTCCAAGTTCAGGAGACATGGGGGGGGTTTCTTCCACCCAAGCCTACGGCTTTGCAGAGTCATGTTGTGTCCTTGTGTCCGTGCACAGCATGTTTCTGCACATCAAGTATGTGAGCTGTAGTGTTTGATCATGGATGGCCTCGCTCAAGTCTCCGTGTCTCTCTCATCCTCTTCTTTCTCTCACCCATCTGTGGGACTTGCCTCATGCTCTCTTCTCCACCTCGTCTGCCTTTCTCTCTGCACACTGGCCCCCTTCTCTCTTAAACTGCCCTTGGATGAGAGCTATTAGGATTATACTGTGGATATACTAACTTAATGTGTGGAAATAACAGTGTTAGTCGGGGTAAGAAGGTAAATTTTTAAATCAAGTTGGACTGATTTAGTGTTGGGGCTTGCAGGGGGAGGAAGGCCTAAAGCGTTTATCTTTCAGGAGAAAGATCCCATCCCCATTTAGGGCTGCTCCCAGGAACAGTATAACAAACAGCACAGCAATACGAAGTGCTGAGACTTAATTTCATTCTGATGCCAGCTCTGACATCATCTATAGTCCATTAAAATATAGGGGAGAATGAATGTGCCCATGTGTGAGGTGTGGGACAGGGATACAATAGGCCTCATTAGGAGTTGCATGCAATGCAGATATTTACATAGATGGTCAATGTTTTTCAACTGTGCATGCGTCTAAGGGCATGAATCAGCACTGATCGCAATTTCAACCGCTTACGCAAATCGGCTGATTGTTGCGTACTGCACATGCACCAGAGAGTGCGTGCGCAGCGATTGCACAGCGATTACGCACGCAGACAGGAATCCATCGCAGAGTGAGTGACAGGCTGTGAGCATTTGGGGGTGGTGACAGGGGAGTGGCCAGAGAAACGCAGGCGTGCCTGTTTGAATGCCATTGCCGGGCATTAGCCACTACGATCGCCTACGCAGGTTGAGTACTCACTGCATGCAACAAGACTTGCAATTTCTGTGACGGTTCAAACCTGCTGTAATTGTGCATGAGGGGCCGATGTTCTCCAATGCTACCTATGTATATGCGAGGTATTACGGATGTGAGAAAGCAGTAGTGGGTGTCTCTATGCTGGCTGAGCGGTGGTAGACATTACCATATTTCCACAGCTGCATTGCGTGCTATTATGCAGCTGTGACCGCAATTGCCATCAGTGCTGAATCAGGCACTAAGTCACTAAAAAGGTGCAATTGTGATTGAGACTTGCTGTCTTGAAAATGCTTTGAAAATGTATTGGGCGTTCCTGGGTGGTGGCTGTTCAGAAGCACAGAGGTGCCGTCTTATGGGCATGTCATGTGAGTGTCGCGGGCATGTTGCATAACAGACATTTAATCGCTCTTATTGGAAGCCATACTCTGACAATCTGCACCTAGAATGGGGCAAGTGCAAGTTTCAAAGGTAGCATCTAAAGACAAACTAAGAGGGATTGTTACATCTAAAGAGGGACATAGTGGGCGTCCTAGTCCTTGCACCGTCAGACACACGCGTGTACACCAGGGGAAGGGCTTTTACTACCATTAGCTAAAGCTGTTGCAGCAGTGTGCGACTCTGAAGCAGCCCCACTGTGTGGTGCATGGGAGAGGTACGCCGGAACCAGGAGCAGCACTATAACCTCCTGCACACTGAAAGATCCAGTGTGGGAGCAGAGATGGCACTAACAGCGTGGCCGGCTGCCTGACAGTGTGGAGACCAGAGATGCTGCACCCAGTAAGCACATGCAGGGTTCCAGCATTTTGTGACAGTAACATTACAAAGATATCCCCTCGTGTTACGCTGGCTAGGTAAAAACAATGGAGACCTGAATCTATACTAATAGATCCAGACAAACTGAGTATAATCGTAGACAGCTTGTTATCATTACACCCAGTTTATATTAGGGAGACCAGTTAGAGCAGGGATGGGGAGCCTCAGGCCTAGAGGCCGTATAAGGCCCCCGGAATCATTTGGTCTGGCCCTCAGAGCTTTTTTCTGCTAGCCTCATCTGGCTAGCAGGGTGCCTAGAATGGCACCCTGCAGCCAGAATCTATGCAGCAGTGCCACCTGGAGTATCCTTAGGACTCTTCAGACGGTCACACTGCTGCCCTTACAACTCAGGATGCTCCGGGTGATTGTGACCCTCCCCCGTGTGACATCACATGGAGGGGGCGTGGCCTACACCGGGCCCGCGAATATGTTATATATATATATATATATCAAAATGGCCCTCGGCAGAAAAAAGGTCCCCTACCCCTGAGATAGAGTCTCCTGTAACTCCTAAAGGTGGTTAAATAATCAAATAAAACATTTAAATAAAAAAAAAATGATGATAAATAAATAGCATTTAGTTTTCTCCCCAATATAAACATATGCTATACGGGTTGGGTATGGATTGCTGGCGGTCAGTATATCGACAGCGGCATCCTGACAGTGAGAATTCCAACACCCAAAGGTAAGTACAGTATACTAGAATTAACCCTAATCCCTAACCCTCCCCGCACCCTAAACCTAACCCTCCCCCTAGTGCCTAAACCTAACCTCCCCCTCCCCGCACCCTAAAACTAACCCCCCCTCCTTAGTGCCTAACCCTGCCCCTAGTGCCTAACCCTAATCCTTCCCTAACTCATGATACTTACCTTCGGGATGGCGGCAGTCAGGATACTTTTGTCAGGATTTCGGCGCTGGTATTTAGACCATTGGCATCCCGCACACCAGAATGCTGGCTACACACCTGATATATACCTATTTGGTACCTGTTTGAACTAGGGGTGAGCGGGTTCGGATTTCCGAAATCCGAACCCCCCCGAGCCCCCCCGATCCGAGTCCGATCCGAATCAGGCTCGACTTTTCCCGCCTGACTCGGATCTGAAATCGAGGCAAAACGTCATCATCCCGCCTTCCGAGTCTCGCGGGTTTTGGATCCTATATAAGGTACCCACGTCGGCGCCATTTTCTCACTCGGCTGTGGACAGTGAAGAGGGAGGGTGGGAGTTAGGGCTGTGTAGTGTAGTGTAGTGTAGTGCTGCTGTTGTCCACTACTTCAAAGTCCATAGGGGCTGGCTGTGTTGTGCTGTGCTGCTGTTGTTAATAGGGGCTGTGTCCACTACTTCAAAGTCCATAGGGGCTGGCTGGACTGTGTTGTGCAGTCAGTTCTCCATAGGGGCTGTGTCCACTCCAAAGTCCTGTGCAGTGTCCCAGTCCTAAAGAGGTGCTGTAGTGTTGTCCAGGGGGTGCTCTGTCCATCAGGGGTGCTCCCCCCAAGTGCTAAAAAAATAATATATTTTCTGTGTTTGTGAATTGTGTGTGCAGTAGCCGCACGTGCATCAACAAAGTAGTGCCAAGCGTGCGCCTGTGTCATAAGTAAAGGGCCAGCTGGCTTGACCGTTAAGGGTGCTGTAACCCCCGAAAGTACACTCCAGTCCAAACCCAAAAAAAAATTATTTTCTGTGTTTGTGAATTGTGTGCGCAGTAGCCGCACGTGTATCAACAAAGTAGTGCCAAGCGTGCGCCTGTGTCATAAGTAAAGGGCCGGCTGGCTTGACCGTTAAGGGTGCTGTAACCCCCGAAAGTACACTCCAGTCCAAACCAAAAAAAAAATTATTTTCTGTGTTTGTGAATTGTGTGCGCAGTAGCCGCACGTGCATCAACAAAGTAGTGCCAAGCGTGCGCCTGTGTCATAAGTAAAGGGCCGGCTGGCTTGACCGTTAAGGGTGCTGTAACCCCCGAAAGTACACTCCAGTCAAAACCAAAAAAAAAATTATTTTCTGTGTTTGTGAATTGTGTGCGCAGTAGCCGCACGTGCATCAACAAAGTAGTGCCAAGCGTGCGCCTGTGTCATAAGTAAAGGGCCGGCTGGCTTGACCATTAAGGGTGCTGTAACCCCCGAAAGTACACTCCAGTCCAAACCAAAAAAAAAATAATTTTCTGTGTTTGTGAATTGTGTGCGCAGTAGCCGCACGTGCATCAACAAAGTAGTGCCAAGCGTGCGCCTGTGTCATAAGTAAAGGGCCGGCTGGCTTGACCGTTAAAGGGTGCTGTAACCCCCAAAGTACACTCCAGTCCAAACCAAAAAAAAATTAATTTTCTGTGTTTGTGAATTGTGTGCGCAGTAGCCGCACGTGCATCAACAAAGTAGTGCCAAGCGTGCGCCTGTGTCATAAGTAAAGGGCCGGCTGGCTTGACCGTTAAGGGTGCTGTAACCCCCGAAAGTACACTCCAGTCCAAACCAAAAAAAAAATTATTTTCTGTGTTTGTGAATTGTGTGCGCAGTAGCCGCACGTGCATCAACAAAGTAGTGCCAAGCGTGCGCCTGTGTCATAAGTAAAGGGCCGGCTGGCTTGACCGTTAAGGGTGCTGTAACCCCCGAAAGTACACTCCAGTCAAAACCAAAAAAAAAATTATTTTCTGTGTTTGTGAATTGTGTGCGCAGTAGCCGCACGTGCATCAACAAAGTAGTGCCAAGCGTGCGCCTGTGTCATAAGTAAAGGGCCGGCTGGCTTGACCGTTAAGGGTGCTGTAACCCCCGAAAGTACACTCCAGTCCAAACCAAAAAAAAAATAATTTTCTGTGTTTGTGAATTGTGTGCGCAGTAGCCGCACGTGCATCAACAAAGTAGTGCCAAGCGTGCGCCTGTGTCATAAGTAAAGGGCCGGCTGGCTTGACCGTTAAAGGGTGCTGTAACCCCCAAAGTACACTCCAGTCCAAACCAAAAAAAAATTAATTTTCTGTGTTTGTGAATTGTGTGCGCAGTAGCCGCACGTGCATCAACAAAGTAGTGCCAAGCGTGCGCCTGTGTCATAAGTAAAGGGCCGGCTGGCTTGACCGTTAAAGGGTGCTGTAACCCCCGAAAGTACACTCCAGTCCAAACCAAAAAAAAATTATTTTCTGTGTTTGTGAATTGTGTGCGCAGTAGCCGCACGTGCATCAACAAAGTAGTGCCAAGCGTGCGCCTGTGTCATAAGTAAAGGGCCGGCTGGCTTGACCGTTAAGGGTGCTGTAACCCCCGAAAGTACACTCCAGTCCAAACCAAAAAAAAAATTATTTTCTGTGTTTGTGAATTGTGTGCGCAGTAGCCGCACGTGCATCAACAAAGTAGTGCCAAGCGTGCGCCTGTGTCATAAGTAAAGGGCCGGCTGGCTTGACCGTTAAAGGGTGCTGTAACCCCCAAAGTACACTCCAGTCCAAACCAAAAAAAAATTTATTTTCTGTGTTTGTGAATTGTGTGCGCAGTAGCCGCACGTGCATCAACAAAGTAGTGCCAAGCGTGCGCCTGTGTCATAAGTAAAGGGCCAGCTGGCTTGACCATTAAAGGGTGCTGTAACCCCCGAAAGTACACTCCAGTCCAAACCAAAAAAAAATTATTTTCTGTGTTTGTGAATTGTGTGCGCAGTAGCCGCACGTGCATCAACAAAGTAGTGCCAAGCGTGCGCCTGTGTCATAAGTAAAGGGCCGGCTGGCTTGACCGTTAAGGGTGCTGTAACCCCCGAAAGTACACTCCAGTCCAAACCTAAAAAAAAATTATTTTCTGTGTTTGTGAATTGTGTGCGCAGTAGCCGCACGTGCATCAACAAAGTAGTGCCAAGCGTGCGCCTGTGTCATAAGTAAAGGGCCGGCTGGCTTGACCGTTAAGGGTGCTGTAACCCCCGAAAGTACACTCCAGTCCAAACCTAAAAAAAAATTATTTTCTGTGTTTGTGAATTGTGTGCGCAGTAGCCGCACGTGCATCAACAAAGTAGTGCCAAGCGTGCGCCTGTGTCATAAGTAAAGGGCCGGCTGGCTTGACCGTTAAGGGTGCTGTAACCCCCGAAAGTACACTCCAGTCCAAACCAAAAAAAAAATTATTTTCTGTGTTTGTGAATTGTGTGCACTGTGGCTGCACGTGCATCAACAAAGGAGCAGCGCCAAGCGTGCGCCTGTGTCCCATAAGTAAAGAGCCGGCTGGCTCATTTCTTAAAGGGTGGTGTAACCCACAAAGTGCACTACTCTCCAGCAAAAATAAAATAATATTTTCTGTGTTTGTGTGCGCTTTAGCCGCACGTATATATATCAATATAACATAAATGGAGGACCAAACTTTCTCCGATAAAAATAAAATAGGGAAAGATCAAGAACCTCTTCCTCCTAGTGCTGTTGCTGCTGCTGGGAGTTGTTCATCATCCCAGAGAGGAAGTAGGAACATCACTACTTTTACTAAACAATTGACCCTCCAACAGTGCCTAGCGATGAGGATGAAGTACGACAGCAGTCATCCTGAAGCAAAACGTATAACTGAGGCCTTGACTGCTATGTTGGTGTTAGACGTGCGTCCGGTATCCGACATTAGTGCAGTGGGATTTAGACAATTGATGGAGGTAGTGTGTCCTCGGTTCCAAATCCCGTCTAGATTCCACCTGCATCCTCAAAGCAGCAGCGACAAGCGTGCGTCTGTCTGTTAAAGGGTGGTGACACCCTCAAAGTGTGCTACACAAACAATTAAAATATTGTTCTTTTTTCTGTCTTTGTGAATTGTGTGGGCTGTAGCCGCACCTGCATCCTTAAAGCAGCAGCGACAAGCGTGCGTCTGTCTGTTAAAGGGTGGTGACACCCTCAAAGTGTGCTACACAAACAATTAAAATATTGTTCTTTTTTCTGTCTTTGTGAATTGTGTGGGCCGTAGCCGCACCTGCATCCTTAAAGCAGCAGCGACAAGCGTGCGTCTGTCTGTTAAAGGGTGGTGACACACTCAAAGTGTGCTACACAAACAATTAAAATATTGTTCTTTTTTTTTTGGTCTTTGTGAAATGTGTGGGCTGTAGCCGCACCTGCATCCTTAAAGCAGCAGCGACAAGCGTGCGTCTGTCTGTTAAAGGGTGGTGACACCCTCAAAGTGTTCTACACAAACAATTAAAATATTGTTCTTTTTTTTTCTGTCTTTGTGAAATGTGTGGGCTGTAGCCGCACCTGCATCCTTAAAGCAGCAGCGACAAGCGTGCGTCTGTCTGTTAAAGGGTGGTGTAACCCTCAAAGTGTGCTCCACAAACAATAAAAATATTCTTTTTTTTTTTCTGTCTTTGTGAATTGTGTGGGCTGTAGCCGCACTTGAATCCTCAAAGCAGCAGCGACAAGCGTGCGTCTGTCTGTTAAAGGATTACATCGGTGACAGCATCCAAGTAGGCATGTCAGACAGTCCGTACCTGTACTGGCAGGAAAAAGAAGCAATTTGGAGGTCCCTGTACAAACTGGCTCTATTTTACCTGAGTTGCCCCCCCTCCAGTGTGTACTCCGAAAGAGTGTTTAGTGCAGCCGGGAACCTTGTCAGCGAAAGGCGTAGGAGGTTGCTTCCACAAAATGTGGAGAAGATGATGTTCATAAAATGAATTATCAACTCTTCCAGGGAGACCAGCCTCCAGAACGTACAGAGGGACCTGTGGTTCCAGCAGGGACGAATTAATACTCTGTGAGGATGAGGATGTACACACTGAAGAGGGTGAGGAATCGGTGGATGAGGAGGATGAGGATGACATCTTGCCTCCGTAGAGCCAGTTTGTGCAGGGACACATTAATTGCCAGCTTGTTTTGTGGGGGCCCAAACGAACCAATCATTTCAGCCACAGTTGTGTGGCAGACCCTGGCGCTGAAATGATTGATTTGTTAAAGTGTGCATGTCCTGTTTATACAACATAAGGGTGGGTGGGAGGGCCCAAGGACAATTCCATCTTGCACTTCTTTTTTTTCTTTGCATTATGTACAGTTTGGGGCCTAGTTTTTCTAACTGCCATCCTGTCTGCCACTGCAGTGTCACTCCTAGATGGGTCACGTGTTTGTGCCGCCCACTCGTGTCGCTTAGCATAGTCATCCAGCTACCTCGGTGCAACCTTTTGGACATGAAAACACTATTGTGAGGTGTGAGGTGTTCAGAATAGACTGGAAATGAGTGGAAATTAAGGTTATTGAGGTTAATAATAGCATAGGAGCAGAGAAACCAACAAATTCTGTGATTTTAGCTGTTTTTATGCTTTTTTAAAAAAAAATACAGATCCAAAACACAAAACCCAGAACCCAAAACACGGAAGGGTGGTTTTGGCAAAACCAATCCAGATCCAAAACACGAAGAAAGATCCAGATCCAAAACCAAAACACAAAACACGAAAAGTGGCCGGTGCACACCCCTAGTTTGAACTTGCTAAAACTAGCTAATAAAAGTTTGGACTAAATTAATGAGATTGCCTTGTTTTCATAATCATAGTTATTGGCGGGACCAATAAAATGTGGTTTTCCCCCATGTTTGCCTAATATTCCTTGTTCTATTTACTCCAGTGCACTACCAAAAGAAAGCTTTTTTTGCTTGGACAGAGAAAATAAATTAAAATACATTCCTGATGACCCACCATATTGCAAATACAAGGGATAATTTAGTTTAATTGTAATTACCTGTCATTGCTATGTTAACATGCCTCATATGGTGACACATTTATCTTTTACTGGGAATTGGTCCCAATAATTATAATTTATTATTGCTGCTTCTTGCCGGAAATGAACGGGGGTAATTCAGCTTAGGATGGAATTGCAAAGCTACACACAGGCAGCTTTGCAATTCGGTTCTTGCTAATATGCAAATGCAGCAGGAGGGATATGAAATCCCCTGCTGCATTTGCGATCCAAGACCTGTGACTGATGTCGCAGGCTGGTATCGTTTGCGATGGTGGCAGGTGTCGTGCGGCCAGCCTGCTAAGTAAGCCACAGCTTACTTAGGCTGGCTGGCTTGTGAGGCCAGTAAACTGTGTCCGTAGACACAGCCCCTGGCCTTGCCACTCCCGGAAAAAATGGGGCGACGCGCCCCATTTCCGGTAATGCAGGTCGTCCCACTCCGCCCCTTATATACCTCTGCCTGTCAATCAGACAGACGCATAGCAGGGACTGCGTCCAATCACGCAGGACCTGTTCTGCACAATCGCAGAATGGGTCCTGCATACCCGCAGATTCCCGATAATCGGGAATCTGCGTTCAGCATTGCTCTTACATGCAATGCTGAATTGGGATACAGTTAATATACCTACAGTTGGGATGCCGGCTGCCTAAATCCCGGCGCCGGAATCCCGATCAGCGCTAGAAGACCGGCGCCAGAATCCCAACATGGCTGGAGATGTTGACGCCGGAATCCCTACATCTGGCATCTTGATCATAAGTACAGCCGGCGCCCTTACTGTTAGCCGCCAGGGAGTTGGTTATGTTAGGCACTAAGGGGGGAGGGTTAGGCACCAAGGGGGGAGGGGTAGGGTGTGGGGTAGGGAGGGTTAGTGTTAGGGTACAGTAAATGTACTGCCCCGCACTAAGTGTCTGACAAATTTGGAGCAGCCAGCAAAACCATTAATCTTCCAATAATCCATTCAGATGTTATCTGAAGAACTGAGTTTATTATTCGATAGAGGAATTTGTGTGGAAATGATAAGTAATGAGATGAGATGATAAATAATGATAAGTGATGATATTGCTCTTTTGCAATTGAAATTGGAGGGTCCGCAACAAATACTGTATCTAAAATATTTACTGCGGTCCCCCCTTCTAAAATCATAGGGATGCTTCATGCTTGCGGTTATACCCTGAAAACATCTGTTTTCCTGTGAAATCCCCTTGATAAATATGCTCCATAAGAAGATATCATTGGTAAAAAGAATTTAAGTAAACGTAATTTATATGACAACATTTAATATACTGTTTATTATATTCTAACTCAATAATATTGGTATCTTCTAAACTATGCACTCAGCATGTAGCAATCCACTGAAAAGTCATATCCTCATAATACCAAATATCAGTCAGTATAACTATATTATAGATCATACAACGTTATGGAACATACTTACTGGTGGTTGCCTTCACTGGATGGAAAACGCAGCCTGAATACTTGCTAAAGTAGGGATGAATTGAACGCTATGTTAAAAGTGAACAGAGTGCCAAAGGGACCATGAACATAAGCCAATGGCGTATCTATAATGGGTGCAGGGTGTGCGGTGCACATGGGGCCCTGGGCTCACCGCACACCCTGGACCCATATATAGCTATACTTGCCTCTCCACAGTCTTCAGAGTGCTGCTCTGCAGCGCCATGTGGCAGCCATTTCCCCGTGACTTGCACATGTGCAGTAGATTCCGGCACAAAGCCAGAATCTACTGTGCTGTCAAGAGAGGAGGGAGCCTGCATGGGGTCTACACACGGGCCCTCTCCTCTCTTAAAATGCCCCTGACATTAGCTGCTGTGTATGTAGTCTGACGATTGAAAAAACTTTGCTGAATAGCCAGACCTTTTTCAGAAATAAACCTGTGTAATGGTGCATACACCCGGGATGATCGTTAACGATATCGTTAAATGATCTCCCGGGTGTGCTGGATGATCGATATCGATCATCCAGCACACCACCAATGACGGCTAGCGACCAACGATTGTGGGTCCCTATAGTAACCTGGTCGATATCGACTAGATTGGCCTACATACACAGTCGATGGACGATATCTTTATCATCCATATGTGCCCGCGCATCACAGGTCGTTGGTGGTTTGGAGGCGCCGAAAAATGCACGATATGAACAATAACGATATGATCATATCGTTCATATCGTGCATTTTAATCGTACCTTGCGTACGCACCATATGACATACTTGACATAATTGTTTTTTTAATGTGTTTTTATTTTTGCATTGGCGTCTATGGCCAGGCGGCATGATAATAAAGCCTAAATCATTGGTTTTTCAAGAGCAGAACAGGAATGTGAAGGATATCTTCTGTTAAGTCTTCTCTTCTGCTCTTTCAGTTCAGTATGTTAGAAAACTCCATAAGCTATTTAATAGGATCTACTGCTGCTAATAAGTTGATGCAATTGTCAGTGTAGCTAAACTAAAAAAAAAAAATGTCGCAAAGTCCACGGGCAGCAGATTCAGAGCTCATTATGTAAAATCTCTGGGTTATTATTAAAATAGTTCAATAGGTCATTATGTATGTCTGGAAAATATCAGAGTAAAAAAAATCTTAGTTTAATAAAAATCAAACAACTGCGCTAACCAATCTATATTAAGCCATGTCATGTGGTACGTCTCCACCACACCTACAGTATGTTCATCTCAAGGAATTCTCTTCCTTGGTGCACTGACTTTACCTGATGTGTGTGAGCTGTTCTGTGGCTTAGACACATGTCTGGCTGCCTTTGGGACTCTCAGCTGTGATTATCTTGGCAAAAGTTAAGAGGAAGGACGGACAGGTGTTATTCTTGGATAATAAGAGCACATCAGCTGACTAGTCCCCTCACCGCAGTCTGCGGGCACTGCAAGGTCACACCCCACCTTCATCCTCAGGAAATCCACCTCATAGGGCAGTAGATACTCATTTTTGCTGGAACACTGGGAGAGGCATGTACAGTACTGTACATTACTTGATAACAAGATAGAGCCCTGTACTGTGCTTTGACAGACAAATGATATCCATGTAACATGTTGTGACACAGACAAATGACAGACAAAGGTGTGCCATACTAAGACAGACATGAAATGAAGATCGTTTCTGTCTGTCTATGCTGTGTCCATAAAGAATACTAAATATATACATTAAAATATCTTTGACATGTGATAATACTGAGCAGCCAGGGGTCCTATTATGAAGAAGTCATAAGAAAACATAAAAAACTAAGATGTCCCTTTCATTAAAGGAAGTTCGAGACAGTCGGTCTGAGAACAGCATAAAATTCCCATTAACTAGAGAGAAGATGCTGGATAAGAATCTCCTAATTATAGCTGGAGTGCGTAACCCTTTCACTGTAAGAGGCAATCTTGGAATAACAAGACCAGGTAATTTGGATCATGTAACACGTCATATGACAAACAAGAGTCCTCTGCTTAATTTATAATAAATTCTTCCACATACAGAAAATACATTCATGCTTGAGGAAAGAATGAAATGTACAGAAAATGTATTTTGTGTATCTGCAACCATTGGACACTGTAGTGGTCTGTGAATTAGACCTCTTATGATATTACAAGGAAAATTAATGATTCATTTAACTACTACCTACTCTTTCATAGCAGACCCTTCCTCTGCCAGAGATTAAAGAAAAATAATATACATAATTACAGAAGATGTGGTGAGGTGTAAGCAGTTGTGGAAGAAAAGTGTAGTTTCCGATAACCACCACAGTTTCAAATCAGCTGGTGGTGGATCCCTAATGCAAATAGTTTGCTCTATCTTCTTCCACACAAAGTGAAGTATGACTGGGAAGACAACTGTATTAAGCTGAATGTACCGTACTCAGTGGCAAATGCAGGATTTCTAGAGGGGGGGTTCCAAATGCTTGATTTTAGAGTGAGTGTGGCCAGTCCATGAAGATGGCAGGATTAGCACTTATCCAGCTTTAATATGCGTCATACAAAGTGTATTGTGTGCCATAAATCCGGCACATACAGGAGCAGCGATCACAGTAAGCCATTAGATGTGGCAGTAGGGCCATCCTGCCAGAGCTGAATATTTTTATTTTAGATGTGAGCACCATTCCAGAGTATTGGAGAAAGTCTGGGAGAGCAGCAGAAGAACCTAGCACTGCCCTGGACATATATGTACATATTGGACTCTATAGCAGTACATCCCTAACAGTGCATGGTTTCCAGATCTCCTAGTTGGTGCACAGGTTATTTATTACTGGCTGATACATGTTAAAAGGTGGTGCTAATTATGTCATTTGTGATACTGAGAAGAACATGGAGCACTAGTAAAATTCTATTATATTACTATCTCTATTGTGGTCATGGTGTGGGCTGGGAAGGGGGGTTTCCAGGCAGACGGCAACCCCCCTGCGTTTATATATGGTACTGTTCCTGAAACATGCCTTTCCTAATTTTTTTTTATTTCAAAGCACCACACTTACAGATGAGTACATTGCTGTCACAATGTGATTGTGGGACAGTGACTCTACGCAAGCATCCATCAGTCACTTTCCTCTTTTACCGCAGGAACAATGGCCCTGATTCAGAGCCGGACGATCTGACAGAGCCAGAGTACTATTTCTACGTAGACAGGTGTTTGCCTATGGGATGCACTTATTTCGAGAAATTCAGTGCTTTTCTACATTGGTGTATTGTCTGGTGAGGTCAGGGTAGACAAATACCTTTATTACTTCAATTTTGTAGGGTATGCCGGCTTCCATCTTTGCATGGACCTATTTAACTTGGTGCAATGACAAAACCTTTGCGCATGACAAGATTGAAGGTACGGCTTCTACTTTGGTGTACTTGGGTGTCAAGACTGATAATTTTGCATATTGCTGCCGGCTTCCCATGAAGAAAGTGCAGTTGCAACAGTTTCAGTCTCTTCAGGGCCTGTTCAACATCGCCTGCAGAGTGATATCCGGATGGGTTTTCTGTATGAAGCTTGAACATGCTACTGTAGGCTGATCTAGGCCTTGCCACTTCATCAATTTATCTGGATAAAATGTGATTTGCTGCTCAGTGATGCTTTTTTAACCAACTTCATTGGGTTCCTCCTCTGGATGACTCCAGTAGTTCATAGTGCTCAATGATGATAACTTGACAAGTTTTGGAACCTGCAGAGTGGATGCAGGAAGAACTTACTGTTGCTAGAGCTTTCTCCTATTTTACTGGCACTAGAGCTGTGTGGTGAGCGGTTACTGAATAGCATAGTCTTCTGGTGCAGTAATCTGAGTTATGTCCACACAATCAATCACCAGTGTTCATCCTCGCTGACAGCATTGTGCTGTTGGAAGTCAGAGGCTTACAAACATTGCATCCGATCCAGGCACTGGCTCCATGGGCGAGACAACTTGGGGCTTTAGCAACTTGATACCTTTCCACAGGTGGGGCTATTGAGGATTTTGTTTTACTTGTTTAGCTGTAAGTAACTCAGGTTTTTCAGTGATTTTTCACCTACAATCAAGTTACCCCATCCCTCACCCTTTATTACCTTAATTCTGGTAGTTCTTAGTGGCTGCTTAGTTTTTGGGTGTCTTTTTTTTCTTGTTTTCTGATCTCTTTTACTGTCCAATTTTCCAGGTGCAAAATGGGAGCCCTTGTTTTGAATTGTGAGTCATGCATTTGTGTACTAGACTATTAAGTCACCCATGACATGTTAAGTCATCTTGGGTCTGGTTTGATGGTGCTTATACTGGAACAGTTTCCAGGATAAGTTGTGGAGGCTGACGTAGGCCTCTCCAGTGTTCTTGTAATTCACCTTGGTGGGAATAATCATGGTAGGAGGATGTCCCTTGGCTTATAATCAGGTATCTTGGTTTACTGATGGGGATATGGACTAATTCTCCCTTGGCATTACTACTGCTCTATGTGATATACTGCTGCCTGGTAATACTGGTCAGGAGCGTTAAGGCTTAATTTACTACTTGCCAGGCCAGCCTTCAAGGATATTTATATTCATTACCTGGCTACTTAGTTTGTGAATGTGCCGTAGAACGGACATTGGTTTAGTTACATAAATAAAAATAGTACACAGTATAAAAAACATGATGAAAATAAGTAGTCAAAAGTTATTAACTATAGAGAGGCTCTATTCAAATTCTAAAGCATCTTGTTTTTTTATTATTTTTCTCTTGTGATGGCATGAACATAATCAAAGTGGTGGTTCTAGGGGAGGGCAAGCAGGGCTATCGCCTGAGGGCATGGCAGCAGTCACCCCGCTGGCGCCCTTAGAACCGCCACCGATACCATCCTTGTCCCACGTTGACTGCCTGCCATGGTGCCGCCAACATTACCTGCCATGGCCATTACGATTTAAGACCTGGGGGCCACCAGTGGCCTGAGGCTGCACACTGCATATACATACAGGGCTGGCTCTGGGCACAGGCGACCCCCGGAACTGGCCAGCATCTGACTGTCTTTAATAAGACAGCACCAGTACCATAGGAGTAAAGATGGCCATCGACCATCGATGTTTTCAAGACATTGATGGTTCCTGGCTGATGTCCACTAGTTTTGCCATCATAGGATGACTGAGCTGATGTTTTTTTTTTCTGCGTACAGGATGGAGCGTAGCCTCACCCCTGGTGGCCACTAAGCCCCACCCATATTTTTGATTGGCCCACCGCAGCGGTGACCATAGAGGGGGTGCAAACCATTGATGGTTCACCATAGATGATTTGTGTGCCATCGATGGTTATCTTATCACGGATGGGCTCATCGATGTTAACCATCGATGGACAAGGGAAGGGGAGTGCAGTGTGTGGGATGTGGATAAGGGAGCGCAGTGTGTGGAATGTGGATAAGGGAAGGGGAGCGCAGTGTGTGGGATGTAGATAGGGGAAGGGGAGTGCAGTGTGTACGATGTGGATAAGGGAAGGGGAGCGCAGTGTGTGGGATTTGGATAGGGGAAGGGGAGCGCAGTATGTGGGATGTGGATAGGGAAAGGGAGTGCAGTGTGTGGGATGTGGATAAGGGAAGGGGAGCGCTGTGTGTGGGATGTGGATAAGGGAAGGGGAGTGCAGTGTGTGGGATGTGGATAAGGGAAGGGGAGCGCAGTGTGTGAGATATGGAAGGGGAGCACAGTGTGTGGGATGTGGATAGGGGAAGGGCAATGCAGTATGTGGGATGTGGATAAGGGAAGGTGAGTGCAGTGTGTGGGATGTGGATAGGGGAAGGGGAGCGCAGTGTGTGGGATGTGGATAGGGGAAGGGGAGCGCAGTGTGTGGGATGTAGATAGGGGAAGGAGAGCGCAGTGTGTGGGATGTGGATAAGGGAAAGGGACTGCAGTGTGTGGGATGTGGATAAGGGAAGGGGAGCGCTGTGTGTGGGATTTGGATAAGGGAAAGGGAGCGCAGTGTGTGGGATGTGTATAAGGGAAGGGGAGGGCAGTGTGTGGGATTTGGATAGGGGAAGGGGAGCGCAGTATGTGGGATGTGGATAGGGAAAGGGAGTGCAGTGTGTGGGATGTGGATAAGGGAAGGGGAGCGCTGTGTGTGGGATGTGGATAAGGGAAGGGGAGTGCAGTGTGTGGGATGTGGATAAGGGAAGGGGAGCGCAGTGTGTGAGATATGGAAGGGGAGCACAGTGTGTGGGATGTGGATAGGGGAAGGGCAATGCAGTATGTGGGATGTGGATAAGGGAAGGTGAGTGCAGTGTGTGGGATGTGGATAGGGGAAGGGGAGCGCAGTGTGTGGGATGTGGATAGGGGAAGGGGAGCGCAGTGTGTGGGATGTAGATAGGGGAAGGAGAGCGCAGTGTGTGGGATGTGGATAAGGGAAAGGGACTGCAGTGTGTGGGATGTGGATAAGGGAAGGGGAGCGCTGTGTGTGGGATTTGGATAAGGGAAAGGGAGCGCAGTGTGTGGGATGTGTATAAGGGAAGGGGAGGGCAGTGTGTGGGATGTGGAAGGGAAGCGCAGTGTGTGGGATGTGGATAGGGGATGGGGAGCGCAGTGTGTGGGATCTGGATAAGGGAAGGGGAGCAAAGTGTGTGGGATGTGGATGGAAGGGGAGCGCAGTGTGTGGGATGTGAATAAGGGAAGGGGAGCGAAGTGTGTGGGAAGTGGGTGGGGATGAGGAGCACAGTGTGTGGGATGTGGATGGGGAGTGCAGTGTGTGGGATGTGGAACACAGTGTGTGGGATGTGGATAAGGGAAGGGGAGCGAAGTGTGTGGGATGTGGAAGGGGAGCTCAGCGTGTGGGATGTGGATAGGGGAAGGGGAACGCAGTGTGTGGGATGTGATTAAGGGAAGGGGAGCACAGTGTGTGGGATGTGGAAGGGGAGCGCAGTGTGTGGGATGTGGATAGAGGAAGGACAATGCAGTGTGTGGGATGTGGATAATGGAAGGGGAGCGCAGTGCGTGGGATGTGGAAGGGGAGCGCGGTGTGTGGGATGTGGATAGGGGATGGGGAGCGCAGTGTGTGGGATGTGGAAGGGGAGTGCAATGTGTGGGATGTGGATAAGGGAAGGGGAGCGCAGTGTGTGGGATATGGATAAGGGAAGGGGAGCGCAGTGTTTGAGATGTGGATAAGGGAAGGGGAGCGCAGTGTGTGGGATGTGGCTAAGAGAAGGGGAGCACAGTGTGTGGGATGTGGATAAGGGAAGGGAAGCCCAGTGTGTGGGATGTGAATAAGGGAAGGGGAGCAAAGTGTGTGGGATGTGGAAGGGGAGTGCAGTGTGTGGAATGTTGATAGGGGAAGGGGAGTGCAGTGTGTGGAATGTAGATAGGGGAAGGGGAGAACAGTGTGTGGGATGTGGATAGGGGAAGGGGAGACCAGTGTGTGGGATGTGGATAGGGGAAGGGGAGCACAGCGTGTGGGATGTGGATGGGGAAGGGGAGCCTAGTGTGAGAGATGTGGATAGGGATGAGGAGCACAGTGTGTGGGGATGTGGATAGGGGAAGGGGAGACCAGTGTGTGGGATGTGGATAGGGGAAGGGGAGACCAGTGTATGGATTGTGGATGGGGAAGGGGAGTCCAGTGTGAGAGACGTGGATAGAGATGAGGAACACAGTGTGCGAGGATGTGGATAGAGGAAGGAGAGCCCAGTGTGTGGGATGTGGATGGGGAGCCCAGTGTGAGAGATGTGGATGAGGATGAGGAGCACAGTGTATGGGATGTGCATGGGGAGTGCAGTGTGTGGGATGCGGAACGCAGTGTGTGGTATGTGGATAAGGGAATGGGAGCACAGTGTGTGGGATGTGGATAAGGGAAGGGGAGCACAGTGTGTGGGATGTGGATAAGGGAAGGGGAGCACAGTGTGTGTGATGTGGATAGGGGAATGGGAGCGCAGTCATGGCTTTCTGGGAGCTGGCGTGAGGTAGAGAGGAGGATCACGGAGAAACAGCAGCCTCCTCTGACTGAGCCCTGAGGAGAGAAGAAAAGACCCGGCTGCTGCTGCTGAGTGACGGTGCTCAGGCTGCCTGTGGATCTTCTGTGCTGCGAGCCGTATTCTGCTGCCCGCTGAGACATCATGGTGAGGGGATTTGTGTATGTGTGCTGTCAGTGTGTGTGGGAGAGATGTGTGCAAGAGAGTTGTCAGTAGGTGGGGGAAAGCTGTGTATGTGACCCCCTAGAAGAAGGGCTGAAACGCGTTGGTCACTACAGACCCAGTAACCTTGATAGGACTCAACATAACCCTCAGAAGGCAATAAGATATTGTTCCCGAGTAGCAGGTTCACGCAGCACGACTTACCCGGAAGCACGGCAGAAACGAAGCAGCAGCGTCAGAAGAAGGAAGACGACGGACTCAGGTGTAGAGTGCAACGGAGCCTATGGTAAGTGCGAGCAGTCTGACCCTCTGTAAGGCATGGGGAACTTGGTAATAGACTCCCAGGAACACTATCCAAGTCTGCCACCCCTAAGATCACTGCCCACCGCCTCCGGAGTAACTACTCGTCACCAACGGAGTTCTGATACGCAGACAGTGCAGCACGATCCGGAGCACTGTCTACCCACTACCTTCCATACTCTGTCCGTCACACCACACCGCTAAGCACATTAGCCTAACAGGACCTTAACCACATCAAACTAAGTAGCAGGACGCCGAACTTTAGTTATCTTTCACCAGAAGCCACGGACTAAACCTTTTTCCTGCTAATACTGGGAACACTGGGAACACTTATCTCATATACCCTTTTGGGACAACGATTGCTTATACTGCTTAGCAATAACTACAGTATGTAGTTAATACTTTTTTTCATTTATTTGTTCTTTTGATATATTTGTTGCTAAGAAAAAAAAGTAAAACAATACTGTGAACACTTTCAACACCATAGCAGTCTTACTATTATTAATCCTTAACACTTTCACAACGAGAGTGTTACACACAGTAATACATATACCAATCAATTAAATTGGGCCATTTGATCACAAACACTATCTATTCAAGCCAAGCACTGTACCTATCTATTTCTACTGTGTGTGTGAAGCAGTGATAGATTTGTTAGTATGAGGGTAATATGTGTCAGAGTTTTCAGTTGGGGGGGGTAATGCTTATATTTAAGTGTTTTAAAATGGAGGTCATGTAATGGAATCTGGGCAACATGCTTGTTACAAGTCGCGGTAATGAATCTCCCTCGAGCAGTTCGCCTTCCCTGGATGTTGTTGTTCCGGTTCCCTCGGTTGCTAGGCGATCGGCACACCTCAGGACGTCACATGCTATCCTTTGCACAGCGTGATTGGATGGTCCTCCTATTTGTACACACTGGCCTTTTGCCGCCTCACCGACTATAGCATTCCTGTAGGTTCCATCGGCTCAGCTGCATGGCCAGCATTCTGTACCACCTCGTGGTGAAGATTCTGATTTTCCTGTAGTAGTTCCGTATTGTCTCGGGCTCTTCTGCCTCTCCAACAGCTCCCTAGCCGCATCAATACTTCCATACTACAATTGGCTCTTGCCGCATTATTGGCACCCAAGTCACACCAGCTGTTTTCGTGCTGTCTCCGGCTCTCCAGCTTCTCCAACGGCTTCCTAGCCACACCAATACTACCGTGCTGCCGTCTGCTCTCAAAGCCGCAGCACCTACTAACAACTTCCTACCAGTTGCCGCACCATTGGCACACAAGCCGTACGATCGGCACATTTGCCGCACCATTAGCTCTCAAAGCCGCAGCACTGGTAATCAGCTTTCTACCATCGGCTATTGCCGCACCATCGTACACAAGCTGCACCATTGGCTCTCAAAGCCGCAGCGCTTGTAGTCAGCTTTCCACAATCAGCTCTAGCCGCACAATCAGCACACAAGCCGCATCATCGGCACACAAGCCGCACCATCGGCTCTCAAATCTGCAGCACTTGTAATCAGCTTGCTACCATCAGCTATTGCCACACCATCGGTATGTTAGCCGCTCCATCGGCTCTCAAAGCCGCAGGACTTGTAATCCGCTTTCTACCATCAGCTCTTACCGCACCATCAGCACATAAGCCGCATCATCGGCACACAAGCCACACTGTCGGCACATTTGCCACACCATCAGCTCTCAAAGCCACAACACTTGTTATCAGCTTTCTACCATCAGCTCTTGCCGCACCATCGGCACACAAGTTGCACCATCAGCTTTCTTAGCTGCACCATTGACTCTTTCTGTTCCAACTCTTTTCCTCATCACTGGATTCCAACCGACACTCCTGTAAGCTGCTACTACTCCAAGCAGTAAGTCCAGGCTGCCGCCTAAGTACCGGTGAACTATTAATCTCTAAGGGAACAACGGGCAGTTGTTAGTGGCAGAAGACCTCGATAGCCTGAGTTCTAGATGGTTTACTAGGAGTGGTCATTGGAATTCATAACAATGCTCTGTGAAGGTCCTTGAGGACAAAATTTAGAAAAATAATATGTCTTTGTAAATAATAAGTCTTAGTAAATATGCTCCATTCATAGCATAACAATGGAGCCAGTAGGGATATTTTCTATGGAGAAATCTTTACAGTACTGTAGGTTTAAAGTACCACAATAAAGCCAATTTACCTCTCCCTTATTTTACTTTCAGCATAGCTGCCAGGGTTGACTTACATGGGTTAAATACATCAAAATGCTCTCCTCCCCTCTGCTAAAAGCCATTAGGTTTCAGGCTAATAATTTTAGCAGACAGTCAATGACAGAGGATCATACATGACTGACTATATGCTGCATTTTCGTTTTACATGTTCACTTAAGAAACTTGGAGCCTCTTTAATGGTGGAAAATAAAATGCTTTGTAGACCGCTGACTGTGCCCTCTCTTTGGGAATGCGAAGAAGAGACATGCACAAGAAGAAGCAGAAGGACAGGGATTTCTGTACTCTGGGCCTGATTCAGACCCGCTCGCAAGCGGGTCGATGGTTGTGCATTGCGCACGCGCGCATTCCGGGGCTCGCTACAAACGGGGCGGCTGTCGATATTGATAGACAGCTTGCCCCGTTTTGTGGCTGGACAAACGGAAGGAATGCCTGCTGTTTGTTGGCGGCCTGCTGTTTGTTGGAAGCTCACTGGGGCTTGCGGCAGATGAGACCTTACCACAAGGGTCTCGTCGCAAGCCCGATGGTCGCGATGTTCGCGACCATCACCTGGCCGCTCACAAAAGCTATGGGTGGTCACCCACAGCTTGGCGAGCGGCCAGGAGGCCGTTTTTCATTTTTTTAAAAGCGGCAGTCCTGATTCAGAGCGAGCGCTCGCTTTTTGCAAGCGGCTCTGAATCAGGGCCAGTGTACACAATTAATGACAGAGAGATTTACAGAAAGGTCCAATGGCAGAAAAGAGACATTATGCATGTGCATATATGTTTCGCTAGCAGGCTTTGGGGTCTATTCATGAAGAAGTGAAGTGTCCTGTTTATTGGGCAGCACAGACGGTGTAATGGTTAGCATTACTGCCTCATAACACCACAGCCCTAACTGTGTGGAGTTTGTATATTCTCCCTGTGCTTGCGTGGGTTTCCTCCGGGTACTCCGGTTTCCTCCCAAACTCCAAAAATATATTGGTAGGTTAATTGGCTCCCAACACAAATTAACCGTAGTGTGTATGTGTGTGCGCATGTGGTAGGGAATATAGATTGTAAGCTCCACTGGGGCAGGGACTAATGTAAAAGGACAAATATGCTCTGTAAAGTGCTGCGGAATATGTGTGCTCTATATAAATAACTGGTAATAAATAAATAAATCTGGAAACAGGGCACTTCTCTGCCTCGTGCTATTCATAGAGCAGGGTACCGTTGGAGAAGCTTATTACTTCTCCAGCGGTGCATCCGCTCCTATATGTATCACATCACCATACATTTGCTTTCCGTTCCTCTGCTAGCACCGCATTCACCAACTCAGGATGGACTAAGCATTGCTGTCAGGGGAGAAGAACAAAGCAGTTGTCTTCCTACCTTCTCCCTGTTCTCTCCACCCCCTTATGTGCCATCAGCCAATCAGAGGAGACAAGGACATATGCATAGGCTGGGTCACGTCTGGCTGACTGCTGGCTGCCACCACTGATCCAGTGCCCCCCCCGTTCCCACCACTACCGCCGTATTTGTAAAGTGACCCCGTGCCCCTCCGTTCCTTTCCCCGCCTTTAAGTTAAATTGACCATCTCCATCCGAACTGCCTGCTGCCCTCGCGTCCCCTGTTCCTTCCTTTGCTGCCGCTATTGTAGGTGACCCACCATATGCCAGGTCACCACTTCCATACTGCGCATGCGCTCTGCCCCAACCTATCACTCCCCCTCTCGCTCCCATCTGCCGCTGCTGCAGAGATTCGCCGCATGCTCATAAGCATAGAGAAGAGAAAAAAATGGAGACAGAAATAGAAGAGAAGACCGGACCGCCGATCGTGTATATCCCACTGCGCTTTGCAAGACAGGCAAATGTACATGATTTGCTACTTACTAAAACTATAGATCGCATAGAAGTGATGCGATCTATAGTGATGAGTAACAATTCTATATCGCAGATCTTAATGAATAGACCCCTTTATAATAAGGGTTATTTACAAATAGGTACAAACTGCAGGAACTAAGGGGCCTATTTATCAAGTTTATCAGCAGTTTTTTACATGATTTAAGTACCAAAGTCTGAACGCAGCACTCATCTAAGTAACGCAGGTTACCGCTGTCCCCACTATCTGCAATGGGTATGCTTTCTGGAGATATTTATCTAACTCTAAAAATCTTAGGTTTTGGATCTCAGGGCCCGATTCAGACCCGCTCGCTAGGAAGCGTTTGCACGCAGCCAGACAATTTTGGCATTCCGCGCATCACAGTGCACATGCGCGAACCAGAGCGAGCGTTCACTTGCTGCGCATAGACAGCCCTGCAGAATGAGTGACAGGAGAAGCCGTTTGTGAGTGGTGACAGGGGCTGGCGGCTAGAAATGGGGGAGTGGCGGTGCAAACGCAGGCGTTCCTGAGCGTCTTAACGCCGTTTCAGAGGCATGCATAATTAAGAGGCTGCATCATAGTACACGTCACTTGGTTGAATTTTACTCTGAAGTGCTCGCAGTGCTTGCGGTAGGGTATGGTCAACCACAAGTGCTGTGTATGGGTCCGATGTTACCGATGGATGCATACACTTCCTGGAGATGATGTGATCAAATGAGCATCTTGGGACAGGCTGGTGGGCGTCTGCATACACAATGCGATTGCACGCTAAGACATAGTGGGCGTGCTAATGCCTTCCCATGCGATCGCCTGCCTTGACGAATTTGCATACGCATCTAGCGAGCGTACGCATCTAGCGAGCGAGTCTGAATCGGGCCCTCAGCCCCTTATCTGACGCCAAATGGCATTAGCCATTGTAACCTATAGTCTAAATACATTTATCCCTCCCTGGCAGCTGGACTGTGCGCATGCCCAACACCCCTGCTAAGCAGTGGCGTAACTAGGGAAGGGCGAGCGGGGTGCGTGCCCTGGGCGCCGTTGGACCGGCGGCGCGGGGGGGCGCCACCGGCCACGGTACCGGCCCGCCCTAGTTAGCCAGTGTAGCGCCGACCGCAATGAGTGCGGTCAGCGCTACACATTTACACAGGACCGGCACTAGGCTTCCAGCGCCGGTCCTGTGCTGCACGCCTGAGCTCGTTCCCTCCCCCCCAGCGCTTGCCCAATAGCGCTAGGAGGCGGGCTCAGGCTGTGCATAACACACGCATCGCCGCCAGCGCTGGCGGTGATGCGTGTGTTAAACAGCAGCCAATGAGAGTCAGATAGACTCTCATTGACTGCTGCAGCACCCACTGCAAGAGCCGGACTTCCGTCCGGCTCCTGCAGTGGGTAATGGGACTGACGTCATGACGTCGGTCCCATAATGCTGAGCACGCCAGCCCGGGCGGGGGCGGCGTCGCGAGCAGGACCAGGAGCAGAGATTCAGGTAAGTATATTTTTATATATATATATATATATATATATATATATATTTTTTTTTTTTTATTTCTTTTTTTAAACCTATCTGCACAACAGGGGAGGGGGGTGGCTACTACTGGGGGGACCTCTACTAGGGGGACCTCTACTGGGGGAGGGGTGGCTACTACTGGGGGGACCTCTACTGCGGGAGGGGTGGCTACTAATGGGGGGACCTCTACTGGGGGAGAGGTGGCTACTACTGGGGGGACCTCTACTGGGGGAGGGTGGCTACTACTGGGGGGACCTCTACTGGTGGAGGGGTGGCTACTACTGGGGGCGCCATTGGGAGGACCTTCTCTACTGGGGACTACTACTTGGGGGGAACTACCACTGGGGGCATTATAAAAGGGGCCTACAACAAGAGGCACTGCACTCGGGGGACCACTACTGGGGGCAATAATAGGAAGGGCCACTACAGGGGGCACTGGATAGGGGGGATCACTACAGGGTGCCTGCATAAGGGGACCACTACTGGGAAAACTGCATGGGGGGGACTACTGCTGGGGGCACTATATAAATGGCACTGCATAGGGGGGGGACTACTACTGGGGGCATCATATAAAGGGCACTGCTTAAGGGGATACCGCTACTGGGCGCACTGCATTGTGGGGACTGCTACTGGGGGCACTGCATAAGGGGGAACAGGGGAACACTACGTGGGGCACTGCATTTGGGGGGGCCACTACTGGGGGTACTGAGTAAGGGGAGCTAATTGGGGGCTGTATAAGGGGGACCACTACTGGGGATACTGTATAAGGGGCACTACTATGGGCCTGCATAAGAGGGACCACAACTGCATTCTGGGGGTACTGTATAAGGGGTACTACTGGGGTTAAGGTGCATATGGATAGGAATGTTCAGCGTGAAAATAAAGGGGTGTGTCACGTTGACACGCCCCATTTTTAAGTGACCACGCCCACTTTTTTCCCCACGTGCGCCGGAGGCGCACACACAGCTTGAGTTGTTGGTGGGGGGGGCTCCCTTTTCAAATTTGCCCTGGGCTCCAAATACCCTAGTTACGCCACTGCTGCTAAGCCAGCAGTAAAGGGGGTTTTAAATAATGCGGGAAAGTCATCGCTGGCGCAGCCTCTTATCAGATACACTGCCACTGTATGCAGGACCGGCAACAGAAATCATGGGGCCTGGTACACACATTTTTTGGGGACCCCCCATCCCCATTTCCCTGCAGCCAGCCCCCTGTCAGTGTCCATGCAGCCAGTCCCCTGTCAGTGCCCCTCCGGTGGCCGACAAGCTCCCACAGTGCAGCCCCAATACTTACCATGCCGCAGCTCCTTTGTCTGCTAGCAGTGCCAATGCGGTGCTGGCTGACATCATGACGTCACGCTCTGCACCGCAATAGACAAAAAAACTTTATTAATAAAGCTACACTAGTACACAGATGCCCCATATGGACCCGGCCTGTGTGTGCCTGCTCCTTCTTGCCGATCATGCAGCAGCGCAGGCAGTGATCAAGGTTAGTATCTGCGGGTCCCTCCGGGGCCCCTTACAACCTCGGAGCCCGGCACAGCTGTGTCCCTAGTCCCGGATGTATGAGTGGATAATATCTGCGTTCACCTTTTCTTGCTGCAACTAGCAGTGGTAATGAACATGGCAAAAATGCGGATATTAATAAATAGGGCCCTAATAGTATCAAAACAGCAAATAGCCTAAAGCAAGTTAAACTAAAGAATGGGAACATTAAATTGCTTGTTGTAGACTAGTACATTCATGGACTTTTGCAGCTACAGTATGTTAATGCCAAATCCCCAGATATTTCATTATCATGTCATCAATCAATGTTTTTTGAGACAAGAAGGATTTTTCAGTACTCTGAGTTATTGGCAAAATTAGTTGACTAGTTGTAAAATAAAAATAATGTATTCTGTCATCATTTGTTCACAAAAGAGAATCTGATGTTCAGCAATTACCTTCAGTTCTGTAGGTGCAGATGTTCCCAACATACTTGCCCACATTATATGTTCCCTGGAGGGGAGGACAAAGTGGGAAGTGGTGTGGTGAATTACGCATCTCGACTCAACTACACAATTCACCAGAAATTATGTTATATAACCCCCGCACCTACTTCACTGGGGAAGTGGGCAGCATCCAGGATATCAGTCTGCTCTCCTGGGAGTCTGGGAAACTTGCAGAAATTTGAAAAATCTCCCAGATATTCAGGGAGAGTAATCAAGTATATTGTAAAAATGTACGATACAAAATTGGTTTATTGGTATTAAAGTTATCGCATTAGACCATCCAGTCACTGCATCTCAGAGAAAAAGGGACTCTTTCATGAAAACGTACACTCGCACACAATAGTGCATTACATTACACTACTTTAACTTGAATGAACGCAATTTGACAGGAAATAAAGGAGAAGTGCAGGGTCGCACTTTTTACAGTTTGGAAACAAGCTAAGGATATTCGTACAGCTAAGCTTATATAATGAGCACAGGAGAGAGGACTGGGATCAATGTATAAGTGAATGATTATATTTCTACAGAGGCCTAACCTTCCCACCATGTGTGTGGCAGAGTGACCTCCTGTTCAAGTAGGGTTTGATTAAGATGGATCTCTAAGAACGGACGCAAATTGCAAGTTTTATATATATAGTGCATGTGCAGAAGTAAATGTAAGCATTTTTGCCCAGATCTGACTTTCCATGAAGCTGGACATTTCGTAGAGGGAACTGGGAGGTGACAATGTGATCATACGTAACCACCCTGACTTGTGGGAGTGTCATAGGCATGTCGTGTGCGATCCTGAGTTGTGCGTACCAGGGAGGGAAACCTGTTTCTGATGGATCTCACTTTGCATGGGGCTGGTGAAGATACTAATGATGATGGGTTCAGCGGCCGGTGTACCATCCCTGGGCAGCACAGATTTCCGCTTGCACATGCACGAGCCCCCTTATTAGTTAAACAGATTCTCACATTAGCATAATGTAGTTAATCAGGCTTCCGCAGCTGCCGACAACTACAGCCACTTTGTGTGCGACTCAGAATCAGAGTCTCAAACCTTAAGGTAGAGACAACAGAAATATTGTGCAGTCTCACTGGTACGTGGCACCATCTATAGAATCACATGTTTTTTGCCCTGGACATATGTTAAAAATTGTGTTATGTTGAATTTTTATTAAGGCCTACACCTCTGGATTAAGGGCCTGATTCAGAGCTGAACGCTCTGACCAGAGTGCTCGCTCTGAATCAGGGCCCCCCTACCTTTTTTGGAGCGTCCTCATGGATGCTCGCATAGCTGTGGGTTACCACCCACAGCTATAGCGAGCGTTAATCGGGCTTGCGATGGAGACCCTGCGGTAGGGTCTCGCTGCCGCAAGCCCTGGAGTGATTTTGGCTCTATCAGAGCCAAATTCACTCCCACTGACATCACTAGTGATGTCAGTGGGGCCGGCTTGAGACGGTAGGCGTTCCCATGGGAATGCCACCGTCTGGCAGGCACGCCCCTGGCACGACCACCAAAGGGGGCATGCTGTCAATCAACATCGACAGCACGCCCCCTTTGGTGCGAGACCCGGAGCGATGGTGAGCCCGTCGCTCGTCGGGTCTCGCGCATGCGCACAACGGAGCTCCCTCCGTCGTGCGCATGCGCAGTGGGGAACATCGACCCGCTTGCGAGCGTCTTGCCGCTCGCGAGCGGGTCTGAATGACCCCCTAAGTCCATTTGTTCTCCCATCCCAGCTCATAGACCCTGATTCAGATTTTTTTTTAACTCCGGCCGCTGGCAAAGCTGTGGGTGCGAGCGGGCTGGAGACCGTCACGATAATGGCGACCATCGACTTTGCGACGAGACCCTACGGTAGGGTCTAGGCTTCCGCAAGGCCGAGTGGACTTCTCCTGCTCTAATAGAGCAGGAAGTCCACTACTGGCATCACTAGTGATGTCAGTAACCCCTCCCAACAAACGCCAGGCGTTCCTAAGGGAACGCCTGTGTTTGTCCAGCCATCCCCCCTACCCGCCCACAAAACGAGGCGAGCTGTCAGTCAACATCGACAGCAGCCCCGTCTTGTTGCGAGCCCTGTAGCGACTGAACTTCAGTCGCTCAGCGGGGCTCGCGCACGTGCACGCCGGACGAGGCGTGTGCACAGTGGGCAACCAACGAGCCGCTTGCGTGCGGCTCTGAATCGGGCCGTAGTGTGTTGCTAATGATGTATATTAATCCTTTATAGGCATTAAGATTCTGACATGTTTTTGTATGTAGGGCTGCCACTGGAATCTGAAGTAACTTTTTGACTTCTTGGGAAAGGTTAATGACTAAACCTTTGTACTTGTGTATTTTTTGAATAGTGTGGTTAGAAAGATATGTTATTATGTAAGGGAAACCAAAATAGTGCCTGTGTACAGCACCAACTTATACTACAGGTTGAGTCTCCCATATCCAAATATTCCGAAATACGGAATATTTCGAAATACGGAACAATTTTAGCATGAATGATATAGTGACACCTTTATGGTTCAATGTACACAAACTTTGTTTAAAGCACAAAATTATTAAAATACAATCTAAAATAACCTTCAGGCTGTGTATAACGTGTATATGAAACATAAATGAAATTCATGTATGTACAGAAACTTTTTTGATGCACAAAATTATTACAAATATTGTATAAAATACCTGCAGGCTGTGTGTATAAGGTGTATATAACACATAAATGCATTCTGTGTTTAGATTTGGGTACCATTCCCAAGACATTTCATTATGGTATGCAAATATTCCAAATTACAGAATATTCCGATATCCAAAATACCCCCGCTCCCAAGCATTTTGGATATGGGAGACTCAACCTGTATCATGTAAATTATATTCCAGCAATCTATAGATTGGTTCTTAGTCTGGCTACTAGCAGCTCCATAATCAAAGAGATGATCAAGGGGTCAAGGAGCAATTCTGTATGGTGCCATTTGGTATCAAAAATTAGGAAGAAAAGCAGTTAGCCAGAACCTAAAGGGACTAAAATACAGGAATTCTACACCCTTGATCAAGGCCAACCAAGAGGCAATAATGGCTAAGTCGTTTTGTCAAACATCTTTTCAGAGTTTAAGGCCACCAACAGGGCAAGGAGACAATACATGGATGACTTTGGTAGCTCTTCTGATGTTACTGAATAGCGCTTGTGGAATTCTTTTAATAGTATGGTACTGCCAATCAATCTTACAGTTCTGCATATTTTCTGAGTACTGTAATCACTTGCTTCCCTTCTTTCTCAGAAACATCTTTGTTGAGGAGTCATTCTTGGGGCCTAGTGATCTTTGGAAAGGGCACAAGTTTAAGACCAGAAATTTCTAAGCAAGCCCAAATTTGGAAGCCTCATATTTCAAATTGCATAATGCTTTATAGTAATCCTGGAAACGATTTGCAATTAATTTAGGGTCATGAATGAATTGAATGTTGGAGTGGTAAACCCCCATTAATCATAAAGGTTGCAATGTCTCAGATGTTATATTATCTCAGTGGACCCTGGAAAACTACAATCCCCATAATGCAATGTTTACTGAATTAAATTTTTTTGAATATTCAAACTATTCTTCAATAAACATAACTATATAACACCCATAAAATAAGAATTGCCTCAAAAGGCTTAGTGCTCAGCTGGTCATTGCTGAAAAATAAAGACATTTCCATGGACAGAAATTTCCAGGAAAATATATTGAAACACTGGAAATGTCCTGGGAAATTTGAAGAAGTTGGCATATATGATGAATGTATTTCATTAATAAATAATCTAAGAAAGTAATAAATAATAACTTGTCTAATTTCAGTATAATGGCCATTTACATAGACATCCAAAACAAGACAAGGTGCTGCTATTTTGTTTCTCTCAATTACACCCTTGATGGATGCAAGAGTGTGCTGCCTGTGCAGGTTTCTCAGACTTGGCAAGGCGCATGAAGGGTGATGATTTAGTGGCTGTTTAGAAATGTTTACTCTCTGTAAATTAACATTCCCCAAGGGAGATGCAATGATGTACATGAAGCACAAAGAGACACTCCTCACCACTCCAAACTATCATACCGCTGCTTTTTATGAATTAATTTATAACAGAACTGCCATGCTTACCCATCAGCTGCCAGGGGATCTGCCAAAATACCAGTGTATAATTATTCTTTGAATAAAGGCATATATATAATCCCTTTAATATATTTAGGTGATTAGTTTAGAGGTGATACACCTACAAAATGGCCATGACAATATAATTTATTGAATGCAAACCAAGTCATCCGTTTTCTCATTTTCCTCAGTTTTCATAAAAAGTTTATCTAGATATAGTATCTAAAATAACTATGGTAGCCTATGTCTACCATCAATTCAGACATCACAATAGTTTACTTTATACACTGTCCATCCATAAATCTTGAAATAGCAGACCCATGCATGCACAGTCATCCAATTACTGGAGTGAGAAACTGGGAGCATATCCAGCAGCTCTAGGATCGCTGGGCATGCCCCCAGCATGACAAAAATACAGTAGGGGCAGGGCTCGTGGGTACAGCATTTCCCATGAGGCCACACTCCTTGCAGCGAGCCCATGTCCCCTTTTTTAGGCACTTGCAAATGTCTCCATCTACACTTTAGTAATGTTGGGAGGTATGTATAGATGATGATGAATAGTAGTAAACTAAGTGTATGGAGAGGGGACAGGCATACTGCAAGATGCATAACAACTCTGGACATGGTTAAAAATACACATCTTTCAGTGCACCCGATTTCCATCCAACTAAGCATCAGGCCTAAGACTTTAGTAGACAAATATCACATGTAGTGTGCTGAAACATGAAGTGTACTACCTCCATAAATGCTCCTTACTTTGAAGCATTCTACTTTACCAAGAGGGACGCTATTTGGTCTTTTGCACATGCACGGCTCCATCTTGTCACTGTGTATAAGCGCCACAGAGGGACACTCATGTGTTACACTTAGCTCCAGAGACCCTGCCATTTTATTCTTTATAATGGCCTACGTATCCCTGCACTGCTACCTTTATACATTACCAGCTGGTGCTCTGTATGTTCTGTTCAAGCTCCATCCAGATTAATAAGTGTGTATCTGCGAGTATGGCTGTACCAGTAACTATTACTACACTTCAATAAACCTGACACCAGGTTAAGCACCTGGACTGTTTAGTGTATCTGAAATTCTGCTGGTGTTATTTAACTCTGCATACCACCACCAAATAACATACTCATATGAACAGGGTATGGCACAGACACACAAACGCCTGGCACCTAAACTCCAGAAGACATACTGTTTCTGATGGTTCGATTGAAAAAGGGGATTTTGGGGAAATTTTTGTTCTATTTTTGTTCTATTTTCAAATGGACTGTTAGTAAATAAGCGCTTTCTACTTTTGGCTATGGGGAAGTACTGATGGTCTATTTGAAGTTCTATTTGTTTGTGAAGTCAAATTTCTGGGATTTTCAGATGATTTTGAGTCGGTTTTGCCTTTAGTAAATACCTGATTGTCAAAATTACCATCATTCACCTCAAAATCACCATAAAATAGAATGGAACTGAATATCGTCCCTTAGTAAATTTACCCCCAGGTGTTAGGTGCCCGAATGAGTAGTAGATGAAAGCAGGGCTGCCATCAGAAATCGTGGGGCCCGGTACTGATAAATTAGGTAGGGCCCCCCCCACCCGGAGGTATTCAGCAGTGGTGGTCGGAGCCATGGATAATGTGGGTGGGGCTATTTTGGGGGTGGGGCATCAATTGGTGCATAAACCAGTTTAAAAATTCTCAAAGTTTGGGCTCTGGGGGCAGTCGTTAGAGAAGGCTGGTTGGACTAGAAGGGGACAAAGGGCAGGGAAGGCCAGCTACACTGGGTGAGGGGCAGGATAGGCAAGTTGGCTGGACTAGGGATGGCACAGAGAAGGCTGGCTGGACCAGGGCAGGGAAGACAGGCTGGATTGGGACAGGGCAGGGAAGACAGGCTGGCTGGACTTGGGGTGGCGTAGTGAAGACAGGCTGGACTAGGGAAGGGTAGGGCAGGGAAGACATGTTGGACTGGGGTAGGGCAGGGAAGATAGGCTGGCTGGACTAGAGGGTAGGGCGCAGGGAAGGCTGACAGGCTGGCTGGACTAGGGGTAGGGCGCAGGGATGGCTGGCTGGACTGGGGCAGGGCAAACACAGGCTGGCTGTCTAGGGTGCACAGAAGACTGGCTGGACTGGGGCAGTGTGCAGGGAAGACTGGCTGGATAGGGGGAGGGGGCGCAGGCAGGCAGGAGAAGGCTGGCTGGGCTAGGGGGCACAGTAGGAAAGGCTGGCTGGGCTACGGGGGTCAGCATACTTGTATTTTCTTACAATGAACACAGGCTCCAGCGTTTTCTGAAAGGGGGCCCAGGTGGCTGTAGCGGGGCATACACAGGTGACAAATACTGGGTTGGCAGGGAAAAGGAGCACCGGACACAGCATGGCATGGCAACGGCATTTGATATATGGAGCCGGCTGTGATTGCCTCAAGGAATGGCAGCCGCTCCTGATTGGGCTGCCATTCTGCAAGCTGTGAGTGGCTCATGGCCGGCTCCATATTTCTAATGACACTGCCACGAAGCATCCGGTGCTCCTTCTCCCTGACTGTGCCAGTACCTGTCGCCTGTGTCCGCCACAGCCACCCGGGCTCCCTCTCAGCCCAGGACTGTAGGCCCGGCAGTCCTCCCTGATGGTGGCCCTGGATGAACGTATAAGTAAGGAGAAGCACAATAGGGTAGCAGGCCTTGCTCCTGAGAGCTTACATTCTAAAGGGGTGGGACAGACAAACAGGTGTGACACAGATGAGATAGACAGGGAGGAAGTAGCATGTAGCAGTGGGTTAGGATGAGAGCTAGAAGGCTTTGATGAAGTAGTGGGTCTTAAGAGCCCATTTGAAGATTTGTAGACAGGTGGAGAGTCTGAAGGGGAGAGGGAAAAAGTTCCAGAGGTAGTAAGCAACATGGGCAAAATTTTGGAGGCGGGAGTGGGAGGAAGTAATCAGTTGGCAGGAGAGGCGGCATGCATTTGATGAGCAAAGATGGCGGATGGGAGTGTGAAGGGAGATGAGGTCAGCTGTAAATGGGAGAGGAACAGGTGAATACTTTGTAAATGAGTGTAAGAACCTTGAATTGGGTTCTGAAGGGGAAGGGGAGCCAGTGGAGAACTTGTAGGAGAGGGGAGGCAGATGTAAATTTGTAATGGAAATGCAACTAAAGCATGAACGGTTATGAAAAGTTACAATTGACCCAGGTGACAATCTAAGCCCAAATGATATAGAAAGAGCCATGGAAGCAATAGGCTTATTTGTTGAACAGCACATCTATTTTCTTATATATGGGAAATTGCCAGCTAAAGACATGTGGATAGCCCTACAGGCAGAATAGGAAGATGAGGCGCTGATGAGAAGAATTAGTCTGAGGCCTTTATTGTATAATACCAACTTGAGCGAATGCACAAATATGAGTGACTACATTGACAAAATTAAGTCCATATTCCAGCAGTTAACATCCGTGTAGGACTCTAAATCTAAGTCTATGATAAGGAGATTGCAATGGCAATGCTATGAAACTTAACGTCTGAATTTGAATTCCTGATAGTAGTATTAAAAGTTAATACAGCCATGGTAACTACAGAAATTGTCAGGACAGGCCTGCTACAGTTCCAAGAATGTGTTTCAGTTGAGTTAAATGCTGAGAATACTACATTACACACTAAAAGTGAGAAGCCCAGAAAACTCAAATACAAGTATCTTGTAGGTCATAAAATAGGACAACTGAATGCAAATGTAAAAATGTGAATTTTACACGAAGTAAGAAGTGCTGCAGAAAAGATGAGTCAGCTATGAGTGTCACAAACAGTAACAGAAAGGATTGTTGGTGTTTAAACTCTACAAGACTTTCAGTTGTAATAAATAGTGGTTCACTACATTGAACACGTGATCCTATATTAATAAAAGTAATTGTAAATAAAGTGCTTACAGCTACAAAAGTTGGGACATTCACTACTCACTTGAAAATAGGGATTAGAACAAGTACCAGATATGGGGACAAACCTCATATCCATAACTATCCTGAAGCAAAGAGACTACTGAGTCCAGTTCACAAAGAGAAAGTGCATTGTACAAAACAAAAGAGGGACTGCAATAGCTACAGGTACCTGGTGCCATCAATTATATGTCTTTGACACACAACAGTGTTATGCAATGGTGATATCTGACCTCAAGTCTATGGAACTCTGGCACAGTAGGTTAGGTCACCTTGGATATGACAGTGCCCAGAAACTCCTAGATGGGCTGGTTACAGGAATATCAGTGACTGATACAGAAAAGCCCAAGTGTGAAAGCTGTATTACAGGCAAGTAAAGTCATTGTCCATTTCCAAAGTCAGCAAGTAGAGCTGAGGCACCCCTACAACTGGTGCATACAGATGTGCGTGGTCTGATGGAAGTTAAAGCAATAAGTGCATAAGGATACTTCATAACATTCACTGATGATTTCACATTTACGTCATCCAAAAAAATGAAGTAATGAAGATTGCAGGCTATAAGAAATTAGTAGAGACACAAACTGGTCGCACACTAAAAGTCTTGAGGTCTGATAATGGAGGAGAATATCTCAACAAAGATGTGGAAATCTTCCTGAAGAAGAATGGTATTGAGCATCAGTTAACCATTACATACATGCCAAAGCATAATGGTGCAAGTGAGCATGCAAATCATACTTTAGTGGATGTTTGCTGAAAGATGCCAGCCTAAACAAGTGTTTTTGGGCATAAGCAGTGTCTACAGCAGTCTAGCTGAAAAATAATACTCCCACAGTTGTGTTAAAAGATAAGACACCAATAGAGGCATTGTCTAGGAGAAAACCAAGTATCAGACATCTCAGAATTTTTGGGTGTACTGCCTATGTAAGCATACCCAAAGAAAAAAGACGTAAGCTGGATCCAAAGTCCACGAAATGCATCATGCTTATAAATTGCCAAGAGAGTAAAGGTTACAGACTCTGGAATCCAAAGACCAAAAAGCTTGTCAGGTCAAGGGATATTATATTCCAAGAGACAGCACCACTTAGAGAAAAGGTGGAATTGGATTTGCAGAACAAGTATGTTTTACAGCAGCTGGAGACATACCTGAACCAGAGGCTACCAGCCTGGACATCAAACCATAGAAAAGAACCTCTGCAAGAACAAACAGTGGAAATTCACCAAAGATATACAGGTTGAGTCTCCCATATCCAAATATTCCGAAATACAGAATATTCCGAAATATGGAATTTTTTTGGCTTGACTGAGAAAATTAAACCTTTGATTATTGATGGTTCAATGTACACAAACTTTGTTGAAGGCACAAATTATTACAAATATTGTATAAAATTACCTTCAGGCTGTATGTATAGGGTGCATATGAAACCTAACTGAATTTTATGTACAGTATGTACAAAAACTTTGTTTGAGCCACAAAAAATATTGAAAATACTGTATAAAATTACCTTCAGGCTGTGTGTATAAGGTGAATATAATACATAAATGCATTATGTGTGTATATTTGGGTCCCATTCCCAAGATATTTCATTATGATATGCAAATATTCCAAAATTCGGAATATTCCATTATCCAAAGTACCCATGGTCCCAAGCATTTTGGATATCGGAAACTCAAACTGTATTATAAGGAGTTTACAAATATTACATTCTGTGAGTCCCAAAATATCCAAGAGGCAAAGTCAAGAAATGACTGGAAACCCAAAATAGCTAAGGAAGTTCCTCACCTCAAACAAACTTTGAGTGAACTGAGTATCATAAACAAGAAAGACACCATCAACATTGAGTGTGACAATAGTCATGAGCTGGTCAAAAAGGATCTGTTGTTATGGTTCACATAGCTAGTGAGAAGAATCCAGCTGATGTGCTTACCAAGGGGATGATATCACAGTCATTGGCTCATGTTTCTAGAGAAATGTGGACTAGAATTATTTGAAATGTTGATATTCTTGCTTGTCTAACCCTCAAACCCTTTGACAGGTTTTTAAAACAAATGTATGAGAAATGTTTGTGTAACATGGAGAAACTTGCAGCAAGAGATGGTGTTGAAATATGAAGTGTAATACTGCTCTACCTTCATGAATGCTCCTTACTTGAAGCATTCTATTTTACTAAGATGGCCGCCGTTTGGTCTTCTGAGCATGCGCTGCGCATCTTGTCACTTGTCACTATGAGCGCCAAAGTGGGACACGTATTGTTCAACTTAGCTCCAGAGACCCTGCCATATTACCCTGTATATGGCCTGCATATAGTGTACCTGATCCACTACCTTCATACAGTACATCACTGGCTAGTGCTCTGTATGTTCCAGATTAACAAGTGTGTAACTGAGTACGTCTGTACCAGTAACCACGACTACACTTCAATAAACCGGCCACTTGGTTAAGCATCTGGACTGTTTAGTGTATCTGAAATTCTGGTGTTGCTATTTATCTCTGCATACCACCACTTAATAGCACACACATATCAACAAAATGTGCCACATACCTGTTTGCAAAAGAAGTAGGGAAACAGGCCTAGACTATCAATTGTGGCAATTGCCAGAATGGTAGTATATTGGAATGATATTGTATTATATTAATGGGTTGCTTTGGGCAGACAAGCATTTTTTAATGGCTGCTCATCTTCAACAGACTGACAATCCTGTTTTTAAATAAAATAGGAGAGAAGCAAGAGACAGGAAAAATGGTTCTTCTGAGATATTCTGACACAAAGCCGAAGACATTGCATATTTGGACAGTCCTATAATAAAGGCCTGTTTTAAACCATAACATTTCCACATTTAGGAGAGTTTGGTCTAGTTTTCTTCTAAAATGTCATTAGTGTTATCTCGTGTTCAGGGTCAGACTGGGCCACCGGGGGGCCGGGGAAGTCTCTAGTGGGCCCCACTGCCTGGAAGACTAGCCCACTTCCTTAGGGCGTAGGGACTACCAAGTTACTGTTAGAGGGCCCCTGCCAGAACGTATCCTCATCCAGATCGCACTTCAGCAGGAGCCATCTTGGCTGCTGTAACCTGATACCTCCGTCCTCCTCCCGCACTCCCAGGCTCAGCTCCTGCTCCTCCTCCGTTATTACCCTCCCAGAATCAGCTCGCTTTCCCTGGATGGCGCCAGCGGTGACTTACAAGCTTAGGCAGTGACAGACCACCTGCGCGCAGACCAGAGCCACTTACACAGAGAACGGCAGAGGAGTCGCAGTGTGGGGTGCCAGGGAAGTAGCTTGGTGAGGGTGATGAGTATTGAGTAGCGGCGTCAGCCCTGCCAGGATTCCCCTTTTGTCACCAGCTTCATCCCCTCCAGGCACCTTATAACCATCTGTGCCCAGAACACTTTGTAATGAAGCAACGTTGCAGCTACAGGTCTTACATACTCTATTCTGGAATTTATGTAAAAGGAACTCAGACTACTTTAATACCTGAACATTTGTATCTCCCATAAGATTTTTTTAGTTGAGTGGCACAATCTAAGATTGTGTTTCATGTGCAAGTAATAAAGCATGGAATACTGGTGCACCTTGGGTACTCTGGCATACATGCTAGTGATAGATCTTCCTAATGTGCAAAGGCACAATCAGCCTGGTCTTTCCTATGTTATCCAATTGCTGGTTGTATAAAATACATGCAGAATGTTCAGTATGTGTTGTATGGTAATACAGTATGTGCAAACAGTGTAACTGATTGATATAACCTGATAACACATTACATGTGCCTAACAAATTCTTCTAGGACACAGTATGCTAGGGTTCCAATAACATGGACTTCAGTGGAGACATGGGGTCAATGTACTAATAATCGCGGCACAGCCGCGCTTATTTTGTATCCATCTCGCCAGCAATATTTTCATTTTTAAAATATCCCGGCTATGTACTATGGGGAACTCGCAGGGACAGTGGTTGCAGTAACTGCTGTTCCAACGAGTTATATCATCGGCATTTAGGAGAAGTCTTTCACAGAAGTGAAAGACTTCCCCAGGGGAAGCTGACATGGGCATGCGCACAGTGTCAGCTTCTGGGGCCATCCATGGTCTGCAGGGGAGAGAACGAAAGTTCTCTCTCCTGCCCCTGGAGCCCCCATAGGCAAACAGTAGTTTACACTATCTGAAGATGGTGTAAACTACCGGGGGCTAAACTCCGAAAAGCATCGCTTTTTGGAGTTTAGTACATAGGAGTCAGATCGTAGTCCCCATTAACAATAATGTGAACTGCTTTGCCGGAGATTTATGTGAAATCTCCTGCAATGTGCCATTAGTACATAGGATCGATACATAAAATTATGCAGAAACTGCAGTTTCTGCATAATTTTATATAAAATTCAGCTTGATACTGTACATATGCCCCTAGGCCTAGATCTTTACAGCCTTTTATTGCTTTTCTACATTGTGGTGCTTACTCCTGTGTGTTTCTCCATCCTGGGAAAAAAAGCTAAATAAAAAAAAAACCTGAGAAAAAATTGTTAAAAAAGCATCTTTAACATGTGAGTTATTATGTATTTATTACCAGCTATTTACATATTTATATAGCACGCACATATTCCGCAGCGCTTTACAGACAATATTTCGCCATTCACAACAGTCTCTGCCCCAATGGATCTTATAATCTATATTCCCTACTACATGCACACACACTAGGGGTAATTACACTTTATATCCATAGAAGTCCAAGGCTTAGTTGTTTTAGAAGTATTGTTTTGTTGCTGTAATACAAACTTTAAAGAGCATAGTTCTAGCACATTTGTTTTATTAAATTTTTACTCGTGTTGCGGATATCAATTCTGAATTAATCCTGCACTGTCTTTTGGATTGAACTATTTTAAAGATTTTAAGCCAATTAAAAACCAGGGACCTGCCATGTTTGCTTTTTCATAATTTGTCTTTTAATTATCATTTTTCCCTTTTAATAGTTTTTATTGTAAAATATTTCCCTGTGATATAATCACATGCTATAAGCGTTTTGTTTATATAATTCCACAATTTATATTTTATTTTCCTTTTATTTGTACAGTGGCTCCATGAAACCAATATGTTACCATGGATTGATATTGTAACCAATAAAGTGCCTTTAACAATACTAAATATAATTTATTATTACACTGTTGGCGACATACTTTACATTTAAAAACTGCACAGTTTATTACTATTTTCATAAGAGGCACAGATTATTACTATTTTATTATGTTAAGGCAATAGTTCTATGGGATAGAGTGCACTCCCACTTGACATACGTATAAAGAATTTCTTGTTATTAATAATGTTAATTATTTACGGGTTAATGAGGTCTGATAAGCCTTCAAAATTAAAAAGGTGATTTTATTATAAAGATAAACAAGATGATAAAATGGACATAAAATATTTATCAATAACACATTAGTAGGATAGCATGAAAATATCCATGAAGGTGCAAATAACAAAGTAAAGTGCACAAAAGTGGGTCCCCATGAAGATTACCATTTGAGGTGGGTTGTGTGAGTGACCAAATGGTGCAGGCCTGATGTGATAGGCTGGTAGTACTTCACACCACCGCGCTTTAGCCTGAATGATTAGGCAAAGAGTCTCTCACAGGGGGATCTCCGTGAATGGCATAGCAGCATGGGCACAACGCGTTTCGGATCCTCCTTGATCCTTTTTCAAGTGCAAGATCTTTACTATGTTAAAAAAAGGGCACAGGTAATTACAATTTAATAAAATGGACCCAGATTATCACTATATTAATAAAAGCCAGCACCGATTATTGATGATGATTATAATAACAACAATGTGGGGTGGCCACACCCCTCCAAATGATGGTCACACCTACCAATTGCTGGTCACATCCCTTTAGCAGGCCCCTGCCATTGCATTCCCCTGTGGGCCCTTTATTCCCCAGTCCGACACTGCTCATGTTGGTAAGGTAAGATGTTGCTAAAGTTTAATAGATAGATTAATAGGAGCAGCACCTGATCAAGTTACTCTTGCTGGCTAAGGTTAGCATAGCAAAGACAATAGCTTCAGAGGCCCCAGCTTTCAAAAATTATCCATTAGGCAACCTGAAAGTCAGAATGTCTGGCATTCAGACATTCAGGTTGCCGAGGTGCGGTGCCCGCACCGAACGGCATTCACTGAACGCCATTCAGTGAAGGAGCCCGACCTCCTATCTCTGAACATGCCGAACCTGATGAGCGTCGTCAGGTTGACGGGCACGTTCAGAAGACAATCGGGGTCAGCAAGGACCCAGCATGGTCCTTGCCGGCTATCCATTACCCGACTTTGTGAACAATGCGACCAAAACCTCCTGTATTGGTCGGATTGTTCACAAAGTCGGGTAATGGATAGGCCCCTTTAGTGTCTCTGGTCAATAAAACTGTGGAACATGTGCATTTCACATATATCAGCAGGACGTTTGAGATAAAAGACACAAAGTTAATTGCATTAAGTGATTAAAGTGTTACAAGCGGCTCCAGTGTTTGGTGTCTAGCTTTTTGGTAGTTTATGAATTATGTTGTATTTCTTCTAATTACAGAATAACTGTCACTGCATGCAGATCCATTATTGATGGATCATTAGAGATGAACATATTTAACAGATTTGCCTATGTGAAGATTTGCGCATGTGACTATTTACACTAATACATTACAATATCAACATGCAACTTGACATACTTAAATTTAAAAACAAAATACATTTGGAAGCCACAAGCACTGCATGATCTGCACTCGCCACAAAGTAATGTACAGGGCTGTGCAGATAGCTGCTCAGTGAATGATTCAGCCATGTGTAAGCTAATTAGGTTAAGGATTTTTTTTCTTGCTTTGCTATTGTGCTTTGTCTTTTAGTCCTAGTATCAATTCCTATCAAGAACGGCCAAGACAAAGACAAATCTCTACTTCTTCTTTTCCTTATACTTCCACTGTGAGATGGTTCCTTACATTATTGTGCAGTTAGTTCAGAGCTCTAATTACTTGCTCTTAAATAGACTTATCTAATACAAACAGCAAAGCTATATCTAATTGCTACATTGATGCAATCTGAACAACTCAAAGTTTGAACCCTTCCAGATGCCAGCACCTTGGCCACATATTAATATGCTTTTCTACAAAATCTGGTGCAACTGCACAACATTATGTACATGAAGTCATCCTTACTTAAAAAAAAAATATATAAAAACTTTAATTTCACATATTGCACATTAATAGAACACTAAAGGAAATGTTATCTTTTGGCTGCTTTGCAGTTTGTCATGCTTCACAGTCACACATGTCCTCTGATCACTCCTTACAGCCTCTCCAAAGCGTCCCTAAACCAAATATAAACCCTTTATGTTTAGAGTCCCTTCCAATCTAAATCCAAATCCACCACCTGTCTGCTTATTCAACAGTACTTATTTATTAACAGTCGGGAAAATATACAAACTCTTCTTAGTTATGGCATTGGTGTAAATCAAAACCAAGGGGGTCATTCAGACCCGCTCGCGAGTGCAGGACGCTCGCAAGCGGGTCGATGTTCCCCCACTGCGCATGCGCACGACGGAGGGAGCTCCGTCATGCGCGAGACCCGGCGAGCGACGGGCTCTCCATCGCTCCGGGTCTCGCACCAAAGGGGGTGTGCTGTCGATGTTGATTGACAGCACGCCCCCTTTGGTGGGCGTGCTGGGGGCGTGCCTGCCAGAAGGAGGCGTTCCCATGGGAACGCCTACCGTCTGAAGCCGGTCCCACTGACATCACTAGTGATGTCAGTGGGAGTGATTTTGGCTCTGATAGAGCTAAAATCACTCCAGGGCTTGCGGCAGCGAGGCCCTACCGAAGGGTCTCCGTCGCAAGCCCGATGATCGCGATCATCATGGACGCTCGCATATGCTGTGGGTGGTCACCCACAGCTATGCGAGCGGCCAGGAGGCCGCTCCATTTTCATGGAGGAGGGCACTGATTCAGAGCGAGCGCTCTGGTCAGAGCGTTCGGCTCTGAATCTGGCCCCAAGTCCTCAGTGCGGTGAGGTAATAATGCTAACCATTACACCAACCGTACTTAGGACCTGATTTAGACCAGCTCGCTAAGATGCGTTCGCTCGTAGCTGCCGATTGGTTTGCATTGTGCGAATGCGTACGCATCGCAGTGCGTGTGCGTGAACCACTGCGAGAGATCGGGAAGCGTTCTCTCACTGTGCATAGACTGCCCAGCAGAGTGAGTGACAGGAGTAGCCATTTGTGGGTGGTGACAGAGGCTGGCCATTAAAAATGGGGGAGTGAAGGTGCGAATGCAGGCGTGCCCGAGCGTCTCAACGCCATTTCAGAGGTGTGCATACTTAAGAGGCAGCGTCATAGTACACGTCACCTGGCTGGATTTTACACTGAAGTGCTCGCAGTGCTTGCGGTAGGGTATGGTCAACCACAAACGCTGCGATCGCATTCGATGGTACCTGATGTACCGGTGGTTGCATACACTTCCTGGAGATGACGTGTGCAAGTGGCCATCTTAAGACAGGCTGGTGGGCATCTGCATACACAGTGCGATCGCACGCCAAGACATAGTGGGCGTGCTAATGCCTTGCCGTGCGATTGCCTGCCTTCCCAAATTTGTATATGCATCGAGCAAGCGAACGCATCTAGCGAGCGGGTCTGAATGTGGTCCTTAGACCAAGAGCTTGTCCCAGGATATACAGAGATTGAACTTTGGCACTTGCTAAAGTAAATGGCTATCTCAATGACTATTCCCATGCACCTAGGCTTAACTTTATCCAGCTCATTAACTAATACTTCATATTCAAGTAGTAATACTGTCAAAGCCTCTACACTGATCAGGCCATGATGCCAGGTTTCCAGGATACTAGTAAATATATTTCAGGTAGGACAGAAACTGAAAGTAACTTGATGATGAGACTTAGAAGGGAGGCAGGAAAATAAAAGAAGTTAGAAACCAATATGGGCACTTATACAAGGAAATTACAGTATCAGTTATAGCACATGGTCTGAGTAGACTGCGTGAGATGTGGTATCAATCTGATATCACTTTCATATTCTGCCTTAGCTATGTTTAGTTTATGCCTAGCACCATTTGGCAACTTGATAATTGATAGGACAGATTATTGAAATCAATGAAAATAATGGATTCTTTTCAGCCTGAATTTAAAAGCATACTGCTCAAACACCAAAACCGTTTAAATTCAATTTCATGGGTGATTAACCCATGTTTACAAGCAAAACAGAATTTCAATGTGGTGCCATTTTGGAGGGAAAAAAAATATATTTTCCAACAAAAATGTAACATTATCTTCACAGCAGACTGGAAGCTAAACTTTTTCCTTACAATAAATGAATTTTGACACCTATTGCAATTTTCAGGCTGTAAATTTGTTATTCTTTGTACATACTGAGAACAGTTATTGTTGGTATACTTAAATGACCTACAAACAGAATTAAAGCATATTTATGACCGTTTATTGAAAACAATTTGTAACTAAACTTTAGCATGTATTTTAATGGTGTTAGTCTAACTTGCAGAACTAAGGTAACAGCACGATGTTATTGTATACGTTTACCTGGAAGTAGTCATGAAGATGCAGTGCCCATAACAAAGCAGATCAGCATGATAACTTGTGCTGGTGAGAAGTGACCTTCCATGCCTGGCTCTTCTAGACCAGGATATCAACACTTACTGTAGTTAGATCATCTATCATCTATTAATTTATAGTCACCAAGGTTTCAATGCTGTCAGGCCCGGCAACAGGGGAACACTTGTATTGAGCCCTGAGATTCAGCAATCTTGGGATTCCAGTTCATGTGCCTGTGCTGTATCTGCTGTATTCAGTAGGGCACAGACAGAGAGAGAGCATCGCAGCCAGCGCAATTATGTTCTTTTTGTGCCAGCGCAGCACGTGTGACATGATGTTGAGCAGCTGGTTCAGAGAGGAGCCATCGGCAAAGAGGAGCAGCACCAGCAGGAAGTGTGGGCTTGGTTAGAAAGCCTTTGGTTGGTGAATCGGAGATGAAGCCATGGGGTTAGGGAGACACAGGGGGAGATGTGCTGGAGAGACACAGGACAATGGGGCTGAAAGTCACAGGGGGGAAGATGAGGCTGTGAGACACGATGGGGGGTGGGTGAGGATGAGAGACACAGAAGGGGGATGAGGCTGAGAAACCTGGGAAGGGATGAAGCTGAGAGATACAGAGGGGATGAACCAAAGGCCATCCTGTCTGTACTTACCAGAGAGGGATGGGGGGTGCCCCAAGAATTCTTACCAGCCCTGAATGCTGTAACCAAAATTCAGCACAAATTTCACTGTTGACTTCTAATCTAGAGCAATGCATTCCATCCAGAGCTAAGAGTACATTGTCCAGAAATTTCTATTTAAGTGTAAAAAGGAATTTAGAGGCTGATTTATCGCTATACTACGCAATACTTGATAAAAAGGCTCTCCCTCATGCAAAAGCATGGGGAAGCCTTTGCCAAGGAGAGCCTGTTTCACTGGCAATAGGGCGTTTTTCCTTTTATAAGTAAACGCCTTAATTGCAGCTTATCACATGCAACAATTCCCTGTAGTAAGAGGTATACATTTCTGCAATATTGATAGCGTGATGGTATGATTGTAAATGACTAAACTGGTGTTGGCCTCTTACTAGAAAATATTATTCTACATTAAATTAGCAACTCACCAATATTGATGAGAAACACTCTCATAATGTTGTAGAAACCAAAAGGAAAAGAGGCGTTGCAGCATACATATTTACCCACCATGCGCAAACACATATACAGTCAGGTTCATAAATTTTGGGACATTGACAGAATTTTCAGATTTTGGCCTCTATTCACCACCACAATGGTTTTGAAATGAAACAAAGAAGATGTGCTTTAACTGCAGACTTTCAGATTTAATTTGAGGGTAATTACATCCAAATCGGGTGAACGGTGTAGGAATTACAACAGTTTCAATATGTGCCTCCCACTTTTTAAGGGGCCAAAAGTAATGGGACTATCAACTCAAAAGCTATTTCATGGACAGGTGTGGGCTATTCCCTCGTTATTTCATTATCAATTAAGCAGGTAAAAGGTCTGGAGTTGATTCTAGGTGTGACATTTGCATTTCAAATCAGTTGCTGTCAACTCTCAATATGAGATCCAAAGAGCTGTCACTATCAGTGAAGCAAGCCATCATTAGGCTGAAAAATCAAAACAAACCCATCAGAGAGATAGCAAAAACATTAGGTGTGGTCAAATCAACTGTTTGGAACATTCTTAAAAAGAAAGAACACACCGGAGAGCTCAGCAACACCAAAAGACCCGGAAGACCACGGAAAACAACTGTGGTGGATGACAAAATAATTATTTCCCTGGTGAAGAAAAACCCCTTCACAACAGTTGGCCAAATCAAGAACACTCTCCAGGAGGTAGATGTATATGTGTCAAAGTCAACAATCAAGAGAAGACTTCACAAGAGTGAATATAGAGGGTTCACCACAAGATGCAAACCATTGGTGAGCCACAAAAACAGGAAGACTAGATTAGAGTTTGCCAAACAACATCTAAAAAAGCCACTACAGTTCTGGAACAACATCCTATGGACAGATGAGACAAAGATCAACTTGTACCAGAGTGATGGGAAGAGAAGAGTATGGAGAAGGAAAGGAACTGCTCATGATCCAAAACATACCACCTCATCAGTGAAGCATGGTGGTGGTAGTGTCATGGTGTGGGCATGTATGGCTGCCAATGGAACTGGTTCCCTTGTATTTATTGATGATGTGACTGCTGACAAAAGCAGCAGAATGAATTCTGAAGTGTTTCGGGCAATATTATATGCTCATATTCAGTCAAATGCTTCAGAACTCATTGGACAGCGCTTCACAGTGCAGATGGACAAAGACCCGAAGCATACTGCAAAAGCAACCAAAGAGTTTTTTAAGGCTAAAAAGTGGAATGTTATGCAATGACCAAGTCAATCCCCTGACCTGAATCCGATTGAGCATGCATTTCACTTGATGAAGACAAAACTGAAGGGAAAATGCCCCAAGAACAAGCAGGAACTGAAGACATTTGCAGTAGAGGCCTGGCAGAGCATCACCAGGGATGAAACCCAGCGTCTGGTGATGTCTATGCGTTCCAGACTTCATACTGTAATTGCCTGCAAAGGATTTGCAACAAAGTATTAAAAAGTGAAAGTTAGATTTAGGATTGTTTAGTTTGTCCCATTACTTTTGGCCCCTTAAAAAGTGGGAGGCACATATAGAAACCATTGTAATTCCTACACCGTTCACCTGATTTGGATGTAATTACCCTCAATTTAAATCTGAAAGTCTGCAGTTAAATCACATCATGTTTGTTTAATTTAAAAGCCATTGTGGTGGTGAATAGAGGGCAAAATATGAAAATTCTGTCAATGTCCCAATATTTATGGACCTGACTGTATATGTCCCCAATGCACACAGAAGTTCTTCTTTAATGATTTAATACATTAGCCACAAATAAGGCTACAATACAGAGTCTCATTGTTGCAGCTGTGTGTAGGCCCCAGCAAATGTAGGTGTTGGAATAAAATACAAGAAGGGACTTGCTGACAATTCTGCAAACGCAGTTTATGAACCTAAAAATATTGCAGGCTAAAAAACACTTCTGTATAGTCAAATAGAAAGTTATCTGCCCACCTTGTGCACACATTGTTATTTGCCCACATTTCAGGTTTGGAAATGCCTCCATAAAATGAATCTGTGCATACAGTTCTTCGTGTGAGACTGAAAGTCACTTAAAAGTCCATCCCACAATACTTCCACTTTAGAACCCCAGCCCTTATCCCTTTTTTTTCTTAAAGTACTGCTCTGTTTAACCTTATTTATATTCACTGAATCATGGGAGTGAGGAGCATTTTCATACCTTGTTAGAGGATGTGTAAAATTGTCTTTTGGTTCTCCACAAAACAAGTAATGTCTCCCTCCCCCGCCATCTAATAGCATCCTCTCTCTGTATGGTGGGAGATCCCGTAAGGTGCAGCCAATGTGGGAGGTACATCATTGCAGCACCGCTTCCTGCTGTATAAACGTGGCATTAAGCAGCGGGGCAGAGCCACGATGATACGATTCACTGCAAATTGCGTCATCAAGTCTCTGGGCCGTCCACCTCGCTGGGGAAGTAGTGTGGATTTTAGGCTGTTCAATTATGCAGCTGCATCACTACACATTCAAGACCTGATTCAGGTTGGTTCGCAAGGCTGCGTTCGCACGCACCCTGTTCGCTGTGAAAATATGCTAATGAATGCAATCGCACGGCAACCGCAGCTCTATACCAAGACACCGAACACTGTATAAAGCTACCCGCTTCCCATGACATGCATTCGCAAGTCAGCGAAAACATTGGTAACATCAAGTAACATCGGAACCATTCGCACAGTTGTGGTTAACCCAGGGTTGTCTACTCTCCCGATTCGACCGGGAGCCTCCCGATAATCCTCCCCCCGACCCCCTCCCATGATTAACTGTTAAACCCCCACAGCAGGTGGGGGGGCGGTGACGCGATTCATGCTGAATCATGTAATTTTGGCCACGTCCCCTGCTTCACAATGGCTGTATTATCATTGTGTAGTGGAAGCGGGGCTAAAATTACGTGATTGCGTGACCCCGCCCCTGTCACGCCCACAAACATCAGTTATCTGCCTGGCCACGTCCTCTTTTGACAGCCACGCCCCGCTGCTCCGCCAATCTGGCTGCTCCCTCCCGGAACAAGCAGCCAGAAAGTCGGCAACTATGGGTTGACCTGACCCTACCACAGAAACTGCTGTAGGGTCTTCTTGTTGCAATCTATACCTCTGCCAGTGTATGCTATCGCAGGGGCTTAATTATGCACACCCCTGTAACAGCGCTTAACACGTCTGCATTTCTCTAACCACCCCCCGTCATCACCCTCAAATGGTCACTTCCTGTCAATCACCATGTGAAGACTCTGCATGCTCACTTCGATCGCTTTCCGATCGCAGTTGCCGGTTCGCGCACTGCATCTAATATGCATGTGCAGAATGCAAACATTGGCTGGCTGCGTGCGAACGTAGCCTTGCGATCCAACCTGAATCAGGCCCTCACTGCTTAGCCTAACAAACATTGCCAATCCATGCATCTGCTCTCTGCTGCAGCTGCCATTTTCGCAATGCACAATCTATCCATGCTGCATGGCGCAGTTGGCATCTGCACTGCAGGGTAATCAATTTTGTAACTTCATAAATGATCCTTAGAAGCTATAGAGCTGGGAGATATAGTAAAACAATGTATACCTTAAATTATATTAAATACAAATGGCACTGGAATTATTTCATACAAAGTGGTTGAATTTTGGCACAAACTCACATTTCAATAGACCTGAAGCTCCATCCACTAGCTAGAATTCCTCCAGAAATAAATACTGCAGATCTGTATGCATACAGCCAGCTCACAGCAACCTCCATGACATATAACACAGTCAGATAATTGTGTTATATCACACTTTCCCAGCCAAGAAAAACGCTCCTACGCAGCCTCAGATTTATTATGAAAGGCCTAAGCAACCACACTTAACTTCGCAGAGAAGGATAAACCTGTAACATTTGCCTTGGCTATAAAAATTATGTACGCCATCAAATTTTTAATACCAAACATGCATTATCGCTGAGTCTCGGCAGGCCTATTTAATTGGGGTTTATGTCTTATAATTAATTATGCTCTAGCAAGGTTTTCAATCCATCCAGTGGTGTCTGTCTGGATATTGTAATGCCGAGCCACAAGTTGGCATGCACAAGGCACACTGGCTGAGCACTTAGTACTTTTCTATTAACTATTGTGAGCAATGGTCACATTTCATGGACTTAAAATGCAACAGGACGATAAAATGTAAAGAAATGCTGTCAATTGAAATAAAAAAGTAAGTTTAATATATTAACTTACCATCTGTATTTTCTACAGAATACATAAACATGCCCTTCCCACGATAGCATTAGTAATCACATTCTGAGCCTATGGTACTAATATTAAAAGAGGCTGCTTATACTTTAAACATTTATGGGCAGATTCTGCCCTTAGTTATTCAATTAGTGTCGCTAGCTGTGGGGTAAGCCCCAGAGCGTGCACTTAACGCAGATTTTTCTTCACAGCCTAAGAACCTTTTAAGATAACCTGATCCTATTTAATGTTTACCTCATATCCGTGTGGGCAGACATATGCAAATTATCTATCCATGCGCCTGAAAATCAATTTAAAAAAAGAAAAAAAAATTGTTTAGTGTGTGCCACAGATATCAGGAGTTTCCACTGGCAGAAAAAAATGGACTGTTTGATCGAAAGATTGCTCTAGTGTGTAGCTGGCTTAATTCACAATCTGGGTCTCTAATCAAGTTGAAGCACAGGGTGCATCATCTTGATGCTTGATTAGGGTTTCCCAAGGAGCTAACAACAACATTATATCAGTGGAATCACTAGGGGAGTGCAGACTGCATCGGGTGTCACCCTCCGAGGGGGTGATATCAAAATGCAGACTCCTCCTCAGTTTCTAGGGGCAGCTCAACATCTCCGGGAGTGCTGGACACGCCTCTTCCCATCAAGGACACAGGAACCTTCGGCAGGCACAGGGGATCTATTAGATGCAGCGGGTGTTACCGACCTCAGTGATGCCACTGCATTATGCACAATAATGCATGGGGTAAGGCAAGACAAGCCCTTTTGCTGGTGAAATACTTGCTTTCTACAGCCAAAAGCATTTTCAGTTAAACCACTTTTTAAAGATGATCCGCTGCTTATGGGCCAGAGCTATTTGCTTGCCCCCAAAGGCTACAATTTGCCCGTCAGCACCTGGTCATGTGTCTGCAGACTGTCTTTACCCCCAGTGGAACTGCTCTGGAAAAAGTACAGTCAGAAAACAGGTTCTAGGATTCACGGAAGCTCCAACAAAAAAAATATATCTGATGTAATAATAATAAAACATATAAATGAATTTCTTGCAAAACTAAGCTTTTTGACATATAATTTAAAATTGACATTAACCTTCAGAGGTCAATTACTAATTGGAAAAGATGCAGAAGCACAGAAAATGTTGTACTTATTTGCCTTAGACAGAACCGAACTGTTCATCGTGGGCTAGATAACAATGCAGGTGCCGACAAAAACAAAATCATCATCTTGCTAGTCCTGCCTATTATTGCTTTTGGACCACTCCCTTAATTAATTACACTTTGTCTCCTAAAATACTTCTCATAGAGGTAATGATTCTGAGTTGGGTGCAAAGTAAAATCATCAAGTAACGTTGCACCTGGTCAAACATGCTGCATTGCCAGGGATGCAAACACTTTTCCATGCAGGGTAAATACTGGCTGCTTTTGCATGCAGCACACAAATGCTGGATAGCTTTATTGTTACACTGCAATTTAGATGTCAGTATGGACACACCCTCCCAAATCTAAATCTCTCTGCACATTTTAAATCTCCCCCACCTGCAGTGATACATACAGTAGTTTAGACAAGGTGAAAAGTTACTTATACTAGCCGACTTTCTGGCTGCCCCCTCCAGGAGGTGGCAACCAGGTTGGCAATGTGGTGGGCATGGGGCAACCAAGTGGGCAGTGTAGGGGCGTGACGGTGCGATCACGTGTTTGTGGCTCTGTCCTTGCCATTCAATGTTGCTATTACCACCATTGTAAAGTGGAGGAGCAGGGCCATGATGAAGCGATTCCTTCCCAGCATCAAGACGCCCAGACCACCCACTTCATCCGGAAAGTGGGTGGAAACTGGAGGTCATGAGGGTACTCTGGGAGACTTGCCTACTTTAACGGTTGTCCAGGAGAGCCACCCGGTTTTGGGATCCACTCAGTCACTTTGGGAGAGTAGGCAAGTATGAGTTACTTGTTTTGTTGCTTTGCTCCCAACTCTGAATCAGCCTAGACACTCAAACTGGATTTACTACATGCTGACTTTGGTACTTTTGATTAGACTAGTGAAATTATTATAGTAACATCACACTAATCCAATTTGCATGGTAGGAAAAGCGATTTCACACTTACAGTGCTGTAAAGTTTCACCAAAACAATATTTAAGTTCCGCCTTTCCTTCACCATTCTCCCTAATGCCATTTCAAGTTCACTTGAATGTAAGAATAGAGCTGGGAGGACAACAGACATCTCATTCTGCTGTGTGGTGTGGTAGGAGGACTAAGAACAAATTTCACTGACAAAACCTTTGATATTTCGTAAACAAATTCAGAAAAAGGAGAACACATAATATAATCCTGGTAAATGTTTGCTAGCGCAAGCTCAGTGGAGCAGATGGCACTTGCATGTACCCTGCTGACAGATGCCCACAGGCTGCAGCAGTAGTCCCAGACATCTCTCGTTAGCCCTACTCCATGCAGCCCACCTCACAGAGGGGCTGGGCTGACAAGCTGCCATAAGGAAAATCGCCATAGCGTAGCTGTGCGCTTCAGAGGGGTAGAGACAAGTTAATTTCCATAGTATGTGACTCCGTGCCCCCCATTAAAGTGATGAGGACTTCCAACAACGCATGCCCATGGTGGGTAAAAAGACAGATGATGACTTGGTACTCTCCAAACTGCAGTGTATTCCCAGCCATGGTTAGACAAGAACAGAGCGACAGACACAAAATATATGTCGAAACCGGATAATTGGCGAAGACAGAATCTGTTTGCAATTGGAATCTGCGCAATGCTATCTTGTAAAGGGCGACAAGACTCCATCTTAGAAATAAAATCTCACAACACTGTTTTGAAAAAAAGGTACATAGTCAGTCTTCCTCAAACACAGGCAGACAGTGTTTAACACAAACACTAACTTATTAGCATTTGGAATCCTATACAAAGCCCATCCTGGAGAAAATCCCTATACCATAACACGACACAATATACCGTGGTGCTATGAGCATTTTTACATAAGAATATATGAGCTGTGGCAATTGTAATGTAGCCTAGCTATGGAGCTACACAATTGAGTCCATCCCCACAACCAAAACAAGCAGAATAAAGAGTGAGGCTCCGACTGCACTGCTGGAGCCTCCACCCTGTATGAGAACTAAATTCACTGTATAAACACATTTTGCAATTGCAGTTTAAAAACATCAGAAAAATACATGTGTGCTTGTGTGTATATATATATATATATATATATATATATATATATATGTATGTGTGTGCATGTGGCCCATCATGCATGGACTTACGAGTATAATATCACACACAGACTTATATTTGAAAAGTAGCAAAATTCCCTGCAACTCATACACACAATGTTAAACAGAACACAGTCAGCTTTTTAGTGATCCTTCCCAAAATCATACTGGCATGGCCACACACACACATAGATGCCCTTCCAGCTTAGTGCTGCTCGCTGAGTGCCCCACCGACCCTCAGACGCACAACACAATTCAGTGCTGTTTCTCCCCTCATACATACATTTAAAAGCAATGGTCCCGTAACGCAAAAAGGATAATTATTACTTGGTTTAAACGCAATGTCAGTATATAAAGAAATGAATGTTTTCTGTAACTATGGCTTAGTAAATGACAATTGGACTGTGTTTGGTGCCGTACTGATCTACTCTGTTTCAACAGCGTTCCGGTGGCATCGGTGAGAATATCAGAACATGCGGCTATGAAATATGAATGTTAGAGAGAATAACTTCTTGAAATGTTGTATGCCATAGTTTAGACTAGATTTATTATGCAGCGGGAAAGTGGACACAATCAGGTTGTTGGAGGCTGGGTTGTGTCTTTGCACTGACCTATGAATTGTACCGTAACGGAAGAAGCAAGAAGAGGAACCAATGAGAACCTGCCAACGTATTCTATTGTATTGCTTATCCCAGTACGGGTATATATGTGAGTGCTCTGAAACAAGATGCCAGTCTGCAGTGTTCCTGTTATGCTGTTCGACGGAGGTCTCATTATTGATGCCGGTAACTGGTCCCAGAGCGCACGCGTATGTATTGACTGTACCTTATGACCTAATGTTTGTACAATTTATTTTGCGCTCATTGTTAGATCATAGCGTGGTAACATCTGTACTTTTACCTGAATAATAATCTTTAGCACGTTGGACCGCTATTCAACTGTCTTAGAGTTTTATTAAGGGTATAATTAAACACAGCGCTAATTAGCGACATCTTGTGGTTTTAGAAGGTAGAGGCAGGTTTTGTCTTATAGGTTCTAGGCAGGTGAATCTTAGAGGTTTATAGGCAGGAATGTACTAGAGGTTTATTTACGATTCAACAGTTGGGGGCTTGTAGGTTAATCACATTATCTGATACACGGTAACACTCGGTCAGTTCTCTCTCAGCAAAAGGGTGGAGGCGCCTTTTGAGAGACGCATTAGTCTTTCATTACCACAGTGTTGTTGAGAGCGTACTGCCGGTTATTGTGTAGAGGAAGCGCTGATCAGAATCCAGGGACAAGAGAGGAAAAAAATTTTTTTTTTCCTCTGTTGATAGAACCTTACATTTTGAGTACGCGGCTGAGACGCATTTTTGCGTACGCAGTTAAAAAGTTATTATACGGTGTTGTGGTAGTCGTATTATTGTGTATGCAACTGGTCGCACAACAGCGTATACGTATTTCCGGTTGTGCTGTCACGTGTTTGAACAAAGCCATTGAGGTTTACATTTTTTCTATTACCAATATCTGGGTTAAACGTGTATTTTTCTGCGCAGGAAAAAAAGTGTGTAACAGTGAATACTTGTTGAACAAAGTTAAGGGTATTGTATGATCCTTAAGGGCTAGGTGCAAGGGTTAGCCTAGCCGCTCGGTAAGCAGCTTTACCGTTCTATACACAGTAGCAGGTGTACATGTTGTCTTTGTTGTATAGAGGTGCGTGAGAGTAGCCGACATATAAACTCTCATAGGTTTGGAAGTTGCCTTACTAAATCTTATCCTGGTGTGGAAGTTGCCTTTTTCAAATCTTATCCAGGTGTGGAAGTTGCCTTACTAAATCTTATCCAGGTGTGTGGGCGCCGCCGACTTAAATCGTCCACAGATAAGTGAAAGTGTCTTGATTGTCTTTCACCGGCTTAAATCTTTATTGAAAAGCGTAGGAGTTGTCTCAGAATGGGAACCACGCAAACAGTAGAGATGTTAGGCAATGATGTGCTGCTAATGGAGGCTCCGATTGGATCGGCCCGTCGTATTATGCATACTAAGTACGGTACTTATGCAATAAGGTATTGTGATTTATGGTTTAATATGACGAGGAAGAGTGTTAGACCGTTTCCCAGAATTGGTAGTTTTGATAAAAATGTGTTAGACAATGTCCGGGATCACATCAGTTTGATGCGCTCCAGAGAGAAAAAGGTTAAATATTTTGAATGTTTAAAACTGTGGCAGCACGAGGGGGAAATGTGGCTGAAAAATGTACCCGCGACGCAAACAGGCGTCGCGGGCACAGTCTCGGGCAATGCGTCGGTGATGCTAAATAGCGCCGTGGACGCATCGCTTGATAGTGCGCACGCACAGCAAGGTAGCGTCGCAGAAGGTAGTACAGATGGTTCACGCGCACCACCGCCGCCCTATGCGGATGGGGGTGTAGGTGCAGTCAATGTAAAAAAAAACCCATAAAAATGTAACAAGCAACTTGTACCCTCTCTTAAGCAATTATAAAGAAAATGTTTATGATATGGAAGATGAGCCTATTGTAATGTCTGCCATTTCCCATGCTGTGCAAATGATAGATGCTGCATCACCACAATCACGGGTGGTGCCGCCATCTCCATCGGTAACAGCAAGGGAAGTGTTAACACACTCTGCACCCATAGAGGAAGTTGTTAATACCATACATAGCAGCAGCAGATTAAACCCCCAGCCAGGTAACCAGGTCAGAGGTAGCAACGCTGCCGGTCTGCATCCCATTCGGACAATAACTGTTCCGAATGGAAATGCAGACGCAAACGGCATAGTGCCCACGAGGGAAGTAGTAATGCATTGTCCTTGGACAAGAGCAGAACTAAATTCCATTATAAATGATTTCCCCGATCCCAAAAAGGAATTAGCCAAATGTCAAAGATTTATGAGAAATTTGGGTAGTTCACATGAACCCACTAATAAAGATTGGCGTGTGGTGTTAAGGGCCTGTCTGCCACGCAATACCGACGTGACAAAAAATTTATCACGGATTGTGTATTGGATGGTGACGTCCCCTTAACAGATCAAGTAAACCAAGGTAACATTTCCCGCATTGTAACTCAATTAGGTATATATTTTCCAGTAGTAGTTAACTGGAACAAAATTTTCACCATTAAACAAAAAGAGAGTGAGACTGCAGAAGATTACTGCGATCGGGCTCTGCAGGCTATCACCCAGTACACTGGGATAGAGGATATTAAAGATAGCACTCACCACAGGGGGATGATAGTTACGGTACTTGTGGACGGTCTGAAAGAGACATTAAAAACTCGGGTTTAGACCTCACAGCCTGGCTGGCGGGGACTTACAATAGATACCGTCATAGAAACCGCCATTGAACATGATAAGAACATCTCCAAAAAGAGAGAAGCCCAGAGCGAGAAACTAATGGCTGTCAGTATACAAGCTCTGGAGGGAATGACGGTAACATCACAGCCAACAGACACACTTGCACTTGCACACACACTCGCTTCTGAACAAGTATGTGCTCTCACTAACCCCACTCAACAGCAAACACAACTCTATCCCACTTACCCGATGCAACCACAGGTCCCAGGCTGTCCACCAACTTCTTATCCCCCACAATACCCTTACCCTCCCTATCCTTACCCATATCCACCACCTTTATCCTCTGCGCAAACCTCACAACACCACGTCTTCACCCGAAACACGAACCTGTTTTAACTGTAAACAAACAGGACACTGGATTAATGGCAAACATAAGCCCTGTAATGGTAAATTTAAAAAGCGGAAGGCAAGTCCCAAAAATTCCCCAATACCCACTAAAACAGGAGGTAGAGTTAGGGGTGTATCCCATAATTGAGCGGTTATTGCAGCAGGGAATTTTAGTCAGTACAGCAAGTGTAGCCAACAGTCCCATTTTTCCAGTGAAGAAGGCTGGTGGGAGGGGTTATAGGCTGGTACAAGACCTTAGAGGGGTTAATAAGGTGGTAGAGAGCCAATTTCCCGTAGTGTCAAATCCAGCTGTCATCCTTATGCAAATTCCACCAAATGCAACCCATTTCACTGTCATTGATCTTTGTTCTGCTTTCTTCTCTGTACCTCTTCATCCTGACTGTCAGTACCTATTTGCATTCACATACAGGGGTGTACAATACACATGGACACAATTACCCCAGGGTTTCATAGACAGCCCCAGTATCTTTTCCCAGGCATTACACAATTGTTTACAGTCTTTTCAACCCACCAATGGATCTGTTCTAGTTCAATATGTAGACGATTTATTGCTATGTTCTGACTCGTTTATGTCATGTTTGAATGATACTAAACTTTTGTTGCTTCATCTCTCGCAAACAGGACACAAGGTTGCTAAGGACAAACTACATCCGTGCCAATCCAGAGTTAAATATTTGGGACACTGCCTAACCCAGGGGCTGCGACATCTCACTACAGATAGAATCCAGGCTATACAAAATATGACACTGCCACGTAACCAACAGCAAATCCATACCTTCTTGGGAATGTGTGGATATTGTAGAATGTGGATGCCAGGTTTTTCTATTTTGGCCTTACCTTTACAGGAATTAGTCTCTTCCTCAAAGCCCGATCGTGTCATACACACAAAGGAATCAGAACAGGCTTTCCTTAATCTTAAGGATAGTCTGACAAGAGCTCCTGCATTGGGAATATCTGATTATGAAAAACCTTTTGATTTGTATTGTACGGAAGCTGATGGTTGTGCTGCAGGTGTCCTTACACAAAAACATGGGGATGCCAGTAGGCCCGTAGCATATTACAGTGCACAATTGGACACTGTGGCGAGATCACTCCCAACCTGTTTGAGAAGTGTAGCAGCAACGGCTTTATTGGTCAGCAAAAGTTAGGATGTGGTATTGGGCCATGATATGATTGTCTATACCCCACATGCTGTGTCTGCCCTGTTGATCTCTGCCCAAACCAGACACGTATCCTCAGCTAGATTCACCAAATGGGAACTAGCTCTAATAGCACCCTCAAACATCACTATAAAGCGGTGTAATACGTTAAATCCAGCAACGTACTTACCGTATGTGCATAAGAATGCACAAAGGGTGGAGGATGAGTCTCTGGTAGAAAGTGAGTTTTGCAAAGGTATTGATATGCATGATTGTATGGATTATCTTAACCAGACCTTTACCGCTAGACCTGACATACGTGACATACTTTTAGAGAATGCAGATGTGACACTTTACATGGATGGGAGTTGCCATAGACGAATGGACACAGGTGAGTTATGTACAGGTTATGCTGTTGTAGATGACACAGACATCATAGAAGCTGAACCCAAGTGGCGGAGTTAGTAGCAGTGAGAAGAGTGTGTGAATTGGCAGCAGGCAAATCTGCCAACATTTACACTGACTCTAGGTATGCGTTCGGGGTGGTTCACGATTTCGGAGCTCTATGGCGTCTGAGAAATTTTATGACAGCAGCAGGCACACCAGTCGCACATTCCAGACACATAAAAGGATTATTAAAAGCAATTCAGTTGCCCAAAATGGTAGCAGTAATAAAGTGTAAAGCCCACACATGTAAGGAAGATCCGGTATCATTGGGCAACAACAGGGCGGATGAAGCTGCCAAGTGGGCAGCAGGTTTAAAAACAAATGTACCCATAGAACAAGTAATGGTTTTCCAAACAGTTGACATGCAGAAATTAATTGAGATGCAAAATTTGTGTTCTACCCAAGAGAAAGCAACCTGGAAGTCTAAGGGATGTGGGCAAGAGCCCTCTGGACTCTGGAGGGACGGACAAGGTAAGCCGGTGGCACCTAAGGTGTATTACCCAAGCCTGGCAGAGGCAGCGCACGGACTGACTCACTTGGGAAAACAAGGTATGTGTAAGTTAGTGAAGGCATATTGGTGCGCACCGGGTTTTTCTTCACAAGCAGAAAAGAGAGCAATGTCCTGTCTGACCTGTTTGAGGAAGAACATAGGGAAAACGATCCCTACCGAACCATCCCACATTCCCCCGACTGACGGTCCTTTCCAGGTAATACGAATTGATTTCATCCAATTACCACCCTGCAGGAATCTCAAGTATGTGTTAGTTTGTACCAATGTATTTTCTAATTGGGTAGAGGCATACCCAGCGGCCACTAATACTGCTGTATTCAATGCTAAAAAGATTGTACAGGAATTTGCATGCAGGTATGGTATCCCTAGAATGATTGAAAGTGATAGGGGTACCCATTTCACCGGGGACGTCTTCCAGATAATGTGTAAATTGATGGGTATTGATAGCAAACTCCACACCCCATATCGACCCCAAGCCAGTGCCAAGGTGGAGAGAGTGAACGGCACTATTAAAAACAAATTAAGTAAGATCATGACTGAGACTGGACTAGCATGGCCAGAAGCACTATCTTTGGTCCTACATAGCATAAGGACCACTCCTAGGCCTCCACTTAATCTGTCCCCATTTGAAATACTGTTTGGTAGACAATCTAATTTAATTATAAGCCCACAGGGAGACCTGAAGAGTAACAGCGAGGTCACTGTTAAGTATCTTATAACAATGAGCAAACAGTTGCAGCAACAACAGCAGAAACTGAAATTGTTGTAACCCGATATGCCAGAGATAAACTGTCATGATGTAAAACCTTGAGAATATGTTATGATCCGAAATTTTACGCTCAGGTTGCATAATAGATCGATGGGAGGGGCCATACCAGGTGCTGTTGACGAGTGCCACATCCTTGAAGGTGGCCGAGAGAGATACCTGGGTCCATGCCACTCACTGCAGAAAGGTTAATCAACCGGTGGAGAAGCAGGGCAGAGTTGAAGCAGATAATGAGGATCTGGCAATTGCAAACCTGTTTCGGGAAAATTAAAAGGTGACAGTGAGAAACCTGAGCTAAAAGAAAATTGTAGATCAGTGTCACAGCAAAAGAACCATTCTGCTGTGTTCATGTGTGTACTCTTCTTTCAGAATTTCCATCATGATTGGTTTATCTGGAGATTCCTGGTTCTTGTGACGGAGGATAGATGGAGGAGGCGGGAGCTGATGCTGGTGTAGTGGAGTGAAATCGAGGGGAGGAGTGCTATACCAAACCAGGGGAGTGGCGATCCAATTTCAGTACAGTAAATTGTTGTGAAAATATGAATAACAATACTAAGGAAGAACTATTACAATCCTGAGTTATGATGTAGTGTATAACAATGTAGCCTGAGTTTGAGTGGTCGTGCATGGATATAACGTTTATGTTGTTTTAAGTCATCTTAGGTAATGCAGTCCCAACCCCTTTCAAGGATCCCCTTATAGGATAGGTGCATCCCCACATCTTTCCCATGATCCCTTAAGGATCCGCGGTGTGCGTATAAGGGCAGTTTTATGTCCCTCCCGGAGACGCATTATCTGAATGGTTCAAATGACCACACTGTGTCATACCATAATAACATTGAACGGTATATTTTCATGCATGGCTAAACAAATTCAGAACAGGTTGTGATAGCGCTTGATTGGCTATCAAAGGGTGGACTGTCGAAACTAGATAATTGGCGAAGACAGAATCTGTTTGCAATTGGAATCTGTGCAATGCTATCTTGTAAAGGGTGACAAGACTCCATCTTAGAAATAAAATCTCACAACACTGTTTTGAAAAAAAGGTACATAGTCAGCCTTCCTCAAACACAGGCAGACAGTGTTTAACACAAACACTAACTTATTAGCATTTGGAATCCTATACAAAGCCCATCCTGGAGAAAATCCCTATACCATAACACGACACAATATACCATGGTGCTATGAGCATTTTTACATAAGAATATGTGAGCTGTGGCAATTGTAATGTAGCCTAGCTATGGAGCTACACAATTGAGTCCATCCCCACAACCAAAACAAGCAGAATAAAGAGTGAGGCTCCGACTGCACTGCTGGAGCCTCCACCCTGTATGAGAACTAAATTCACTGTATAAACACATTTTGCAATTGCAGTTTAAAAACATCAGAAAAATACATGTGTGCTTGTGTATATATATATATATATATATATATATATGTATGTGTGTGCATGTGGCCCATCATGCAGGGACTTACGTGTATAATATCACACACAGACTTATATTTGAAAAGTAGCAAAATTCCCTGCAACTCATACACACAATGTTAAACAGAACACAGTCAGCCTTCCCAAAATCATACTGGCATGGCCACACACACACATAGATGCCCTTCCAGCTTAGTGCTGCTCGCTGAGTGCCCCACCGACCCTCAGATGCACAACGCAATTTAGGGCTGTTTCTCCCCGCATACATACATTTAAAAGCAATGGTCCCATAACGCAAAAAGGATAATTATTACTTGGTTTAAACGCAATGTCAGTATATAAAGAAATGAATGTTTTCTGTAACTATGGCTTAGTAAATGACAGTTGGACTGTGTTTGGTGCCGTACTGATCTACTCTGTTTCAACAGCGTTCCGGTGGCATCGGTGAGAAGATCAGAACATGCGGCTATGAAATATGAATGTTAGAGAGAATAACTTCTTGAAATGTTGTATGCCATAGTTTAGACTAGATTTATTATGCAGCGGGAAAGTGGACACAATCAGGTTGTTGGAGGCTGGGTTGTGTCTTTGCACTGACCTTTGAATTGTACCGTAACGGAAGAAGCAAGAAGAGGAACCAATGAGAACCTGCCAATGTATTCTATTGTATTGCTTATCCCAGTACGGGTATATATGTGAGTGCTCTGAAACAAGATGCCAGTCTGCAGTGTTCCTGTTATGCTGTTCGACGGAGGTCTTATTATTGATGCCGGTAACTGGTCCCAGAGCGCACACATATGTATTGGCTGTACCTTATGACCTAATGTTTGTACAATTTATTTTGCGCTCATTGTTAGATCATAGCGTGGTAACATCTTTACTTTTACCTGAATAATAATCTTTAGCGCGTTGGACCGCTATTCAACTGTCTTAGAGTTTTATTAAGGGTATAATTAAACACAGCGCTAATTAGCGACATCTTGTGGTTTTAGAAGGTATAGGCAGGTTTTGTCTTAGAGGTTCTAGGCAGGTGAATCTTAGGGGTTTATAGGCAGGAATGTACTAAAGGTTTATTTACGATTCAACATATAACAGGTTCTCTAGCCAATTAAAAACATCCTCAAATCACAGGTATGTGATGAGTTTATGTCTCACACTGTAGGTTTACCGATCTTATTGTGGATCTTTTGAACAAATTGTGTATCCATTGTACAGTGGTAGAATACAGTGTTTAGTGATATACTGTATATGCAAAATAGAGAGAGGGAGAGAGAGAAATAACAATAGTAATATAGGGGGAGATGGGAGGAGGAGAAAAAATAGAGATGAGCAGTTCAGTCTCCCTGGAAACCGAACACCTCCGGAGTTAGGGGAAACTAGTGGATCAGAGTCCCTGCTCGTGTCTTCCAACTACGGATCCCAAAACATGGCAAAAAGTCATCTTCCCGGCATCGGAGGGAGCGGGGGAGAGGGGTTCACTCACTTGAACCCCTCTACCTGTGCTTTCTGGAGGCTTGGCACTGCTCCGTAATGCGATGTGACGTCATCACGTCACATTGCAATTACAGTGACTGGAAGGCAGTAGAAGAGCCACTCAAGGAGCCAGGAGTGGAGAAAGATGTTGTGATGGGAGGGGGTCTATGCTGTGAGGGGAAAGCGGCATGAGCTGTGAGGGGAGGGGGGGGTCTGTGCTGAGATGGAAGCAGGGCTGCCATCAGAAATTGTGGGGCCCGGTACTGACAAAAAAGGCAGGCCCCCCCCTGAGGGGATGGGGACAGAGATGGGTGGAGCTGTGAATAATGTGGATGGAGTTACAGTGGGGTGTGACATAAATTGGTGTGTGAATCAGTGTAAAAATTGAAAGGGCCGTGCAGGTGGGTGTTATTATACGAGCATCTGTAGCCATAAGGGAGATAAGGTCACTCACCATTTGTAGCACCCCTCTGTCACCTCCAAGGTGAAGTTATTTGTGTCCCCAGGGTGAGAGGTAGGGTTATGTGCAGTTTGGATGAGGATGAGCTGAGCAGCTCACTCAGGATAATATTCAGCACCCACACAGTGGGTGTGCACCTGCATTCTTTGTCCCCTACATTGTACTACAAATCTCAGCATGGTAACACCTCTTATTATGTTTAAAATTAGGGTGTGCAGTCTAAGCCCCTTCCCACTTTGTCTAAATAAATACTATACTGTGTTTGAGGCTGCTGCACCTCAAAAAGAACTCTTTGTTTTGATTTTTTTCCCAATTATAAAAAAAATGCAAATATAGATTTTCCTGTTTAAAACAAAATACCTGCAGCCTTTTCTAATTGAATTTAAAAATGATATTGTGTGTATCTCAAGAAGTTTGTTCAGATGAGTGATGCAGCGTATATTACTATCATGTTTGCGGTGGTGTTCCCCCATCATTTACACTCCAAAACAATTCTCACAAAGACCTGTTCTTCCAAGTGCGTGAAAACCATTGCCAGTGTTGTCTGTGTCTAAAAATACAAAGCCATTAGGGCAAAATAATTTGCATAGTGTGTTATTCTTTTAGTGTAAAGTACGTGGTGGTGTCCCCCATCATCTGCACCCCAAAACAATTCTCATAAAGTTAAACCTGTTCCTCCTAGTACGTGAAAACAATTGGCAGTGTTTTCCTTCCAGTGTACCCCAAAATCTTTCTCAAGTGTAAAAAAATTATTTCTTGGCTGGTATAACAATAAAAATCTACATTCTTTTAATAAAACTGTTTGTTGTACGTTGGTGTGGTGGCAGATAAGTAGCTTTACTCCTGTCCTGATATCAAAAATAAAAACAATCTCTTGCCATTGATTCTATCCATGTTTTTAATTTGTTTAATCTATTTATCTTCTTTTTTCTCCTTGATTAAAGACCCCTGTTTGTTATGTACCTATCCCCCCCCTCCTCTTTTTCCTCCCCTTTCCTCTCTATTGTTTAAAACTACAAAAAATATGACATTTTTCTGTTTGTATATCTGATATCACTTTTTACTGATGTCTTTCCTTTTACAAATAAAATAAAATAAATAAAACCAAATACAATCACAGATCAGTAACCCAGTAATAGTGCTACATCGGAATCGGTATGTATAATCCCGGCAGCGTCAGGCCGACAGAGGAAGAGATCCCTGCAGCGGCAGCCCGACAGCGCTGGAAATCCCGATCGTCCCAGGTAAGTACTAACTAACCTAACCTACCCCCCTAACCCTAACCCTCCCTTAGGGGTGCCTAACCCTAACCTCCCCCCCAAGTGCCTAACCCTAATACCCCCTCTAAGTGCCTACACCTACCCCCTCCCTTCCCCGCTGCCTAAACCTAAGTCCCCCGGGGGGGTGCTTAACCATAATCTCCCCCCGGGGGTGCCTAACCCTAATCCCCCCTTCCCTAGCCTAACCCTCCCGGGGGGGTGCCTTACCCTAAGTCCCCCCCAGGAGCCCTAAACCTAACCCTCCCCCCCCGAGGCTGTCCGCTCGCGGCATCCTTCGATCGGGATGCCGGGTGCCGGTCTCCCGGCATAGGGGTAATGGCAGGCGTCTAGATTTTAGACGCCAGTCATTTAACCCTCGCCGGGATATGACAGTCAGGAAGCCAGCTGTCGGCATAATGTCAGCCGGCTTCCCGATTGCATCCCGCTACATCTGCTGCCAGTCATAATACGTCAGCATCTACTAAAGGTGGTAAATTAAAATGGTCCAATTAAGCCTTATTTTGAAAACATTTTTTCTTTAGTATAAAATGTAGCATTCATTTTGATACATGGAATTGATAATGAAAAAACACACAAGACAAACTATTATTTTGCTTATTAATCCTACTTTTAGAAATCTTCATTAAACAAAATACCTACAAATGGGAAGTTTTCAGTGCTCTAATGCATTTACACATAGTGAATTAATTAATCAATCAATGATTTAAATGTCTTACAGTAAATAGTACTCCACCTCCATTTACCTGTGCTGTCCTTGGATCTAGTTCTTGATTAGCGAAAACATTCCATAGCATCGTATAGTTTATATTAAACTGCCATCCTGTCTACCACTGCAGTGCATTATGGGCATGATTCAGCAAGCAACGCAAGTGAGAGAACGCACAGTGCGAGCCGAAGTTTGCGATCTGCGCATGCGTATGCATAGCATTGCGCGTGCTCTAACAGGTTGCTGGGTATGGTAAGGGCTCTCTCAGAGTACGCAGGGAGCCCGCAGAGACCTTCGATGTTGATTGACAGGAAGTGCCATTTGTGGGTGGTGACAAGGTGGTAGTCGGCCCCACACAGGCGTGCCTGTGCGTTTGCACGCCGGTACAGGGGCAGGTGGTGACAGGGTTTTGGTCGGCCCCACGCAGGCGTGCCTGTAGTTTCGCACGGCGTTACAGGGTGTGCATAAATTAGTCTCAGCACCGCTGCGCGCAGCCGGGCTCCTCTCTGCATAGGCAAACGCAGGGGGGGTTTCTGTCTGCCTGGAAACCCCCCTCCCCAGCCCATACCATGACCACAATAGAAATAGTAATATAATAGATTGTTACTAGTGCTGCATGTTCTTCTCAGTATCACAAATGAAATGATTAGCACCACCTGTGGATCTTTTAACATGCATCAGCCAGTAATAAATAATCTGTGCACCAACTAGAAGATTTGGAAAACATGCACTGTTAGAGATGCACTGCTATAGAGCCCAATATATACATATACAGTATGTCCAGGGCAGTGCTAGGTTCTTCTGCTGCTCCTCAAGGCTCCCGGACTTGCTCCAAAAGTCTGGAATGGTGCCCACGTCTAAAATAAATGGCCCTACTGTCGAATCTTATTGTTTACTGTGATCACTGGTCATGAATATGCTGGAATTATGACACACTGCACTTTGTATGATGCTTATTAAAGCTGGTTAAGTACTAATTCTGCCCTCTTCATTGACAGGCCACACTCACTCTAAAATTAAGCATTTGGAAACCCCCCTCTGGAAATCCTGCGTTTGCCACTGCTCTGCGTACAGGAATCTCTCAAGTCCTGCAGCAAGGTCAGGTCTACCCTTAGCTTACACGCAGCTTCGATGGCACTCGATGTTCCCGATGTTTACGCTGTCAATCACGGCATAGGTGGGTGGCTTTATGTTTTGCTGGGTGTCTGCTTCTTGTGCTGCGGTCTCCGTGCGTATGCATTGAGTAGCATATTCTCACAGCGTCTGGGTGCGTGTGTCTGGTAGCGTGTGTTCCTTGCTGAATCAGGCCCTATGTTCCCTAGATGTGCTATATTCTTTTTTAAACTGCCATGTGTTTGTGCCGCTGCTCTGTCACTTAGCTTAGCCAGTCAGCTCGCTGCAACCTTTGGCCAGTATGGGTGAAAACAATATTGTGAGCTATGAGGTGGTCAAAACGGACTGAAAATTAATGTTATTGAAGTTAATACTGTAGGAATGAAAACAGGCCCAAATTACATGATTTTAGCTGTTGTTATAATTGTAAAAAAAAATCCAGATTCAAAATCATAACAAACACTTGAGGGTGGCTTTGGCAAAACCAAAACACAATGATGAATTAGAAACAAAATCAAAACATGAGGGCTTATGCACATCGCTACCGAAAATCAGATTACATTGCTTTAGAACAGGATGGGGAACCTTTTTTCTACCGAGGGCCATACTGATATATATAACATTATTTGCGGGCCCAGTGCAGGCCACGCCCCCTATGTGTGATGTCACACCATTCTAGGCACCCTGCTAGCCAGATGAGGCTAGCAGAAAAAATATCAGAGGGCCACACCGAATGATTCGGGGAGCCTTATCTGGCCCCCGGGCCTAAGGTTCCCCATCTCTGCTTTAGAAGGAGTTCTGCAAGCACAATTTAAACTGTGGATATTCTGGTTAACTTGAAAACTCAGCCACATGTAGTTTAGGTAATTTTTATCCCAAAACACAAAATTTAAAATGTTGCATGTGATCGAAATGCATTCATACAACTACCTTCATTCAGCATGAAACATTTCAATCTGCCCAACCAGTGTTGGACTGGGGCATGAAGGGCCCACCGGGGGAATCAGTGGTAGGGGCCCATGCTTAAGGGGTGTGATCATCCAACAAAGGGGGTGTGGCCAGCCATCGTATATGCTTGGCTAACCATTAGACATATCTTGGTGTAGTTTCTATAGAAGGGAACCAAAACCCCATGTTGATAAGTGGTCCTGCTCCACCAGGTAACTGACTTTCTAATAGTGTAACAATCTATAATTTGAGGTCTGAAACCTGACACCGAGAGGAAGTGGATGGGCCCACAGGCAGTGGGGCCCACCGGGGATTTCCTCTGTACTCCTGTTTGCCAGTCCAACCCTGTGCCCCAACTACTCTGCTACAGCACTACACTTATATACAGGGCGTCCTCATTCATATCCACTTTTGATGCTTTTATCCACCACTGAATGGATGCCCAACTTGAACATCTAGTCATGGCTGCCCTCTTGTACTTCAGTCACTCCTAGTGAGTAACTTGGCTCCCGTGAAGCTGTAGCAAGAGTAAACAAACACTGTCCGTCTACTTCTGTGACATCACAAGTTGGAGAGACGCTGGCTGGTCTACTACAAAGTTGGCTAGTTGGCTGGTCTGATTAAAAAGTTGGTTAGGTGTATGGAGCACTTGCCACCCTGCTCCACCACTTTTTGGGGTTTTGCTGGTTTTCAGCAACTAGTCATAACAGGAATACTCCAACTGGTTCCTCTTGACCAATTCAGACACTTACTATGAATACTTATGTGAATATGCACACCAATAAACTGCAGTGGCCTCAGCTGTTGGAGTGGAATTGCTGCCACCACCAGGTAATGGAACTACTCAAACTTGGGCAATATTAAACTTCTAGAGCACCTCTTAGCTCTTATAAGAGCTATTGGCATTACATTTACATATACTCCAAGAATGAAATCTTTACATGTGCTAATGGGCCTTTTATATCTGTCTGGGAGTGGGTAGTTCAGTCTCTAGTTCCCTTAAAAGCTAGGCTCACATCTTATCTGTCCAAGAGGGATTGCACGGACATTTTACATTAACAATAGCAGTGGTGGGATGGCTATCTATCCTTCTCTCCGTAAACAGCCATTGGTGCCATTTAAGCTGGCTATACACTAAATGATTATCACCAACTTGATGACTGGTTGGAATGATAATCTACAGGTGTGTGGGAGCAGCTGTTAATTTGCCATTTGTTGATGCTGGAAAGCATCTGAAAAGTTTTGTTCCAACTGGCAGGGGAAATCAATAATTTTAACAGAAATAGATGTCTGTCTACTTATGCTTCCAGTACTGCCATCATTTCCACCCTGTTACTTGCTTGGGTTGGGCATGGGAGACTGGCAGTCGGGATGCTGTCGGCATCTCCACTGATGTCAGGATTCCATCACTGGTGTTCTGCCCACAGGTCGGGATTCTGGCCCCGGGATTTTGACCGCTGGCATCCCGATCAGAGGTTAATTGACTACATCCCAACTTGCTCACTTTCTCCCCAGAGTGTGGCAGTTAGCTGAACTGTGGATCCCAGTCACTGCTGTTCCTTCCCGGATCTCAACCGGCTCCAGGACAGAGGCAGCATCTTTTTGAATCCAAGATGGCCAATGTGAAAATGCACTATATGGATAGAGCAGTTTTACATCAGCCATCTTGGATTAAAAACTAGGTGTCCTGGGATTTAGAGGAGTATGTGGGAGGAGCTTCAGTGACCAGGAGACCCACAGAGCAGGCACGTTTTTACAGTAAATAAAAGAAAAACTTTTTTTTGCACTTTTCTTTGGTGAACTACAGGTGCCAGTAGGTCCTGGCAACAATATTAGCAGCTGGCCCATGCTGAGACCTGTAGTTTGCCAAATACATTTTTTTGTTTGCTATTATTAACCATTTAATTACCCCTGTAACTACTGCCCTGGGGTACAGGGATGATCGCTGGTGCTATTGGTGCCAGGGCTGGTTATACTCAAGGGGTAGTCCAGTGCCGGTTACCCCAAAATCAGGATGAACACCACTTTAGTTTTCCCCCTGATTCTTGAGTAACCAGCACTGGAAATTGGGGGGGACCCCCACACTTTGTTTCAAACTACAGGTCCCAGAAGAATGCTTATTGTTTTTTTAGCAATAGCTGCCTGAATTCCATCGCCATAAAATAGTATGGTGACAGCGAAATAGTTACATGTATGCAGATACCATAGAGCAAGCAGATTATTTGTATGGTAACAGCTTTAATACATGTGGATGTTCAATATAAATTGCAAATTATACTGTATCTAGCGCATTTGTCACTTATATACTGGTAATATATCTCCCCATTCAGAAAATAAATAAATACACAACACATGATTTTTTTGAACAAAGAAATATATATATATATATATATATATATATATTTAAAACATGCAAGAGTAAACAAACACTGTCCGTCTACTTCTGTGACATCACAAGTTGGAGAGAAGCTGGCTGGTCTACTACAAAAGTTGGCTAGTTGGTTGGTCTGATTAAAAAGTTGGTTAGGTGTATGGAGCACTACTTCAGTTGGACAGACAAGTTGGACTGTTGGATGGTTGGATTAAAGTTGGTCTAGTGTATGGCCAGTCTTATGCTGGCCATATACGGTGCGATTTGTAATCGGATCTGATGTCACATACGATTTCCCTTGAAAAATCTTCCCTGCAGATTCTGTACGATTTGTGTTTAAAATGCAACTATTCCACATAAGACCATACGATTTGATCTAACGTACACGATTTGAAATCTTATAACCTAGATCGTATGCATCAAAATAGCGGCGGGGAGTAGCCAGGGACATCACAGATCCTACATCGGATCGCAGATTAACAAAAGTACATACGATGTGTGTCACATCGTACACGATCGGTAGAGATCTCTCTGCAAAACCATCTGATCTGCAATCCAACTAGAGGACGGCGGGGACGTGCATTGGGGTCGCAGAACACACAAAAAACACCTATTTTCATACGATTAACCTGTACAACCCGTCGAAACTGTCTTTGTTTGGGCACCATATGTTTTGATTAGACGTTCCAATCTTTTGGTCTCCCACCCCAATTTATATCCAGGCCTTTGTTTTTGGAAGGAGTGCAATCCTGCTCTGCCTCCCTCCAGCATCCTGCCAGTTAAGCTGAGCCGGTACTCACAAGCACCCAACGGAACTCAGTCAGAAGGGGTCCGACCTTTGACGTGCTACCGAGCATGAGTGGAGTTTCCGTGCATCTTAATTCCATCGTGTTCATGAGGACAGGACGAATTCAGACTCTCACCACAGTCAGAGCCATTTTAGCGCCCAAACATAAACGCAAGTACCCTATACCACCACCCATATATAGTACGATACCAGAGCTACCATCCACCTGTGCATGTGCCCAGCTCATGTCCGGCGCACTACAACACCCAGCATTATCCTAAACTCCAGGCTGCTATATTCTGCACAGATTGCCTACCGCTGTTACACCTCATACTTGCCGACATTTCGGCAGGGGAATCCGGGAGGGGGCTGGCAGGTCCGTCCAGCAGGGAGGATGGGGGCGGGTCAAATAGGCAGAGAGGGGGGCGTGCCGACGCGATCGCATCATAGTGGCCCCGCCCCCCCGCCTTATAATGCCAATATTACTGGCATTATAAGGCAGGGGGCGGGGCTACGATGACATGATTCAGCGCAAATCGCGTCATCACACCCCCGCACCGCCCAATTTTGCAGCTGGCGCAGGGGTTAGCGGGGCTTTCCGGGGGACTAGCCTAGTCTTGCGGGGTGTCGGGAGCGGCACCCGATTTTCGGGAGGCTCCCGACAGTCCCGGGAGAGTAGGCAAGTATGTTACACCTGTGATTCACTGTGCCATTTGTTACTTGTTGTTCTACCAGATTACAGTAAATCTAAGAACTGGTTAAGCATATAACGTGTGGACTAAACACCATCAACACCTGTGTTACACACACTGGCCCTGATTCAGACCCACTCGCGAGCGGCTGTCCGCTCGCAAGTGGGTCGATGGTCTGCACTGCGCATGCGCACGACGGAGGGAGCTCCGTCGTGCGCATGCGCGAGACGCGACGAGCGAAGGACTTTCCTTCGTTCGTAGTGTCTGATCAAAGGGGGCGTGCTGTCGATGTTGATTGACAGCACGCCCCCTTTGGTGGGCGTGCCGGGGGCGTGCCTGCCAGACGGAGGCGTTCCCAAGGGAACGCCTACCGTCAGAAGCCGGCCCCACTGACATCACTAGTGATGTCAGTGGGAGTGATTTTGGCTCTGATAGAGCCAAACTCACTCCTGGCCTTGCGCTTGAGACCATCGCGACCATTATCCTGCACGCTCGTATATGCTGTGGGTGGTGACTACTGCACTAAGGGCCGAATTCTGAGATGGACGGTTGCTAGTGCGCAATTGCAAAAGTCCAGAAATCCCAATTCTGCACACACACGAATTCAAGGGCCTTTGCCATTCGCAATTGTGTACGGAATTACTAATAGTTGAGAATGGGTTTGTGATCTCTGGACCTGATTCAGAGATGGACGCTGTTAGCATTGTTGCTGTGTCTTTGGATACAGCAGTGATGCTAATACAGCAGGAGTGCCTAATCGCATTGCAGATCTGAATGCTGCATCCTAGGATATAGCTTCGGAGCTTCTGCAACACCAAAGCCCATCTGAGTAACCCTGGGGTTACTGATTGGCCCTTGCAGCTCCATTGCCGAGGCTAGGAAGTCTGCGTCGGAGAAAGCAGACCCTGGGCTCAACACTCCCAGAAAACTGGAGCAGCAGCACAGCCCAGCTCCAGGAGAACAGGCACAGGAGCACATCTCCCCCTGCTGTGCCCAGCTCCCTAGGTATGTACCATCCTCTGCCATCACTGCTACTGGGACCCATGGCTGCATAAGTCAATTTTATGACGCGCCTCTCAGATGTAGCAGTACACGTCCACTTTACCGCCGCGCTCATAGGAGCTGCTTTCACAATTTCCCTGAAATGCTTTTTCAAAAGTCGGCAAGCACCGTATGCCTGGGCCCCTCCAACAAGCCTGCGTCAAGGTAATACCCACTCCCCCTTCCCTCAATAGCGCCAAATATACTAAAGGTGCATCGCACGGTGTCACAAAAATTTGTTTGCACTGAGGGCCTGCATTTTTTTTGCATAGAAACTCTACTGAATATATGGATGTGAATCTAAAATTAAAAAATACTTTTTTTTTTTTTGTAGCAGTGTTCATATCTGAAGTCTATAATCCCTGTCTATAATCCTGGCAAATTGTTAAAAAAATTACTTGCCTCTACATCCAGGATACTTTTTTATGAAGACCATTGTGGAGTACAAAATGCTACCACCTCTGCTGAGAGACTGCATAAGTTGTGAAAAGGTTTATTTCTCGGCCTGTTGAGGACGATCTGTCTGTTCCCCTGTGGTGAGTAATCAGAATCTTCCATCTCCCCCTGGAAAATTCCAGAGTTCCAAGATGCACAGAACAACCGCAGAACATTCCAGTCACCGGAGATAATGCGTTGCGTCTCATCGCATGGCAAAGGGAGAACCGGGCAATCAGACGCCAGAGGCAATTTTTATTTTCCAGTTCTGTAACCTTGAGGTCTATTCCACTGGCACAGCCAGTGTTCAGTTACACATGGCAGCCTGAACAGCAAGTTATTAACCCATGCCTGTGATTTTCTGTACTGCAATGGTGTGTACATAGACTTCTAAGCACTAAAAAAATTATTAATAATAATAATAATAATCTAAAGATATTCTTTAATCACGAATATTAGTTTTGTTACATACAGTTGCCTCCCTTGATACATACATCCAAAACCACCAACCAGTTATCTTCTGTGATCGACTAGTCCAAACCTACAAGAATTGCTGTAGCTCACCTGCACGTAGTAGTGATGTTCTTGTTGGAGAGCAAACATTGGGTTAATTGACCTCTGGAGTAGTGGTTTAGTAATAGTTATTTATTTAATAACAGATGCTATAACTCATGCAAGTACAAACCTAAATTACTTCCTCTTGGAGGAAGTTTTATTTGTTTTAAATCTGAGTGCCCTCTACTGTCCCCTGAAGAATGGAATGTTCACTGAAGCAGACACAACAGATAAGAGAAGAAATTGAGAGTAGTCTTGATATAAACCTATTGTAGTAGACAGTTTGGCTTACTTTCCTATTGTCATCTACATTACCTGAGGCACTGCCGTCAGTTCTATTTGGAGACTGAACCAGTGCCGTCTCCTCCTGCCTACCTTACCCGGCCAGTCAAAGCAACGTTGCAAGGAGGCTCCATTTGCCGGGCACCCACTGAGATTTTGTTACCAATGGGCGCCCAGTTACTACCCCACAGTGGCAGCCAGAGGCGCAGGAGCAGGGCTTAAATATTGTTGGTTTTGTTTGTGTAAGGGGCATTACCGCAGGGGGCACTACTACAGGGGGACCATACCACAGGAGGGCACTACTCCTGGGGACACTGCATAATGGGCACCACTACTATGGGCTCTGCTAAGGGGCACTACCACTGTGGGCACTGCATAAGGGGCACTACCACTACAGTGGGCACTGCATAAGGGGCACTGCATAAGGGGCACTACCACTACAGTGGGAATTGCATAAGGGGCACTACTGCTGTGGGCATGTCAGAACCAGAATCACTTTATAGCAGTATACCAGGAATTTAACTCCAGTTTACTGCGTGCCAGCTCTCATTCCAATAACAATACATACATACATACTGTATACTGTACAATAACAGACAATAAAACAATTGTATTCTATTTTAGAACAATACTACTAGACTAGACAGACCCTTCCATCAATTGTTCAACACTCAAATGGCCTGCAAAAAAAAACTATTACTGACAGCCATGGAATGGATGGCTGTCACTGAGCGCCCTTTCAGAGTGCAGTTAATGCCTGTGTCCTATGACAATCAGCACCCAGCCACCATGAACCCAAGATCTGTTGGTTTACTAGTTTAATTAATAATTCCCTTTCCCTTACATGTAACACCGCCACCTCCACCATAGGGGAAGCCGCTGATGCCATGTCCACCGCTGCAGCTGCCAGGCACACAACTGAACTGCGCACAGTGATAGATGGCCACTGCTTCCCATACCCGCGGTGTCCAGCCTTTAATTAACATTGCGTCGTGACATCTCCCGTGCAGGCCAGGTTCCCTGGCATCTCTGGACTCGCGCATGTGCAGTTTGGATTTTAACGGGTGTGCACATGAAACGAGAGAGTACCGCTAGGGTTTGCAGGACAGCGGGAGCCTCAATTCAAAATCGGGAGACTCCCGCTGAAATCGGGAGGGTAGGGAACCCTGGAGGAAAGTCATGCTCCACCCAAAAGGAGTATCCAGCTCCACCTATGAGCATATGTATTTCCACTCAGGGGTGTATCCTACAGTGGCAGGTGATAACTGTAGCACTAAGAGCAGCACGGGCAGAGTAGAGAGGTATGGAGGGGCAGGAGAATGCTGGTACCTGTTCTCAGTAGTGAAGTGGTGTAATAGTGCAACATAGGCACTGGCAGGGTGATAATTACAGTACCAGCAATGCCTCCTTGGATTGGTGGGAAGGATGGAATAGGGGGTGCAGGAGGGAGCAGTCACACACATACGTACAGTCGCACACATATACACATAAATACAGTCCCACACTTCTACACACATACAGATACACACATACATAAAATCCGACAAATATACACACACATACATACAGTACTGCCACACACAAAAATACATATGCATTGTACTGTCACACACATTTACACATACATAGATATAGTCACAATTATAGTGTCTCCCCTCCCTGTTACTACCTCACACTGGGGTCTATTTACTAAGCAGTGTTAGGAGACAAAGTGAAAGGTGATAAGGTACCAGCAAATCAGCTCCCAACTGTCATTTTTCAAACACAGCCTGTGACATGGAAGTTAGGAGCTGATTGAGCTGATTTCACTTTGTCTCCTAATACTGCTTAGTAAATAGACCCCATAGTCTGCAGTGCTCATGCTGCTGCAGTGCACATTGCCATGTAGCCCCGCCCCCCTACCCTTGCACGGACTTCACTGTTCCGTTTCTGCAACGCAGTGCACTTCTGCACTACTACAGCTGAAAATCAAAGGCTGGGGGCCCCGATAGAGCCCTACTCCCCATCTCTATCCCTTCCGGTTATCTCTCCCAGCTCACATCACTGGTCAGTGTCATACAGCCATGAGCACTAAACACTAATAATTACTTAGGTAAGGGGGAGAAGGAGAAGCCGCTGAAGCAGGAGAGATTGAGAACAAGTCTTGTCTCTGCCTGTACTGATGACAACTCACGCTCCGCCTCTTAAGGTGCATACACACTAGACGATATGCTCACTGAGCGATATCGTCTAGTGTGTCCCCGGCAGGCTGTGCTCAATGTCGTTTATGACATTGAGCACAGCCGCTGAACGATATCATTAACGATATCGTTCAGCGCCGGGCTCTCTCCCCCATTCCATGACATGCAGCAACCTGACGAGATCGTCAGGTTGGCCTGCATGTCAGCCCGATGAACGATGATGACGAACGACCCGCGGGAACGCACGTCGTCGTTATCGTTCATCTTTTTGGGCTTAAAAATGGACGATAAAGTGGACGACTGAACGATAATGATATCGTTATCGTTCAGTCGTCCACTTTATCGCCCAGTGTGTACGCACCTTAAGTTACAGCTAGATCCCCTTCAGTCCTCTGCTCTGCTGCTTGCTGGTCGACGCTATCCACACAACCCTCCGGTGCATGGCCAGCCTATATCATACTGCTATCAAGCCCGGCTTCTGTCACATCCGGACTCACATATGCGCAGTCCAGATTTCAGACGGGGCTGTGGGGAATGCAGGGTGTTTATTAAGTTTTACGGGGGAACAGGAGGCTTGTAAAAAAAACAGGAGCCTCCTGCAAGAAGCGGGAGGGTTGGCATGTATGAAGCAGATACACCCGCATTTGCACACAGTATATAGGCATGCTGCATATCAGTTTAATCAGCAGAAGCTGCTTGTGCTATCTATTCACATCACTGTGCGAATAAGACGCATCCGAAGGTAAAAAGTTGCATGAAGAGACGGTCGGCACTACTGAGTCATGCCACAGCATGGCGCGACTAGAAGGGCTGTTTAGCAAGCAAGGAGCCTAGATGTATGAGGACACATCTGTTGTCCTAATCAGAGCCGTAGCTAGACTTTTTGGTGCCCTGTGCCAGAAAGAGCATTGGCACCCCCCTCATTTTTCAAAGGGACATAATGCACCCTAAAAAGGGGAATGTACTTATGGGGAAGGGCCAGGGAAGAGATAGGAGAGGCCAGGAGATGCTGGGGATGAAATAAGAGGAAGCTGCAAGTGAGAATGATAATAAACAGAAATTTGACAGGTCCAAACAGCGCCCCCTGACCTGTGGTGCCCTGTGCCATGGCATCGGCCGCACTTCCCTAGCTACGGCCCTGGTCCTAATCATAGGTTGTGCATCTTTTAAATCATACTTTAAAGCCCTATTTTATCCTAAACTTATATATACATTTAACCACAAAGGACTAATTTGTGGGCACTAAATGTATTTTTCCACTGCATTTTAGTAGTCTCTGGGCCTTATTTAATAACGAAACATAACCCCTTTTGCGCTCGATACAGGGGTTATGTCATCCTTTGCTTATTCAGCAGACAGCGGTAATCTAAGTTTACCGCTGTTTGTTACAGCATTGTTGGCAAAATGGCCAGAGCGATGCGGTCCCCCATTGACGGCAATGGGGACCCGGCGCTGCTCTACCGGCTTTACTGAAGCCTTCAAGGCACTGCCGGGTCCCTGTGTCATGCACATGTGCAGAAGGACTGCCGCGCATGCACATTACACAGGAGACCGTCGCTGGCAGCATTAGACTGCCAGCAGCTGAGCGGTGGACCACACCGACTAGGAGAACTTCACTAGAGGGGTAAGTATTGATAAATACTAGTGGCAGTTTTGTTTGTATCACAGTGATACTAGTTGTCACAGCAGCTGCTGCAATTCCTCCCAGTTAACAGTCACAATCAATTATTTTGATTCAGCTCTCAGTCACTAGGCACTGGGCAGAACAATATGAATCTTTTGTGAGAAGATGGTGAATAAAGTTACATGAGTCACGAAAATGATCCAGGAAGAAATATGATAGGCAAAAAGGTTAGCGGGTACTTCTAAAGCTAGATAAACAAGGTGCAATTTTGATTGGTCCATTAAGTTATATTGATCTGGTACTGTACATCAATCGTACTTGGCTAGTCATGCCGATTTAAAATGCAAATGAATTGTATTTCAATAGGTCTTATGGACAATAATAGATTGAACAAAGATACCCAATGCTATATGTATTTTAGTAGTGTCTGCCTGCAGGGGCAGGTTGCTCAGTCAATTTGACCAACCGTGCTTGTGTCCAATTGCCCAGTGATCTGGCTGTTTGATGCCTATGCCAAACAACCAGACTGCATTGTATCTAGACTAGGGGTGAGCGGGTTCGGATTTCTGAAATCCGAACCCCCCCGAGCCCCCCGATCCGAGTCCGATCCGAATCAGGCTCGACTTTTCCCGCCTGACTCGGATCTGAAATCGAGGCAAAACGTCATCATCCCGCCTTCCGAGTCTCGCGGGTTTTGGATCCTATATAAGGTACCCACGTCGGCGCCATTTTCTCACTCGGCTGTGGACAGTGAAGAGGGAGGGTGGGAGTTAGGGCTGTGTAGTGTAGTGTAGTGTAGTGCTGCTGTTGTCCACTACTTCAAAGTCCATAGGGGCTGGCTGTGTTGTGCTGTGCTGCTGTTGTTAATAGGGGCTGTGTCCACTACTTCAAAGTCCATAGGGGCTGGCTGGACTGTGTTGTGCAGTCAGTTCTCCATAGGGGCTGTGTCCACTCCAAAGTCCTGTGCAGTGTCCCAGTCCTAAAGAGGTGCTGTAGTGTTGTCCAGGGGGTGCTCTGTCCATCAGGGGTGCTCCCCCCAAGTGCTAAAAAAATAATATATTTTCTGTGTTTGTGAATTGTGTGTGCAGTAGCCGCACGTGCATCAACAAAGAAGTGCCAAGCGTGCGCCTGTGTCATAAGTAAAGGGCCGGCTGGCTTGACCGTTAAAGGGTGCTGTAACCCCCGAAAGTACACTCCAGTCCAAACCAAAAAAAAATTATTTTCTGTGTTTGTGAATTGTGTGCGCAGTAGCCGCACGTGCATCAACAAAGTAGTGCCAAGCGTGCGCCTGTGTCATAAGTAAAGGGCCGGCTGGCTTGACCGTTAAGGGTGCTGTAACCCCCGAAAGTACACTCCAGTCCAAACCAAAAAAAAAATTATTTTCTGTGTTTGTGAATTGTGTGCGCAGTAGCCGCACGTGCATCAACAAAGTAGTGCCAAGCGTGCGCCTGTGTCATAAGTAAAGGGCCGGCTGGCTTGACCGTTAAGGGTGCTGTAACCCCCGAAAGTACACTCCAGTCCAAACCAAAAAAAAAATTATTTTCTGTTTGTGAATTGTGTGCGCAGTAGCCGCACGTGCATCAACAAAGTAGTGCCAAGCGTGCGCCTGTGTCATAAGTAAAGGGCCGGCTGGCTTGACCGTTAAGGGTGCTGTAACCCCCGAAAGTACACTCCAGTCCAAACCAAAAAAAAAATTATTTTCTGTGTTTGTGAATTGTGTGCGCAGTAGCCGCACGTGCATCAACAAAGTAGTGCCAAGCGTGCGCCTGTGTCATAAGTAAAGGGCCGGCTGGCTTGACCGTTAAAGGGTGCTGTAACCCCCAAAGTACACTCCAGTCCAAACCAAAAAAAAAATTATTTTCTGTGTTTGTGAATTGTGTGCGCAGTAGCCGCACGTGCATCAACAAAGTAGTGCCAAGCGTGCGCCTGTGTCATAAGTAAAGGGCCGGCTGGCTTGACCGTTAAAGGGTGCTGTAACCCCCGAAAGTACACTCCAGTCCAAACCAAAAAAAAAATTATTTTCTGTGTTTGTGAATTGTGTGCGCAGTAGCCGCACGTGCATCAACAAAGTAGTGCCAAGAGTGCGCCTGTGTCATAAGTAAAGGGCCGGCTGGCTTGACCGTTAAAGGGTGCTGTAACCCCCAAAGTACACTCCAGTCCAAACCGAAAAAAAATTATTTTCTGTGTTTGTGAATTGTGTGCGCAGTAGCCGCACGTGCATCAACAAAGTAGTGCCAAGTGTGCGCCTGTGTCATAAGTAAAGGGCCGGCTGGCTTGACCGTTAAAGGGTGCTGTAACCCCCGAAAGTACACTCCAGTCCAAACCAAAAAAAAAATTATTTTCTGTGTTTGTGAATTGTGTGCGCAGTAGCCGCACGTGCATCAACAAAGTAGTGCCAAGCGTGCGCCTGTGTCATAAGTAAAGGGCCAGCTGGCTTGACCGTTAAAGGGTTCTGTAACCCCCAAAGTACACTCCAAACCAAAAAAATATATATTTTCTGTGTTTGTGACTTGTGTACACTGTGGCTGCACGTGCATCAACAAAGGAGCAGCGCCAAGCGTGCGCCTGTGTCCCATAAGTAAAGAGCCGGCTGGCTCATTTCTTAAAGGGTGGTGTAACCCACAAAGTGCACTACTCTCCAGCAAAAATAAAAAAATATTTTCTGTGTTTGTGTGCGCTTTAGCCGCACGTATATATATCAATATAACATAAATGGAGGACCAAACTTTCTCTGATAAAAATAAAATAGGGAAAGATCAAGAACCACTTCCTACTAGTGCTGTTGCTGCTGCTGGGAGTTGTTCATCATCCCAGAGAGGAAGTAGGAACATCACTACTTTTACTAAACAATTGACCCTCCAACAGTCCCTAGCGATGAGGATGAAGTACGACAGCAGTCATCCTGAAGCAAAACGTATAACTGAGGCCTTGACTGCTATGTTGGTGTTAGACGTGCGTCCGGTATCCGACATTAGTGCAGTGGGATTTAGACAATTGATGGAGGTAGTGTGTCCTCGGTTCCAAATCCCATCTAGATTCCACCTGCATCCTCAAAGCAGCAGCGACAAGCGTGCGTCTGTCTGTTAAAGGGTGGTGACACCCTCAAAGTGTGCTACACAAACAATTAAAATATTGTTCTTTTTTTTTCTGTCTTTGTGAAATGTGTGGGCTGTAGCCGCACCTGCATCCTTAAAGCAGCAGCGACAAGCGTGCGTCTGTCTGTTAAAGGGTGGTGACACCCTCAAAGTGTGCTACACAAACAATTAAAATATTGTTCTTTTTTTTTCTGTCTTTGTGAATTGTGTGGGCTGTAGCCGCACTTGCATCCTCAAAGCAGCAGCGACAAGCGTGCGTCTGTCTGTTAAAGGGTGTTGTAACTCTCAAAGTGCTCCAAAAAAATCAAAAAAATTTTTTTAATGTGTTTGTGACTTGTGTGCGATGTAGCCACACTTGCATCCTCAAAGCAGCAGCGACAAGCGTGCGTCTGTCTGTTAAAGGGTGGTGACACCCTCAATGTGTGCTACACAAACAATAAAAATATTCTTCTTCTTTTTTCTGTCTTTGTGAATTGTGTGGGCTGTAGCCGCACCTGCATCCTTAAAGCAGCAGCGACAAGCGTGCGTCTGTCTGTTAAAGGGTGGTGTAACTCACGAAGTGCTCCAAAAAATAAAAAACTATTTTTTTAATGTGTTTGTGACTTGTGTGCGATGTAGCCGCACTTGCATCCTCAAAGCAGCAGCGACAAGCGTGCGTCTGTCTGTTAAAGGGTGGTGACACCCTCAAAGTGTGCTACACAAACAATAAAAATATTCTTCTTTTTTCTGTCTTTGTGAATTGTGTGGGCTGTAGCCGCACCTGCATCCTTAAAGCAGCAGCGACAAGCGTGCGTCTGTCTGTTAAAGGGTGGTGACACCCTCAAAGTGTGCTACACAAACAATTAAAATATTGTTCTTTTTTCTGTCTTTGTGAATTGTGTGGGCTGTAGCCGCACCTGCATCCTTAAAGCAGCTGCGACAAGCGTGCGTCTGTCTGTTAAAGGGTGGTGACACCCTCAAAGTGTGCTACACAAACAATTAAAATATTGTTCTTTTTTTTCGGTCTTTGTGAAATGTGTGGGCTGTAGCCGCACCTGCATCCTTAAAGCAGCAGCGACAAGCGTGCGTCTGTCTGTTAAAGGGTGGTGACACCCTCAAAGTGTGCTACACAAAGAATAAAAATATTCTTCTTCTTTTATCTGTCTATGTGAATTGTGTGGGCTGTAGCCGCACCTGCATCCTTAAAGCAGCAGCGACAAGCGTGCGTCTGTCTGTTAAAGGGTGGTGACACCCTCAAAGTGTTCTACACAAACAATTAAAATATTGTTCTTTTTTTTCGGTCTTTGTGAAATGTGTGGGCTGTAGCCGCACCTGCATCCTTAAAGCAGCAGCGACAAGCGTGCATCTGTCTGTTAAAGGGTGGTGTAACTCTCAAAGTGCTCCAAAAAATAAAAAACTATTTTTTTTATCTGTTTGTGACTTGTGTGCGATGTAGCCGCACTTGCATCCTCAAAGCAGCAGCGACAAGCGTGCATCTGTCTGTTAAAGGGTGGTGACACCCTCAAAGTGTGCTACACAAACAATAAAAATATTCTTCTTTTTTCTGTCTTTGTGAATTGTGTGGGCTGTAGCCGCACCTGCATCCTTAAAGCAGCAGCGACAAGCGTGCGTCTGTCTGTTAAAGGGTGGTGACACCCTCAAAGTGTGCTACACAAACAATTAAAATATTGTTCTTTTTTTTTCGGTCTTTGTGAAATGTGTGGGCTGTAGCCGCACCTGCATCCTTAAAGCAGCAGCGACAAGCGTGCGTCTGTCTGTTAAAGGGTGGTGACACCCTCAAAGTGTGCTACACAAAGAATAAAAATATTCTTCTTCTTTTTTCTGTCTTTGTGAATTGTGTGGGCTGTAGCCGCACTTGCATCCTCAAAGCAGCAGCGACAAGCGTGCGTCTGTCTGTTAGAGGGTGGTGTAACCCTCAAAGTGTGCTCCACAAACAATAAAAATATTCTTTTTTTTTCTGTCTTTGTGAATTGTGTGGGCTGTAGCCGCACTTGAATCCTCAAAGCAGCAGCGACAAGCGTGCGTCTGTCTGTTAAAGGATTACATCGGTGACAGCATCCAAGTAGGCATGTCAGACAGTCCGTACCTGTACTGGCAGGAAAAAGAAGCAATTTGAAGGTCCCTGTACAAACTGGCTCTATTTTACCTGAGTTGCCCCCCCTCCAGTGTGTACTCCGAAAGAGTGTTTAGTGCAGCCGGGAACCTTGTTAGCGAAAGGCGTAGGAGGTTGCTTCCACAAAATGTGGAGAAGATGATGTTCATAAAATGAATGATCAACTCTTCCAGGGAGACCAGCCTCCAGAACGTACAGAGGGACCTGTGGTTCCAGCAGGGACGAATTAATACTCTGTGAGGATGAGGATGTACATAACACTGAAGAGGGTGAGGAATCTGTGGATGAGGAGGATGAGGACGACTTCTTGCCTCCGTAGAGCCAGTTTGTGCAGGGACAGATTAATTGCCAGCTTGTTTTGTGGGGGCCCAAACGAACCAATCATTTCAGCCACAGTTGTGTGGCAGACCCTGGCGCTGAAATGATTGGTTTGTTAAAGTGTGCATGTCCTGTTTATACAACATAAGGGTGGGTGGGAGGGCCCAAGGACAATTCCATCTTGCACCTCTTTTTTTTCTTTGCATTATGTACAGTTTGGGGCCTAGTTTTTCAATGCCATCCTGTCTGCCACTGCAGTTTCACGCCTAGATGGGTCACGTGTTTGTGCCGCCCACTCGTGTCGCTTAGCATAGTCATCCAGCTACCTCGGTGCAACCTTTTGGACATAAAAACACTATTGTGAGGTGTGAGGTATTCAGAATAGACTGGAAATGAGTGGAAATTAAGGTTATTGAGGTTAATAATAGCATAGGAGCAGAAAAACCTACAAATTCTGTGATTTTAGCTGTTTTTATGCTTTTTTTCAAAAAAATACAGATCCAAAACACAAAACCCAGAACCCAAAACACGGAAGGGTGGTTTTGGCAAAACCAATCCAGATCCAAAACACGAAGAAAGATCCAGATCCAAAACCAAAACACAAAACACGAAAAGTGGCCGGTGCACACCCCTAATCTAGACAGCTTGGGATGTGCTTTTTTTATAATTTTGTTTTTAACATTCCTTTAACTATTCATATATCAGAACATCCAGAATAACAAACAGTTAACCTAAGTTTGGTCAATTGCATTTCATAATAAATTCCCCTTAATTTAAGAGTCCATAAAAAAATTAAATAAAACACTGCCAAATCCAAACATTTACTTCAACACCGTGGTCTAATTGGAGCCACGAGGCTGTTGTTAACGACCCTATAAAATATAAAACTTTCGGACAAAACTGTTATTTCATGTTTCAAGAATGCAGCGTACAGCCATTTCCCGTAGAACAGAATATGACTTAATGAGATATTAAAGATTTCCAATAGAATGTGTCGGATGTTCTAAGATTTATAAGGTTCCCCGCCCAGAGGGGGTTAGAAAAGGAGACTTGTGTGTGCAGTTCTTCAAACATACGGCTATTTTGTGCATGAACAGGAAAATTTACATATATTTTGAGGAATTCAAATCTAAAAACCTTATGTCGCCTGCCCAGCCACAATTACAAGGTTTCAGTGTTCAACAGTATGACACTGCCAAATAAGACTTTAAGAGTCCACCATCTTAATTTGTATATTTATTTATCAGCAACTCTGGCAAATAAGGCTTTCAGAGTTAGCCATCTTGATTTCTGTACAGTACAAAAACACTGCCAAGAGCCCACCACTTTGATTTGTTGTGCACCTCAGCTGCAGACTGAATACATCTGACACTCAGCTAATGTAAACTTAGACCTTTGGTCTCCAGTTAGAAATAAAATTAAACATAAATTAGGTATTACAAATTGGCAGAATTTATAGTGTGTATTATTTAACATCAAGTCAATGTTAAGATACAAGTGAACTATCAACATTATACTAGGGGTGTGCGCCGGCCACTTTTCGTGTTTTGTGTTTTGGTTTTGGATCTGGATCTTTCTTCGTGTTTTGGATCTGGATTGGTTTTGCCAAAACCACCCTTCCGTGTTTTGGGTTCTGGGTTTTGTGTTTGGATCTGTATTTTTTTGAAAAAAAGCATAAAAACAGCTAAAATCACAGAATTTGTGGGTTTTTCTGCTCCCAGTTTGTACAGGGACCTCCAAATTGCTTCTTTTTCCTGCCAATAACCTTAATTTCCACTCATTTCCAGTCTATTCTGAACACCTCACACCTCACAATAGTGTTTTTATGTCCAAAAGGTTGCACCGAGGTAGCTGGATGACTATGCTTAGAGAAACGAGTGGGCGGCACAAACACGTGGTCCATCTAGGAGTGGCACTGCAGTGGCAGACAGGATGGCAGTTTGAAAAACTAGGCCCCAAACTATACATAATGCAAAGAAAAAAAAGAGGTGCAAGATGGAATTGTCCTTGGGCCCTCCCACCCACCCTTATGTTGTATAAACAGGACATGCACACTTTAACAAACCAAACATTTCAGCGCCAGGGTCTGCCACACGACTGTGGCTGAAATGATTGGTTCATTTGGGCCCCCACAAAACAAGCTGGCAATTAATCTGTCCCTGCACAAACTGGCTCTACGGAGGCAAGATGTCGTCCTCATCCTCCTCATCCACCGACTCCTCACCCTCTTCAGTGTTGTGTACATCCTCATCCTCACAGAGTATTAATTCGTTCCCGCTGGAATCCACAACCACAGGTCCCTCTGTACGTTCTGGAGGCTGGTCTCCCTGGAAGAGTTGATAATTCATTTTATGAACATCATCTTCTCCACATTTTGTGGAAGCAACCTCCTACGCCTTTCGCTGACAAGGTTCCCGGCTGCACTAAACACTCTTTCGGAGTACACACTGGAGGGGGGGCAACTCAGGTAAAATAGAGCCAGTTTGTACAGGGACCTCCAAATTGCTTCTTTTTCCTGCCAGTACAGGTATGGGCTGTCTGACATGCCTACTTGGATGCTGTCACCGATGTAATCCTTTAACAGACAGACGCACGCTTGTCGCTGCTGCTTTGAGGATGCAAGTGCGCCTACAGCCGACACAATTCACAAAGACAGAAAAAAAAATAAGAATATTTTTATTGTTTGTGGAGCGCACTTTGAGGGTTACACCACCCTTTAACAGACAGACGCACGCTTGTCGCTGCTGCTTTGAGGATGCAAGTGCGGCTACAGCCCACACAATTCACAAAGACAGAAAAAAGAAGAAGAATATTTTTATTGTTTGTGTAGCACACTTTGAGGGTGTCACCACCCTTTAACAGACAGACGCACGCTTGTCGCTGCTGCTTTGAGGATGCAAGTGCAGCTACAACCCACACAATTCACAAAGACAGAAAAAAAAAAGAATATTTTTATTGTTTGTGTAGCACACTTTGAGGGTGTCACCACCCTTTAACAGACAGACGCACGCTTGTCGCTGCTGCTTTGAGGATGCAAGTGTGGCTACATCACACACAAGTCACAAACACATAAAAAAAATAGTTTTTTATTTTTTGGAGCACTTTGAGAGTTACACCACCCTTTAACAGACGCACGCTTGTCGCTGCTGCTTTGAGGATGCAAGTGCGGCTACAGCCCACACAATTCACAAAGATAGAAAAAAAAAGAACAATATTTTTATTGTTTGTGTAGCACACTTTGAGGGTGTCACCACCCTTTAACAGACAGACGCACGCTTGTCGCTGCTGCTTTGAGGACAGTATCATATGCAGTGACAATAGACTTGTCAGAAATTGTTGGCACGTCCTTCAGTCCGGACCAGATGTCCAAACCAGCCCTTGACTTATGACACAGGCGCACCTTGGTGCTGCTACTATGTTGATGCACGTGCGGCTACATCGCACACAAGTCACAAACACATTGAAAAAATAGTTTTTTATTTTTTGGAGCACTTTGAGGGTTACACCACCCTTTAACAGACAGATGCACGCTTGTCGCTGCTGCTTTGAGGATGCAAGTGCGGCTACAGCCCACACAATTCACAAAGACAGAAAAAAGAAGAATATTTTTATTGTTTGTGTAGCACACTTTGAGGGTGTCACCACCCTTTAACAGACAGACGCACGCTTGTCGCTGCTGCTTTGAGGATGCAAGTGCGGCTACAGCCCACACAATTCACAAAAACAGAAAAAAGAAGAATATTTTTAATGTTTGTGTAGCACACTTTGAGGGTGTCACCACCCTTTAACAGACAGACGCACGCTTGTCGCTGCTGCTTTGAGGATGCAAGTGCGGCTACAGCCCACACAATTCACAAAGACAGAAAAAAAAAGAACAATATTTTTATTGTTTGTGTAGCACACTTTGAAGGTGTCACCACCCTTTAACAGACAGACGCATGCTTGTCGCTGCTGCTTTAAGGATGCAGGTGCGGCTACAGCCCACACATTTCACAAAGACAGAAAAAAAAAGAAGAATATTTTTATTGTTTGTGGAGCGCACTTTGAGGGTTACACCACCCTTTAACAGACAGACGCACGCTTGTCGCTGCTGCTTTGAGGATGCAAGTGCGGCTACAGCCCACACAATTCACAAAGACAGAAAAAAGAAGAAGAATATTTTTATTGTTTGTGGAGCGCACTTTGAGGGTTACACCATCCTTTAACAGACAGACGCACGCTTGTCGCTGCTGCTTTGAGGATGCAGGTGGAATCTAGACGGGATTTGGAACCAGGGGCACACTACCTCCATCAATTGTCTAAATCCCACTGCACCAATGGCGGATACCGGACGCACGTCTAACACCAACATAGCAGTCAAGGCCTCAGTTATATGTTTTGCTTCAGGATGACTGCTGTCGTACTTCATCCTCATCGCTAGAGACTGTTGGAGGGTCAATTGTTTAGTAAAAGTAGTGATGTTCCTACTTCCTCTCTGGGATGATGAACAACTCCCAGCAGCAGCAACAGCACTAGGAGGAAGTGGTTCTTGATCTTTCCCTATTTTATTTTTATCGGAGAAAGTTTGGTCCTCCATTTATGTTATATTGATATATACGTGCGGCTAAAGAGCACACAAACACAGAAAATATTTTTTTATTTTTGCTGGAGAGTAGTGCACTTTGTGGGTTACACCACCCTTTAAGAAATGAGCCAGCCGGCTCTTTACTTATGGGACACAGGCGCACGCTTGGCGCTGCTCCTTTGTTGATGCACGTGCAGCCACAGCGCACACAATTCACAAACACAGAAAATAATTTTTTTTTTGGTTTGGACTGGAGTGTACTTTGGGGGTTACAGCACCCTTTAACGGTCAAGCCAGCCGGCCCTTTACTTATGACACAGGCGCACGCTTGGCACTACTTTGTTGATGCACGTGCGGCTACTGCGCACACAATTCACAAACACAGAAAAAATATTTTGTTATTTGGTTTGGAGTGTACTTTGGGGGTTACAGCACCCTTTAACGGTCAAGCCAGCTGGCCCTTTACTTATGACACAGGCGCACGCTTGGCACTACTTTGTTGATGCACGTGCGGCTACTGCACACCCAATTCACAAACACAGAAAATAATTTTTTTTTTGGTTTGGAGTGTACTTTTGGGGTTACAGCACCCTTTAACGGTCAAGCCAGCCGGCCCTTTACTTATGACACAGGCGCACGCTTGGCACTACTTTGTTGATGCACGTGCGGCTACTGCGCACACAATTCACAAACACAGAAAATATTATTTTTTTTGGTTTGGACTGGAGTGTACTTTGGGAGTTACAGCACCCTTTAATGGTCAAGCCAGCCGGCCCTTTACTTATGACACAGGCACACGCTTGGCGCTGCTCCTTTGTTGATGCACGTGCAGCCACAGCGCACACAATTCACAAACACAGAAAAAATATTTTGTTATTTGGTTTGGAGTGTACTTTGGGGGTTACAGCACCCTTTAACAGTCAAGCCAGCCGGCCCTTTACTTATGACACAGGCGCACGCTTGGCACTACTTTGTTGATGCACGTGCGGCTACTGCGCACACAATTCACAAACACAGAAAATAATTTTTTTTTTGGTTTGGAGTGTACTTTGGGGGTTACAGCACCCTTTAACGGTCAAGCCAGCCGGCCCTTTACTTATGACACAGGCGCACGCTTGGCACTACTTTGTTGATGCACGTGCAGCTACTGCGCACACAATTCACAAACACAGAAAATAATTTTTTTTTTGGTTTGGACTGGAGTGTACTTTGGGGGTTACAGCACCCTTTAACGGTCAAGCCAGCCGGCCCTTTACTTATGACACAGGCGCACGCTTGGCACTACTTTGTTGATGCACGTGCGGCTACTGCGCACACAATTCACAAACACAGAAAATATATATTTTTTTGGTTTGGAGTGTACTTTGGGGGTTACAGCACTCTTTAACGGTCAAGCCAGCCGGCCCTTTACTTATGACACAGGCGCACGCTTGGCACTACTTTGTTGATGCACGTGCGGCTACTGCACACACAATTCACAAACACAGAAAATTATTTTTTTTTTGGTTTGGACTGGAGTGTACTTTGGGGGTTACAGCACCCTTTAACGGTCAAGCCAGCCGGCCCTTTACTTTTGACACAGGCGCACGCTTGGCACTACTTTGTTGATGCACGTGCGGCTACTGCGCACACAATTCACAAACATACAAAAAATATTATTTTTTTAGCACTTGGGGGGAGCACCCCTGATGGACAGAGCACCCCCTGGACAACACTACAGCACCCCTTTAGGACTGGGACACTGCACAGGACTTTGGAGTGGACACAGCCCCTACGGAGAACTGACTGCACAACACAGTCCAGCCAGCCCCTATGGACTTTGAAGTAGTGGACACAGCCCCTATTAACAACAGCAGCACAGCACAACACAGCCAGCCCCTATGGACTTTGAAGTAGTGGACAACAGCAGCACAGCGCAGCACAGCACAGCACAACACTACTCTGCACTACACTACACTACACTACACAGCCCAGCCAGCCCTAACTCCCACCCTCCCTCTTCACTGTCCACAGCCGAGTGAGAAAATGGCGCCGACGTGGGTACCTTATATAGAATCCAAAACCCGCGAGACCTGGAAGGCGGGATGATGACGTTTTGCCTCGATTTCAGATCCGAGTCAGGCGGGAAAAGTCGAGCCTGACTCGGATCGGCCTCGGATCGGGGGGGCTCGGGGGGGTTCGGATTTCAGAAATCCGAACCCGCTCACCCCTACATTATACATATGCGGTGTGAAATTAAACGGGAATTATATTGGGTCTATGAACTAAGAAGGGAATTCAATTAGCGGCTGTAATTTTCCGCGGGCTAATTGTTCCCCCAGGACTATTCAGTCAGCCCCAGAGGCAGCCCGCAGGCTGCAGTTAATGGGGATTATTTTTTTTAGGTCTGTTAAGAAATCCCCGATAAATAGCCATTAACAGGTGCCGCGACTTTGGTAACACATAGGTCAGGAAACTTATCCAGGAGTCTATGTGTTAATGGCAGTTATCAGGGTAATTTAATGGGCGAGAAAATGGGGCTCCAATAGATTAGTCCCAGTAGTTAAAGCCAGAGGCTACCACTCTTTTTCACACCCGACAACTTAATGCCACGGGGCTACAGTGAGTGAACTTTGCGTTTCCATATGATTATTGAAAACATACGTAAAAATGATTCAGAACAGATAATTGCAGTATGAAAAGTATCTAGAACCATCCACATTTGTAGCTCTATTAAGGTAAAATTAAATATCATTTATAAAAAATATTAAAGGAAAATTAAAAAAATTTTCAGGAAGCAGACCAGGTAAACGGAGACTCAGGGTGCCAGCGTCCATGTCCCTCTGTGTTTGATCTGCATTGTACTGGGCCCGACACTCTCACTTTGGCTGTGCAATCAGGAAATTACACTAATTATGTGGTAACCACTTTTTACCTATGACCCCGAGTGTGGTGTGATACAAAGGGTACCTTACCCGTCTGGCTTATCCCTTGGTTCTTGTCAGTCGTCAGGCGTTATTACAGGCAACAAAAGTATTTTACCAAAGGAATTTACAGACAATGCAAGAATTTATTGTCAAATAACAATGTAAATATCAAGTTTTATGACAATTATTATGGTTCAGCAATTAGAAATACAATTCTTATTATACACTTTGAACAAGCAAATGACCTTTGGATCCATAAAGTTCTATTTGAGCGGGAATGCTGGAACTTCAGATCAGACTGCAAAACAAGGGATTAAATGCAGGCATACATATTACATAACATTCACACATACTGGCAAGTGTGAAGCAAGAATAACCTTCCGTTAGTTTGTGCACAAACAAGGACAATTTTGCCTACCCTTCTGTTGCATGCAAGAGATTGTCCAAATAGAAGTCAAGGGCCCTCATTCAGAGCCACTCGCAAACAGCAGTACGCTCGTTGCGTTCCGATGTTGACTAACCACGCATGCGTCGGTGTTACACTGCGCATGTGCGTACGGAAGATTGCGAGCTTTTTATCTGTCGTTCCTAAAATAGCGTACAGGAAGTGACATTTCAAATGTGATTGACAGAACAGGGCGTTTTTGGGTGTTGACGGGGGTGGAGATGGAAAAACGCAGGCGTGGCGAGGCGTTTTTGGGGCGTACATACATTAGCAGATGCGAGCGTAAAATGTGTTCGGACCGTCACATACGTCACTGGAACATCCTCTTTCCCTTCAAAATGCTCGCACAGTTTAGGGTCTGGATTACTCGACCACATTGGCGATGGCCTTCTCCTCCGTCCCGGGACTCCACGATGTTGCAGTGATTAATCGCGGGTGGTCACAAAAGCAATTAGTGTTGTATTGAAAACCGGCTTGGTATGTGTTTGGAAAGCAGTTTATTGGGATAGCACAAAACCGTACGCAGGTGGAAATCATACCTGCTAATGTCAGGATTACACAATCAATTGGCGTACATTTTTGGGGGTTTTTTTTGGCCTCAATTTGTTGTTTATGGCCTATTGTGACAATAATGTCATCATGTTTTAATTAGCTCCCCCTTTTTTTTTTTAATGTGCAATTTGCATCGTTATGTGTTTTTTTAAACGTAAAAGAGGCCTTTTTTTTAGACAAATGAAATGGTTTTTGGTGTCCTTTTTTGCCTTTAGGGCCAGGATTAAATGTAACCCATTTGTCCAATAATGTCACAATACAATGTCAGATTTTTTTCATAAATTTATTGTTTAAACACAAACCAATTGGCATAATATTTTTTTTTAGTTTTTCTGCCAAAGATACTTTTTATCAAAAAAAAAAAAACAATAACTGATAACATAAACGTACAAAAATAACTTAAAAACATTTCACAAGAAAGGAGAGGGAAGTTTTGACCAGAAAGGAATATGAGCCAAGCACAGAAGGAGTGTGGGAAAAGTCGCCATTGCTGTCACCGTTTTTTCGCCCGTTTGGATGGGGGAGGGTGGGCGCCAGACCGGGTCCGGGATGCCATCGGGCTGGCCTGTCCAGAGGCAGATGTTGTGGTCTCTGGACTAGGCACAGGGCTAGGCACATTTGGAGGATTGGCTGATGTTGTGCCAGAGGTGGAGGATCCTGATGTTCCGGCAGGAAGGGAGGTCGGCTCCACCATGTGCTGGCGAACGAGCTGCTCCAGGGCATCGGCGATGCGGATGTTGGCCCTGGTATTTTCCGCCAGGGCCTGACCAATGGTCACGTTGGCCGCAGCATTTTGCTCCAGGGCCTCAGCCACCCGTAGCAGACTGGCTTCCATCCTCTGCAGAATCTCCGTATGGAAATCCGATTTGAAATTGAGTTCTGTGAGGAGGCCCACTGCCTGCGAGGGGGCACGCCCTGGACTGGCTTCTGCAGGGTCCTCAGCCGGATGTACTGGTTCCTCCCCTGCAGAGCCAGCAGAAATTCTGCGACCAAGGCTTCCCTCTGGAGCAGACTCATCCGCCTGTGTCTCTGTTTGAAAAATGAGAAAAGAGTCACATTAGAATCTACATATTGGCACAATAGCATTTCAGAGTTGGTGACATCACAATACTTACCTGGGCCAACATGAGGAGCCGCAAAGTCTGGCATGTCCGTATCCATGTTGGACACGCCAAACACCTCCACAGGCTGCACACACCCCTGTGCCAGCTCTTCTAAATCGGTCAACTCCAATGACACAGGGGTGGGACCCCCACCTGTCCCCCTTGCATGCCTAGCCCTGTCCGCAAGTTTTTGCTTTAGGCGATATTTGAAGTCGCCCCATCTGTGGGGAAAAATGGAAGCCATTATCCTTTGGTTTAAAATGGGGTTTGTTTTTAGGGGGGGCAAGGGTTTACTTACCGCCGTTTGACATCCCGGGCTAGACGGACATAATCACCCACCGTATTGACAGCAACGGCTACCTCTTCCCACATTCTCCACTTCTGGCTTAGACTCATATTCCTGTCTGCCTGTGGCAGGATGTCCACACACTTCTGGATCAAAACCTCCATCTCCTCTCTTGTGAAATGTGGCTGCCTTTTTTTTTTGGCCGCTTTGGCCGGAATACTGGGCCCAGCAGCCTCTTCCATGTCATCCTCCTCACCTATTTGTGTAAATTTACAGAATTCACAAAATCACAACTTGCCTCATCTTATGGTTCAAATTAATCGTTGATAGAAAATGCATGAAAGACTTACCGCCTGACTCTTGGGCATTTTTTCCCTGGTCTGTCGCCATGTCTGCGGTCCAAACAAGAAATACACCAGAATTTGAATGTGTTTTCGTGACGTATTTATACATGCGTCCTTATTTTGCGGCCGCATCATTGATTGTGCGGCCCTATGATCCCTCCTTAATTTGTGCGGGAAACGAAACACTATTTATGGCTTGGTGTGTCTCAAGTCGAGGTAGCGTTTTTGGATTGTTGGAGGTTATCTTGGCTGGAGTGTATTGATTGTGTAGAAAGGAGTTGGAGGTTGGAGAATCGTTTGTTGGTTAGATTTGCGTTTTTTTTTCCGTTATCTTTGTTGGTTTATATTTTTGGGACCTCGTTTGTTGATTTGGTAAGTTTTGTGAAGTCTAACTTTTGTTCAATTGTTGTTTCATTGTGTTTCGTATATTTTGTAATTTTTGGATACCTAATTTATTCTATTTTAGATTTTGTTTTTTTTCGACCCCAAAGACCTTTTGATTTTGCATCTTAGATATTTGCTCTTGGTAAGTCCATTTTTTATCTTGTATTAGCGAACTAATTAGCGCATTTTTAGTAGTTACTCTTGTGACTTGTATTAGCGAACTAATTAGCGCATTTTTAGTAGTTACTCTTGTGACTTGTATTAGCAAACTAATTAGCGCATTTTTAGTAGTTACTCTTGTGACTTGTATTAGCGAACTAATTAGCGCATTTTTAGTAGTTACTCTTGTGACTTGTATTAGCGAACTAATTAGCGCATTTTTAGTAGTTACTCTTGTGACTTGTATTAGCGAACTAATTAGCACATTTTTAGTAGTTACTCTTGTGACTTGTATTAGCGAACTAATTAGCGCATTTTTAGTAGTTACTCTTGTGACTTGTATTAGCGAACTAATTAGCGCATTTTTAGTAGTTACTCTTGTGACTTGTATTAGCGAACTAATTAGCGCATTTTAAACAGCTTAATAATCATTCTAACTTTTTGATGGTGTAGCTTTCGCATTTTTAAGCCAACATTTCGACCCGTTTTGATGTACTGTGTTAAATGTCGCTTTGCGGTTTGGCTAAATGGGTGTTTGGCATATTTGAACTTTGGTCTAGCACAAAATGTATCCACAAAAATGCACAGAGTGAAATGTGTCAAGTAATTTTGTTGTTTATTTTCAGTTTGGACGTATCATGACAATACCCCGGCATGTAAGCAGCAATGGATGCTATCATCAAGCTAAGTTGTTTTAATATAGTTTTGTGGTGGGTCAAAAGCCTTACTTTAAAATTTTGGAATTTCAGGTTGATCTGGGGAGGATTGTTCTGGCCATGCTCCCGGAAGCCGACCAACCTCAATCTCATCCCAGGCGTAGGCATCGTAGGCATGCAAGGCCCCAGATATTTCGAACACGTGTCACCCTTTTTGGAATGCCCGATGATGAGGTTTTAAGACGCTACCGTCTACCTCCCAAAATCATCATAGACACTCTCTCATTAATAGAAAGTGATCTTGAGCGGCAAATTGACAGTCCAACAGCAATACCACCACTGACGCAATTTATGGCGGTGTTACATTTCTGTGCCTCAGGATCGTTTCAAACAACGGTTGGAAAAGTTGCGGGCATCTCCCAATCCTCCTTTTCCAGGATCCTGAGGGCAGTGATGGAGGCACTTTTCAAGCACCTCCATCATTTTATTCAAATGCCTTTGGATATGGGTGCCCTTAGTGTGGCCAAGGCCAATTTTTACCAAATAGCTGGCTTCCCACACATCATAGGGGTTGTGGATGGTACTCACATACCACTTCAGCCTCCAGCACGGCTGGAGGCAATATTTAGAAACAGGAAACACTATCACTCCCTGAATGTAATGGTGGTATGTGATGCCTCCCTCCAGATCCTGTCCCTGAATGCTAAGTTACCAGGAAGTGCACATGACTCCTTCGTCATCCGGCAATCAGGGATATGGCAGAAATTAACCAACCTACAAGCTGGTGATGCGTGGCTTCTGGGTAAGTGGAGACCTTTAGTACATAACAATGTTAAGCTTGATACACAGTGTTCCTGATGTTGTCTCTTATTTTTCACAGGAGACAGTGGATACCCTTGCATGTCCTGGCTGCTCACTCCTTATTTGGCTCCCACACCAGGCCCACAAAGTGAGTATAATTCCGCACTTACAGCCACCAGGCAAGTGGTGGAGCGCTGTATCGGCCTTTTAAAAGGCCGATTCAGATGCCTCCACCGCTCTGGTGGCAAGCTCATGTATTTGCCGGATATGGTGTCGAAAATTGTGGTCCTGTGTGGGATATTTCACAACATCGCCATAAGGAGTGGTGTCCCAATGCAGCCAGAGGATGCCTTACCTGAGGATGGCCCCCCCGAGGTTGGTCGGAGGTCAGTATGTGGGGGGGCCATACGCGATGATGTGGTGGCCAGATTTTTTAGGTAAGTTTGACCCAAACTACAGTGTTTATACCTAATGTGTTTGTGTTTGTTTGCGAACATCTAATTTATTTTTATTTTTTCACCATCTTCTGTTTGTTCACATAATCTTTGCCACTCCAACGCTCACTACTTCCTGCTACCCTTACCAAACCTGGATCTGGTGATTTTGGCCATATATTCTGGAACCCATATCGCAACGCCATGTTTGTGGAATCATGTTGGCATGGTCCTTCGTCAACCAGTTCTTGATTGTTTTTTTAAATTAAATATTTTATTTGTATGTGTTGGATTTGAGATTATCAGTGTTTTTTGGTTTTGGGACTGACCACTTTGATTTCTCATTTAAGTTGTGAATAAATGTTTGGAGAGTGAAATGGTCTTCCTTTTTTTGGACGTTAACAGCAAGTGTAACCAGGTTAACACACCTTACAATTGACTAAGGGGTAATCCAGTACTGACACCAGTTGATGTAAACTGAAATATGTTTGCAGGTTCCCAACCCACACCAAAAGGAAGCCTGTCCAAACCTTTGGATTTTGAAGATTGGCCTAAGCAGCTTGCACACCAACTAGGAACCTGTAAACTTGCGAAATATCTAATTGACACTACACCCAAAAAGGGAAATGACATTGTTACTGTTATGTGTTTCTTGTGGCTGTTTAACATACAAATACAAAATACAATCTAACTTTTAAAAAATGGAAATCCGTGCAGGAACAGTCTACTTATGTCAGGGAAAACTATTTGTGTTTTAGAAAAAAAGAATGAGCCAGAACGTATATTAGAACTACAAAATTTATTTACAAAACGAATCAAAAAAAAAAAAACTACTGGCGAAGGATGCCAGACAGCCGGTCAAGGGCCACAAGAAGGCCAATTACATGTTGCCGCATCTGGCCAACACAATCCTCCACCTCTTGAAGACGCCTCTGTTCCTCTGTGGGTGAGAAAAGTGTGTGGATTAATAAAACAATAGGGAATCCACATTAAAAAAACAAAAACACAACGAAATCACTCCTAAACCGAAAAAAAAAAAACCAAAACAAAAAGGGGGTGCTGGCAAAAATACAAGGCCTATGTACAAATTCACACAGGTGTGATATGTGTATGTTGAAATCAGCAGGAAGAGGTAAAGGCAAACTGCTAAATCACCAAAAGTAAACCAAACAAGCACGAATAAAGGCACGACACATGATTACATACAAACAGTTTGTGGTAAAAAAAAATGAGAAAGAAAAACATACCGGGAGCCAAAACGGGAGCTCCGGAAGTCCATCCATGTTCCTCCTCGGAGGAGCCTTCATTCCCCAAAGAACGGGGAGGGGTAATGATGGACTCCGGGGAGGGGGTAATTGGAAGAGGGGTGGGTGGAGGAGAGGGGGAAGTGGGACGGAGGGGAAGGAGGCCCGACAGTTCCGGGAGAGGGTCTGGGAAGGCTGGGGAGGAGTGGGGTATAGGGGAAATATTTGGGGTGGAGTGTTGGCTGGGGGTTGGGGATAGTGGCCGGGAACGCCGTCTGGCCGGACGGTGACGGCGTAGTCTTGGCTGTCCTCCTAAAATATGTCAAACAAATTGAGGTTAGTTTCTGGGCAAATCCGGGGCCCAAATTTAAAAAAAAAAACCAGCAACAAAATACATGCAAAAAGGAGTAGAATGAAAAAAACCGAAATAGAGGGAAAACATGCACACGCAGATATGAGGACAAATAATTAATAGGACAGACAGGAAAACATGCACACGCAGATATGAGGACAAATAATTAATAGGACAGACAGGAAAACATGCACACGCAGTTTGCCCCACAAACACAAACATGAAAACCACAATACATAACACTTACTTTCAAGGATCTGCATGCGAAAGCATGCCAGCAAGCGGGGCGTTCGCCGTTGCAGGTCTGACCACCTGCGCTCAAGCTGCCCGATGTTGCGGCGTGAACCCATCGACCGCAGGCGGGACCGTGCCTCCGCATACGCGGAGCGCTTCTGCCGGTTGGTGATGGGTGGAGGCTGGCTGGTGATCCGCCTATCCATCACCTCCATAAGCACCAGCAGCTCGCGCCTGGTGAATGCGGAGGCTCTCATGATGGCAATGGAGTTTTTCATACAAAACATTTTTGATAAAGTGTGGCCCAAATTTCTGATTGGCTAATGTATTTTGGAAATTAACAGGAGCAATTTTATTGGTTAGTGTATGAGTCATGTGTTCAACAGGGCCAGAAATCTCTGGAGAGTTATGATAGGCTTGATGCAGTGACATGCGTTTGCAAATTTAAATAAAGAAATGAACCCCGGAAAATATGCGGGGATCCACAGCAATAGAACAATTGTTTAATTGTGGTTCACATGTTTTTTGAACAATAAAAGCGAATGTTCCATCCGTACGTATTCTGCGGGTAAACACAAACACGGACAAGAGTAAAGTTTCTTGCATTGTGTTGAAAAAAAAAAAAAAATGAGCTAATTGATACATTGATTGGCATGATACGATTGAGGGAGGTAGGCAGAATAAAGGAGCAGGTAATCGACATCTGACAAGGCCACTTCCGGTTTCACTTGTGCGTGCGTTCCCTTCAAGCCATTTCGGGGATGTACGCTCGCTATTTCGCACGCTCGTTAGTTAGAGGAGGGGTCGCCTGAGTTTAGGGAGGAATTTTAGATGCGAACGAAAATACGAGCGAGCCATTGAATTTAAATAATTTTGTACGTACGCCTAACGTACGTGCGCCCGCTTGCGAGTGGGTCTGAATGAGGGCCAATGTTTGCAAACGGTGCACGGGATAATTACTGTGGTTGCAGGTATGAATTCTCCTAGCAGTGCTGCAATTGGACTGTACCAAGTGACAAAGTTACTGTCTCCTGTCTTTTATCTGTCCTTAATGAACACAGTTGTAGATACTTGAATAAATGGCTGTTGTTTATTCCTGACTCCCTCCAAAAGTCTCACAGATGCTTTACACTGGATTGTGGGTTTGAAATGCTTGAACAGCAGCAAAAGATATGTACAGACTCTGGCCCTCATTCAGAGCCATTCGCTATTTGCGGTCGTTCGTTCAAAAACAAGGGGTGGCTATTCAAATGATCCGTTCGCACATTGCAGTCTGTTCACACCTCTAAGTCTGAACGAGCGAGCAAAACATACGCTCGTTTATTTGATAAAAACGCCCCCTGGCCGCTCGCACCATACGTCATGTCCGCTATTTATTAGATTAATCGAGTACATCGAACAGGATATGAACTGCTCGCTATTCTTGTGGTTGGTTTTTTCAACCGCTATTTTGCGAGCAGTTCTGAGTTAAAAAAAACCAAGTGACGTGGTCATTGACGCTGCTATATTAATTATGCACACCCATAAAACGCCCGTTTTGACCTTTAAGCACGCCTGCGAACGGATCTCCACTCCCCGTTTTCAAGCACCTTCCCCTGTTACCACCCACATACGCCTCATTCTGTCACTCAAAATAGCAGGCACTCGCTATATAGCGTACAAACGATTTTCGGCCGCACTGACTGGTTCGCGCATGCGTACTAAAAACCGTACGCATGCGCAGATGTGCGAACATCGCTCGGAACGAGCGTACTGCCGCTAACGAGCGGCTCTGAATGAGGGCCTCTGTTTGTGCTGATATGGGGAGGATGAGTTACTCACTGCAAGGCTTCATATCACCAATATAATCTCCATTGCCTGCAAGGTGTGGTTCAGGGTGCGGTGATCCAAGATTCTGACAGGACCTGCTCTACACTTCAGCCATCCGGATAGCAGGCTCAGACTCCTTCTAGACACTCCAGCTCTCCTCACAGCTCTGTCTTCCCACCTAACAGGCTCCACCTCCTCAGTTCACAGGTCAGGCTGCCTTCCTGCTCCTCTCTCACTCTGGGCTCTCAACTTAAACAGGAGGGAGTTCCCCCTGAAACTCAGTTGGAAGAGTCCTGATCACATGCCCTCTCCTGCAAGTTTATTACACTAAGTTCAATGGAAAGTGCCATTATGGCCCTCATTCAGAGCCGTACGCTCTGAGCAGAGCGCACGCTCTGAATGAGGGCCGGGCTCCATTTTCATGGAGCGTCCTCCTGGACGCTCGTATAGCTGTGGGTCACCACCCACAGGCTATACGAGCGTGCATTTTGATGGCCGCGATGGTCGTGACCATCGCGACCATCGAATTTGTGAGCCGGAGCCTGCGGTTGAGGTTTTCAACCGCAAGCTCCGGAGTGATTTTGGCTCTATCAGAGCCAAAATCACTCCCACTGACATCACTAGTGATGTCAGTGGGCCGGCTTCTGACGGGAGGCGTACCCGTGGGAACGCCCCCGTCAGGGAGGCACGCCCCCGACACGCCCACCAAAGGGGGCGTGCTGTCAATCAACATTGACAGCACGCCCCCTTTGATCGGACACAACGAGCGAAGGAAAGTCCTTCGCTCGTCGTGTCTGGCGCATGCGCACGACGGAGCTCCCTCCGTCGTGCGCATGCTCAGTGCAGACCATCGACCCACTTGCGAGCGGACAGCCGCTCGCGAGTGGGTCTGAATCAGGCCCTATGTCTTTGTTTAAGGGGTAGTTAATTGGCATGAACACACAGCAGTAAAGCACCATCACTGTACCATAATACAGATATTTATATATATTCACAACAGTACTTCTTTTCACCATTTAATATGTACATATATGAAGTTACATATAACCAATAACTAGTTAGGTGGAAGAAAGGGCTCTTTCTCTCTGTTTAAATACTGGGGTGCCACATACTTCCCCTCTAGAATGATGCCTGTCCCCAGGCATCGGCCCATACCAACAAATTTATGTAACAGTGTTTATAAACATCATCATCCAGGTACACTCTATCCTAGTGGTAAAACACCTTTGTTGTGCTTTCTAGACCTGCATATAGCCTGCTGCACCCTAAACATGAACTCCTCACCACTTATAGTGGTGTACCCACTATTTGGGCCATGTTCCTCTGGAGAAAGAGATGTCACGAGCCCTTTATCTTCATTAGGGGTATCTACAGGGACATTAGACTCCAACCATTACTTAATCAAATCTGGGCTATGGGCTTTAAAGGACCCCGATCCCTCTGTTGTGGCCATGTGAATCACCCTTTCAATGTCTCTTTCCCGGTCAGTGGTACTTAAATTTGCCTGATTGAGGTAGGCCATACTAGTATGAATATTTTCCACTCTAGATTCACTCTCGGGTACTGGCTCTGGAGAAAGTTGTGTCCTCCCTATGTTCCTCCAACCCTGCTGCACTGTCTCGCCCAGGTTCTCCACAAATTGTTTGTCTGTTCTTTCCGATAGTTCACTCTCCACTTTGTCATCAAGGTATTTTTGTCTGTGTCCATATGATCTCGGTAAATAGGGTGGTAGGTTGCGATTTGTCTAGTAAGGCCATTGCTGATTTGTACTTTCTACCACACTTTCCGCTTCTCTAGGTTCCTCTCTATGTTTGGAGTAGTGGTAGTCTTGCTGGTAATGACATGGAGAACCTCTGTGATGTGAATGGCGCCAATAATGCTTGCGAACTGTTGCATATCTGCTGCCTTGAACTGGAAAGCCACCAGGACTGGTCACATTTGCTGCCTGCAGGCCATTTCTTCCCTCACCAATATCAAACTCTACCGTCTCTCGCTCTCCCAAACTGCGGAGGTGCTTCCTGGGATTGTTCTTTTTGATAGCTGCATAATGGACGAACACGTCTTCCTTGATGTCATCCCGGTTGATGAATCCATATCCTCGTCGCACGCGGAACCATACAACATTCCCTGTAATCCTTCTTGCACTGATTGATGTAACATTCTCTGCAGTTAGCGTGTTCACAAATTTGATTTGGTTCTGTATTACTGGGCTCGAACTCGCATCTCTGGGTTGCCCTTACTCCATTTGTAAACCCATTCTTTCTGTCATTCCTGTGGGCTGGTCCTCAGGCTCTCTCTGGATGCAATAGCATTCAATGTGGCCGCTTTGCCAGCAACCTCTGCAGATGGGCCTCCCTTGTGAGTCGAATTGATCTGTTGTGCATCGACCTGAATCTTGTGGGATATCCCAGTTTGATCGGTTTCTCCTGTCATGGTCTTGGTGCCACTCTCTGCTCCTGGCTCCAGCTTGTTCCCGACGGGTCTCTTTCACCTCTCGACCCAGCTCTGACATATTTTGCATTAACTCTGTCATTTTACTTGTAAGAACTCCAATCGGATCGTGACCAGACTGTACTTGTTGTGTTGCCGTCCCCTTAGGAGTTAGGGGTTCAGGTCTCAGGATTTGGCTGACCTCACCCCAGTTCTCATCTTCTAAATGTTCTAAAGATTTGTGATCTTCAGGGTCGGCATTCTGGTTTAGACCAAGGATCTGCAACACCTCCTCCTTAAACTCAGAGAAAGATCATTCCAGATTCTGACGTCTCCACATTCTCAATTGGGAATGTGTCGCTTCTCCTTGCGCCCCTTCAATAAATAAGTTGATGAGGGTTTCATCTTCTTGTACTACCTCTCGTGGTTCTAAGGCTTGAATTGTACGCATGGCTTCCTGTAGGCCCAGGGCAAACTCCCTTAATGACTCCTGAGGTTTTTGTTTTCTAGCATAAAGATGACCTTTAAGTTCTGACAGGGAGCGTGAGTCAAAGATGCTGGCTAATTTTTTAAATATGGCTTCCACCGTTTCGCGTTGTGCATCAGACCACGCTTTGACCTCAAGTCGTACAGGCCCTTTCAGTTGTCCACGCAAGATCTCTACTCTTTGCACGTCACTCAGTGGGTATAGCCTAAACATAGACTGCATTTTGTCTTTAAATTCTTTGAATGTACTCGTACCTGGTGTACGTGCATCTCCCGAGTACGTCGGTAGCCATGGGGCCCCAAAATAATACGGCATGGTAATAGGTGAAGTCTCTGTCATTGGTAACCTCCTTCTGTTGGGTGAGGCATTTGTTGCAGGTAAAAATCTTCGGCTTGACGTTGATGTAGAAGATTGGGGTTCTGATATCTGGTCGGTTGTAATCTGTTTCAATCTTTGGCCTGACGGTGTAGGAGATTGCGGTTCTGACATCTTGTCTATTGTAGTTTGCTTCGATCCTGTTCGCGGACGCCAAGTTGTGGTAACCACTTTTTACTAACGACCCCGAGTGTGGTGTGATACAAAGAGTACCTTACCCGTCTGGTTTATCCCTTGGTTCTTGTCAGTCGTCAGGCGTTATTACAGGCAACAAAAGTATTTTACCAAAGGAATTTACAGACAATGCAAGAATTTATTGTCAAATAACAATGTAAATATCAAGTTTTATGACAATTATTATGGTTCAGCAATTAGAAATACAATTCTTATTATACACTTTGAACAAGCAAATGACCTTTGGATCCATAAAGTTCTATTTGAGCGGGAATGCTGGAACTTCAGACCAGACTGCAAAACAAGGGATTAAATGCAGGCATACATATCACATAACATTCACACATACTGGCAAGTGTGAAGCAAGAATAACCTTCCGTTAGTTTGTGCACAAACAAGGACAATTTTGCCTACCCTTCTGTTGTATGCAAGAGATTGTCTAAATAGAAATCAATGTTTGCAAACGGTGCCCGGGATAATTACTGTGGTTGCAGGTATGAATTCTCCTAGCAGTGCTGCAATTGGACTGTACCAAGTGACAAAGTTAATGTCTCCTGTCTTATATCTGTCCTTAATGAACACAATTGTAGATACTTGAATAAATGGCTGTTGTTTATTCCTGACTCCATCCAAAAGTCTCACAGATGCTTTACACTGGATTGTGGGTTTGAAATGCTTGAACAGCAGCAAAAGATATGTACAGACTCTGGGCCTGATTCAGACCCACTCGCGAGCGGCTGTGCGCATGCGCCAGACGCGACGAGCGAAGGAAAGTCCTTCGCTCGTTGTGTCTGATCAAAGGGGGCATGCTGTCGATGTTGATTGACAGCACGCCCCCTTTGGTAGGCGTGCCGGGGGCGTGCCTCCCTGATGGGGGCGTTCCCACGGGAACGCCTCCCGTCAGAAGCCGGCCCACTGACATCACTAGTGATGTCAGTGGGAGTGATTTTGGCTCTGATAGAGCCAAAATCACTCCGGAGCTTGCGGTTGAAAACCTCAACCGCAGGCTCCGGCTCGCAATTTCGATGGTCGCGATGGTCTTGACCATCGCGGCCATCAAAATGCACGCTCGTATAGCCTGTGGGTGGAGACCCACAGCTATACGAGCGTCCAGAAGGACGCTCCATTTTCATGGAGGCCGGCCCTCATTCAGAGCGTGCGCTCTGCTCAGAGCGTACGGCTCTGAATGACGGCCTCTGTTTGTGCTGATATGGGGAGGATGAGTTACTCACTGCAAGGTTTCATATCACCATTATAATCTCCATTGCCTGCAAGGTGTGGTTCAGGGTGCAGTGATCCAAGATTCTGACAGGACCTGCTCTACACTTCAGCCATCCGGATAGCAGGCTCAGACTCCTTCTAGACACTCCAGCTCTCCTCACAGCTCTGTCTTCCCACCTAACAGGCTCCGCCTCCTCAGTTCACAGGTCAGGCTGCCTTCCTAATCCTCTCTCACTCTGGCCTCTCATTAACTTAAACAGGAGGGAGTTCCCCCTGAAACTCAGTTGGAAGAGTCCTGATCACATGCCCTCTCCTGCAAGTTTATTACACTAAGTTCAGTGGAAAGTGCCATTATGTCCTTGTTTAAGGGGTAGTTAATTGGCATAAACACACAGCAGTAAAGCACCATCACTGTACCATAATACAGATATTTATATATATTCACAGCAGTACTTCTTTTCACCATTTAATATGTACATATATGAAGTTACATATAACCAATAACTAGTTAGGTGGAAGAAAGGGCTTTTTCTGTTTAAATACTGGGGTGCCACAATTACAGCAGCAAATAAGATTAATAAGCCTCACTCTGATGCACTTTTCTTATTATGGTGGTGCCCTGGGGCAGCTTGGCTGGGCCGGTTTTGGGGGGTCCTGCGCTCTGGATTTGAACCCTAGTATGTTAGGGACCTACCCGAAAGAGGTTACCTGGATATGGTGGGTAGGCCCATAACCTTGGCCATGATTATGCTAAAAACCTCTATTGATTGCAAAAATGTTATTGCATCTATATATATTATTAATAATTTGGAGTTGTGCACCTGAGATTTGTCTGTTTCTGTGCCTTTTCCGGCTTACTCCCACTACATGCAGCCTATTTTACATGTACCAAAAAAAAGGAAAAGAAATCCCGTACAGTACAAAAAACTCTTTTTTAACAATGATTATCAACCAGCATATACAACTAACATGTATCTAATCATCATTTATTGTTTACTATGGCTGGAGGTGCTCCCAAGAATTAACAGAAATGCTCATACGTGTTTGTGATTCAGCCAAGGCCAAAAAAAACACAAAAAAAGATTCTTTGGTTGGGCAACACTTTTTCAAGAAATTAATGTGAAATTGTTGTAATTATGATTTTAAAATATAACCTTTATTTTGTTCTCTGTATAAACTAATGGGGTGGGGTGACCTGACTAGAATATGAAAAAGAATCAAACAGCACTGAACCCATTTAGGATACTGGGGTAACAGCAAGTCCCTTAGAGACATGGCTACAGCTACATCTATTGCTATGCCAAAGTACGGAAACACCATCTAGTTATAGTACATAAAAGGGGTTCCCTGCTTAAATGTGTATTAATTTGTCTAATGCCCATTTGTAGATTGCTTTCCAATTTCTATGAAATTAATATGAATTACAACTAATAAGACAAAGACACAGATTGTTGTGTCTCAGAAGATGAGCATAATAGATGGGACAGGTGGGCTTCTTCAGCCCTCAGATAGTGTATAACTTGCCTTTCTCCCATGACTAGAGTGAGATACATTTACAAAGTGACTGCGTAAAGTTCTAGTGTGTTTGGCACATCATAGTCATTCCCTCACCCTTGAGAGAATCTGATAAAATCCATGACTGCGCGGCACAAAATGAGAAATATTTCCAGCTAAGTAAGAGAAAAACAACACCGGTCAAGTGTGGAAAGAGACAACCAGCGCCTGGGTCATGTTACAGAGACATTGCTGAGCTCAGGTGTTCCACCAATACAGGATGGACACTGAAAACACTTCCGCCCGCATTATAAGAGCATTTCTCTAGATAGTACCCAACCAAAAATTAGATACATTAACCCTTCTAAGCATTATGATTCCTCACTGCAGTCATCCACATTTTTCACAAAGCAAGTTGCTAATCACAGACGGTGTAATGGTTAGCTATACTGCACTGAGGTCACGTGTTCGATTCCCACTGTGGCCCTAACTGTGTGGAGTTTGTATATTCTCCCTGTGCTTGGGTGGGTTTCCTCCCATACTCCAAAAAATATACTGGTAGGTCAATTGGCTCCCAACAACAATTAACCCTAGTGTGTAAGTATGTGTGTGTACATGTGGTAGGGAACAAAGGGGTCTATTTACTAAGCAGTGTTAGGAGACAGAGTGAAAAGTGATAAGGTGCCAGCCAATCAGCTCCCAACTGCCATCTCACAGGCTGTGTTTGAAAAATGACAGTTGGGAGCTGATTGGCTGGCACCTTTTCACTTTTCACTCTGTCTCCTAACACTGCTTAGTAAATAGACCCCATAGATTGTAAGCTTCACTGGGGCAGGGATTGATGTGAATGGACAAATATTATGTGGAAAGCGCTGCGGAATATGTGTGCGCTATATAAATAACTGCCAATAAATAAATAATAAATAAAATCATGAGCTTTATAGCGTCAGGTATTGCATACAAAATAAATGACAATATATCAAATAACAATAATACAGAATTGGAGAAAACTTCATTTCCAGCTCTACTCTAGCTCATACTCAGCACCTTCCACCACCAGACTTTTATATGTGGTTGGTTCCTCTAAAAACCTGCACTTGTATTTATTTGTATCACTCCCTTGTTTCCCATTAGCCTATAAACTCTTTTGCAAGCAGGGCCTTCAATTAATTTGCGTCAAGACATGTTACTGTATTGTAATTTTATTTCCTCATCCTACAGAGATGCAAATTATGTTAACACTTTTTAAATAAAATAATAACAGTACTCAACACAATTTAAAAAAAAAATCTGTGCATCTGGCATGTGAATATGTATTTTCACCTAATTTAGAGATGCTGAATTCAGTGGTAAAATAAGATAAAATTTCAATTAGTCTCTATAGAATTGAAATATTCTCATTGTATTCATTTATAAAATACTAATAAAAGTACAGAAATGCTTAAAAACTGCAGAAACTAAACTTCAGAAACTCTTAATAATCCAAATTAACAACACAGACTTACTTTCATAAGTTTCTTCCATGTCCCCTGCATAGGCCAGAGGCACTGAAGGGAGTTTGTTCCCATTATGGAGTAACACTGCTTTCAGACGTGATGTGGTCAATATCCCGATCGCGGGGATTCCAGCGGTCAGAATGCCGGCGCCGGAATCCCGACACCTGTCAGAATCCCGGTGCTGGAATCCAGACTGCCAGAATCCTGAAGGCAAGTAGCAGGGTTAGGGGGTGGGTTAGCGTTAGGTTAGGCACTAAGGGGGAGGGTCAAGTTTAGGGTGTGGGTAGGTGGAGGTTAGGGATAGGCACTAGGGGGGAGGTTAGGTTCAGGCACCGGGGAGGGAGGGTTAGGGTAGGGAGATGGTTAGGATACTGACCGACAGGTGTCTGTATCTTAACCCTGTTGTGATTCTGACCACCAGGATCCCTAGAACCGACATCCCGTACTCATCCCCTTTCAGACTACTCTTCGGGGAATCTAACTGTCATCACTCACTAGTATTGTGCTGAAAACCAAACGTAATAATTAAACGATTAACATCAGTACACACACACATTGAATTTTTATTTTCAAAAAATGTGGCTTAAGAAAAGTGTTTTGTTCTAAAACTTTAAATTGTTGTACCTTGAGCCAGAAGGTTCCTGTCACGCTCTGGCTAAGATGATTCTCTGCCACGAGATTAAAAGACGTGGACCCAGGTTGAGGAGGGAACAGGAGGCCAGGGGGCTGGATCAGTGTCTTCCTCATCCACCAGTACCGGATGTTGACGAGACCTGACCAAAGGCGCTGAGACTAACATACTGAGAGGTGTTCACCAGTGACCCCTCCAAGCGGGATTTGGGCTTAAGCTGCACCCAGTAGGCTGATTGCGGTCCTTTGCTCAGGTATCCTGCACAGGGCAAGCACAGGAGAAAGATATTGGAGGATTGTACTGAAGTGATGTACAGAGAACACACTTTGTGGTTTCAGTCGCAATGCTGGCAAAGGAGATGGTATAATGAGCGAGTACTTGGATGATGCACTAAGTACACACACTGTGGCTTTAAATGCAGCACTGACACAGGAGAATGGTATCACGAGATGGAACTTGAATGATGTACTAAGTACACACACTGTGGCCTCAGATGCAGCACAGGAGAATGTTATCACAAGATGGTACTTGAATGATAAATTCAGTACACATGCTGAGAATACAGCAGCGGAGCTAGCCCAGAAGATGACTCTTAATAGACTGTACTCAGAAGACATTCTGTGTGCACACACTGTGGAAAACACTAGGAACAAGTCACTAGCAGGAACGGAGCTTGGAACTTGGGATGCTGCAACAGCAAGTTAACACTGGAAGTAATGGCATTGTACAGGCAACTTCCTGTTGTCTAGAACCCGGTATATATACCCTAAGGTAGCAGTCCATTGGAGGACACTGTCAGCTGACCGTAACCAATGCTACCATTGGGTAAAGGGTTAGTCAGGTGAAAACAGACTGTCATGGCTGCGTCCACGATGGTAACCGCAGAAACCACATCACGGAGCAAGTACATGGATGTCCAAGCGGACCCCAGGTATAATCCTCAGTGCGTCACTCGCCGCCGCCCCTAGCGTCTGACACCTCTAGAGATCAGGGGAAGCCGACGCTGAGGTAATGTCCGATCCAAGGCCGCAATCTGACAGTTTCACTGTTACAGCCTTGAACCCAAAAGTTCGGATTGTTGTTTTGACAGTTTCAAGTTACAACTAGGGATGTGCGCCGGACCATTTTTGCTGGATTTGAATATGGCTCTGATTCGTTGTCTGGATTTGGATTTCCCAAACCTGCCGTGACTGGTGTTGGATTTGGATTTTTTTTAAAAATTGCTAAAATCACATAATTTGGGCTTTTTTTTATACCAAGAGTATTATTAACCTCAATAACATTAATTTCCAGTCATTTATAGTCAATTTAAGCCACCTGACAGCTTACAATATTGTTTTCACCATTATTGGCCAAAGGCTGCAATGAGCTGGCTGGTTACTGAGCGACAGAGCAGCGGCACAGACACCATAGTTTAAAGCACATTTCTAAAACATTGCCACACAGCAGTGGCAGAAATGAAAGATAGTGCAAGATGGAATTGCCCTTCTAACCCTCCCAACCACCCAGTGGGGTACGGCCAACAGAGTCACAGTACTTGTATAAACAGAGGGCTAAGGCCCAAGGAGTCACAGTACTTGTATAAACAGAGGGATAAGCTTGGAACTTGGACCCAAGGAGTTACAGTGCTTGTATACACATAGGGCTAAGGCCCAAGGAGTCACGGTGCTTTTATACACAGAGAGTTATTGCCCAAGGAGTCACGGTGCTTTAATACACAGAGGGCTAAGGCCCAAGGAGTCACGGTGCTTGTATACACAGAGGGCTACTGCCCAAGGAGTCACGGTGCTTGTATACACAGAAGGATACCCGTCTAAGGCCCAAGGAGTCACGGTGCTTGTATACACAGTGGGCTACCCGTCTAAGACCCAAGGAATCACGGTGCTTGTATGCACAGTGGGGGTTAACATTTTTAACTTTTTTAAGCTTTTCTCTAATTATACACACAGCCACTTGTGAGCCTGGACACAGCCACTTTAATCAGCAGAGTATAGCGCAGCATACATCAGCGTGCAGTGTGCCCCCTATACACAGTCACCTTGCCAGCCCAGCACAGCCACTTGTAAGTCTGGGGGGTCTATTTACTAAGCAGTGTTAGGAGACAGAGTGAAAAGTGATAAGAAAGTGATAAGGTGCCAGCCAATCAGCTCCCAACTGTCATTTTTCAAACAGAGCCTGTGAGATGATAGTTGGAAGCTGATTGGCTGGCACCTTATAACTTTCTAATCACTTTTCACTCTGTCTCCTAACACTGCTTAGTAAATAGACCCCTGGATCTTCTGGACGCAGTCACTTTAATCAGCAGAGTATAGCGTGCAGTGTGCCCTCTACAGTCACTTAACCACAGCACAGCCTCTAGTCAGGAGGAGTACACAGCCTGAGTCTACAGAGCACCTAGTAACAAATGGCACCGAGTCCCGGGGCGCGGCGCCTTATATAGAGGCCGAAGGTCATCCAAGTCTTGCGAGATGTCGGGAGGATAACATTCGGCCTTGAGGTGGAATCCGAGTGAAGCGGGAAAACCCGATTCTCCGCTTGGGTGGACTCGGATTCCACATGTTCGGATTCCTCAGAATCTGAACCGCTCATCTCTACTCACAGCCCAACTACAAAAACATTTGCTCTGTAGCTTTGTGCCTTAATATGGTGTGGTATTTGAATTTTGGGCTGCCCTGCAGCCCCACCTCTGGAGCCGTCACTGATTGTAATCATTATGGTATGAGCATTTTCCTATGCAGGGATGTTTAGTAGCCAGCCCGGGAAAGTTATGCATTGAAAGATAAAATGGGTGCTTTACCTACTTGTTGAAAATGCTGTGTCTCATTCTCTCTACGTAGGATGGCAGTATGTCTGCCCAAATCTTAACACCTGTGAAATCATCTCTTTTAAAGACAAGGAGGGGGAGTGGTTTGCCTGTCAATCTTGGATGGGGAGGAGGAATCTGGGGTATTTATGGCTTCTGCAGGCCATGTGTCAGGATGACCAAGGCCAGATAGTGGTTGGTGATTAGGTCTCAGCTAGTAAGTGACAGGACTGTGAACATATTTCTCTGAGAAAGTCATTGTTTTGCAGTCATCCCAAAAGCAATAAAACAGTGGTGAAGAAGACCAGAATCAGTGTGCGTGACTCTACTACAAGGCAACTTTACCACTAAAATATATTTTATATATGCATATATATATATATATATATATATACTAGGGGTGAGCGGGTTCGGATTTCTGAAATCCGAACCCCCCCGAGCCCCCCCGATCCGAGTCCGATCCGAGTCAGGCTCGACTTTTCCCGCCTGACTCGGATCTGAAATCGAGGCAAAACGTCATCATCTCGCCTTCCGAGTCTCGCGGGTTTTGGATCCTATATAAGGTACCCGCGTCGGCGCCATTTTCTCACTCGGCTGTGGACAGTGAAGAGGGAGGGTGGGAGTTAGGGCTGGCTGGGCTGTGTAGTGTAGTGTAGTGTAGTGCTGCTGTTGTCCACTACTTCAAAGTCCATAGGGGCTGGCTGTGTTGTGCTGTGCTGCTGTTGTTAATAGGGGCTGTGTCCACTACTTCAAAGTCCATAAGGGCTGGCTGGACTGTGTTGTGCAGTCAGTTCTCCATAGGGGCTGTGTCCACTCCAAAGTCCTGTGCAGTGTCCCAGTCCTAAAGGGGTGCTATAGTGTTGTCCAGGGGGTGCTCTGTCCATCAGGGGTGCTCCCCCCAAGTGCTAAAAAAATTATATATTTTCTGTGTTTGTGAATTGTGTGCGCAGTAGCCGCATGTGCATCAACAAAGTAGTGCCAAGCGTGCGCCTGTGTCATAAGTAAAGGGCCGGCTGGCTTGACCATTAAAGGGTGCTGTAACCCCCAAAGTACACTCCAGTCCAAACCAAAAAAAAAATTATTTTCTGTGTTTGTGAATTGTGTGCGCAGTAGCCGCACGTGCATCAACAAAGTAGTGCCAAGCGTGCGCCTGTGTCATAAGTAAAGGGCCGGCTGGCTTGACCGTTAAAGGGTGCTGTAACCCCCAAAGTACACTCCAGTCCAAACCAAAAAAAAAAATATTTTCTGTGTTTGTGAATTGTGTGCGCAGTAGCCGCACGTGCATCAACAAAGTAGTGCCAAGCGTGCGCCTGTGTCATAAGTAAAGGGCCGGCTGGCTTGACCATTAAAGGGTGCTGTAACCCCCAAAGTACACTCCAGTCCAAACCAAAAAAAAAATTATTTTCTGTGTTTGTGAATTGTGTGCGCAGTAGCCGCACGTGCATCAACAAAGTAGTGCCAAGCGTGCGCCTGTGTCATAAGTAAAGGGCCGGCTGGCTTGACCGTTAAAGGGTGCTGTAACCCCCAAAGTACACTCCAGTCCAAACCAAAAAAAAAATTATTTTCTGTGTTTGTGAATTGTGTGCGCAGTAGCCGCACGTGCATCAACAAAGTAGTGCCAAGCGTGCGCCTGTGTCATAAGTAAAGGGCCGGCTGGCTTGACCGTTAAAGGGTGCTGTAACCCCCAAAGTACACTCCAGTCCAAACCAAAAAAAAATTATTTTCTGTGTTTGTGAATTGTGTGCGCAGTAGCCGCACGTGCATCAACAAAGTAGTGCCAAGCGTGTGCCTGTGTCATAAGTAAAGGGCCGGCTGGCTTGACCATTAAAGGGTGCTATAACCCCCAAAGTACACTCCAGTCCAAACCAAAAAAAAAAATATATTTTCTGTGTTTGTGAATTGTGTGCGCAGTAGCCGCACGTGCATCAACAAAGTAGTGCCAAGCGTGCGCCTGTGTCATAAGTAAAGGGCCGGCTGGCTTGACCGTTAAAGGGTGCTGTAACCCCCAAAGTACACTCCAGTCCAAACCAAAAAAAAAATTATTTTCTGTGTTTGTGAATTGTGTGGGCAGTAGCCGCACGTGCATCAACAAAGTAGTGCCAAGCGTGCGCCTGTGTCATAAGTAAAGGGCCGGCTGGCTTGACCGTTAAAGGGTGCTGTAACCCCCAAAGTACACTCCAGTCCAAACCAAAAAAAAAATAAATTTCTGTGTTTGTGAATTGTGTGCGCAGTAGCCGCACGTGCATCAACAAAGGAGCAGCGCCAAGCGTGCGCCTGTGTCCCATAAGTAAAGAGCCGGCTGGCTCATTTCTTAAAGGCTGGTGTAACCCACAAAGTGCACTACTCTCCAGCAAAAATAAACAAATATTTTCTGTGTTTAGCCACACGTATATATCAAATAGATATAACATAAATGGAGGACCAAACTTTCTCCGAAAAAAATAAAATAGAGAAAGATCAAGAACCACTTCCTCCTAGTGCTGAAGCTGCTGCCACTAGTCATGACATAGACGATAACATGCCATCAACGTCGTCTGCCAAGGCCGATGCCCAATGTCATAATAGAGGGCACATACAATCCCAAATGACAAAGTTCAGGAAAATGACCTTGAAAAAAACATTTAAATCAGCTGAAGAGAAACGTAAACTTGCCAATATGCCATTTACGACACGGAGTGGCAAGGAATGGCTAAGGTCGATCCCTAGTATGTTCATGACTAGTGGTTCAGCTTCACATGACGATGGAAGCCCTCCTCCCACTAAAAAAATCAAAAGAGTTAAGCTGGCAAAAGCACAGTGAAGAACTGTGCTTTCTAAGAAGATATCACAAATCCCCAAGGAGAGTCCAAGTGTGGTGGTGGTTGCGATGCCTGACCTTCCCAGCACTGGACGGGAAGAGGTGGCTCTTTCCACCATTTGCACGCCCCCTGCAAGTGCTGAAAGGAGCACCCACAGTCCACTTGCTGATATGCCAATTGAAGATGTCACTGTTGAAGTACAACAGGATGAGGATACTGGTGTAGCTGGCGCTGAGGAGGAAGTTGGCGAGGAGGATTCTGATGGTGATGTGGTTTGTTTAAATAAGGCTCCGGGGGAGACAGTTGTTGTCCGTGGGATGAAAAAGCCCATCACGGTCATGCCTGGGCAGAAGACCAAACATTCCACCTCTTTGGTCTGGCAATATTTCTATCCAAATCCGGACAACAACTGTCTTGCCATATGCACCATATGTAAAGGTGAAATAAGTAGGGGTAGGGACGTCAACCACCTAGGAACATCCTCCCTTATACGGCACCTGCAGCGCGTTCATAAAAAGTTACTGTCAAGTTCAGAAACTTTGGCTAAGACCGTAAGCAGTCCAGGGACACCTAAATCCCGTTGTCCTGTTGTATCCAAGCGCCTGCAAACCACACCATCAACTCCCTCCTCGTCAATTTCCTCCTTAGTCAGGATCGGAAGTAGTCCTGCAGGCCATGTCACTGGCATGACTGACTCTCCTATCCGGGATTCCTCCGGAGGATCCTGCATTGCTACGCCTACTGCTGCCGCTGCTGCTGTTGCTGCTGCTGGGAGTCGTTCATCATCCCAGAGAGGAAGTAGGAACACCACTACTTTTACTAAACAATTGACCCTCCAACAGTCCTTAGCGAGGAGGATGAAGTACGACAGCAGTCATCCTGAAGCAAAACGTATAACTGAGGCCTTGACTGCTATGTTGGTGTTAGATGTGCGTCCGGTATCCGCCATTAGTGCAGTGGGATTTAGACAATTGATGGAGGTAGTGTGTCCCCGGTTCCAAATCCCGTCTAGATTCCACTTCACTAGGCAGGCGATACCGAGACTGTACAGAAACGTCAGAAAAAGTGTCCTCAGTGTCCTGAAAAATGCCATTGTACACAATGTCCACTTAACCACGGACATGTGGAAAAGTGGAACAGGGCAGACTAAGGACTATATGACTGTGACAGCCCACTGGGTAGATGTATCACCTTACGCAGCAACAGCAGCAGCGTCACCAGTAGCAGCATCTCAGAAACGCCAGCTCGTTCCAAGGCAGGCTACGCTGTGTATCACCAGTTTCAGTAAGAGGCACACCGCCGACAACCTCTTAGAGAAACTGAGGGAAATCATCGCCCAGTGGCTTACCCCACTTAGACTCTCCTGGGGATTTGTGATATCTGACAACACCACCAATATTGTGCGGGCATTACATCTGGGTAAATTCCAGCACGTCCCATGTTTTGCTCACACAATAAACTTGGTGGTGCAGAATTTTCTGAAAAGCGACAGGGGCGTGCAGGAGACGCTTTGGGTGGCCCGAAAAATTTCTGGCCACTTTCGCCATTCAGCGACTGCGTGCCGAAGACTGGAGCACCAGCAAACACTCTTGAACCTGCCCCGCCATCACCTGAAGCAAGAGGTTGTGACGCGGTGGAACTCAACCCTCTATATGCTTCAGAGGATGGAGGAGCAGCAAAAGGCCATACAAGCCTATACATCCACCTATGACATAGGCAAAGGAGGGGGTATGCACCTGACTCAAGCGCAGTGGAGAATGATTTCCGTGTTGTGCAAGGTTCTCCAGCCCTTCGAACTTGCCACACGTGAAGTCAGTTCAGACACTGCCAGCTTGAGTCAGGTCATTCCCCTCATCAGGCTTTTGCAGAAGCAGCTGGAGAAAGTGAAGGAGGAGCTAAGACGGAGCGATTCCGCTCGGCATGTGGGACTTGTGGATGAAGCCCTTCATTCGCTTTGCCAGGATTCCAGGGTGGTCAATCTGTTGAAATCAGACCACTACATTTTGGCCACCATGCTCGATCCTAGGTTTAAAGCCTATGTGGTGTCTCTCTTTCCGACCGACACAAGCCTGCAGAGGTGCAAAGACCTGCTGGTGAACACACTGTCAGCTGAAGCGGAACGTGACACGTCAACAGCTCCTTCTTCATTTTCTCCCGCAACTGGGGCTGCCAGGAAAAAACTTAGGTATCCTAAGCAACCCGCTGGCGGTGATGCAGGGCAGGCAGGACCAAGTTTGGACATCTGGTCCGGACTGAAGGACCTGGCAACAATTTCTGACATGTCTACTGTCACTGCATATGATACTGTCACCATTGACAGAATGGTGGAGGATTACATCGGTGACAGCATCCAAGTAGGCATGTCAGACAGTCCATACCTGTACTGGCAGGAAAAAGAGGCAATTTGGAGGCCCCTGTACAAACTGGCTCTATTTTACCTGAGTTGCCCCCCCTCCAGTGTGTACTCCGAAAGAGTGTTTAGTGCAGCCGGGAACCTTGTCAGCGAAAGGCGTAGGAGGTTGCTTCCACAGAATGTGGAGAAGATGATGTTCATCAAAATGAATTATCAGCTCTTCCAGGGAGACCAGCCTCCAGAACGTACAGAGGGACCTGTGGTGGTGGATTCCAGTGGGGACGAGTTAATACTCTGTGAGGATGAGGATGTACACACTGAAGAGGGTGAGGAATCGGTGGATGAGGAGGATGAGGATGACATCTTGCCTCCGTAGAGCCAGTTTGTGCAGGGACAGATTAATTGCCAGCTTGTTTTGTGGGGGCCCAAACGAACCTATCATTTCAGCCACAGTTGTGTGGCAGACCCTGGCGCTGAAATGATTGGTTTGTTAAAGTGTGCATGTCCTGTTTATACAACATAAGGGTGGGTGGGAGGGCCCAAGGACAATTCCATCTTGCACCTCTTTTTTTTCTTTGCATTATGTACAGTTTGGGGCCTAGTTTTTCAAACTGCCATCCTGTCTGCCACTGCAGTATCACGCCTAGATGGGTCATGTGTTTGTGCCGCCCACTCGTGTCGCTTAGCATAGTCATCCAGCTACCTCGGTGCAACCTTTTGGACATAAAAACACTATTGTGAGGTGTGAGGTGTTCAGAATAGACTGGAAATGAGTGGAAATTAAGGTTATTGAGGTTAATAATAGCATAGGAGCAGAAAAACCTACAAATTCTGTGATTTTAGCTGTTTTTATGCTTTTTTAAAAAAAAATACAGATCCAAAACACAAAACCCAGAACCCAAAACACGGAAGGGTGGTTTTGGCAAAACCAATCCAGATCCAAAACACGAAGAAAGATCCAGATCCAAAACACGAAAAGTGGCCGGTGCACACCCCTAATATATACATATATATAATTTTATATATATAGTATCAGCTTCCCCGATAATATTTTATTGAAAAACTATGGTGATGGGTGGTTTTCTATAGAAAACCAGCCCTATCTCTAGAGGATAATAATAGGCCCAATAGTTGCTTAAGAGCCTGATTCAGAGTTGTACAGTACAATACTGCCGCTGCGTATATGTATGCAGAGGATATGTGAAAATATGCTAACATCGCAGACACTGAGATTTGTATTGAGACGGCCACAGATGCCATTGCAAATCCAAGCAACAACATACTAATATGCAAATCCTTCAATGATCGACTCTATGACAGAATGGCTGCATGGACTGAGATGCAGGAGCCATGTTTTGTGCGTACGGGATTACAGTTGCAAACAGCGTCATGCACTGAAAATGGTCGTGACACACCTGCGTTTTTGGTGGCGCACCCCATTACCCCCCCAAACGCCCCTTAACTGTCAATCACACTGCAAATGAAAAGTCACTGCTTGTGACTACGGTAATAGACTTTGATGCATTCACAGTGCGACTTGGACGCATGCACAGATGGCTAATGATCACTCAATTGCAAAAACATTGGCGTATCAAACATCTCTGAATCAGGCCCAAAGTCTCAAGCAGCCACGATAAAGTCTCATACGTCCAGATTTGGGCACTTAAAATGTTGGGAGGTATATTACAGCCCTCATTATCCACAGAGGCCAAAGTCTGTATTTACAATATTAGCCATAGTCTGTCCTCCAGTGCATTTACTTATCAAGGTCAAACATTGCCAAAAGGGGTTAATTACTACATTTCAAATTGTCTATAGGCCTGAAGCATTCGATCTAAGTAGCCTGATGCTCTCTCCAGCTAATTAACAGTATTAATTAAAAAGCACAGAGAAACTAACTTTTCCAATTAGAAGGGCTGACCAAAAGGTTAGGAAACACAAGGTTATTACTCTTGAAGTGGAGGTGACAGATTCTTGAATGACAATAGGGATAAGAAGGTGACTTGACTAACATTTAACCCTGCTGTTACTGGAAACATGATCACCTTTCACAATTTCATGCTCATTGATCCCCAGCTGCCGGTCAGATCTCTTGTATAGTACGTGTAATTTGGACTATGTAATCTGCATTGTTTGTTTTTTTCTCAAGACAATTTATGGTTTTTTATAACCAACATGAATAATGGCTTTATAATTTATACATTATACATAAAACATATTAATTTTAAAAGCAAAGTGGTTTGCAAGCCCACTCTTCCTAAAGTAAAACATGGGCACACTGAAACCAAAGAGGTTTGATTCAAATGTAACAGCTTAAGACTTGGTACATATTGGCATATAATTTGCATTTATAAACACAAGTATAAACGTCATTGAAGCCGAAATAGTTGTTTTATTTGCATGTGGGAGGTCAGTGGAGATCACTTCATATATCTCAATGCATTTCACTTTCATAAATCATATTGAATAGAGCAGGTAGCAATTCAGAAAAAAAACAAAAGCTCCTGAACATAACCAGTTTTAGATCTGATTTTTTTTCTCACTAATAACCCTAGTAAAACACACACAATTGATGCCATGGGATGTAAGATCTAAAGTTTCCTTGTGAGTCTATTGCAATAGTTTTCATATTCCACTGTATATACGTCTATTGGCAACAATAAAACTTGGCAGAACAAACAATATGGTAGCTCATATTAGTTTTAATAATTGCCAATAAACCTTGAAACATTGTTCTCAAATAGACTTATAAATAGGGAATACATCTGGGACTATGTCATTCTCCACGTCTCAGCAGTACGTTTTCTGTATTGCTAAGTTTAACAACAAAATCATTGTTATTGCAGAGACCTAGCTCATGTTCACAGGTATGACAGCACCCTGTAAAAACACAGCCAGTTGGGCTTGTCCCATCTACATGTCCCTGGAGGGCTTTTTACAACTTTGATGTGGTTTATCAAGGAGAGGAATAATTATGGTCTCTGGGTTCCCTACAGCATCATGGGACACCTTGTACAGTGATAAAAATGATGACCCAATACATCTTGATTGTAAGCCATTCATTTCCAAAGAACAAAACAAAGCTGTATATCAGCGGTTTAGAAAAGTCATACTGTTAATCTCCAACACCTGCACTAAAACACTTAAAGGAAAAGTGTCTCACCCCTCCCACTCAATCACGGATATTATATATAACACATATAAAATATAAACAGAAATAAGGTTTTCTGTGCACACATTTAAATATTCATTTTACTATTTAGAACACAAATAAAAAATTATTTTCCTCCAGCTCTGCTGGACTGCAGATTACTGATGGTTGGACTGGGTAAGATATGCCAACATGCTGAATGAGGACATTCAATATGACGACACCATAATGTCGACATGTTCAGAATGTTGACATTCAGCATGTCTACATGTACAAAACAGATGACATATCAACATCCACATTGATGACACTGGGCCTGATTTGTACACTAATCCTGCAGCGGGTGTGGATCGAAAGAGGTACAGTAAAAAGGTAGATAATGCCTAGATCAGGGTTTCCCAACCACGGTCCTCAAGGCACACTAACAGTCCCGGTTTTAAGAATAGCCATACTTGAGCACATGTGACTTAATTAGTACCTCAGTTATTTTGATTTAACCATCTGTGCTTAAGCATGGATATCACTAAAACCAGGACTGTAATACCCCTTTTACACCGGAGCTAAAACCCGAGTTATTGCAGGGTTAACCCGGGCAGCTACCTGGTGTAAAAGGGGAGAGGGTTGGATCGCCGGGTCGAGTGACCCGGCAATCCAACCCAAGCAAATAGCAGGGTTTAACACGGGTGTAGCGCCTGAAACCCTGCTGTGAAAACAGTGCACTCCGGGTCACGATGACCTGGAGTGCGCTGCTAGCCGGCCGATTGGTCCAGCTTCAGTGGCGCTTGGAGATGACATCATCTCCAAGCGTCCACTTTCACGCTGGGAAAGCCGGGTCTATGCAGACCCGACTCCGGTGTGAGCAGCGCCGACTCAGGAATATCCCGAGTCGTCGCCGGCTAAATTCCGGGTCAGACCCGGAATTTTGGTGGAAAAGGGGTATTAGTGTGCCTTGAGGGCCAAGGTTGGGAATCACTGGTCTAGATAGACACTAGATGTTAGACAGTCAATAGGTCGACAGGAACAAACGGTTGACATGTAAGAATGTCGACATGTACAAATGGTCGACAGTGTCAAAAGGTCGACACAAAAATTGTCGACTTTTTTTTCTAGCCATAATCTTCACCCTAACCCTCTCTTTAGTGCCTAATCCTAACCCTCCCTCCTGGTGCCTAACCCTCCGGTAAGTGCCTAACCCTTCCTCCTGGTGGCTAACCCTAACCATCGGGGTAAGTGGATAACCCTAACCGTTGGGGTAAGTGCCTAACCCTAACCCTCTGGTAAGTGCCTAACCCTAACCCTCCGGTAAGTGCCTATCCCTAAACCTAACCCTAAAAACACAGAGAGAATCATGTGTTGATCATTTTTGTGGCGACCATTTTCATGTCGACCTTTTGATCCTGTCGGCCATTTGTACATGTTGACCACCTTGCATGTCGACCTTTAGTGTGTCAACCGTTTGTCCCTGTCGACCTTTTGACCCTGTCGACCTATTGACTGTCTAACATCTGGTGTCTATCTAGAAATTTGTCTACCTTTTTACTGTAGATCTTTAGACCGGATCCTGTTGCCGCAGCTACAGTTTTCTCATCTGTGAATATGTGAAAACATACAAATGCAGAAGCTGCCATGACTTGTACTGAGATGCCCACCGGAGCCATCTCAGCTGTCTGCCACTGCGTACACATACGCAGCATCGGACACAGATCAGACCAACATCCACTCCTGGAGTGAGTTTATGGTACGGGATCGAAGACATAGGATTTGACACTCCCCCGTAAAAGTCAAGACACGCCTGTGTTCTTTGCCGCCCTCCCCGTTACCTCCCCTAAATGCTCCCTGTCTATCAATCACACTGCGAATAAAGACTTGCAGCGTGCAACTACAGTAATGTACCATGACACATAAGCAGTAGCAAAAGAATAACTCTATTTGGAAAACATCGAAATAGCATACAAATCTGAATCGGGCCCACCGTCATGTTGATATTGTGAATGTATACAGTACTATTTTAGCATAACACTATCCCTAACCCTAATTGCAGCCTTTACACTAAGCCTTACTGCAGCCAAACCCTAATTGCATGTGTCAACATTGTTACTGATGACATTCACAATGTCTACATTTTGAACAGGTTGACTTGAGATCGACATATTATCAACAATCAGCAGAAGTGGTCAGTGCTAGGGTGTTCATGGCCCCTCCCACCAACTAAATAATCCAGTGATTACCGGCATTGTGAAGTGGGGGACAGGGTCCTAATGATGCAATTTAACGCGGATTGTATTGTTGACAACCTGTACTGCCCACTTCACATGTGAAGTGGGGGGCAGCAGCTCCGGGAGACTTGCCCACTCTTCCAGGCGGCCGGGAGTCCCACCCGATTATCATGCCTGGAGAGTAAACAAGTATATTATAAACATGTCAACTTTCTGGTGTCCAATTAAGAATCAGTTGCCAAATGGACACTATGAGGCCGACAGAGTTGATTTGACCCACACTGGGTGCACAGAGTAAAAAGCTGATATTCGCCTGTATGCAGAGCTATACGCATCTATGCAACTTATCAGCCCTTGCTATACACTTGGTTTCGTAGCCGTCAACATTATCAGTGCACAGGAACACCAGCCCTATTCCTGGTGCAAGAGATCTGTCTGAAAACACTTGTATCTTCACTTCACACACAACTCAACATAGCCTGCAACTCTGATGACATGCCTACATGAGAACACCACAGGGAACGCCACAGGGAACGCCCCATTACCACCCAAAGTATGCCCATTCAGCCGCAAGTGGAGATACGAGTTGTGTACGACTCAGCATTGCCTGTACTTAGAGATTCTCTGCCATGGGGCATGCATAGCGCGAAAACATGCAAGGTCTGTCTGCAAAACTGACATGCTCTCTTACCCTGCATCAGCTCTTCAGGGGTAGTTCCAGCAAAACTGAAAAATAGGGATAACTATAGCAGGAAATGGCATGTCCAATGGGCATTCCTCTCAAAATAGTAGTAGGGGTCAGTAGTTTGGTGAAAGAAAAGTATGAAAGAAATTATTAAGATGGTAATACAGATAAAGTATCCTCCAAAGGTGGTGATGAACGTGTGTGTTTTCTTACCAAACAAAAATATATAAAACTTTTACCGGTGGCTGTCATCAATTAATAATATTTGCTCTAAATTTGTAGCACTTTCTTTTCTAATGGAATGTTATTCTTCTAACAACTGGAACATTTGCAGGGACTCCCGATAGAGACACAGGACCTCATTCAGAGTCGGTCGTTGCGGCCGCACGGTCGTAAGGGAAAAGGGGCCGGATATGCAAATGATGCACTCGCAAGTTGCGTCCTTAAGATCGGATCGTTAGCTGGCCGACCAAGGGGAGGATGCGGCCGTAAAACAAAAAATACGCCCCCTTCTCGTACGCATTACACGTCATCTCCGGCCATATAAGGATTAATCGAGACCATCGGTAACCATCGGAACTGGTCGTAGAGCTTAAGGTTGACCATACCCTCTCTTAAGCACTACGATCAGGTCAGTGTACAAACCATGACACTACTTTGTTAATTATGCACTCCCATAAAACGCCGTTCGCATAATTAGGCACGCCTGCATTCGGATCTCCACTCCCCCGTTTTCAAGCACCTTCCCCTGTTACCACCCACAAGCACCTCATTCTGTCACTCAAACTACCGACCTGGCTGTGTTCAAGGAGAGAGAAATTTCTGATCGTAGCAGCTAGTTTGCGCACGCGCATTGCGAACTTTACGCATGCGCAGTTTAGCGAACATCGGTGGCGTACGACCGTGCGGCCGCAACGACCGACTCTGAATGAGGTCCACAGTTTGAATTCTGGCAATTTCACACCATGGTCTTGTCGAAACTGTTGCTTTTCACTTTAAATTCTTCCAAAGACATGGAAGACTGTAACATTCCACTTCCTTTGGACGTGAAGAGTGTCTGCCAGGCACCTCTCTGCCAGAGGATCAGTCAGCTGGTGAGAAGGTCACTGACTCGCAGGGTATTTTGAAAGGTCTGCATTCCCAAACTTTCTTGTGGCTTTTCTTGCCTTGCCAATGTTGTGGGTTTCGACATGCCCTTAGGAGACCAACCAGAGCAGTGAGTCAGGCTTTTCATCCCAGGTGAGGTGGCCAAACGTCCGTCAAAGAGGTTATGGAGAGGGTACCGGGAAAACTAAATCAGGAGAGGGGCTCAAAAGATCCCCTGCTGAGTACACAGCTTTGCATGTAACACAGGAAACCAGACCACAGGCATGTCAAACTACAGCCATTCATCTCCATACCTGTGTGTAATACATAAAGCTAACATACTTCTAAATATAATATAGATATAAATACGCATACACACACTGCTCTAATTATAATCTATACACACTGATCTGTGCATAATACAGATACACACACTGCTTTGTATACACTAGAGATACACACACTGTACTTGGTATAATACAGATACACACTGTACTTGGTATAATACAGATACACACACTGCGTTGTATATAGTACAGATACACACTAGAGATACACACACTACACTTGGTATAATACAGATACACACACTGCGTTGTATACAGTACATATCACACTTACCGATTTTTTGCTGCACCTTTTTGGGAGGGGACCTGGCTGCTGTCATCGTTGGGGGGCGGAGCCTGACTATAGCCGTCATTAGGCCCACCACCTTTACAGGAAAGTCCCGCGATTTGCGGATTAGTGAGGAAGGGGCGGGGCTAAATGCAGTGATTCACGTCATTTAGCCCCGCCCCCTTCCTACGGACCCTCAAATTGCTTTGAAAATCTCCCCATCCTGCCCGCTTCACTAGGAAGTGAGTGGGATGCGCGAGATTTGCCTACTCTTTCGGGGGTGCGGGGGGTTCCCCGAAAAATCGTGAGCTTCTTGTGACTCCCGGGAGAGTAGGCAAGTATGGTACAGATACACACACTGCTCTGTGTATAATACAGACACACACTGCTCAGTGTATAATACAGACACACACTGCTTTGCGTACACTAGAGATACACACTGAAGTCTGTGTATAATACAGACACACACACTGCACTTGGTATAATACAGATACACGCACTGCACTGTATATAGTACAGATACACACACTGCTCTGTATAATACACATACACACTCTGCTCTGTGTACACTACAGATCATACTTGCCTACTTTTTGCTTGTCCTTCCCGGGAGAAACCTGGAGAGGAAAAGCAGGTCACGTCATTAAGCCCCACCCCCTTCACGGCAAATTGCCACGATTGGCTTAAATTTAAATAGGGCGGTGCTAAATGACACGATTCATGGAGAATAGCGTGATTAAGCCCCGCCCCCTACACGAGGACGCTGCAGAAATTCTCCCCATTCTACCCACTTCACTAGGAAGTGGGCAGAATGCGGGAGAAATGCCTACTCTTCCGGGGGTGCGGGGGATTACCCGAAAAATTGGGAGCCTCCTGCGATCACCGGGAGGGTAGGCATGTATGCTACAGATACACACACTGCTCTGTGTATAATACAGACACACACTCTGCTCTGTATATAATACTGATACACACACACTGCTATGTGTATAATACAGATACACACTCTGTTTTGTGTACACTACAGATACACACACTGCTCTGTGTATAATATTGATACACACACACTGCTCTGTGTATAATACAGATGCACACACTGCTCTGTGTATAATACAGACACACACTGCCCTGTGTATAATACAGATACACACTCTGCTCTGCGTATAATACTGATACACACACACTGCTATGTGTATAATACAGATACACACTATGCTTTGTGTACACTACAGATACACACACTGCTCTGTGTATAATACTGATACACACACACTGCCAGGCGCGTAACTACCGTGGGTGCAGGGCAGGGCCGGCTCCAGGCATGTTCAACCAGTGCAGTCGAAGAGGGGTGCCATCCCACAGAGGGCTCACCCCTCCCAACCATTCCCGATTTCGGTGGGACAGTCCTGTTTTTCGGGCACTGCCCCACTGTTCCACCTGCGAACCAAAGTGTCCCGCGGGCGGTTGGGCATCTTGAATCACTGCAGCTGTGTGGCGTTGCCGGACCCCGGAAAAGAGAATGGATGCCGTGCGCATGTGCACGGCATCCGTTCAGTGCAGAGGGCTGGGGGCAGTGCATAGTGGGGACTACTACTAGGGGCACTGCATAGGGGGGACTACTTCTGGGGGCAATGCATAGGGGGGACTACTACTGGGGGCAATGCATAGGGGGGACTACTACTGGGGGCACTGTGTAGAGGGGAACACTTCTGAGGGCACTGCGTAGGGGGGACCACTTATGGGGGCACTGTATAAGAGGCACCACTGGGGGCATTGCATAGGGGGACCACTACAGGGGGCACTGTTTATGGGGCACTACTTGGGGCACTGCATAGGGGGACGCAAAGCATATTCTTGCACCTGGGACCACCACTCTCTAGTTCCGCCACTGGCTGTGCACACAGCTCTGCATATAATACAGATATGCACACTGACAAGTATAATACTGATACAGACACTGCTTTGTGTACAGTACAGATACACACACTGCTCTGTATATAATACAGAAATATCAACAAAGTAAAAACAAATTTTATGCAGCACACACTCCAATCTTGCCTACTCTGGGAGAACGGCCAGAAGAGTTCGCAAGTACCCTGGTGACGGTCTGTGACGCTATTTGTGTTGAATTGCGTCGTTGTGGCCGTGCCCCCGCTGCATAATGCAAGTAGTCACGGCATTGTATATCGGGGATACAATGATGCAAGCACAGTTACAACACTGCCCCACCCACATCACAGTGCCACTCACCCCCACATTGCCAACCTGGCTGTTTATTCCTGGAGGTGGCAGCTCAAAGGTTAGCAACTATGACTCACTCGTGACCTCTAAATACTTCTAAATATATATGACTGAGAACAATATATATATATATATATATATATATATATATTAGGGATGAGCGGGTACGGTTCCCTGAGAACCGAACCCACCCGAACTTCGGGGATCCGGGGCGATCCGAGCCCAAGCTCGGATCTCCCTGTCTGCCCCGGATCCCTCTCCCGAGGCAAAACCTCGAGATCTGCTGTCGGATCTCGAGGTTTTGCCTCGAGCGGCCATTTTAAAAAAAATGCCTTTACCTTTAATGGGCAAAGTGCTGATTGGCTGACAGAGCCGTCTGTCACGGCTCTCAGCCAATCAGCATTATGGTGCTCATTTGCATGTAGCACGGACTCGTGAGATCCGTGCTACATGCATCTGTGTGACTGACAGTGACACAGAGCACAGATGGGTCAGTGAGACCCGTCTGTGCTGCTGTGTATTTCAATGACACAGATGCACGCACGGACCAGGAGATCCATGCTACTTGCATCTGTGTCATTGACACAGAGCACTGACGGGTCCGTGAGACCAGTCTGTGCAGCTGTGGTAAAAAAAAAAAAAAAAACCTGTGTAAAAAAAGTAAAAAATGGCGTGCACCACCCCAAAAAAGAGCAACCAGCCCCGGGCATTAGTAACCCAGTGCTGGGTGTGCTTAAATACAGGGGACAAATGATGTAGGGGTCCCCTGTACTAAGCACAACCAGCACCGGGCTAGTCAGAACCTGCGCTGGTTGCCAAAATACGGGGGACAAACGACGTAGGGGTCCCCCGTATTCTGCGCAACCAGCTCTGGGCTCTGATCCGGTCCTGGTTCTGGAAATACAGGGGAAAAAAATTAGTATGGTTCCCCTGTATGTTCCAGAACCAGCACTGGACTTTTTCTAGCGGGGGGCTGATGCCACAGCCAGGGGAGCCCTTTCACCGGGCCCCCCAGCCGCAGCATCAGCCCTGACCGCTAGTCAGCCCAGGCCGGGGATCCCTGGAGAGCTGGGGACCCCCCCAATAAAGGGGTCACCCTCTCCAGGGCACCCCAGGCCCAGGCTGATAGCCCGGGGCTATCCCCGCCACCCCTGGTGGCGGTGGGTGGCGGGTTGATTGTGTGGTGTGGTGTAAATAAAGAATATCAAACATTGTCTTTACAAGTAGAACTGCAAGTCCCAGCTAGCCTGCCCCGCATGCTGGTACTTGGAGAACCACAAGTACCAGCATGCAGGGCATTAAGGGCCCACTAGTACCTGTAGTTCACCTGTAAAAAAAATGTTTAAAAAAACACAGGACACACACACCGTGACAGTATAAGTTTATTAAACATACATACACACACACACACATGTACTCACCTATGTAACATCGTCCACTCTTCTGGTGGGAGCCGCAAGGTTATTAAAGTTTACCCTGCGGTTCCCACCATTGACTACAATGGAGGGAGCCGTTCATTGGCTGAGAGACGGGAGATGACCTCTCTCAGCCAATGAACGCTTAGCAGCGGGGTTTCCATGGTGATACCCCGCCGCTAAGCTCTCATTCGGGAAGTACCGTTCTATAGAACGGTACTAAGTTCGTGGATCGCGTTTTCGTTTTGTTTTTTTGCCAAGTCCGGGGGTGCCTACTTTGGAACGAAGAGGACAGAACCTCGCATAGGAGATGGTGAGTATGTTTTTTTTCACAGGTCCCCTATGGATACTTTACCGGACAAGTGGACGATGTTACATAGGTGAGTATGTGTACATGTGTGTGTGTGTATGTATGTTTAATAAACTTATACTGTCACGGTGTGTGTGTCCTGTGTTTTTTTAAACATTTTTTTTACAGGTGAACTACAGGTACTAGTGGGCCCTTAATGCCCTGCATGCTGGTACTTGTGGTTCTCCAAGTACCAGCATGCGGGACAGGCTAGCTGGGACTTGCAGTTCTACTTGTAAAGACAATGTTTGATATTCTTTATTTACACCACACCACACAATCAACCCGCCACCCACCACCACCAGGGGTGGCGGGGATAGCCTCGGGCTATCAGCCTGGGCCTGGGGTGCCCTGGAGAGGGTGACCCCTTTATTGGGGGGGTCCCCAGCTCTCCAGGGATCCCCGGCCTGGGCTGACTAGCAGTCAGGGCTGATGCTGCGGCTGGGGGGCCCGGTGAAAGGGCTCCCCTGGCTGTGGCATCAGCCCCCCGCTAGAAAAAGTCCAGTGCTGGTTCTGGAACATACAGGGGAACCCTACTAATTTTTTCCCCTGTATTTCCAGAACCAGGACCGGATCAGAGCCCAGAGCTGGTTGCGCTGAATACGGGGGACCCCTACGTCGTTTGTCCCCCGTATTTTGGCAACCAGCGCTGGTTCTGACTAGCCCGGTGCTGGTTGTGCTTAAGTACAGGGGACCCCTACGTCGTTTGTCCCCTGTATTTAAGCACACCCAGCACTGGGTTACTAATGCCCGGGGCTGGTTGCTCTTTTTTGGGGGGGTGCACGCCATTTTTTTCTTTTTTTACACAGGTTTTTTTTTTTTTTTTTTACCACAGCAGCACAGACGGGTCTCACGGACCTGTCATTGCTCTGTGCCAATCACACAGATGCATGTAGCACGGATCTCCCGGGTTCGTGCTACATGCAAATGGGCACCATAACGCTGATTGGCTTCCTGTCTGCCACTGCAGTGCCACTCCTAGATGGGCCACGTGTTTGTGCCGCCCACTTGTGTCGCTTAGCATAGTCATCCAGCTACCTCGGTGCAACCTTTTGGCCTAAAAACAATATTGTGAGGTGTGAGGTGTTCAGAATAGAGTGGAAATGAGTGGAAATTAATGTTATTGGGGTTATTAATAGCGTAGGAACAAAAAAAGGACCATTTTATGTGATTTTAGCGTTTTTTTTTATTTTTTAAGAAAAAATCCAGATCCAAAACACAAAACCCAGAACCCAAAACACGGAAGGGTGGTTTTGGCAAAACCAATCCAGATCCAAAACACGAAGAAAGATCCAGATCCAAAACCAAAACACAAAACACGAAAAGTGGCCGGTGCACACCCCTAATATATATATATATATATATATATATATATATATATATATATATATATATATATTAGGGATGAGCGGGTTCGGTTCCCTGAGAACCAAACCCACCCAAACTTCGGGGATCCGGAGCGATCCGAGCCCAAGCTCGGATCTCCCTGTCTGCCCCAGATCCCTCTCCCGAAAAACACGAAAACCCGATCCACAAACTTAGTACCGTTCTATAGAACGGTACTAAGTTCATGGATTGAGGTTTCGTGTTTTCTTTTTGCCAAGTCCGGGGATGCCTACTTTGGAACGAAGAGGACAGAACCTCGCATAGGAGATGGTGAGTATGTTCTTATTCACAGGTCCCCTATGGATACTTTACCGGACAAGTGGACCGATGCTACAGGGTTACGCAAGTGAGTATGTGTACATGTGTGTGTGTATGTATGTTTAATAAACTTATACTGTCACGGTGTGTGTGTCCTGTGTTTTTTTTTTTTTTAATTTTTACAGGTGAACTACAGGTACTAGTGGGCCCTTAATGCCCTGCATGCTGGTACTTGTGGTTCTCCAAGTACCAGCATGTGGGGCAGGCTTGCTGGGACTTGCAGTTCTACTTGTAAAGACAATGTTTCATATTCTTTATTTACACCGCACCACACTATCAACCCGCCACCCACCGCCACCAGGGGTGGCGGGGTTAGCCCCGGGCTATCAGGGATCCCCGGCCTGGGCTGACTAGCGGTCAGGGCTGATGCTGCGGCTGGTGGGCCCGGTGAAAGGGCTCCCCTGGCTGTGGCATCAGCCCCCGCTAGAAAAAGTCCAGTGCTGGTTCTGGAACATACAGGGGAACCCTACTCATTTTTTTCCCCTGTATTTCCAGAACTAGGACCGGATCAGAGCCCAGAGCTGGTTGCGCAGAGTACGGGGGACCCCTACATCATTTGTCCCCCGTATTTTGGCAACCAGCGCTGGTTGTGCTGAAGTGCAGGGGACCCCTATGTCGTTTGTCCCCTGTATTTAAGCACACCAAGTACTGGGTCACTAATGCCCGGGGCTGGTTGCTCTTTTTTTTGGGGGGGGGGGGGGGGGCACGCCATTTTTTTCTTTTTTTACACAGGTTTTTTTTTTTTTCTTTACCACAGCAGCACAGACGGGTCTCACGTCAGTGCTCTGTGTCAATGGCACAGATGCAAGTAGCACGGATCACATGGTCCGTGCGTGCATCTGTGTCATTGAAATACACAGCAGCACAGACGGGTCTCACTGACCTGTCCGTGCACTGTGTCAATCACACAGATGCATGTAGCACAGATCTCCCGGGTCCGTGCTACATGCAAATGGGCACCATAACGCTGAATGGCTTCCTGTCTGCCATTGTAGTGCCACTCCTAGATGGGCCACGTGTTTGTGCCGCCCACTTGTGTCGCTTAGCATAGTCATCCAGCTACCTTGGTGCAACCTTTTGGCCTAAAAACAGTATTGTGAGGTGTTCAGAATAGACTGGAAATGAGTGGAAATTAATGTTATTGGGGTTATTAATAGCGTAGGAACAAAAAAAGGACCATTTTATGTGATTTTAGCGTTTTATTTAATTTTTTAAGAAAAAATCCAGATCCAAAACACAAAACCCAGAACCCAAAACACAGAAGGGTGGTTTTGGCAAAACCAATCCAGATCCAAAACACGAAGCAAGATCCATATCCAAAACCAAAACACGAAAAGTGGCCGGTGCACACCCCTAATATACATGTATATCTCAGGCCAGGAACTGCTACATACAGCAGCCAGGCAGGTAGGGAATTCTCCAGTCTGCAATGAGCTGCAAGAAACTAAAAACTCTGCATATATCACAGGAGCTGTCACTAGGGCAAGATACACATATTCATATTAGGGGTGAGCGGGTTCGGATTTCTGAAATCCGAACCCCCCCGAGCCCCCCCGTTCCGAGTCCGATCCGAATCAGGCTCAACTTTTCCCGCCTGACTCGGATCTGAAATCGAGGCAAAACGTCATCATCCCGCCTTCCGAGTCTCGCGGGTTTTGGATCCTATATAAGGTACCCGCGTCGGCGCCATTTTCTCACTCGGCTGTGGACAGTGAAGAGGGAGGGTGGGAGTTAGGGCTGTGTAGTGTAGTGTAGTGTAGTGCTGCTGTTGTTCACTACTTCAAAGTCCATAGGGGCTGGCTGTGTTGTGCTGTGCTGCTGTTGTTAATAGGGGCTGTGTCCACTACTTCAAAGTCCATAGGGGCTGGCTGGACTGTGTTGTGCAGTCAGTTCTCCATAGGGGCTGTGTCCACTCCAAAGTCCTGTTCAGTGTCCCAGTCCTAAAGGGGTGCTGTAGTGTTGTCCAGGGGGTGCTCTGTCCATCAGGGGTGCTCCCCCCAAGTGCTAAAAAAATAATATATTTTCTGTGTTTGTGAATTGTGTGCGCAGTAGCCGCACGTGCATCAACAAAGTAGTGCCAAGCGTGCGCCTGTGTCATAAGTAAAGGGCCGGCTGGCTTGACCGTTAAGGGTGCTGTAACTCCCGAAAGTACACTCCAGTCCAAACCAAAAAAAAAAATATTTTCTGTGTTTGTGAATTGTGTGCGCAGTAGCCGCACATGCATCAACAAAGTAGTGCCAAGCGTGCGCCTGTGTCATAAGTAAAGGGCCAGCTGGCTTGACCGATAAGGGTGCTGTAACCCCCAAAAGTACACTCCAGTCCAAACCAAAAAAAAAATTATTTTCTGTGTTTGTGAATTGTGTGCGCAGTAGCCGCACGTGCATCAACAAAGTAGTGCCAAGCGTGCGCCTGTGTCATAAGTAAAGGGCCGGCTGGCTTGACCGTTAAGGGTGCTGTAACCCCCAAAAAGTACACTCCAGTCCAAACCAAAAAAAAAAATTATTTTCTGTGTTTGTGAATTGTGTTGCGCAGTAGCCGCATGTGCATCAACAAAGTAGTGCCAAGCGTGCGCCTGTGTCATAAGTAAAGGGCCGGCTGGCTTGACCGTTAAAAGGGTGCTGTAACCCCCAAAGTACACTCCAGTCCAAGCCAAAAAAAAAATTATTTTCTGTGTTTGTGAATTGTGTGCGCAGTAGCCGCACGTTGCATCAACAAAGTAGTGCCAAGCGTGCGCCTGTGTCATAAGTAAAGGGCCGGCTGGCTTGACCGTTAAGGGTGCTGTAACCCCGAAAGTAACACTCCAGTCCAAACCAAAAAAAAAATTATTTTCTGTGTTTGTGAATTGTGTGCGCAGTAAGCCGCACGTGCATCAACAAAGTAGTGCCAAGCGTGCGCCTGTGTCATAAGTAAAGGGCCGGCTGGCTTGACCGTTAAGGGTGCTGTAACCCCCGAAAGTACACTCCAGTCCAAACCAAAAAAAAAATTATTTTCTGTGTTTTGTGAATTGTGTGCGCAGTAGCCGCACGTGCATCAACAAAGTAGTGCCAAGCGTGCGCCTGTGTCATAAGTAAAGGGGCCGGCTGGCTTGACCGTTAAGGGTGCTGTAACCCCGAAAGTACTCTCCAGTCCAAACCAAAAAAAAATTATTTTCTGTGTTTGTGAATTGTGTGCGCAGTAGCCGCATGTGCATCAACAAAGTAGTGCCAAGCGTGCGCCTGTGTCATAAGTAAAAGGGCCGGCTGGCTTGACCGTTAAAGGGTGCTGTAACCCCCAAAGTACACTCCAGTCCAAACCAAAAAAAAAATATTTTCTGTGTTTGTGAATTGTGTGCGCAGTAGCCGCATGTGCATCAACAAAGTAGTGCCAAGCGTGCGCCTGTGTCATAAGTAAAGGGCTCGGCTGGCTTGGACCATTAAAGGGTGCTGTAACCCCCGAAAGTACACTCCAGTCCAAACCAAAAAAAAAAATTATTTTCTGTGTTTGTGAATTGTGTGCGCAGTAGCCGCACGTGCATCAACAAAGTAGTGCCAAGTGTGCGCCTGTGTCATAAGTAAAGGGCGGCTGCTTGACGTTAAAGGGTGCTGTAACCCCCGAAAGTACAGTCCAGTCCAAACCAAAAAAAAAAATTATTTTCTGTGTTTGTGAATTGTGTGCGCAGTAGCCGCACGTGCATCAACAAAGTAGTGCCAAGCGTGCGCCTGTGTCATAAGTAAAGGGCTGGCTGGCTTGACCGTTAAAGGGTGCTGTAACCCCCAAAGTACACTCCAGTCCAAACAAAAAAAAAAATTATTTTCTGTTGTTTGTGAATCTGTGCTCGCGCAGTAGCCACACGTGCATCAACAAAGTAGTGCCAAGCGTGCGCCTGTGTCATAAGTAAAGGGCCGGCTGGCTAGACCGTTAAAGGGTGCTGTAACCCCCGAAAGTACACTCCAGTCCAAACCAAAAAAAAAATTATTTTCTGTGTTTGTGAATTGTGTGCGCAGTAGCCGCACGTGCATCAACAAAGTATTGCAAGCGTGCGCCTGTGTCATAAGTAAAGGGCCGGCTGGCTTGACCGTTAAAGGGTTCTGTAACCCCCAAAGTACACTCCAAACCAAAAAAAATATATATTTTCTGTGTTTGTGACTTGTGTGCACTGTGGCTGCACGTGCATCAACAAAGGAGCAGCGCCAAGCGTGCGCCTGTGTCCCATAAGTAAAGAGCCGGCTGGCTCATTTCTTAAAGGGTGGTGTAACCCACAAAGTGCACTACTCTCCAGCAAAAATAAAAAAATATTTTCTGTGTTTGTGTGCACTTTAGCCGCACGTATATATATCAATATAACATAAATGGAGGACCAAACTTTCTCCGATAAAAATAAAATAGGGAAAGATCAAGAACCACTTCCTCCTAGTGCTGTTGCTGCTGCTGGAAGTTGTTCATCATCCCAGAGAGGAAGTAGGAACATCACTACTTTTACTAAACAATTGACCCTCCAACAGTCCCTAGCGATGAGGATGAAGTACGACAGCAGTCATCCTGAAGCAAAACGTATAACTGAGGCCTTGACTGCTATGTTGGTGTTAGACGTGCGTCCGGTATCCGACATTAGTGCAGTGGGATTTAGACAATTGATGGAGGTAGTGTGTCCTCGGTTCCAAATCCCGTCTAGATTCCACCTGCATCCTCAAAGCAGCAGCGACAAGCGTGCGTCTGTCTGTTAAAGGGTGGTGACACCCTCAAAGTGTGCTACACAAACAATTAAAATATTGTTCTTTTTTTTTCTGTCTTTGTGAATTGTGTGGGCTGTAGCCGCACCTGCATCCTTAAAGCAGCAGCGACAAGCGTGCGTCTGTCTGTTAAAGGGTGGTGACACCCTCACAGTGTGCTACACAAACAATTAAAATATTGTTCTTTTTTTTTCGGTCTTTGTGAAATGTGTGGGCTGTAGCCGCACCTGCATCCTTAAAGCAGCAGCGACAAGCGTGCGTCTGTCTGTTAAAGGGTGGTGTAACTCTCAAAGTGCTCCAAAAAATAAAAAACTATTTTTTTAATGTGTTTGTGACTTGTGTGCGATGTAGCCGCACTTGCATCCTCAAAGCAGCAGCGACAAGCGTGCGTCTGTCTGTTAAAGGGTGGTGACACCCTCAAAGTGTGCTACACAAACAATAAAAATATTCTTCTTCTTTTTTCTGTCTTTGTGAATTGTGTGGGCTGTAGCCGCACCTGCATCCTTAAAGCAGCAGCGACAAGCGTGCGTCTGTCTGTTAAAGGGTGGTGACACCCTCAAAGTGTGCTACACAAACAATTAAAATATTGTTCTTTTTTCTGTCTTTGTGAATTGTGTGGGCTGTAGCCGCACCTGCATCCTTAAAGCAGCAGCGACAAGCGTGCGTCTGTCTGTTAAAGGGTGGTGACACCCTCAAAGTGTGCTACACAAACAATTAAAATATTGTTCTTTTTTTTTTGGTCTTTGTGAAATGTGTGGGCTGTAGCCGCACCTGCATCCTTAATGCAGCAGCGACAAGCGTGCGTCTGTCTGTTAAAGGGTGGTGACACCCTCAAAGTGTGCTACACAAACAATAAAAATATTCTTCTTCTTTTTTCTGTCTATGTGAATTGTGTGGGCTGTAGCCGCACCTGCATCCTTAAAGCAGCAGCGACAAGCGTGCGTCTGTCTGTTAAAGGGTGGTGACACCCTCAAAGTGTTCTACACAAACAATTAAAATATTGTTCTTTTTTTTTCGGTCTTTGTGAAATGTGTGGGCTGTAGCCGCACCTGCATCCTTAAAGCAGCAGCGACAAGCGTGCGTCTGTCTGTTAAAGGGTGGTGTAACTCTCAAAGTGCTCCAAAAAATAAAAAACTATTTATTTAATGTGTTTGTGACTTGTGTGCGATGTAGCCGCACTTGCATCCTCAAAGCAGCAGCGACAAGCGTGCGTCTGTCTGTTAAAGGGTGGTGACACCCTCAAAGTGTGCTACACAAACAATAAAAATATTCTTCTTCTTTTTTCTGTCTTTGTGAATTGTGTGGGCTGTAGCCGCACCTGCATCCTTAAAGCAGCAGCGACAAGCGTGCGTCTGTCTGTTAAAGGGTGGTGACACCCTCAAAGTGTGCTACACAAACAATTAAAATATTGTTCTTTTTTTTTCGGTCTTTGTGAAATGTGTGGGCTGTAGCCGCACCTGCATCCTTAAAGCAGCTGCGACAAGCGTGCGTCTGTCTGTTAAAGGGTGGTGACACCCTCAAAGTGTGCTACACAAACAATAAAAATATTCTTCTTCTTTTTTCTGTCTTTGTGAATTGTGTGGGCTGTAGCCGCACCTGCATCCTTAAAGCAGCAGCGACAAGCGTGCGTCTGTCTGTTAAAGGGTGGTGACACCCTCAAAGTGTGCTACACAAACAATTAAAATATTGTTCTTTTATCTGTCTTTGTGAATTGTGTGGGCTGTAGCCGCACCTGCATCCTTAAAGCAGCAGCGACAAGCGTGCGTCTGTCTGTTAAAGGGTGGTGACACCCTCAAAGTGTGCTACACAAACAATTAAAATATTGTTCTTTTTTTTTTGGTCTTTGAGAAATGTGTGGGCTGTAGCCGCACCTGCATCCTTAAAGCAGCAGCGACAAGCGTGCGTCTGTCTGTTAAAGGGTGGTGACACCCTCAAAGTGTGCTACACAAACAATAAAAATATTCTTCTTCTTTTTTCTATCTATGTGAATTGTGTGGGTTGTAGCCGCACCTGCATCCTTAAAGCAGCAGCGACAAGCGTGCGTCTGTCTGTTAAAGGGTGGTGACACCCTCAAAGTGTGCTACACAAACAATAAAAATATTCTTCTTCTTTTTTCTGTCTATGTGAATTGTGTGGGCTGTAGCCGCACCTGCATACTTAAAGCAGCAGCGACAAGCGTGCGTCTGTCTGTTAAAGGGTGGTGACACCTCAAAGTGTTCTACACAAACAATTAAAATATTGTTCTTTTTTTTTCGGTCTTTGTGAAATGTGTGGGCTGTAGCCGCACCTGCATCCTTAAAGCAGCAGCGACAAGCGTGCGTCTGTCTGTTAAAGGGTGGTGTAACTCTCAAAGTGCTCCAAAAAATAAAAAACTATTTTTTTAATGTGTTTGTGACTTGTGTGCGATGTAGCCGCACTTGCATCCTCAAAGCAGCAGCGACAAGCGTGCGTCTGTCTGTTAAAGGGTGGTGACACCCTCAAAGTGTGCTACACAAACAATAAAAATATTCTTCTTTTTTCTGTCTTTGTGAATTGTGTGGGCTGTAGCCGCACCTGCATCCTTAAAGCAGCAGCGACAAGCGTGCGTCTGTCTGTTAAAGGGTGGTGACACCCTCAAAGTGTGCTACACAAACAATTAAAATATTGTTCTTTTTTTTTCGGTCTTTGTGAAATGTGTGGGCTGTAGCCGCACCTGCATCCTTAAAGCAGCAGCAACAAGCGTGCGTCTGTCTGTTAAAGGGTGGTGACACCCTCAAAGTGTGCTACACAAACAATAAAAATATTCTTTTTTTTTTTCTGTCTTTGTGAATTGTGTGGGCTGTAGCCGCACTTAAATCCTCAAAGCAACAGCGACAAGCGTGCGTCTGTCTATTAAAGGATTACATCGGTGACAGCATCCAAGTAGGCATGTCAGACAGTCCGTACCTGTACTGGCAGGAAAAAGAAGCAATTTGGAGGTCCCTGTACAAACTGGCTCTATTTTACCCGAGTTGCCCCCCCTCCAGTGTGTACTCCGAAAGAGTGTTTAGTGCAGCCGGGAACCTTGTCAGCGAAAGGCGTAGGAGGTTGCTTCCACAAAATGTGGAGAAGATGATGTTCATAAAATGAATTATCAACTCTTCCAGGGAGACCAGCCTCCAGAACGTACAGAGGGACCTGTGGTTCCAGCAGGGACGAATTAATACTCTGTGAGGATGAGGATGTACACACTGAAGAGGGTGAGGAATCGGTGGATGAGGAGGATGAGGATGACATCTTGCCTCCGTAGAGCCAGTTTGTGCAGGGACAGATAAATTGCCAGCTTGTTTTGTGGGGGCCCAAACGAACCAATCATTTCAGCCACAGTTGTGTGGCAGACCCTGGCGCTGAAATGATTGGTTTGTTAAAGTGTGCATGTCCTGTTTATACAACATAAGGGTGGGTGGGAGCAATTCCATCTTGCACCTCTTTTTTTTCTTTGCATTATGTACAGTTTGGGGCCTAGTTTTTCAATGCCATCCTGTCTGCCACTGCAGTTTCACGCCTAGATGGGTCACGTGTTTGTGCCGCCCACTCGTGTCGCTTAGCATAGTCATCCAGCTACCTCGGTGCAACCTTTTGGACATAAAAACACTATTGTGAGGTGTGAGGTATTCAGAATAGACTGGAAATGAGTGGAAATTAAGGTTATTGAGGTTAATAATAGCATAGGAGCAGAAAAACCTACAAATTCTGTGATTTTAGCTGTTTTTATGCTTTTTTTCAAAAAAATACAGATCCAAAACACAAAACCCAGAACCCAAAACACGGAAGGGTGGTTTTGGCAAAACCAATCCAGATCCAAAACACGAAGAAAGATCCAGATCCAAAACCAAAACACAAAACACGAAAAGTGGCCGGTGCACACCCCTAATTCATATCATATACACACTATACATATATATATGTATAGTGTGTATATGATATGTGTATCTTGCCCTAGTGACACCCACTGTGATATATGCACAGTTTTTATAATGTCACCAGATGATATAATACTGTATATATATATATATCTAAATATATATATATATATATACACAGTACATGTGTGTGTGTATATATATATATATATATATATATATACACAAACACACGACCAGTGTGGATATTAATATGTTAATTTTTGTGCACTTATTATGGTGTGCAACTATAAGCAATACTAGATTTCCATCACTCTTAGAATTTACAGTGTAATTGATCAGTTTATATTCACACAGCTTAGATGTGTGTGATGTCAGGTTAACCATTGTTTTTTATTGAATTATACATGTTTTTTACCCTGGACATGTATACAGGATTGACTTATATACATTAGAATATTATGTCCTTCTATTAAACATTTTACTACTATCAGTTGTTTTATCTCATTTGGTCCGGGATAGACGAGCGGCGCTATTATTGTATTATATTTATACAACCAGTGCGGAACCAGAGAGTGGTGGGCCCAGGTAAAGGAATATGTTTTGCCCCCCCCCCATGTGTGTATCCTGATGAACGGATATAACCCCGAAACGTTGACAATATCAACGTTTCGGGGTTACATCCCATCACCTTTCTCCGTCCCCAGGCACCATCACCTTCCTCTGCTTCCAGCCCCTGTCACATTCTGCGTCCAGCCCCCATCACCTTCCTCTGTCCCCAGCCTCCATCATCTTTCTCTGCCCCTTCACTTTCCTCTGCTTCCAGCCCCTGTCACCTTCTGTGTCCAGCCCCATCGCCTTCCTATGCCCCTCGCCCTCTTCATCTTCCTCAATCACGAGGAACCATCACCTTCTTCTGCTTCCAGCCCCTGTCACCTTCTGCATCCAGCCCCCATCACCTTCCTATGCCCCCAGCCCTCTTCATCTTCTTCCGTCACCAGGAACCATCACCTTCCTCTGCTTCCAGCCCCTGTCACCTTCTGCCCCATCACCTTCCTCTGCCCCTAGCCTCCCTCATCTTCCTCTGCCCTCTTCACCTTCCGTTGCTTCCAGCCCCTGTCACTTTCTGCCCCAGCCCCCATCACCTTCCTATGGAACAGCCTCCTTCATCTTCTTCTGCCTCCTTCACCTTCCTCTACATCCAGCCCCTGTCACCACTTCACACCCCAACCCCTTCTCTCCCCTGCCCTGTTTTTTCACCACTTCACACCGCCGGGCCCACCTGCTTCTACCGCCACTCCCTCCAGTCATGTATAGTATACATTAGGGGTGAGCGGGTTCGGATTTCTGAAAACCGAACCCACCCGAGCCCCCCCGATCCGAGGTCGATCCGAGTCAGGCTCGACTTTTCCCACCTGACTCGGATCTGAAATCAAGGCAAAACGTCATCATCCCGCCTTCCGGGTCTCGCGGGTTTTGGATCCTATATAAGGTACCCGCATCGGCGCCATTTTCTCACTCGGCTGTGGACAGTGAAGAGGGAGGGTGGGAGTTAGGGCTGGCTGGACTGTGTAGTGTAGTGTAGTGCAGTGTAGTGTTGTGCTGTGCTGTGCAGTGCTGTGCTGCTGTTGTCCATAGGGATGGGTCCACTACTTCAACGTCCATAGGGGCTGCCTGGACTGTGTTGTGCAGTCAGTTGTCCATAGGGGCTGTGTCCACTCCAAAGTCCTGTGCAGTGTCCCAGTCCTAAAGGGGTGCTGTAGTGTTGTCCAGGGGGTGCTCTGTCCGTCAGGGGTGCTCTGTTCGTCAGGGGTGCTCCCCCCAAGTGCAAGAAAAATATATATTTTTTCTGTGTTTGTGAATTGTGTGCACTGTGGCTGCACATGCATCAACAAAGGAGCAGCGCCAAGCGTGCGCCTGTGTCCCATAAGTAAATGGCCGGCTGGCTTGTCCGTTAAGGGTGCTGTAACCCCCAAAGGGCACTCCAAACAAAATAAAAAAATATATTTTTTTGTTGGTGAATTGTGTGCGCAGTAGCCGCAGGTGCATCAACAAAGTAGTGCCAAGCGTGCGCCTGTGTCCCATAAATAAAGGGCCAGCTGGATTGACCACTAAAGGGAGCTGTAACCCCCAAAGGGCACTCCAAACAAAATAAAAAAAAATATTTTTTTGTGTTTGTGAATTGTGTGCGCAGTAGCCGCACGTGCATCAACAAAGGAGCAGCGCCAAGCGTGCGCATGTGTCATCAGTAAAGGGCCGGCTGGCTTGACCGTTAAAGGGTGCTGTAACCCCCAAAGTACACTCCAAACCAAATAAAAAAATATTTTCTGTGTTTGTGAATTGTGTGCACTGTGGCTGCACGTGTATCAACAAAGGAGCAGCGCCAAGCGTGCGCCTGTGTCCCATAAGTAAAGAGCCAGCTGGCTCATTTCTTAAAGGGTGGTGTAACCCACAAAGTGCACTACTCTCCAGCAAAAATAAAAAAATATTTTCTGTGTTTGTGTGCGCCTCAGCCGCACGTATATATCAAATCGATATAACATAAATGGAGGACCAAACTTTCTCCGATAAAAATAAAATAGAGAAAGATCAAGAACCACTTCCTCCTAGTGCTGAAGCTGCTGCCACTAGTCATGACATAGACGATAACATGCCATCAACGTCATCTGCCAAGGCCGATGCCCAATGTCATTGTAGAGGCCACATACAATCCCGAATGACAAAGTTCAGGAAAATGACCTTAAAAAAAACATTTAAATCATCTGAAGAGAAACGTAAACTTGCCAATATGCCATTTATGACACGGAGTGGCAAGGAACGGCTAAGGTCTTTCCCTATGACTAGTGTGTGTCATACTAGTATGACTAGTATGTTCATGACTAGTGGTTCAGCTTCACATGACGATGGAAGCCCTCCTCCCGCTAAAAAAATCAAACGAGTTAAGCTGGCAAAAGCACAGCAAAGAACTGTGCGTTCTAAGAAGATATCACAAATCCCCAAGGAGAGTCCAAGTGTGGTGGCGGTTGCGATGCCTGACCTGCCCAGCACTGGACGAGAAGAGGTGGCTCTTTCCACCATTTGCACGCCCCCTGCAAGTGCTGAAAGGAGCACCCACAGTCCACTTGCTGATATGCAAATTGAAGATGTCACTGTTGAAGTACAACAGGATGAGGATACTGGTGTAGCTGGCGCTGAGGAGGAAGTTGGCGAGGAGGATTCTGATGGTGATGTGGTTTGTTTAAATCAGGCTCCAGGGGAGACAGTTGTTGTCCGTGGGATGAAAAAGCCCATCACGGTCATGCCTGGGCAGAAGACCAAACATTCCACCTCTTTGGTCTGGCAATATTTCTATCCAAATCCGGACAACAACTGTCTTGCCATATGTACCATATGTAAAGGTGAAATAAGTAGGGGTAGGGACGTTAATCACCTAGGAACATCCTCCCTTATACGGCACCTGCAGCGCGTTCATAAAAAGTTACTGTCAAGTTCAGAAACTTTGGCTAAGACCGTAAGCAGTCCAGGGACACCTAAATCCCATTGTCCTGTTGTATCCAAGCGCCTGCAAACCACACCATCAACTCCCTCCTCGTCAATTTCCTCCTTAGTCAGGATCGGAAGTAGTCCTGCAGGCCATGTCACTGGCATGACTGACTCTCCTATCTGGGATTCCTCCGGAGGATCCAGCATTGCTACGCCTCCTGCTGCCGCTGCTGCTGTTGCTGCTGCTGGGAGTCGTTCATCATCCCAGAGAGGAAGTAGGAACACCACTACTTTTACTAAACAATTGACCCTCCAACAGTCCTTAGCGAGGAGGATGAAGTACGACAGCAGACATCCTGAAGCAAAACGTATAACTGAGGCCTTGACTGCTATGTTGGTGTTAGACGTGTGTCCGGTATCCGCCATTAGTGCAGTGGGATTTAGACAATTGATGGAGGTAGTGTGTCCCCGGTTCCAAATCCCGTCTAGGTTCCATTTCACTAGGCAGGCGATACCGAGACTGTACAGAAACGTCAGAAAAAGTATCCTCAGTATCCTGAAAAATGCCGTTGTACCCAATGTCCACTTAACCACGGACATGTGGACAAGTGGAACAGGGCAGACTAAGGACTATATGACTGTGACAGCCCACTGGGTAGATATATCACCTTACGCAGCAACAGCAGCAGCGTCACCAGTCGCAGCATCTCAGAAACGCCAGCTCGTTCCAAGGCAGGCTACGCTGTGTATCACCGGTTTCAGTAAGAGGCACACTGCCGACAACCTCTTAGAGAATCTGAGGGAAATCATCGCCCAGTGGTTTACCCCACTTAGACTCTCCTGGGGATTTGTGATATCTGACAACGCCACCAATATTGTGCGGGCATTACATCTGGGCAAATTCCAGCACGTCCCATGTTTTGCTCACACAATAAACTTGGTGGTGCAGAATTTTGTGAATAGCGACAGGGGCGTGCAGGAGACGCTTTGGGTGGCCCGAAAAATTTCTGGCCACTTTCGCCATTCAGCGACTGCGTGCCGAAGACTGGAGCACCAGCAAACACTCTTGAACCTGCTCCGCCATCACCTGAAGCAAGAGGTTGTGACGCAGTGGAACTCAACCCTCTGTATGCTTCAGAGGATGGAGGAGCAGCAAAAGGCCATTCAAGCCTATACATCCACCTATGACATAGGCAAAGGAGGGGGTATGCACCTGACTCAAGCGCAGTGGAGAATGATTTCCGTGTTGTGCAAGGTTCTCCAGCCCTTCGAACTTGCCACACGTGAAGTCAGTTCAGACACTGCCAGCTTGAGTCAGGTCATTCCCCTCATCAGGCTTTTGCAGAAGCAGCTGGAGAAAGGAGGAGCTAAGACGGAGCGATTCCGCTCGGCATGTGGGACTTGTGGATGAAGCCCTTCATTCGCTTTGCCAGGATTCCAGGGTGGTCAATCTGTTGAAATCAGACCACTACATTTTGGCCACCGTGCTCGATCCTAGGTTTAAAGCCTATGTGGTGTCTCTCTTTCCGGCCGAAACAAGCCTGCAGAGGTGCAAAGACCTGCTGGTGAAAACACTGTCAGCTGAAGCGAAACGTGACACGTCAACAGCTCCTTCTTCATTTTCTCCCGCAACTGGGGCTGCCAGGAAAAAACTTAGGTATCCTAAGCAACCCGCTGGCGGTGATGCAGGGCAGGCAGGACCAAGTTTGGACATCTGGTCCGGACTGAAGGACCTGGCAACAATTTCTGACATGTCTACTGTCACTACATATGATACTGTCACCATTGACAGTATGGTGGAGGATTACATCGGTGACAGCATCCAAGTAGGCATGTCAGACAGTCCATACCTGTACTGGCAGGAAAAAGAGGCAATTTGGAGGCCCCTGTACAAACTAGCTCTATTTTACCTGAGTTGCCCCCCCTCCAATGTGGAGAAGATGATGTTCGTAAAAATGAATTATCAACTCTTCCAGGAAGACTAGCCTCCAGAACATACAGAGGGACCTGTGGTGGTGGATTCCAGTGGGGACGAGTTAATACTCTGTGAGGATGAGGATGTACACAACACTGAAGAGGGTGAGGAATCGGTGGATGAGGAGGATGAGGATGACATCTTGCCTCCGTAGAGCCAGTTTGTGCAGGGACAGATTAATTGCCAGCTTGTTTTGTGGAGGCCCAAACGAACCAATCATTTCAGCCACAGTCGTGTGGCAGACCCTGGCGCTGAAATGATTGCTTTGTTAAAGTGTGCATGTCCTGTTTATACAACATAAGGGTGGGTGGGAGGGCCCAAGGACAATTCCATCTTGCACCTCTTTTTTTTCTTTGCATTATGTACAGTTTGGGGCCTAGTTTTTCAAACTGCCATCCTGTCTGCCACTGCAGTATCACTCCTAGATGGGTCACGTGTTTGTGCCGCCCACTCGTGTCGCTTAGCATAGTCATCCAGCTACCTCGGTGCAACCTTTTGGACATAAAAACACTATTGTGAGGTGTGAAGTGTTCAGAATAGAGTGGAAATTAGTGGAAATTAAGGTTATTGAGTTTAATAATAGCATAGGAGTAGAAAAACCAACACATTCTGTGATTTTAGCTGTTTTTATGCTTTTTTAAAAAAAAATACAGATCCAAAACACAAAACCCAGAACCCAAAACACGGAAGGGTGGTTTTGACAAAACCAATCCAGATTCAAAACACGAAGAAAGATCCAGATCCAAAACCAAAACACAAAACACGAAAAGTGGCCGGTGCACACCCCTAGTATACATAATAAATCACAATGCAGCAAGTCTCAAAGAAATCTCCGGCAAAGTGTTAATTAGCGCTGCAGATCGCAGTCCCCATTATTATCAATGGGGACTATGAACTGACCCCCTAAGTACTAAACTCCAAAAAGCAAAGCTTTTCAGAGATTAGTCCTAGTAGTTTACACCATCAGATGGTGTAAACTACTGTAAGCCTATGGAGGCTCTAGGGGCAGGATATCTTTAGATCTCTCCCCCGCAGCCCCCAGCCGGCTTTGGAAGCTGACGTTGAGTGCATGCGCAGTGCCAGCTTCTCCGGGAGAAGTCTTTCACTTTTGTGAAAGACTTCTGCAATTTGCTGGGGATATAACTTGCAGGGACAGCGGTTACCACAACTACTGTCCCTGCATGTTCCCCGTTGTACATAGTGGAAATATTTTCATTAAAAAGCTTTAAGAAGTTGAATATAAGGAGGAAAAAACAAAAAAAATATGTAAGGGGCATGAATCAGGAACTCACATATAGTGTTATGGTTTGTTTGAGGGAGGGGGGCCCCAAACTGGTATCTTGCCTAGGGCCCCATGAGGTCTAAATCCGGCTCTGGTTTGTATGAATACTTCACATCTATAACTAAAGCAAGTTTCCATTTCTGAAGAAGCAGGCAGCTACCTGTGAAACACGATATAAGTGGAAACCATCACTATGTGTTCTTTTAGATTTTTTCTGCTCAAAATGTATAAAATAAAATAGAACATATTGAACAAATCTTCATATATTGGGCATACTGTATATTCTTATCCGAAAAGAACAGTACATAGGACATGTTGGTTCTTTTTGTCCATTTGTGCCCAGGAGATAATTCTTTGTTTCCTGTTTTACCCAGGGGACTCTGGATGCCCCACTATCTATAAGTGGCAGCAATATCTACTACGACACCTCTATCCAATGGAGTGGGGTGTTTCTCATACCCACAACAGTTTACTTTGAAATCAGCCGTTAGCCTAGGAAGAAAGCTCACTCACCTTTTGTGTATTGGCAGTAAAGCATTTGTGCTCATTAGCCTGTTCTCACTTTGCCGCACCAAGGAGGAGAATGGAGGGGGAGAATGGAGGGGAAGTTGAGAGTGGCTGGGATAGAACAGCCACACTTAAGTAGTCCCTGCCTAAATGGCTCTGCATGCTGCCTCTATAAAGCTAACAGGCAGCACGCTGCCCAGTCTACAAACACCTTGGGCCCAAATAATTTGATTTGTGGTTGGACCACCCGAGCAATCCTTAGAGTGCGCACTGGCGCCCAGTTTGGAAACAGTGTATTGATCAATATAAGTTTAGAGAGAATATATTCCAAAAATTTAATAACACTGCATACAGCTAGTCTTAAGCTTCTTATTTTATAAAATCTTACACAATAAGAATAAGCAACATTTTGTGACTCAGGAGCCTATTCATCATAACTTAAAATTCTCTGGAGGTAATTAGGTTTAGAACTCGCATGGGGTTTTACCTAATTACCAGAGGAATTCATCATTCCTCCTCTCCATAACTATCTATTCCAAAAAGCTGTTATTTTTGCGATGACAGCTTTTCGGGAAATAGATAGTTTTCCCTCTGTACACTAACTTACCGCAGCTGGAATCCGTGCTGCGCATGAGCTGTTACATTCGTAAAACCAGTGCATACGCAGCACTACCTAACCTACAGCTGCGGTTATTTTGTGTGTGTGTCCCCAATCCCCCTCCTCCCTCCGAAAACCTCCCCCCCGTCCCGCACTTACCTGCCGGCTGCAGCGCCTCCGACTCCGTTATCAGCTCTCACACGTGTTCTCCCAGCAGACCACAGTACTGTTTAGAAAAAGAAAAAAAAAGTTGTTTTTTTTCTAAACTTTATTGTGTTCTGAGAACACAGTGTCTGAGCAGCCTCCGGAGCCAGAGGACGGACCAGAGCCCCTGAGGAAGACGTCGGGGGACCTCACCAGCTGGAAGCAGGTAAGTGTCACCTGCTATTCGCCACCTCACAGTGGTGAATAGTAACTCCATCAAATTATGAAAATACATAATTTTCGGAATTTGATGAATAACCATAATTTCCATATCCCCATACTAATGTAGGGGAACTTAACAAGGAGATATCAATGATATCTCCTGTGTTAAGATACTTCATGAATACGAAAATAACGGTATTTAAGGAAAATGTCCTTAAAAACTTTATTTTTGTGTTGAGATATAGGCCCCTCAACCATTTACTTTAAAGCAAATTGTCTACAAAAAGTGACTGTTACAAACTTACTGTGGCATGTTTTTTGCTTTCTTTTTGCTTTGTTCTGAAATAAAACATTTGCAAACCCCCATATATAATTCCTGTATTTACCCTGAAATGGTGAATTTAATCAAAATGTAAAATTAAATTAAAATTAAGATTAAACATTATGTTTGAAACAGGCATGAGAAAGAAACTGTAATCGCCTCTAATGCAGTTCTGGTGACATTTGTGTCTGCCTACCCCTCTCCTCAGGTTAAAAAAGTCCAGAAGCTGCTTAGCATCTCTGCACCCTGCAACCACCATACCGCACCCACGTGTGGGAACTGAGGTCGAGTGAAGTCACTGCTGGCATGAATTTTGTTTTAAACTTTGATCTTCAAAAGCTTGGCATCTACTAGAGATAAACTGTCACCCAAGTGACACCTCCTGGGCCATTCTGTACGGTAACTTCAGTTGATTAATGTGTGTTTTGTGAAAAAATAAAGCACTTAGGATACAGTTGCTAATATTAAACTGTTAGATATTAAGTTAAAGCTCTCTTGTCCCACCCAGTCTGCCCATTTCCTAGCGGCTGCGAAACCTCAGAGCTTGTTTGATCCTTGTCCACTCACAGCAGTGTTTCAGTCTGTCACAAGTGAATATTCTTTTGCCTGTGGCAATTTTAAACATGAAAACATATCAGTGTGCACAGATAAAAACACCTGGCTTTTATAGTAAGAGGACACTGTAAGAGCAAAAGCTGCATGGCCTTAAAGGAAAACTCCATGTCACCAATAAATTCTATTCAACCAACAATTATCTTCCAGCTAGTTGAACAGAGGGACCCCCACTTTTTGCTTGATTCTCACTCCCAGAGCCCCCTCCACTTGGAGCATTATTCAAGGACGAGAATAATTAAAGGGCAGTGATGCTTACTTCACGATGTCAGTTGAAAAAGGATACATAATGGAAGTGCAAATGGTGTCTCACATGACTGGCTAAACCGCAATCTGCAGTCATGCGCACTTTGAATATGGAGAACATGCCGAGTGAGTATGTTGGGTGCTGCACTAGCATTGAGTATTGGGCAAATATCCCTGACAAGCGACGACTAAAGTTCAACTAGTCTCACAAATTTTGTGTCTCTTTTAAATGCCTCCCAGTTATACTGATTTAGACGGGACAGTTTAAATTCTAAGGGTACTTCCTGCCATCTCCACAGTCAGGAACATTTTGGAAAGTATGTACTATTCATGTTGGCAATCTGGTGCCATGCACAGGTGCCAATGGTGCGCCCAACAAGTCAAGTGTATTTTTAAAGGAGGGTGGTTGAGGATGACCTAGCGCTCGCTTCTAAAGCATTAAGCACACCCTCTGAGGCCAGCAAGAGTGTGCTGCGTTCCCTTAGCACAATTCCAAAGGAAGCCAATGTTGGGAGGTATGATGAATGCATGAGTATTTTTAAGAGACAGACTAGTACTTTAGAAGCTCGAGGCATGCCCCGTCATAGCATTGCCCCCTTTTGTGGGCCCTCCACAGCTCAGTATCCAGTGTCGCAATTAGAGAAGAAAACATGCTTGGATGCATTACTTTTTTTTTAGTTTGAATGTTTTTATTTCACTAGTGGAATTGTGTCTAGAAAGGCACTTACCATAAAAGTGTACATGGAAGATGTAATGTGTGTCGAATTGAAAGTATAGGATGAGTTCTGATCTCTAACACCTCAGAAGATGTGGGAAAACCAAGTCCTTTTGCACATGCTGCAAAGGAGGGAACACCCCATAAACACGCTCTCTTCATTTCTTTCTTTCATTTAATAATCTTAGCCAGCAAAGTGTAATGGAATGTGATAAAAAAAGTTGTCACACTCATGTGCATAACCTGCACTCTGTACAAGGTGTAAACTTTTGGAACCCTGCCCCAGATGCCACCATTTTGGCCTGCAACTGCAAAACCAGCCGAATTTGACGATGTGGAACTGTATTTGCAGAAAAATAGGTTCATGACATCACAGAACTATAGGCCTGATTCAATATGGATTGCAATATAGCGTACGCACGCAGTTTCACTATGAATGTATGCTAATCTCCATAGTGATCGCAATGCCGCCGCAGCAATACATAAGGACGCCCACTTCACCTACACGCACATCCGCAATGTTTAGCAAGACTGTGAAAACATCAGTACAATCGAGTACCATCGAAGCATCACGCACAGTTAAGGCAGAACAGACCTTACTTAGGAATTGCTTACTTCAGTACACGCTATGAGGCTTCAGGCTGCGTAGGGTATCACAGTGGCTAATTTATGCATGCCCCTGCAACGCCGTTGAAACATGCTGGCACGCCTGCGTTCGTCCGACCACTCCCCCCGTCACGTCACCACCCCCAAACGGCACTTCCTGTCAATCACTCTGCGATGGGTCTGCTCATAGGGCGCTTGCTCTGAATCAGGGCATTTTTTTTTTTTATTCCGGCCTCCAGGATGCTCGCACAGCTGTGGGTGACCACCCACAGCTTGTGCGAGCGGCGTGGCGATGGTCGCGATTATCGCGACCATCAGCATTGTGAGTAGACCCTAAGGTAGGGTCTCAGCACTCGCAATGCTGAGTGGACTTCCTGCTTCCTGCATCACGAGTGATGTCAATAAGGCCGCCCACAAACGGCAGGCGTTCCTTCAGGAACGCCTCAATTTGTGCAGCCATCCCCCCTACCCGCCTACAAAACGGGACGAGCTGTCGATCAACATCGACAGCCACCCAGTTTTGTTGCGAGCCCCGGAGCGAGTGAAGTTCTCCTCGCTATGGTTCGCATTGTGCGTATGCATCACAGTGTGCATGCGCGAACCACTGCGAAAGATCAAGAAGCGTTCGCTCGTCCAGCATAGACAGCCCAGCTGAATGAGTGACAAGTCAAGCCATTTATGGGTCGTAACAGGGGCAGGCCACTAGAAATGGGGGAGTGGTGGTGTGAACGCAGGTATGTCTGAGTGTCTTAACGCCATTTCAGAGGCGTGCATAATTAACAGGCAGCGTCATAGTACACGTCACCTGGCTGGTTTATACACTGAAGTGTTCGCAGTGCTTGCGGGAGGGTAAAGTCAACCTGAAGTACTGCGTTCAATTCCGATGGTGCCCGATGTACCAATGGTTGCATACACTTCCTGGAGATGACGTGCGCAAGTGGGCATCAGGCTGGTGGGCATCTACATACACAAAGTGAACGCATGCCAAGACATAGTGGGCGTGCTTATGCCTTGCCTTGTGATCACCTGCCTTGCTGGGTGTGTTCCGCTGAGGGTGAGCGAACGCTTCTTAGCGTCCGGGTCTGAATCAGGTGTGTTTGGTATGAACAACTGCTGATAACTCACTAAAAACTTGTAATTAAAAAAAAGCAGAGATGATTCAATATCAATTTTACCATAACATTATGTATGAAAATATAACAATCTTGTTTATGACATTATTATATTATATATTATAAGGAAAGATTTTGCTTTATTAGTTTTTATCAGTACAGTACATTATTATTAGACCAGGTCATACTTCTTTAGTGCTTTGATAGAAGCTAGATTAAAACTGCAGTACCTTAATCAAAGAGAGTACCTCTTTTCATTCCACAGAGCATCCTTTTATCAATAACAACATATCACTTTAAAGGCTGATTTTCAAGAAGAAAAGTAAAGTGCTACATTATGATGGCAACTTTAGTGACAGTACAAAATAAATAAATACCAGTTTCTGTTTAACTAACACAATAGGGTTAAATGACGCTGACGTAGAGAGACTGGGAGGAAATAAAGCTCTCAGCTGCCAGCGAACCCTCAGATTTGTTTCCTTGCTAATTCTGGCAGTGCTTCATTTGCAAGACATCTACATTACAGAAAGCCATCACCCAGCGCCAACCGTTCTCTGGCAGCCAGACGAATCCTCTCTATGTCTTGTCACGTCCCTGACAGTAGGGAAACACATAAAAAGGGAGCTTCCAGCAACCCTGCTACGTATTACCTAAACAACATGTCACATTTCTGTGGCAAACATGGAGCCATGCACAGGACTCCTCCAATTCTTTTTGCTTGTTTCTCTTCCTGTTTTACCTATCTCCCCTGGAAGAAATATATATAAATAAATATATATATATATATATATATATATTATACTGTATATATAAAAACCTTGTGTTCTTCTGCTGTTCCATGGGAGCTGGAACATAGCCATTATCTCCTGTCTGCTTTTGCTCAGTGACCTCACAGATGATCTTAACTGGACGTTGGCCAACTCTTCATGTACAAAGAAAGGAATGAGATAACTGGCTTACATTCTTCTAATTGTATTACATTTTCTCTGATAGGCACAAAGCCATTTATTTAAGCAATATCTATAATGTATTTTTTGTGTTAAAGCAGGCCCTAAATTTTACCAGTTTATTTTTATAGTCCATACCAATGCCAGGTAACAGAATTATGTGGTCCGTGGCTAAACACTATATACATGTGCTTTCGGAGTTCACATTTTGATAAAATCCGCACTTATGGCAGAACAACATATTTACCAACATTCTATCTGGATTGTGTCAGCCAGGTCGGCAATGCATGGTGCAAGCAAGAGGGAGGTGCGGGGAGTTTGATGGCGCAAATGCATCATTGTGGCCCCAACCCCTCCTATAAAATACCACTATTACCGGCATTTCAAAGTAGAGGCGGAGCCCTGATAACGCAATTTAGCTAAATTCCGTTGTCAAGCCGTCTGAACCGCCCACTTCACTCAGAAAGTGCACAGGAGACTTGCCTGCTTTACCAGGCATCTGGGAGAGTCACCTGAGATTTGGGAGTCTCCCAGACTTTCCGGGAGAGTAGACATATACAATGTATACCGAAGAGACGTTACTGGATTGTAATAGGGCTTTCTCTTAACAGGCAAAGTTCAGTGAGGGCTGTGTAGGCGGAACTGATGGCTATGCAGAGCTGGACGTAAATGTAAATATGCCTCTTTGCCTAGCATTGGGCAGGTGCAGAGGCACACTGAAGATGATGACCACTAGAAACCAACCAAGCATACACATTAGGTCAGTCACAACAGGTGAATATACACATTTTCTCCTTACAGTGTCTTGGAGCAACATACATACAGTATGTTTTATTTACTTTTAACACTGTATCCGGCTCTTTTCAAGGAGTCTCAGAAAAAGATTTATAGTTCTGTGAGAAATGATTTACATAAATATTACACACGATTATAAAAACACAGTAGGGCACATCTAGCAACGCTGACATTTGTAATTGGGCTCGTTTGGCTGGCTGAGAGTATAAAGAGATTGATACAATTTTTTGACCCAGTGGGCAACCCAGTCACCCACAGCAGACTTGCTTTAAATAAAACCAGCGCCCATTTATTATTTTCAGGACAGGCTTCCCCTAACCTGCGCCCATTTATTATTTTCAGGACAGGCAGGGTTGCCTTTGGTATCTCAGTTGAGCAAGTGCAAAAGCGCCTAATTAAACCTCTAAGGAGACTTGTATTTCCTGAGCTTCAGGGAGAACCCTTCTCTAGCCTGAAACCAGGTACAGGAGGAAGGTCCAGGGCTCCCTCCGCATTAGAGGTCACGGAGGGGGGGCGTTGGTGTGGCAGCTGCCACAGACAACATTTATGGTGGATAAGTGGGAAACCCCTATAAGAAAGGTACGCCTTGTCAGAAGCCCCCATACATGTAACAGCAGCAAGTGTGGGGTAGTTGCAGAAAAGGGAGGAATCACTGCCTCTGTATTGTAAGAGAAGAATTAAGAGCGGGGCACCTGCAGCATAGGTATCCCTGCAGAAGACAAGATGGGTGTTGCTATCTGTTAGAGTGGAAGGTCAGAGCGAAAACTCCTGTGAAAAAAACAGAGGAAGGAGTCCAAAAAGGAAGTAGGGGAGGAACCTTATTTGATAGTCCCCTGAGAAGAGCTCTCATAGAGGCATATTTATCACAATCCGCATCTTATATCCGGATTGGCTGTGATAAATTCGCCCAATATCGCATTGCGATATTTGAATACCTCACAGGGATGTATAAAAAAAATGATATGCAAGGACAGAGCTTGCGATTAAGCTCTGTCCCTGCGAATCCACTTCATACACTTTTCACTGTATTATTCACAAAAAATACAGTAAGAAGGTGTCCACACCAGATCACCAACCCCACCCCCTGTGACCGCGATGGCCTTCCCTCGAGACACCCCCTCCCACAATCACCTCACCCCCTCCTTCTTCAGTTTACACTTACCTGCCCGGTGATCTGTGCTCCGGTGAGGTCCTCTCCCTGGTCTCTGGGCTCCTACACTTTGACCCTGGTCAGCTGCTCTATGGAGCAGCTGACCTGGGTCACAATTCAGGAGCCCACAGAGACCAGCTGACCAGAGCCCCACGATGCAGGTGTTTGTTTTTTAACTTTTTTTTTTTTTGCAGTGATCAGCTTGTGGTCTATTTAGACCACACAGCTGAACACAGGGGCCAACTCCTGGCTCTACTCTGCCTGTCAGAGCAGAGGAGGAGTCAGGGAACCGGGAGAAAGCTTGAATAGCGCAATCTCCAGGTGGCGTTATCATCACAGGGCTTCCCCTGGTATTTTTTCACAATTTATTTTTTGTAACTGTGAGAAGAGCACATTTCCCATTAAAAATATGGGTAATGCTCTGCTTACTAAAAATAAGTGAATTGAAGGGCTTGGAGTAGTTTTTCAAGAAATGTGCTCCAAAAGCCCTTTAATAAATTTATGTGATACTAAAATAATATGAAAAGGGTGTGAAAACACACTTTAAATTTTTTTTTTTTTTAAATAATATTGATAAATACTGTAGGCCTCTTAGTGAGGGGAAGTTAGTGCAAGGTGACAGCATGGCTATAGGTGAGTCCTGATGGAGAAAGCTCTGCGTAACTGTATCTGTCTGTGAGAAGAGCCCAGCCAAGAAATGTTCAATGTCTGCAGAAAGTTATATTGTGCATGGCAGAGTCCCTGGCTATTGGAATGTCGGGCCTGGAAGGAAGACCATGCAATGTGGTGTACGGAGAAGAGATGGGATGCAAGTGTAAAGAGTAAACTTTCCTTCTGTGGAACCACTGCATATACGTGCTGTCTGTGCACTGCTGCAACATTTATGTGTATGACTGTGCTGGAGGTGTTGGAGTAAAGTTGGAAGTTTGCAAATTTATTTCTATTGCAACTGTCAAGAGTATCGTGCAGGTGAAGCAAGTAGTCTGTGTACATACAGTAATTACCAGCTACTGAAGTAATGTGCAGGAGGAAGTTGGTGAAGTTGTGCTTCAAAACAATACTGTTATTGTGGGAGAAGGTAGAAGAATATAAATAAAGTTCTGTTTTCATTAAATATTTCCATGTGTCCACTCAATCAGGTATCATGTGATAAGAAACCAAGTATTCGGCAGCACTCCTGTTCGCGGATGCCATATCTATGACAAAGCCAGAGCAGGGGAGAGTCATCATGAGTGAGCAGTGTTGGACTGGAGCATGACGGGCCCACCGGGGGAATGCGGTGATAGAGGCCCATACCTAGGGGTGTGGCCACTCTCCAGAGGGGGTGTGGCGAGCCTTCACAAAGGTTTGGCTAACCATTAGAAAGGATATAGTCTGGACCACTTTAAAAATATATTTATTTTAATACTGCTAGTGTATGCATGATAATGTACCAGATAATAATAATAATAATAATAACAGCAGAAATGCATTATAGAAAATACACCATAGGCCTGTGCAGTATAGTGTAACATATGTATAATTAAAGTGCAAAGTCTGAAACCTGATCCCTGGAGGGGGAGTGGCTCTCAGGCAGTGGGGCCCACTGGGGGTTTCACCTGTACCTCTCTGGGCCAGTCCGACCCTGGAGTGAGTGTCCCACAACATATCATGGCATACTAAGAAAGTATGCCACACTACCAGTAGGATTCACATATACCACAAGGGAGTACAGTAGATGGGCTTTAAAAATAAAATAGTTTAATAAGCCAAGAACAAAATAAAAAAGTTTAATAAAATAGTGCATTTATGCTGGTCATTTTACTGTATTGTATATGCTGGTGTTTGAACCAGGGCTCAATGGCCTCTAGATATTCTGTGTGCAGTGAAAAGGTAGTATCTTTTGTTCTCTCAGTTGCTTTATAGTTGTGCTGTGCTAGTGTTGTTCAGCTGGTTTCTTCCCGTAAAGTCGCAGAACGTCAATAGTTCAAACAAAGCAAGAAGCCAACTTAGCAATGTCAGCCTACTGCCTAGAGGCAAAACATAGTTATTTTTTTTAGATTTAGGTGGGAAACCCCCTTTGATGTATAATCTATTAAATCAAAACTTAATAGCAGCATAACAAGAAAGTTTGGTTCTTCATTTCATTTGGCTTCCATCCAGATAAAATGTTATTCACTGATATTGATTCTTTATTTGAACTAATTTACCATCTAATGTTCTAACACTTAGGTATACAGTACTTAGAGATGCTGGGCAAGGCACAACTGTAAGATGATATTTAAAAGATAGTACAGCGCAGCATTTCTCATCTGAGGTGACAAGCATAAAGTACACAGAAAAGGACTTCTAATTTTATCACTTCCCTCTATGAGTTGTACTTTGTCTTGGGCAATGTCACTGCACACTGGACACGTGCACAGTCTCTCCTCACGTTCTTAGGTCAAACGCAGGATAGATGTAGAGGAAGCTCATGCAGGGTTCTCAGATGTCTGCACTATGATACAGAATATAAGGAAACACAAGATCAGGCTTCAAATCTACCAGAGTCATCCAACTAAGGCTCTGGGCCAGTGGGTCTTCCTCCACTGTTGGTACCTGGCAGCAGGCCTAGGTGCTCTCCATGGATATATCTGGGATCGAGGTTGATGGGAACCAAGCCAGAGTAAATCTTAACCCCCAGCGGCATTTCTTAAACAAATAAATCCTTCCCAGTAAATAAATGCTTCCCAACGTGACTTCTACATCCCCCAAGAGGAGGAAGACGTGTATTTGAGAAACTGTACACAATGAGTACAACCAGAAAAATACTGATTCCCACACCAAGAATTCTCACATCCCAAGTCAGAAAAGATGTATTTGCTGTTATAAAATATATTTTATTTTCCAACTATATATTGCTCATATCATTAGAGGGGGAATAAAACATATACAGGTAGAGTCTCAAATTAATAAAGTCAGTTTGTCATTATTATGTATATATTTAAATTTCACATTAACAGTGTAGATAAAATGACAAATATCACCAAGTGGGCTAGTACAGTTTTTATGTATACAAAATTACAAATATTTGTTTTTCTTGCAAGTTTGCAATTATACATACAATATAATATACAGGATAGCAAGAGACAAGAATGACAGCAATCTAACACAAATGATTTCCCCACAATGGCCTGTATTCAAGTAGGGAGCGAAAATTCCATGCTGGACTTTTCGCTCCACACCGGAGGTTTTACAGGGATAAAGCTCACACGCTTTATCCCTGTATTCAATTTGAAAGCTGCAAAAACGGGAGCCGGCGGAAAGGTGAGTATAGAAAAAAATTCGGGAATTTTTGGTAAAGCATCCAGGGATCCCTGGATGCTTTACTAAAAATTCCCGAATAATGGGATAATAAAGGGATAATGATGTCCTGACATGGGGGATCATTATGGGTACCCCCATTTTGGCCTGCGGATGGTAAGTATGTTTTTTAAATAGCCGCGGCAGGTGTTTTTTCCCGACAGGGAAGAAGGGGTGAAGAAGACCACTTAGGTTTTTTTTACAAAAAATAAACTAGGTGCATCAAATTTGGGGTACATGAAAATGGTTGCAAGCTTATTTTTAAGTCCCTAAGGTGCATTTTGAAAATTCTTCAAAAATTCACCTGCCGCTACAACCCGCATTCTTTAAAACACCTGCTGCATACTTGGGAGCCCCCCCCCCCTGAATTAATTTGGCTATTTAAAAACTTGTTCCCCATATTTTATTTTTTTTCCCCCAAAATTAAATTATTTTTTTAGGGGTGTCCCTATTTTTTTTTTAAACTTTTTTTGACACAGTTCGCTTTTAGGGGCTATTCCCAGGGATGCAGGCTATTTTTTTAAAGCCTGCACCCCTAAACCCCAATTCTGCACTTTTTTTCGTCATGTAAAACATGGTGAAAACTTATCCCTGTTTTTTTACAAAGACTTTTCGCACCGGCTAAAAGTCTTTGAAATTGAATACAGGGACAATTGAAACATGCGAAAATGACATCATCTGCGATAATTTATCGCCAATTCTGACTTTTCGCAGGCTAATTGAATATGGCCCAATGTCTCAAGTACATATATACAACTACTAACTGATGTACCCGGTTTCACCTGGGTAGACTTTAAATATTTACTGTTTCCATTTCCATCTCACCACTCCAGTAACACATCAATCCTTCACCTCTAAAGTAATGCATCCTCTCCCTCAATGCTATAGTAAGACACTACCCTCCCTCACCTGTGTACTAACACATACCACTCCCTCACCTCTGTAGTAACACATTATCCTCGCTCACCTCTGTAGTAACACATTTCAATCCTTCGCCCGTGTTGTAACACATTCATCATTACCCTCGCTCACCTGTGTAGAAATACAATCCCTCCCTCACCCCTGTAGTAACACATTCCCTTCTCTAGCCTCACCCCTCTGGTACCACATTCCCCTCACTCACCCGTGTTGTAACACATTCCCTTCCCTCTCCCCATAGTAACACATTTGACATTCTCCTCCCTCACGTGTGTAGTAACACATTCCCCTCCCTCACCTGTGTAGTAGCACATTCCCCTCCCACACCTGTGACATTTGACATTCTCTTCCCTCACGTGTGTAGTAACACATTCCCTTCCCTCACCTCTATAGTAACACGTTCCCCTCCCTCATCTGTGCAGTAACACATTCCCCTCCCTCACCTCTATAGTAGGTAGGAAGGAATGTGTTACTACATAGGTGACAAAGGAAAATGTGTTACAACAGCAGTGTAACACATTTTCCTTTGTCACCTCTGTAGTAACACATTCTTCCCTTTCCTGTACTAACACATTCCCTTCCCATACCTGTTTAGTAACACATTCCCTTCCCTCACTATTCAAATAGGTTAGCCACACCAACTTCCAGTAAGGTTTGGCAACACTTGGGATGACAGTTGGTATTTGAATATTGAACTGTGCTGCAGTCATGAGTCAGTCATTGCACATGGGGAGGAAACACTGTAGCCCTTTTCACCCCCTTAGGAGTAGAAGTTTGAAATATCCCTGCTTAGTGGATACCTACATCCTGACCGTGGGGATTACGGTTGTCAGAATCCCGGTGCCGGCATCCTGACCGCCGGAATCCCGAAAATAAGTAGCTGGATTAGGGGGAGGGGTTAGGAACTAGAGGGAGGGTTAGGCACTAAGGGGGGAGGGTTAGGTTTAGGCCGAGTGTGGGGAGGGTGAGGTTAGGTTTAGGGACTAGGGGGGGTTAGGTTCAGGCAATGGGGAGGGACAGGGTGGGTAGGGAGAAGGAGAGGGTTAGGATACTGACCGACAGGTGTCAATATCCTAACCCCACCTTCAGAGCTGTACTGTGTATGGAGAATTGTGTTGCTAATTGTTACTTGTATTCTGTTTATATTTTGGTTACTGTATTGTAATGTAATGTTCTGTGTACCCTGTACTGTATGTATGGCATGCGGACCACTTGTGGCACCCTATAAATAAAATGTAATAATAATAATAATATTGGGATGCCACCATCTGGTTTCTGACCGCCAGGATCCCAAGCACTGGCATCCCATACCCATCCCATCCAGGGGTTTGGGCTGGGCTTTGATGAGTCAGTTAATCAAGACATTTCATTGTATATATATATATATATATATATATATATATTATCTATAGATTAGTATGCACTTTTTCTATAACAGATTCCAGTGGAGGTTTAACAATAAATACATAATTGTCACAATTATTATTGATAAAGCCTATTGGGGTGGTGGTCACAATAGATGTAAGGCGGAATGTGAAAGTGACTGTTAGGCCACACAGAGAGTCCTTAACCAGAATGCTGGGTTTATTGTTATTAACAAAATAACAGAGGTAACACAGTAGTAAGCAGAATAATGGTATTGCAGAGGTTAACAGCGGTATTATGTGTCCCTCGCCACAATTGTGTGGCTTGCACACTTGCTGACACCATTTTGTTCTGGCGTGTATTCAATGGTTAACTGGTGCTTGATACCATATTGTTTTAGGAAGATGGTTACATTCTTGTTTTTGGATTCGCCACCATTGTCAGATCTAAAGATCTTTCATTTCTGAGCTGTTTGAGTCTCCATCAGACTTTTATAGTTTGATTGTCTATTTTGTTCAGTATTTCACTTTTGGCTTTGATGAAGTAAACATTTGTCATTCTCGTGAAATATCAGTATGCACTTATCGATCTTACTACCATCGGGCCACACACCTCTATGCACCAATGCTATTGGTGCCTCAGCTCTTGTTGCTGACTTTGGGAAGAGACAGTGGATCTGCTTACCCATTATACAGCTATTACACACCTGTTTGTCAGTATCTCTCATGGCTATTCCCATCACCATTCCATCAAGAATCTTTTGGACGTTATCATACTCCAGGTGGCTAAGCCGACTCTGCCACAGTTCTATAGACTGACTTGTTTCAGAGGCCATCCTTGCACAACACACCTTTGTCTCTAGGACGTATAGTTTTTTGCACCGTGTGCTGTTGCTATTACAGATACTCTTTTGTTTTGCACAACACACTTGCCCTCTTTGAGTTTGACCTTGAAGCCTGTATTTTCTAGGATGCTTATGTGTCACGAATCGTGGTCTTAGTATTCATACAGGGTTAAACATTCATTCATTGCTGTGTCTAAAACCTCCAACAGACTATCCCAGTGATTACTGCTCACCTGGTCAGCCTGACCAATTACCTGTTACCACTCCCTATATATTTGCAGGCCTAGGAAAGACTCATTGCCTGAACAACTGTGTTCCCCTCTGAGGATCGTTCCAGGCTTAGTGTCTCCTGTTTTTCCAGAGCTTTCTCTTGTTGATACTTTCCTTGCTGAAACTCAACCATTGCCTACTTGAACCATCGCAGTTTGCCACTCAGCGCTGTGGCTTCCATGCCGCATACAGATAACCACCGGGACTGTTTACCATCACCGCTGTATACCATCTCAGCGCTGTGGCTTCCACACCAGACACAGACCGCTTGCTGTTGTCTGCATTACATCTACCACTGTGTATCCTCTCTCAGCATCAAGGCTTCCATGCCACACACAGAAGGATCATCGTTGTCTACATTCCATCTACCGCTGTTTATCTATCAGCGCTGTGGCTCCCACACTGCACACAGACTGCTTCCAACTCCAGCTCCAGTTCTGCCAGTGTACCTACGGTGCATATCACCTGCTGTTTCCACACATCTCATCACCTGCATGGATTCCACTCTGCATTGTGCGGGCATCATCTGGACTGTGTTGTAAGTATCACTACACTCTGTGGCTATAGTGGGTTACTGCATAATCTAGGTTTACTATTTTGGTTATGCTGTACTGTGTGCCCTTGTCTTGGGCTGACAGTCATCATTGGGATTCCAGGTCTGGAGGGCATGATCAGGTTACAGGACCTCATTCAGAGTTGGTCGAAGCGGCCGCACGGTCGTACAGGAAAAGGGGCCGGATATGCAAATGATTCCCTCGCAAGTTGCGTCCCTAAGTTCGGATCAGTAGCTGACCGAGCAAGGGGAGGAAGCGGTTGGAAGACAAAAAAATACGCCCCCTTCTCGTACGCATTACACGTCATCTCCGGGCATATAGGGATTAATCGAGACCATCGGGAACCATCGGAACTGGTCGTAGAGCTTAAGGTTGACCATACCCTCTCTTAAGCTCTACGATCATGTCAGTGTAAAAACCTCCCATGTCACATGTGCCATGACACTACTTTGTTAATTATGCACTCCCATAAACCGTATGCACTCCCATAAAACGCTGTTCGCATAATGAGGCATGCCTGCGTTCGGATCTCCACTCCCCCGTTTTCAAGCACCTTCCCCTGTTACCACCCACAAACGCCTCCATCTGTCACTGAAACTACCGACCTGGCTGTGTTCAAGGAGAGAGAAATCTCTGATCGTAGCAGCTAGTTTGCGCACGCGCATTGCGAACTTTACGCATGCGCAGTATAGCGAACATCGGTGGCGTATGACCGTGCGGCCGCTTTGACCGACTCTGAATGAGGTCCACAGTCTTTTAGCATCAAGGTGTTGAATACTGTGTATGCCTGAAGTGTCTCTTTATCCTGAGTTCCCCTTCTGGATTATGGTCCAGGTCTTGCGTCAGAGCTGTACCAGGGATATAGCTTCATTATTCTTCCCTGGTTACATAAGACTATGATTTCTGGCTTGGTTCCCAGGTCCAGACTGTCAGTACTATACTGTTTTGAGTGCAGGTTATTCTTGTCACTGGAGTAGTTCTCTGGCCTGATTGGTCCTTGGTCCATTAGGTGAGAGGCTGTCCAGTGGCTTGGGTTCCTGTTCCAATTCTAGATCCTTGCATTGCCCCGGTCCATGATTCCTAGTGTATTGTATTTATTTGGCTGGCTGCATTTGTGTGAAAGAGGTGTGTGTGTCTGTGTAGGCTTTGTCAGTGTTTGTGTGTAACTGTGTCAGCGTGTGTGTATCTGTGTCAGTGTGTGTGTATATATCTGTGTCAGTGTGTGTCTGTGTACATGTCTGTATACATCAAATACACATGTGGAAATTTGACAAGCCCACAAAATGTAAAAATTCCCTCAAAAAAGGGGTGAGAGGTTAAAGAGCTAAATTTACTAAGTACTCGTATATACTTTTGTCTGTCCAGAGCAGTACCCTGTCCAGGTCAGCTCTGGTACTCCTAGCTATATATATATATATATATATACATATATATATATATATATATATATATATATATATATATATATATGGACTGTCCCATGTGGAGCTTTTCAGCCCCTCATTCACATGTCCTGATGGTTGGTGTGCTGAGAGATGATGCAGGGGAGAGGGTGATGGTGTGGCTGAAAGACGATGCAGGGGGGAGGTGGTGTGCTGAGATATGATGCGGGGGGAGATGATAGTGTGCTGAGAAACATCGCAGGGGGGAGATAATGGTGTGGCTGAGAGCCAACGCAGGGGGAGAGGCGATGATGTGCTGAGAGATGACACAAGGGGGAGGTGATGGTGTACTGAGAGATGATGTGGTGGGGAGGTGATGGTGTGCTGAGATATGATGCGGGGGGAGATGATAGTGTGCTGAGAAACATCGCAGGGGGGAGATAATGGTGTGGCTGAGAGCTGACGCAGGGGGAGAGGCGATGGTGTGCTGAGAGATGACACAAGGGGGAGGTGATAGTGTGGCTGAGAGACGATGCAGGGGGGGTAAGCGATGGTGTACTGAGAGACGATGCGGTGGGGAGGTGATGGTGTGCTGAGAGACAATGTGGTGGGGAGGTGATGGTGTGCTGAAAGAAGACACAGGGGAAGATTGTGTGGGGGAAGGAAGTTTAAAGGGGGAACGAGTCTGGTTGATCCGCTGTTGTACTGTATGATGAGGGCCTTGTTAATATTCCAACTCAAACAGGCATCTTTTGGATGATGTGACCTACATGAATAGTGAATACCAATTGAAGACTCTATCTTCCCAAGGAGGATACATTTCTTCAGATGTTCCATATTGTGAGAAACCACCGTATATGTAAGGTGCATATAGAATGGAAAGGAATGTTCCCAGAGTCACGAGAAATGGGTGGCGTGTCATGTTGGCGGCCCCATTTTTAGTGGCCACTACCTTTTGGTATGTTGGCGGCCCCATTTTTAGTGGCCACTCCCTTTCGGTATGTGACCACACCCATTTTTTGTCGGCGCACAAATATAATTTGATGTGTGTGTGTGGGGGGGGGGCGTCGTTCTTCAACTTGCCCTGGGCTCCAGAGACCCTAGTTACCCCTCTGCTCCTGAGGCCTGTGCTGCATTGGCGCCACCATCTTGCTTTCGTCAGCTGACTTCGGATTTGTCCAACCAGTGAGGAGTGTTCCACTTGACCTGTGCAACCAATGACTGTTCAGAGTGTCCTATATAAATACTTCACTTGCACTAGCACATTGCCAGTTCAACTTGTCCTGGTTCCAGTGTTAGCAGCTCTGACTATTATCCTGTTATTCTGCTAGTGCTTTAATTATTGTGCTTCAGCACACCTGTGCTAATCTTCACCAAGCACTATGGGGCTAAATCAGAGATGTGCGCTAACCTGATGGTTTTGATTGTACTGTGCATGTGTTGTGTGATCGCATGCAGAGCGGCAGCAGACTGTCAGTGATTGACAGTCTGCTGCCTTTTCTGGGTGGGAAGGGGGCAGCGATGGCGTCCGTTTCCGCAATCTGAGGCGTGTCGCCGCCGTTGGTGGGGAGGGAAGAGGCCAGGATTTCAGTCAGTTGACAGAGATTTCTCGGCCCTTTTTTAAGCAACTGCATTCACCGGCTTGAGTGACCCCATGGTCACTCAAGCCGGCAGAGGATCACGCAGATGTTCCAAAGCTGTGTCCATGGACGCAGCTTGGAACAGTAATGCATGCAGGTGGTGTGATGCCTCCTACTGCATTACCATAATAGTGCTATTGCAGCTGCAACCATGGTACGGTAGCAGCTCCGATAGCAATAATGTCAGACCTTGAATCACCCCCTATGCAATTGCTCACCTGTGACTTTCTACATTCAGTCTGGTCCTCAGCTATTCCTATTGCACCAGTGTGCTTCTCTGCTTCAGAGTGGTATTTGCATAAACTTGCATAAGCAATGCTGGCAGGACGCACACAGCACGCTGCAGCGCCCTACTCAGAATATGGCTGTTACTGCGGAAATTCTGTGAAAATGGCAGTTTTTGGAGAATTTTCAGTAAAAAGGGACTAATAAATAGAACCCTTATAACCATTTGTTATAAACGTTTTAATTATTCATTCACTGCACACTTTTACCTTAATGCAGCCATTTGCATTGATAAATACCATCCCAGTAAATGGTTTGCATATCATTGACCTGTACTGGCATTAACGATACTGACACAAGTATAATATTCATAGCTGCTTTGAATCTGCCTATTATTTACCCAGTCAGCCACTTTCATACTGTATCTACTATTTAGTACAAACTAGATTTAAAACATACATTTGATCATGTAAATGTTGCTGGTAATATAGAATATTAGTATCTCTTATTTACTTTTCCCATTGGTTTTAGCCAGTACCCATTGCTGGGAGTATTTAAATGGTTAATAGAAAGTGACCATATCCATCAGACTTTTGGCAGCCTCTGCAAGTCTGAAACAGCAGTTTCAAGCAAGGACTATAACAAATCTTTCCCTTTGGGTTTATCTGGGGAGGAAATGACACATTATAAATCCAGAAGAAAAAGATCTTCTATTTGTACCTCCTCCTCCCTCATCCCTCCGTGCCACCCCCTCCCCCAACATGCACTACCCCCGAGTGCTGGCACAAGATTTAACATCTAATTTAGTATCTGACGAGCTAGTTTATCACTTAGCCATCCACTACTCTGGCCTTGAGATGAATAAACTAAGCAGATAGGATAGGTAGCAGAGCATAGGTGACACATGAGACTGTTCACTGCCACAATAACTAGAAATATTATATAAGGCGTCCGTAACTTTATTGCAATTAATAAACAATATAACAACTTACGACTAACTTATACTAAAAATAATTGACACAGACTGCTTTGGTTAAATGGGCATAACTTGCTTTTATTGAAGGTATGACCCTGAGCTTTTACTTAATTTTGGGAGGCCAAGAAGGGTGCTATAGACACTCAGCTCCAGCCATATGATTATTAACTAATATTAGGAAGCGACTGATACACCCGCCCCTGTGGCCAATGTAAGCTGAGCTGTGAAGGCTCACAATCCCTGTAATGTAGCATAGTATGAGCATGTCCGCAGAGTCAGAAGCCGCTGGTTTTTAGCAGCTTCTCGCCAGGTTTATAGCAACTAGCAACTCCGCAAGGTTTCAAGAACTGCAGCCTGCCACCCAAACCAAAACACTAGACTGCATCCAAAAAAGAAAATACCTACCCAAAAAGTCACCTAGCCACAGATCAGTCAAGTGCACCCCATCAGAGCGAAAAAATTGAGCATGCTCCAAGCGTAAACAGGGTGCCGCACCACCAGACAAACAAATTGTGAGACAGTTTTATTGATCTACCTGTGAGCTTTATCCAAGGCTAAAAGTTCCCTTGAACCCCTCCACACGTGGCGAGGGAGAATTTGTGACCAAACTAAGCAAACCCCAGGCCACTGAGACCGCAGGGTGGCCAAGCAAACCTTCATCCGTAATATCAAATCAATGCCCTTGGACTGCCCTACATCATTGCCTCCGAGGTGAATCACTAACCATGATGGATGCCGAGCGCTATAGGGAGGTAGATAGATGAGGGTTAATAAGAAAGGAAAGAGGGATATAAGCAGAAAATAAAAGTGAATAAAAATGTAAAAAAAATAATAAAAGATAAAACAAATCTTAGAAATAAATGAAAACTCGGAAGAAGCATGTAATAAAAACGTCACTATGATTTAAATGGTGCGTTTTATGTTTATAGCCTTTTTTGGAAAAGGTGGGTAGCAGAACTTGGGGCTCAGGAAGGGTGTGAACAGTCCGCTTGGTAGTGACGTTTTTAGTACATTCTTCTACCAAGTTTTCATTTATTTCTAAGATTTATTTTATCTTTTATTATTTTATTTACATGCCACCCCTTTTTCCTTTCTTATTAACCCTCATCTATCTACCTCCCTATAACGCTCAGTACCACTTGAACCACTATATATTATATTTTATCGAGCTGCTTTAAAACACACGTGCGCAGCAATACTATTTTCTCCATATCATGATGGATGCCCCCAGTACCACTCATACTGGAACAGAAGGTCTAAAAGAGCCGACTATCGCAGGCCTCGGACCCCAAACCTCCGAAACTGGTGACCACCCAATAACAAGGTCGCCCTTCTTGCCAGACCATGCCTTTCAGCCCAATAAATAAATGAATGGCCCACAAGCCTCACTTGCTCAGAAGACACGGACCCAGCTGTAAAAAAAAAAGCAAACAGAACTAAGACGTCAATAGGCAGTAAAGTATGAGAACGGACAGAATGGTAACCAGGAAGGAGACGTTAGTATAAATACCTAGATGAAGGAGAAAATCCCAAAAACCTCCCGTGAGCCGAGAACTATAAGCCAATAAAATTGAGGCCCCCTCAGAGGAAAAATTAAAAAATCCCTTCACACCCCCTAGCCATTCTAAAAACTGGTGGGTAAACAACGTTTTTGGGCAGGAAAGATACAACTTAAAACTTATCACATCTAACATACAACATTGCATTGTGTGAATACTAGGCAAAACACTATGGCAAGACACAGGTAATATTAAATCACTAGACACCACAAGCGGAGGCCTGGAACCATAGCCAGGGGAAGGGAATGAACAGAAGGAGAAGGCACAGCAGGGGAAGCGATAAAGGGGGGTGGCCAAAACAGCCCCTTGGAGAGAAGGCACTGGATGGGCCGGAACCACCACTTGCTGCAAATCATATTACTGCGGCCAAGACAGTGCAGGCAGTTAAAAGCCAGGGAAAACAGATGCAGGATAATGGGAAAAAGGGTAAGGGTGGAGAAAAGGAGAAAAGGGGATTGCCAATAAGGGAAGCGGGTGCCGGGTAAGGAGGAAACAGGGGAGATAGAAACCTGGGCAGGAAAAGAGGGGAAAGCAGAGGAGTGGGAAACAGCAGGGATAACCGGGGAGGACCAGGCCGGAAGGGTGCCAGCAGGGGAGTACAAGGCAGGGAAAGAAGGGGGGGGGGCAGAAAGTGAAGAAAAAGGGGGAAAGGAGGGAACAGGCTGCGAGTGTAAAAAGGGTGGTGTGGAAAGGGCATGGAAGTGTAGGGAGCATAAAAAACTCACCAGGAGAAAAAACAGGGGAGGCACAAGCAACCCCCAGCTGCAGCAGCCAGCCGCACAGCAGGCAAATGTCTAGAGTATGCAGACAGCATGGCGGAGCCTGCCGCCAAAATGGTCACCGTGGATGATGCAACCCCCGCCGGGAAAGGGGCGTAGCTGCATGGCATATGTGGCTGGATACAGCACAGTGGGGGAGAGCCCGGCGGAGGGGGACAAGGAAGAGCCACACATAGGCCCCGGCACCGCCGGCAGGGCGCCGCGAGCAGCACCTGCGGCCACTGTCAGTGTATCTGTACAGCGGGAGGCAGCCGGGGAAGGATCCAGGATGAGCTGGGGGACACTCATCTGGCGATGCCGGTGAAGCGGCGCAAAGCACCCGTGGTGGGGAGTGTGGCTGAGTACTGAGCCAGCGAAGGATCTCCTGCAAGGCTAGGAAGGCAAGAAAGGCTGTGACGGCGCTGGCCAGCAGCCTGGGGTTAAATGGGGGGAATTCATTAAGCGGCGGGGAGGAGAAGCAGAGTGTTTGGGGCGGGGCATGAAAAAAAAAGGGGGGGATGAGAGGAGAGGGAGGTGGCAGGAAGAAAGGCAGGGGAGGAAAAAGAAAAGAACATAGAGAGAAAAGTAAAAAGGGGTGAAAAAGGAATTTAAAGGAGGAAAAAATAGACAAGGAGAAAGGATAACAATGTCACCAGGTTTTTGGGGTTTTTTGAAGCCCGAGGTGCATGGCTTCATCACCCAGTGAAAACAGTGAAAAAACTGTGCTGGGGTATAGCAATTTGGACCTTCTCCAAAAGAAAAAGGGCCCCGTTACTCCCCATCTTCTCAGAGCCACAGAGGAGAACAAGGGTCTTAGGATTCCCCCTTGCCGAAGCACAGAGGAGCCCCTTGAATCCCCGACCCCGGAGCCAAAAGGGGAATGAAAACCTTAAGCCTACCCCAAAAGGAGAGGGCCATGGCTACAAGGGAAGAGGTTGGCCCATAAGGATCTCACCTAAATCCCCCAAAAAGTGACAACACACGAAAAACATAAAAAGGTGTATTGTAGTGCAAAAAAGATAAATAAATAAGCCCCAGCCAGAAGGCCAGGGAAAAATAAAACTTGTCCCTGCCCTAGCCAAAAGGCCTAGGCAAAGGGAAAAAGTGCACACAGAAGTGAGTGAAGTGCACAGTGCTGTACTAGTGCAATGGGTGTGACCAGTACCCGTGCATTTTTGAGAAGCAAACATCTGAGCTCATGGAGGCCTTTAGAGAATGTGACTATCCACCACAGGTTCTAAAGCAAGTACTAGAGGAATCACGTTAGATAGTCAGATCCCAACTGTTAGAAGATAAGAGAGAATTATCTAAGAAAAATAAAAACAGAAATGGAGAGTTGAGGTTATGCTTCATTTCCAAATATAATGTAGCAGCCCCTAGAATCATGGCTATTCTCAAAAAGAACTATAATCTGTTATTTATAGATCCTGTGTTGAGGAATAATTTGGAAAAGAAACCTAATGTCATCTTTATACTGTAAATGCTAGAAATGTAATGAATATCCTTGCTCCAAGCTTCTTCGAAAACTCTATTACCCAAAGTACTTGTATCCAAAAAACATTGACGAAACAATTATTGTGTGGATTTTACAGTTGTAATAACACTAGATGCACTACATGTACTGTATGTATGTAGCAAATTAAACAAAAGCAGTATATGCAACAGAATCCAAGAAATTCCATTACGTCTTTTATGAATTGCAATTCCAGCTATGTAATGTATCTCTTTTATTGCTCATGTAGTTTGTACTATGTAGGGAGAACAAGGTGCCCCCTAAAAATCAGGGTTCTCGAACACAGGAGGAAATTATTAAGGGGGTTCTAAATCATAGTGTCTCGCCATTTCTCTGAATGTCATGATGGGGACCCTAAAGATTTAACAGTGAGTGCATTAAAACAAATTGCTAGCACTTGTAGAGGGGGAGACAGATTTAACACTCTGTGTAGACATTAGGCTGCTTGGATTCTCAAACTGCAAACTTTAAAACCACAAGGCCTGAATGAAAATATAGATCTAGAATTTATATAATTTATATAGTTCCATATGACTTTTTTCCTTTCTGCATAGTATGTTTTTGTTTTGTTTTGTTTTTTTTGTTTGTTTTTGTTTGTTTTATTGTTTTTCGTTTTCCGTTAGAAAGCACTCCAGATTTTGCAAAGAAAATTCGTTAGTGGACATAATGAAAAATTATATTATTCAGTTAGATCTTTGTGCAGATCCCAGTAGCTAAATAGAGAAAGATTTAATTTTATTATAAAAGTTTTTTCTCCACAGAGAGAATAATATGAAATAATTCCTTCTGAATAGGTTAGATTAATTAATGTATTAACCTGGAAACATATCATATAAAAGTTGTACTGTCAGTGTGTATATATATATGTATGTTTTTTATTGTCACATTATTTATGAGATTTATTCCTGAAAGAGATCTCCTAAAGGTACTGTCTTTATTATTGTGGAATGTCTAAAGCAGTGTGGAGTAGTGATTGCGGCTATGGCTATAACAAACACCTGTGATTTTGGAACACTCTCAAATAAAAGCCGAATACTCCTCCCCACTCTTCATACATCTGCTTCTTGAGAAAGCCGTTGGATATGGAGAAACGCGTTGAGGACTACAGGTGCCGTCTACCATCAGCACTTTATTACTTTGAGGTCACCTTGCTGTCCGTGTAAGGTGGATGTGTTGGGGATTTCCTATCAGCTATTTACAAACTGTGCTGCTGGATTGCTTATGTGATCTATCTCACTGCGGAAATAAAACATCTTGTGTCCAGCTAGATCATCTGGCAGTGGACTGGGGTCCCACCCACCTACCCTCCAGGATTTATTTCAGCCCCCTGTGTGATATTTGCAGTGGCAGCAGGTTATCACACTAGCTCCTGCTTATCATTAGATGAGGCATACCACGGAGAGTTCCAGAGTATTACTGAGGACAATTGCTGTATTAATCATCTGACTCACTACGTGAACTGTTTCCCCCAACACAGGATCCATACCGACCGGACTATATTATATCTTCCAATATACTGGATGGTGCTTTTTATAGCTATTATGGTCGACTATTCATGTTTCACATTGGATTTTTACCTACTAATGAGGACTATTGTTATATCTTCCCCTAAAGTATGCTTACTGGCTTTATCGGAGAAACATTGTTACCAAAATGTGCTACATTAAGTGCTTACTGTGACTATATTCAGGGGTGCTGACAGGGGGGGAGAGCGGGTACTATTTACCCGGGCCTGGGCTTGCTAGAGGGGCCCGGTGGGGGCCTATGTCTGGTGCCGCCCCCCTCCCTCCCACACACCGTGTGCTGGGTTGCAGCGGGAGACTGCACACGGAGCCGGAGCAGTCTCCTATGGCTGTGGGGGAGAGCTCAATCACACTGATCGTGCCCCCCCCGGCTTTGCACCAGGCTGAGGGGCTTACAGCACTGCAAAAGTGTTTTTGTCTTTTTTTAACCTCAAGGGGGTGTGGCCATGCCTCCCATGATCAGGCCACACCCCCTTTTTCCATTCTATGCCAAGGTACAGGACCAACCCCAGTCACAAAAACAGATACTATGCCCAGCGGTTCTCCACACCAGGGGCCTATTTCACCCCCATAGAAGGATTACGGATACCACACCAGGCGGTTCTCTGCTCTTTCCCAGGAGCCAATCCAACCCCGGCATGGTACTACACCGGTGGTTCTGCCATTCTCCATCAGGAGCTCCATCCAACCCCTGGCAGAAGAACAGGTACTACACCCAGTGGTTCCCTAGAACAGATACTACACTTGATCTTAGCCAAAAGGCTGAGAAGCGATGAATGTCACTGGGTACTGCACCAAGGGGACAAACACTGTCCAGAAAGAATGGCTGTTGGGCATAACCAGCCTCATAGAGCAACCCTATAGCCACTCCCTAGAGCATACTCATAGCCGAACCAACCCATCCTGAATAAACCCCCCACAAACCTATTCTACCTATCAATAGTTGACAAAATTCTAACCAATTACAAAAAACTAAGGACTCTTTTATATAGCCTTAAGCTTATGCAGCTCTCGTCTCATCTAAGCACAGTTTACTGGTTAGTACTGAGCCAGGGCACTACAATTAGAGTAGTTACATGTTCATTAATTAGGCTATACATCATCATATGCTATATTTTTTTTTTAAAAGTTTGTTTAAAAGCTTATGTAATGAGGTATTTGTTATTCAAGTATTCTGGAAAAACCTACAACTAAATTTTCCATTTAACAATAAAGAACCAGCGCTCATCAATAAAATTAATAAATAATAACAATTATAAGGACTGGATGTGTCACTAAAAACATATATTTATTGTAATTAAACGGCTATTAAAAGTTAAAAAGTATATAGAACATCCTGGAGGTATTAAATGTCTCTCCTATAGAGTTCATAGTGGTAGGACTACTCCCAAATAATTGAATAGCTGGCTCAGCTGTATTAGTTGATGAAAGTGGTAACAGTCCTCTTAGCGTGTCCTGCGCAAATTCCTAGGGCTGTATAATGATCCACTGAAAGTTGCTGGTCCAAGGTTTGAGCAGTAGATAAAAAGTGATGACAGTCCTCCTAGGTTAGTTGGCAACCTATCAGGTGTTGTAGGCGAAGCTTAACGCGTTTCGCTGGATCAAATAACATCCTGCTTCATCAGAAGCATAATACAGTTGAGCCAAGATGCTCTTTTTATACCTTGTAAATCAAAGAAATCTATAGCACCTGTGAATAATCATTAACTGACACATCCATTTTTCATAGTTTTTAACTTTAAAAATAGAAATAAAAGGAGGCAATCTTACCTTTTTTTAAAAAATCACAGTACGACAATGTTTCTTAAAAGACTTTCATATCTTTGGAATTTTACCATTATAATCTCCCCAAAAATCTGGTCAAATCCCGATCATGTGATCATGCTCCGATCACATGGTATGACAAAGACCAATCTTGGGTATTGTTTCACCCATATCCATGCTACCAAGCTCCAACTAGAATACTATTATTTCCGTGGCAATGGGGTTCTAGTTCCGGAAAATTTAGCCAAATACCAATGATGTGATCATACCCCGATCACGTGGTACGGGAGGGACCTATCCTGGGTATTGTTTCACCCGTAACTGGGTAACCAAGCTCCAGCTGGAATACTACTGTTTCCTTATCTATGGGGTTCCGGTCGTGTGATTTGGCCAGTCATGTGATATGATGACGTTTCCTCTGGTCATATTGTTTCTTAGCAACCCCTGTGTTTACATATCACGTAACTATCAGCGGGTGTAATCTAATGATTATAATTTGCACTTCACTTATTGTTTCAATAAGACCTGTGTGAATTTTCTGGATGTGACGCTAGAAATTATTGATAACACTATTATCACTTCTAACTTTGTCAAAGTACCAATACGTACTCCTATTTGAACTATCAAAATGCGCATTATGGCCCTTGGAAGCAAAACATTCCAAAGGGCCAATTAATGCGACTTAGACGTAACTGTACCAATATTGAGACCTTTGAGATACAAGCGCAAAATATGCTTGACTCGTTTAGAAGATGTGGATACCCAGATGAGATCCTTACACAGGCCTATTCACAAGTTATAATTATGGATAGAGACACTCTCCTTAAACCCAAATTAAAAAATATTATGGAGAATGAAATGAAAGATAAAGATCATAAAAATGTGGCGTTTGTTTGTAAATTTAATAATAATGCAAGAGAGAGCAAAAATATTATACACCATAACTATCAAATTTTGAGACAAGATCGAGTTTTAGAAGAACTTATTCCACCAGTTCCACATATTGTATATAGGAAAAACAGATATCTAAAAACCTTACTAGCACCCAGTCACCTGAAAACAATTAAAGATCCTATTGAGAGAAATACAGGTACTGATTGGTTAATACAGAGACCTTGTGACATATAGATGTATTATACACGGCAAACATATATAAATATCCAAATAAACTGAATATAGAACAGATGTTTCTAGCTATATATTGAATAATATTTGGACACCACGCTGGACATAAAAGAATAGCAACCCTCTATTAATCTAATATATCCATCAGATCCTGTGGATAAATGATTTGAATCAACAAACGGACCAGTAAATACATATTATAATAATAATAATAATAATAATAATAATAATAATAAAAAAAAAACTTACACAAATACAGGGCAGATGGATATATATGTTTGTGACCATCCCTACCCCCCAAAAAACTCTCTCTACCAATATCTATTAGTCTCATTTGCATATAATGTATTCTATAGATACATCATGTTTTAAAGATCAAGGCCTATACATCCCTAAATTATTCAGATGACCAGAAAATTGATTGATAGAAATGCCCATAGGGTGGTATACAATCGGGAAGCCGGCTGCCGGAATCCGGACAGCTGGCTTCCCGACTGCTTTATCCCGGCGTAGGATAAATGACCAGGCGTCTATATCTAGACGCCTGTCATTTTCCCGATGCCGGGAGACCGGCGTCCGGCATCCCGATCGAAGGGATGCCGGGCGCCGCGAGCGGACAGCTGCGGGGGGGAGGGTTAGGTTTAGGGCACCCGGGGGGGACTTGGGGTTAGGCACCCCCCGGGAGGGTTAGGGTTAGGCTACGGGGAGGGAGGGTTAGGGTTAGGCACCCCCCCGGGGACTTAGGGTTAGGCACCCCCCTGAGGAACTTAGGTTTAGGCAGCGGGGAAGGGGGGGTTAGGGTTAGGCACTTAGAGGGGGGATTAGGGTTAAGCACTTGGGGGTGAGGTTAGGGTTAGGCACCCCTAAGGAGGGTTGGGGTTAGGTTAGTTTATACTTACCTTAGCAACGATCGGGATTTCCAGTGCTGTCGGGCTTCCACTGCCCGGAACTCTGCTTTTGTTGGCCAGGCGCTGCCAGGAATCGGTATTTCATACCAATTCCGTAAGAGTAGATGTCACATGTGTTCCCATATGGATAGGAAAACTACTACCGTGTCTATACCTACACAAAAGGACCATTATACCTTAAAAAGTTTCATGAATTGTGACACCAAATACATCATCTATTTACTTACATGTGGATGTGGCCTACATTATGTGGGCCGCACCACTAGATCTTTATGTACACGCTTCATGGAACATAGAAGAAATATTTTAAAACAATGCACTAACCACAGTATCCCTCGACATTATAATAAAGTACATGCCGGTGATCCTAAATGTCTCTCAATCATAGGTTAGGAATCGATCCAGGGGGGGGGATCGATATATCAATCTCTGTCGTCAAGAAGTGTACTGGATCCTACAATTTGATTCTATGTATCCAGTTGGCCTCAATGAGACCATTGAACTTAATTCCATTATATAAGGCTATGATGTTCAAGATAGCGTACCTACCTCTTCTCCATTTATACCCTATGGCCATTTCTATCAATCAATTTTCTGGTCATCTGAATAATTTAGGGATGTATAGGCCTTGACCTTTAAAACATGATCTATCTATAGAATACATTATATGCAAATGAGACTAATAGATATTGGTAGAGAGAGTTTTTTTGGGGGTAGGGATGGTCACAAACATATATATCCATCCGCCCTGTATTTGTGTAAGTATTTTTTTATTATTATTATTATTATAATTATTATTATATGTATTTACTGGTCCGTTTGTTGATTCAAATCATTTATCCACAGGATCTGATGGATATATTAGATTAATAGAGGGTTGCTATTCTTTTATGTCCAGCGTGGTGTCCAAATATTATTCAATATATAGCTAGAAACATCTGTTCTATATTCAATTTATTTGGATATTTATATATGTTTGCCGTGTATAATACATCTATATGTCACAATCAATGAAATGGTTAAATATAACACTTAGATGTGATGATTTACACTATCTAATATACATATTTATGTTTAATTATATTAATATATGTATATATGAATGAATATCTACTACATTTAAAATGCTGCAGATTCTCTATAAAGCTACTTAATAGTATAATGTGATGAATGTTTAATGATAGATTCATGTATAAATTGTTCGGCATTGAATCCCCATATCCAAGAAACCGATCGGCTCATATGCAGGTAAAAGGGGTTCCCAATTAGTAGGGAATAATTCAATACCCATTATAATCCTTAACATCCACCGTGAGCTATGTGGCATGTAAATACAGGGGTTGCTAAGAAACAACAAAACCACGGAACAATTCAATAGCCATTATAATCCTTAATACCCGCTGATAGTTACGTGATATGTAAACACAGGGGTTGCTAAGAAACAATATAACCAATGACCAGAGGAAACGTCATCATATCATATGACTGGCCAAATCACACGACCGGAACCCCATAGATAAGGAAACAGTAGTATTCCAGCTGGAGCTTGGTTACCCAGTTACGGGTGAAACAATACCCAGAATTGGTCCCTCCCGTACCACGTGATCGGGGTATGATCACATCATCGGTACTTGGCTAAATTTTCCGGAACTAGAACCCCATTGCCACGGAAATAATAGTATTCTAGCTGGAGCTTGGTAGCTTGGATACGGGTGAAACAATACCCAAGATTGGTCTTTGTCATACCATGTGATCGGAGCATGATCACATGATCGGGATTTGACCAGATTTTTGGGGAGATTATAATGGTAAAATTCCAAAGATATGAAAGTCTTTTAAGAAACATTGTCGTACTGTGATTTTTTTAAAAAAGGTAAGATTGCCTCCTTTTATTTCTATTTTTAAAGTTAAAAACTATGAAAAATGGATGTGTCAGTTAATGATTATTCACAGGTGCTATAGATTTCTTTGATTTACAAGGTATAAAAAGAGCATCTTGGCTCAACTGTATTATGCTTCTGATGAAGCAGGATGTTATTTGATCCAGTGAAACGCGTTAAGATGCGCCTACAATAACTGATAGGTTGCCAACTAACCCAGGACGTTTGGACTCTCCATGGACTACTTTGGACTACATAACCAACTCCCTTTATAAACTTTGGAATAGCAGGTTGAAGAGAACTATTACACAGCCCCAGGAATTTGTGCAGGACACGCTAAGAGGACTGTCATCACTTTTTATCTACTGCTCAAACCTTGGACCAGCAACTTTCAGTGGATCATTATACAGCCCCAGGAATTTGCGCAGGACATGCTAAGAGGACTGTTACCACTTTCATCAACTAATACAGCTGAGCCAGGTATTCGGTTATTTGGGAGTAGTCCTACCACTATGAACTCTATAGGAGAGACATTTAATACCTACAGGATGTTCTATATACTTTTTAACTTTTAATAGCCCTTTAATTACAATAAATATATGTTTTTAGTGACACATCCGTTTCTTATAATTGTTATTATTTATTAATTTTATTGATGAGCGCTGGTTCTTTATTGTTATTTCTATTTGGGAATTGACTATCCCTTACCGGCTGCCGCGTGGTAGCGCACTGGAATATACATTTTTTCAACTAAATTTTCCATATTCGGGAAAATTCTAAAATTGTTATTGCTTTCCATAAACACAAACAAAGGGCCTGATTCAGACCCACTCGCGAGCGGCTGTCCGCTCGCAAGTGGGTCGATGTTAGGCACTGAGCATGCGCACGACGGAGGGAGCTCCGTCGTGCGCATGCGCCAGACGCGACGAGCGAAGGAAAGTCCTTCGCTCGTTGTGTCCGATCAAAGGGGGCGTGCTGTCAATGTTGATTGACAGCACACCCCCTTTGGTGGGCGTGCCGGGGGCATGCCTCCCTGACGGGGGCGTTCCCACGGGAACGCCTCCCGTCAGAAGCCGGCCCACTGACATCACTAGTGATGTCAGTGGGAGTGATTTTGGCTCTGTTAGAGCCAAAATCACTCCGGAGCTTGCGGTTGAAAACCTCAACCGCAGGCTCCGGCTCGCAATTTCGATGGTCGCGATGGTCACGACCATCGCGGCCATCAAAATGCACGCTCGTATAGCCTGTGGGTGGTGACCCACAGCTATACGAGCGTCCAGGAGGACGCTCCATGAAAATGGAGCCCGGCCCTCATTCAGAGCGTGCGCTCTGCTCAGAGCGTACGGCTCTGAATGAGGGCCAAAGTGTGATCAAAAAGCAATTAGTTCCAGCAGCAGATCCCAAGGCATTTGAGACAGGGCCCCATGTGGTTGAAGAGTAAGAGATATAAAAATAGGTAGTAAATATTAAGGAGGCAGTGAGAAGAATTTGATCATAAATGGGATATTTATTTAACATAGCAAACTACCATACAGTACACAGATCATCCCAGTAACTGTCATAAAGTACAGAGCATCACAGTGACAGTTATACAGTACACTGATGATCCCAGTATCCGCAATACAGTAGATTCAGCATCTCAGTGACCACCATACAGTGCAGTGAACATCTAAGTGACAGCTATACAGTACAGTGAGCATCTAAGTAACTTCCATACAGTTCATTGACCATCTAGTAACAGCAATACAGTAAACTAAGCATAGCAATGACAGCTATACAGCACACAGAACAGTACAGAGCATCCTGGTGATTGCCATAGAGTATGCAGTGCATCCTAGTGACTGTCTTACATAATACAGAGCATCCCAATGACCACCATACAGTACACAGAGCATCCCACTGTATGTTATACAATTTAGTGAGAATCCCAGTGAGAGTCATATAGAAGACTGATCATCCTAGTGGCAGCAATACAGTACACTTAGTATAGCAGTGATAGCCATACACTACACAGAGTCTCATGGGACCTGCCACGCCGATACTTTTAGCTCGACTGCAGCAAAAATGTGTAAAGACACATCTGTAGTTACTTTCACACAGTACAGTAAACATCCCAGTGGCTGCCATACATTCATTGAATATCCTAGTGATACAGTACAGAGCATACCAGTGACGACCATATAGAGCACCCCAGTGACCACCGTACAGTACACAATTCATCCCAGTAACTCCCATATAGTACACAGTATCCGGTCATTAGGTCTACAATAAAAAGGTAGACAATGTTTAGGTAGACAATACTAGTTAGACAGGCAATAGGTTGTCAGGGTCTGAATGCAGTGGCGTCCATACCTGTCTGTGCACCCGGTGCACAGCATAAAATTATGTAGAAACTGCAGTTTCTGCATAATTTTATGTATTGTTCCTATGTACTAATGGCACAATGCAGAAGAGTTCACAGAATTTTTCCTGCAGTGTGCTAATTAGCACTGCAGATAGCATTCCCCATTATTGTCAGTGGGGACTACGATCTGATCCCTATTTACTAAACTCCAAAAAGGGAAGGTTTTCAGATGGTGTAAACGGTTTTAAACCTTTGGAGGCTTAGGAGCAGGAGAGAGATCTTTCGATCTCTCTCAGCCTCTGTCCAGCTCTGGAAGCTGATGCTGGGCACATGCGCAGTGTGTGAGTCTTTCCCCGGAGAGGTCTTTCACTTCTGTGAAAGACTTCTACAATTTGTCAGGGATATAACTTACAGGGATAGCAGTTACCGCAATAATTGCCAGCATTTCTATACTGTTGCAACTGCAATTTGCCTACTTTGCAGCTAATTGGTTGGAGCCCAAAGGATTTTTGTATTACAATTTGTATATTTGTGTTAACTAATGTTTTTTTTATACATTAATAACACTGTCCAGATGCTTCATTACTGTATTATTATGTAATATGTATATAAACTGGGCATTGTGACTGTAGCAGCTACTACTAGAACTGCCGAGCCACATCACTAAGATTTTCTTTCATATTTTACTGTTTTCTATTGATGTCAACTTGGTGCATATGCTGCTGTCGCAAAACTGTTGTGTCTCAGGATACACACTTAATTGCGTCTTTTTTTCAACCGCATTTTATACCTGCTTTTGTCGGAAAATACATGAGTTCCATTGTGACGAATATTGAATCCACTTTCTTCTTGAAAATTGTGTGAACAACGGTTGAGGAACCAGAGAACAGTGGTGATGTGCTGATTGGTTTTGATGATATTCCTCGGGGCACATCTACTGCTACATCTCACAACTATACAAACAACACAAGGGAGGAATCAATCTTAGGAAAATGTAATATCCATCATATCTGTAGAGCACCACCTGTCATCCATGCGGAAACCTTGAGAGTGAATAGTAGGAATCACCTTGAATTTAGGGCAATGGCTTCAAATCTTTCCACAACTATAAGGAATCCTTCAAAACAAGTGAGTGAAATATTAATACATAACATATCCTTTTTTAGTATTTTTATTTAGGCCAAATTAAAAACCACTATCAGGACGAGATCAGAAAGTGCTGAGGTTTCTATCTAATAATGTCCTGTGACCTCCTGACTCCAGATCTGGGTTTCTAGTTAATAATGTTCACTGACCTCCAAAGACCTCTTCATTGCAGATCATTATTACACAATTAAATGGTGGTGGGTTTCTATCTATATTACCAGCAATCTCCTAACTGCATGTTAACGGGTTATGATTAGACGGGATGCACTTAATTTACCAGCGTCAGGAATGCTGGACGTTGGAATCCCGACGCTGGAAGCCCCACTATGTACTAATGATAGGCATCTAAATACTGACGCCTATCTTTAGCCAGATGCCGAAATCCCAACGCCCGGCATCCCGGACGAAGGTAAGCGGGGACTGTTAGCTGTTAGCCGCGGGAGGAAAGGGTTAGTTTTAGGCACCCCCGGGGGCAGGGCCGACAAGAGCCAAGGCGGGCCCCGGTAATAGGGGGCGTGGCCTAATCTTGGGAGGCGTGGCCATGCCCCCTTGCCGAGAAAAAAGAAATAAAAATTTGCAGTGCTGCGCGCTGGGGAGGGGGGCGCTCCGAGCCCCCTCAGCCTGGCGCAAAGCCAGGGGGGGCACGATCAGTGTGATTGCTCCCCCGCACAGGCATAGCAGACTGCTGTGGCTGCTGCTCAGCAGCCACGAGCAGTCTCCAACTGCAGCTCAGCACACGCTATGTGCTGGGCTGCTGAGAGGGAGGGGGGGGCGGCATCGGACCCGGGCCCCCGCCGGGCCCCTCAGGAAGCCCGGGCCCGGGTAGTCTGTACCCGCTCCCCCCCTCTCGGCGCCCCTGCCCGGGGGACTGTGGCTTAGGCACCCCCCAGGGAGGGTTAGGGTTAGGCATGGGGAAGGGGAGGTTAGGGTTAGGCACCTCCCTGGGAGGGTTAGGTTTAGGGTGCGGGAAGTGGGGGTTAGGGTTAGGCATCACCGGGGGGAGGTTAGGGTTAGGCACCACCGGGCGGCGGTTAGGGTTAGGCACTACTAAGGGAGGGTTAGGGTTAGGCACCACTAAGGGAGGGTTAGGGTATTTACCAGCCCCAGTCAGGATCCTGTCGGTTTGGGCTTCCAGCGTCAGTATTTACAGTAGTCCTCCGGCAATACATCTGGTGGCATTACATTCCGATTCCGATTAGACAGCTGAGTTTCTAGAAAAATTACCAGTCAGGGGGACTACAGATCATCAGAACAGGGTCGATAGTGCTGGGCTTCTACCCAATAAAGCCCCAGACCCATGAAGCCCACTGTTGTTTGGTGTGCAAGGGAAGACTTGTATGACTCGGAGAGAAAGTGGGTTTTTCCTGGAGCAAAAAAAAATGGAATATTGCTATACTAGATGGGGAGAGACTGAGTAGGTTAGAGAAGGGGAAGCTGTGGATGTGAACAGTGCACACTCAGCAGGGGAAGGTATGTATAAAATTAGAAGGCGTGCTCACCTTCTCTTCTCTCTGGAAGAACACGTGGAATACACTGAGTGCAATTTCTGGTGACTTTAGATGTCTGGGGTTGCAGAGTCAAACTGGGGAATTTTGATAAAAGCAGTGAAAGCGGATTTGGAGAAGGGCCCAAAGTGACTGTTGTAATATTTATTCCTAGTAGGCGAGAAATATGATATACATTATACAAGCAATGGTGTGTACAGCAGGACCAGCCTCTGCCACCCCTAACTGGCCAAATGTGTTGAATGAAGCGGCAGTTAGAATAAGTACAGAATACCTGTAAGTTAGTCCTGGTATGATAGAGTGGGAGTGTGGCCAATAGCACATAAAGAACTGGATTCAAGAAAGGCATCCGGGAGCTCAGATGCTGAAACAGGGCAGAAAGAAAAAGAATCCTGCTAGCTAAGGGGCAGGCAGTGTGTGCATGGAGTAAGAAGGTTGCGAGGGATAGGAGTAGATACAGTTTCTGGGAAAACGAGCAGGTTAGAATACAACAAAGGTAGAGGTAATCTGCACTTCAAGTAAAGTAGCTAAGGTCCAAACCAAGGTTCTCCCACCTTTAAAACCAGAAATTCAATAAAATGGGAAGGTCACAGAACGCTGTCCTTAAACTGAAAGTCTTTAGGTGCAGTGTTCTCACAACTTGAGTAAAGGATCCAGTTAACTTCACATTATTCCTCTGGTAAATGTAATAGAAGAAAAGTATGCGAAAAATAGTGTAGTCCTGTTTTAGTTGGATATACACCTTCTAATCATGTTATGCTCACCATCAAAAGTTGAATAATGAACAGTGAAAGGTTCCTTTTCTTTCCTTCCAGAAAGTTCACTTCTTAAATGTAAACTGGATATCTTTTTTTCTCATAAGCAAAGGCAAGATACTGTAGGATCATGGTGTAGTAAACAGTCCCATATAAAAAATAGTCAACAATAAGTAAAACTGACCCTATATATCAGGTGAGCAGGCACAAAAAGGTTTCTTTTTCCTCATATATGACAGGGATCTCCAAATTATACAAAAACACATAGAGCACACTAAGAGGCATATTCAATAAGCTGCAGTGCTTACCGTTGACTTGCAGGCTAGGACCAGTAATGCGTAACACTAACTGAGCTGGGACTGGTAATGTGTAACACTGGAACCGAGCCGGGACTGGTAATGTGTAACACTGGAACCGGGCTGGGTCTGGTAATGCATAACACTGGAACAGGACTGGGACCGGTATTGCCTAATACTGGATCTGGTGGAGTGGCGCTGTAACTGGACTGGAATCGGTTATGCTTGTGACCAAACTGGGACTGTTGGTGCTAGTGGCCAGACTAGATCCGGTGATGTTGGTGACCGGACTGGGACTGGTGATCCTGGTGACTGGGTAGGAAATGGTGATCCTGGAGATCAGACTGGGACCGGTGGAATTAGTAAGCGGCAACACAGTGATGGAAGAACCCTAGAGGGCACCCAGTCTGCCCTCCAGGAATTACTGTTATAGGGGCTGTTGGTTGATGATTAGAGAACTGGGTCAGCTGTTCCTGGGCATTCTCTCTATTGGTGGTGCAATAGTCACATGGCCCAAAACAAGATGGCAGCGCCCAGGGGACAGACCCGGCGAGAACTGAGCAAGGGAAGACACTGGAGCAGCCTGTGGCATTACAGAGCAGGCCCCTACAGTGAAAGGTGCTGGAGTAACAGGTAGTGACCAGCAGTGTACCGGAGACATGACAAGCCCAGGAGATGTAAGTAGCGGGCAGGATGAGCTGTAGCTGTGACAAGCTGTTGGAGCTGATGTAGCTATTTTGCTTGTCTCTATTGCAAGATGTGGACCATCTCCTGTGCCAGATGCTGCTCTCCTCTCCTCTAAACATTTTCTCTTTTACCCAACTTTTGATGTCTGAAAAATCTTTTTTCTGGAGTTGACATGTTCCTTTTTATAGTACTCACTACATTTACAGCTCTATCTGACCATCTATGTTTTTTCAGGTTACCCAAAATATGCTCCCAACATGGGATAACACTAAGGGCCTGATTCAGCAAGGATCGCAGTTGCTAATACACATGCAATCGGCCGATAGTTGTGTTCTGCGCATACGTATGCATCGCAGTGTGCGTGCACTAATTAGCTAATGCGATCAGGACTGCGAACGCAGAGGCAATGCAGACTCCTCGCAGAGTGATTGATAGGAAGCACTTGTTGATTTTAAAATGAACCTCTATATACCCCTGCCTATACCTTCTAAAATCCTTCCTATAAACCTCTAAGAATAACGCCAATTTGCGTACGCAGTCTGACCGCAAATAAAGACAGGAGTGGAATCTGTGGTTCCAAAGCACAAGTATTATTCAGGTAAAAGTTCAGTCAGTTACACGCAATTGATACATACACAATTTAGGCGTAAAAGGAAATAATACAGACCCAAGTTCAGTATACATATGCTGCGCCTCTGGACACGGAGATAGGCATCAGGAAGAGACCCTCAGTTCATACAGCATTCAGCATGGACTAAAAAACCAGTATCCAGGCACACATATTTATCCACCCCAGACTAAAACAGGACAGTGGGGAAGTTTCTTGCTGATGTCATTGGTTCCCAGAGGAGAAGCATATGTTACAGCACATTTAACAGGCTGGTTCAAATATACTCTCCCTGCCTCTAACAGCAGGGGAATCTTTCTAGTAACACCCTCTGTAACATTCTAACATTTAAACATTTTTTTGCTTTAAGTTCTGCGATCCATAACTTGAGTTTGCATGATGCGATCTCTCCACCGATAACACCGGAATGCTGTAAAAAACTTACGCATCAGAACAAAACCAAACACAACTTGCTTATCATGTATAATACCTTAGTTATCAAATACCTTTATTTCTCAGCATTTAAACTAACTAAACCAACTTAAATCATACATTTTGATGCTTATTGAACCTTATGAGTGAATATGAAATGTGTGGGTATTCAGGGTTTGGTATAAAGACATATTAATATGTGTATGAAGAAGGGTGCAGTTAACTCTCACTGAGTGAACATTTTAGCAGTGTGACATGCTGGGCTAGATAGTTCTACATGCCTTCTGTCAGCAGGCCCCCACTTGTCCTGTGTTCAAAGGGAAAAACCTATTTTGTTCTCCTAGACTTGTGTGAAATGCAAATGTATTATCACCTCAAGCTGTGAAATTTGGGGCCATCCTGTCTAGGATTCAGACAAATCCAATTGTGTATATCAATGCCTGGATTATATTACAATTGCCACAACTTTACTTTATCTGCATCCAGGGATTCCCAATTTGTATGTAAAAATACCCATTGTCTATTTCTATTTACTTTTACTCAGAAAGCTTGTTTTTCCAGTTGCCCTTGGTAGATTAACATTGCCATCTGTTCTTAGCTCCTGAGTTGTAACTTGAATTGACGCTGGTTATAAAATGGCATCTTGCAGATTCTTGTTTCTAAAAATGGAATCTAGCTGCCATTTGCAAGATGGCGTCGCGCACGCTTCAATTTTAAACTGATCTTGTCTCAGCTAATAATCCAATTTTGACAGTCCACCCTTTGATAGCGAACAACATGCTATCACAATCTGCTATTAGAATAAATTTAGGCTTACATTTACATATTAGTTGGTGTTATTATGGGATGGCACAAGGTGGTTCTTAATCCATCAATAATGTGTCTCTGGGTGGGGACATAAGACTACTATTATACGCACACCGCGGATCTTGGAAGATCATGTGAAAGGTGTGGGAATGCACCAGTCTTATAATAGCAGTCTTGAAGGGGAATTGAGACTTTACATTGTCTGAGGTGTTCTATAAATAACATCTTAATAATACATTCTATGCATGTCTAAATATAATACATTCAACGATTGTATTTCTTAGCTCAGGGTTGTAATGCAGTTCTGTATCTACCTCTGTATTCATACTGGCCACTATCATGATTTCATTCTTTCGTTTTACTCAATTTTTTTTAAAAAAATTCCAAACTTCAACACAATAGGAACACACCGGACGCATCATATTTCTTTTGCCTCTGTGTTCTTATTGTGTGTGAAGATAGGGTGATGGTGTGTTTTTATGTATACCCAGCATTTCAACATGTGTGAGGGTCATAACTTCTGGAAGTATTTTTCCCAAATAACATAACAATTACAATACTAAAATTGGTCAGAAACTCCCCTGATTGGCATTGCACTCCTCCTGACTCCACTCCATCAGCTCCGCCATCAGCTCACATCTCCTTAATCGGTCCCCCATCACAGACACTGAGTATCCCCAAACAGATCATCATGACAAAAACTCTGGAAAGAAAAAGAACTAGGATGACCACAGCAGACCACTCCATTGCTGGAAGCACTGATCTACACATTTCTTTAGCTCAGATATCTCACCGTCACCTTTTTAATCCTTCCGGCACAAGCTCGCAATCGACAGGTCCACGTTATCGGCCTTGTCTCTGCCTTGTATCTCCACCGGTTGGTTAACCTCCCTATAGTGAGTGGAATGGACCCACTTATCTTCCCCGGCCACCCTTTGAGGATGCTGTATCGTCAGATATGAACCTTTCCACCGATCAGTCAAACGACCTGAGCTAAAAAAAATTTGGATCATAACAAATTCTTCCAGATTTGACATCATGACAGTTTGCATTAGACATGTTAGTTAATAACACTTTCAATTTAGGTTATTCTCATTCATCTTCGTGAGACCCTGCACAGTAACCTCATTATCATATTTTCACATGAGGCTGCCTGTTTGAACAGTATCTCAAAGGGGGGCAAATAAAGGAAAAGACAGTCTGGGATAATCTCAGTGTTGTTGCCCATCATCTTACACATGTTCTTGGAAACGTCACCTGTAAAATAAGTCCCCCTATTATTTTTTATAATTCTAGGGATATAGTATCTGCATACAGGTTCCTGCAATTAAATCTTGTTATTAATAGCTACTGCTCTAAATAATGCCTGTGCCACTGTTTTGGATAGTATGCCGAGTAGTCGACCTCAGCCTGGCATGGCTGCCGTTTATCCTTAGCAACCTTGTGTCCTATGAGTGGGAGATAAAGCACAACAGATTAATATCATTTATACATGACCTAAAATACAACAATAAATTGTCCACATTTTACATTAGAACAGATACATTGGCAGGTTGCAAAGATTGTAAACAGTCATATAAGGCCTGGGAGAAGATACTGGGGTTACCTATGAACCCATGGGAAACTCGTGTTCCTGTGTGGTGTTCTTCACTTTGCAGTACTTACTTATGTGTCCCACTTGGTGACAGTTAAAACATAATTTTGAATGGGCTGGATGAAAAGATTGTTGTGGGATTTGAGCAAGAGGGAAAGATGGTGGGTATGGGTAAGGATAGGGAGGGTAAGGATGTGAAGGATCAGGGTATTGTGGGAGGTATGAAGTTTGTGGGTAGTATGGGGCCTGTGGTTGTGTATGATATGTGGGGTAAGGATGTGTTTGCTGTGGTGTGGGATTGGCGAGGACGTGTAATTGTTCAGGTGCAGGTGTGTGTGTGGGTGCAGGTGTGTCGGTTGGCTGTGATGTTATTGTCATTCCTTCCAGAGCTTGGATACTGACAGCCATTATTTTTTCGCTCTGGGTCTCTCTCTTCTTTGTGATATTTTTATCATGTTCTATGGCAGACTCTATGAGGTTATCTATTGTGAGTCCCCTCCAGCCAGGTTGTGAGGTCTGAACCCGAATCTTTAAATCATCTTTCAGACCATCCATGAGTACCGTGACTATCATTCCCCTGTGGTGAGTGCTATCTTTAATATCTTCTATCCCAGTGTACTGGGTGATAGCCTGCAGAGCCCGGTCGCAATAGTCTTCTGCAGTTTCACTCTCCTTTTGCTTAATTGTGAAAATTTTGTTCCAGTTAACTACTACTGGAAAATATACACCCAATTGAGTCACAATGCGGGAAATGTTACCTTGGTTTACTTGGTCTGTTAAGGGAACGTCGCCATCCAATACACAGTCCGTGATGAATTTTGTCACGTCGGTATTGCGTGGTAGACAGGCCCTTAACACCACATGCCAGTCTTTATTAGTGGGCTCATGAGAACTACCCAAATTTCTCAAAAATCTTAGACATTTGGCTAGTTCCTTTTTGGGATCGGGGAAATCATTTATGATGGAATTTAGTTCTGCTCTTTTCCATGGACAATGCATTACTACTTCCCTTGTGGGCACTACACCGTTTGCATCCACATTTCCATTCGGAACAGTTATTGTCCGAATGGGATGCAGACCGGCAGCGCTGCTACCTCTGACCTGGTTACCTGGCTGGGGGTTTAATCTGCTGCTGCTACGTATGGTATTAACAACTTCCTCTATGGGTGCAGAGTGTGTTAACACTTCCCTTGCGGTTACCGATGGAGATGGCGGCACCACCCGTGATTGTGGTGATGCAGCATCTATCATCTGCACAGCATGGGAAATGGCAGACATTACAATAGACTCATCACCCACATCATAAACATTTTCTTTATGGTTGCTTAAGAGAGGGTACAAATTGCTTGTTACATTTTTATGGGTATTTTTGGTAACTGTACTTGCACCTCCATCCACATAAGGTGGGGGAGGTGAGCGTGAACTGCTGACAATACTCTCCACGACGCTACCTTGCCGCACATGCACACCATTTTGCGGCTCGCACGTATTGCAATTTAGCGTCGCGGATGTATTTTCTGGCAATGTGCTCACGACGCTAGTTTGTGTCGTTTGCACATTTTTAAGCCACGCTTCCCCTTCATGCTGCCACAGTTTTAAACATTCAAAATATTTAACCTTTTTCTCTCGGGAGCGCATCAAACTGATGTGGTCCCGGACATTGTCTAACACATGTTTATCAAAACTACCAATTCTGGGAAATGGTCTAACACTCTTCCTCGTCATATTAAACCATAAATCACAATACCTTATTGCATAAGTACCGTACTTAGGGCCTGATTCAGAGCCGGACGCAATTAGCGCTCGCTCGTCCTGAAAATAGGGGTGGCTATTCAAATGAACCGTTGGCTGTTTGTGGTCTGTTCACGCCTCTAGGTCTGAATGAGCGAAAAAAACTTGCGGTAATTTTTTGGGAAACTACGCCCCCTGGCCGCTCACATCCTACGTCATGTCCGCTATTTATTAGATTAATCGAGTACATCGAACAGGGTATGAGCTGCTCGCTATTCTTGTGGTTGGTTTTTGCTACCACAATTTTGCGAGCAGTTCTGGCTAAAAAAAAAAACAGTGACATGGTCAATGACGCTGCTGTTTTAAATATGCACACCCATAAAACGCCCGTTTTGACCTTTAAGCATGCCTGCGATCGGATCTCCACTCCCCGTTTTCAAGCACCTTCCCCTGTTACCACCCACATGCGCCTCATCCTGTCACTCAAATTAGCAGGCATTCACTATTTTGCGTGCACATGATTTTCGGCCGCACTGACTGGTTCGCGCATAACGATCCGTACGCATGCGCAGTTGGGCAAACATCGCTCGGAGCGAACGAGCTGCTGCTTACGAGTGGCTCTGAATCAGGCCCTTAGTATGCATAATACGACGGGCCGATCCAATCGGCGCTTTCATTAGCAGCACATCATTGTCCAACATCTTTACTGTTTGCATGGCTCCCATTCTGACACAAAATCCTATGCTTTTCAATAAAGATTTAAACTGGTGAAAGACAATCTAGATACTCTCACTTACCTACGGAAGAAATTTCTAGAAGCCCCCGCTCACCTACGGAAGAAATTCTAGATGCCCCGCTCACCTACGGAAGAAATTCTAGATGCCCCCGCTCACCTACGGAAGAAATTCTAGATGCCCCCCGCTCACCTATTATCTCTCAGCTCACAATCACACATAGGGGGTCATTCAGACCCACTCGCTAGTGGCAGTACGCTCGCAAGTGGGTCGATGTTCCCCACTGCGCATGCGCATGACGGAGGGAGCTCCGTCGTGCGCATGCGCAAGACCCAGGGAGCGACGGGCTTTCCATCGCTCCGGGTCTCGCACCAAAGGGGGCGTGCTGTCGATGTTGATTGACAGCACGTCCCCTTTGGTGGGCGTGCCGGGGGCGTGGCTGCCAGACGGAGGCGTTCCATGGGAACGCCTACCGTCTGAAGCCGGCCCCACTGACATCACTAGTGATGTCAGTGGGAGTGATTTTGGCTTTGATAGAGCCCAAATCACTCCAGGGCTTGTGGCAGGGAGACCCTACCACAGGGTCTCCGTCGCAAGTCTGATGGTCGCGATGGTCAAGACCATCGCGACCATCTTTTTGGCCGCTCGCATATGCTGTGGGTGGTCACCCACAGCTATGCGAGAGGCCAGTAGGCCGCTCCATTTTCATGGGGGAGGGCCCTGATTCAGAGCGAGCGCTCTGGTCACAGCATCCGGCTCTGAATCAGGCCCCTAGTGCAGCTCAACTACAGTGCTCAAATATGATTGAACACTGCAGTCACACTGAGAGCTGGTCCCTAACAAAAATAACAAATCATACACCTGCTCTGTGTTCTGAATGGTAAGCTGCTTACCGAGCGGCTAGGCTAACCCTTGCACCTAGCCCTTAAGGATCATACGATACCCTTAACTATAGGGAACAAATTACCCCTACCAACAATACACTCACTGTTACACACTTTTTCCTGCGCAGAAAAATAAACGTTAACCCAGATATTGGTACTAATTGAAAAAGGTAAACCTCAACGGCTTTGTTAAAACACGTGGCAGCAGAACCGGAAGTGCATATACGCTTTTGTGCGACCAGCCGCATACACAATAATGCGACTACCGCACAACCGTATAATTACTTTTTAACTGCGTACGCAAAACTGCGTCTCAGCCGCGTACTCAATACTGCGGCACCCCTCTAAGCGTTAGGTTCTATCAACAAAGGAAAACAAACTTTTTCCTTTCTTGTCCCTAGATTCTAGTCAGCTTCCTTGGCTCACACGAAAACGGATAGCGATCTTTCAGCACAAAGCGGTTACAGAAAAACCCTGTATGTGGCCACTCCACCCTTTGCTGAGATATCGCTAGACGTATGTGCCGTGTGAGTAGGTAAGTGACTTCACTGGATGAGCCCCCATCTGTTGATTTTAAAATGAACCTCTATATACCCCTGCCTATACCTTCTAAAATCCTTCCTATAAACCTCTAAGAATAACGCCAATTTGCGTTATCATCTCAACAGATGATGAAGTGAAAAATGCCACAGCTGCATCACTCAAAGTGATGTCACAAAATAGTCTACTGCACATCTTTGAATTGTTGTTGAAATGTTGCAAAAAATGTATTGAATGTGAAGGACGCTACTTTGAAAAAGAAACATTTTCAGATCCTGTGGAGTCATCTGATTCTGAATAAAAACAATCAGTCTCATTACTTTTCAATCAGCCTTTGTATAAAATATTATATTCTGTACCTGTGAATTCTATAAAGTCTATCAACACCAACCCCATTCCTATATCTACTCCACAGTGGTGTGACAGCAGCTGTCCAATCCATTTCATCAACAACTTCCCTGTAACTCAGGGATGGGGAACCTCAGGCCGGGGAGCCGTATAAGGCTCCCAGAATCATTTGGTCTGGCCCTCTGGGCTTTTTTTCTGCTAGCCTCATCTGGCTAGCAGGGTGGCAAAAATGTCACCCTGCAGCCAGAATCTATACAGCAGTGACACCTGGAGTGTCCTTAGGACACTTCAGACAGTAACACTGCTGCCCTTACAGCTCCCCGGGGAATCCTCAGGGTGCTCTTGGCATTGCTGTAATCACCAGCGATAGTGGCCCCGCCCCCATGTGACGTCACACTGAGGGGGCATGGTCTGCACCAGGCCCGCGAATAATGTTATAAATATCAAACTGGCCCGTGGAAGAAAAAAGGTTCCCCACCCATGCTGTAACTGCATGCAACCTTTGCAATTCTGCTACTTAGAAAAATAACTATTGGGAAAATATGGTTTGGTGGTGGAGCATTCCTTTAAATTATTTTCAGCCACCTATGATATGCACAGTTGTCATTGATGAATACTAATGTTTTGGCTCCCTGCAAGTGGATGATGTTGCATCAATATTTCAATGGGTTCATGGTCTGTACACCTCCAACACATGCAGACTGTATCAGCTGAACTGCTACAGTACACCTCTGTAGATAAGATATCTGACAAACGTGCTACTGTACTGACATGTATTTATGTGAACAGAGCTATACTAGAAACAGGTTTTCAATTTGGGATTGGAAGATAGATACTGCAGATAAATGCAATGATTAGCTTCACATCTGGTCATTAAAATATCACTCCTACAATGCCTTTACAATTGAATTGTTTTTCGCACACATTAAAAATGACGGCACTTTCAAAGTCTTCCACTCGAATAATTAACACGATTAGTAAGAACAACGTGGGATTGCTAATCAATCTTTATAAATGAGCACACTTATTGTAATTGCACAGTAACACATTTGTTTCTGGGGAGAGATCAATGTTCACTGCATATAATGAATTCATGTTTTTAAGCACATTGTTCGATGCTACTGTTTTCTAACTATGAAGATCTTAAGGCCCCCATACACGGTGAGATTCAAAAGTTGGTAAGATGAGTTGTACGATTTCCCTTGAAAATTCTTCCCTTCAGATACACGACGATTTGAATGTAAAATGCACCGATTTCACATAAGACCATACGATTTGATCTATCGTACACGATTTCAAATCGTATACGATTGATCGTGTGAAGCACATTTTACACACGATGAATTTGCTGGAATGTCAGCAAGGGGAGGGCTTATCTAGTGGGCATAAAAGGATGCAGCCATATTAGGATTCTTTGCACACTCAGGACCTGATTCAGAGCCGCTCGTAATGCGGCCGCTCGTTCGCTCTGAGCGATGTTCGCACAACTGCACATGCGTATGGGTCGTAATGCACATGCGCAAACTAGTCATTGCGGTCGGAAATCGTGCACTCGCAAAACAGCGAGGGGCTGCTACTTTGATTGACAGAATGTACCGTTTGTGGGTGGTAACAGGGGAAGGTGCTTGAAAACGGGGGAGTGGAGATCCGAACGCAGGCGTGCCTAACTGTCAAAAGGGCATATAATGGGAGTGCATAATTAGTAAAGGAGCGTCATCGACCACGTCACTTGGTTGTATTTTAGCCTGAACTGCTCGCAGTGATTGCGGTAGGAAAATCCTACCACAACCACTGCGAGCAGTTCTGATGCCTTTCGATGTTCCTGATTAATCTAATAAATACCGGAGATGACGTGTGATGCGAACGGCAAAGGGGCATCTTTACAAAATAGCAAGCGCATTTTCCATTCGCTCGATTAGACATAGAGGTGTCAACAAACCGCAAAGAGCGAGCGCTCAATTTAAATAGCCAGCCCCTTTTTTTGGAATGACCGTCCACAAAAATCATCTGGCTCTGAATCAGGCCCTCTGCTCAGTGAGTAGTGAGGCTAGGTTTACCTGCTGAACGCTGTACTTTGCTAGTGTGTTTTGCTTTGTTTTAAGGCTTGCCTTTTACAAAGTGTGTTATTTCTCTGCTTTCTGATGGATTCCTATCGCCATAAGCTTCTGCTAGCCTATGGCTATCTGAGGCTGAAAGGTGTAGGGCCTGAGGAGAGGAGGAGGATGCGGTCCTGCTGGAGCAAGGAGTGGCTGTTGAGGAGGGAGACTCGCTCCTATATGCCCCTGCTGATGGAGCTTAGGGAGAATAACCTGGATGACTATCGCAACTTCCTGAGAATGGATGACACCACATTCCAGGAGTTGCTGCGTCTGGTGACCCCCATTATTCAGCGGCAGGACACCAATATGAGGATGGCCGTCCCGGCTGAGGAGAGGTTGGTGGCGACCCTGCGGTATCTGGCAACCGGATGGTCTTTTGAAGACCTGAAGTTTGGGACCCTCATTTCCGCCCGGGCGTTGGGGCGCATCATCCCGGACACCTGTGTGGCCATTATCAATGTCCTGAAGTTGGACTACTTCAAAGTAAGTAAAAACACTACAAATTGTGATCTTGGGAAAACAAAAATAATGTTTTATTTTTTAGGGGTAACACTCTGTGTGTAACCCCCTTTTTGTCACTAAATGGTCACCAGGTTACTACCACCTTTGTTACTTCTAATGTACCCACCCTTAGCATTCCTCTAAGCGGTGTACATCCCCATTGTCAGTGCCTCCACCCAGGTTAATTATTTTAAATATCAAAAGGGCTTACCTGGGAAAACCCAGTGATAGAATATATAGGGCCAAATGTAATAGAGTGAGAGTTTAGAAAATGTGAGAGTTTAGCAGTAAACTCTCACATATCTTCAAAATGGGAAAACATCTGAATGAGATTTTAAATCGTGAGAGTTTTTTAAGTCTAAAAAAACATGCAAGTTCACTCTGTTACTTTGTTTTTTGGACTCTATTACATTGGCAAAGTTTAAAAAGTGTCAGAAACTCTCACTTTTCTAAACTCTCACCCTATTACATTTGGCCCATAGTGTCAGTATAAGTTTTCTTTGACTACCATGTATGCTGCGTTTATATATATATATATATATATATATATATATATATATATATATTTATGTACATACAAATATTGGACCACCTATTATTTCTTTTTTTCAGGTCTCTTAATTATCCACTGGTGACGCTGTTCCAGTTCCTAAAAGGTAAGTACTATGCACCACTCTTGAATAGGTTAACACTTTGTATTATGTAATTCATGAAGCAAAATAACTCATATCATGACATGTTGTATAACAAACACAATATACTTTGTTTTCAAATGCAAATGGAATATTCAATTACAATATCATCACTTAACTCTGAATAGTATGCCCAACACTTTGCCTTTGCCTACGAGTCTGTTAGCGTAGAGAATACTGAGTGCTTAAAGGTCCAGAACCCTAGAGCATAAGTCCTGTTGTACTTAACAAAGTAAAAGGAAGTTCATATATTTATTCCAGTTCAAGGCTGTATTCTCTAAGTGCTGGGATGAATAATATTGTATATTGACACTGACAAGTATCATAACAACTTACATGTGAGTCTTAAAAAATGGAACCAGTGCCTCATCCATACAGCCAGAATATGCTGTTTTCAGATAGTTGTAGTAAGAATATATATCCAATATCAATATCCTATACTGTAATCCTCAGGTATAAGTTAAATTGCAGTATTATGTATTTAATTGTATCCTTCCCTCTCTTCTTTCCCTTATGCTGAAAGCTATCTCCTTTGGATATAATAAAATGTCTCATATAGACACTATGAATTCCTCTCTTTTTCCTTTTCTGTTCTTCCCCGAATGTAATCTAAAGATTACTGTAATGTTCCTTGAATGGTATATACTTCTTATTACCACTGCCACTATCTACAGCATCATCCACACAGCTGACATGCGCTGAAACTCTCTTTCCATATGAGTGTCAGTACCACAACCAAGTATGTACTCCTTGTGGACAGAGTACATGGGATATTACTGCTCTTCTGTCCTCAACAGCTGTCTCTATATATGGGCTATATGTAGCTGTGTAGGTGCCAAGTACTATTTACTCACAGTCCCCTCAACATTGCTGCTTCTATAAGCGCTGCTCCTTGTCACTGCTGCTACCTCAGCACTGATCCCCCTGTCAGTGCTGCTGCCATCCTTTACACTGAGACGGCCCCTCCTCCTGGCTCTCTCTCTCTCACACTGGCTGCCGGCCGAGCTCCCATGAGCCAAAGGAGGAGGCTTGTAGCTGACAGCTTCCCTGTAACTATGAGATGCTGCCCAGCACAGTGGCGATTCACCAAGCACTCTCACCCACACTGGCCACTCCCCGATCAGCGCGGGTTCCTCCGCTCCTCTCCACTGCCGTGCCACCTCCGCGATGCCGCCTCTCCTGCAAGACAGGGTGAGTACCCCTGTCTCACCTTCTTTCCAAGCTCCAGCTGGGCTCCCTCTCCGGCTCTGCCCACCTGCACCTGGCAGCATATCGCTGAGGGCAGGCACTGGAGGGAGGGACCTGCAGACTGCCTCCCAGCTGCTGCTAACAGCTGTTATATATCCTCCCTTTCACCGGATCCTCTTTTCCTGACAGGAACCAATTCACTCCCATCTATATTACTCCGCCCCTTCTGCAACTATCACCAATGTCTATGAAATGTATATTTGCAGCATGAAGCACTACAGTCCACTGGCATCATAGATATCTAACATTCACAGGGTACATACATTTCCACATATTTATTTATATTTATATCACATCACATATATCCCTACAGTATATTTAACATTTACCTCATAAATGGCATTTTGCTGTAAATAGATGAATGAAAATATATACCCATTTCAATTGTATATATGAATTATATTTATATGTAATATACCTCCGTAACCCTAACCAGGGTTACATGTGTGCAATCAAGTCAACCAACATGGCTGTATATTTATATAACATGTTTACGTAGTAAAACACAAAACCAACATGTTTGCTTTGCCTTGTATTGGTAAAACAAATAGTATGTAAACTATGTTAAAACTACAATATCACCAGGTTAGTTGTTGCCCAATACCAGCAGAATGGTATGTGGGATGTCAGATGCCGAATTGAACAGGGCCAAAAGCACATGGCGCAAGGACAGAATGAGGTCCCGGCAACCAACTATCAGTCCTTGCGCCATGCGCTTAGTGGACCTGCCCAATCCGCATCATTCACACCCCATACCATGCAGCAGGTACTGAGAAAGAACAAATGGAGTGATACAGTGTTTACAGATTATTCAACATTTATAAACCATTTGCAGGCAGACCCAAATCTAATGTTTAGCAACTTGCTAAATAAACATTAAAGAATAAACCATTGACTGGCTTGCTCATCCTCGCCCAAAATGCCAGTAGATTCAATGGCTAAGGATGTTGAGGGGGTGTTTTGTGGTAATGGCTGACTGTGATGGGGTGTTGGCTGGGGTGGGTAAGGCACCATTTGTGTTGGTGGTTTGTAATTTGGCATAGGAGGAGGATAACTCTGGGATGCTGATGGCCTATAGCAGGGCTGCATGGTTGTCGGGTAGACGGGCACATCAGTCAGCCTTGTATTGCTGGTAAGATTTTCGCTTCTCCCCCGGATTATGGTTTCATAGATAATCCGCTGAGTGTGTATTTGTTGGCTCTCCCCCATTTCTCTGACCATGCTTGCTATGTGGGTTCCGAGGTGGTCAAACTTATCAGGTGGCTTTGTTAAAGCCATCTTCACCTGGTCTAACAGCGGATCTTGTGTGACTAGGTTCTTTCGTAGATATCTCCTTCGTTTAAGGGTAGGTTGAGGGAGCCCGATTACTTCCGCATCACTGGCACTTTGGGCAGGATTTTGCGGGCTGGCCATCAAGTCGAGGTTAGGTGTTGGTAGCTGTTGGAGGAAAGTTTTAAAAGTTTAATGTTATTACTGTTAAATTTTGTTATACAAAGGATTCATTTCATTGTTCATTTATTCTAGTTCCCGACAACGGTGGAGGACTGGAAGATCATTGGAGAGGAATTTGAACTTCCCCAACTGTGGAGGAGCCATAGACGGGAAACACATCAGGATAAATCCACCTGCCCACAGCGGATCCTTTTACTAGAATTCTAAAGGATTCAACAGTACAGTGCTCATGTCGGTTGTCAATGCTAATTATGAGTTTATTTTTGTGGATGTGGGAAAAAATGGCCATGCTTCGGATGGGGGGGACATTCAAGCAAACCCTCTTCTATGAGAGACTGGCATCCCAACGCCTGAACCTGCCGCCAACTACAGAAACGAAGCACAGCCTAAACTATGTGTTTGTGGCTGATGAGGCATTTGCTCTTCACGAGCATATGCTGAAGCCATATGCACAACGCGCCCTGACACATGACAAAACCATTTTCAACTACCGTCTTTCCAGGGCGAGGCGAGTAGTTGAAAATACATTTGGAATTTTAAGCAACCATTTCCGGATATTTCACACAAGCATTAACCTGCGTGTGGATAAAATTGATAAAGTTGTGTTGGCCTGCTGTGTTCTCCACAATTCCTACGTAAAAAAACACCTGGACACAGTATGGCCTCAGAAACCGATGTGCTTGATGAAAGTGAACAACAGGACACCCCATTGATGCTTTCGGTAGCCCCATCTACACTGATGGTTACAACAGGGACGGCAAGGGCTAAATAGGTCAGAGAACAATATGTGACCTACTTCAATGGAGTGGGGGCAGTACCGTGGCAGGAGGACAGGATTAGAAATTGAGCCAAAAAACCCATTCACGTTTACAAACATTTAGTATATGAAAACATTTAAAACTTACAACTTCGCTGGAGGAGGCATCTTGATTGTCTGGGTTCACCCCTGCAGCTTCCTCAGGTACTGTATTCACCAATAAGGCCTCTGACTGGCGGATAGGCTCCTGCTCATGGAGGAATTTTAACAAGTACCAGACTGTACTTGTGTACACATCGGCAGCCCCTGCTGCAGATGCCCGAGACTCCATCTGCTTACGATTCTGACGGACATAAACTGTGCGCAAATTCTGTATTTTGCGCTAAACCCAATCTGCATTGGCATCATTATAATAGGGCTTTGATAAATCCAAAAGTGCCTGTACTGCAGCAGCTCGCATGGGTTTGTTGCGGTAATTTGGACTTTTAATCCGCCATAGACATTCATGATGCCGGTACTCTTCAATAAATTCACTTAAGAATTTCTTCTCCATTGCACTTGACATTCCTGGTTCAATAAATTATAAAAAAAAAAAAAATCCGATGTTATTTAGTTAGCTACACAAATTTGACATTTGCAAAGTTTGAAGGTTATCTATTTGTGAAGGTTTTGAAATTTTACATGTTTGCAATGTGTTTATATGTTTGAATTAAATCTTGAAAAAATTAAAAAAACAAAAACAAACTTATAGTTGTTTTTAAATTTTAAAGGGCAAAAATAAGCATGGTCTGGTGTATTATAAAGAAAACATTTGTGGTGCAGGGGTTAATATACATTGGTGGGGCAGGGGGACACATTGATGGTGCAGGGGTTAATACACATTGGTGGTGCAGGGATTAATACACATTGGCAGGGCAGTGGGTTTAGTATACACATTGGTGGGGCAGGGGTTAATACACATTGGTGCAGCAGTGGATTTATTATACACATTGGTGGTGCAGGGGTTAATACACATTGGTGGGGCAGGGGGACACATTGGTGGTGCAGGGGTTAATACACATTGGTGGGGCAGTGGGTTTAGTATACACATTGGTGGGGCAGTGGGTTTAGTATACACATTGGTGGGGCAGTGATGTATATACTCACTTCCAAACACTGAAACAATCGCGCTCCTGCTTGATCTTTTCTGCTTGTCCACAACGTCTGTGAAACTAGAGGAGGAGAGTGGCCAGGGACAGTGCAGTTCGTACATTGGATCGTACATGACCAAAAGTACATACGATTGGGCTCCAATCGTACACGATCGGTTGAGATCTCTCTGTAAAACTATCTGTTCTGTAATCCAACTAGACGACGGTGGGGATGCGCATCGGGGTTGCAGCAGACTCAAAATACAACTATTTGCAAACGATTGGTCTGACCAACCTGTGGAAAATGCCAAAATCGTGTGAAAAATCATCCCGTGTATGGCCAGGTTTAGAACATTAGGACTAGGGACGTTTTTGAGTTGCAAAAGTACCTGGGATTATAAGAAATAAATCCAGGGTATTACGGGGTTCAAAACACACTGTGGATTGGGCCAGAGGCAGTGGGAAGATTACCTTCTCGGGTTCAGTCACGTTACACAGTCCTCTTAGGCTCTCCCAGATAATTTAGGTGCCATCTTACTATTGTACAAAAGTATGCAATATAAATGGAAAAATAATGTTATACTATAGAAATATAATAAAGTTTCTCTTTATGCAGGTGCAGATAAATGCGCAGTGAAGCACCAAGTGATCTTACAGTCTAGGAAGTCACCGCTGAGCCCCATAGAAATTACTTGGGCAGCTCCAGTTGTTGCTATAGTACAGCTCATAGGTACATACATGTTACTTCTCATAGAATCACTTACAGAGGCAAGGACAAATACATGATGCGCAGTTCTTTAAACACATTATAAATACCTAAGTAAAAAAAGGTAAAACGCCTGCCTAAATGCGCATAAAAGCAGCTACGGGGTGTAAATACCTGGGTGTTATCCTCACCAAATATATACTAAAAACAAAAAATAAATGGGCAACACCTTGCTGTGCTTCTACAGAAATCTGTGCAAAATAAGTTTTGAATGTATTGAAAAAGAATCGGTATGATTTACCGCCGGACCCATGCCCGGCGGTTGGAATCCCGACAGCGGCATCCCGGCAGAGGAGGAAATTCCGATCGTCAAAGGTAAGTATATACTAACCTATTTCTACCCCCTAACCCCAACCCTCCCTTAGGGGTGCCTAACCCTAACCTTCCACCCCAGTGCCTAACCCTAATCCCCCCTCTAAGTGCCTAAACCTAACCCCCCCTTTCCCACCGCCTAACCCTAAGTCCCCCCCGGGGGTGCCTAATGCTAGCCCCCCCTTCCCCTAGCCTAAACCTAACCTCCCGGGGGGTGACTAACCCTAAGACCCCCCCCCGGGAAACCTTAACCTAACCCCCCCCCCCCCGTGGCTATCTGCGATCGGCGCCCGGTGTCCCTTCGATCGGGATGCCGGGCGTCGGGATCCCGGCGTATGTCTAATGACAGGCGTCGGCATATCGACGCCTGTCTTTAGACCCTTGCAGGGATATGACAGTCGGGAAGCCGGCTGTCGGGATTAGGTCCGCCGGCTTCCCGACTGCATACCATTGAAACTTATCTGATGGGTCTTATATATCTCCACACCGCAATGTTCCTCCACAGTTATGTCTCAATGGTGAGAGTATATGTCCTCAAAGGTGGTACATAAAAAAGAAGAACAAGAAATCTAGTGCAGCAAAGTTTAAATAAACCAATGGATAACATGTATCCAGAAATGATTAAAATGTGAATCGTAAGGTGCACAAGTGTCACACTTTCAATTACGTGTGCCACATTATCCACCTTCATGTAGTGTAACACACTCTATAACATCAGTAACAAGAACTGGACTTATGTATGAATATAATAAAAAATATATTTAATATCAATTGGATCCAGCAGGCAGGATCATAACATCTTCAGATGGTTTGCAAGAAATACATCCACAGAGGTAAAGCATATGAGGGTGGCTTCCTACTAGAATCCAGTTAATTGAGATGCTCAGCAAAAATGAAGTAGAGAAGATGTGTAATTCTCCCAAATAAGGTTAACTTCAAGCTGGAACACCGCTATCACCTGGTCTGGTCTGTCGTCCAACCCCCTGCTCCTGGCCAACACGTTTCAATCAGTAAACTCTGATCTTTATCAAGGCATCCTTGTAAACAATGTACTAACACACCCAGGGGCTGATGCATAGTTGAACGTATGTCTGTTTATCTTCGCACTGTGAGCGCAGGTATTTACAGGTGATGCAGAGTTGTACACATTATTGCATCTATACTTGCGTATACAGAGGTATAACTGGGCTGTAATGGGCTGTTTTCACTTTGCACATAAATTAATATACCCCATTTTGGAAGCATATTTTTGGACTTAGGATAGATGTAAGTGCTTACTGAGGATAATGACTAGTAACAAATAATGCGTACACAGAGGGGAGTCATATCTCAAGATACATTCACCGCTTTATACAGTCAAATATAAGATTTCTGTCTGTGCATTCTTCTTTGGGGCAACATACATTCGACCTACTTCCAACTCTTCATCAGATCCACTGGTTTTAAAATGTTGCAAATCCTTTAGGCAGAATTAGTGATATCATTTAAAAATAGTTCTCCCAGGTGGTAGCCTAGGTGGAAACACAGCATACTGACACTAGATAGAGGAATATTTTTATTTAAATCAAAATCATTACTACTACGCTTTAGAACAAATGTGTGATTATTCCCAGCATGTGCACATTTCTCCACTGCTCTTCATTTAACTATATCTGCTGGAAGTTTGTCCAAGGTACAGTATGAACTACTCATTCAGTGAAATAATATGTTCTGAGATCACTTCTGTTCTGACCTTGCCGCACACACCATTCTGTAATAGTGACCTCAGTCACAGCCAGTTATCTGGTGGTGTTCTGTTAATTCAGGCTTTGTTTGCCTTGTCACCCTGCACTACATGACCTTACTGCACTACATCTCATAAGCCATACAAATAAATGTATTCTACCAGTAATTTAATGGACGACACTCTGCCCTCCCAATCTTAAATCTCTCTTTGCTTTCATATAAATTCATGTATTTTCATACCCCTTTCATTGTCAGTTATCCCTAACTTTTTCAGTTCAAACAATGCACAATGTAGTTATTGCTAGGAGCAGTCTGCTGCACACGATATCTCCCTCCAGCTTCACTACCTTCACATACAGCTGAATGAGCCAAAGTAATTGGGAGTGTGGATACCCCAGGTTTCCATCTCAGGCCTACTGAAGGCTTCACTGCCCTTAATCTGTAGGGAGCCACCTCTGCTGGCCTCTGCTTCCTTTATACCTTGCACCTCATCCATCATTTGTGCACCAATACCCAGGTTCTCAGGCCTGGGAGCAGAGCTAAGACTGCATATCTAGGTACTTTATGCCGTGCAGGCTTAGAAGATGCAAATAAATAGGGCCTAAGGGGCCAGAAGACCTTACTGTAGTGGTCTAGAGGCAGTGACCCTACCGGCACTTGACTCTTTTCAATGAGAGAACCACCTGACTGCTGTTATGTTTTAGAGGAAGGGTTAAGATTTCTGCCCCCCAGGCCAGAATGTAATGGATTACCACGCGTTCCTCTGTACTTACACATTCTAAATTTCTGCTACATAACAGTCAGGGTCACAGAGCTGGAAACTAATAAACCACAAGTTCCATCCTAACCAAACCTCTCCACATTATGCAATATCAATAAACATATGTATATAGGAAGCAAACAGAAAGAAAAGAATACAGAGAGCCCAAATTAAATCATATGTAGAGGTGTGCCACTATAACTCACTTTTCTGTACATTAAGTCACTTACCACAGAAAACACACACACAATCAAACACACACACACACACACACACACACACACACACACACACAATCAAACACACACACTCAATTGCATACATGCTGTATGCAAAGTTGGACAGATCACCAGGTGCAGCATTAGCATACTGTATGTGGCCGGTTTACTGCGTCAGAAAATACATTAACTACACTTGCAGGCAATTTTTTTTAAACTTTTACTCTGACAGCAAAATCTGCATTCACAAATACTGTATGTTGAAACAAATGAAAAAAAAAACCTCATGATTGCAGAAAGTACAGCTGTCCTTCTTGTGTATGAAAAAAAATCTTGGTAAAATTAGCTCACAAAAACATAGAACATATGATCAATGAAAAAAGCACCTATTAGCGTCAGTGGTGAATCTGCAATCAGCAAAATAGAATAGTTCAGCTAGTACTGGCGCCAGTCATCATCCTCAGAGTATATTAGCAGAGCTCTCTGTTCACGAGATACAGATGGCTGAGGGGAATTGAGGTGCATGCCCAGCCGCAGCGGCCAAAATCTGCACAGCTATTCCTGAGACCCACTCTATGGAAATAGCCAAATATACCCAAAGAAAATAGGAGTGTCTTTAGACTTTGCAATAATAGCACTAAAATAAATATCAGATACAGGCTCTATTATTATTATTATTACCAGTTATTTATACAGCGCACACATATTCCGCAGCGCTTTACAGAGAATATTTGGCCATTCACATCAGTCCCTGCCCCAGTGGAGCTTACAATCTATGGCCCTCATTCAGAGCCACTCGCTAGCGGCAGTACGCTCGTTCCGAGCGATGTTCGCACATCTGCGCATGCGTACGGTTTTTAGTACGCATGCGCGAACCAGTCAGTGCGGCTGAAAATCGTTTGTACGCAATATAGCGAGTGCCTGCTATTTTGAGTGACAGAATGAGGCGTATGTGGGTGGTAACAGGGGAAGGTGCTTGAAAACGGGGAGTGGAGATCCGAACGCAGGCGTGCTTAAAGGTCAAAACGGACGTTTTAAGGGAGTGCATAATTAATCCAGCAGCGTCATTGACCACGTCACTTGGTTTTTTTTAAATCAGAACTGCTCGCAAAATAGCGGTTGAAAAAACCAACCACAAGAATAGCGAGCAGTTCATATCCTGTTCGATGTACTCGATTAATCTAATAAATAGCGGACATGACGTATGGTGCGAGCGGCCAGGGGGCGTTTTTAACAAATAAACGAGCGTATGTTTTGCTCGCTCGTTCAGACTTAGAGGTGTGAACAGACTGCAATGTGCGAACGGATCACTTGAATAGCCACCCCTTGTTTTTGAACGAACGAACGTAAATAGCGAACGGCTCTGAATGAGGGCCAATATTCCCTACCACATGTACACGCACTTACACACTAGGGTTAATTTGTGTCAGGAGCCAATTAACCTACCAGTATATTTTTGGAGTGTGGGAGGAAACCGGAGTACCCGGGGGAAACCCACGCAAGCACAGGGAGAATATACAAATCTCTAGAGGACTAGTGTCTTCATGATTTACATGTTGACTTGTCTGCGTGCCTTCATGTACTTATTCCTCACCACAAGGCCCATCCATGAAAGGGGATGTAATTACCGACATGCGGCCACAACACCGGCACTGGAACCCCGACATCGGGTGAGATACCGACGCCTGAATCCTGACAGCTAGCATCCCGTTCGTAAGTTTGGCCTCTCGTGTTAGCTGTTAGCCCGGGGGGGAAGGGAGGGGCGGTTTGGTTTAGGCACCATGTGAGGAGGGGGGCAGGGTTAGGCTGCGGGGGTGGGAGGTTAGGAGTTAGGCACCTTCGGGTGTAGGTTAGGGTTAGGCACCACCAGGGGAGGTTAGGGTTAGGCACCACCAGGGGGGGGTTAGGGTTTGGCACTAAAGGGGGAGAGTTAGGTTAAAGCACTAACCGGGAGCTGACATCCAGACTGCAGGTCTCCCATACCTAACCCCGTGAAAGGATAGACAATCACCACTGTTCTGGACGACAGGGTTTCAACAAGCTAATTCCCTAGTATCTTTTTAATTGTCAGCTTTGTGCTGCATGATAATTGGCTGCCAGCTGCCCCTCGAAAGAGGAGGCGACAGAGAGTTTGCACTAAATTGCAGAGAACCCAGGTGGATTTTTGACATACTTGCTGTCTTGCTGAGGTCGGCACAGCAGGGGGCATAGCAGCGGCATAGGTGGGTGGTGCGGGGGGCATGGTGGTCTGATCGCGTCATCCTCCGCTATACAGTGCCAAGATCACAGGCATTGTAAAGTGGGAGGCGGCGCTACGGTGACATGATTCAGCGCATATCGCTTCATTGGCCCCCTGGATCGCCCACTTTTGCTCGGTAAGTGGGAAGGTGCAAGCCGGGAGTGCCACCCGAATTTTGGGAAACTCTGGTCCGTTCTAGGAGAGTAAGCAAACATTACTTTTTTACATACTTGCCTACCCTCCCGATACGGGCGGGAGCCCACGAAACTCGTGTGCCGCTCCCGGCCCCCTGGAAAGGCTGGCAAGCCTCCCGGCCCCAGCACGCTGGCTGTATAAACCCCAGCAGCGGGGAGGCCGGTGACGCGATTTGCGGGGCCACGATAATGCGATCGCGCTGTCACACCCTATGCCCCGCCCCAATGATGCATTATGCTCCAGGACACGCCCCCTTTTCAATGTGACATGCCTCCCGTGTGGTTGCCTGATAGCTCCCTCCCGGAAGAAAGAAGCCAAATGTCGGCAAACCTGCTTTTTTATCTGAAAAATTTGCCCTCTAGGGGATTAAATAAACACAACTCCTTTACTATTTTCTGCATGGGGTCTATTCATGTTATTAATTATCAGGGTCGGACCCCGATAATTAACAAGAGGTGAACAAGCCTCAACATGGGCGAACGTGCGTCCTCGGCTTATGACTAATCTGTTGATGTCTTTGGAGATCCAATCAGTGCACGGACCGGACTCCTCATCACCCCACACTGGTATTGTATTTTGCTGACAGTCTATTATGCCTGGACAGCCTGAAATTGCTTTTTAAGGCTGACAGTCTATCGTGCCTGGTCAGCCTGCAACTGTTTACTAAGTTCTAGCCTATTTAACATAATATTGATATTATCTACCTATTCCTACTTCTGACCCATGGTATTATGGTATTTGACTAGTGACACCTTATGTGCTGTTGTCTTCTGTCGGTTTGCTATGTTCATATATGTATGTGTACTGTAAGGATCCATTTGGGATATTGAGTTCTGATTACCTATGTATTGAACTTTATACTATTTAAAACGGACGGCTTGTCTGTGGACTAAGGGCCATTTTGGGTAAGTGTGATTTCAGCATGCAAATATGTGTTTAAACTAGGGGTGAGCGGGTTCGGATTTCTGAAATCCGAACCCCCCCCGATCCGAGGCCGATCTGAGTCAGGCTCGACTTTTCCCGCCTGACTCGGATCTGAAATCAAGGCAAAACGTTATCATCCCGCCTTCCGGGTCTCGCGGGTTTTGGATCCTATATAAGGTACCCGCATCGGCGCCATTTTCTCACTCGGCTGTGGACAGTGAAGAGGGAGGGTGGGAGTTAGGGCTGGCTGGGCTGTGTAGTGTAGTGTAGTGCAGAGAAGTGTTGTGCTGTGCTGTGCTGCGCTGTGCTGCTGTTGTCCTTAGGGGCTGTGTCCACTACTTCAAAGTCCATAGGGGCTGGCTGTGTTGTGCTGTGCTGCTGTTGTTAATAGGGGCTGTGTCCACTACTTCAAAGTCCATAGGGGCTGGCTGGACTGTGTTGTGCAGTCAGTTGTCCATAGGGGCTGTGTCCACTCCAAAGTCCTGTGCAGTGTCCCAGTCCTAAAGGGGTGCTGTAGTGTTGTCCAGGGGGTGCTCTGTCCATCAGGGGTGCTCCCCCCAAGTGCTAAAAAAAATATATTTTTTCTGTGTTTGTGAATTGTGTGCGCAGTAGCCGCACGTGCATCAACAAAGTAGTGCCAAGCGTGCGCCTGTGTCATAAGTAAAGGGCCGGCTGGCTTGACCGTTAAAGGGTGCTGTAACCCCCAAAGTACACTCCAAACAAAATAAAAAAATATTTTCTGTGTTTGTGAATTGTGTGCGCAGTAGCCGCACGTGCATCAACAAAGTAGTGCCAAGCGTGCGCCTGTGTCATAAGTAAAGGGCCGGCTGGCTTGACCATTAAAGGGTGCTGTAACCCCCAAAGTACACTCCAAACCAAATAAAAAAATATTTTCAGTGTTTGTGAATGTGTGCGCAGTAGCCGCACGTGCATCAACAAAGTAGTGCCAAGCGTGCGCCTGTGTCATAAGTAAAGGGCTGGCTGGCTTGACCGTTAAAGGGTGCTGTAACCCCCAAAGTACACTCCAGTCCAAACCAAATAAAAAAATATTTTCTGTTTGTGAATTGTGTGCGCAGTAGCCGCACGTGCATCAACAAAGTAGTGCCAAGCGTGCGCCTGTGTCATAAGTAAAGGGCCGGCTGGCTTGACCGTTAAAGGGTGCTGTAACCCCCAAAGTACACTCCAAACCAAATAAAAAAATATTTTCTGTGTTTGTGAATTGTGTGCACTGTGGCTGCATGTGCATCAACAAAGGAGCAGCGCCAAGCGTGCGCCTGTGTCCCATAAGTAAAGAGCCGGCTGGCTCATTTCTTAAAGGGTGGTGTAACCCACAAAGTGCACTATTCTCCAGCAAAAATAAAAAAATATTTTCTGTGTTTGTGTGCGCCTTACCCGCATGTATATATCAATATAACATAAATGTAGGACCAAACTTTCTCCGATAAAAATAAAATAGGGAAAGACCAAGAACCACTTCCTCCTAGTGCTGTTGCTGCTGCTGGGAGTTGTTCATCATCCCAGAGAGGAAGTAGGAACACCACTACTTTTACTAAACAATTGACCCTCCAACAGTCCCTAGCGATGAGGATGACGCACGACAGCAGTCATCCTGAAGCAAAACGTATAACTGAGGCCTTGACTGCTATGTTGGTGTTAGACGTGCGTCCGGTATCCACCATTAGTGCGGTGGGATTTAGACAATTGATGGAGGTAGTGTGTCCCCGGTTCCAAATCCCGTCTAGATTCCACCTGCATCCTCAAAGCAGCAGCGACAAGCGTGCATCTGTCTGTTAAAGGGTGGTGTAACCCTCAAAATGCGCTCCACAAACAATAAAAAAATTCTTCTTTTTTTTTCTCTTTGTGAAATGTGTGGGCTGTAGCCGCACCTGCATCCTTAAAGCAGCAGCGACAAGCATGCGTCTGTCTGTTAAAGGGTGGTAGAAAAAGGAGGGGGATTTAACCCCCTATTGTACCTCAGCACACTGAATAATACCTGCAACAATATATGAAGACTATATGGTCATAGAAATTCAGAGATATTAGTTGCATGCATTTGCAAATACATGGGAGGCTGCTGGGCCACGTCACGGCTTCTCTGTTACCAGCAGTCCCTAACACTAAGGGGTTCACGTCCGGGGGGCAGTGCACCCCAAAAAACGTCCAGCCCAGGACCCCCCCAGGGCATCACACGAAAATGGAAAAAGAGTGACAGTGCAGTGTAAAGTATAGCTGTGTGTGAGTAATCATTAAGTGTGGAATGAGAGGTTAAAATATATGTGAAAAAATACATGAATAATAAACAAACATAAAAGGTGATTTGAAAAGCAACTATGTGTATTAAGTGGTGATGCCCTGAGGAGGCCCAGCCAGACCAGTCCCAGGGGCCCTACGCCCAAACGCTCACCCCAAATGTAAAATATACCAATTATAAGGCCTCATGATAAAGGCACATATATAATTTTGTCAAATGTAAGGCCTCATGATAAAGGCACATACATAAATGCATCCAAATTGAGAGCCAGCTTACCTGGGAGTCACCCCTGGGAACTCCAACTAGCACTACTAGAACCAGCATGCCCTACTAATGCTGGCTCCTTCATGCAACTCATAACAAACAAACAAAAATGGCAGCTGCTCAATCAATCTAGCAGTACTAATCAGGTGCACTGCGCCCCGGACGTGAACCCCTTAGTGTTAGGGACTGCTGGTAACAGAGAAGCCGTGACGTGGCCCAGCAGCCTCCCATGTATTTGCAAATGCATGCAACTAATATCTCTGAATTTCTATGACCATATAGTCTTCATATATTGTTGCAGGTATTATTCAGTGTGCTGAGGTACAATAGGGGGTTAAATCCCCCTCCTTTTTCTACTTAGTCTGACCCCTCCCTTTCATGCACCTGATTAGTACTGCTAGATTGATTGAGCAGCTGCCATTTTTGTTTGTTTGTTAAAGGGTGGTGTAACCCTCAAAGTGCGCTCCACAAACAATAAAAATATTCTTCTTTTTTTTCTGTCTTTGTGAAATGTGTGGGCTGTAGCCGCACCTGCATCCTTAAATCAGCAGCGACAAGCGTGCGTCTGTCTGTTAAAGGATTACATCGGTGACAGCATCCAAGTAGGCATGTCAGACAGTCCGTACCTGTACTGGCAGGAAAAAGAAGCAATTTGGAGGTCCCTGTACAAACTGGCTCTATTTTACCTGAGTTGCCCCCCCTCCAGTGTGTACTCCGAAAGAGTGTTTAGTGAAGCCGGGAACCTTGTCAGCGAAAGGCGTAGGAGGTTGCTTCCACAAAATGTGGAGAAGATGATGTTCATAAAATGAATTATCAACTCTTCCAGGGAGACCAGCCTCCAGAACGTACAGAGGGACCTGTGGTTGTGGATTCCAGTGGGGACAAATTAATACTCTGTGAGGATGAGGATGTACACAACACTGAAGAGGGTGAGAAATCGGTGGATGAGGAGGATGAGGACGACATCTTGCCTCCGTAGAGCCAGTTTGTGCAGGGACAGATTAATTGCCAGCTTGTTTTGTGGGGGCCCAAACGAACCAATCATTTCAGCCACAGTCATGTGGCAGACCCTGGCGCTGAAATGTTTGGTTTGTTAAAGTGTGCATGTCCTGTTTATACAACATAAGGGTGGGTGGGAGGGCCCAAGGACAATTCCATCTTGCACCACTTTTTTTTCTTTGAATTATGTACTGTTTGGGGCCTAGTTTTTCAAACTGCCATCCTGCAGTGTCACTCCTAGATGGACCACGTGTTTGTGCCGCCCACTCGTATCTCTTAGCATAGTCATCCAGCTACCTCGGTGCAACCTTTTGGATATAAAAACACTATTGTGAGGTGTGAGGTGTTCAGAATAGACTGGAAATGAGTGGAAATTAAGGTTATTGAGGTTAATAATAGCATAGGAGCAGAAAAACCCACAAATTCTGTGATTTTAGCTGTTTTTATGCTCTTTTAAAAAAAAATACAGATCCAAAACACAAAACCCAGAACCCAAAACACGGAAGGGTGGATTTGGCAAAACCAATCCAGATCCAAAACACGAAGAAAGATCCAGATCTAAAACCGAAACACAAAACACGAAAAGTGGCCGGTGCACACCCCTAGTTTAAAGGTTTGCACTTATTAATTAAAGGTCCTCATAAGACCAGATCTATGTGCGAACTTCAGTTATTCTGTGGCTAGAACAATTTATTTATTTAGAAAGCATTTATCTATTGTATACTTTTGAATATTGTTTAAATACTAAGTGATCTAGGATTCAACCAAATGTGATGTATATTTATGTCATTGTCACTATCTGTATACAGTATGTCTATATCACACATTTTAAACTATGTGCATCACAAGCAAGGTATGCCTATGCATCAATTTCCTTGAAACTTAATCAATAATTAATTGGACTTCTCTGGTGTGAACAGTCCTACATTTTATAACGAGTTTATACCATGTGCATAGGGCAGATCCCCAAATATTTTCAGTGGTATTAAACAACCTACAGCCATACTTTACTGATTATGCCCAAACCCGTTTGATCTTGGAAGCGAAACAGTAAAAACCTGGTCAGTACTGGTACAGGAAACCTCCTAGGAAGACCAGGTGCAGTAGGATAAAAAAAACTGCACTGATTAATGGGGCTGTAGCTTGTATACCAATATCTGTGGTATTCTATTATTTCATTAAAGTATACTCACTGATACCGTACTTTGAAGTGTGTTGAGTGAATTACAGAAACTGTCTAAAAAATATTTTACGACAATTATTCTTTGTGAGTATTGGTACCTTCTATCACTATCTTAATATATCTATTAAAAGTTATATTTTTTAACCTAACATTTATGAATTTTCATTAAAGCGTGCCCCAACAAATAGCCTTACTTTTCTATTGTATTCTGGCCCTGATTCAGAACCGGACGCTCTGACAGAGTTTTTTTTTTAGAACGGCCTCCTGGCCGCTCGATGACCACCCACAGCTATAGCAAGCGGCCAGCAAGACCATCGCGACCATCGAGCTTGCGACGAGACCCTTGTGGTAGGGTCTCGTTGCCGCAAGCCCCAGAGAGATTTAGACTCTAACAGAGCCGAAATCTCTCCCAAATGGGTACTCTCCCATTGGGCAGCCAATCCCCTGGCCCGCCCACCAAAGGGGGCGTGCTGTCACTCAACATCGAAAGCATGCCCCCTTTGGTACGAGACCCAGAGCGACAGATTGCCTGTCGCTATCCGGGTCTCGCGCATGCGCACGACGGAACCGGCTCCGTCGTGCGCATGCGCTCTGGGCCACCATCAACCTGGTTGCGAGCACTCAGCGCTTGCGACCGGGTCTGAATCAGGCCCTCTGTTTTAGGCTGTGGGAGCACCACCAACATTCATTATTACAATATATCTAGTAATGTAATATGGTTGGTTATAACAATTTCTAGTTCATGGTTCTGTGCGGAATCTCTCTTTCTCTATTCTGCTAACCTGTCAGTAGCTCCTGTTTACTTCTATTTATTGCAGTCTGCTTTAATACCATTCCAGGACATTCCTTTGTTGTATAGTTTATTATCTAGTTAAGTATTATTCAGAACCTGACAGTGTTTCCCACAGTATACTTGTCTGAACATATTATATCTGAATGGTGTTTTCAGTTAAGCACTCTGTATCAGGAACCTGCCAGTAATATTACTTGTGATTTGTTCAGCTTAAGGCCCCCATACATCTGCGATGTATCATCTCGATGTAGCGATCCTGTAACCCAGCATCGCAGGATCGTTGAAATCCAACATGTTGGATTTCACAGATATACCGATCACGATAAAAAAATGATCGTGATTGGCAGATCGGTAAAATTCAACATGTAGATTTTCACCGATCCCGCGACGGATCTCAGAACATCGATGGCCGCCGGTCAGCATTTCCGACCAGCGGCGGATCAGCGTTTCTCATCCCATCGCTACATTGCGATGATCTGTCGTAGATGTATGGGGGGCCTTTACACAGAGTCTAAAGCTGGGTACACACCTAAAAGATATATCTGCAGATCAACTGATCTGCCGATATATCTGCAGATGATGGTTGTTAATACACACTTAACAGCCATCATCTGTCATCTGGCCGTGGGTCGCGTCTACCCCCTTCCCACGGCCACCGCTGCAAGTCTGCGGGTGGTCGGCCCGTGCACACAGGGCCTAATTCAGACCCGCTCGCGAGCGCTCGCAAGTGGGTCGATGGTGCCCTAGTGCGCATGGCCAAGCCGTCGCTATGGGTCTCGCACCAAAGGGGCGTTCCCATGGGAGCGCCTACCGTCTGGGTCCGGCCCCACTGACATCACTAGTAATGGCAGTGGGAGTGCTTTTGGCTCTGATAGAGCCAAAAGCACTCCTGGGCTTGCGGCAGCAAGACCCTACCACAGGGTCTCGTCGTAAACCCGATGGTCACGATGGTCTTGACCATTGCGACCATCTTTTTGGCCGCTCACATAAGCTGTGGGTGGTCATCCACAGCTATGCGAGCAGCCAGGGGGCCGCTCCAATAAGAGGTAGGAGGGCCCTGATTCAGAGTGAGCGCTCTTGTCAGAGCGTCCGGCTCTGAATCAGGCCCACAGTACGATGGATCGGCTGTTCAGCACAGCCGACATGATATGTCTGTGAACGACACCGTTTATAGACATATTGCTGGTACACACTGCCTGTGACAGGCTGGGTCAGTGCTGGTAGCAGATGAGCAGATATGGTTAAGCAGGCTGTGTGAGGGTTGGTGGCAGGCAAATATGCAATCCAAAGACAGGCCAAGGTTAGAGGCAGGAGATGTCAAGAGAAGCCAAAAAAAGCAAACAGTCAGGACCTACAGCAAAGCAGGAATTACCATTGGTACAAGTGAAAAAGAGAGAAAGCTAATTAAGGCCAGGTGGACTAATGGAAAGAGGTCTGGAATCAATCTCCTCCTAATCAAATCTGCAGCAGCAGTACAAAGGGGAAGCATCAGTTTTGCAAGGCAACAGGTAGCTTTTAGGGGAGAAGGGTTCCAGTTGCCTAGCAATCAAGATCACAAGCTGGTCAGACAAGCATCAGCAGTCCCTAATGCAGTTTCCAACATTCCCCTTCTTTGAGGAGGGGTCAAGGGATCCAAATGCTCTGGTTTTTGAGGATACTCTTTCTCAGTTTATCTGCATGGAAATTTCCTGTTGTAAGACCTTTCTTCAGACCCAAAGCCCTTCCAGTAGATGAATTTGCCCTTGCTTTTTATTTTTGAGTCTAAAATCTTTTTTACCTCATATTCATCCATCTATAGGTCCCCGAAAAGGAGCTCTGGCCCAAAATCTTCTGGGAATGAACAAAATTTAATGTTCTAAGCTGTATGGACCAATGGAGAGAGGTCTCAAGAACCTCTGAATCAGATATGTAGCATCTGCATAGAGAGGAAGCGCCCTGATTGTAAGGCAACAGTAGTAAGTGAGAAGCATCCCAGTTGCAACAACTGCGACTGCAAACTAGAAAGATCTGAGCACCAGGAAGTAGAATGTGCAACCGTGATTCCTACTGCCCGTATTGAGGCTAGGTGCATAAGGACATATCTGTAGTTCTCATCTAAAGATCCCAGGGAGCTATTACAATTTTTTGTGCGACCAGCCCTGAGGCTGCACTTATCGTGGATTTCTGCCTGCACCTTACTGAGTATAAAGTGTGTCTCCACTTAGCACAGGAAAAGGTGATTAACTTGGGAAAGGGGCCGTGGTGTGGATTAAGGGGGTGATTCAGTTGCTCGCTCAAAACAATTGAATAGCTCCTGGACTCATTAGACGGGAGCTACAATACACTCAATTGAATCGCTTCATAGATTAAAAAAAGTTTGGATATTTTTTTTAACTCAATAGGTACCTAGTGGTATATTAACTACAGTGCAGGTTGGAGATGTTGCCCATAGCAACCAGTGTCTAGCTATTATCTTATAGAAGGTGCTAGATAAATGTTATGGGCAACATTTCCACTTGCTATTGGCAACATTTCCACTTCTAAAAACCTGCACTTTAGTAAATATACCCCCTACAGTACAGTTGTAGACATTTACACCCCCAAATTAACATTTACACTACACAGTGGTGGGCTGGGCCGGGGGGCAGGGTGCCATGTCACTGTGACACAGACTGCACCGCGTGTGTAGCGCTGACCGGACGGAGTCCGGTCAGCGCTACACAAGTGACAAACACACAGCCGCCGACACCGGCAGCTGTGTATTTGTTTTGATCAGCAGCCAATGAGAGTCTGTCAGACTCTCATTAGCTGCTGCTGCGCCCACTGCAGGAGCCGCTCCATCTTCCGGCTCCCGCAGTGGGCAATGGGAGAGGCGTCATGATGATGTCATGACGTCTCTCCCATAATGCAGAGCGGCCCGGCCCGGGAAGGACAGACTGAGGAGCGGATGGCGACGGCGGGAGCGGGGATTGAGGTAAGTGGGTTTTTTTGGGGTTTTTTTATTACGTGTGTCTACTGGGGGAGGGACGGGCACTACAAGGGGGAGACCACTACTGGGGGCACTACAAGGGGGGGACTACTACTACTGGGGGCACTACAAGGGGGGGACTACTACAAGGGGGCACTACAAAGGGGGAACCACTACTGGGGGCACTACAAGAGGGAGGGACTACAAGGGGGGGCGACTACAGGGGGGGACCACTACTGGCGGCACTGCAAGGTGGAGACCACTACTGGGGATTATTACTGGGGGCACTTCAAGGGGGGGACTACAACTGGGGGTACTACTACTGGGGGCATTACAAGGGGGGACTACTACTACAAGGGGGACTACTAATGGGGGCACTACTACTACTAGGGGCACTACAAGGGAGGACTACTACTACTAGGGGCACTACAAGGGGAGGGGACAACTACTAGAGGCACTGCATAGGGGGGAGGGGACTACTACTAGGGGCACTACATAGGGGCGAGGGGACTACCACTGGGGGCACTACATTGAGGGACCACAGCTGGGGCTCTATAAAAAGGGCAATACTGGGGGTACTGCATAGGGGGGAGACTACGACTGGGGCCACTATTTAAGGGGCACTGCATTAGGGTTACCACTATTGGGGGCACTGCATGGGGGGTGGACTGCTACTGGGGGCACTATATTAGGGGCACTGCATAGGGGTACCACTACTGGGGGCACTATATAAGGGGCTTACTACTGGGGGCACAAGGGGCACTGTACAGGGGGGACCACTACTGGGGGCACTGTATAAGGGGCACTGCATAGGGGGGATCACTACTGGGGGCACTACTGGAGGCCTGAATAAGGGGGTCTTCTCCTGGGGCACAGGGGGGCACTGCATATGGGCACCACGAAGGGGCCGCCCCTTTATTTTTACTTTACATAATCCCATATGGACCCGCCTCCTCCCTGGAACACTTGAGAGGGGGGGGCGGGGCGCCGTAGCACGCATGTTCTTCGGGCACCCTGGCTACACGCTACTCCTCTGCCAGGGCCGTCTGCATGCATTTGCCCCCCAGGCTAAAAGTTGCCAGCCAGCCCCTGACACTACACACCTGAAAATGTTTATATACCCTGTGGATAAACTGGCAATTTGTCAGCTCTGGGGATTCGATTAAATTGAAGCACCAATTATATTTACACTTTGTTGTTGGCATACACATTTTATTAAGTGTTATATCTCTGGAATTTTGAATCCTTTATGGCCCTCATTCAGAGCCGTTCGTTAGCATCAGTACGCTCGTTGCGTTCCGATGTTGTTAAACCACGCATGCGCCGGTGTTACACTGCGCATGTGCGTACGGCATATTGCGAGCTTTTTTTCTCTCGTTCGTCAAATAGCGAACAGGAAGTGACATGTGAAATGTGATTGACAGAAAAGGCCGTTTTTGGGCGTTGACGGGGGTGGAGATGGAAAAACGCAGGCGTGGCGAGGCGTTTTTGGGGCGTACATAAAGTTTCAGATGCGTACGGCAAATGTGTTCATACCAAGTCATACGTCACTGGCTGATCCTCTTTCCGTTCAACTTGCTCGCACAGCTTGGGGTGTGGATTACTCGACCACAATGGCGATGGCCTTGTCCTCTGGTCCGAGCCTCCTCGGTGTTTCATCGATTTATCACGGATTGTCAGAAAAACAATCAACTTTGAATTGCAAACCAGCTTGTAATGTGTTTTGAAACGAGTTTTTTGGGTTAGCACAAAACCGTACGCAGGTGAAAATCTCAGCTGCTAATTTCAGGATTACATAATCAATTAGCGTACATTTGTTTGAATGTTTTTATTTTTGGAATTTGGTTTTGTGCTATTGTAACAATAATGTCCTCATGTTTGTGTGTATTTTACCATTTTGCTTAGGAAAGGAGATTTTGCATCCTTTTTATAATTTTACAGTGTTCCTTAAAGAACCCTTTTTTTAAAAACACAAATTTTTTGTTATTTGGAGGACGTTTTTGGCTTGTGGGCCAGGATTAACTCTCAAACAATTTTTAAATAATGTCACAATACAATGGAGATCATTTGTCAATTTTTTATTTTCAGAGACAATTTTTTCAAGTTTTGGGGGGCATTTTGCAAATACACTTTTTGGGCAGTGTTAGGCAATAATAACATAAAAAAATCTGTAAAACATATTACCAGTGTTGGCCAACTTAAACAAACACATTAAAAACAATTCACAAGAAAGGAGAGGGAAGTTTTGGCCCGAAAGGAATATGGGGCAAGCACAGAAGGAGTGTGAGAAAAGTAGCCAGTGCTGTCATCGTTTTTCTCCACGTTTGGCTGGGGTAGGGTGGGCGCCAGACCGGGTCCGGGATGTCATCGGGCTGGCCTGTCCAGAGGCAGATGTTGGGGCCTCTGGACTAGGCACAGGGCTAGGCACATTTGGAGGAATGGCTGTTGTTGTGCCAGAGGTGGAGGATCCTGATGTTCCGGCAGGAAGGGAGGTCGGCTCCACCATGTGCTGGAGAACGAGCTGCTACAGGGCATTGGCTATTCTAATGTTGGCCCTGGTATTTTCAGCTAGGGCCTGACCAATGGTCACGTTGGCCGCAGCATTTTGCTCCAGGGCCTCAGCCACCCGTAGCAGACTGGCGTCCATCCTCTGCAGAATCTCCGTATGGTAATCCGATTTAAAATTGAGTTCTGTGAGGAGTGCCACTGCCTGCGAGGGGGATTGCCCTGGACTGGCTTCTGCAGGGTCCTTAGCCAGATGTACTAGTTCCTCCCCTGCAGAGCCAGCAGAAATTCTACGGCCAAGGCTCCCCTCTGGAGCAGACTCATCCGCCTGTGTCTCTGTGAGAAAAAAGAGAAAAGAGTCACATTAGAATCTACATATTGTCACAATAACATTTCAGAGTTGGTTACATCACAACATTTACCTGGGACAACATGAGGAGCCGCAAAGTCTGGCATGTCCGTATCCATGTTGGACACGCCAAACACCTCCACATCCTGCACACACCCCTGTGCCAGCTCTTCCAAATCATTCAGCTCCAATGACACAGGGGTGCGACCCCCACCTGTCCCCCTTGCATGCCTAGCCCTGTCAGCCAGTTTTTGCTTCAGGCGATATTTGAAGTCTTGCCATCTGTGGGTGAAAAAGTAGGCATTATTCCTGCATTATTTTTCCCTGTTTTTATTTTCTAATTTAAGTTTTTACTTACCGGCGTTTGACATCCCGGGCTAGACGGACATAATCACCCACCCTATTGACAGCACTGGCTATCTCCTCCCACATTCTCCACTTCTGGCTTACAGCCATATTCCTGTCTGCCTGTGGCAGGATGTCCACACACTTCTGAACCAAAACCTCCATCTCCTTTCTTGTGAATTGTGGCTGCCTTTTCTTCAGCTTTGGCCGGAATACTGGGCCCAGCAGCCTCTTCCATGTCATCCTCAACACCAATTTACATTAAATTAATTTGAATTTAGATGTCAATCTTTCACTATATTCTGTTTTAAAATCAGCCTTGATTAGAAATGTGAGAAATACTTACCGGCCGCCTCTTGGCCATTGTTTGGCTGGTCTGTAGCCATTTCTCAAGCAAAAACAAGAACTACACCAGACCGTTTGTTTTTTTCCGTGACGTATTTATACATGCGTCCTTATTATTCGGCCGCATCATTGATTGTGCGTTCCTATGATCCGTCCTTAATTTGAGCGGGAAAAGAAACACTATTTATGGCTTTTGGTGACTCGAGTCGAGGTGGCGGTTGTTGTTTGTTGGAGGTTACGTTGTTCGGAGTGGTATGTTGGAGGGAGTTGTGTTTGGCGGATTTTTGGATTGTGTTAGAGGCGGTTTTTTTTATAACTTTACGTTCGCTTTTTTTGGTGTAGTTTTTTTTAGTTGTGGTGTTTTTTCTGTGTAAGTTTTTCCCCTCATCCTTTTGTAAAATATGGCTCTCCTTTTTTTTGGTTTGGCCCAAAAATTAATTTAAATTTTTTTCTATTTTTGTAGGGTTTTTTTGGCTGTGCCCCAACGACGTTTTTGGTCTGTGACTTCTTTATCGTCTATTGGTAAGTTTTGATTTTAATTTGTTTGTTAAATGTTCATGTCTTGTTCTTCGCATATTTTGGGGTCTTTACGGTTTTTTTCCGGGTTTTTGGGGATGTGAAAAATGCGAACCATTTAGCGCACTTATGTAGGCTTGATTCCCCTTGTAAAAATGCAAACCATTTAGCGCACTTTGGTAGGCTTGATTCCCCTTGTAAAAATGCGAACCATTTAGCGCACTTTTGTAGGCTTGATTCCCCTTGTAAAAATGCGAACCATTTAGCGCACTTTTGTAGGCTTGATTCCCCTTGTAAAAATGCAAACCATTTAGTGCACTTTTGTAGGCTTGATTCCCCTTGTAAAAATGCGAACCATTTAGCGCACGTTTGTAGGCTTGATTCCCTTTGTAAAAATGCGAACCATTTAGCGCACTTTTGTAGGCTTGATTCCCCTTGTAAAAATGCGAACCATTTAGCGTTCCAATTCTGGGTTTTTTTGTTTCTGTCAAATTGTGGAAGTCCTCTCAATGTCGTTTTCCTATTTTTCGAAATGTGTGTTTACCCCCTTTATTTTTGTGCATTTTCAAAAAACAAGATTACAAAATGGCCACCACAAAATCTTAACTTATTATGGTCTTTTGAAATGTAGGTTTTTGAAATCATGACAATACCCCGGCATGTAAGCATCTTTGGATTGTATCATAAAGATAAGTATTTTTTGCTTTTTTGGGGGGGCAACATACCTTAACTACAATTCTTACCATTTCAGGTTGATGTTGGTCGTATTATTGTGGCCATGCTGCCGGAAGCCGACCAACCTCAATCTCGTCCCAGGCATAGGCATCGTAGGCGTGCTCGGCCCCAGATATATAGAACACGTGTCTCCCTTTTTGGAATGCCCGATGATGAGGTGTTAAGGCGCTACCGTCTTCCGCCCAAAATCATCATAGATACTCTCTCATTAATAGAGAGTGATCTTGAGCAGCAAATTGACAGTCCTACAGCAATACCACCACTTATGCAATTTATGGCGGTGTTACATTTCTGTGCCTCAGGATCCTTTCAAACCACGGTGGGAATAGTTGCGGGAATCTCCCAATCCTCCTTTTCAAGGATCCTGAGGGCAGTGATGGAGGCCCTTTTCAAGCACCTCCATCATTTTATTCAAATGCCTTTGGATATGGGTTCCCTTAGTGTGGCGAAGGCCAATTTTTACCAAATTGCTGGCTTCCCACACATCATAGGGGTTGTGGATGGTACTCACATACCACTTCAGCCTCCAGCACGGCTGGAGGCCATTTTTTGGAACAGAAAACACTATCACTCACTTAATGTAATGGTGGTATGTGATGCCTCCCTCCAGATCCTGTCCCTGAATGCAAAATTACCCGGGAGTGCACATGACTCATTCGTCATCCGTCAATCAGGGATTTGGCATAAATTAAACAACCTACAAGCTGGTGATGCATGGCTTCTGGGTAAGTGTAGACCTTTTTAAGTAAGCAATGCAAAGCTTGATACACAGTGATCCTGATTTTGTAATTTCTTGTTCACAGGAGACAGTGGCTACCCTTGCACGCCCTGGCTGCTCACACCTTATTTGGTGCCCACACCAGGGCCACAAAGTGAGTATAATTCCGCACTTACAGCCACCATGCAAGTGATGCAGCGCTGTATCGGCCTTTTAAAAGGCCGATTCAGATGCCTCCACCGCTCTGGTGGCAAGCTCATGTATTTGCCGGATATGGTTTCAAAAATTGTGGTCCTGTGTGGGATATTTCACAACATCACCATAAGGAGTGGTGTCCCAATGCAGCCAGAGGATGCCTTGCCTGAGGATGGCCCCCCCGAGGTTGGTCGGAGGTCTGTATGTGGGGGGGCCATACTTGATGATGTTGTGGCCCGTTTTTCAGGTAATTATTGTCCAAAATCAAGTGAGAAGACACAATGTAGACATGTAATAATGTAATTAACAATTTTAATTTTTGTTTTGTTTGTGTATTTTATTCCACAATATTTATCGGGAAAACCATGACTACTACCTGTTCTTCAAAAATGACTTCATGTGGACACATTGGATTTAACTTCTGGACCAAAATTGGCATCAACTCATTTGTGGAATCATGTTGGCATGCTACTTCGTCAAACAGTTCTTGATTGTTTTGTTTTTGTATATTTTTGGTGTAGGCTGTTTTTTGACGAGTGTTTTCACTGTGTGTATTGTTTGTCCTTAATCACTTTGTGTTTCTAATTTTTTACTTAATAAATTTTTGTGACATTATAACAAACATTTCCATTCGAAATTACATGCAAGTGTAACGTGGTTCCCAAATTGGAAACTTGATTAAGGGCTAATCCATTTTTGATTTAAATTGTGCAGTATTTTACCATGCTTAGTGGCTCAAATCAAACACACCAAGGTATTTTGGTGAATCAGTATGTTTTGGATTCTCGGCCTAAACAGGTTTAATTTAATATTTACCTTACCCCCCCCAATAAAAATAGTTCTAACAAACCAAAAAAAAGCCTATTGGTATTGTTAGGTGTTGAATGTGCCAGCTGACCGAATTCAGCTTTCTCGAATCTAAGTTACCGTACATTAGTTTTAAAAACTTGCTGCAATAGTTGACTTAGGTAAGGTTAAACAATATAATATTTACAGAGAAGGAATGAGACTTCAAACGAACCTTTTTTTTTTTTTTTGAAAAAGTAACAAAATTTTGTAAAATGAAAAAAATTAATGCTGCAGGATCCCTGCCATGTGATCGAGGACCACCAGCATGCCTATCACATGGCCCCTCAGCCTCTCCACACACGCTGCTGCCTCCGTCACCCACCTCTGGTCCTCTGTGGGTTTAAAAATTGAGGTTCTTAATCAAAAAATCCATAATTTTGTTTGAGAAACAACTGCCAAAGGAAATACAATTTTCAAATCCAAAATAAATTGGACAAACATTACAATTCCAAGCCAACATTCTTTGCCCAAGTAAATTCGAAATAAACACAACAAAAACAAGAAATTGTAAAAAAAGAGAAAAACACTGAAAAACTACTTTGGTAGGTACCGTAAACAAGAGATACAAGTATGAGTGTTTGGACATGTGTGATATGTGTAAGAGTCAAACATCATAGACATTTCTAAAACCAGATATATCTAATATACATTTAAAAAAAATTAACAAATAAAAATGCACAGGCAAAGGAGAACATCCCCCCCAAAATTTGGTAAAAACAAGGTAAAAGGGAAACATACTGTTGACAATGCCGCCTGGACCTGAAGCATCACCATCGTCCTCCTCGGAGGTGGGCCAATGCAGGTCTGCAGGAGGAGGGGTGATTTCTGAAGGGGGGGAGGGGGTGGAAAAGAGAGGGGTGGTTGGAGGGGAGGGTGATGAAAAGAGAGAGGGGGGTTGAGGGGAGGGTGAATTTTGAGGGATGGGAAGTATACTAGAGGGAGGGGCGTCCGGGTCTGGCCATGCTGGGTTGGAGGGTGAATTAGGGGTAGGGTGGGGACAGGAGGATTGGCTGGGAGTTGGGGATAGGGGACGTGGCCGACGGCGTCGCTGCCGATGTCGGCGTATTCTGCGCTCTGCCCCTAAATGATGGATAACAATTTAAGGTTGGATTAATTTTTAAACTTTAAAACATCCTGCAAAAATATTTAGAGGCTAAAAAAGTAAAAAAAACAAACCATGCCCACGCAGATATGTATTAAATAAACAAACAGGGCAAGAACAAAAACATGCACATGCAGATATGTATTAAATAAACAAACAGGGCAAGAAGGAAAACATGTACATGCAGATATGTATTAATTAAACAAACAGGGCAAGAAGGAAAACATGCACATGCAGATATGTATTAAATAAACAAACAGGGCAAGAAGGAAAACATGCACATGCAGATATGTATTAAATAAACAAACAGGGCAAGAAGGAAAACATGCACATGCAGATATGTATTAAATAAACAAACAGGGCAAGAAGGAAAACATGCACATGCAGATATGTATTAAATAAACAAACAGGGCAAGAAGGAAAACATGCACATGCAGATATGTATTAAATAAACAAACAGGGCAAGAAGGAAAACATGCACATGCAAATAGGACCGCAAAATAAAATAAAAAAATGAAAAGAAAAAACTTACTTTCAGCTATCCGCTGTCTGAAACATGCCAGCAAGCGTGGCGTGCGTCGTTGCAGATCCGGCCACCTGCGCTCCAGCTGGCCAATCTGTCGGCGTGAGCCGATAGAGCGCAGGCGGCGGCGAACCTCCGCATAGGCGGATCACTTCTCTCTGTTGGTGATGGGGGGAGGCTGGCTGGTTATCCGCCGGTCCATTACCTCCGTCAGGACTAGCAGCTCCCGCCTGGTGAACGCAGAGGCTCTCATGGTGGCAATTTCGGAAAAACAGTTTTAATAAAGCCAAGAAAATAATTTTGATTGGCTAATGTATTTGGAAAATTAACAGGAACCATTCTATTGGTTAGTGTATGAGTCATGTGTTCGACAGGCTTAAAAATCTAATGTGAGTTATGATTGGCTTAATGCAGTGAAATGCGTTAGATAATTTAAATCAAAAAATGAAACAAGTAAAATATGCGTCAGACAAAACACGGAAAACAATATGAAAAATGACACAAACATGTATTTTGGATAAAGGAAACCATTGTTTAATCCGTACGTATTCTGCATGAAAAAACAAACACGGACAAGAGTAAAGTTTATTGCAAATGAAAAAACAAAAACAAAAAAAAATGTGAAGACCAATTAAGCTAATTGATCTGTTGATTGGCATGATACGATTAAAGGATGTATGCAGAATGAACGAGCAGGTAATCGAAAACTGACAGTCCCACTTCCGGTTTGGACTGGTGCGAGCGTTCCCTGCATGCAAAATTGGAGATGTACTGTCGCAATTTGGCTCGCTCGTTAGCTAGAGGAGGGGTTGGTAGACTATGGGGCGGAAGATTAGCTGCGTACGAAATTACGAGCGAGCGCTTGAATTTGCATTTTTCGGCTCGTACGCCGTACGTGCGTCCAGCCACTTGCGTCCGGGTCTGAATCAGGGCCAATGTTTTGACTGTGTCTGCTCTTGTGAATGTTGTTTGGTATATTTCATTTCTATTATGCTTATGTCCCATACTTGCTATATTAAATCTAAAATGTGATAACTTTTGTCTTTGTTACTTCAATGAACCTATAGGCCTCTTAAGAAGAGAATTACTGCTTGACCATGCTAAGCTTGACTGTACTAATGCTCTGCATTCTAGGAAGGCTGTGTTAAACCTTTGGATGCTGGAGTGTTAACTGTTAAATTAAAAAGTACAGTGTGAATCAGTGGGTACATTTGTGTAACTAAAGGGCATATTTATCCCTATTATTTTTTTTTTTTTTAATTTTAAAAATGTTTTTTCAAACCCTTTCCACATTATTTTACTATCACATAAATTTATTAAAGGGTAATTAGAGTAGTTTTCATGAAAAACTACTCTATGCCCTTTCATTCACATAGTTTTAATATGCAGATCACATTTCCCATACTTGTAATGGGAAACGTGATCTGCATGAGATTTACTAAAAATAAATGTTAAAAAAATAAGTGGAAAAGCCCTGTGATAATAACGCCATCTTCAGATTATTTATTTTTTTGTTCAGTGCTGAGAGGCAGAGCGGAGCCGGGAACAGACCCCTGTGATCAGCTTTGTGGTCTAAATAGACCACAAGCTGATCACTGGAAAAAAAAATACACTTACCTGATTACAGGGACCGGTGCTCAGGTGAGGTCCTCTAGGGCTCCGGTCAGCTGGTCTCCGGGTTCCTGCACCGTGCCCTGGTCAGCTGCTGCATAGAACAGCTGTCCACGGTCACAGTGCAGGACCGGAGTCCCAGAGCGAGAACATCACCAGCGCATCAATCACCAAGGTAAGGGTAAGCTAAACGGGGAGGGCGATCGCGGGGGTGCAGTCACGAGGGGGGGGGGTTAATTGGGAGCGTACCGGGGGCGCATGCACGGGCACATACTCACTGTATTTTTTGCACAATATACAGTGAAAAGTGTGTGAAGTGGATTTGCAGGGGTAGAGCTTTATCGCAAGCTCTGTCCCTGCATGCGATTTTTTATACATCCTTGTGATGTATTCAAATATCGCATTGTGATATTGGGCGAATTTATCACAACCAATCCACATCTGAAATGCGGATTGTGATAAATATGCCCCTAAGTGTTTTGGGTTCCTGTTGCCCTTAGTCATGAAGTTGTGGCAGAAAAGGTTTGAAAAAATTGTTTTGCAGTTATTCAGCCAATTTGTAATCTGTGTGAAAGGTAACAGCAAGAATGAGTGCTGAATCCTGTGTAACTCCTTACAGTAAACATCCTTGCCACGGACACAGTAAGGGCGTCCTTTCCTGACCATTGGTGCTCAGCCGTAGAAATAACTTTTTTCATTTATGCAAAATTATATTTCCTGAAAATTATGCACAAAATAGATTATTGCTATTGTGAAAACAACATAATTAAAAGCTTGAAAATATGTCTGTCTATTTCTGTTTGTTGTGCTGGAACAATAATATTCCATATAATTCAGATTTTTTTTTTTGTATATAATCTGCAGCACCATTTGCTAACTGTGCAACAGTGGGCAGCAAATTAATGGTCACTGGGCCCTTAATTCCTTTATTAGCTGCCAGTAAGATTCAGTACATGAAGTATGCACTATAATCGCAATACATTCTCTGTTTATTCCATACTTGCCTACTCTCCCCCGAAACGACTGGGAGGCTCCCGACCACCCGGAAAAGTGTGCAAGTCTCCTGGAGGGCCCGGGTGATGATGCGATCGCGCAGAATCGCGTTATCATGGCCCCACCACCTACTACACAATGCCGGTAACATTGTGCAGCGGGGCTGCAATGACGCAATTGCGCAGTCACACCCCAAATGCCACATTATGTCCCCATCACACCCTCCATATGTCACGCTACTCCCTGCTGTGCTGACCTGGAGGGGGCACCCAGAATGTCAGCAACTATGGTTTACTCATTATTACACCTACCAATAAGATACTAGACATTTTGGGGTAAGTTCACTAAAACAACCAATCAGATTCTACTTTTCGTTTTTAGAAGCTTTAGTAAATCTGCCCCTTAGAGTTTTCAGTCTTCAGGCTAAACTTCTGCTTTGCCATTCTATAGCAGGCCATACTTGCCGACTATCTGGCTGCCCCTTCCGGGAGGGAGCAGCCAGATCGGCATTACTGGGGGGGTGCATGTCAGCACACAGGGGCGGGGCAGGCTTGATGACGAGTGTTTACAGGTGGGAGGCGGAGCCACATGATCGCAACATTTCGGCCCAGCCCCCGCACACACTGCGATATTACAGGCATTGTGAAGCAGGGGCGGGGCCTAAATGAAGCGATTCTGCGTGAATCGCGTCACCGCCCCCCCCCCCGCTGTGGGACTTTTACATGTAATTGCGGGGGGGATAGGAGGGGTCGGCGGCAGCCGGGAGGCTTGCCTGCCTTCCCGGGAGGTCGGGAGCGGCACCAGATTTTCGGGAGGGTAGACAAGTATGCAGCAGGCCTTTGCCATTCTGCACTGTATTTGTAAAGTCACATTTAACAGAACATACTAGTATGTATATTATTTCATATATTTCATCTACTTCTTACTCCCCACTAGGGCACCTAACACTTGGTTGCTTAAGCTCTGCTACTTATGTGGGTCTTGTGGTTGCTAATGTAGCAATGTATATTATCCATGTCCTTGTCCTGCATTCTATTGTATTGTACTGTAATTCTTTGGTCACGTAATTGTTTATATATTTTGTAAGGGGCTGCGGAACACTTGTGGCGCCATATAAATAAATCATAATAATAATAATTTGCTGGAAGCTTGTGTTACTTATTTTATGTGTTACTTACTATACACATTTGATTGTTTATGCCTTATGGTAGTGTGCATATTTTATATGTTATTTGCTGTGCATTGGAAGGCAAGAGCAGGAGGCAGGGCCATCATATTTTTGTAGTCTGTCAGTGACCCCCCAACATGAATATATAAATCTCACTCGAATGTCTTCCAAGGAACCTGAGCTTTTTTAAGACACCTCCAACTGTTTCTGCCAATATGCAGAGATGCACATTGTGTATTTGGTATATGTATAAATGCATACAAGGTCCAAATAAATAAGTAAATACCACACAAATTGAGCAGTAGGGAAATGATTTATTAACAGGAGTTTAGTGACGAGAGAGGGTTCTCTTTAAGTGCAGGTGGAATGAAAAATTTACTAAACTGAGCGACATAAAAATTTTGCAGGACAGAATTGAATATTAATTTTTCATGGGCTGGACTCCATTCACCTTGAATACACACACACACCAAAATCACCATTAAAATTTTAGACCAGCTTCGTGCCACAGAATGAAGACTGCCACTGCTATATTTTGGTAACTCTTTCCTTGCTATAAGGACTATGATACTGTAAATAATAGGTTAATAATTTCACTTGTAAAAGAGCAGCAAAATCTACGTCGGCTTCAGTAGCCATGTATAATGCAAAGTGATCCAATTCTATTTCTTCGCAATGAGGCAGGTACATGTATGTAACTAGCAAATCAAAGCTTGTAAATGTCATTCAATACCATCTGATAACACATACCTGATGTCTGAACAAAACACATACCTAAAGTTCCTCATTACTTCTAAAAAACATATACATTTTTAATGTGCAATTAAAAATATTTAAGCGCTGAACAAAAAAATAAATATTGGCTTGCCAAAAAAACTATTATTTACCCCTAGAAACACATTAACATATACTGACGTACTATAGTGCTGTAAGCAAAGAACAGTATATTTCCAATGGATTGGGTGCTGCTATACTGTATACCTCATCAGAAGTAAAATTTCTTAATGACCCTCTTTTGTAATAATAAATGTAAGGGCTAGCCTTTAAAGTGAAAGCCTGGGTGGATTCATCTTAATATCTTGAATTCTACTAGGAACTAAAAGCCAAAGATCACCAATGAAACTTGCAAAATGTATCTATAGTCTAGAAATAAAAAGCCATGCTCTAGTAGGAAGGAAGGAAGGAAGGAAGGAAGGAAGGAAGGAAGGAAGGAAGGAAGGAAGGAAGGAAGGAAGGAAGGAAGGAAGGAAGGAAGGAAGGAAGGAAGGAAGGAAGGAAGGAAGGAAGGAAGGAAGGAAGGAAGGAAGGAAGGAAGGAAGGAAGGAAGGAATCAGTGATGTACATTCAGAAACCATATACACATAGAATGCTTCCTTATGGGTGAAAATGTATTTATTTGTTTTTCTAGAGCATCTCAAGGTGAGTGCCCAATCCATGGTCTTTAAAGACAACCCCGTAAAATCAATCTGCATCTAGCTTTGTGGATAACCTGAAAAGGCACTTTGTGGAAACAGTAAAAACAAAGTCCAACCTGCTATAGGTTTAGGACAACCATTTTCTCATTTTTCTCTGAAAATAATACTGTTTAGCTTAATTTATGTATGAAGTTAGTCATATGAGTGTGGGTCAATGTAAAAACATTTTGTGTTTGCCTAGACATGTGCTCTACGACCTCCACATATTGTAAGTTCAGTACTGTGCAAAAGTTTTAGGCAAGTGTGGAAAAAATGCTGCAAAGTAAGAAAGCTTTCAAAAATAGAAGTGTTAATAGTTTATTTTTATCAACTAACAAAATGCAAAGTGAATGAACAGAAGAGAAATCTAAATCAAATCAATATTTGGTGTCAACACCCATTGTCTTCAAAACAGCATCAATTCTTCTAGGTACACTTGCACACAGTTTTTGAAGGAACTTGGCAAGGAGGTTGTTCCAAACATCTTGGAGAACTAACCACAGATCTTCCATGGATGTAGGCTTGCTCAAATCCTTCTGTCTCTTCATGTAATCCCAGACAGACTTGATGATGTTGAGATCAGGACTCTGTGGGGGCCATATCATCATTTCCAGGACTCCTTGTTCTTCTTTACACTGAAGATAGTTCTTAATGACATTGGCTTTATGTTGGGGGTCATTGTCCTGCTGCAAAATAAATTTGGAGCCAATCAAATGCCTCCCTGATGGTATTGCATGATGGATAAGTACCTCCTGTATTTCTCAGCATTGAGGACATCATTAATCCTGACCAAATCCCCAACTTTATTTGCTTAAATCCAGCCCCAAACTTGCAAGGAACCTCCACCATGCTTCACTGTTGCCTGCAGAAACTCACATACTGTACCGCTCTCCAGCCCTTCAGCGAACAAACTGCCTCCTGTTACAGCCAAATATTTAAAAATTTGACTCATCAGTCCATAGCACCTGCTGCCATTTTTCTGCACCTCAGTTCGTATGTTTTCATGCATAGTTGAGTCACTTGGCCTTGTTTCCACGTAGAAGGTATGGCATTTTGGCTGCAATTCTTCCATGAAGACCACTTCTGGCCAAACTTCTCCCAACAGTAGATGGATATATATGGGTCCCACTGGTTTCTGCCAGTTCTGAGCTGATGGCACTGCTTGACATCTTCCAATTTTGAAGGGAAGTAAGCATGATGTGTCTTTCATCTGATGCATAAGTTTCCTTGGCTGAACACTGTGTATACGGTCCTCAACGTTGCCTGTTTCTTTGTGCTTCCTCGAAAGAGCTTGAACAGCACATCTTGAAACCCCAGTCTGCTTTGAAAACTTTACCTGGGAGAGACCTTACTGATGTAGTATAACTACTTGTGTCTTGTTGCTGTGCTCAATCATGCCATAGTGACCTATGAAACTGTCTTCCACAACCTCACCGTTGTAGAGTTTGGCTGTTCCTCATCCAGTTTTAAGCATCCTACTCATCTGTTTCTGTTTCAGTTAATGACTGTGTTTCAACCTATATATGAAAATTATGATTAACACCTGTTTGGTTTGATTGGATAATCATACACCTGGCTATAATCCTACAAAATCCCTGAATTTGTGCACGTTTACCTAGAAGAATTGATGCTGTTTTGAAGACAAAGGGTGGTCACACCAAATATTGATTTGATTTAGATTTCTCTTCTGTTCATTCACTTTGCTTTTGTTAATTGAGAAAAATAAACTATTAACACTTCTATTTTTGAAAGATTTCTTACTTTGCAGCATTTTTTTCACACCTGCCACAAACATTTGCACAGTATTGTACATCTAGAAGGTGCAAAACACATTGTATTACAAGAAAACTCAAGGCATTTTGCAGGGGAAAACACTACAATCTTTGGCCCTGATTCAGAGCCGGACGCTCTGACCAGAGCGCTCGCTCTGAATCAGGGCCCACCTCCATAAATATGGAGCGTCCTCCTGGACGCTCGTATAGCTGTGGGTCACCACCCACAGCCTATACGAGCGTGCAGGATGATGGTCGCGATGGTCTTGACCATCGAGACCATCACCAGTGCGAGCAGAAGCCTGCGGTTTCTCAACCGCAAGGCAAGGAGTGATTTTGGCTCTATCAGAGCCAAAATCACTCCCACTGACATCACTAGTGATGTCAATGGGGCCGGCTTCTGATGGTAGGCGTTCCCTTGGGAACGCCTCCGTCTGGCAGGCACGTCCCCAGCACGCCCACCAAAGGGGGCGTGCTGTCAATCAACATCGACAGCACGCCCCCTTTCATCAGACACAACGAGCGAAGGAAAGTACTTCGCTCGTCGCGTCTCGCGCATGCGCACGACGGAGCTCCCTCCATCGTGCGCATGCGCAGTGCACACCATCGACCCACTTGCGAGCGGACAGCCGCTCGCGAGTGGGTCTGAATCTGGCCCTTTGATCTTCCCTTCAAACCAGCAAAGAACAGTTAAAAAGTAGGTGCACAACTACAAAAAGGAAGATTTGTATAGCAGATTTACACTTTTATAGGTTTTAAAAGACACTTATTGAGTGCCTTTCCCTACTGTAGCTGCTACAATAGCATCTTGTTCACAAATTTGCACAAAAGGCAGTAAGGTGTAAATGCACAGAATGCAAGACCCAGAGGCGGAACTCCCTGAGTCAGGGGAGCAACAAGGAGCAGGCCCGGCAACAGAGGTTTACAGAGGGCACAGTTGTACAGGTCCCTGGAGGGACTGACAGATAAATCCATCTATTACCACTGCCTGCGCCCTGTGGTTCACTTCAGCAAAACAGGCAGCGAGTATAGACTATCTGTGGGGTCTATTTGTGTTGTTTACTGCTCCACACATTACATCATGACATCATGCAGCACCACACTGCTAAAGAGCAGAGTAGAAGCAGCACGAAGAGGAGCAGCTAGAAAATGAGGAAAGCAAAGGTCTATTGGCCAGAGCTGGAGGGATGTGGGGGCTGAAGCTTGAGAGACACAGAGGGGCGGGCTGGAGTGACACTGGGGAGCTGGATAGGCAGAAGTGGGCTGAGCTTTAATGACAGAAGGGGGCTGGCTGGAGCTGGAAAGACACTGGAGAGCTGGAGCTGGAGAGACAAGAGGGCTGGCTGGTGAGACACTGGGAGGCTGAAGAGACAGAAGGGTGCTGAAGGAGTGATACAGGGGGCAGGTGAGACAGAAGGGAGCTGGCTGGAGCAACATTGGGGGCTAGAGAAACAGAAGGGGACTGGCTGGAGCTGGTGAGACACTGGGGAGCAAGAGCTGCAGAAACATGAGGAATGAGGCAAAAGAGATACAAGGGGAGATGAGGCTGAAGAGAACTGGGGATATATGGATGAATATTATCCATAACTGGCAGGATTACTGGCACATTGCTTCCTCCTTTGTCCCCTCAGCTGTGCTACTGCACATGTGCAGACAGATATCGGCGCATGCGCAAGCCGGAGCCATTGGGGGTGTGCACCTCCATCTATTTCACACCCACCTGGTATGTACTTATGCCCCTGAAAATACCTATGTTAAATGTGTTTTATTAGCTTTTAGGCATATAAAATAGTGAATATCATAGATACTTAGGGGTAAATTTACAAAGATTCGAGCCTGATCAAGTTTTTTTTTTTTTCAACTCTATTAGCACCGCCGAAACTCTGGTGATTTGAGGCTCCTGAAACTCACAAATTTACAAAGAAGTGAGTTTACCTGAGAGTTAGATGGCCAATGGTGAAGCAGATAGAAATTTTCCCCCGAGTAGCAAGTTTTGAAGGGGATTACTCACCCAAGATTGCAATGTTTTCTCTCTGCCAAACTCTCCCAAACAAGCAGTCTGCACATATCAGTGAGATATGTGAAGGCTGCTTGTGTGTCGTAGCTGTAAAAAAACGGATTAAATGTAAAAAAAAAATAAAAAAATTACTTAACCATAACCAGCCCCGGACTGCACAGCCAGTCCTGGTTCCAAAAATTACGGGGAACAAAACATATAGGGTTACCCTGTAATTTAGGAAACAGTGACTGGCTACAGGGCCTGTCCTGGTTTTAAATATAGAGGAGAAAAAAAATGTGTAGGGGTCCCCCTATATTTAAAACCAGTACCGGACCTAAACCAACCGGGGTGTAATGCCACAGCCAGGAGACCCTATTATCAGGTCTCCAGGGCCAAAGCATTAACACCCAAAGCCAGTCAGCCCAAGCCGGAGACCTCAGGGGAGGTGGGGACCCCCCCAAGAAGGGGTCCCCTTCCCCCAAAACCCAAGGCTTGGGCTGAAGCCCTGGGCTCTTACCCGCACCTGAGGGCTGTGGCTACGAGGGTAATAATGTCGTAAATAGTTTAAAACTATTGTATTTTACAGTGGTACTACAGGTGCCAGCATGCCTGCCCTTTTGCACTTGTGTGGATCTACATGTGCCAGCTGGCGGTCGGCACCCGTACCCCCACTGTAAAATAAATAGTTAAAAAAGCACAGTACACACACACCATCAAACTAAATTTTAATACACACCTACCTACCTCACTCACACATACTTACCTGTTGCCAGCTGGTCTGTCCTCTTGTCCCCATAGAATCCGTTTGGAGTACCTGGAATAAAGATCATATATATATATATATATATATATATACACACATATACACACACACATCCTCGCACTGGTCTCCGTAGCATCCAGGGGTCTTGGCAAAATATATATATACTTACTGTAACAGTGTATGTGTGTGGTACCTAAAATATGTTGGAACTCTACTTGTTTTAGGAACCAGGGCTGGCTGAGCAGTCCGGGGCTGGTTATGCTTGTGGGGGGGGGGGGGGAAACTACATCTTTTTTTTTTTTTCATTTAACCATTTTTTTACTATATACAGGCAGAAACATACATGGATTACACTGATCTGTGGGCCTGATTCAGAGCCGGACGCTCTGTCAGAGCGCTCGCTCTGAATCAGGGCGACATTTATTTTTTTTTTAGGCACCGGCATCCTAGCCGCTCGCTAAATGTGGGTGACCACCCACAGCTTTTGCGAGCGGCCAGGTGATGGTCATGATGATGATGTCGACCATCAGGCTTGCGACGAGACCCTTGTGGTAGGGTCTCATCCATCGCAAGAGCCAGTGAGCCTCTGGCTCTAATAGAGCCGGAAGCTCACTACTGAGGCCACCCCCAAACGGCAGACGTTCCTTCGGGAACGCCTCCATTTGGCCAGCCACCCCCCCGCCCGCCTCTAAAACGGGGTGAGCTGTCAATCACAATCGACAGCCGCTGCTTTTTGGTGCGAGACCCATAGCGACAAAGCGCCCATCACTGTCCGGGTCTCGCGCATGCTCAGTGGGGGACCATCGACCCGCTTGCAAGCGCTGTGCGCTCGCGAGCGGGTCTGAATCAGGCCCTGTGTATGTTTCTGCCACACCTGCAGCTCACAGACAGGTGATTGATTTCACAAATTTTTACAGGAGTGTTGTCCGTTCTCATGACAGTTTATAAACTCTCATCTTGGTAAATTCCTATCTTCACTAGTGAAAAGTTACTCGAGTTTAACCGATGGTGAAGTGAAGAGAGTTTGCTAACTCTCCAGTATTTTCCCGTAGCAAAGGAGATTTCTCTCCCGAGTTTGTCATCAGTAAATTTGTGAGTGGAAACAAATGCCCAAACTCTCCAGAGATTGCTAGCTCGACTAAACTCGAATCTTAGTAAATTTACCCCTTAGAATAGTATTTCAGGTTAATTTACAGGCAGAAAAATTTTCACTCCAAAGGCAAGCATACATACAGTAGGAAAAGACGCAAAAAAAAGGCACAGTTTAGCCGCATATATTGAGCTGGACACATCTCAGGCTCAGCCTGAAACAGTAGCATCTGCAAGTGGAATAAGCCAGGCTAAGATAAAGGCAGAAAGGGGTTCTGGGAAAAGGATTTTGCCATTGCTCAGTGTCTAGTTGAAAGCGGCTTCTACTTTTCTTAGAGAGAATTGACAGAGATTTTGTTTTTTTCCACATGACACCAACATAAAATATTAACAGAGCAATTAAACCTAAAGAGCACTCTGGTGTTTACAATAATTTATTGATCATTTATAAACATTTCTCCCAGGTGACGTCAACTCATCATCCTGATTTACAAGCAGGATGTGCTCTTCTCATAGAAACATCAGCCAGATTCCATTCACAGAATGATGCTGTATGCTGAGTGCATGCTTCATTCTAGAGAGAACTACATATATCTCCAGCACAGGATTTACTAACTGGGCTCCAGCACAGATTTATCTAAATGTCATTTTACAAGTTGCAGCAGCATGCTGAACAGATAACATCACTTTGGTATGTTACAATGGTATTGCAACTCAAAACATTTGGGGGTCTATTCATTATCACTTAATTTTTAGAAAAGCAGGTAAAAATGTTCATTTTCACCTGCTTTAGTAGAAATTAAGTTTTGTGGCCATTCATCAAAATGGTAATGCAGGAGATATCACAGATATCTCCTTCTTACCTTTCACTTCTGATGTGGCCCGCTGTCCCCATATACTAGTATGGGGACTGAAATTCATCAATAAATGCAATATTTTCGGAGCTTGACTCCGGGAGCATTCATTATCTTCAGATGGCATTTGCTCCTGCTAGCAGCATACACCCCACTCCTTCAATATGGGAAGGAGTCCCAGGTTGCGAAGAGGGATCCCTCCATCCCTGTTCGGCTCCTTCCGCTGGACGCCGGGGCTTTATGCACCTGCGTGAACTCTAGTTAGCACAGTCGACTCAGCAGTGGTAAGTTTCACTGCTAGGAAAGGAGCAGAGAAACTGCTTCGGGGAGACAGCTGATTTTCTACCCCGGAGCAATGACTTGTGAGTTAGTATGTTAATTATCGGGCCCCAATAATTAACATAATGAATAGACCCCTTAGTATGAGCCAGCAAAATGGTGAATGTGTTAGTGTACTTTATTGGAAAATGGTACACTTTGACAAAGCAAGCATATGGTAATTACCACCCAAGCTTCTAAATGTAAATGCCAAGAAATGTGAAATGTACGTTTGGAGTTTTTCATGCTCTGCAGAATGCATGAAGTTTACATTCAGAATTTAAAATATACTAATGGCGCAATGACGTTAAGGACCTAATATGTGAATATATAGTTCATGACTTATGTGCAGATTACAATCACGGGTGCCGAAAGAGGGTGGTGGTGGTGGTGGGGGTGAGCGGGTGCTAATTAGCAGCCTATCTCCCCATCCTAGCACATTCTGCTGTGTGCTGGACTGCGGTGGGTCCTGGGTAGCTGCTGCCACTGAGCTCAGCAGTCTTCTCTGCCTGCACTTAATGTGCAAGACTATAAGCGTCATTAAGTCCCACCCCTCACTGTAAAATGCTGTGAATCCCACATATTTAAATTAGGGGTGAGCGGGTTCGGATTTCTGAAATCCGAACCCCCCGAGCCCCCCCGATCCGAGGCCAATCCGAGTCAGGCTCGACTTTTCCCGCCTGACTCGGATCTGAAATCGAGGCAAAACGTCATCATCCCGCCCTCCGGGTCTCGCGGGTTTTGGATCCTATATAAGGTACCTGCGTCGGCACCATTTTCTCACTCGGCTGTGGACAGTGAAGAGGGAGGGTGGGAGTTAGGGCTGGCTGGGCTGTGTAGTGTAGTGTAGTGTAGTGTAGTGTAGTGCAGAGTAGTGTTGTGCTGTGCTGTGCTGTGCTGCGCTGTGCTGCTGTTGTCCATAGGGGCTGTGTCCACTACTTCAAAGTCCATAGGGGCTGGCTGTGTTGTGCTGTGCTGCTGTTGTCCATAGGGGCAGTGTCCACTACTTCAAAGTCCATAGGGGCTGGCTGGACTGTGTTGTGCAGTCAGTTGTCCTAGGGGCTGTGTCCACTCCAAAGTCCTGTGCAGTGTCCCAGTCCTAAAGGGGTGCTGTAGTGTTGTCCAGGGGGTGCTCTGTCCATCAGGGGTGCTCCCCCCAAGTGCTAAAAAAATATTTTTTTTTTCTGTGTTTGTGAATTGTGTGCGCAGTAGCCGCACGTGCATCAACAAAGTAGTGCCAAGCGTGCACCTGTGTCATAAGTAAAGGGCCGGCTGGCTTGACCGTTAAAGGGTGCTGTAACCCCCAAAGTACACTCCAAACCAAATAACAAAATATTTTCTGTGTTTGTAAATTGTGTGCGCAGTAGCCGCACGTGCATCAACAAAGTAGTGCCAAGCGTGCGCCTGTGTCATAAGTAAAGGGCCAGCTGGCTTGACCGTTAAAGGGTGCTGTAACCCCCAAAGTACACTCCAAACCAAATAAAATATTTTCTGTGTTTGTGAATTGTGTGCGCAGTAGCCGCACGTGCATCAACAAAGTAGTGCCAAGCGTGCACCTGTGTCATAAGTAAAGGGCCGGCAGGCTTGACCATTAAAGGGTGCTGTAACACCCAAAGTACACTCCAAACCAAATAACAAAATATTTTCTGTGTTTGTGAATTGTGTGCGCAGTAGCCGCACGTGCATCAACAAAGTAGTGCCAAGCGTGCGCCTGTGTCATAAGTAAAGGGCCGGCTGGCTTGACCGTTAAAGGGTGCTGTAACCCCCAAAGTACACTCCAAACCAAATAAACAAATATTTTCTGTGTTTGTGAATTGTGTGCACTGTGGCTGCACGTGCATCAACAAAGGAGCAGCGCCAAGCGTGCGCCTGTGTCCCATAAGTAAAGAGCCGGCTGGCTCATTTCTTAAAGGGTGGTGTAACCCACAAAGTGCACTACTCTCCAGCAAAAATAAAAAAATATTTTCTGTGTTTGTGTGCGCCTTAGCCGCACGTATATATCAATATAACATAAATGGAGGACCAAACTTTCTCCGATAAAAATAAAATAGGGAAAGATCAATAACCACTTCCTCCTAGTGCTGTTTCTGCTGCTGGGAGTTGTTCATCATCCCAGAGAGGAAGTAGGAACACCACTACTTTTACTAAACAATTGACCCTCCAACAGTCCCTTGCGATGAGGATGAAGTACGACAGCAGTCATCCTGAAGCAAAACGTATAACTGAGGCCTTGACTGCTATGTTGGTGTTAGACGTGCGTCCGGTATCCGCCATTAGTGCAGTGGGATTTAGACAATTGATGGAGGTAGTGTGTCCCTGGTTCCAAATCCCGTCTAGATTCCACCTGCATCCTCAAAGCAGCAGCGACACAAACAATAAAAAAATTCTTCTTTTTTTTCTGTCTTTGTGAAATGTGTGGGCTGTAGCCGCACCTGCATCCTTAAAGCAGCAGCGACAAGCATGCGTCTGTCTGTTAAAGGGTGGTGACACCCTCAAAGTGTGCTTCACAAACAATAAAAATATTCTTCTTTTTTTTTCTGTCTTTGTGAAATGTGTGGGCTGTAGCCGCACCTGCATCCTTAAAGCAGCAGCGACAAGCGTGCGTCTGTCTGTTAAAGGGTGGTGTAACCCTCAAAGTGCGCTCCACAAACAATAAAAAAATTCTTCTTTTTTTTTCTGTCTTTGTGAAATGTGTGGGCTGTAGCCGCACCTGCATCCTTAAAGCAGCAGCGACAAGTGTGCGTCTGTCTGTTTAAGGATTACATCGGTGACAGCATCCAAGTTGGCATGTCAGACAGTCCGTACCTGTACTGGCAGGAAAAAGAAGCAATTTGGAGGTCCCTGTACAAACTGGCTCTATTTTACCTGAGTTGCGCCCCCTCCAGTGTGTACTCCGAAAGAGTGTTTAGTGCAGCCGGGAACCTTGTCAGCGAAAGGCGTAGGAGGCTGCTTCCACAAAATGTGGAGAAGATGATGTTCATAAAATGAATTATCAACTCTTCCAGGGAGACCAGCCTCCAGAACGTACAGAGGGACCTGTGGTTGTGGATTCCAGCGGGGACGAATTAATACTCTGTGAGGATGAGGATGTACACAACACTGAAGAGGGTGAGGAATTGGTGGATGAGGAGGATGAGGACGACATCTTGCCTCCGTAGAGCCAGTTTGTGCAGGGACAGATTAATTGCCAGCTTGTTTTGTGGGGGCCCAAACGAACCAATCATTTCAGCCACAGTCGTGTGGCAGACCCTGGCGCTGAAATGTTTGGTTTGTTAAAGTGTGCATGTCCTGTTTATACAACATAAGGGTGGATGGGAGGGCCCAAGGACAATTCCATCTTGCACCTCTTTTTTTTCTTTGAATTATGTACTGTTTGGGGCCTAGTTTTTCAAACTGCCATCCTGTCTGCCACTGCAGTGTCACTCCTAGATGGACCACGTGTTTGTGCCGCCCACTCGTATCTCTTAGCATAGTCATCCAGCTACCTTGGTGCAACCTTTTGGATATAAAAACACTATTGTGAGGTGTTCAGAATAGACTGGAAATGAGTGGAAATTAAGGTTATTGAGGTTAATAATAGCATAGGAGCAGAAAAACCCACAAATTCTGTGATTTTAGCTGTTTTTAAAAAAAATACAGATCCAAAACACAAAACCCAGAACCCAAAACACGGAAGGGTGGTTTTGGCAAAACCAATCCAGATCCAAAACACGAAGAAAGATCCAGATCCAAAACCAAAGCACAAAACACAAAAAAAGTGGCCGGTGCACACCCCTAATTTAAATAGGGGACAGAGCCATAATATAAAGTTCCTTATAGAATCATGTCATTAGGCTCTGCTCCCTACTCGTAGACCGCCGACCCCCGGGATAATTCTTCCAATTCCCTCCACTTCACTAGGAAATGGGCAGGAGGCGGGAGAAGTGCCTACTCTTCCAGGGGTGCGGGAGGAGGGGAGTACTGTATGCCTAATAGGCAGTGCTATACAGAGAAACCCAACATAGTGAACATACAAATTCCACATATAGAGGGTTTGAAGCAAACCCATGGCCCACTGTGGGGGACAGCAATACTAACCAGTGAGACATCCTGCTGCCAATTACCCCTTACAAGCATGAGGTGAACATACAATATACAAACTACACAAAGTAATGGCCTTGATTTTAGTTGAGCCCATAGCCCAGAACTGTAAGGCAGCAATACTAACCATTGTCCTCCAATTACCAATGCAAACATGGCAAGAACACGAAACTCAACATGTTTAAGGTAGAGATGAGCGGTTCGGATTCTGTGGAATCCGAACCGCTCCGAACATTGGGGATCCGAGTCCACCCGAACCCTGTTCGGGTGTTCACCGCCTGACTCGGATCCCCGTTCGGGGCCGAACGGCGGCCGCCTGATGTCGGATTCTCACTAGAGAATCCGACATCAGGTCTCCTATTGTGTAGGGCAGAGCGCTGTGATAGCGGTCTGCCCTACACAGACACAGACACACAGCCGCCAGCGGCAGCTGTGTGTTTGTTACAGCAGCCAATGAGAGTCACACAGACTCTCATTGGCTGCTGCACGGAGGGAGCCGGCTGGAGCTCACACATGAGCTCCGTCTTCCGGCTCCCTCCTCAGCGTGTGACAGAGCGGACGGCGTGGGAGCGGGGATACAGGTAAGTTTTTATTTTTTTATTTGTGCAAGGGCCGGGGGCACTACTGGGGGGGGTCTGCTACTGGGGGGGCTATACTACTGGGGGGGCCATACTACAGAGGGGCCTGCTACTGGGCCGGGGGCTATACTACTGGGGGGGGTCTGCTACTGGGGGGGGCTATACTACTGGGGGGCCATACTACAGAGGGGCCTGCTACTGGGGGGGGCTATACTACTGGGGGGGGTCTGCTACTGGGGGGGGCATACTACTGGGGGGGATCTGCACTACTGGGGGGGTCTGCTACTGGGGGGGGGCTATACTACTGGGGGGGCCATACTACAGAGGGGCCTGCTACTGGGGGGGGGCTATACTACTGGGGGGGGTCTGCACTACTGGGGGGTGTTCTGCTACTGGGGGGGCCATACTACAGAGGGGCCTGCTACTGGGGGGGGCTATACTACTGGGGGGGGTCTGCTACTGGGGGGCCATACTACTGAGGGGCCTGCTACTGGGGGGGGCCATACTACTGGGGGGGCTTACTACTACTGGGGGGGGCTGCTACTGGGGCAGCCTACTACAGGGGGGGCCATACTACAGGGGGGCCCATACTACAGGGGGGGCTACTACTGGGCAGCCTACTACTGGGGGAGGCCTGCTACTGGGGCAGCCTACTACTGGGGGGGCCATACTACTGGGGGGGCATACTACTGGGTGGCATGCTAATGGGGGGCATACTACTGGGGGGCCTGCTAATGGGGGGCATACTACTGGGTGGCATGCTAATGGGGGGCATACTACTGGGGGGGCCTGCTAATGGGGGGCATACTACTGGGAGGCATTCTACTGGGGGCACTGCATAGTGGACCCTACTACTAAGGGGACTGCATAGGGGGCACCACTGCTGGGGGACATTGTGTAAGGGACACCGCTACTGTGGGCATTGTGTAAAAGGGTCACTACTGTGGGCATTGTGTAAAAGGGGCACTACTGTGTGTCGTAACATAAATAAGAGACACTACTTTATGGTGTAATGTGAATCAGGCCCTATGTGCGGTGTAATGCTAATAAGATTGTGCACTGTGACTCCTAGGGCCGTAGCACACTTTGTAAACAAGTACTTTGACTCTGCTGGCCGTACCCCACTGGGTGGGTGCACTACTTTTCATTTCTGCCACTGCTGTGTGGCAATGTGTCATAGATGTGCTTTATACTGTGGTGTCTGTGTCGCTGTGCCGCTGCTTTGTCGCTTAGTAACCAGTCAGCTCACTGCAACCTTTGGCCAATAATGTTGAAAACAATATTATAAGCTGTGATATGGTCTAAATTGACTGGAAATTAATGTTATTGAGGTTAATAATACTCTAGGAAGAAAAAAAAGACCAATTTATGTGATTTTAGCTTTTTTTGTCAATTTTTGTAAAAAAATCCAAATCCAAATCCAAATCCAAAGCCAGTCACCGCAGTTTGGCAAATCCAAATCCAAATCCAAAGCCGGACGACGAATTAGAACCAAATCCAAATCCGGCAAAAATGGTCCGCCGCACATCTCTAGTTTAAGGCTATGGTGGCATCAAATCCATGGTCCACATCTCCTATGTCTTGTAGTACAAAAACAGGAATGACAACTTTCAAAAAAGTTTTATTGATATTTGTAATTCATATTTTTAAAACTATTCCATCAGATTATTGACCATCTTCACCCTACTACACCTGCAACTGTCCACCACCATCGGTGTATTCAGCCACGTACCATGCTGCGCATCAAGTTCTAAGGCATCCACAGCCAAGTGTGTCCAGCCTTCAAACAATAGCAATGAACAGAAAAGTCTGGATGAAGGGTGCTTCATTTTAATACTTTTTAGATTTAATGTTCAATTTTGAGGTAATTCATGGGGTGAAGGGGACAGTACTTGGGGGAAAGGGAGAAGTACTAGGTAAGTATCTTCAGATTACTGTTGACTAAGTAAATGATCAACAGACATTCAAAAGAAGAAACTTTGTGAACCTTTCTACATGTTTGCAGTGTGTGCCAATCTGCAGATGTAGAATATGATTCTGTCTGTATGTGCTCATTGAGCTGTGACTTTATGTCTCTTACTTTCTTCTTCTATATCTCCTTATTCCATGGTGTGAACCTGTCACCGGTGTCACCTCTCATGCCCTTAGAAGGAAAATTATCACACTGTTAGTTCTGCATCAATGACTTCTCACTATATTCAGTATGGTCTCAAATGTGTCTCTTGATTCCTCCCTCTCCCAAATATTGTAGCACACAATATTCACTAAGGGAATCTTTTCAGGGCTTGAATTAGTATAAATCATATGCTTAATTGTTGTTATAGTTGTTTGTAATTTGTAACATTAGTACATCAAGGTGTTATTTTATATATTGGAACTGTTAAAATGTCATGTATAGGTTACAATATCTTTGACTTGGAGATTTTTTTCCAAGTATGCAAAAAATGTTAAGTGCTTGTATCCTAAATGCATTATTGTAAAGCACAAAATATACTATGTTCACTAAATATAAATGCAAACAGGTGGCAGTGACATGTAAGGGGGAACCTCAAGCAGCTTATAAATCATGTTGTTCAAAATTAATATTTTTTCTCTTTAAAATAAAAATATATGCATAAATGTATATACACTCCAAGAAATGTGAGCAAAAGAACAGTTGTGAAATTACTGTATTCAACCCCACAGAACGCATCAGCCAAGAGGGCATGACAAGTTGATAGCAGCATAGCGAAAAAGAACATAATGTGTAAAAACTAATACTGCAACTTGTACAGTGCAAATTAGCAACTTATTAAAGTGAAACATTTTTTTGTAATAATATGCATGATTCATTTCAAACACACCAAAAAAAAGCAACAACATGGGGGCCATCCATGAGAACTGATGCTGGTACTTTCATGTACAGTATAGGAAAAAGCAAAAAATAAAAAAAGCCCTATTGCCTGTTTTCACTGATGACAAGCAAACCCCTAAATCCCTGATGTAGACACCAGGTTACGCAGGGCCATCCCTGCTGAGGATAGAGTGCTGGTAACCCTATCATCCCTGGCTACTTGATCTCAAGTTTAGCTCCCTCATCTCTCCATCAAGCCATCATACAGCACGTGTACTAAGGACCTGATTGAGCAAGGATCGCAACTGCTAAAGCGTATGCAGATGGGCGATTGTTGCGTACTGCGAATGCCTTACTGAGAGCGGGACTGCGATCACAGTGAGTTTGCAGGCAAATCGTAGAGTGATTGACAGGAAGCACCATTTGGGGGTGGTAACGGGGGGGGGGTGGTTCGGAGAAGCACAGGTGTGCCAGTGCGTTTGAGCGCCATTGCAGGGGCGTGCATAAATTAGCCATTGCGATGGCATACACAGCGTGAGCACTCACTGCATGCAGGAAAGTTAGCAATTTAGTGGTAGTATCAGACCTGTCTTAAATGTGCGATTGGCTCCGATGTACTTCAATGTTACCGATGTTTTGGCTGGATTGCAAGGTATAACGGATGTGCAAGAGGGGAAGTGGGTGTCTGCATGTTGTCCGTGCGAGTGCTTTGCAATTATTAGCATACTTTTGCAGAACTGTGTGCGCGATTGCAGCTGTGATCTCATCAGCGATCCTTGCTGAATCAGGTCCTAAGACAGCAATACCACAAGGTAAGAAAAAATGAGGACACAGATTTATATGTCTTAAACATGTTTTTTTGTATTAATATCACAAGTAGCATCAATTACATTTACTGCACTAGAAGTGCGTAGCAATTGCATAGCAAATTTTAACAAACAGGTCAATAGGTCCAAAATACCCAAAAAATTTTAATTAGAAAAAATATATAGATTTTTTTTTTTTACCAAATATTTTAGAAAACAATAGTGATTTATTCCTATTGTGGACACACATATAAAGTGGAAAGAGATAAAGCAGTCACCAATCAGAACCTTTCAAAAATAAGGGGTGTATGTAGAGGGGCGCCGAGAGGGGGGGGGGCGGGTACAGATTACCCGAGCTTCCTGAGGGGCCCGGCGGGGGCCCAGCGGGGGCCCGGGTCCGACGCCACCGCCCCTCTCTCACAGCAGCCCAGCACACAGCGTGTGCTAAGTTGCAGTTAAATACAGCAGTCTCAGAGCGCCCCCCTGCCCGGCGCGCAGCGCCGCAAAAATCTTTTTTGTCTATTTTTTTTTCTGTAAGGGGGCGTGGCCACGCCTCCCGAGATTAGGCCATGCCCCCTATTACCAAGGCCCGCCTTGGCTCTTGGCTGCCCTGTGTATGTATCAAGCAGCAGTGGGCCTGTGTAGAAGTTGCCTGTAGCAACCAATCACCTTCTACCTACCATTTACAGAACACACTTGTAATTGATAAGTAGAAACAAAATGATTGTTATAGGCTACTCCTCCCCCAGGGGCACTTCTCTGCTTTATGTCTCCCATCTTTATAATTACTCTCTATTGGAAGGAATGGTATTGGGGGTCACTGGGGTTCTCTTCCGGGGAGTTGTACAGCAACATACTACTATATACGTATTGCATTGTGGATGGGTGTACTGCTTCCTTGTGCATACTGCGGAGTGTAGGGTTGATGTGACTGTTGAAAGGGAGGTGGTGTAGGCTGAGACTGTAGTGGCCTAAATGTTTGACGCATAGGCCCTGTTGTCAGGCTAGTGTGTGCGGTCAATTCACCACTTAACCCCCTCATTAATGTGGTAAATATGATGCGCTCAGCGTACATGTGCTGGTCTTCAGACATGCAACGCATTTTAAAAGCATATGAATTGCATTAAGTGGCCCACTCGTCGGGGGGCTTCTTACATTCCTTGCTGAAGTCAGTACTTCATACTGTAGAAATAAATTGTCCTCTTGGACTTCTGTTAGAGGGTTAGTTTGCCTCTTCCTCCAGCGTGTTGGGATGGGCACAGACACAGATGAGACATGCTCGTGTTCAAAGGCCTGGCTGCCTATGGAACTGTCCTGAGACTGCTCTGGAGCATCCTCTGTAAAAGCAGATGGCTGAAATAAAAAATAAGAAATATGAATATGTTGATAAAAAACATGAATAGTATGTTGAGATATTATAATGAGAACACTGACATTTTATATCTTTTTTCTAGCTCCCGACAACTGCAGAGTGGCAACGTATTGCTGAGGAATTTGAGGACCGCTGGCAATTTCCAAACTGTGGAGGAGCTATAGATGGAAAGCACGTGTATATATCTCCACCTCCCAACAGCGGATTCTGATTTTATAATTATAACGACTTCTTTAGCATTGTGCTGACGGCAGTCATGGCTGTGAGGTTGGAATACTCTTTTCCCAACATTTCACATTCTCGGGTACACCAATATGTCCCTTCACTCAAATCTATATCTTTTGAAGTACATAAAGATTTTCAACCCATCCTTCCATACTTTCTGTACTGTAATCCAGTGGTTCTCAAACTCGGTCCTCAGGACCCCACACAGGTCATGTTTTCCAGGTCACCCAGCAGGTGCTCAGGCATAGTCATTACTCACTGACACATTTTAAAAGATCCACAGGTGGAGATAATTATTTCACTTGTGATTCTGTGAGGAGACCTGCAAAACATGCACTGTTTGGGGTCCTGAGGACCGAGTTTGAGAACCTGTGCTATAATCTATCAACCCACTAGACCACAAACAATTTCTTCAACATTTCTCTGTCTGGCTCCCTCATTTCTTTGCCACCTTCATCATTGGTGATTTTAACATCCCTATTGAAAGTCCACATTCTGTTTGCCTCCAAACTACTCTCTCAAACCTGCTCTCGGCCTCTCCTAGTGGACTGACAGTTTTTACAGTACTCATTGAGATAGCCACTGCCTTGATCGTGTATTCTCTAGACTACTGTATGCTTAGTTTCTGATTTACTTAATACTCCTTTCCCTCTATCAAATCATCACTTTATTATCGCCTGCAAGTTAGTCTCCATAACTTTAACCCAAGGGGTGGCCAACCGGTTCCTCGAGATCTGCTAACAGTTCACATTTTCCACATTACCTAGCTGGTGCACAGGTGTAGTCTTTGCAGTCACATATTTAAACATGTGGTGCATACATTTCTAACTGACACATTCTACAAGTCCACAGGTGGTCTGGAAAACATGAACTGTTAGGGGTCCTTGATGACCGGTTTGATCACCCCTGCTTTAATCTCTCTGATACTGTACTATACCAATCTGTTAGGACTATACTCTGAATTTAGCTCTGCAGCACCTCCTGTACAACTGCACCTTAGCTGTATTGTATGCATAGATGCCTACCCTCCTGGTTTTCGCGGGAGGCTCTAGATTTTTCGGGTAACCCCCCACCCCCACCCCTGGAAGGTTAGGCATTTCTCCTGCATTCTGCCAACTTCCTAGTGAAATGGGCAGAATTAGGAGAATTTCCACGGTGATCGCTGGTGTCCATGCAGTGGTGGGGCTTAATGATGTGATTCACTCCATTTGGCTCCACCCCCTATTTAAATTTAAGCCAATCGCAGGCATTTTACTGCGAGGGACGGGGCTTAATGACGCAATTCGTCATGCCCCACCCCTGTAGCCACCCACCTGCCTCTCCTCCCAGGGCTTCTCCAGGGGAAGAGACAACAAAGGTAGGCAACTCTGATTGCATGAGATGTGCTAAGCCTCGGAGAGAGATAAAGTGGATGGAGATAAAGTAGCAACCAATCAGCTCCTACATGTCATTTTCAAACACAGCCTATAAAGTAACAGTTAGGAGTTGACTGGTTAGTACTTTATCTCCATCCACTTTCTCTCTCTCTGAGGCTTAGTACATAGACCCCTTAATTTCCTTCACTACTTTTAGCATCTGGACCGGTTTTTACTGACTTAATAATCCTGCCCCTAACTACTGTATGGGTGAAATTTATCAAGTAGTGTAAAAATTGGACAAGTTTCCTACAGCAACCAATCAGCCTCTACCTATCATTGTATAGAATGTACTTGATAAATGCCATCTCAAAGCTGATAGGTTGCTATAGCAACCTATCTACTTTACAGATCTCCACTCTTTAAACTGCTAGAGTACAGTGCTGGTCACTGGCTGTTTTCCCGCTACGATGATCTGCTATGTCTCAATTAGCCTAATTCTCTGACCTGTGATTTGTATATTCTACAAACCTGACTTCTATTACTGTTTATCCTGGTTCTTGCTGTGATTATCATTTAGAAAAAAAAAGGGGGGGGGGGGAGCTGATGCACACTATAAGTACTAAGAATAAGTACTAAGGAGTTGGAACAGGGTTCCAATCCAGATCAGACCCGGAATTTAGCCGGCGCCGACCCAGGATATTCCCGAGTCGGTGCAGTTCACACCGGAGCCGGGTCGCCCCCCAAGACGACCGGAAAAGACCGTGAATCAAGTGGAGGTATCGAATAACATTAAGGTATTCGGACGGTCTAGTTTTTAAATAGCAGGCAGAAAAAACACAAAAGCCCAACAACCAGTTAGTATAGGACTTATAAGCCTCCACCCCTATGCCTCCTTTCTTTTTTGCTGTGGCGGACTCTTTTTTTAGCTTTAGATGTGAGGGTGAACATGTCCACATAGCGCCCTATGCGAATGCGCTTTCTAACACGCGTACGTAAGCCCCTTGTGACTTCTGTATTTGCGCAGTGCACTATGTCAGCTGGACCTGCCCCACTAGTACTACTTCCAGAGGACCTGTCACTAGAATGACGGTATCTCCTTGAACGATGGCGCCGTGATCGCTTAGATCACTTGCGCCGCGCCCTTCGGGAGCCATCAGCTTAAGAAGACGTAGAACTGGAAGAAGAATATTAGATGAACTATTGCACTCACCAGCATGCACATCGACCATATTCCGGGGACCAGGATCCATGATGGCGCCAACCCCGGGGGATACCGAGGTAGCTGGGTTAACCGAGAGAACAGGAGGTGGGACAAAGGGAGCGTCCGCCCCACTTTCAGCTGAAACAGAAGATACAGATGCAGAATCATCTGAATTGTTACCCGTATCGACTACTGGGGCAAATGAAACTACAGGAGCAGGTGAGGCTGCGAGGGATAGGCCGCACATATTCCCTAACTGCTGTAGGATTGGACTTAGCTGTGCCCGCATAGTATCCGACGCATTCCCTGAAGTGGCCGCAGAAGTTCCTTCAGCCCCTTGCTGCTGAGACAGCAGGGGTGTGAGAGCACCCACCTCTGCCACCAGCAGCCCTGCCACGGCATTGTTATCCAGGGTGGCTGCGCCTGCCTGATCAGCCTGGCAGGCTGGCCTCATATCTGCATTTACTAACAGGGGCACAGGGGCTGCCATGGAGGATCCCATGGCAGCAAGCAGACCATGCTGCCCCTGATTTAAACCCCCTTCACTTTAAGATGGCGGCGGGCCCCTTACAGGCTCCTGACTCACTCCCTTATGCCAGCGCTTGGTCCCCCGGCTGGCGGGGACCCCCAGGCGGGAGTCAGCCGGGGTGACCGGAGGCAGCGTGGAGTGAACGCCATGCCGCGCACGTGAGAGCGGTGCGTGCGGGTCTGAGCGGCATCATCCGCACCTTCCCCGCTGGCTCCTCCGTCTCCTTGAACAATGGCACCGTGATCGCTTAGATCACTTGTGCCACGCCCTGCGGGAGCCATCAGCTGAAGAAGACGTAGAACTGGAAGAAGAATATTAGATGAACTATTGCACTCACCAGCATGCACATCGACCACATTCCGGGGACCAGGATCCACGATGGCGCCAACCCCCAGGGGATCCCGAGGTAGCTGGGTTAACCGAGAGAACAGGAGGTTGGACAAAGGGAGCATCCGCCCCACTTTCAGCTGAAACAGAAGATACAGATGCAGAATCATGGCAGCTGTGTGTTTATAAACTGTGTAGGGCAGACCACTCTCACTGCGGTCTGCCCTACACTTGTGGGGCCCGGGGGACTGGCGGAGGTGCAGGAGTGGCTATGGGTCCCTGCACCACAGTGGGCCCCGATGCAATGCAACGGCTGCACCACCGCTAGTTCTGCCTCTGTATGAGGGTATAGGTGAAAAGCTCTAAAAAAAAACACAGAACTGTACAACCTGCGTCCAAACAGCACGCAGATCAAGTTCAAAAGAGGCAGTGTAACCCCACACTCCTACTAACCACACCCCTTAAATCAACACTCACCAATCCTTACTCAGTGTCAACCTGTCAATCATTAAACTAACTTTCCTACATAACTTATTAACTCCACGTATTCCTGCCTAGGTGTTTATATGCCCTCAGATCTATCCGAACTTCGGTTATTTTTTCATTCGTTACTGAGACTTTTTTTGCAGCGGTACTGCGAATATATGCTAATTGCGAAGCCAATTAAATTTGTACAAGAACGTCCACTGGCTGCTCCTTTAATCCGCTGCTTGCATACTAATGCGCAGCATCGATGCTCTGAGCAACCCAATGGTAGCTCCGAATGTCAGTCTGAAATCAGCAGCCGGGACCAGTGTAACTGCCTATACAGATGCAGGCTCTGACTGCGACAAACCTAGGAAATACTTGAGACACCCCCGCCTTTGACTAGCCACCCCTCCAGTTATCACCCATAAATATGTTCACTGTGAGCAGGATATACTAAGCATTGCATCAGTGATGCAGTACATCCCGCCTGTCTTCAGGTACTTACCGCAGTTGATTACCGTGGTATTCACCTAGATAAGAGTTGTCCTTTGCAATGGCTCCGGACAGAGGGACTACAGGTTTAACACCCAAAAGTCTCTCTGTCGTCCTTCTGTGCATGCGCAGAAGGAAGCAGGCCACGGGGGATGATTGGAGGGATCATCAAGGTGAAGTGGGGGGGGTGCATCCCGATTAGAAGCCCATAGGTGAAGCACCTAGACAAAGCACTGGAATGAATCCTACATATGGAGAATGTGGTAAAACCCCCGGAAAACTGCATTTTTGGGGGGTTTACCGCATTATCCCCTTTAGTACATCTCGTCCTGTGACAGCTGTCTAACCAATTGCGACGCATGTGCAGTATAAAAAAAAAACTGCGCAAACATCGGCAGAGCATCCACCTCTGAATCAGGCCCTGAATTCCCTGCAATTGTGTGTTTGTGCAGAAATAAACATCATTAAATTCACTTATTCATGACTCCTCAGTAAATCATTACAAGCACCCAGGTAACCATAACACAATCCTCCTCATAACTGCACATATATTAACTCTGCATTTTCATTTTCAACAACTTTCCACGGAATTGGTATGTAATGCCGTCTGTTGGGATGCCTCATGTCACAATACAGACAGCGGCATCCCAATGGTTGGCATTGTGACAGGGGTTAGGTAAGTATACTTACCCTCCCCCCTTCTCCCCCTAACCCTCCCTTCTTGCAGCCTAGCCCTAACCCTCCCCACCCCGCACCCTCCCCATTAGTTCCTGAACCTAAGTCTCCCCCCTTCGTGCCTAACCCTAACCCCCCCCGTGGTGCCTGACCTTAACCCTCCCCCCCAGGGGTGCCTAACTCTAACCCCATTCCCAAAACCTAATGCTAACCCCACTAACTGACCTAAACCTAACCCTCAGCCCCACGCGGCTAACACTACAGGCGTCCCGGCTTACCTTCGTTCAGGCACACGTCCTCCAGGATTCCGGCATCGGGATTAATTGTCCAGGAGACCCCTAATTTTTGGGATAGTTCCCCAAAAAAAGTGGGTTGCTCTCACACATTCCACCCACATTCGAGTGAAGCCACACCTGTCATTAGCCTAGTGCTGATGCACTGTGTTTCACTCCCGACTGGCTCCACTGGGCTTGCGCAGTACTATGAGACTCCATATGCCACAGCATAGCACGACAAGCAGGGCGCTACGTGGCGTACTGTATGGATCACTGCACACCACTTTCTTGAGCACACAGTGCATCAGCAGTACAGTGGCATAGAAATGCCAGCTGGTGGGAAGTTGAGGACAATATATTCAGTAGGCTTGGATAAGAATACTGAACTTCAATTGCTCAGTCTTTCTGCAATGCTAGGTATGCGTCTTTTTAGTCAACACAGATAGATACTTGTATGTATTTGAATAAATTACAGAACTCACACACCAAGTGTCAGACTAAAAATATTTGTTTGTGAACCCGTTGTCTGATAATCATCTGTGTTGATGTCTGGAGGCATGTACAGAAAGCTGGCAAGCCTAAGGAGACCTCCTTGCATGTAGTGAAGAACACTTCTCTGACTGGGAATAGAACCCGGCTCTCGAAAGAGAGATGCCAGATCATACTCTCTAGACTACCAGGGACTTCGGTGTTGAAGACAAGTTGTTATGTGCAATCAGAGGACAGTGTGGCAGTAGATTGACTAGGCTAATACTGGATTAGTACTGTAGTTAAATAATAAAAATACTCTTCTTACTGTGACCGTTCAGAATGCTGGAGTGGTCGATCCTGGCAATGTATTGACCAGGCTGAAACTGGGTCGTCCCTGTAGTCCAGGAGTACTCAGATGGTAGCAGGACCGGAAGCAGACAAAACACCAGAATGGGTAGTAGGTGATGATACCAGGAACGGCATCGAATGGAACAGAAATCAGGAACACTCACCAAAGTAGTGAGAATGGTAAACACAGGTGAGTTGTAGGTTCAGATAACAGGATCAGGTAGGTATTCACTGTGCAACTAGTGGGATAGCTGCCTCAGGCATAGACGGAACCAGATTCAGACCGGACAGTGGAATGGATAGTGGATGACGATACCAGGGACGGCATCAGTGGTGCAGGAACCAGATACACTCACCATGCAATGAGAATGGTATACATAGGTGAGTGGCAGGTTCGGATATCAGGAACAGGCTGATATTCTCCGTGCAGCCAGTGGAATAGCTGCACCTGGTGTAGATCACTTGCAGGAGTCTGTGTAGCAGAAGGAAGCAAAACTGCACAAACAGGATACAAGTAAGCAACAGGCGCTCAGTATAGCTCACTCAGTAGGAACTGAGATTAGACATTGTACTGGCAAATAGGTAGAGTCAGCAGCTAGGATATATACCCCTGGGTTACCTGGGATAGGCTGAGCAGAGACAGGTGGTACGGTGAGGCTCAGGCTATCACTTGATTGACTGTTGCAAACAGGTGATCGGTTCTTGTCACTGCAGTACTCTGTAGCAAGCTTAGATCTTGCTTGAGGCCTAGCAGGCCGAGAAACACTGAAGCCTGTGCATGTGGGATGCAACAGAGAATGCGGGCAGAATCGGTAAGTGACCCCGTGATAGGGGAAACAGACCCGGTTGTGACACCAAGTGAATTATTTTTAATCCTGTAGTGAAGATTTAAAAAAAATAAAATTAAAAAATGGCCCTTTCCATGTCTCAAACCCGTGACGCCCACTCTGTAAGGCGCTCATCCAAACCACTAGCCCACACACGCCAGACATATCGAGAAACACACCTGTCAATAGCGGGCTCAGCATATGGCGGCATTGAATAGAAGCAAACGATGGTTGGGGAGCATCAGTGAATATTTATTCCATCTCATTAAAAGCTGTGCTTGCGCGTGAAATATTTCTATCAAAAAGTACAGGACTCACACACTTAATGTAATGATTTAAAACTTTATTGCACATTCTTCTACAGTCCTGATTCCATGAGGAAAACGCTGTTCTATAGTGTACCAAATCACAGTTTCTGTCAGCCAATCATCGGGCGGTGATACAGAAAATGCATTGGATATCAGACACATGCATAGTGTAGTTTAGGAAAAGTGACACCTGGTGGGCAAAAAGTGGTATTACACGTTATATGACTTTTTCCTGCATAACTGTACGTTCCGTTACGATTAATACTGAATGGCGTGACTCAAGGCGTACCGTGTGTCACAAGATGCATGGCGTGCTACATGGCATACAGAGCAACAATCTAGGTGGGCCCATCTGTACATTAATTCATACAGATTTGTCCATATACATCTAGCCTCCTTGTGTTAAACAGCCCTTCTAGTTGCGCCATGCCATGGTGTGACTCTGTAGCGCCGAGCATCTTTTTGTGCAACTAGTTTCCTTCAAGTGCAACTTATTCGCACAGCAATTTGAATAGGATGCACAAGCAACTTATGCTGAATAAAATTATATGCGACGTGCCTATATTTTGTGTGTGACTGCGGGTGTATCTGCATGCAAAATGCTATGTCACAGCCCCTGACACTATAACGTAGCATTTTGCATGCAGATATAAGCGCAGTCGCACACAGAATATAGGCATGCCGCATATCTTTTTTTAATAAGCTACTTGTGCGTCCTGTTTGCATCGCTGTGCAAATAAGACACATTTGAAGGGAAAAATTTTCACGAAAATACGCTCAGCGCTACAGAGTCACACAGCACTGGAATAAACATGCGTTTTACAGGGAATGGGATTGTATTGCCGGCGGCTGGCCGAAGGAAGGAAATCCCGACAGCGGAGGTAAGTACAGCTAACCCTCCCCTCTCCCACCTAACCCTCCTTTAGGGGTGCCTAACTCTAACCTTCCCCCTAGTGCCTAACCCTAACCTTCCACTGTTAGTGCCTAAAACTAACCCCCCCTCCCCGCACCCTAAACCTAACCCACGTGGGGGGGTGCCTAACCCTCCCCGGGGGGTACCTAACCCTTAGTCCCCCTGGTGTGCCCTAAACCTAACTCTCCCCCCTCCTTAGCTAAGAGGATGGGCACCCGTACTTACCTTGTTCAGGCCTGTGTTGTTCTGCATTCCAGCGTCAGGATTATGACAGGCGTAGGTATCTTGATGCCTGTCATAACTGCCTAGCCGGCATTCCGGCATCAGGATTGTGACCAGCGGCCTTGTGACCGCCGTTCACATAACTACATCCTGTTTTACAGCTAGACCTATTGTTACCTTTGCCCTATCCACATTATATGGATTGGAATTATCACCAGGATCACTAGTAACTTTCCATAAAATTTTTAGCATTAACTTCATCTGCATAGTTAACATCCATATAGCGTAATTCTGTGAACCCTCCTACTAGTTAAAATTCATGCTTGCTCTTTTTCTGTACTTACTCAGATCCTTTGATTCTGTGTCAATGTAGTTGTGTTCTTGGTATTGTTAATATGTACACACTGATTGCTTTGAACTCTTGTGGCCTGGGCCCATAACGTATTGGCAGATCCTATAGATGGCGTCAGTGTGTGATAGAGATTAGTCCACCCAGCAGATCACTTAACCAGGTTTATTAACCAGGTAGAACAGATTTACAGCGTGACACAGGGTTAATGCAGCAAGTATATGAGGTATACAGTGCAGTATATGATATGTGCACCAAATCCAGTCCAGAAAGTATAGGGGAGCGCAGGTAGTGTGCGACAGGTGGGAGCATGCACCTGTGTCTGTACATACAATGGCGGCAGTGGAGTATGCACACTAGTTCTGTAAATGCAGCGGTACTGCTATGGTGGTGCAGTGGAGCTGACAGGGATCTGTAGCCTGTGTCATGCCATCTCTGCAGTAGGTGTAGTCTGGAGACTCTCTGAGGCACTTCCTTCGAGCATGGAGGACAGAGTGAAGGTGTGTGGATATGCCGTGCATGCACAATAGAAAACAAAGGGACTGAGGTCGCGAATCCAGTACTCCGAGGTCCTAGTGCCTGGAAGGAGACAGCGCAAGCAGGACCGGCCCGACCTATACGCCGGGTACGCGGCCGCATAGAGCACCAAACTGAAGAGTACGCCATGGCAGTCACCCGGCTGGAGGCTCGAGTCTCTGCTGGAGGGGGAGGAGGGACCGCTCTCCTCCCCTCTCATCTATAGAGCGATGAAGCGATCGGATCATCACTTTGGTAATCCTATCCGAGCAGTGCTGGCTGCACTGAGAACTATCCGAGAGGGGGCGGGGCCGGGTGATGTGCCTCTGGGCAAACTGTGTCACAGCTGCCTGCTCAGGCGCGCCGCAACGCTAAGGAGGGTGCCCGCCGATGTCACTGCCAGCCAGACCTGTTCCCCGCCTTCAGTCCTCTGCTGCCGCTGTTGGAGCCAGCAGGTAAGTCTGAGTAAGGGGCTGTGATGGAGGGGGACTGTGATGGAGGGGAACTGTAATGGAGGGGCTGTGATGGAGGGGTGCTGTAATGGAGGGAGTGAGAGGGGCTGTGATGAAGGGTATATGGGGGCTTTGATGAGGGGGGTTGTGATGACTGGGGCTGGGCTGTGAGGGGCTCCATGGGGGGGATGATTGAGCTAGTATGAAGGTCCACTGGGGGCACCAAAATCTATTCCTGCTTACCAAAAAACTTTTTGGGGGCCTGCCCTGAGCACAAAGCACTCACTTCACAGTAAGTTTGGGAAATTACATGAACCATACTCACAACAGTGGTGGCAACAACAAATTAGACAAATATATTTAAAATTCCAGGAGCAAATACATAAGCACTATAGTAAAAGGCTGAATGTATTTGGCTTGAGGCTGAACAAAGTGGTATAATATAACTGGGGGAATTTTTTGGCCTGACCCATTGCATTTTAGTATGGCCCAACATGTGCTTTGCAACACTTATTCAATCTGATGACAAGTGGGCAGAGCTGAGGTCAATCTGATAGCTACTATGCATACATTAATATTATGCAATTGTGGCTGGTTGAAGGAATAATATCAGATAGCAGCACTGTGGTTTGTATTGCTGCCTTGCAGCATTGAGGTTATATGTTTGAATCCGACAAGGATCTGAGTGTGGAGTTTGTATGTTCTCCATGGTGCTCTGGTTTTCTCCCACATTCAAAATACAGACAGGTGGGTTAATTTAAGGGATTGATGTTAATGATTGCTTATGTTAATAATTACATATTTTCTATATAGTGAAATAATTATGCTGTATGCACTATAGTAATAGCTGTTAATAAAACTTAACTATATACAGTCAGCAAGAAAATCCTATAATAGAGAACATGTTGCCTATTTATTTAATATGTATGTAACCAGGCTAAAGAAGTAATGGAGGGGTCTTCTGTAGCTTTCATCCTGCTTATTTATACATGCTATGTTAGACAGACTGCAGTACGTAAAAGAGAAGAGTAAAACAGTTTACTCTCCTCTATCCCATATCAAAATCATTTTGAAAGTGTTTATTTTGACTTAAAGGAAGTTAACTTATGAAAAGGCTGCACCATAAACAAAACCTAGCTGTATATCATATATCCCTGTACAGTATCATGCTACTACCACCTGGCACTGTTTTCAATCAACCGACCATTATTATTCTTGGCTTACTTGCGGCCTGGGAGCTGCCACTGGCACATCTTCTGCGCACAAGGCCAGAAAACTAGATGTCTGCATGCTTTCACCACACAAAGCCAAGATACATATTCCAAGCAAAGAGAGGGTGGAACCAGGTCAGCAGCAGGTGGGTATGTTGAGCCAAGGCAATGAATAGACATCTGTGCACTTTCAACTCAATTGTTTAACTCTATCACTGCAGATGCAAAATTAATAGCTTGGAGAGGACAGCAAATGCCCAATTCCATTATCACTTATCAACATGAACCACTTCTAAAGAGAATGTGCAAAAATAAAATACTGGCTAGCACCAGTCAAATTAGAAACTTTATTCTAAAATTCCTCTTACCAACTGGCAACCTTGGGTATATACTGATTCTGGCTTGTCCAGTTAGCAGTGGCCAATGCGGACTGTGCGGGTTCCATAAAGTTCCTCGGGTGCAGATGCCTGGACAATTAAATCTAGTAGGGGTGAATAAATACCTACCAACAGGGAAGAGGTTCCTACTGTTATATAGGTTGGTGGTAAAATTTAATTTTTTAAAAATCAACAAATATATTCGTATATATATATATATATATATATATATATTGTATCTTTTAAGTCTATATACAAGTATAAAATTAATACCAGTGTCTTGTCTTTTCATTATAGTACAAGACCAAAGAGAGAACTTGTGGTACCTTCAGTATGTGTGTCCGGAAGCCTCAGTAGTTTTGGCAATAAGTCCTATTTCTATGCATTATATACCTGGTTTAGACGTTGAACGTAGACTTGCAACTGTTTGCATGAAAATTGCAGACCTACATGTATGCTGGCTGTATTTTGTGTTGCACATATCTTAACATACCCTAGCATATACAGGTAAATAAGTGTGACTATCAACATGGAAACTAGCATCAGGACTATAGACATAGGAGTAGGGTGGAGCCATGGCGCCGAGTAAATGCATGCTATGGTGATGAAGTGCACACGGGAAGGGGGTATGGCCAGAATGTTGGAGTACAGTAGGTTCATGTGAAAGGAAAAAGTAGTCAGATTGGGGCATGAAGGGTCAACTGGAAAAATTAATTTGTTGGGGTCCTTGAAACCGCGCAAAGGGAAGGTGTCTGGACAGTCCACGTAGGACATAAGCAGGCAGAGCAGGTTCAGGAGAGTCTTCGCTGATGAAAGCTGCCAAATCTTACTGCATGGTGCTAAGATTCGCTGGCTCTATAGGGAACAATTATTAAAATCAGATTTTGCACATGTCACTTCTGATCAGTAGCCAGTGGGAAGCCATTGACTTCAGCGAGCAGAAGAAGAAGGTGTGAGTGGCCTGAAAATAAAGTGAGCTGTGAGGGGCACACGGGAAAGCTTATAGATGGTAAAGTGATAGATCTATGGAGGTACATGTATTCAGACAGACACACAAATGGGGAGAAATAAAGGACGTGCACGATGAACAGGAATTAAAACACAAACTTAGAGAGAGACATATAGAGGGAGAAAGGCAAGGACACACACAAAGGATACACAGATCCTCACATACAAATGGTCAAAAAGGGGGGAGGTCATAGAGGCATACACATTTGGGGTACGAGAAGGGGGGTGCTGGAGTAGTGATAGAAAAAGCTAGTACTGCACACAACCCATTGCAATCCTCCTGAAATATGAAAAAACTTGCATTCCTTAAATATAGAATAATATAATAGCCACTAAAAATAATAATTAAAAAAAAATACAGCCTGATGAACTTACCATTGTTAGAAGCAGCCAGCTTCCTGCGATCAGTATGTGTCCCTCTAGTATGACAGCAGAGGGATGAGCAGCTGAAGAGGTGCCAAGGAAATGCAGGACGAGAGCAAAGCACTCGTGGATTTGGATAATGTAAAGGATAGAGGTACCTCCACAAATTAGTCTCGCTACAGCCTTTAGGGCTGGAATTCTTGGCTAGCTGCGGCCGTGTAGCAGCCTTGAGGGCTGGTAATCAATAATTAAAAAATATGTAAACCTATTTTGGTGCTCACCTAATTGTATAAAAAGGGATGTAGGGACAGGAGTGTATATATATATATGAAAATTATATTTATTTACAACTGATACACAATTGAGATGAAATAAAAGGTGGAGATCAATAAAAAATTACACAATGAATACATTTAAATACAGTTAAGACATTATAACGACCTGAAATTAATTAAGACCTTGTAAACATTCATATCATGAAGAATCAGAATCAATTAAGACCTTGTAAAAATATATGAATGGTTCATATCATGACTAATAAGAATCAGTTAAGCCCTTGTAAAAATATATATAAATAGTACATATCATGAATGATAAGAATCAATAATAATGTCCGTAGCAGCTGCGGCAGATAAAAAAGGTTCTCCTTTTGAAAACAGACATTTGCTCTTGTAAGACCGTGTCTCCTGTATTTAGTAGTTATCCGGAGATTGTTACATAGTATCCAGTTGGTAATGTAGCAAGGTCTTAGCAGTTGTATCTAATTTTGGTTATATCCTGGTACTGTGGTGTAGCTGAAATAGATTAGGTTAAATCCCTCCCATACAGTATGTCCAGGGCTACGCATGAGGTAATTTTTGGTGCGATCTTACCGGTAAGTAGGTGGCTGTGTTGGTCCGGTATGGTGAGTATACAGGCAGGCTGCTGGAGAGCTCTCCTGGTCCTCGTTGCTGATGAGCTCTTCTCAGCAGCGGTGTCCTAGTCTTCCCGCGCCGTCCATACTTTACACTGTGATCGGAAACGTGGTGTTCTTCATCTGCATCCTCCAGTCATCTGGGTGGGTGGTGTCCCCAGTGCGTTTCACACGTTAGTGACGTACATGCTTTGTCAGGGACTCTGGACCTCATTCAGAGTCGGTCGTAGCGGCCGCACGGTCGTACGGGCTACGACCGCAAAATCCGATCGTACGGCAGGATCGTAAACAAAGTGACGCCCATTCGTTAGCATTGCATCTCCTCTAGCTACCGACTGATCTGATTGAACGACCGAGACAATCGTAGTCAGGCGCTGTCAGTCGCTGTATGCTAATTATGTTCTGATGTTTGCGGCCGTATGTGTTGTATTGATGGTCACATGTCATGTTTACCTGGACTATCGATCAGCTTGTTATTAGCTTGTTGTCAGTTATCTAATTAAGATTGTTTAACTCTTGCTGTTCTTTTTTTCCAGTTTTGTCATGTGTCAATAAATTTTATTGTTTTTTTCGTGGGTGTTTTCTCTTTTTTTTTCTAAATTTCCAAAACAAAGTAATGTTTATTATCTGTGAATGTACGTTTGCTAATTGTGTTAACTTTAAAAATGCATGTGCATTTTGCGTTAGGATCATTTGCACTCTTATGTTTGCAATTGCACACTGCGTGTTTTATCCAATCAAATCTGACCTGATTTTTCGGGTCACATGCTTAAAGGATTGGTCAATAGAGGTTTTTTTTTTAGGAAACTGAGTAAATATTTTAGCCAATCATATTTATTTTACCCCATGTATATTTCATATTTTCGGTAAAATCGGCCATTGCCATCATGAGAGCCGCGGCCTTTACTCGTCGGGAATTGTTGATCCTGGTTCAGATCATGGACAGGCAGATTACGACCGCCCAGCCTCCTATTTCAAACCGCATAAAGCGGGCGGCCTATGCGGAGGTGAGGCGAGCCCTTGAAAAGTGCGGGATACAGGCGCAATATAGTGCAACTAGAGAGGCGGTGGTCGGATCTGCACTGCCGGGTCACCTGTCCTTTTGCGGAATTTGCGGGCGCGACTACGCAGACGTAAGTATGCGTTTGTACAAATGTTATAATTAGTGGACTGTTAAAAATGTATGTTCCTTTTCCAATTCTTTTAGTCAATGTAAAAAAACCCTCCTGTATGTTGTCCCTATTGTCCTGAATGTGTAAAGTGTACTTGTATTGTGTAGCCGAAATTGAGAACTAAACTTTTTTTTTTTAATATCTTTAAATTTTAGAAACACAGCGGAGACAGAGAAGGGCCAGAAGATTTGGAGGAAATGCAGGTCCCAACCTGCAGCCCTCACCCTCACCTTCCCCATCCGCTCAACCCAGCCCTCCCTCCCCACCACCATACTCCCCCAGTAACCCTCCCTCCCTCTTCCAATCCTCCCCGAGTATTCCTCCCTCCCCTGCCCACTCATCCCAAATATCCACTCCCGTGCCCGAGTCCACATCCCAAATATCCCCTCCCTTTGATGTTTGCAACTCCATTTCCCCTCCCACCATTCCCCCAACTCCAAATTACTCCCCATCTCCTGCACCATCTACATCGGGGGTTTTGCTACAACGCTCTGATGGTATGTATTTTGTAATATTTATTTTTTTTGGTGTTGTTGTTATCCATGTTTTTTTAAACATTTTTGGGTGTTGTTTTTTTTTTTAAAATTTCAGTATGGGTGTCAAAATCATTGCGCAGTAATGCTGTTATTCAATATTTCGTGCTTATGTTTTGTGCCTGGGCCTTTTTTTTTTTTTGGGGGAGCCCAAAAATTTATGCCTTTTGGAGTTTACGAAATGCTTTTCTATTGGTGTAAAAAATGATTACATTTGGATTAGTATTTTATATTTAAATAAAACATGTCACAGAACTTGGGGAGATGATAGGAAACAGACTACCCTTGTTAATGTTGTGTACACTGTGTTTAAAATGTACTAAGATGTAACTTCATTAGGAAAAGTTATGTTTGCCATAGCAAACAAACACATTGTATTTTTGGATTATCAAGAACATTCTAGAAGTGAATACGTGCATTGTGTTTTAAGGATATGGCCATCATGACTTAAGAATACACCTCCCATTTTTTTTAACAACATCATAGGGGCTTTTTGCTTATGCCACATAGTTAGGGTTTCCAATTGTTTTTACACCATAAAAGTATCAAGCTATTAATAATGTTGTGTGGATGAAACTTTCAAACACACCCTAACATCATTGTGTTTTCCCACTTTTTGGGACATTGATTAATGTTTAATGTTCAAATGTTGGTAATTTTTAAGAAGTTTTTAACCTACAAATACATGTTTCTGTCCACAGATCTAACCGACATCATGGTGCAAATTAGGGAGGAGCTGAGAAGAACAAGTGGCCATTTATTGGAGGCCTACTGCTGCCTCCAGCGTATTGTGGGGAGTTTGGAGCATTTATAGTGTTTTTTTCATCTTTGTACATTCAAAAATTTATTACATTACAGTAAAGTTTTTGTTGCAAAAACATTTGTCCTCTTTTATTTTCAAAATTAAAGGGTGTAATTCAGCATTTCAAACATTTGTGAACAAAGCTGGGTGCCTTTCCATAGTGTAACAAATTCAAAAATGTTTTTGGAAACCTTAAGAACATTTGCAGTAATGTTGTTTAAAAGTTTTGTTTGGGTTTGGCCTACATTATCCACCTCAAAATGGCTTTCCTAAAAAAAAATCACAACAAACATTTTTTTTTTGGAAATTTTTTTATTAACTAACAAACATGTTGCCAACATGCTTTTACTCGTAAAAAGCATTTCATCACAGAATCACACATAAAAAATGTCCACAGGGTTTTTCCAAATAAAATATCTGGCTTACTCAGACATAAACAACAATAGTAAAAAACAAACAGAAAATTTTGACTAAAAAATAAAAAATAATAAGAGAAAAGGCAAATTAACTAAACATGTTGGGGTATATCCGGTCAAAATGTGTTAGTTGTCCAAAAACAGTACAGGGTATTGCCAACGGGTTCCATTAGTTTTGCAGTTTTGGAAAGTGTTTTGATTTTGGTGAAAGAAAAAGAAAACCAAAAATTAGGTACACCTTAAAATAAATTTGCTCTAAGTGTAAAAAACAAACTAAATGTAAAAATTATTACCTAAAAAATCGAGAAACAACAGATTTGCATCTGGCCTCCCCCGACAGCATCACAACACCTTCCTCCGGGGGGCCATCCTCTGGCAAGGCATCCTCTGGCTGCATGGGTACTCGACTCCTTATTGCAATGTTGTGTAAAATCCCACACAGGACCACAATGCGAGAAACCATATCCGGTGAGTACATGAGGGCACCACCAGAGTGATGGAGACACTGGAACCAGCCCTTTAAAAGGCCGATACAGTGCTCCACCACCTACCTGGTGGCAGTAAACGCAGCATTATATTGAGTTTGGGGCCCTGGTGTGGGATTCAAATAAGGAGTCAGCAGCCAGGGCATGCAAGGATATCCACTGTCACCTGATGGAAATGGAACACCAAAAGATACATAAATTGACCATGAAAACATGTTTACACTATTACTATAGGTACATCCTTGATTTATACTTACCAAGAAGCCACGCATCACCAGCTTGCAGTGTGCTTAATTTTAGCCAAATCCTTGAATGCTGGTTCTAGTACGCATCATGGCTGCAGCCTGGAAATTTGGCATTCAGGGAGAGGATCTGGAGGGAGGCATCACATAGCACCATTACATTTAGCGAATGGAAATGTTTATGGTTCCTATATATTTGTTCCCTGCATGCAGGGGGCTGAAGTGCTATGTGAGTGCCATCCACTACCCCTATGACATGTGGAAAGCCTGCAATCTCAAAAAACTTCTGCTTTACCACATCAAGGGCTTCCATATCCAAAGGCATACTAATAAAATGTGCTATATGATTAAAGAATGCATCTAGCACATGCCTCAGGATCCGTGAAAATGAGGGCTGGGAGAGTCCACCCACCAGCCCCACAGTGGTTTGGAAGGACCCTGAGGTGCAGAAATGTAACACCGCCAACAACTGTGTAAGTAGTGAGATTGCTGTTGGAATGTGAATCTGACTTTCTGGATCATTCTTTATTATTGAAAGAGTGTCTAGGATAATATTTGGAGGCAGGCGATAAGTGGTTACAACCACATCATCAGGCATTCCAAAAAGGGTGACACGTGTTCTATATATCTTGGCCCTTGCACACTTCCTATGCCTACCCCCAGGAGGAGGCTGAGGAAGGTTGGTGGGGGGAAACATGGCCACTATTAGCTGGCCCACTGCTCTGTAAATTTTAAAAAACAAAAAATTAAGTTTTTGAGAATGATTTTTGAATATTTGCCCCAAAATACTTAGCTTTGTAATAATGGTTCATATTCTTACAGGGTCGGGCAGTGCCATCTTCAGGAATCCCTACAGGTGTATTTGGTGTATGGTTTTTTTGGGGGGGAAGAAAAAGAAAATAATATTATATTTTTAAAAACCACTATTACTACTATTATTGTTAAAACAAACCTTAACTTTTAAAATGGGCAAAAATAAATTTTTAAAACTTTATTATTGTTTTTTCAAAATATTTTAAAACTGCATTATTAAATGTTAAAAAAACTGCAAAAAACACTTCAGAATTAAAATAAACAAACTTTTAGATTTGTATAAATAGACACTTACCTGATTCAAGTACAAAATGGACTGATAAACACCTTAAAAAATGAAAAAAAAAACCATGAACATTTTTTTTAGAATAATGTACTTTTTTGGGGTTTGTATAACAAAAAAAAACTTGCAGTAGGCTGGCATACTTACTGGAGTCTTCAAATAACGTTGGTTTTTTGATCCTCCAAAAGCACGGCCACCCAAACACACCAAGTAACTGGGTTTGGGAAATGTATGCCCCAAACGAAATTAGAAATAAAAAACCAACAACCCAATCAAAAAAAAAAAAAAAACCACTACCCAAAATAAAATTAAAAATATCAAACCACCACCCAAACCAAAAAAAAAAACACCCAAAAAATAAGAAAGAAAAAACAACCACCCAAAAAAAATGAAAACAAAAACCACCACCCAAAATAAAATTAAATACATCAAACCACCACCCAAACCCAAAAATAAACAAAAAAACAACCAAAAAATAAGAAAGAAAAAAAACACCCAAATAAATAAAAAAAATAAAAACACCCCCAAAAAACGAAAAAAACACTCAAACAACACACACAAGCACCACTCAAACACAAAAGAACCACTCAAACAACACACACAAGCACCACTCAAACAACACACAAAAGTACCACTCAAACAAGACAAAAGTACCACTCAGACAACACACAAAAGCACCACTCAAACAACACACACAAGCACCACTCAAACAACACACACAAGCACCACTCAAACAACACACACAAGCACCACTCAAACAACACACAAAAGCACCACTCAAACAACACACAAGAACTACTCAAACAACACACAAGCACCACTCAAACAACTCCAAACAATGTAACCACTAGCAATCCCTTCCTGCACCACAAATCACTCCAACTACAACCCACAAGTAAGGGAACATTTGGCTTTGCCTTAAATAAGGAAAAAAAAACACAATTATTGATTCATGCAGGCAAGGTGTGCATTGTACTTAGGCAAATAGGGATGCACGGGTAACCAATCCATGGATGCGCTCACATCTAGCCCAACCCACACAGTGATTATGGAATGCAGGCAAGGTGTGCATTATACGTAGGCAAATAGAGCTGCATGGGTAACCAATCCAGGGATGCGCTCACATCTAGCCCAACCCACGCAGTGATTACGGAATGCAGGCAAGGTGTGCATTATACGTAGGCAAATAGGGATGCACAGGTAACCAATCCAGGGATGCGCTCACATCTAGCCCAACCCACGCAGTGATTGCAGAATGCAGGCAAGGTGTGCATTATACGTAGGCAAATAGGGATGCATGGTAACCAATCCAGGGATGCGCTCACATCTAGCCCAACCCACGCAGTAATTACGGAATGCAGGCAAGGTGTGCATTATACGTAGGCAAATAGGGATGCACGGGTAACCAATCCAGGGATGCGCTCACATCTAGCCCAACCCACGCAGTGGTTACGGAATGCAGGCAAGGTGTACATTATACGTAGGCAAATAGGGATGCACGGGTAACCAATCCAGGGATGCGCTCACATCTATAAAAAAGTCTGCACAAGCAGTATTCTTCATGCTCTCTCACATGTTTGTAAAATGTCAAGCGAGGAGCATGGTGAGCAGAGGCCAACTGAGGCAGGTAAGTGCGAATCACATTTTTTTAAAAACACAAGAACAGTACATATTTCCAAAAATATCCTTTTTTAATTTTATCCAATTTTTAAAATGTTGTAGGTGCTGGGAATCCAATTCCACCACTAGAGGAGGATGAGGCGGGCCGAAGCAGGCCCAGACCAAGAAACCCTCCGTTTACACTGATCGAGCTTGAGACATTGGTGACCATGACAATGGATAATCTTGTCCATGCCCCAAGAAATATGGGGGCTGGAGCCAAAGACAGGATTTGGGAGGAGATATCCGGGGCTGTTAATGCTGTGGGGACAACCCACAGAACCACGAAAGTCGTTAAAAAACGGTAAGAAAATGATATTGTGAGTGTACTTTAAAAAACTAACCCTTAAAAAATGCCAAATCACATTGCCAGCTGGACTGATTTCAAGTACCAACTGAAGAGGAAGCTACGGAGTAGGGTGGACCATGCTGCGGGGACAGGTGGTGGTCCCATCCCTGAGGAGCTGGCCTTGACGAGGTTGGAGATGTTGGCTCAGGGATGTGTGACGGAAGAGGAGATAGTCGGCGTGTCCACTATGGACACTGACATGGCCGACTTCAACGCTCCACATGTGCAAGAATGTAAATATTTTTAAGACTCAAAAAAGTATAAAGCTAAAACGTGTATGCGTTTTTTTAAGAAAAATACAAATGTTTTTTTTCTTTTTTTCCCAGACTCAGAGGAGGTAGTGCCTGCTACTGAGGTCAGGTCTGGGACAAGCACAGATGGAGACTCTGCATGGGAGGATCCAAGTACTCCATCTGGGGACCCTGTGGAGTCTACTCCAGGGCAACCATCAGACCGAGCAGTGCCTCTCCTCACTAGATTGGTCTCCCAAACTCAGGAGAACAGATGTGTTCTTCTGAGGATGGAGACCACTCTGGTGAGGGTGGCGGTGGCCCTGGAGACCATTGCTGGGGGCTTTGATCGTTGGGCCAATACCCAGGAGCAGGCAAACCCACCTGCCATGATGGAGCGAGACTCCCTTCCTCCCAGGACCACCACCTCTGGCAGCCCAACAGCCACCCCCGCAAGTATGGAGAGCCCTGTGCCTAGGCCAGAGGAAATCCCATCTGCCTCTGGCCAGACCAGTCAGCGTGTTACACGCCAGTCGGCTGTCCGTAGCTTACCTCTAACTCCGAGCCGGCCAAAATGACGAAAGTAGCCCTGGATATCTCCTCCCTCACCTGTTGTCCAGTCCCCATATTTCTTGTCACCAATGTCTCAAGCTCTTTTTATTTTAAATTATTTATTCTGAATTGTGTTTTTTTTTTTCATTATTTTAATTATATGCAAATGTTGCCCTAACAATTGTTAGTTAAATTGTGCTGAAAGGCGAATTTTAAAAAAATAAAAAAAATGTAAGCAAAATGTCTATATTTAACTATATCAATGTATACAAGGTTTAAAAAGTATGGTATCTGAAAAGGCGGCTACCCAAAACACATTGCTAGATGTTTTAAAAACTGTTTTTAAAAAATAAGTTTAAAAAGCACACAGAAACATTTGTGTTACGAATTCCCTAATGCACACGCAAGTGAAATCAGTTACAAGGTAATTAGCAGTGTTAATAGTTACAATGCACCAATCTTAGCTGCTTGGTTTGTGTGGTTCCAATTAGAAACATCGCAAGTAACATCGGATTAACGATTGTACTGTTGTGGCTTACGGACGCTTCTTGCCTACCTTAGCCTGGACGATCATCCTGTTCGTAGAGTGACGTTGTCATGCATCCGCAATTCTTGGTCGTACGAAGCAGATAATTTATGCACTCCCCTAAAACGCCTGGAAACGCTGAAGAACGCCTCCGTTTGCAGACCACCACCCCCGTATACTCCCACAAACGGACTTTCCTGTCAATCAACTTTAGCAATCCACTTCCATGTCGGAAGCCCTACGACCGACAGTATTTTTCATCGGTAGAGCTCGTACGCACATGCGCACAGCTAGCCGTGCGCAGGCGCAGAAAGAAAAACATCGGATGCGTACGACCGTGCGGCCGTTACGACCGACTCTGAATGATGTCCTCTGTACTTAGTCTGTGTTCCAAGGGTATTTATAAAGGAGCTGGTAAACCTTGACTAGTTGTGACCTGTGGGCCGTAGAGCAAGATGCGGCTTTTGGGCCGTGAAGCAGCCGTGTGGGCTGGTAAGTCTTGGCTAGTTGTGGCCTGTGGGCCGTAGAACAAGATGCGGACTTTGGGCCGTGAAGCAGCTTTGTGGGCTGGTAAGCCTTGGCAAGTTGTGGCCTGTGGGCCGTAGAAAAAGATGCGGCCTTTGGGCCATGAAGCAACCTTGTAGGCTGGTTGTCGCTGATGTGTGACTTGTGCCACCGGGTTGACACAAGCAGCAGTACGCTTGATTGCATACTCTGGACACTGGAGTGCGGCCTGTGCCGCTGGGTTGACACAAGCGCCAGCATGCTGGATTGCATACTCTGGACGCTGGAGTGCGGTCTGTGCCGCTGGGTTGACACAAGCGGCAGTACGCTGGAGTGCATACTCTGGATGCTGGAGTGCGGGCTGTGCTGCCGGGTTGACACAAACGGCAGTACACTGGAGTGCGGTCTCTGCCGCCTGGATGAAATAAATGACAAGAATAACTAAGCTGACAGGAAAACTGGGTACTCGACTGAAAACAGGAGACTAAGCCAGAACCGGAAACACGTGAAAACGCTATCACCGGCATCAGAGCAGCCTACGCACCAGCAAGAAATAGCCACAGGAGCCAATCCGTATTGGACCAGGGATGATGTACAACTGGTAGGAGGAGTTCAGCGAACGATTGCACAGGGTTCGCCTCGCCCTGCGTTCGCAGCGCGGCAGCTTGTGACAGACAAGAGGTGACCATCAGGGTGTGCAACCTTTTAAATCGGAAGATCTGCACCCATTTTGTTATCAGCGTGCAGGCACATATTTCTTTATGTTGCCCCTGCCCCAAAGTAATATGGGCCCCATACCAGCTGCTAACGCCTGGAGCATCTTCTCCAACCACGCTAAATGCCTGCCTTTAGAACAAACAAAGATATGCATCCTAAAAGGCTTATTTAAATTTGGAACATATTTGTAACTTAAATTTGAATGCCCCATCTCCCCAAGTATACTTGCCTACTCTCCCAGGTCATCGGGAAGGCTCCCAATTCCCAGGTGGCTCTGCCGGACACCTGGAAAAGGGGCAAGTATCCTGAGTGAAGTGGGCAGTCCAGACAACAAATGATGAAATTTGCTCTGTATTGAATAACCATGGACCAGTCGCCTGCTTCACGATGCTGGTAATCATTGCATTTTGTAGTGGGGGCAGAGTCACAATCACGCCTCCATGTGCTGCTCACTTTGCCACACCTCCGGCATAGAATGTTCCCAAGCGCAACTATAAGATGTACTTCACTCTGGGGGCGATTCAGCTTAGATTGGAATTGCAAAGCTGCACACAGGCAGCTTTGCTACTCCCTCCTTGCTAATATGAAAATGCCGCAAGAGGTGTATGACACCCCCTGCCGCATTTTCGATCCCAGCATTGTGACCTCCCGTACACACAGCACGATGCCCCAATATATCTGCAGATATATTGGGCATCAGCTGTGCAGCACAGCCAACGCAATATGTCTGTGAACGACGTAGTTCACACACATATCGCTGGTACACCCTGGCCGACGCACACAACATATACTGACCAATATGTCTGCCAGTGTGTACCCAGCATTAAAAGCATTTTAGGCAACAAAAAGATCCCCGACGCTAAGTTGCATGGGACCTTGCGGCACACTCACGCCGGGAATGTTGCGCTGCGTGGCGTATTGAAGCTAGATGAGCAAGGACACAGCTGTATGGGAGCAAATGACAATCGGTTGTTTACCTTCAATCGCCGTAAAACAGATACATTTATCTTTCAGATAAGTTGATTAAATCAAACAGATTTAACAAACTTCTCAGAATGACCGTTTTCGTTCACTTTCTGACATTTGGGAGCAAACAGCCGATTGTCGTTTGCTCCCACACACTACCAGATTTTAATACCAACCAACCATCTTGTTGGCTGCTTGGAATCTTTAGGTGTGTGGCCAGCTTTATATATGTTAAGTGCTTTTTTGTGGTTTTACTCATGGGTACGCAGAACCAGCACCCTTTTTGGGTCTCATTTTTAATTCTTAAAACTGGTTACAGAAATAGGACACAATCAGAATAAAATAAGTATCTGCACAGGTATCCAGAGTGGAAGCTACTATAAATTCTGTATCAACTAGTAACGTTAGGTGAGTATCAGAACATTCTCCTTGTTTCCTTTTTTAAAGTCTGTTATTTGGGATTAAACAGTCTGGCCAGTTGTGTAAAAAGAGAAATGATTTCCTGCATAAAAATCAACCACTTATTTGTCTTGTTTTTTTTCTTTGTGCTTTTTAGTTGTGTAAAAAGCTGTAGTGGTGATCTGTTGCAGTTTCTTTCCTAGTGCTTATGTTGTTTAATAGAGCTCAAATCTGTCCTTAGGCATCACCACCAGTTCAGTGTTTGAGATTGTTTTGTTCTGAAGCACATGTGCATATACAAAGCTGTATGGAATCTCTAAATATCAGTGGTACACTAACTTTAGAAAGCGCCCATACATTTGCTGAATGCAACTCACAGCGGAAGTTATATAAGACTAAGGGGTATATTAACTAAAGTGCCGGTTTTTAGAAGTGGAGATGTTGCCCTAGGGTGTATCTAGGGATCCAAGCGCCCCTGGCAATGTAATGGACTGGCGCCCCCCCATGCAGTGCCCCCAGTAGTAACCCTCCAGTAGCAATCCCCCTATGCTGCATTGCCCCCATTAGTAGCCCCCCCCTATACAGTGCCCCCAGTAGTAGTCCCCCCTATACAGTGCCACCAGTAGTGGCCACCCCCTTAAATTACCTCCAGTAGTGGCCACCCCCTTAAATTAACCCCAGTAATGGCCACCCCTGTACAGTGCCCCCAGTAGTGACCACCCCTATACAGTGCCCCCAGTAGTGGCCACCCCCTATTTCAGTGCCCCCCCTACACACACACACAAAGAAAAAAAAAACTTACCTGATCCTCGCTCCTGACGCGACCGCCGTTGTCCGCTCAGTCCCGCCCGCTCTTCTCCTGCATGGGAGAGACATCATACGTCATGACATCTCTCCCATCACATGCTGCAGAGAGAGCCAGAAGACGGAGCTCATTAGTGAGCTCCAGCCAGCTCCCTCCGCGAACGATGGAGCAGCAAATGAGAGTCTGTCTGACTCTCATTAGCTTGCTGCTATTACAAACACACAGCCGCCGCTGGCGGCTGCATGTTTGTAAACTGTGTAGGGCAGACCGCTCTCACTGCGGTCTGCCCTACACTTGTGGGGCCGAGGGACTTGTCCACCCCTTGGCTACTGGTGGCACTGCCGGGTGGCGCCCCCCCCTTTGGTCGGCGCCCCTGGGGAGTGCCATCCTGGCCAATGGGTAGATACGCCCCTGATGTTGCCCATAGAAACCAATCAGATTCTACTTAACATTTATCTTGCACCTTCTAGAAGACAATAGCTAGAATCTGATTGGTTGCTATGGGCAACATTTCCACTTCTAAAAACCTGCACTTTAGTAAATACACCCCTAAATGTTCTCTATGAAGAGAAGGATGTATAAGACTAGATGACTGCAAGAAAATTAGAACATATGTGTTTTGTTGTTGTCAATGCCATTTAGAGTTTTCTGTGTGTACTACTTCATAGAAAACAATTAGTTCCATTTGACTTGGTCTAATGTGTGTTCAGCAAGCATCAGAACACAACTCAATGTTTTAAATTACCAAAGATGTTTTAAAAGCTGAGTTAAGCCTTAAAGACTGTGACCCGGGGACATAGGTCACAGAGCTCTGCAATAAGGGACACTAAACTTGTGAAACTAAATAAAAGGAGCAAAATGTTTCTAAAAAAAATGGTTCAGGATATAAAAAAATGATGCCTTACCATCAGTAATACAAGCTTTGAAGATAGCAAGGTGTATTATAATTTGGTACTGTTTCTGCTTTTATAGTTTTATTCTCCATACATATTTGTTGAACTATTATTTTATATGATAAAAAACATGGCATGCTATAGCGACAAAATCTTTCTTTCAGTGCTGGAGAAATAGAAAATAAGATTCTACAAAGCCACATGGGAACCAGTGCAGCCAAGCTGTATTTTCATAAGCACGCTCTATTAAAGGGGAGATGTGGTCAAGCAACCCAAATTAATGGATATTTAGGATTTATGGCTTCACATCTCAGACAATATTTACTTGCTATTTAGGATGAATAGACGCAGCTGGTAGTGGTTTTAAAAACCAGGTACCAGCCCAATAGGTATTGTCAGAGAGAGTGCCAGCTGCCCCCGCACCCAGGCAGGGCTCAGCCTCTTGGTTTGGGAGTTGTCAGTGTTCCAGAGCTGGGCTGCGGCCTAGCTGTGTGTGGGCCCGGGTGGTTTGGAAAAATTCAAAGAGACCTCAGGAGGAAGTGAGAGCTCATAAGGTCGGTGGGAAGAGACATTTTGCCTGATCCCTGGCACTGCCAAGTATTATTGTATTGGGGTTTAGATGTTATTATTTTTAAAGGAGTTTATTTTTTCCTCACCCCAGTGTGGAAATTCATGAAAAGTATTGAGGTGAGTAAAGGTCATATGCTAATAGAGGTCTGAGTCTCATAAAATAGATCTAAATGAGAAGGACACTAGTTCCTTCTGCTGTTTCAATACTTCCATGCAGAAGCAAAGAGACAGGTTTAGCAGGTTAAAGGGTCAGTCCTGTGTTGGAAAAATGTGACCAGTTCTAAAATCAAAGGTTAAACATTAATGTGAATACAATGATCATTTTTACTTGTATTGCCTTTTGTATGAAAGACACTGGCAAAAAGGGCCTGTCCCTAGAAGCTTACAATCTCAAGGTCTGAAATTTAACAAGTTTTGAACAAGGGCCTTACTACTGTACTTAAGGAAAGTGGTTATAAAATGCAGACTATCCCTCCTGACACAGTTATGTAATATTACTTCCCGGTGTTAGTTCTAGGATTGTGTGGGCGGTTATAATGATTCCTGGAATAATGTGGGAAGCAACTTTCCTCCACCTATGGGTTTCTTAATAGGCTGCTTTCTGAGCCGTAGCCTGGCAGAGACGTGCTTATGTGGCAGCCACATAATAGCCCTCCCATGTTGGCAGCTGCAGTGTGTTCGTAAAGAGTGGTTATCCCCTGGCAGTATGAAAAGGTTCTGGAACACAAGCTTTTTATACATAGTGAGAGTCTTATTTTGCTATGTAAATCACATGCATACTCCTCACTCACTGTGCCTGGGAGACCCTATCACATAGTAGGTGTAAGAATCAGCTCAATCTTTTCAGTCACTTCATTACATCATAACTTAAATACAGAGCACATCATGTACAGTAGCAGCACCATTTTAGAGGTCCAAAATGGCAGACATAGAGAATACTGTTCATTATCAGATCTCATTCCAGATCCAGAGAAAACATTTTCTTCAATACTACATTTTAAACATATTCAATATAAACCAAAACATAAAATGCAGTTTTGAGTGGAAGGTCTACATCTTGTTGCCCACCACTAAGCAAATAGATCACTGGTGGGACAAACAAGAGGTCGCCAGACCCCAGATAAGTGACCTTTCGGAATAGGATTTTACTTAGGAAATGCCACCCAAGACATAAATATTACGTGAATTATATCCTGTAAGGTAAACACTGAAAATGCATATTGTAGAGAGTACATGTGAGGCTTAGGCAAATATTTATTAAAGAAAATGTGCTGGATATCCCTCAAAAACACCCATTTTCGGGGAGTACTCACAAATATCAAGCATGCCCAGGATTTAACATGGGCTCACCATTTCTGAGTGACTGCCATGCTGTCAGATTTACCAAGCTCCATGTCGCAACTCTCAGGTAGATAATGGATGCAACCCGTATTTGTTGATTGGCGAGACCTATTTCTGAGGCGCAGAGTCTAATGTGCCGGCGGTATTCACCAGGGACCCCCGCCAGAAAGTACGGACTTGGCTGCGTCCGACACACAGGTCGCAGCCCTCAAACAGGTTCCCTTATATAGGTGCTGGTGAATTCTGGATGAAGTGAAGAAGAATATCAGAGTAGTCAACAGGCCAGGTAAGAACAAAATGGACAATATGGTACCAGGGAGCAGATGTATGCAGGTCACGGAGGATAGCCAAGGTCAGAACCAGATTACCAAATGCAGTACCAGGGATCAGACAAACACGGGTCATAAACAAAGCCAAGGTCAGGATCAGATAGCCAATATATGCAGGAACGCTGGAGTAAGGTAATTGAGCCTATACTCTGGCACCTGTCTGCTGCCAGCAACTCCCTCTTATGGGGAGGAGTTCAAATCCCGCACCAAACGTGACTTCACGTTTGGCCTGCCTGTCCCTTTAAATCTTCCTGCAGGTCAGCGCGTGCACTCCTAGGGGAGCCGCGTCCATCAGCACTTTGCAGCTGCACAGCGAGGGGGCCCGGGAACAGACACAGCAGCGGGCGCCGGAGACTCCCCGCCGGCTGTGATTACAGTGCTGCCGGACCCGGTAAGTAACAACTGGAGTCTGGCGCACTGTGACACTCCATAATGCAAACAATTTCGGAGCTTGACCCTGGCAGCTAACACCATCTGATAATGGCGTTAGCCTTAAGTAGTTTATGGGCTACTATAACGCAATAGTTCCGACAAGGATCCTACATACTGTAGGTAGGAAAAGCCACATGCAAGAAAAAGCGTGCTTACATGTATATGCAGTCAGACACATCTTGCGATGCAAATAACTTAGAGTGGTACTGTATTTATTTACACCAGGTGCTAGTGTATGCCAAAGGAAAGTGAAGGCTTATGTGTTATTAATTAATGCAGTGGAATTACTTCTTTCATACACAACCTAATAATGTTATTATAAAATGTTTTCATTCATTATTAGAAATTGTACAAATAGGGTAATGAAGTTCTCGTTATTCAAGAAAGAATAATCTAATCTTAATAAAAAATATTTACTACTGTATATGTATGTACTGTATCTATAAATATTATATTGTAAAAAAATCATCCAATTTTTTATCACTTTAAATATTGCAGCTTACCATATGGAAATAAAAATCAACTAATGCAAATGGATGAATGCTAACTAATTTAATGAAATGTTGAACATACAGTAAACACAGACAACACACAAATTATCCCCAATCACATTGATTCAATTCACACACCATCTATCAGCAAAGGGAGCTCCCCTTTATAAACCTGCAAAGGACTATACAGAATGGCACACTACTCCCAGAAGAAGGCTTTTCAAAAGCTGAAATGCATTGGTGAACATTAAACATTCGTAATACTGGCTTCAGGAGACTCCAGTCTTTAATACATTTACCACGGGACAGAATTACTCAAGCCGCGACCACGTGATCATACCCGGAAGTCGTGGGCAGAAGCAGACACCAGTAAGACACGAGCCGGCGAGAAGCAGGAACGGTGAGCTGATGGATCCATGAAGGTAAGTGTATCTCATACTGGAGGGGGTACGTGGCATCTGGTTCAGAAAGCCACAACCGCACACCCCCACCACAGGCAGTAGTTCTCCACCGTAGTCGCATATATGCCTACCCTCCCGGTTTTCGCAGGAGGCTCCCGATTTTTCGGGTAACCCCCCGCACCCCCGGAAGGGTAGGCATTTCTCCCGCATTCTGCCCACGTCCTAGTGAAGCGGGCAGAATGAGGAGAATACCCGCGATGATCGCGGGTCTCCGTGAAGGGGGCGGGGCTTAAGATGTGATTCTGCATGAATCACAGCATTTGGCCCCGCCCCCTATGTAAATTTTACCCAATCACGGCAGTTTTGCCACGAGGGGGCGGGGCTTAATGACGTGATTCGTTAGGCCCCGCCCCCATCGGCCCCCTGCTGCTTCTCTTACCCGGGCTTCTCCCGGGAAGAGATTCTAAAAGGTAGGTAAGTATGCCGTAGTGCAGGAGCAGGTGGTCATCTGGTTGCTCAGACGTACAGCCGGCACCTATACTCGGGGTCAGGTACTCAGTCCATGAGAGTCCAACTCCTGTCAGCAGGCACACCGCACTCCTTACCCTGGGAAGATCTACCGGATCAACAAATCTTACTACCAATTATAGAACATATTGACAGCTCTTAGATTAGCAGGACGCTGCAGTCTCATCTCTTGGTGCCATATTGAGTCTAGGGAATCATACTATATATGACTCCCTATCCCTTTCATAATCATTTTTTTTTCATCATTGTGCTATACAGCACTATCTTGTTCCCTATATTTATCAATCAGGAATTAGATCCTGACATACATATATGATATTGTGTAGCAACATACATACAGGATCATAAGTTATATGCATATGGTTTTTATATATCCCATGGTTTTGTATATACATTTAGACGTTTTTTCATGTTAAAGAAAAGATTTATTGTTTTTTAGAGATGAGCGGGTTCGGATCGCAGAGATCCGAACCCACCCAGATAACTCCATAAGTAATTACAATCACCACACAGCAGGTGTCTTACCCAGTGCCTGACAAGACAGTAGTTATTGTTTTATTTTATTTACAGATAACTCCAAATGTAATTACAATCGTAGGTTTCAGGGCGTTCTCGGAGGGCGAATTGTGCGCAGAACCTTGGTCAGATTCTTGAAGGCGGCAAGATCTACTTGCCAGTATGCTGTGTTTTGGAGTTTCTAATCATGGTTACAGTCGAGATCTGGGCTACCAAACTCAGCGACAGAGGGATGGTGTTCTGGCAAGATTTTTTTGGGCATAGTTCATGCTAGCATTATTTCCGGTACCGAGTCCCCTGCTGCTTTGAGTTTGTTGAGGCATTTTTTGCCCTTTGTGTGTTTGCGCAGGAGCATAGATCTTAGGACACGTCACGTTCCGGGCGTGGTGAATGGGATAGCAAATGTCCTTGTCTCGTTGTCAATGGGATAGGTTTTGGGTTCTGGCCTCCCTCTTTTGTTGGTATACACGGCTTAACCTATCCTGTTCATATCGACTGATTGCCACGCCGGCATTCTGAGCGGTTTGTATTGATGTCGTTGGCGCCATGTACGCTGAGGATTCAGTCGACGGCTTGTAATGATTTGCAAGGTTTCTTAGCTTACAAGGGCGATGGAGGTACGCCTTTCCATGCCTAAAGGTTAGAATAGTTTGGAAATGTCGTGAGCGAAGTCGTTCCAAAGTGGCCATGTCAGCAGCTGTCTAGCATTTCTTATTTTTTAAAGTTTCCTGGTTTGTTGGTCACGAGCGAATGGTTTTATTAGCTACAGTAATGAGAGTTTAGGGGTGTAGCACCTCATTATGGGTGATTGCGCAAAGACCTATTGATCTATCAATTTTAAAGGGGGTGATAGTTGCAGTATTCGGAAATTGCATTGGATAATTAAGACGCACAACTCTTTATTTAACATTTTAGTAAGCTTATTTAGGGACTTCTATAATTGGCGAGTTGTCCTAAAATAATATGAGTTCGACATCAACAGTTGTTGTTTGTGAATACAAATTTTTTCCAGTATAACCTGTAATAACATATTCAGGATTGAGGTTGCAACCTGCATGGTAGCTGTAGGTGCTTCCATTGACGCCTTAAAACATTTAGGGCCTGATTCAGAGGCGCTTGCTATTTGCGAGCGCTCGCTCTGAATCAGGGCGGGGTATTTTTTTTTATTTTTCCGCCCTCCAGGCCACTCACTAAGATGTGGGTGACCACCCACAGCTTTAGCGGGCGGCCATGGAGATGGTCGCGATTATCCACTACTGTATCACAAGTGATCCACTACTGACATCGTAATGTCAGTAGGGCCACCCACAAATGGCAGGCATTCCTTCGGGAACGCCTCAGTTTGTGCAGCCACCCCCGCTACCCGCCTACAAAATGGGGCAAGCTGTCGATCAACATCGACAGCCGCCCCGTTTTGTTGTGAGCCCCAGATCGAGTGAAGCTCTCACTCGCTACGGGGCTTGCGCACGGCCCTTAGGTCGATGGTAGTCATCAGCCTGCAAGAATTTAGTTGTGGGGGATAGTTGCATAGTTAGCAGCACTTCTTGTGAGTTTGTTGGGAAACCCAGGTGTCTTCTTCCTACTGCCACTTTGGAGTTTGAAGGGTCATTCAGTTTTGCCCTCACAGAGGTTTTCTGTTTTTCACCTTCAGATGGGTCACCCAACTATTGTTTTCCCTTGGCTAGGATGTTTTTTCAATAAATTGTAAAGCCTATCCGGGCGTGATTAACCCCTTTTTGCAGGATTACAGGAATGCTAACTGTCGGGTGTGGTTCGTGGGACACTCATTATAGGCCAGATGGGGTACATCTCACGGGCGCAGGTCTGGAGTGTTCTATTTGTATCTTTGCAGCCTTCTTTGAAGTGTGCTTTATTTCCTGATGGGTGGCGGGGCTCGGCTCTTTGAGCCGATCTTTGGCGGGAAGCAGTGCTCCTAGGCACTATAGTGTAAGAGTGCCTGGGTAGCATTTTCCTTTTGATAGCGGCAAGCTGGTCATGAGCCATCATCTTAGGGAGGGGTCAAGGCTGTGCCAATTAAGGGAGAATGGTTCTGCCTCAGGCCAGTTTGCGCCTGGCGGGGATCCACCTCTTCTTATTTAGCAATATATTTGCCGGGCTGTGGCCTTGGAGCACTGCTTTTTTACTGCCACCATCATTCTAATTACATTTTGGCCTCTTTTAATTCCACATAGGGGTCCGTGTGGTTATTTCTAGTTAGTATTTTATGTGAGTTAATTAGCATAATGTAAGATTCAAACAATGGGTGACTTATTAAATCTGGTTATTGCCTCTGTAATGCATATCCATCTTGCTAATACTTAGAACTTGTATCTTGCCATTTTATGATTTGTGTGTTGAAGTTGTGGCAGACACATTTGGTGGTGATTTTGTTTATGGAGGAATTGAAGTAAGGACATTTGGTGATGCCACAGTTGTCACAGATCTGCAAGTGTGTACCCTTTCCAAATTCTTCTAAAAAATCGTGTATCTGAAACTGTCCCTTTTTTTTCTCCTGTATTATTATTATTATTATTATTATTATTATTATTATTATCATTTATTGTTTTTGTTTGTGAACTCTTAATTTGTTGATATTATTTTAGTTTTTTAGTGATAATAAATAGTTCCTAACTTAAGAAAAAAAATGTCTGTGATTGTTATTTTAACCCCACCCTTAAAAAACTAAAACAAATATTACTAACAATTTTGACAAATTCAATAGTGTATTTATAAAGAGTGGCCCTACAGCTGCTGTGGAACTAAACATCCAAGCATGGCCTGCCACAGTATTGCTATTAAGGCATATAATTACTGTGGAACAGCATGCTGGGATCTGCAGTTCCACAGCAGCAGGAGGGGGGCTGCTCCCCCCCGCGACCCCCCCTCCCTTAATTACACTTACCTGCATGATCCAGGCCTCCGGTGATGTTCTCCATGCCTCCGGTCAGGTGATCTCCCATACTGCACTGGGACCCGATCACCTGATAACCGGGCAGCAGTGCACTATGGGAGACCAGCTGACCAGAGGGGAGTCATCACCGGAGGCCCGATCACTGGTCCCTGGAGTCAGGTAAGTAATTTATTTTTTTTACAATTTTTTTTTTCTTTTTTTTACAGTAATCAGATTGCGGTCTGTTTAGACCACACAGCTGATTACAGGGACCGACTCCCGGCTCTGCTCTCCCCGTTAGAGCAGGGCAGGAGTCCGGTAACCGGGGGAGACCCTGGATTACGCCACCAGGTGGCGTCATTATCACAGGGCTTTCCCCAATATTTTTTTACAATTTATTTTTAGTAACTTTGGCCAGATCACATTTCCCATTACAATTATGGGAAATGTGATCTGCTTACTAAAAATAAATGATAATTAGGGCTTGGAGTAGAATTTTATGAATTCTACTCCAATTGCCTTGTAATAATTATAGGTGATACTAAAATAATGTGAAAAGGGTGTGAAAACACCCTTTTTCACTTTATTTTAGTCAAAATAATGTTAATAAATAGAGCCCCTAGAGGTGCCGTTATCCAGGGTCTCCCCTGGTTACCGGACTCCTGCTCTACTCTAACAGGCAGAGCAGAGCCCAGAGCCGGTCACAATGATCAGCTGCGTGGTCTTAACAGACCACAAGCTGGTTACTGCTAGAAAAAAAAATGGAAAGAAAAAAAAACGTACCTGGATCCAGGGACCGGAGAGCGGGGTTCCGGTGATGTCCTCCTGGGCTCCGGTCAGCTGGTCTCCCATCCTGCACTGTGACCCAGTCAGCTGCTGCAAGGGGTTTTTAATAAATCCCTGTGATATGGCCTGAATTTGCAACGCAAATTCTGTCGCTAACATCACAGTACAACCGCATTTTAAATGTGGATTGTAGTAAATAGGGCAATATGAAACACTTTACACTACATACAGTTAAATGTCATTGCATTCATGCTTTAGAAACAAAATTGCATTGACCGAATATGCACACTTATACTGGACTGTGCAATCACTCAATGCAATGGAGAGCACCTGCTACTTAATTGTGTGTATGCATCAACAACCATCGAAACCATACGCACAATTTTGGTTGACCTAACTCTCCCGCAGACTTTGCTACATCTTCTGTACGCAGTGACAGCTCAGGCTGCATAGGGTTTCTCAATGCCTAGTTTATGCATATCTCTTCAACGGCATCAAAATGCACTGACACGCCTGCGTTCACACGACCACACCCCATCACCACCCACAAATGGTACTTTCTGTCAATCACTGGTTGATAGGTCTGCGTGCTGTCTGCACTTGCATTCCCTTTCGCAGCACCTGGTTCACACACACGCACTGCGTCTTATACGCATACGCAGAGTGCAAACATCGGCCAAGTGCGTGCGAATGCAGCATTGCATTGCTTTCTGAAACAGGTCCACTGTTCACTGTATTTTTCACACAAAATACAGTGACAGTGCCTCCGTGCATGCTACAAACCTGCGCCCACCCCTCAACCTCAGCGGGTGCCACCCCCGTGACCCAACTTGACCACCTCCCCTCTCCTCCAAATGACACTTACCTGGGTGATCAGTGAGCTCTCTCCTCCGGTCATCTGGTCACCAGGGCTCCTGGTCTGTGACCCCGGTCAGATGTGCTGTAAACTAAGATGCCGTTTTACAGCACAGCTGACCAGGGTCACAGTGCAGGAGCCCCGTTGACCAGCTGACCAGAGAAGAGAGATCACCGATCAGAGGACCCCCGGCTGCAGGTGTCTGAGGTATTTTTTTTCAACACTATTATTTTTAACAGTAATCAACTTGTGGTGTATTTAGACCACAAAAGCTGATCACAGGGGGCTGGCTCCTGGCTCTGTTCTGCCTGTAAGAGTGGAGCAGGAGCCGGGGAACCCAGCTTAACGCCAGATGGCGATGTTATAGCAGGTCTCCAACCCGGTATTTTTTCACAATTACCCCTTAGTAAATTTCAGGCAGATTGCATTTCCCATTGCAAGTATGGGGAATGCGATTTGCTTGCTAAATAAATGAGAATGAAAGTGCTTAGAGTAGTTTTTAATGAAAACTACTCTAATTGCCCTTTAATACATTTCAGTGAAACTAAATAATGTAAAAAGGGTGTAAAAACACCTTTTTTCACATTATTTAGTAAACGAGATTGATAAATAGAGCCGATAGAGGGTCTGATTCAGCAAGAATCGCAATTGCAAAGCTACACGCAGGCAGCTTTGCAATTGTGATCCTTGCAATAATGTAAATGAAGCAGGAGGTGTTTGACACCCACTGCTGCATTGCAATCCCGGGACTGTGATGAAGGTTGCAGGCTGGTCCCGAAGGCGTACACACCCTGACACTTAGAGGGTGCACAGCTTCTTCAGAAGGCCCTAGTATTCACAGCAGGTTGTGGCTACAACCCACACATGGTGCTGGCCAGAGCTGGGTTAAGTAGCCATCATGCCGAGGAAGCAGCCATCATGCCGAGACTAAGGAAAGGGTGCCGGTGACAAGTACAGGGGTGTTGGCCATGGCTTATGCAAACTGTGGCTGCCACCAGTGTTCAGTAAAATAAGGACTTCAGAGACATCCTTAGAGACATCCTTATTATTGTGCTGGTAGCCTCAGTGCCATCCCCTCAGGTGCTGGTGCCCCAGGCAGCTGCCTAATGGTAGTGCTGGCCCTGTACACAGTCCATATTAATGCTAATTCAGTCTGTGTAGTTACCAGGAACCAGTGCCTCTTTTATGTTACTTGTTACTGGTAAATTAACTGCCTTCTCATGAATATACAATGGTTAGCTCTACTACCTCACAGTGCTGGGGTCATGGGCTATACTTTGACAAGGGCTCTATGGACCTCATTCAGAGTCGGTCGTTGCGGCCGCTCAGTCGTACGCAACCGATGTTCGCTAAACTGCGCATGCGTAAAATTCGCAATGTGCGTGCATAAGCTAGCTGTTACGATCAGAAATTGCTCTCTCCTTGAACACGGCCAGGTCGTTAGTTTGAGTGACAGATTGAGCTGTTTGTGGGTGGTAACAGGCTTGTTCGTAGTGCTTAAGAGAGGGTATGGTCAACCTTAAGCTCTACGAGCAGCTCCGATGGTTCCCGATGGTCTTGATCAATCCTTATATGCCCGGAGATGACGTGTATTGCGAACGAGAAGGGGGCATGTTTTTAGTCTTACGGCCGCATCCTCCCCTCGCTCGTCCAGCTAACGATCCCATCTTAACGACGCAACTTGCGAGCGCTTCATTTGCATATCCGGCCCCTTTTCCGTTACGACCGAGCGGCCGCAATGACCGACTCTGAATGAGGTCCTATATGTGTATGTGGTTTATATGCTCTCCCTATTGTGATTGAAGCACTGGAAAAGTTTGGAATGGCTTCTATATGTGTCCCAGATTCCTGTCCTATGTGTTTTGAAGCCCCCAGGAGAAGTCTGTTTGATAAAACAGACTATAAATGTTGGCTTTGGTGAAAAGCTGGAATGGGTCCTGGGGGTGTGGATGTGAGGAGAGGGAGGGCTCCATCCACAGGCCACTTCAGGTGTTGGACCCTTCAGCCTGGTAGCATTAGGGCTAGCACCTGGAAATGGCTAATTTAAGCTGGGTTTAGTTGTGGCTGAGTGTCTCACATCTGGGAGAGCAGGCCCGCAGGCTAGCTTGCTCTGAGACACTGTTTGATACAAACCTGTAAGTACTGTGGATGTGAACTTGTTTTAGTGTTCTGATAGTGAGGGAACCTACTGTCTAGTTAGAGCCCAGATGGACTAGGATTTTGTTTATGTTGTATTTTGTTTATGTGTCTGATACAATAAAGACTGGCTCCATCCAGCTTGCACGAGAACCCCAGAACTGTGTCCTGTTTCTCCAGCTGCTGTGTGTGTAAAGAGGGAGTCCATCTACCCCAGGAGAGGGACCCCTCTCCCGACTGTGTTGCACTATGTTTGTGTAATTTTCTCCAGGTGCCTCGTCTTCCTCCCACAGACCAAAAACCTACTATAAAAAAGTTGTGGTCGATGCGGAAGATGGCGCTGATGTTTAACAGAAAAGATACATCAGTTAAGATGTATACTTATCAGAGAAGTTGTTTGCTGAGTGGTTTAGAGCCTCCTTTGTTGTTCTCCAGAAAAGTATGGCTAATTTCATAAATCAAGATCTAATAAGGCCTGCAGTAAAGATCATCCAACTCAGCACAATCCCTGGTCATGGCAAGATGCCTCATAGAGTCGTAGTAGTATTTTTCTGTAACAAAACTGGCAAGGCTGTCTCCTGAGTCTGCTTCTTCCTTCTGTCCTGTCATGTCTACTGCCGGGGACTGTGTAGCATCTATTATATATTAGTGTGTTTGTTGGGTGGGAAATGTAGACCGTACGATCCCCAGGAGTTAAGCACAGCTTGCTTTAAGGGAAAGGCATCTTGCTAAGGGTGAAGACCTCAAGTTCTAAAGGTCTTATTATCTATCTATGGGTACTGACCTAACATAAACCTTCTGAAAAGAATACAGTAAAATAAGGATATAATAAAATTCAATTGTGAAATGTAAATGAATTGAAACAACTAAAATCACAAATGAGATTTATGTAATTGGTAAGATGTTTATTTAATAGGTGGCCGATAGTGTTAGCTGACAATGCAACAAGGTGACAGCCTCGGCCCAAGCAGATCTTTTCATCAGATTCTAGGGGCACATTCCAGATGGATGACAGAGCGTGCGCTACAATGACCTGTAGTCTTGATCTAAAGGGAGCTCAATTTAAAGTTTCAGATCATCAATTCATTAGAAGAATTAATCATTTATGTTTTAACAATAGTGAGAATACTCTAAAAATAACAGCAATGACAAGGAAATTGTACCCAGAATACAATTCTCCAAGGAATTCTTACAGAAAAAAAAAATTTAATTACAAAGTTTAAGCTATCAGAGCTTTAGTTATGTAAAAAAAAGTGTTTGTTTTGTTTGTTTATTCTTAACCCCAACTCTTACATTGTAATCCAATGGGATTGTGTTATACAGTATAAGGAATCCACAGGAAAATATTTTTAATTGTCATCCAATCCTACACTAGCTACTATACACTAATGATGGCTATACACTAGCCACTATACACTAATGATGGCTATACACTAATGATGGTTATACACTAGCCACTATACACTAATGATGGCTATACACTAGCCACTATACACTAATGATGGCTATACACTAGCCACTATACACTAATGATGGCTATACACTAGCCACTATACACTAATGATGGCTATACACTAGCCACTATACACTAATGATGGCTATACACTAGCCACTATACACTAATGATGGCTATACACTAGCCACTATACACTAATGATGGCTATACACTAGCCACTATACACTAATGATGGCTATACACTAGCCACTATACACTAATGATGGCTATACACTAGCCACTATACACTAGCCACTATACACTAATGATGGCTATACACTAGCCACTATACACTAGCCACTATACCACTATACACTAATGATGGCTATACACTAGCCACTATACACTAATGATGGCTATACACTAGCCACTATACACTAATAATGGCTATACACTAGCCACTATACACTAATGATGGCTATACACTAGCCACTATACACTAATGATGGCTATACACTAGCCACTATATACTAATGATGGCTATACACTAGCCACTATATACTAATGATGGCTATACACTAGCCACTATACACTAATGATGGCTATACACTAGCCACTATACACTAGCCACTATACACTAATGATGGCTATACACTAGCCACTATACACTAATGATGGCTATACACTAGCCACTATACACTAGCCACTATACACTAATGATGGCTATACACTAGCCACTATACACTAATGATGACTATACACTAGCCACTATACACTAATGATGGCTATGCACTAGCCACTATACACTAATGATGGCTATGCACTAGCCACTATACACTAATGATGGCTATACACTAGCCACTATACACTAATGATGGCTATACACTAGCCACTATACACTAGCCACTATACACTAATGATGGCTATACACTAGCCACTATACACTAGCCACTATACCACTATACACTAATGATGGCTATACACTAGCCACTATACACTAATGATGGCTATACACTAGCCACTATACACTAATAATGGCTATACACTAGCCACTATACACTAATGATGACTATACACTAGCCACTATACACTAATGATGGCTATACACTAGCCACTATACACTAATGATGGCTATACACTAGCCACTATATACTAATGATGGCTATACACTAGCCACTATATACTAATGATGGCTATACACTAGCCACTATACACTAATGATGGCTATACACTAGCCACTATACACTAGCCACTATACACTAATGATGGCTATACACTAGCCACTATACACTAATGATGGCTATACACTAGCCACTATACACTAGCCACTATACACTAATGATGGCTATACACTAGCCACTATACACTAATGATGACTATACACTAGCCACTATACACTAATGATGGCTATGCACTAGCCACTATACACTAATGATGGCTATGCACTAGCCACTATACACTAATGATGGCTATACACTAGCCACTATACACTAATGATGGCTATACACTAGCCATCAGTTTATGGAACTGTGTTGTACAACAGATACATAATTGAGTAGTATCTGCTTTATATGCTAGCCAGCAGATTGGGGTCGCTTAGTATACAGGTATATATAAATATGTGTGTGTGTGACTAAAGATTTGTCAATTAAAAGTCACGTGTCTGGGTATCATGCAGCCAGTGAGAGCTATGAGGGGCGTAGGGCCTCTCTTCAACTCTTGCTGCACAGAGTTTTATCAGTGAGGCATGTGGGAGACTTAACTGTTGAGGAGTGGACCTGAAATATATATTTATTTTACTTTTTTTATATTGTAGGTCTGTTTTTTTTACCAGAAAGTATTCCATCCTGTCTAGTATTCACCAGAATGAACTCTTTTTAGTAAATTAGTCAAGAAGAAAGAGGGCCCTGCTCATGAAAGCTTATATTTAAAAGGGAAAAAAATAAGTGGTGGCACAAGGAGGTTACATGAAGAGGGTAAGTATATAGGGAGGAGGTAGGAAGGATAACAAGGGCAGTATTAATTATAGAGAAATAAAGGAGCATATTTTACTACAAGGATGGCTTAATTCTCAAAAATGATAATGAATGACTAGATATATTATATATTATTGGAATTTATCCATTTTTACAGGTTTATCTGGAGGATCTGCGCATACTCTAGTGCCCAGGGTCTACAGGTGCAGCACTCAGCACTGCTGGCCGCCAGAGAGAGAGGAGGGGGCCCAGACAGAGACCACACACGGGTCCCCTCCTCTCTAAAATTACACATGCTGAAAGCACTTACCTCAGTTACTGCCAGGTGTTTTCTAGACATAGGAACCACAGCCTCAGGTACTGCCAGGTGTTTTCTAGACATAGGAACCACAGCCTCAGGTACTGCCAGGTGTTTTCTAGATATAAGAACCACAGCCTCAGGTACTGCCAGGTGTTTTCTAGACATAGGAACCACAGCCTCAGGTGCTGCCAGGTGTTTTCTAGATATAGGAACCACAGCCTCAGGTACTGCCAGGTGTTCTCTAGACATAGGAACCATGGCCTCAGGTACTGCCAGGTGTTCTCTAGACATAGGAACCACAGCCTCAGGTACTGCCAGGTGTTCTCTAGACATAGGAACCACGGCCTCAGGTACTGCCAGGTGTTTTCTTGGCTTCGGGACCACAACCTCAGGTACTGCCAGGAGTCTCAGCTGAACCTTGATTTTTCTGGCGCCCTCAGGGATCTTGTGGGCCAGACTCACATGGTGCGCCTTCACCTGCAGGAGGAAGGGTGGACAGCAGAGAGTCACTGATACTGGCACACTCAGAGTACACGGGGAGACAGGAGAATATGGAGAAGTAACAAGTATGACCAGGATACAATGGTGGAGTATTCCCCAAAGAGTTGGAAGAAAGGGTATATAATGATATAGCTTAATCACAGTTTTATTTTTATTTATGTAAAACCATAATATATATATACCCTAGTTCACATATATTTTTCTAGGAAATGTTATTAAAATTTACATGCTAAGAATGATTAAGAAAGCAAGTTATAAGGGATATGTATCAAGCCTCGGAGAGAGATAAAGTACCAACCAATCAGCTTCTAACTGTCATGTTACAGACTGTGGGCCTGATTCAGAGCCGGTCGCTATTTGCGCTCGCTCATCCAGAAAATAGGGGTGGCTATTCAAATGAACCGTTCGCTGTTTGCGGTCTGTTCACGCCTCTAGGTCTGAACGAGCGAACAAAACCTGCGGTCGTTTTTAGGGAAACTACGCCCCCTGTCCGCTCGCATCCTACGTCATGTCCGCTATTTATTAGATTAATCGAGTACATCGAACAGGGTATGAGCTGCTCGCTATTCTTGTGGTTGGTTTTTGCTACCACAATTTTGCGAGCAGTTCTGGCTAGAAAAAAACCCAGTGACATGGTCAATGACGCTGCTGTTTTAAATATGCACACCCATAAAACGCCCGTTTTGACCTTTAAGCACGCCTGCGATCGGATCTCCACTCCCCGTTTTCAAGCACCTTCCCCTGTTACCACCCACATATGCCTCATCCTGTCACTCAAATTAGCAGGCATTCGCTATTTTGCGAGCACATGAATTTCTGCCGCACTGACTGGTTCGCGCATGCGTATAACGACCGTACGCATGCGCAGTTAGGCAAACATCGCTCGGAGCGAACGAGCTGCCACTTACGAGTGGCTCTGAATCAGGCCCTGTGTTTGCAATTTTTAGAATCTGATTGGTTGGTACTTTATCTCTCTCCTATTTGTGTCTCCAAGGTTTGATACATCTCCCCCTATGTCTGACAGGAAGACGGTAAGGATATGGGGAGAAGGTGGGAATGGTAATTACTCTCATATCCTCAAGGGCAGTATAAATAAAAAAAATAAATCAATGGTGATAAACTATTACAAGAATAGCTTTATTCTAAAATACTACAATAAATGACTAGATATCTAGAGGTTTTTCATGAGTTTGTTCACATTACTTAGTTATAATATATTTAGCTTATCTTACGGACCTGTCCACTACCAATTATCTTTATTTAATTTACAATTATAATGAACTATTTTTCTGCAAGGCCATTTGTACTACAAGAAACCTATTTTTCCTTTAATCATATTGTGTAGAAATAGTGACACTTGAGGAGTAATATAAGGTGTAAATGTCAGTGTAATAAGCATTATATTGGTATGACAAAGAGATCTATAAATAATAGGATGAGGAAAGTGTCAGTAGCCACAATAACACTGAAAGCACTTACCTCAGGTACTGCCAGGTGCTTTCTTGGCTTATGGACCACGGCCTCAGGTACTGCCAGGTTTTCTTTCGGCATAGGGACCATGGTCTCAGGTACTGCCAGGTGTTTTCTTGTCATAGCGACATTGGCCTCAGGTACTGCCAGGTGTTTTCTAGGCATAGGGACCATGGCGTCAGATACTGCCAGGTGTTTTCTTGGCATAGGGACCATGGCCTTAGGTACTGCCAGGTGTTCTCTTGGCATAGGGACCATGACCTCTGGTACTGCCAGGTGTTCTCTTGGCATAGGGACCACATCCTCCCGGACTGCCAGGTGTTCTCTTGGCATAGGGTCCACAACCTCTGGTACTGCCAGGTGTTCTCTTGGCATAGAGACCACAACCTCTGGTACTGCCAGGTGTTCTCTTTGCATAGGGACCACATCCTCCCGGACTGCCAGGTGTTCTCTTGGCATAGGGTCCACAACCTCTGGTACTGCCAGGTGTTCTCTTGGCATAGAGACCACAACCTCAGGTACTGCCAGGTGTTCTCTTGGCATAGGTACCACAACCTCAGGTACTGCCAGGTGTTCTCTTGGCATTGGGACCATGGGGGGCAATTTATACAGCGAAGCCCTAAAAAGAGAAAACAGACACATTTGCACCTAAAGGACTCCATGAGAATGTAACAATAGCTAAGGTTAATACAATATAATAATGTACCAATTGCTAGATATTATGGTGTGTAATATGGTTAACATTTGAATAATGATAGCTAAAAAAAATACTTCATGATGATCTATTCTTATCTATAAATGACACAAATTTTTATTATTTTACATATATATCCATAAATCACATTGTTACATATTGTTCATGTAATATCTGCACAAAGTACATACGCAGAGTGTCTCTTAGAACCAGTGTTACGGGAACTGGAGGCTTTGTCCTTATGGTCCTTATGGGCTGGCTCTATGGAAAAGAATACAGAAATAGTACAGTTACTACTATGTCTGGTATATGTTTTGCTTCAGAGTAAACCCCTATTTGTTCCCATTGAAACTGGGTCAGTCGCTTCCTTTGCCTAACCTACAACTGTAAAGACCAGCATATGTACATATCTCCCAACCATCCCAGCACAGTAAATTGTGGCACAACTACAATTTGTATTGCTGAGATAAGAGGTGATGCACATTGTTAGCACATAACTATGATAAACAGACCCCTCAATCTTTTCATTAAAAAAAAACAAGAATACCTGGAGGACGAGGGTCTTTCAGCTGCACTTTGTCTTCTCTTGCAGCCTCAGGGAATTTGTGGTAGGAGGAAGGGTAAACAGCAGAGAGTAAGTTACTGGGCACTGGCACACTCAGAGAAAGCAGGGAGACAGGAGATTATGGATGGGTAACCTACGTGTCCTCACACGGACATGTAATACCACAGATGTAGCTTCTATGACTGAGCCTGTAGTATATCTTTTTAACATAGTTTAATTGGCAGCTGAATTTCTAGTAGAAGGCAAAAGATCACATTCCAACCAATCTTCTAATAAAACTGATTTTAAATGTTCCTAATGTTTGTTTTATTTAATAATAAATCCCTTGTTCCACCACAGTTTTATCCAGTGACATAGATAAATATGCCATTGCGCCTTGAGGGCTGCTCACCAGTGTTTTGATGTACTTGGCCTTGCTCCCGTAGGTGAGTGTGCTGCGAGAGTCTTCATAGGCAGCATCCGCAGGGCTGATGTGTGTGATCATCACCATTCTGCTCCTGCCACAGTGCGCCCTGTGATAGATAAAGCTCTGGTTATAGTAGAGATCACTGAGGAATCCTTACACAGTTTAATGAGCAGCATAAAGATCTACTATTATTTTATACTATGTTTGTGAGAAACAAATGATTGCACTAATTATAAATATCATGATTGATTGCAGCCATTGTGTGAGATAAAACAACACAACAATGTGTTAGGAGCAATATTCCTGATGACTGGCATGGATGCTATAGCCACTTCCCTTTTACCCAGGGCCTTAGCATTTTCAAAGGGGACCACACACCCCTTTAGTATAAGGGCATAAAGTCTCTTAATGGCCCTGTTTGAAAACTCCCCTTTATAATCCTAAATGCTTGTATCCCCCAAAAATATCTAAGTGACTAATGCTATTTATTCATCAGTCATGGGTGTATCTATGGGATGATGATTATAAAATACAGGTGGCTCAATAGCCGCCGGTTCAAATCCCGATGCCGGGACCCCGCACAGTCAAGATCCAACAAGGGTGGTAAGTATGCTATCCCTAACCCTCTCTCCTCCCAACTCTAACCCTGCCTTAGTGGTGCCTAACCCTAACCTCCCCATTCCGCACTCTAAACCTAACCCTCTTGGGGGGTGCCTAGCCCTAACCTCTCCCCAGTGGTGTCTAACCCTAACCCCTCCTCCCAGCATGCTAACCCTAACTTGCCCGAGGGGTGCCTATCCCTAATCTCCCTCCGGGGGTGCCTAAACCTAACTCATCTCCGGGGACAGAACGGGACAGTGCATTACTTACCTCTGTCCGGACGTTTGGCATTTTGCCGCCAGTCGGGATTCCGGCGTCGGTATATCAGCGGTTGGTATCCCGTCCGCTGGCATTTTAACTGCATCCCGTCTCTATAATGGGTGCAGGGTATGTGGTGCACATGCCCAGTGGTCTCACACCGCCCACCCTGCACCAATAACCTATATGTAACACACTGTCAATGCTGCTGTAATCACCAATGTAGTCACTGGGAAAATGGACATGGGGGCCATTTTTCCAAAGCTCTGGGTGCAGTGCCAGAGCCTAATTAGCACATGTGCCTGGATGCCTGCAAGAGAAGGGGTAGGCTTGCATGGAGACTGCACAAGGGGCCCTTCTCTCTTAGCACTGTCCCTGACATCATATGTGTGCAGGAAATCTCATAGTATTAACATACCTTTAGCAGCCAGGTCAATTTGCTGTCCCGATAATTGATATGGCTGCCTGGTCTCTTTCGTAGCGCCGTGATGCAATTTCTTAGGGCCAGAAGGGAGCGGTTTATATAGCCACTTTCTTTGAAAGTTTGCCCACTGTTCTTAGTCTGACATAGAAATAGAGAAGATTATGAGAACACATCTGGCTTCAGTCACGTTGTGGATGTAATACAAACATATAGGGGCAGATTCAATTAGCAGCGGGGTCATTGTGTTTACGCACGTGTGTCCCGATTTTACGGCATGGGAAAAAGACTATTTAATTGAATAGCATTTCCCCATGCCGCAGGGATTTTGTATGGCAATTAGTCATGGGGAGAACCCCGAGGCTAATTGAATCTGCCCCATAAACTATGATTAAACTATCTACATAATTTACTTCAATTGTGTCTCAAGACAGTGAATCCCATTAATTTTTTTTTTGTTATGTGATATTGGCCGAAATGTTTTTCTTACTGCATGTAATTTAACCCAAGCTGCTAAAAAAAAAATATAATTACATTATCATCATTGATTTGATATTGGTTTATGTGTTATTAATTAAAAAATAACTTAAATCAAAATGTTACATAATTTGTTATGAGTAAGTGGGTGGGGGGGTGGGCACTGAAATAAATGTATGTAACCAAAGGGGCGGTGGCCTGTAACAGATTGGGAATCACTGCTCTATAGGGAGAAAGACCATGCTTAGGGAGGACTACAAGCACAAGAAAATAAACATGAATGGCACTGGTATAACCCACCAAAAAAGAGCTAATTTCACTACAAAAAGATGCAAAAACAATCTACAATGTTCAAAAGAGCTTATAGTACTTATCATGCCACCTCAGAATACAGAACAAGAACTACCCTAGGACAACTTAGCTCCCTGATAATTATACACATAATGAATATCATTTACGTTGCACAATGCAAGAGCAGTTTTGGCCTCGCCGTGCACCTCACTTTGTGCGAGCAGGGCTGTAAGTAGCTATGGGCCACTAGTACCGCCCCACGGCCTTTGCTTCTGGCTGGCAGGGTGCCTTGAACCCTGCAGCCAGGATTGCTGCTGCAGAACCCACACGGGCACCCTGCACAGTATATGCAGCCTGTTTAGCTTACTGGAGCTGTCGATCATTGCCCGTCTGCATGACGTGATGATGTAATGCGTGCAACATCATGACATGGTGTGCTCAGGGGACAGGGGCTGGGACAAGGTGCAATTATGCCCTGTTATGTCTTTGTGTGAGAGTGCACCTAGATTTCCATCAAGGTTTAACTTTACCAAGCAAGGTGGCTGCATCTGCGGAGGAGCAAAAGAATATAAAGGCAAAGGGGAGGAGTTAGGAGGAGTGAAGGTGTCCCTAGCTGCTCCATGTCATACAGAGCAGAACTGGAACAAAATCTTGCACAGTGCACATCTAGAGATTGTTGGCATTGCAAGGGGAAATACAAAGAAATTATAATGATAGGTAAATCACAAGTGATACCTGGCATGCGCGCTCTGATCCTGCCAGGTCTACCATGTAAAGCTTGCCGGTGTACACTCCATCACTGCTTGTCTATTTTACGGTGACTTGTAACAGCATGGGAGCAGGATGAGTTCTTATTGGCAGCTGTGGCTGCCTTAGAGCGGCGCTTGTTCCCTTCCATCAGTAAAGCTATGGTCTGAAAAAGAGAGAGTAATATAGATGCACCAACACTCTTGTGGTTACACAAAACAACTCATAAAGTTACACCCATGTGTTATAGCTACAATGGGGTCACTACACCAGTGATCACATAATCATGGGCACTTTCATTACTGTAATTCACACATTAATAGTTTTTTTGCAGACAGCAAACCTGTTTGTATTAGTCTGTACTTATATAACATTGTTATTTGTACCCCCCTTGGTCAGTGCTGCAGAACCCTTAGGGTGCCTTATAAATAAACGGTGATAATAAAAATAATATAGACAGGGATGACTAGTGGTGGAGCATGGATGCTGCATAAGGGTAGCACAGACTATTAATAGTCACCTCTTCAGGGCTGCTGGGGAAGAACTCAGCAATCCCTTCTATCTTGGTGTTGCCGTAGGGATCCTCTCTGAGGGTCAAACATCCAGAGGACGGTCTTAGCAGATCCTGAACGGTTTCATTTTAGACCTGAAAATGTGATGAAGGAATAATCACTCTCTGCAATACAAGCACAACAAGTGCGTAATCCACATTTACTCTCTAGAAAGGACTTGGGTTACTTGTGGTTCCTCAGATGCTGTATATCAAGGTTTTTCGGGGCCAGTACATACATGGCAGGGGCCCATCTGAGCTTTCAGTTATGCACCAGTCCCCCTCAAACTTTGCTAGGGGGCCTGGTGAATGCTAGCTGTGCCCCTGATTGCACATGTAGAGGCGTAATTTACATCATGTGTAGTTGCATGGAAGCACATCCCAAAATCTACCTATGCATCATGTCTAAAGGTGCTGCAATATACTTGGTCTATGCATGTTTGCCGCTGCCTGTGCATGTGCAGTATGTAAATGCATACCCCCAGAGTTCCATCCAACTCCAAATAAGACATATAGGGCGGAATTCAATTGTTTTCATCCCCTATCGCGCCCGACGGAGCTATTCTATTCTTGCTCCTGTCGGGCGCGATCAGCTGCCAAGCGCTACATTTCAGCTCGCAGCCCCTGGGGGATGAGAGCTGAAATGTACGAAAAGTGACATGTTTGGGCGCCCAAACATCACTTTTTTTTCGCGATCGCGCCCAGCACTTTGGTCGGGGTTAGCCAATTTACGCGGCTAAACCCGACCACTTTGGGTGCGATCAGCGTGAAAAGCTGGCACAATTGAATAGCGCCCCGCGATCTCCTGTCACTTTAGACGGGAGATGCGGGCCGCAAAAACAATTGAATTCCGCCCATAGAATACAAACCAAGCACATATTCCTCACATATTTACCTCAGCATAGGACAATGAAACAGAGAATTTATTTGGCCCTCTCTGCTCCTCAATGTTCTTATATAGATCTTTCAGAGTGCGGAATATCACTCCGGGCTCATGACCATTGCCCATCATGGTAAATGTCTCCCCGGTGCCTATAGTAAATATAAAGGTTTTAAGCATACACTCACTGATGTTACAAGAAAGAATGGCAGATATGCAATTATACAATGTGTCGTGTCAGTAATGAACAGTGACAGACATCATGTGACTAAACCAATATTCATCAGGATGCTGTTCATCAGTTCACTCTCTCAGGGATGTCACTGCTTGTTAGTGAATGGATAGACTGTGCACTATTGTATATTTGTTCTGTCCATAAAATGCTGCCTAACATGTTTGGTGATGGGTGCACCTATTCCCTGGTCAGTGAGAGTTAGAAGCAGTGCTATTCACAAGCTGCCTTGCACCTAACGCCTCACTTTCTGGAACCACATGGATAATTGCACAGCCCGTAAGGAAACTACTAGCTAACAATTACTAACAATACAGATGGTCCACATGTTTTTACCATCACTCATTTCACCAGCTCACTACTTTTACAAATACAATATAAACAATTACACTTATGATTTAATAACATTAAGTTTACCTGTTGGGCCATACGCAAATATGGCAGCATTGTACCCCAAAATGATACCAGCCACTAGGTTCTTCATTGTGGACTGATAAACATGCTCCTGAAATGAGACACGTTTATTGATGCTACATAAGCAATCATGCAAACATTTTTTAAAACATGCTCTATACTGAATAAAGAAAAATGATAGCTGTACAGGCATTAATGTCTGATGTTACATTCATGTGATGATAAATTGTTCTCATGCGCTGTTTTACTCCCTTACAAGATGCAGCAGCGCTACCATATGTAAATTGGGTGTAGGGTGTGTGGTGCACATGGGCACCTAAGTCCAGAGGGGCCCACACCACACTCCATACAACCATTAAATGTACTTACCATGCAGCCGCCTCAAAAGAAATCTACCTTGTGGCACTATATTCCTGGAGATATATGCAAGCGCAATATGCTCTGGCACAGTACCAGAGACTACACCTCACAAACAATGGTTTGGGGGGGACCCTTTCAGAGACTGCACACAGGAACCCACCTCTCATAAGATGTCCCTGAGTACTGTATTATATATACTATTAACTTTTATTATTTATTATAAATATCTTAGGCAGTGGCGTCCCTCCCCACGGTGTCACCCGCTGCGGGGAGGGATGCTGTGCGTGTGTCACCAAAAAGGGGGCGTGGCCATGCAGTCATATGCAATGTCTCGTTGGCAGGGGGCGTGGCCACGTGGACAGGTGGCATGGCCTAGCAGCCTGATCGCCCATGCCTATTACTTGGGGGGGGAGTAGGGGGGATGCAGGAGGTACCTATGTGCAGTGCTGGCCTGCACCCTCAGTGTTAGGAGCCGATTGCTGAGCTTAATTATACAGTGCAGCACCCGGCTCCTGTCAGTGAGGGGGAGTCTGCACCTTGGTGTTACCCCTCAGCGAGTGACACCTGGGTGCGGACTGCACCCCCCTTGTGATGCCACTGATCTCAGGATTACAATTACCTGGGTAGCTGCTTGATCAAACACCTCATTAAAGGTAAACGTCCTCTCTCTGGTCCTGCAGCAACGCAGGACATCATCAGGATCCTCGCCAGGGTCCTGCAGTAGTACTGTCTGTAAGGAAAGAGAAGACAGATTTCACCAGGTTCTACAAGCACCGCTGCTGCTGGAGCAGAAAATCTTAAGTCCAGTTTGTATTAATGGATGACGGCGAATTCACACATAGGGATGTGATCCGGGAGCATAAAGTGATATTTGTCAGCATTTCAGCAAAATTTCCAGAAACATTTTGCTGATATCTATAATAGCTGTATTAGTCACTGGTTCTTAGGCCCTTAAGACACAGGATGGTCTACCTCATAAGCCTGGGCGGTCTGTCCAATTGTGAGACATATTATAACAACTTATTGGATTGTGGCTCAAGTGTTTTGCTACTTATTGTGGAACTACAAGTCTGAGCTAACCATCCTTATTGGAGGAAAATGCCATATGTTACTGTCCATAAAATATGTGCATGACATCTTTTTTTCCCTACTGAACCGAGAGCCCTGGATTGGGCAAATGGAAGATGTTGTCCGGCCTCTCTGCTGTACAAACGTAGATACGTCTCCTATCACTATCTTCATAGGATATAGCAATAGCTGGTGTGGTGCTGCAGTCTAGGGGTGTGTGATCATGCAGACCAATAGGAAGCCACAAACAGAGAGCTCCCCAATTCCTACTGGTCTGTGAGGTCACACCCCTGTCTGACAAATATAATCAGATGGTTACTAAGAGGGAGGAGCAGCTTAGTAGCCCTGCAATGGTGTTTTGCAACAGGCTCAGCATTTGCATAGTCAAGCAATGGTCCATGATGGATTCAGTATGAATTACCGCCAGCCGCTTTGCTGATACATAAAATAATTAAGAAATACATTGGTTTATTGCTTCTAACCCTTAACAACCTTGTATAGCTTACTTAACTTAAACTAATAAATAACGACACAGACAACAAGAGCTTGGCTAAAAAAGGTCACAGCTTTTATTTATAATGAATTAACCTAACCAGGGTGGCAAAGAGACGCTGCAGACTCAGTTCTAGCTTTTACTTTGCTCAAATACTCGGGGAACGAATGACACGTCCCCCCTCTAGACGCACTAACGCTGCGAGGGTCCCACTTCCCTCCTGGGCCAATCCGAGGTGCTTCCGTACCAAAAAGCGCCCGGGTCCCCCCGTGCGGAGCAGGACAAATTCGCCAGGTTCATCGAGGGCAAGTGTCCCCACAACGTATCTTACGCCACATAAAGCCACTGAGCTGCAGCGTACTCCCGCCATGCTGCGCCTCCCCTGAATTGGGAAGAAAAAGTTAGTGTGACACAACATAAACAGTAACGGGTGGGATGGTGGGTTTCAAAGATCCAGGAACCAAGAGGCTGTCCATGCTCACACAGCCCAATATATACTGATTATCTGGCCACCCCATTCAAGCAATATTATTGGCTCACCCAACCAGCTGACCAGACAGCCTTATAATCTGCCCAGCAACAAGGCTGTCATCAACAGCCATACAGCAAAAAACATAGTATTCTTAGTCATACTCACGCTTATCCCGCCTTCGTATACTATAAGAAATACATTGGTTTATTGCTTCTAACCCTTAACAACCTTGTATAGCTTACTTAACTTAAACTAATAAATAACGACACAGACAACAAGAGCTTGGCTAAAAAAGGTCACAGCTTTTATTTATAATGAATTAACCTAACCAGGGTGGCAAAGAGACGCTGCAGACTCAGTTCTAGCTTTTACTTTGCTCAAATACTCGGGGAACGACTGACACGTCCCCCCCTCTAGATGCACTAATGCTGCGAGGGTCCCACTTCCCTCCTGGGCCAATCCGAGGCGCTTCCGTACCAAAAAGCGCCCGGGACCCTCCGTGCGGAGCAGGACAAATTCGCCAGGTTCATCGAGGGCAAGTGCCCCCACAACGTATCTTACGCCACATAAAGCCACTGAGCTGCAGCGTACTCCCGCCAAAGCCAGACTCCAAAGGAAACTGGCCCGCCACCCAACACGACCTAGCCCAAAACAAGAATTCCTAAATAAAGAAACTGAATCCAAGTCATCAAGATGCCCTCAATCAGGATTGAAAAATACAGAGTTAAATCTCCAACTAAAAGCTATGACTCACAACCAAGCCACCCAGTGACTCCGCATGACAGTCTTCTGACACATTCACCTTCTTCTTCGTCCTGTCTAATGCACCATGCTTATACACCACTCTCCAAGTCAAACTATGCACCAGCCAGATCATACATCCTCCCATTTGTCCGTAAGCCCAACAAAACCTCTCACCACGAACGATCATCCCGCACCTTTCTGCTGTCGCACATCGTTCCCTGACGGGCAACCCTCCTAGTCAGGCACATCCTATTTAGTCACCGAGGACACAAGAAAACCAAGCACGAAAATCTACATCAAACCACGCACATCATTCACAACCCAATTGTCAATGCTGCAATCCCAGGGAGCAACAAAGTTCCGTACCATGAGTATCGCACCAAACCCAAACCATCCCGACACAACTTTAAGAAAACATATAGCAACTAAATAGCAGGGATGCATAAGAGGGGAAACAAATAACCCGAGTGAAGGGGAAAAACTAAAAAACCTACCCGTGAACCAAATTGGGCCGGATCAAGGCTCCCGGGAGGAAAAATTAAAAAATCCCTTCACCACCCCCCAATTGTTGAATGCTAGTCGTTCAACGATTGGTTGGTAAACAACGTTTCAGGTTGTCGCCAGGTGCGCAATACGTTCTAGTCGCAACTGAACATGTCTCATAGGCAGCCATTTGCACGCCCTAAACTCTGCAGGAAATGCCACCGCAATCGCTGCGCCAATTAGAAGAAATTAAGTACTAGAAACTGAAGCATAGAAACTGCCCCAATCAAAACTATGACCAAAAACCGCAGAAAACTAAAATGTAGTGCGTAGGATAAAATTGGCCTGTACACCACCCTCGTGCTCTAAGTGAACTGAAGAAATGCAGGGTAAGATTGGCATGTAAACTCTCCTTGCATTCACTAGCAGGACGCCCAACTGTAATGCACCGCGAGGCGTACCGGGCAAATGAACCTCTGTATGTTGAGAAAAAGAAACTATCCACCCCCACCTGCATGGTCTGAACTGCCCAATGAACTTGCAAAGCACCACTAATCTCCTGAAAGACAATATCTTAAACCAAATCCCTAACGAAACTAAACACTCCAAAATTGCCAGTGGAAAGTTCAAATGTAAAAGCGAGGCCTAATACCCTCCTTATAAACTCTCCTTGTGTTCACCAGCAGGGCGCCACATCTGTAATGCACCGCAAGGCGTACCGGGCAAATGAACCTATGGATGTTAAGAAAAGGAAACTATCCACCCCAACCTTTATGGTCTGAACTGCCCAATAAAAACTTGCAAAGCACCACTAATCCCTGAAAAACAATATCTTTAAACAAAAACCCAGACGAAATGAAACACTCCAAAATAGCAGTTGGAAAGTTCCAATGCAAAAACGAAGCCTCACACCCGTCAGAAAGTCACCTGCCCGTAACCACAAGCAACGCATAAAAAACCGTACATCAAAAAACCGCCGGGAGACGATGCGAACGGGGAAACCATTCACCCAACATGTAATAACTGACTGGGTATGTACATGAATACCTTCAAGCCAACAATAGATGAGCTCCCCGCTGGCGCCGCCACCGCAGAGGCTTTGGAGCCACTCCGCTATGAATGGCTCCAAACAAAGAAGTAAAGGCAATATTGAAAAACTTACCCTCCGTAGATGGCTGAGCCTATAAGCTCGCCAAAATTGCCAGGCAGACGATTACCTCCTTGGTATCATTGGGACAAGAAAACGAAGCTCAACTTGTATGTAGAAATTATTATTATTATTATTATTACTACCAGTTATTTATATAGTGCACACATATTCCGCAGCGCTTTACGAGAAGATCTGGAAATTCACATCAGTAATATAATATTCTGAAACTAAACGTACAAAACTAAATGACAACGCAAACGCAAAAGGAACGAGTTTCGGTCATAGATGGCATGAACTGCACCCTATTGAGTAGATTAGAAAATAATTAAACCTCAGATGAACTAACCAGCAAATTTGGCCATGAAAATTGGGAACGGCTCCAACAGCAACAATTACTCGAAAAACCTGCATCGTAAAAAACCATGCTGAAAATTTCCCTAAAACCGAAAAAAAAAAAAAAAAAACCTGGCCAGCCAGCCTTATACAAATTAGTTCACCGTCAAATTGAACAAGAAACTTGACCAACAACGAAATGCTTGTTCAAACTGTGTAAACCTATAAATCCGCCGCCTTTAAGCAAACAACTTACAAACCCCATACATAATTATTATTTATTTATTTAATTTATTTATTTATTTTTAAAAGGTTTCCACTGAGGCTCAAAACCTTAAATGTCTTGTGTGATATGTGGTCCATTTCCCACTACGCTACAAAAACCTACCAAACAACCATAACCGACAATCGTGACTATCTCCTTCTCCAACCTACCAACAGGACACAAAACCTACAATCATATCACGCGCAACTGGAACACCCAAAACACGGAAAAAAGGTGACTGCCCCCCAAGAGGAGGTCCAAACAGACGTCACTCCTTCCCGCGCCCATGAAGAGAAATCAATACGGACGATGTGCTACACCGACCTGGTCAGTGCCGTCCTGAACATGCGAAAATAAGAAAAATGGATTTCCCGAAATAGGTGCCGGAAACCGCACCGCCCGAAGGCAAACATTATTTACAAATTCACCTGAATACCACTTAAACCCCATGCATTGAAACCGAATACATGGAGGAAAAACAAACACAGGAAGATATCAGACCAAGGTGGAAACCGAACCCACAATCTCTTCGCTGGGAGGGAGGAACGCTAACCACTGCACTACCTGTGCTGCACAGCGAAAGACAGCCAAACAAAATGGCGACTGAGCCCAACTAGCTCCCTTGGAGCTAACCCCTGAGTCGGGAGGTAAACCCACCTATACCCGTAGGCTATCCTTGGACAGGAGCCACCCCCGCAAGTGCGGCATGAGGGCAAACGAGAGCCCAACCTACAACACATCGAGGATCATAACTGGCGAAAAATATGCCTTAATAAACCAGGATTACCCCGTTCCGAAGAGGTAATGCGGAGGCAGCCCCGTGACCAAGGAGAGTCGACGTTGCTGTTTTTTCCGCCCGCATTGGGCATCAAAAACACCCCATACCAAATTTCTGGACTAGACAAACATGTAACGACAACACAGATGTATAATAAATCCACCCATGCACTCTGTCTGCCAAATAGCCGATGGCAAAGGGGAGCATGACCCAATTTATTATATTCACAAAAATTGCGACACTCGCCTATGTCGTCTGATTTCACCCTATGACATCCCAAAATTGAACAAGAAAAATCAGCAAATCAACTTCTGCGGATCCTTATTCGCTGCAGCGCAAAACACACAGCAAAAGCTGAATTGACACAATGTACAGTACCCTTGTTTCCTAACCCCTATAACTGCGTCATAAACCACCCTTTAATTATCACCTAAACCCCTTGTCTAACCGCTGCGCAACCCTCCTGTCAATCTTACGCGGGTGAGCAAACGGTAGATGAGAAACAACAAATGTCATAACAAAATTTGTGACACAATCATACTCGCCAGCACCAGGTGGACCCAGAACCTCCTCTACAATGCTTCTGCGAGGTGCCATCTTCGACGTTTTAACGTGGCGGAGCCACCATGTTGACCGACATAACCGTCTCAAAACGCACGGGATCACCAGCCACCGCAATGGAACAGCAACTGCATCATCTTGAGAAGCCAACAGAGCCAGGCCGACCTGTAACTAAAGGAGAAAGGTGAGGAGGAGAAGGGGGGTGCAAGCACGGGAGGGGAGGTGGGGACAGGCGTGAAGGCAGAGAGGGTGCATGGGACCACCAGGGGTGGAAAATTAATGGGTAGAGAGGAATATGGAGTGCTGGAAGCAGAGACATAGAAGAGAGGTCGAGGAGCCGTGCTAGGAAAATATTATAAGGAGGCATGGATGAAGGGGCAAAGAAAGATAGCCAGAGGAAGGAAGGACAGTGATAATAAGAAAAACTGGGGGGGGGGGTGAAGCAAGGGAAAATGAACCTGCGGCTGGGGGTGGGGGAATGGGGAAGCAGTAAAAAGAAGACAGGAGGTGTGGGAGATAGGGGGCAGAGGGCAAGAGGAGGCAGAACGGCAGGGGCAGGCAGTGGGCAGAAGCTGCAAGGCCAGCTGCGAGAAAAAAAATAAAATAAAAAGAATAATAATATTAAAGATGGATGCTGGGCTGAAATCCCACTACCAAGGTGGGACTCAAAATGGCCACCATGGGAAATGGCCGCCGGGCCTGCAGCGCGGACAGGGGCAATGCATAGCTGCAGATGAAACAATGGGACACCCCCCAGCACGGTGGACACGGCGTGGGGGGGGTGAGTTGGAGAGTGAAGAGCCGCACTCGCGGCAGTGTGGCCGGAAAAACTGGCAGGTGGCGCGGGAGCGGTGACCCCCACCAGTGAAGTGGAGGCTGGAGGGCAGGCAGGAACGCCAGCGGGAGGAGTGGATACGGGAGCTCCCGCTGGCGCATAGAGGGACTAGCGCCGCCGGTGACTGGGCACCAATGGGAGGTGCTCACCCCACTGGTGGGTAAGGTGAAATGGGGACCGGAGGGCAGTAACCGGCTCCCCAGCGGGAAGAGCGGAAGCTCCCGCTGGTGCCGAAACTGCATGTGCTGCCGGTGCTGGGAACAGGCAGGAGGCGCGGGAGCGCACACCCCCTAAGAAGCGGTGAAGGAAAAAGGGGGGGTATGAAAAGAACAAAGGAGCGCCAGCGGGAGGCGCGAAAGCGGGAGCTCCCGCTGGTGCGGTTAAGCGCTAGTCTGCTGCGGGAAGGGCTGGGGACCTACAGCCACGAGGGAGCCACGAGCAAGTGGTGGTGGAGGGGGGGGGGCGCATGGTGTCGGGACTGAGTGGTACCATATGATCAATAAGCCCAAATGCAGGGGGGGGGGCAGAATGGAATGAACGGGCTATACGGGGAAAGAAGGAAGGGAGGGGGGGGGGGGCCAGGACAGACTGAACAGGGGATAAATGTAAAAGAGAGGCACCAGTGGGAATATATATACCAGGGGGGGAATGAAAGGATAAAACTGGAATGGAAAGGTAGTGCACAGAAAAAGGGAAAAACTACTCAGCCTGATAGTGTTTCAAAGATCCAGGAACCAAGAGGCTGTCCATGCTCACACAGCCCAATATATACTGATTATCTGACCACTCCTTCAAGCAATATCATTGGCTCACCCAACCAGCTGACCAGACAGCCTTATAATCTGCCCAGCAACAAGGCTGTCATCAACAGCCATACAGCAAAAAACATAGTATTCTTAGTTATACTCACGCTTATCCCGCCTTCGTATACTAATCTTTTAAACAACAAATAAATTTAATAATAGTGTATTGATAAGAAAACTATTTTAAAATGAACTGTGTTAAATATTAAACTAATTCAATTATTTAAACTAAAATAATGTTATTAGCATTTTCTTACCTGCTGCCCGAGTTGGTGTATAATGCATCGGGCGCTGCTCTTAGCCTCTGTCCTATTAAATGGACGGATGCGTAGAGCGACCTGTGAAATAATGAAACAGACATAAGAACAATGAAGGATTTTTTAATTCCAAGGTACAGGAATCTCCCAACCCAGCCTATTCTGTGCCGAGAGAAAGGACAATTGTCTTGGTCTGACTTGGTTATGTGTAATAAAGGACTATTTTACAGTTGGAGCCAGTTGTAAAACTCCAATCAGCGAGATGAGTTAGTATCTAAGGAATATGGCAGCATTGGAAATCAGCAGGAACGATAACTGGCTGCAGGAATAAAGTCATAGGGGGGAATCCAATTACAGGCATTAAAATTTTAATGTATATTAATAACATAATGGGCTCATCACCCTTTAATGTCCCTTATCGCCTGTATATTGAATTGGACGATTTTTTTTAACACTCAAATTCTAATTGAAGCCCCACTATGGTGGCAAAAACAAAAACCACTAATATAAAGCAAACCAAACAGTGATATAGATGGACCTCCCCTTGTATAACAGCATTTCACAATATTTTTGCTTTTATTTTAAATATTTTCACAGCCTCAATATAATTATTAGAAAAACTGGAAAACTATTCAGCAAAACACAAATACTCCATAGTAAATAGAATGGGAGTATTTAAATGGGGGAAATGGGAGTATTTAAAATTAATGTATCTAACTCTACCCTGAACCAGTGGCGTAAGTTCATCCTAGATGCCCGGAGGCAAGTTATAATTTGGTGCCCCCCCGTCATAGCTGCTGACACTATAATGTAGCAATTCGCATGTAGACAGGCTATAGACAGACGGAGGCAGCAGCTGATGGTCTGACAAGGAGCTCTCCATTAGTGTATGGTGGCTTCTCAGGTGCCGGGAAGGGGTGCCATGTACACTCCGGGTATATAATTACAGCCCTAAGTAGGGTGAATATATTGTGGACAATGTAGGAAGTGCCCCTTCAAAGCTGGAGCCCGGCGGCAGGCGCCTCCGTTGTCTCCCATAGTTCTGCCCCTGCCCTGAACTTATATGAAATCATATAACAGTGACCTATTATCATTAGCCATCAATAATACAGTGAGTCCATGGCGGCTCTATAATACCCCTTTTACACCGGAGCTAAAACCCGGGTTATTGAAGGGTTAACCCGGCCCTCTCCCTGGTGTAAAAGGGGAGAGGTTTGGATCGCCGGGTCGAGTGACCCGGCAATCCAACCCAGGGAAATAGCAGGGTTTAACACGGGCGTAGCCCATGAAACCCTGCTGTGAGAACAGCGCACTCCAGGTCACGATGACCTGGAGTGCGCTGCAAGCTGGCCGATTGGTCCTGCTTCAGTGGCGCTTGGAGATGACGTCATCTCCAAGTGACCACTTAGACGCCGGAAAAGCTGGGTCTATACAGACCCGACTCCGGTGTGAGCGGCGCCGACTCAGGAATATCCCAAATCGGCGTCTGCAAAATTCTGGGTCTGATCCAGATAGAAACTCTGTTCCAACTCCGGGTCAGACCCGGAATTTTGGTGGAAAAGGGGAATAAGAGATACTCACAGTTATTTGATGGTCTTTATTTAGGATGGTTATTTCCTGTCTTCTTCATTGTAAAATCATTTTATCCATTCAGAAATGAGAAGAAAAAATATCTGTACTGTCACTAGTCCAGCAATATCAGATATGACACAGGAAGCATCCAGCTGCCTTATTATACCCATCACACCTCCAATAGTGGCATCATTAGCTGCCACTATGACATCACTAGGTGCCCTGGCAGGGGGGCACTGCTATGTATTGCAGTCAGGGCATTGGGGGTTTATAGTAAATACAATGTGATGACTACATGTCAGTAAATAAAAACACCTAATTGGGATGAGCAGAAATGCAATCATTACACACAGCAGTGATGTGTATTATCTGTGCGCTGTGTGTGTCTGTGATACATTCAGGCCCATACTATGCATCAGTGGAAACATATGCAGAGGAAGGCTCATGTAGTGTTGGACGTACATTTATTTTCATACTGCATCTACATCAGGGTTGCCTACCCTCCCGATTCGGGCGGGAGCCTCCCGATAAACGGGTGCAGCTCCCGCCCCCCCCGGAAAGGCAGGCAAGCCTCCCGCCTGCCGCCGATCCCCCGAACCCCCCTCCCCATTACCTGATAAACCCCCGCAGCGGGGGGGCGCTGACGCGATTTGCGTCATTTTGGCCCCGCCCCCTGCTTCGCAATGCCTTTTTTTCCTGCATTGTGTAGCGGAGGCGGGGCTAAAATGACGCGATTGTGTGGCCCCGCCCCCGTCACGCACGCAAACCAACCTCAGCTCATTTGGACCCGCCCCCTTTTGCTGGCCACGCCCCCTGTTCTGCCGATCTGGCTGCTCCCTTCCGGAAGGAGCAGCCAGATTGTCGGCAAGTATGATCTACAAACCATAAAAAGTGCATATACCTCCATATTCAAATATTGGTGCCTCCTACACTTACGATTTCTTAGGCCCTGGAGCAGTGGCATAAGGAAGGGAAGAAAAGGAGGCATGTTCTCATAATTATGACTGAAGCAGACCTGAAGGCAGATACACCTGCCTGGAAATGTATCTCTTGTGATCGCTGGAGTGCTGGTGCAACCATACACAATGATGGTGACAACCAGCAGCACCAGCTGGTCACTTCTGATTGGCTGATTGTGTACTAAGCTTTCCAGCTGATAGAGCTTTAGGGGTCTATTGTACTAAGCCTTGTATGGAGATAAAGTACCAACCAACCAGCTCCTAACTATCATTTTTCAAACATAGCCTGTGACATGGCAGGAGCTGATTGGCTGGGACTTTATCTCTGTTCATTGTATCTCCATCCAAGGCTTAGTAAATAGACCCCTTAATCATTAACATCTCAGCTATGCTTAGGTCATCAATTCGCATTACTTATGCTGGGCATACACTATACATACCTCCCAACATGACCCACTTCAGGAGGGACACAATGCTCTGGTCCTGGACTTCCTTGGTAAGAGGTGGGGCTGCAGCGCAGTTCAAAATTCAAATAGGGGAGCCACACCAACTGCTATTTCAAATGCTGCCCAACATCACTGGCTGGGACCCACTTGCAGTTGGTGTGACTCCCCTATTTGAATTTTGGACTACGCTGCATCCCCACCTCTGCAGCCGCCACCAATCATAAATTACCAGGGAAGTCCAGGACCAGAGCAGTGTGTCCCTCCTGGAGAGGGTCATGTTGAGAGGTATGACTATATAATTATCTGTCAGATATCTGTCCAATCTGGCTAGTTGTAATGCAAATCTGGAAGTGTATGGGAGCAAACGACAGTCGACTATTTGCTCACAGACACTGGAAAACAGACAAAAATGGTCATTCAGACAAATTGGTTAAATCAAATTAATTTAACCGATTTGAACAATCATATAGGAATACCACTGCTGGCTAAATTATTGGCTGTGATACATTTATGCATATCATATCTGGTTTTATAATGCAGTTTGGCATGTGCAGCATGTGGTATATCAGGCTTGCCTACCCTCCCGATTTGGCCGGGAGCCTCCCTATTTTTGGGTGCCGCTCCCGGCCCCCCCGGAAAGGCAGGCAAGCCTCCCTGCTCCCTGCAGAGTTGATATCAAAACCCCCGCAGCGGGGGGGCCCGGTGATGCGATTCACGCTGAATCGCGTCATCGTGGCCCCGCCCCCAGCTTAACAATGCCGAAAATAATGGCATTGTGAAGAGGTGGCGGGGCCATGATGATGCGATCACACGGCTCTGCCCCCAAATGTGATGTCATGGCCGGGCACGCCCCCCGCTGTTAGCCAACAATCAGCTCCCTCCTGGTAGGAGGGAACTGATTGTCGGCAAGTATGCGGTATATGGGATTGCAAACCTCAGTACTTAGGATCCTGTTTCAGTTTTCGGCCTCCAAACTGCAGGATAGTAAATATTTTGGTTTAAGTCTTAAAACCGCATCTAATTTATACTGGTTGTCAAACCATACAATAAACTGCAGCTTAGTAAATGAATCCCTTGGTCTACTAAAATGCCATTTTCAGTGCCTTGACCAGCATAAAGGAGCCCTCATATACAGTATGGGTCAAAAACTTAGATGTCATTGCTCTGTGTACATCATGACATTGCCATATGTACAGGGATGTAGCCAAGGATGTAACTAGGTATTTAAAGGCCACATAGCAAAAGTTTGTAAGGACCCCTATGTACCACCCAAGAGTGAAAAATGTATATAACACATGTAACTTTTACAAAGAAGATAGGCCCCATAGCAGCTGCACCCCCTGCACCTATAGTAGTTATGCCCATGGATGTAGCCAAAACTTTGAGGGCCCCATAGCAACATTGGGTGCCCCCTCCCGAATGCTCCAAGAGAGACACCTTTTTCTACATCAGATAGTGCCCTATTTCATTTTACTGAGCTTTACTGAGAGGGAGAGACAGCGATTGCCACCTATATGAGCTCTGATAAGTTCCCATTATCAGGCTGGGCAACAGGTCAATTGCTTAGAAAGCAATTCCAGGAACTTGGTTAACAACTATATGACTTGTATCCAGGGCCACCTAAGACTCTGGGCCCCATAACAATGGCACCCCCTGGACCAACTTTAGCTACACCCATGGGTACCTTTAAAGGAAGAGCTGGCGAGACAATCTTTACCAATAGAAGAAAGAAAGAAAGAAAGAAAGAAAGAAAGAAAGAAAGAAAGAAAGAAAGAAAGAAAGAAAGAAAGAAAGAAAAAGAAAGAAAGAAAGAAAGAAAGAAAGAAAGAAAGAAAGAAAGAAAGAAAGAAAGAAAGAAAGAAAGAAAGAAAGAAAATTAGGAATCATGTTATCCAACAATATCACTCCTCTTAAGTACAACATAAAATGATGTATAAAAATGCTAACCTGCTATTATGGACCACTCCTACTGGTGTTCAGCAGGCAATTGACACTCACTGACACTCTCAGGATTGCAGCATATAATAGGTATTGTGCAGGATTTTTGGGAACAGTAGCTTTTATAACTTAATAGTAATACTCAAAAGAGTTATTTATTAGTGAAAAAAGAACACACACACAAAAGAATATGTAAATGTGTGTTACATAGGGCTCTGCTTCATATTATACAGCTTTGTACACACAGGCTTGCTGAGTGTAATCAGTCCCCTGTCCCTTTAACTAGTCGAGGCTGATTCGCTAATCTTGCATCTGTATCAGCCTGGACCTATTCACACATTTTTATTCAAAGTAGCAGAATGTGTTTTTTCCTCTGTATATGCACTACCAGGGTAAGGGGGACTTAATCTACCCTCCATCTGCTATTATGTTTCTCTCTGCAGTACCAGATTAAGGTCCACATGGGCCTGGAGCTGAAATTTATGAAGGGCCTATGGTGTGCTGCTGCAGGAGGCGTAACCAGCATGATGGAGGTGTGACTACTGATCTGGTGGTGTGACCAGTGATGTGGGGGCGTGGTCTGCACAGGGAGTGTGGTCTGTGCCATGGTGTGTGACTAGCACCATAGAGGGCATAACTGCCGCCTACTTTCAACAACCTCAATATTCCTCCCCTCTTTTCTTATATGAAGCATACACCACCTTTTATATTATTGACTACTAAATTAAAAATTAAAAAGAAAACACAAACTATGGTTTATTAATAAAATTTCATTATTTTTACTGCTTTTACCTCATGAGGTCTAATATTTGATTGAACTTATTGCATGCATATTAACATCCTAGTTAATTTAAATTATAAGTCAAATTTGTATTAATAATTATAAGTGTGTGTTTATTTTATATACAGTATTTATTGTACTCTTACTGTGAAATTGCTGATTGTATGCTTTATATCTTAAGGCAGTGGTTCACAAACTCTGCCCTTGCAGTCCAGGTTTTAAGGATATCCTGATTGAGCACAGGTGACTTAATTAGTACCTCCATAAGTTTGATTGTGCAGCGGTGTCGGACCCCCGGAGGTTGAATGGATGTTGCGCGCATGCACGTGGCATCTATTCACTGACAGGAGAGGGCTGGGGGAAGCCCAGCCAGTGATGGAGGGCTGGGCATGACCCCCAGCCTGAAGTTATTTGTAGGCATGCCATGCGAAGAGAGAAAGAGAGAGCATTGTTGGTGTTTGCACTCACGGTTATAGCCTGGTGGTGTGGCAGGCTAACATGCACACACCACCAGTCAAAAACAAACAATTTTTTGTGTGTGCGTGTTATCCTGACACACCACCAGTGTGAAAACAGAAACAATATTTGGTTGTGTGCGTGTTAGCCTGCCACACCACCATTCAAAAAAATTTTTTTTTTGTGTGTGTGTGCGTGTTAGCTACATCATCAGTAAGAAAATAAAAACATTTTTTTGGTGTGTGCACATTTGCCACATTTATCAGCAACGTAGGTGCGCAGGAGTGCTGTGCTGCCTGTGTTATTTATCAAGAGGCTGCTGCCTCGTTCGGGTGCTCTCCCAAGTGTCCCCCAAAAATGAATTCAATTAAATCAATCACAACTGCCTCTGCTGAGATTTGCATAAACATTTTCAAAGGTGAAAATAGAGGATATGGTTTAAAAAATGGAATAAAGAAGCTAAAACTGCGTTCTCTGATTATAGTGTCCCTACTCCCTACCCATGGACCCTCTACCTGACTTTCAGTGAGTCAGAGGGGCAACTCCATGCAACCATATTCCAGAGTGGAGCTGCTTCTCCTGTAGCCCAGGTCAGAAGATGCGTAGGGGGTGTGGTTATGATATGGACTAAAATGGAGCTCACATCCACTAATGTGGATAATGAATCCCCAATCTAACAGGTAGCACAGCTGTAATTTATACACAACACAGGATGGGAATGATGATACAGGCTTGAGTGATGGTATAATCTAGAGTGATGTATACATCATCTTCTTCACACAATATTAATTTGTCCTCGCTGGAATCCACCATTACAGGTGCCTGTGTAATTTTTGCATGTAATTGACGGTAAAGGTCTTTCTCAAAAAATTTGTATTTCATTTTAATGGACATCATCTTTTCCACATTTTGGGGAAGTAGTCCCAGGCTGATCACTGACAAGGTTCCCGGCTGTGCTGAAAACTCTTTCTGGGTACACAATGGAAGGTGGTAGCTCAAGTAAAGCAAAGGCAGTTTTTTTGTGTTAGGGCCTCCAAGGGGTATATTTATTTACTAAAGTTTCTAAATATGAAAAGTGTTCATGTTGCCTATAGCAACCAATCAGATCCTGTCTATCATTCTCTAGAATGCCAATGAGAAATGATAACTACAATCTGATTGGTTGCTATGGGCATTTTTAGAAACTTTAGCAAAACTAAAATTGCCCCCAAATTGCTTGTTTTTCCTGCCAGTAGTTATTTACATGTCTTCATCCCTTCTGGGATGAAAATCCACTCCTAGCAAGCAGGCATGGCGCTCAAGAATTCCCAAGAAAGACACAACGTAAGACTTAGGCCCTCATTCAGAGCCACTCACTAGCGGCAGTACGCTCGTTCCGAGCGATGTTCGCACATCTGCGCATGCGTACGGATCGTTATACGCATGCGCGAACCAGTCAGTGCGGCCGAAATTCATGTGCTCGCAAAATAGCGAATGCCTGCTATTTTGAGTGACAGAATGAGGCGTATGTGGGTGGTAACAGGGGAAGGTGCTTGAAAATGGGGAGTGGAGATCCGAACGCAGGCGTGCTTAAAGGTCAAAACGGGCGTTTTATGGGTGTGCATAATTAATACAGCAGCATCATTGACCACGTCACTGGGTTATTTTCTAGCCAGAACTGCTCGCAAAATTGTGGTAGCAAAAACCAACCACAAGAATAGCGAGCAGTTCATACGCTGGTCGATGTACTCGATTAATCTAATAAATAGCGGACATGACGTATGGTGCGTGCGGCCAGGGGGCGTTTTTAACAAATAAACGAGCGTATGTTTTGCTCGCTCATTCAAACTTAGAGGTGGGAACAGACTGCAATTTGCGAACTGATCATTTGAATAGCCACCCCTTGTTTTTGAACGAGCGAGCGCAAATAGCGAACGGCTCTGAATCAGGCCCTTAAACCTTAATTCTGATATGTTGCATTTAATGCTCTGTTCCGCTTGTTCACATATCTGATCTGGTTAATTGGACAGTGGGAACAACGACAGTTTGAAGGCCACTAACTAAAGGTTCATACACACTGTACGATCTGTACCACCAATGACTTGAAAGATATCGCTAAACTTTATACATATCGTTCATAGATCGTTCAAAGATCTTTTAAAGATATTTTTCAGTGAGTCATCCTGCCACATCTCTGAACAGGGAAAAATGACTTTATCGTCCAAGTGCATGGACGATAAAAGATATCTTTATTGTCCATGCGGGAACACGCATCGTTGGTCGTTGGTCGATCGCTCACTGCCTAAAAATGAATGATATATCATTCAACGATATCATTATTGTTCATATAGTTCGGGAACATCATCCCATGTGTATGCAGCATTACTCTGTTTTTTTAATGTCCCTGTACAGGTTGGGAAATGCCTTTACAGAAGATTTGCAAGGGATTATTTAACTCAATTGCTTTTGGAAAGCGGTCTTCCTTGTCCCTTTCTGGGATGAAAATCCACTCTTAGCAGAAGTTGGTGCAGGATTTTCAAGAAAGACACAATGTAAGACCTTTACGGGGTTGATTTAATTTGCTAAAGAGAGAGTTTTTAGAAGTGATGTTGCTTGCCCATAGAAATAATCAGTTTCTAGCTATTATCTTCTAGTAGAAAGTGAAACTAGTGATGTTAAGTAGAATCTGATTGGTTGTTATGGGCAACATCACTTCTAAAACGCATTTCTAAAAACTCTAACTTTAGTGAATTAAATTTACCCCTTAATATTTTTTTGCTTAAGTGGCAGTTTGGAGGCCACTGTCTAACTATGTTTTTTTTAATGTCCTTGTACAGGTTGGGGAACGCTTTTTCATGTGGAAAGCACTACTAGAAGTTTTCCTGGTCCCCTTCTGGGATGAGAAAATCCACTCCCAGCAGCAGGCATGGCCCTCAAGGATTCCTCTGGGGCAAAGACTGATGTGAATGTGTAAAATATTTTTTTGTAAATGCCTCCTCCACTCACCTTCACCCTCATAAATTTACTTCAGAATAAAAAAATAAAATAAAATTTACTACCAAACCCTTCCTATCTCTGCCTTCAACTATATACATACTCCAACTCCCTCAGGCCTCTCTTGAATAATAAAAACATTTGTTTCCTGATGTGCCATGTTGGCAGCTGAACTGCCATGTCTTTGTGCTGACCACTGCTGCCACATAGCTTAGTCAGCCAGCTAGCTTGGTGCAAATTTTGGGCCTAAACTGGATGAAAACAATATAGTGAGCTGTGAGTTGGTCAAAATAGACTGGAAACGAGTGGAAATAAATGTTATTGAGGTAAATAATACTGTAGGAACAAAAACAGGCCCATTTTATGTGATTTTAGCTGTTTTTATGATTTTTTTCAAGAAAAAAATCCAGATCCAAAACCGAAAAACAAACCACAGAGGTGAGGTTTCTGCAAAACCTATCCAGATCCAAAACCAGGGGAGATCCAGGTCCAAAACCAAAACACTAGGGTCGGCGCACATCTCTACTATGAGGCATCTTGCCACGAAGAGCAGGGATTGTGCTGAGTTGGAAGATATTTACTGCAAGCCTTATTAGATCTTGATTTATTAAATTATCTATACTTTTCTAGAGAACAACAAAGGAGGATCTAAACCACTCAGCAAACAACTTCTCTGATAAGTATACATATTTTCTTATGTTTTGCTGTTAAATATCAGCACCATCTTCTGCACCAACCACCACCTTTTTATAGTAGGTTTTTGGACTGTGGGAGGAAGACGAGGCAACTGGAGGAAATTACACAAAAATAGGGAGAACATATAAACCACACAGACATATAGAGCTCTTGTCAAAGTATAGCCCATGACCCCAGCACTATGAGGCAGCAGAGCTAACCACTGTATATTCATGAGAAGGCAGTTAATTTACCAGTAACAAGTAACATAAAAGAGGCACTGGTTCCTGGTAACTACACAGACTGAATTAGCATTAATATGGACTGTGTACAGGGCTAGCCCTACCTTTAGGCAGCTGCCTAGGGTGCCAGCACCAGAGGGGATGGCACTGAGGCTACCAGCACAATAATAAGGATGTCTCTGATATCCTTATTTTACTGAACACTGGTGGCAGCCACAGTTTGCATAAGCCATGGCCAAAACCCCTGTACTTGTCACCGGCCCCCTTTCCTCAGTCTCAGCATGATGGCTGCTTCCTCCAGTGGAACCGCCTTCAACTGATATACTGTTGTCTTTTTCTCGCTTCTCCTTCCCCCTCTTAAGTCTCTGGGCCTGATTCAGAGCCGGACGCTCTGACCAGAGCGCTCACTCTGAATCAGGGCCCTCCTACCAAAACTTGGAGTGGCCTCCTGGCCGCTCGCATAGCTGTGGGTGACCACACACAGCATATGCGAATGGCCAAAAAGATGGTCGCGATGGTCAAGACCATCGCGACCATCAGGCTTGTGACGAGACCCTGCGTTAGGGTCTCGGTGACCGCAAGCCCTGGAGTGATTTTGGCTCTATCAGAGCCAAAATCACTCCCACTGACATCACTAGTGATGTCAGTGTGGACGGACCCAGACGGTAGGTGTTCCCATGGGAACGCCTCCGTCTGGCAGCCACGCCCCTGGCACGCCCACCAAAGGGGGCGTGCTGTCAATCAACATCGACAGCACGCCCCCTTTGGTGCGATACTCGGAGCGACGGCTTCCCCGTCGCTAGTCGGGTCTCGCGCATGCGCACGACGGAGCAGCCTCCGTCGTGCGCATGCGCACTAGGGCACCATCGACACGCTTGCGAGTGCTCAGCGCATGCAAGCGGGTGTGAATCATGCCCTCTGTCTCCTCCCTCTAAGACTCCACCCAGTTCAGCTCCTGTGACTAGCTGATTACTCCACAGAAGAGCGCAAAGACTCTGGCACAGTGCCAATGTCTTTGCTAGCTCCTCTGCGGTGTTATTTATCTGAATACATCACTAACAAAACTAAGACTCCACAAAAGAAGCATAGGAAGCTGGCACACTATGCATCATGCAGAAGGCACAGTGGTTAGTCCTAGATGGACCCATGTGCACCGCACACTCTGCATCCATGACAGATACGCCACTTGAGGTCCCACTGTTTTAAGTGTCCATTGTCTTAGCCCAACTCTGGTCAGCACCATGTGTGGGTCGTAGCCACACCACCCTGCTGTGAATACTAGGGCCTTCTGAAGAAGCTGTGCACCCTCTAAGTGTCAGGGTGTGTTGATAGGGCGTAGATACAATATTATTTATGGGCGACAGAACCACCCTCTTCTCAGTGCCTGGAATAAACTCATTAGTGTCTGTTCTCAAATTATGTTTGAGCTTTTCGCATCTCCCCAGTTTATTAATTACATGAGGGGTATAGTTCTTTCCAATTATAAACCTGTCTATTAGATTTAGATCATTTGTTAAAGTGACTCTGGGCCTGATTTAGCAGTCACGCATGTGCAGTGCTGAACGCAGATTCCCGATTATCGGGAATCTGCACGTGCGCAGAACCCATTCTGCAAGTGTGCAGAATGGATCCTGCTAAGATGCACGCAAGCTCTTGAATGCCTCTGCCTGATTGACAGGTAAAGGCAGTTAAGGGGCGGTGCGGGGGTGGCCAGCGTTCCCGGAAATAGGGCTTGTCTGCCCCATTTTCCAGGAGTGGCCAGCCCAGGGACTGCGTGAACGTACATGTTCTGCTTGGCTCGCAAGCCTGAGTAAGCTGAGGCTTACTCAGCTGGCCGGCCACCCTGCACCATCCACCATCGGGTCCAGCCTGCAACCTCCGTCACAGTCCTGGGATCGCAATGCAGCAGAGGGTGTCAAACACCTCCTGCTGCATTTACATTATTGCAAGGATCGCAATTGCAAAGCTGCCTGCGTGTAGCTTTGCAATTGCGATTCTTGCTGAATCAGGCCCTCTATCGGCTCTATTTATCAATCTTTTGTTTACTAAAATAATGTGAAAAAAGGTGTTTTTACACCCTTTTCACATTATTTAGTTTCACTGAAATGAATTAACGGGCAATTAGAGTAGTTTTCATTAAAAACTACTCCAAGCACTTTCATTATCATTTATTTAGCAAGCAAATCGCATTCCCCATACTTGCAATGGGAAATGCAATCTGCCTGAAAATTACTAAGGGGTAATTGTGAAAAAATACCGGGTTGGAGACCTGCTATAACATCGCCATCTGGAGTTAAGCTGGGTTCCCCGGCTGCTGCTAAGCTCTGACAGGCAGAACGGAGCCAGGAGCCAGCCCCCCTGTGATCAGCTTTGTGGTCTAAATAGACCACAAGCTGATTACTGTTAAAAATAATAGCGTTGAAAAAAAGATACCTTAGACACTTACCTGCAGCCGGGGGTCCTCTGATCGGTGATCTCTCTCCGCCGGTCAGCTGGTCACCGGGGCTCCTGCACTCTGACGCCGGTCAGCTGTTCTGTAAACCGGCTTCTTAGTTTACAGACCAGACCAGGAGCCCTGGCGACCAGCTGACCAGAGAAGAGAGCTCACTGATCACCCAGGTAAGTGTCAGATGGAGGAGAGGGGAGGTGGCCAAGTTGGGTCACGGGGGTGGCACCCACTGGGGTTGAGGGGCGGGCGCGGGTTTGTAGCATGTGCAGAGGCAATATCACTGTATTTTGTGTGAAAAAAATACAGTGAACAGTGGGCCTGATTCAGCAACTGTGTACCTAGCTTAAGATGCATTTTCTGTCAAAAAAGACGTGAAAAAGATGTTCAGTGCAAGCATCAGCCTCTCTGTGTTCTATGTAAACATAAGTCAAAGACAGGTGTCCTATTAGCCACAGTAATTTGCTGCAGCTAATTAATCCAACTGGGGCTATCCAATTAGCCCCGAAAGCCGGCACTTATTGGGGATTGTGTCTCACCTGCCTCAGGCAGGCAAAACAAAATCCCCAAAATCAGCCCCGTTTTCGTTCCTGCGATCGCAAAAACACACAGGTTCCACAGACCCTGTGTGTATTCGGATGAAAGCGGGTAATTTTTCTCACTAAAAAACTGGCTCTAATTGGATACTGACCATCGGGAATAAAAATCGTTGTCCAAAGGCATAAAAGTTTTTAAAAATCCTAATTTCTTTTTCAAGTGTTACTTATTTAAAAAAATGCAAATATGCTATAACCCACTGAAACTAATAAATAATCGTCTAAGTTTAATCAATATAGTAAAAGTCAGACAAAAACCATGCAAATGATGAATTGATTGCTATAGGTTTATGTACACATATAATAATAATAATAATAATAATAATAATAATAATAATAATATTTATTTATTGCTTTTCTCAAATAGACACTTTACAGAAATTATGAACATAGGACCTGGTTCAGATTTGGGAATAGAGTAAGATAGAGCAAGTTACTGTGCACCTGTACAAACCATATTGCAATGCAAGGGGTGCAAATATACATACATTTTGTTTTGAAATGCAGGATAAATACTGGCTGCTTTTGCATGTAGCTCCCAAATACTCAACAGCTTTATGTTTACACTGCGATATGAGCTAGGACACAACTTTCCCAAATCTAAATCTGCCCCACCTGTAGTGTAGCATGGTTTACCAACATGCACAGTTACTTGCTCTTTCTTAAGCTGGGTACACACTAGACAATGATTGTACCCAGCAACGGCAGATGCAAAAGCACAATATATCGGGCGTTTCATACACCCTGCACGATCTGGTGTACGGCGCTTAATATATTGTTCCCCCGCCGCATCCAGAAGCATGATGTCGGCCACCGGATCTTCAGATTGGTCTGCAAGCAGATCTGAAGATCCGACGAACGAAGCACGGGAGCATGCAATAGTGCATTCACACTGGACTATGTGGATGATTTGTCGTTCTAATTCACCTCAAAATTACAATTTGTCCAATATATCGTATAGTGTGTAGTGTGTACCCAGCTTTACTCTATTCCCAAATCTGAATCAGGCCCATAATACATACAGTATATTTAGTTTTGCAGAAAATACATAAAACCAAGAACATAATACAGAGGAAGATAGGCATTTTTGGGTCATCAATTCCAACATTATTCATCCTACCCACGAAGGTACCAGACGAGACAGCCATTTGGGGTCCACTATACACTACATAGGTTGCACTGGGTGGAATATACAATGCCTGGATGAGATGACATAATGGGGGAGATACAGGGTACTAAAGTGAGATGCACGATCCTTACAAAATCATCAAAACCATACATTGTTCTTCCATCCCACGAGAGTACTAGTTGAGACATCTATTCTGGCCACAATACATAGCTAACAATGTGCGAGATAAGCAACACCTAGAAATAAGATATACCAGGGCAAAATGTAAAGCAAAAATTAAAATAATTCCAAATTGTTGTTTATCCTGCCCATGAAAGTACCAGACGAGGCAGTCATCTGGGGCGCACAACATAGGTTACAGCTGGCAAGAAGAGCAATTTGTAGAAGTGTAATATACAGTGGGGGAATTACCAAAAATAAATAAAATAATATAATATTAAATAACTCCTCCTACAGTATCTTTTTTGTGCTGGTTAGACTGTGCAAGACATTAGATAATAGTAGAGCTATGTGCTCAATTAGCATCAACATGAACAATTAATAGTTAGATCAATGTAATTCACAGTAGCCTAGGGCAGCAAGTTGCTTGATAGTACACAAAATTGTTCTGTATTTTAAAATTGTGTCCTTAACTGGCAACCACAAATAGAACACTGCCAAATATGTGACCACTTTTTCAGAGATATTCCCCTTTAAGAAAGCAAACTGCTGCTTTACAATAAGCGCTGCCATGGGACAAGTAATGCCTGAAGTGAGAGAGGATCTTTGTACAGTGGGAAAAACGTCTCAAAAGTTTTTGCAAACTCGTCATCTGTAATTGTACCTTTATCAAGAGCCCTATTGTGCAGCTGAACGGTGCCTCATATTTTCTCTACCTCCCTAGTCATAATCACCAACTACACCTCGTCCCAGTGCTGACAAGTGCCTATTGACATATTGTGATGGTGATAATGGAGGTGGGAGAGAAGAAATGGCAGCGTGGGTAGAGGGGTTGGAGAAATGTCAGAGCATGACAGTGCCGGAGTCCCCTCAGTGTCATCTCCCTATGACAGGGCCCTCTACTCTGTGTTTGTAGTGGTTGTCACTTTTGTGTGACGTTTTACGAAACATAGGGTGACACTCCTTTGTGATGCTAATCCTTCGTAATGACAGCTTTGCCCGTCTCGGGGGAGGCTACTCCTTCTGGAGGTGACTGTGTGTGACAGTAGCAGTGTGCAGAGGTTTTATTTGAGGAACCAAAAAAAATATATAAAAAATATTAAAACAAAAAACAGAAACAACATTAACTCATACACTTGCACATAGCTATTTTATCTCTAATCTGCTGCTGATTTTCCTCACTTATTCTATTTCTTGTGTCTGGTTTTAATTTCACTAAAACTTTTCATTTTGTTTTATACTTTTTATACTTCTTTGTGTTGATACATATGTGTTACCTGTGTTTTTATTCCAGTGTGCACCACAGTGCATTGGATGGCACACAGTTACTACTGAATACAGATGTTTACACACACACTTCCAGCATGTTTTATATGTCAGTCTGTATGGTCCCTCACAAATGAATGATAAGAGTCCACATTTGCCCTGTCACTTCCACTTTAGCTAACCTAAATATTAGGCGTATAATGTTGTTTTGGTGAACCCAACCATTGTTCAGCCAAAAGCAATGGTATCCAAAAGTAACTGTAAAGCTGGGTACACACTGAAACGAGTTAATGAACGACTGAACGATTACTGGCCATGATTCAGAGCCGGACACTCTTTCAGAGCGCTCGCTCTGAATCAGGGCGTTTTTTGGGGGTTTTTTGGAGCCGGCTTCCTGGCCGCTCGCTAAGCAGTGGGTGACACCAACAGCTTTTGCGAGTGGCCAGGTGATGGTCGCGACCATCGGGCTTGCGACTAGACCCTTGTGGTAGGGTCTGTTCCCGCAAGCCCCAGTGAGCTTCCTGCTCTAATAGAGCAGGAAGCTCAAGTACTGACATCACGAGTGATATCAGTAGGGCCGCCCTCAAATGGCAGGTGTTCCTTTGGGTACGCCTCCATTTGGCCAGCCACCCCCCCTTCCCGCCTACAAAACGGGGCGAGCTATCTATCAACATCAACAGCCGCCCCGTTTTGTTGCGAGCCCCGGAGCGAGTGATTTCTCGCTCGCTCCGGGTCTCGCACACGCGCAGTGCGCACAAGGCACGTGCACACTGCCCGGCCATCGACCCACTTGCGAGCACATATCGCTTGCGAGCAGGTCTGAATCAGGCCCACTGTTCCATTCATCATTAACTGACTACAGGTTGCTAGCGATATCGGTAGGTTTGATTTGATGTGCATCACATCAAACCTAACAACCGCTGCTTGCGACTGCCTGTACATACAGAGAAATGTAGGCGTTTAGTCGTTACGAAATGGGAAATCGGACCAACATCGCTCCAGTGTGTACCCAGCTTAATAGTTTACTTAAACTATGCAATTGTACATGATTTATAGCTTCTCCCACTCAAGAACTGGGAACTTCACCTGCAGCTACAGCAGTCATGACAGTCCCCCCCCCTCCAAATACTAGGACACTATGGCCTGCGGGTGGGACAGCGGGAAAGTGCCCGAAAAGAAGGACTGTCCCACTGAAATTGTGACAGGTGGGAGCAGGAGTGTAAGTAGACCTATGGGGGGGGCCCATAAAAAAATTTTCACGGGTACCCCTAGGTCCCGGGCCCCCCTTGGTCCGCACCCCACCCCCTCCGCACTCCCCTCCTCTCCTTGACTTACCACTGGTGGTCGCATCCTCCTTCAGCATGTGCTACGCAGGGCAGGCACACACACAACTCCTTTCCTGGTCGGCTCCATCTCTCCTCACTGACTGATGCTGGGAGGAAGCGACCATGCCTCCTCTCAGTATCAGTCAGTGAAAAAAGTCAGAGGCGGAGCCAACCAGGAGGGCAGATGTGCCTGCATTGTGCAGCACACTGCTGGAGGATGCGACCACGGCTGGCCTGGCACCTTAGGTGAAGGGGGAGGTCCGGATCCGAGGTGGTCCGGTCCCCATAGCAGAAGCACCCCCTGTACCTATGGTAGTTATGCCAGTATGTCATTGATAGCATAATATCACCTGAAGACAGAGGGCCTGATTCAGAGCCGAACGCTATTTGCACTCGCTTGTTCAGAAAAAGGGGCCGGCTATTTAAATTGAGCGCTCGCTCTTTGCGGTCTGTTGATGCCTCTATGTCTGAGCGAGTGAACAAAACATGCACTCGCTATTTTGAAAAGACGCCCCCTGGCCGCTCGCATCATACGTCATCTCCGCTATTTATTAGATTAATCGAGTACATCGAAAGGCGTCTGAGCTGCTCGCAGTGCTTGTGGTTGGATTTTCCTACCGCAATCATGTGAACAGTTCAGGCTAAGAGACAACCAAGTGACGTGGTCGATGACGCTGCTTTGTTAATTATGCACACCCTTAAAATGCCCGTTTTGACCGTTTGGCACGCCTGCGTTCGGATCTCCACTCCCCGTTTTCAAGCACCTTCCCCTGTTACCACCCACAAACGCCTCATCCTGTCACTCAAATTAGCAGGCACTCGCAATTTTGCGAACACACGTTTTCCGATCGCACTGACTGGTTGGCGCATGTGCATTACGACCCATACGCATGCGCAAATGTGCGAACATCGCTCGGAGCGAACGAGCGGCCGCTTACGAGCGGCTCTGAATCAGGCCCAGAGTCCCTATTGTCCAAATGATGTGTGGAATTTTTTTTTGGAACACACATTAGGAGTGGTATCTAATAACCCCCGAACATTGTTCGAGCGCTAATTGACCCCCACGATCGACAAAAAACAGGGATTTTTCGCTGATTATCCCCGATGTTTTTTTTCACACTATACTATTATTTTGGTCAAAATAACAGGATAGTTCTCATGAAAACACATACAGTAGGTGCCGCGATAAGTTAACAGACCTATGTGTTTTCACCCTTTTCCAGGTGAAATACGGCAGTTATCATGGACTCTTTTTAGGGACACATTAGGTCCTGAAAAAAAAAACCAGATAAGTGCGGTCGTCGGGCCGACTTCGGGGCTAAATGGATAGCCCGGGGGGAGGTAATTGGATACCCCCGAGTCCCTTAATGTAATTGAGCATTGTTTAAATGCCACAACCTACCTCAGTATTTTTGCTAACCAAGTGCACCTCCTATTTTCTATTAGCTACTTCCAGCAGGATAACGCGGCATGTCATAAAGCACACATTATCTCAAGCTGTTCTAAGAAAATGACAACGAATTCAGCATATGCCGATGGCCTCTACTTTCACCAAATCTCAATTCAATAAAGCACATTGGTTTGTGATGGAGAATCATAGTCGACAAATCTGCAGCAACTGAGTGGTACAGTACGATCAGCATCTGTAATGATTCCAGGACCTTGTTAAAAGCCATGCCATGAAGAATCGAGGCTGTTTTAGTTGCAAATGGGGTCATACCCAGTAGTAAGAATGTGCATGTAATAAAGTTGCCCCCTAGTCTGTATCATACTTGCCTACCATCTTGGAACGGTCGGGAGGCTCCCAAAAATCGGGTGTCGCTCCCGGCCACCCAGAAAGGTGGGCAAGTCTCCCGGAGGCTGGAACCACCCACTTCCCGAGTGAAATGAGTGATAGATGTGAACGATGGGGCAATTTGTGTTGAATTATGTCATTGTGGCTCTGCTGCCCGGCTTCACAATGCCAGTAATCATGGTATTGTATATCGGGGATGGGGATATGATAATGCAAGTGCGTTGTCACTCCCCTCCAGACCCGCCCTCCCATCATGTCACGCCCCCCGCAGTGCCTACCTGGCTGGGTCAGCAAGAATTGTCTATTTATTATTAGGGATGAGAGGGTTCGGATTTCTGAAATCCGAACCCCCCCGAGCCCTCCCGAGCCGGGAACCGAGTCCAGCTCGGATTTTCCCACCTGACTCGGAACTGAAATCGAGACAAAACGTCATCATCCTGCTTTCCGGATCTCGCGGATTTTGGACTCTATAAAAGGTCCTGCGTCTGTGCCATTTCTCATTCCGGCTGTGGACCGTGAAGAGGGAGGGTGGGAGTTAGGGCTGGCTGGGCTGTGTTGTGTTGTGCTGCTGTTGTCCATAGGGGCTGTGTCCACTCCTCCAAAAGTCCATAGGGGCTGGCTGGACTGTGTTGTGCTGCTGTTGTCCATAGGGGCTGGCTGGGCTGTGTTGTGCAGTCAGTTGTCCATAGGGGCTGAGTCCACTCCAAAAAGGGGTGCTGTAGTGCTGTCCAGGGGGTGATCTGTCCATCAGGGGTGCTCCCCCAAAGTGTGCACTGTAGCTGCACGTGCATCAACAAAGGAGTAGCACCAAGCATGCATCTGTGTCATAAGTAAAGGGCCGGCTGGTCATTTCTTAAAGGGTGGTGTAACCCCCAAAGTGCACTCCAAAAAAAATTAAAAATTCTTCTTTTCTGTGTTGTGAAATGTGTGCGCTGTAGCTGCACGTGCATCAACAAAGGACAGCGCCAAGAGTGCGCCTGTGTCATAAGTAAAGGGCCGGCTGGCTCGTCTGTTAAGGGTGGTGTTACCCCCAAAGTGCACTCCAAAAAAAAAAATTCTTCTTTTCTGTGTTGTGAATTGTATGCACTGTAGCCACACGAGCATCAACAAAGGAGCAGCGCCAAGTGTGCACCTGTGTCATAAGTCTGTTAAAGGGTGGTGTAACCCCCAAAGTGCGCTCCACAAAAAATAAACAATACTTCCTTTTTTCTGTGTTTGTGTGTGAAATGTATGAGCAGTAGCCGCACGTGCATCCAAAATGGAGCAGCGCCAAGCATGCACCTGTGTCATAAGTCTGTTAAAGGATGGTGTAACGCCCAAAGTGCACTCCAAAAAAAAAATTCTTCTTTTCTGTGTTGTGAATTGTGTGCACTGTAGCCACACGTGCATCAACAAAGGAGCAGCGCCAAGCGTGCGCCTGTGTCATAAGTCTGTTATAGGGTGGTGTAACCACCAAAGTGCACTAAGAAAAACATAATTCTTCTTTTCTGTGTTTGTGTGCGCCTTAGCCGCATGTATTTATCAATATAACATAAATGGAGGACAAAACTTTGTCCGATAAAAATAAAATAGGGAAAGATCCTCCTAGTGCTGAAGCTGCTGCCACTAGTCATGACATAGACGATAACATGCCATCAACGTCGTCTGCCAAGGTCAATGCCCAATGTCATAGTAGAGGGCATATAAAATCCCAAATGACAAAGTTCAGGAAAATTACCTTAAAAAAACATTGAAATCATCTGAGGAGAAACATAAACTTGCCAATATGCCATTTACGACACTGAGTGGCAAGGAACGGCTAAGGTCTTTCCCTATGTTCATAACTAGTGGTTCAGCTTCACATGACGATGGAAGCCCTCCTCCCGCTACAAAAATCAAATGATTTAAGCTGGCAAAAGCACAGTGAAGAACTGTGCGTTCTAAGAAGATATCACAAATCCCCAAGGAGAGTCCAAGTGTGGTGGCGGTTGCGTTGCCTGACCTTCCCAACACTGGACGGGAAGAGGTGGCTCTTGTCACCATTTGCACGCCCTCTGCAAGTGCTGGAAGGAGCACCCACAGTCCACTTGCTGATATGCAAATTGAAGATGTCACTGTTGAAGTACAACAGGATGAGGATAGTGGTGTAGCTGGCGCTGAGGAAGAAGTTGGCGGGGAGGATTCTGATGGTGATGTGGTTTGTTTAAATCAGGCTCCGGGGGAGACAGTTGTTGTCCGTGGGATGAAAAAGCCCATCACGGTCATGCCTGGGCAGAAGACCAAACATTCCACCTCTTTGGTCTGGCAATATTTCTATCCAAATCTGGGCAACAACTGCCTTGCCATATGTACCATAAGTAAAGGTGAAATAAGTAGGGGTAGGGACATTAACCACCTAGGAACATCCTCCATTATACATCATCTGCAGCGCGTTCATAAAAAGTTACTCACAAGTTCAGAAACTTTGGCTAAGACTGTAAGCAGTCCAGGGACACCTAAATCCCTTTGTCCTGTTGTATCCAAGTGCCTGCAAACCACACTGTCAACTCCCTCCTCGTCAATTTCCTCCTTAGTCAGGATCGGAAGTAGTCCTGCAGGCCATGTCACTGGCATGACTGACTCTCCTATCCAGGATTCCTCCGGAGGATCCTGCATTGCTACGCCTACTGCTGCCGCTGCTGCTGTTGCTGCTGGGACTCGTTCATCATCCCAGAGAGGAAGTAGGAACACCACTACTTTTACTAAACAATTGACCCTCCAACAGTCTTTAGCGAGGAGGATGAAGTACGACAGCAGTCATCCTGAAGCAAAATGGATAACTGAGGCCTTGATTGCTATGATGGTGTTAGACGTGCGTCCAGTATCCGCCATTCGTGCAGTGGGATTTAGACAATTGATGGAGGTAGTGTGTCCCCGGTACCAAATCCCATCTAGATTCCACTTCACTAGGCAGGCGATACCGAGACTGTACAGAGACATCAGAAAAAGTGTCCTCAGTGTCCTAAAAAATGCAGTTGTACTCAATGTCCACTTAACCACGGACGTGTGGACAAGTGGAACAGGGCAGACTATGGACTATATGACTGTGAGAGCCCACTGGGTAGATGTATCACCTTAAACACCGGTTTCAGTAAGAGGCACACTGCCGACAACCTCTTAGACAAACTGAGGGAAATCATCGCCTAGTGGCTTACCCCACTTAGACTCTCCTGGGGATTTGTGATATCTGACAACGCCACCAATATTGTGCGGGTATTACATCTGGGCAAACTCCAGCACATCCCATGTTTTGCTCACACAATAAATTTGGTGGTGCAGAATTTTCTGAAAAACGACAGGGGCGTGCAGGAGATGCTTTTGGTGGCCCAAAAAATTTCTGGCCACTTTCGCCATTCAGCGACTGCGTGCCGAAGACTGGATCGCCAGCAAACACTCTTGAACCTGCTCCGCCATCACCTGAAGCAAGAGGTTGTGACGCGGTGGAACTCAACCCTCTATATGCTTCAGAGGATGGAGGAGCAGCAAAAGGCCATTCAAGCCTATACATCCACCTATGACATAGGCAAAGGAGGGGGTATGCACCTGACTCCGTGTTGTGCAAGGTTCTCCAGCCCTTCGAACTTGCCACATGTGAAGTCAGTTCAGACACTGCCAGCTTGAGTCAGGTCATTCCCCTCATCAGGCTTTTGCAGAAGCAGCTGGAGAAAGTGAAGGAGGAGCTAAGACGGAGCAATTCTGCTCAGCATGTGGGACTTGTGGATGAAGCCCTTCATTCGCTTTGCCAGGATTCCAGGGTGGTCAATCTGTTGAAATCAGACCACTACATTTTGGCCACCGTGCTCGATCCTAGGTTTAAAGCCTATGTGGTGTCTCTCTCTCTGGCTGACACAAGCCTGCAGAGGTGCAAAGACCTGCTGGTGAAAACACTGTCAGCTGAAGTGGAACGTGACACGTCAACAGCTCCTTCTTCATTTTCTCCAGCAACTGGGGCTGCCAGGAAACAACTTAGGTATCCTAAGCAACCTGCTGGCGGTGATGCAGGGAAGGGAAGACCAAGTTTGGACATCTGGTCTGGACTGAAGGACCTGGCAACAATTTCTGACATGTCTACTGTCACTGCATATGATACTGTCACCATTGACAGAATGGTGGAGGATTACATCGGTGAGAGCATCCAAGTAGGCATGTCAGACAGTCCGTATCTGTACTGGCAGGAAAAAGAGGCAATTTGCAGGCCAATGTACAAACTGGCTCTATTTTACCTGAGTTGCCCCCCCTCCAGTGTGTACTCTGAAAGAGTGTTTAGTGCAGCCGGGAACCTTGTCAGCGAAAAGCGTAAGAGGTTGCTTCCACAAAATGTGGAGAAGATGATGTTCATCAAAATGAATTATCAACTCTTCCAGGGAGACCAGCCTCCAGAACGTACAGAGGGACCTGTGGTAGTGGATTCCAGCGGGGATGAATTAATATTCTGTGAGGATGAGGATGTACACAACACTGAAGAGGGTGAGGAAACGGAGGATGAGGAGGATGAGGACGACAACTTGCCTCCATAGAGCCAGGTTGTGCAGGGACAGATTAATTGCCAGCTTGTTTTGTGGGGGCCCAAATGAACCAATCATTTCAGCCACAGTCGTGTGGCAGACCCTGGTGCTGAAATGATTGGTTTGTTAAAGTGTGCATGTCCTGTTTATACAACATAACCCCAAGGACAATTCCATCTTGCACCTCTTTTTTTTCTTTGCATTATGTACTGTTCGGGGCCTAGTTTTTCAAACTGCCATCCTGTCTGCCACTGCAGTGTCACTCCTAGATGGGCCACGTTTTTGTGCTGCCCACTTGTGTCGCTTAGTATAGTCATCCAGTTACCTCTGTGCAACCTTTTGGCCTAAAAACAATATTGTGAGGTGTGAGGTGTTTAGAATAGACTGGAAAAGAGTGGAAATTAATGTTTTTGAGGTTAATAATAGCATAGGAGCAGAAAAACCCACAAATTCTGTTATTTTAGCTGTTTTTATGCTTTTTTCCAAAAAAATACAGATCCAAAACACAAAACCCAGAACCCAAAACACGGAAGGGTGGTTTTGGCAAAAACCAATCCAGATCCAAAACACGAAGAAAGATCCAAATCCAAAACCAAAACACAAAACATGAAAAGTGGCCGGTGCACACCCCTATTTATTATCAGGGTATAGTTTTTTCTAACTATACGTTTCAAAAGGTTCAAGAATGACCAGTTTATATTATTTTAATAATAGAGACAATTGCCCCTTTTATAACATTGAGTGACAAGAGGCCACTATAAAAGGACGCCCCAGATGCATCTATGGTATCCTTTACAAAGACCAATAATAAATGCATTTGAGAATATTATCACACTATCAAAATGTCCCAACAACTTAAATAGTACTTGTGCTTTCCACAGGAGAGCCTGTGCCAATGGAGAGTGGCAGCAGTAAGAAGCTATACCAACATACACAAGATAACCTACTACATGGGCCAAATTTTTTAATCACCCCTTAACTGTTGGCCATATATTGTGCAAAGATCCCTACATACCAGTTTTTCCCTTTTGCTGGGTACACTCACTGAGCACTTTCTGGTGTCCTGGCACTCTCTCCACACCTCTGCTAATGGAAGACAGGAGAATTGAGTGTGAACAAATTTTGAAGGACAGTTGCAGGTTTCAATGGGAAAATCAGCCTGCTTTCCTGTTTGGGGGTGTAGTCTTGGGCCCAACAGATCGTGAGAAATTGGGAAGATTATGCATTTTGCTGGAAGATCAGGTTATAATCAATATTTGTTACATATCTTTCCCTTGGAATGTTAGTAGGTAGGAGTAAGTTACACCACTATGCAATCATAGGGCTCAATCCTATTAGTCACTATATTTTTGCCCCCGCGAGTACGTTTGGCTATATGCCACACTTATGTTACCACCAGATTTTTGTTCTCAACCCCATAGTGCTGCGTACAAAAATCCACAAATCTGGGGCGAGATAGGGCTACGAGGGGGGTGAGCTCTGATGCTGTTGCCGACATTTACACGCCATTGCTACTGCAACTCACTCCCTCCCTCGCATGTTAGGGGTGAGTTAATTGGATTGAGCCCATAGAGTGAATATCTGTAATTCAGAATATCACTTCCATGTCGCAACTATTTTGCACACAAAGTGAAGTTACACAGAATTGAAAATGTACATATATATGGAAGTTTTTTTTTACATTATTTAACATTATAAATGTTGTCATTACTACAGTATAGATGTTTTGGTTATTTTTAGTTTGATCTCTACTAGACAGTGCTACGTAGGAGGGCAAATATAGTGGAATCTTGAGTTTTTCTGTTGCTTATTCAGCAAGATAAACCTGGAGAACTTTTTGACTGCCAGAACCAATAAACAAGTGTAGTTTTAACTGTAACTAAATCTGAAAATAACTGTACAGTAACTAGTAGTGTAATAGTACAGAAAATACAGACAGCAAGAAATTAGCTTTCAAACATACTGTAGTAACAGTTTGATCCCAGAAATCTCCTATATTACAGTGTTATTTAATACTGTATTATCTTAAGTCACTTTAGTATATAACTAGTAAGAAAAAGCCACAGAATGATCTTCTCTGAAATACTCAAAGTTGTCAACTTTATGGTTCAAATTGTGGGTTTTTATATTACTTGACATATCCACAATCAGTATGCAAAATATATATCAGATGGCTGTTTCCTGAATTATATACAGTATCTATAGTAGGATATGTAACCATTGTATGTGGCATAAATTAGGCGACAGATCATACTGAACCCCCTGATAGGGGTACCATGAAAATGCTGGCGGACGGGGAATCCCGGGGCGACGATATACCGACACCAGAATCCCGATGCCCGGCATAATGCTGACGCCTCTATCCCGAAGACAACAGGATAGCATCCGGACACAGGGCTGAATTCAATTAGCAGCGATGTTTTCGCCTCATTCGCGTGTTTTGAGGTGAAGTTTTCACCTGCTTACTCAATGCGCGCACCCGCTTTTCGCCCTATTCAATTGTAAAACATGCAAAAACGCATTTGGGTGAAAGCAGCAAATAGCAGAACTGGCGAAAAGGTCAGTTTTTAAGGGGGAAATCAGTCTGTACCCCTAATAAAGCCTAACTCATCTGGGGAATCAATATAGAAGTGTATTATTAGCCATAAGAAAAGTAATTAGGGAACTTATTTTGAGTCAAAGGGCTGTTATATGCATATTTGCATAAGTATGGAAAAAGTATATTAAGCAATGTCTTTTGGGAAAAATAATTGCTGTAGTTAAATTAGGGGTACATGTAAATGGATACTAGTATATTTTGGGGTTTGTAAAATGCAGAATAAAGAAAGTGCAGAATAAAAACACCGGTCCCATCTATACAGCACCCCAAAATACCTATCCGTGTACTTCAGCCCCATTTTCCAACACGTTTTACATTTTCACCCAAAAAATTACGTCTTTTTTGTGGTGAATTAAGATATACTGAATATATTTTTTTTTTGCCTAATTAGTCATCAGGGGGGGGTGTCCAAAGGCTTTTGAACCAAGGAACTAATTTAGAACCGATCGCTAAGCAGCAGCCGCTCGCTGTTGCCGATAAATCGCACATCTGCGCATGCGTATGGCTCGCAATGCGCGTGCGCAATCCAGTCTTAGCAATCGGGAATCGAGCACTCATTGCACACAGACTGGCCGCTACTTTGAGTGACAGATAGCACCGTTTGTGTGTGGTAACAGGGGAAGGTGCTTGTGAACAGGGGTGTGGATGTGTAAACGCAGGCGTGTCTATCTCACCCGGTTGTTTTTTAGCCTGAACTGCTCGCAGTGCTTGCAGGAGGGTAGTGTCTATCACAAGCGCTGCGAGCAGCTCCGATGGCTCTTGATGTTCCTGATTAAATACACACTTCCTAGAGACGACGTGTGCAGCGAGTAACAGGTGGGAGGTTTTATAGTCCTGCGTATGTTCACTGCCATCGCTCTCTAGGACATAGAGGGCATCCTTACACCGCAAAGTGCGAATGCTTGATTTGTATACCCGGCCCCTTTTGCAAGCGAGCGGCTGCTGCTTAGCGATTGGGTCTGAATGAGCTCCCAAGTCCCCACATTTGTATCCCAAAATATGGATTTTGCACTTCTTTTCTCCTGCCTTTTGCTGGCTGTTTTTGCCTATAGAGTTTTCGCCTAGGTAAAAACTTCCAGGAATTGAATACGGCGATACTTTAAAAACAGGCGAAAACCACGCATCGGCGAAAACTTTTTACCGATCGTAAATTTTCGCCTCTAAGTGAATTCAGCGAGTAGTAGGTACCTATCCTAGAATAATCACAATGACAGCATGTACAATATTCTGGATAGATAATCCTAGTACTGCATATAATAAGTGAAGATGTACAAATCTTATAAAGTAAGCGTCACATATTCTGGTATTTAACCGTATTTGGTATCATTCAGGGAAAGAGACACATCTGGATTTAACCAGTTGCATCCTGTAAATTGTCCCCAGCATACACTGCAAATAATTTGTATATCCTCAAATGGTGTAACACAGCACTCTCCTTCCACAAGAACCCAGAAAGAAAGGATATAAAAACAATTCAATTATGCCATGTATATCGAATAATGTGTATGCCAGACCCCTAAATTGTCTAATAAGCCACATATAAATGAGGAGATCACATAAGAGTGGAGTAGTTATGCATCCATCATGAAATTACTGTGTTACATAGTATTATATACGTACACACACACAGATATATATATACCAGTACTATGTCATTTAATTGTATTGTAGGGGCTCACAGGTTCCATATTCGGTTCTCTTTCCTTTTATTTCTTGGTGTAGCTGACCCTCACAATGTTTGTGATCTCATGGGGATGGCCAAAAATACATGATTATTATCGTTAATCGCTCCTACCGTTGATTGCAGAAGAATGGATCAATAGGCCATTGTTAGGTCAAAAGGGCTGGATTGATTAGTGAACTCAAGTCCTATTTATTTTCCTATTTACTAAAGTCTTCATTTTCCCATACAGTGCATATACATTGCAACTATCTCTCATCCATCTTCTCCAAACTGACCCAATGCATCTTTATACCATTACTTGGGTCTGTCAGCTGCCCTGTCCTCTTTACTTATAACTAAAATAATGTTTTTTTCTTATTTCCTCTTTCATGTCTTTCAATGTCCTTCATCCATTACTATTTCATTTCTACAGCCATCCCACTCTGTCTTATCTCTAAGCCTGTACCTCTCTTCATACCTACATTATCTTAATATCTCATCTCATTAATCTGGCTCCTTGCCTTGTTCGTGCTTATCTCATGGTCTGCCCTATCGCCTGTCCTTCTCAGCCACCTCTTCATCTGTATTGTAGGGCTCATTCAGATGAATGACAGCATCCCTGCAGCTGAACTCTCACAGACACTGCTACATTGAAAACACGGTCTGATGATCTGCAGGGGATTTGGTGACTGTGATCCAAAGTTAGGAATTTCCCCCCAATGTTACTTCTTTTATTAAAGTTTACTTTCTTTACTTTTTCATACAAACTTGTCATGTGACTTATATAAACATTAATCCTATGCTAACCACTGTGACAGTGGATAGCAATACTGCCTCATAGTACTGTGGGCTGGAGTTCAATTCAAGACCAGAGTATCATCTGTGTGGAGTTTATATGCTCTCACTGTGTTTAGTTTAATCACATGCTCCACAAGCATACTGGTAGGTTTATTGGATTCTGACAAAATTAACACTAGTGTGTGGATACTGGTATGTTATGGAATTTACACTGTAAGCTCCATTGGGGCAGGTACTGATACAAATGACAAATATTCTCTGGACAGTGCTGCAAAAATGTTGCTGCAATATAAATAAACAATAATAATAATAATAATAATAATAATAATAATAATAATGATAATCTGTGCTATTGCTGAATTTAAAAAAAACAGGCACAAAATCTATACTCGCAGAACACGCATTTGCACATATACGCATACATGTGGTTCTTAGAATCCGTACGAGTAACATATATGCATATATTGTATGTGTAAAGTTTACAACTGATGTGCACAAAAACAGTGCTCCCAGCACCAGTGCTCTCTGCCTAGGCTGGTAGAGGAGAAATGGAGATCCCACACCATGACAAGCTGCGCTGATGACACTATAAAAGGGAACCAGATCACATCACTGAGCCCTATCCTGTTCGAATTGCAATGTGTTAAAAATTAGACAAAAACATTTTGTTGTCAGTGCACTATTGTTCTATAGCAAGTGTTGACATGTCTAAACTGTTTGGGTATTCTGGTGCTTGTAGAACTATATGTGCCAGCACACGCATGTGGATGTAGTTAATAGATCGGCGGACAAAATGCTGCCGGTCTATATCCCGACACCAGAAGATCGTCAAGGGACAGAAGATAGGTGTCGAAATACCGACACCTATCTTCATCCCGACGCCAGACCGGTTCGAGGTGAGTCTGTACGTCCCTAGCACTTAGCTGCAGGGGGGGTTAGGTTTAGGCACTCCCGGGGGTACTTAGACTTAGGCACCCCCCGGGGATGGGTAGGGTTAGGCTAGGGGAAGGAGGGTTTAGGGTTAGGAGCCGCTGGGGTAGTTTAGGCACCCCCCGGGAGGGTTAGGTTTAGGGTGCGGGGGAGGGGTTGGGTTTACGACCCCCCAGGTGGGACTTAGGGTTAGGCACCACCCTGGGAGTTTAGGGTTAGGCACCCTAAGGGAGGGCTAGGGGTGGTAGAGGGGAGAGTTAGGTGACTTACCTGCCGCTGTCGGAAATTCCTCCTGACGGGCTGACACTGTCGGTATTTGAACTGCCGGCATTTCAATCCCATTTCCACGCATGGCTGCTAAAGTATGCTGATACTTGTAGAACTACAAATGCCAGCATGCCCTGGCATCCAGGGCTTGCTGAGACCTGTAGTGTACATGTAAAAAAAATTGTATAATAAACACCAATGTTCTCCATTCTATTGCTCACATAATTCCCAAAGAGGATCCTTTTCTTGCTTCCTCCTTGAAATACATTGGAGGAAAAAACCCTGTTGAGGGAAAAGCACTTGTAGAGCTACAAAACAATTGACAGGTTGTATCGCCTATCAGATTCTAATCAGTATAGAATGCCCTCTCTGATTGGTCACAGAATGGGAACACTTCATTCCTTTCCACACACGCACTTGTAGACCCTCTACATACTGGCATCTGTACCCTCCCCTCCTCTGAAACTGCCAAAGTCACCAATGAACTTCTCACAGCCAAATCAAAGGGTCACTTCTCTCTCCTTGGGCAGGGTGCAGCAAAGCGAGAAATGTGGTCAAGCCCCAAAATGCAGGTTTGACAGCATGCACCAAGCCCATGAATGCGATACACTCCAGGGCTTGGATGCGGTGGGTAACGCAATCTCCGTATTGACGGTATCCTATAAAAGCCTATGGGCTTCTAATGGGAGAGTGCTGTGAGAGGGGTCCAATCGGATCCCTCCCAGCATCTCCCATGGCGTGTGCGTCCTTGTGCACATGCGCAGAAAGACACCAGAAGTCCCTCCATTACAAAGAGTCACTCTTACCGAGCGGTCCTTTGCGGTGTTCGTCATGCATACCGGCATTGCTAACGCCGGCATGCATGTGAAGGGTGGTGGGATGCATTGCCTCCCGAATGCAATGCTTCATGCATCCCGCCCCTTATCCTCTTTGAAACAGCATGCTTCCATACTCTACACTCCATTGGCCTCCACCATTCTGTCCTATCATGGTTCAACTCCTACCACTCCAACCTCTCCTTTTCTGTCTCTACTTAAATCTCCCCCCATCCCCCCCATCACTTCCTCTTCCCGTAAGCGATCTCCAAAAGTCTATTTACGGCTCATGTAATCTTTAAAACCATCTATACTCTGATGACCCCCAAAACTACCTCTCCACCCCTGACATTTCACCCTCCATCCTCTCTCATGTCCCCAACTGACACCTGCTCCTATTAACCAGGTTACCATGGCCCACTTTTCCAGCCACAAAGTAGATTTCAGTGTAAAATTTTAGGAAAGTAGGAGTACCTTGATGGTTATACAGCAGCATATTGCAGACAACTCATCATGAGTAGCAGGTGATCATAGGAATAAAAGGGTAGTGATGTAACGCAGGCCACTTTCCTACTTTATAGCTGATACTGTTAGGAATCAGAGGGTTAGTCAGGTGGATTTAGGCTGAACACAGTCTTAGGCAGACAATATCCTGGAGGTCGTACCCACGGTGTGGCTTTTGAGCCGTGTAGCAACCTTGAGGGTTGAACTCTTGACTAGTAGCGGCCTGTGAACCGAGACCAAGATGCAGCTTTGAGGGCTGGCATGTCTTGGCTGGTTGCGGCCTGTGGGCCGAGAGCGAGATGCAGCCGTTGGGCTGTGTGGCAGAATTGAGGGATGGTATGTCTTGGCTAGTTGACACTGGCGTTGGTGCACCGGATTGCGCACTGGTGACGCTGAGATGCGACCAATGTCGCTGGGTTAACACTGGCGTGGGTATGCTGAATTGCGCACTTAGGTCGCTGAGGAGCGACCAATGCTGCCAAGTTGACACAAGCCGCTGGATGCCGGGTTGCGCACTCAGGACTGTGAGTGCAATCTGTGACGCCGTGATGACACAAGCGGCTGGGAGCTGAGATGCACTCCATGCCGTCTAGATCACACAAGCGGCAAACAACGGGTGTTATGCGGCCTGTGCTGCCTGGATGGGACAAACGGCAGACAAGAAATAAGGCAAACAGGAGATTGGAACTCGACTGAACAAACAGGAGATTGGCTACAACCGGAAACATGTGAAAATGCTATCCCCGCATCGGAGCAGTGTTCACAGCAACAGGATATGGATGCAGAAGCCAATCCGGATCAGCCCCAGAATGACGGACAGGAGGTAGGCGGAGAATCAATGAACGCTGGCCCGGCGTTTGCTTCACACAGCATTATCAGTGCAGCGGCTTGTGACAGATACTCATATCCTCATTTCTAATGTGTTTTATTTTACGAACTTCAATACCAGTCATTCTACTGTGCATTACATAACACAATTTCACACAAAGTAAATGCATGTGAGTAGAAAAGGCCTGTCATTAGGTCCATATGAACAGGCATATTAATTGAGTGCAAAAAGTGGTTTTGGCAATGTCCACCTATAGCGAAGCATCTATTAGTTATTCCAGCCAGAGACTTTTCTTAGTGGAGAATGGAAGCTTTATCTCTGGCTGTTTCTATTACTTCTCTCTTAAGGTGCATACACACTAGACGATATGCTCCCTGAGCGATATCGTCTAGTGTGTCCCCGGCAGGGTGTGCTCAATGTCGTTCATGACATTGAGCACAGCCGCTGAACGATATCATTAGCGATATCGTTCAGCGCCGGGCTCTCTCACCCATTCCCTGACATGCAGCAACCTGACGAGGTCGTCAGGTTGGCCTGCATGTCAGCGCGATGAACGATGATGACGAACGACCCGCGGGAACGCGCGTCGTCATCATCGTTCATCTTTTTTGTGTTAAAAATGGACGATAAAGTGGACGACTGAACGATAACGATATCGTTATCGTTCAGTCTTCCACTTTAATCGCCCAGTGTGTACGCACCATTAATGAGCGGAGCAGGGAACATGATGGCCTGATCGAGTCACCATGGCCCAGCCCCCCACTATACAATGCCGCATATAACAGCATTTTGAAGCAGGGGACAGAACCACATTGCTGCGATTTTGCGCTAATTGCATCATTGCCCATCTGTACCACCCACTTTACCCTGGGAAGTGGGCGACTTTTGTTGCCCGTGGGCATCCTCCAGGAGGCTTGCCTACTTTTCTGTCCATCTGGGAGTGCCAACCGAGATTTGGGAGGCTCCCGTACATTCTAGAAGACATTCCGGACATTCTGGAAGAGTAGGCAAGTATGGGTTGGACTCAAACTCATGATTCTAGCACATCCTTACCACTACGCCACCATATTGCACAGTTCAACTCATTTCATCCAAAGGATTTAAAAGATATCACTTAATTAAGTAAATAAGGTGCACTGAACCACAGAAAAAAAGATTCCCTCCAGCACACTGCAGCAATATTAGCAAAAATACTTGAATCCTACATGATAATAGAAATTCAGTGGTATTGGTTGCATACATTTGCAAATATATGATTAAGCGCCAGGCCAGCGTCAAGGCTCCTCTATACCGGCATCCCTAACATTAAGGGGTTCACGTCCGAGGCGCAGGGCAGTGGGTGCTACTATTTTGTAGCAATAGTTATTTTGGGGTGAGCGTTTGGGCGTGGGACCCCCACAGTGGCTCTGGCTAGGCCTTTTTCAGGGCATCACCACTTAATTCACATAGACATTTTTTCATCACCTTTCTATTTGTTTGTTTATTATTTATGCAATTTTAATTATTTCTTAATATATTAACACTTATTGATTATCTTGACACATCTATACTTTACACTTCACTGTCACTTTTCTTCCATTTTTCATGTGATGCCCTGGGAGTGGTCCTTGGCTGGATTCTTTTGGGCTGCCCTGCGCCTCGGACGTGAACCCCTTAATCTTAGGGACTCCGGTATAGAGGAGCCTTGACGCTGGCCCGGCGTTTAATCATATATTTGCAAATGTATGCAACCAATACCTCTGAATTTCTATTATCATGTAGGATTCAAGTATTTTTGCTAATATTGCTGCAGTGTGCTGGAGGGAATCTTTTTTTCTGTGGTTCAGTGTAAACCCCGCCCTTTACAAGCACCTGAGCAATATCATTAAGCTGATTTGAGCGCCCACCATACTTTCTATTTGAAGTAAATAAGGTGGGTCACAGTCATTCTACATTTATAATGATGACTGAGATGATGCAAAAATGTGATTGCTACAGCTGAATTGTTTCTATTGATATTTGCTATGGCTGAGTGATTAGATTAATGGGAGAATGTGATCACATAAGAGCAGCCGTAGATCGGATTATTTTATAATTGTCATATACTGTATAAAGTAGAATAGGTTCTGTAGCACTAGTCTGAAAACTGGATAGTCTTATATAGTTACAGCTCAGATGTAGTTTGAGGCTGAAGGAAGCTGAACAGTAATGGGGAATTGGCTGAGACCCAGAACAGAGGTGCGGAGTCTAACACACAAGGGAGTTTTGGTTTAGCTGTGCTCAACGTGCAGGGCGCGGTCCTCTGCTTTGGTTTCCCTGTACTGGCAGCTGACGACTGAATCTCCGGGAAGGAACCGGACTGAACAACACCGGGTTGGAACCGATGGTATAGGATATCGGACTGTATCAATGCTGCAGGATATCAGACTGGAACCGATGGTGCAGGATATTGGACTAGAACTGATGGTGCAGGATATCGTACTGGAACTGATGGTGCAGGGTCACCGAGATGGAACTGGATACTGGAGCCAGTAGTGCAGAGCAATGATCATCTGCAGTGAAGATCAATCACAGGAATAACCGCAGAAACTCAGGTGAAATCGCACAGCTAGGCTGAGGACAACATTGCACTGGCAAGTGTTCAGAGAATACTTATATACCCCTGGGAGAGCAGGTATTGGCTGCAGACGTCAGGTGACAGTAAACTGGTCTCCTGTTGGTGGATGAACAGTCAGATTGGAATCGATATGTAAATCAGTATTTAAATCCCGATACAGGAAGCCCGACAGCAGGAGATCCAGACGCCGGTTGGTAAGTACCCTAACCCTCCCCTCTTCCCCCCCTAACCCTCCCTTAGGGGTGCCTAACCCTAAAACTCCCGGGGTGGTGCCTAAGTCTAACTCCCCCCAGGGGTGCCTAAACCTAACACCCCCTTCCCACACCCTAAACCGAACCTTTCCGGGGGTTGCCTAACCCTAACCTATCCCTGGAGGTGCCTAACTGTAACCTTCCCCCCCAAAACCTAACCCTAACCCCGTTACATTCCCTAAACCTAACCCTTCCCCCCGCGGCTAACTCTAAGGATGCCCCGGACTTACCTCACTCGGACTGTCGTCCTTTGGCGTTCTACCATCAGGATCCAGATAGTTGTCGGTATTTTGACGCCTATCTAAAGTTCCCCCGTCGTGCTTCTCGTGTCAGAATATAGACCGGCGGCATTTAGTCAACCAGTCTATATACTGCATTCCGAACAGTCACCTGATTCAGACTGTCATGGCTGGTCCAGCAGGGAATGCAGCAAATTGAAGTCGTGGAGACTGCAGGAGGTGAGAAGAAGCTGCAGCTAGAGGGAGTCTATCACGTAGTCGGATCATGGAGCGGGGAACCCAGTAAGTGACCCGGCGGCTGCAGCAGATAGTGCAGTTTGTGACATGTAGTTTATGAATTTTCTGTTTTATTACTACCTTCATTTTATTTATTTATTTTTTAGATTTACATATTTACTGTGTCCATGGATTGGAATATATTGCTTTCACAGCTGTTAGGGATTCAATTAAGAGCTGCCCACAGAATCCCATACAAAATATCTCTTAAATGAAGAAATGCGTAAGGATTGCTGTCGTACTTTATAAAAACACTTGGTAGAATTATTAAATCTTGAATTGAAAGCAAACGGTTCTCAGATTGGAGATTCTCTGACACTGAATTATTGGCTTTGGGACTGGTGGAAGCATTACACTGACAGTTCGATTGAAATATATCTAGAGCCAGGCGGACAAACTTTGGCGATCCACTGAAGACACAGGATATTTGTGCTAACCTGCTTGTCTTTATTTTGACTTGGAAATTGCTTTTGCATTATTGAGAAGGTGTTTTATGGAATAACTTAGTCTTCATAAGAACACAAGTGATGCCAACACAGGACCAGTTATTGTGATCTTCCAATACTGGGGGATTCACAGCTTTCCCGTATTAGAAAGTGATAGAAAATCCAGTGAATATTCGCCATCTAATTTCAATTTGTATTTAATGCTTTGATGAAATTTAGTCCCTATAAAAATAACTGAATTTGATATAGTTATTTACATAGGGTACACACTATCATGCAACCACAAGGCTAAACAGCACACGAGGATTTGCAAATTGCAGTGATTCATATTTTTGACCACTGCTGGTCAATCACTGGAGAAGCTGGGGCAGCATCACTGGGAAAGGTAAAGATTAAATTTTTTTTTCTTATAGTTGTTGCATCTATATTTAATCTTCAACATTAGCCATCCCTTTCTTGCAGACAAACTCATATCCAGCTTAGAAGCAATATGTGTCTACAACACATTGATTTTACTGTATAATAACTGCAGCTTTTTGCAAATCACTATGATTCATAGCAGTGGCATAACTTCATCCCAGTTGATGGCAAGATAGATGTTGGTGCCCCCTTGTCCCATGCTGACTCTTCAACTTTGTAGAACAAATGACACAACCTTGACATCCCTCTGAAAATGAATTGTATTATTTGACTCAATACTACCCATCCAGTTACAGCCCATTTCCCGCTAACCTGTTACAGCTCACTCCAACCATTGATGCAGATCCATGCGATCTTGGACTGCTAATCTGATGCATGCGCAGAGCGATATCTCAGAATATTATGCATGTGCAGTAGTGTAAAAATCGCTCATTCCTTCTGTAATCTTTGTGACTATCAGACAATACAGAGAGCATTTTAGTGATACTCAGATAATTTTTAAGGAGTACCATACAATTTAGTGACTGCTATAGACCACTGAAAGCATATTTGTGACCGCCAGACAATACTCAGAGCATTTTGAATGAGTACCATACAATACTGATAGCAATTTAGTGACTGCCATAGACCACTAAAAGCATTTTTGTGACTGCCAGACAATATGGAGAGCATTATAGTGACCACCATATAATGCAGGGAACAACACAGCAACCACCATATAATGCATAGGATGTGACTGCTATATATTGCAGAAAGCTTCAATGACCTCCATATAATGCAGAGAGCATCAGTGCCCACCATATACAGAGAGCATTGCAGTGCCCACCATACGATACAGAGACCATCAGTGCCCACCATATGCAGTAAGGCTTGCAATGCCCACCATATAATTTAGAAAGCATTATAGTGCCCATCATATAATGCAGAGTGTTGCAGTGCCCATCATAAAATCCAGTGCCCGCCATATAATGCAGAGTGTTGCAGTGCCTGCTATATAATGCAGAGTGTTGCAATGCCAGCCATATACTGCAGATTGTTGCAGTGCCTGCTGAATAATGCAGAGTGTTGCAGTGCCCGGTATATAATGCAGAGTGTTGCAGTGCCCACCATATAATGCAGAGTGTTGTAGTGCCTGCTGAATAATGCAGAGTGTCGTAGTGACCCCCATATAATGCAGAGTATATCGGTGACCCCAATATAATGCTGTACCTGCCATTTAATGTGGAGAGTGTTACAGTGCCCGCCATATAATGCAGAGTGTTGCTGTGCCCGCTATGTAATGTAGAGAGTGTTGCAGTGCCCGCCATGTAATGCAGGGTATCACAGTGCCCATCATGTAATGTACAGGGTCGCAGTGCTCACCATATAATGCAGAGTGTTACAGTGCCTGCCATATACTGCAGAGTGTTGCAATGCCCACCAGATATTGCAGTGTTATGGTATCCTCCATGTAAAGCAGAGTGTCACAGTGCCCGTTTTTTAATGAAGAGTGTTGCAGTGCCCAGCAGTGATCCACATTTAACACAGATAATATGAATACACCACAAAGTGACACATTATTAATATACCTCCTCCCCACACACAACATTAATACACCACCCCACCACCACAGACACACACACACACACACACACACACACACACACATACATACACATTATACATTACATATCAGATTACCACAATGTACAGTAGTTGCTGACAGGTGTGGAATGATCCTGTGATTCCCCTGGAAAACTAGAAAGGGACGGAGCTAGTCATATTGGCTCCACCCCTGCATGCGAGCAGCGTAAGAGGGGGTACGCCTGTAAAGAGCCTTGAGTACCCTGTTGGAGCTTGTCTACTCCCCCATGAATCCTTGCAGTTCCGCACCTGATTCATAACATAATGTGAAGTGGATGCAATGCAATGGCCCGTGTTGGTAAACTGGTTGCTGTGCCACAAACTGTATTAGTATGAAGAAATGTTTTGCACTTTAGTAATGGACAACTTTATGTAGATAGCAAAAAATTAAGTAAATAAGAGGAAACACTGCATTCTTGTACATTGTTCCAAAAGTCTTGAACTAGGCTTATAACCAATGAGAATATCAGCATCTTCCTGTAATTCATAGTAAAACAATCCTCAATAAAATAAGGTCAATCGTGCAAATGAGTGAGTGACATTCCCCAGCAGGAAGGAGAAAGGCAGATTAGGTGGGACTGGCAGTACTTGTCTACAGTCACTGTGTCTGAGAGGAGAGCCTGAGGTAACATCATAAGCCCTGCTGGCAGAACGTACAGTGAGTGGTGCTGAGCTCTACTGACAGTTGGATCTGATTTGGATTGCTCACAATTGCTGTATAATACATTTTCACTTGATATGGGCTCTTGAAATGGAACCATTCATAGAGCAGTAATAGGTGCAGTGTCAATTGCAGTTATCTGCATTACAAACAATTGTGGGGCACCCCACACTCTACACAGCTGAGAAGAAAGACAGTCATTCTCATTGTCAGGGGCTATTTAAATGTCTTTAAATTGAGGCAGGTAAGTGTGATGTCATGTGATGTACGCGGACGATGTTATGCATTTACGCACAAACTAGTTAAAGCAATCGGGAAGCGCTCGCTGGCCCTGCTAAGACAGCCCAGTGGAATGAATGATAGGAGAGGCCGTTTGTGGGTGGTAACAGGGGCAGGGCAGTAGTAACGAGGGAGTGGAGTTGCGAACGCAGGCGTGCCTAAATGTTTCCTCACTGTTTCAGAGGCGTGTTTTTCCACTGAAATGCTCGCCATGCTTGCGGTAGGGTAAAGGCAACCGCAAGCGCTGCGGTCAGATTCGATGGAACCCGATGTACCGATGGTTGTATATACTTCCTGCAGATGACGTGCGCTAGTGGGCGGCTAAAGACAGGCTGGTGGAGTCTATAAACACAAAGTGATCGCTCGCCAAGACATAGTGGGCGTGCTTATGCCTTGCCATGCGAGAGGCTGCCTTGACGTCACTTAGCTGAATTTGCATACGCTGGGAGCAAGCGGCCACATCTAGCGAACGGGTCTATCAGGTCCTCTGATTCAAATCCCTGATTGCACAACAAATGAAATTGTCAGATATATGCTATACTCTATTAGCAACTGTTAAAAGGATACAAAGAGCACCAGTTATTGTCCAATAATATACAGCATAAAATTCCCTTTTTATGCTGACATTTTGTGTGGCTAGATTTCTACCAATACACATAGGATTACCAAGTAAAATAGTGGCATTTATGGTAGTTTGTATATGGCTTATGGGAAGAGATGGGCAGAATAAGGACATTCATTTTAAAGTACAGACATGCATACTGGTGTGCCCAGTTTAGCAGAATAGTGTAAAAACTAGCAGTTCCCTTTTGATTAATGAAACAAAGTGTTGGAAAGGTCCAATTAATTGGGTGTACCTTGTTGAGTAAATAGGCTAAAGAAAAACATGGCTTCAAATCATAGTTGCCGACTTTCTATCTGCTCCTTACGGGAGGGAGCAGCCAGATCGGCATGGTAGCGGGGGGCGTGGCTGGAAAAGGGGCGTATCCGGATGGGTGCCTGAAGTTTGGAGGCATCACGGGGGCGTGGTCACGCGATAGCGTCATTTTGGCCCCGCCCCCGCTACACGATGCCGATAATACAGGCATTGTGAAGCAGGGGCGGGGCCAAAATGACGTGATACAGCGAGAATCGCGTAACTGGCCGCCCTCGCAGCGGGGGTTAACAGTAAATTGTGGGGAGGGTAGAGAGGCTTGCCTTCCTTTCCGGGGGCCCGGGAGCTGCACCCAATTATCGGGAGGCTCCCGGCCAAAATCGGGAGGGTAGGCAACCCTGCTTTAAATACACAAATGTATCACATGGAATTAAAAAAAGAGTCCCAAAAGTCCTCTCACTCTAGCAATCAATTTCAGCCACAAATGACCATAGCAGTATAGTAGTGTTCAATATAATAAAATGGGACACACATCCACAGGTAGCCGGCCCTGGGGCTCTCGCTTGGAGCATAGGACAGATCAATGAAATGTTTTACCTACTGTAAGTGGCAGTGCTGCAGTCCAAGCTGTTACCTTCACCAAGCTTTTCCCTTATAAATGTGTCTTACTTTTCTCCCTGCTGTATGCTTTCCCTACCTTGGAAATGTGTTTAACATCATCAGAAAAGCAAAACATTTCTCACATTGCAAGACCATAACCCCCTTCCCCCAGCGCACCCAATTATAATATATTTTATTGCTGCTCCAATACTCATGCCCCCCTGCATTGTCATGTCATTCCATTTACCTATGATGTTTGTACTCTAGCTTGTCACATCTGGCTGCACTAGTTTACATGGTACATGGTCACCCTGTCTGTCACAACACTGTCCTTTACTGGGGAGCCCATTGACAAAAATCACTATAAGTATTTCTAGGACTCTATGGACCCCTGATTATAGCTCCCTAGTTATTGATCATTATACAAAGAAGTGCTCAGCGGTCTCCACTGCTGCACATCTTTATGGGAAATTCCTGCAAGCTAGTTGAAGAAATATTAGATATTTGCCATGCAGAGAGAGCCATGCCACATCATGCAGGTAAGTCCAGTGTCTGTTTTCTACTCAAATTCTTCAAGCTATTAGTAATCAATTTCCTTATGAAGTCCATTATGGCAAGAGACACCCACAGACACATTCAGGACCATCCTATAATGCTCTTCTCCAGAGACTGACCTTACCTTGTTGAGTCATATGTGCCATCTCAATAGACTAAGCTGTAATTATAATGGAAGGCTACCATGTCATACACACACTACTGCTTGGAAATCCATGTACTTACAAAAGCCAAGGCACGCATGATGCTACTTTCCCTCAGTTCCCTTATCCAATTTGTCAAAACAGAATGTTAAGAATACTGAGGCAAAGAAGGCCCTGGGGCATGCCCAACTATTCCTCTTTCTGCTGCCGCAACTTAACTGCAATGTAATAGCAGAAGCCAGATAGAGGTTACAAGTATACTGTCAAAGGAAATATAATTAATTCATAGGACAAAAATGGTACAAAAACATTTTAATGAGGCAAATCCTTTAATCAGTTATTTTCCAAGATTACAACTGTTTCCAATTTCTCTTAACTTTCGCAATTTCTCTGCACTCCTAAAATCTTAATCTGGTGCAGTTTGTAAACTTCGAAGCTCAACGGTTTTCTCATTTTCCAACGTACAATGTGCTTAACTCTTATTCTTGTTGTCCAAAGATCCTGAAACCCCTTTTCATGTGGGCATAGGTTGTCTATTTGGCGCACTGGGTGTCACCGACACTGCATAGCTTCCAACAGATACTTGTGATTCATTGTATTGTATGATCTAAAGTGAAATATATTTGCCTCACCCCAAAATTTTCCCTTTCTCTAAGGTCTTTATTATAATAAGCACCAAAGATGTTCCACACGTTAAATATGTACAATCTAGTAAATAGAATATATGCCAGAACCATTCTATTTACATTAAAAAAGGAACTTGTCCATTGGATATGTCCCTTTGATGTCAAAATTAAATAGGAGGAGATTATCTAACTTTCCCTCAGACTTTCACTAAAATCTCCACAAGAAAATGTCCTAAACACTCTTTACAGTTGTCAAAAATTAACTGATCAAGGACAATTTTGACCTTTCCCCATAATCTTTGCCACCAAGGGTATATACGTCAACTGTGCAACTGTTATGATGCTACAGTGTGATGCAAGGTAAACCATTGAGTCACTAAGTGAGATCTTCCACCTATAACACCAACCCGTGTTCCCTATGTGAATGGAAACACACACCGGTACTTAGGCTGGTGTTAGGACTTAAGCTGGGCATCTACTATACAATTTTCTGTCAGATATCTGTCCAATCTGGCTGGTTGGAATGAAAACCTGGTAATGTATGGGAGCAAATGACAATCATCTATTTGCTTACAAACACTGGAAAACTGCCAAATATGGTTGTTCAGACAAATTGGTTAAAACACACAAATGTAAACAATTTGAATAATTTTTTTGTCCTTTTTTCAGTGTTTAAAACCATATGATCGACTGTCATTTGCTCCCACACATTACCAGGTTTTCATTCCAACCAGCCAGATTGGACAGATATCTGACAGAAAATTGTATAGTGGATGCCCAACTTAACTCTCGGCACTGTGTGGGCTTATCTTACTGACACCTGAAGGTCGGAGTTGATACGCAGTTGGGACGTACCTGAGCTGGCAATCTCGATCTGGGCGGAGTTTGAATCTGAATACCTAGTAATGGATTTGGCAAGGACTGATACGCCAGCAGTTGGACAACAGGTAAGGCAGTTCCCTTTTGCCAGCAGAGATGGTAGTCCCGCAGAAATGATCGCACACCGGAGTGTGAGTGGACCGCAGGTAGCGATGGGAGTAGGCTGCACTTGATGGTAAGAGTCACAGATATGAATGGAAACTGCTGACTTGAACAAAACTGGGATGCAGGAAGGAACAGCAGCTGGCTACAGATAGTCAGAAATCCAAGCAGCGGATCGTAACAGTACCCCCCTTGAGACCATATCCCTTCCAGTGTACCAGGAACTGAAGCCGACCTCTCACCAACTTGGAGTCTTGAATCTTATCCACTTCGTATTCTTGATGACCCTGTATCAACACCGGCGCTGGCTTTCTTGGAGCACAGACCCGGAACCGGTGGGAGAGCATGACTGGCTTTAGCAGAGAACAGTGGAAAGTACTGTTAATCTTAAGGGACATTGGTAACTTCAAGCGAAATGCCACTGCGTTAACCTGTTTTATTATTCTGAAAGGACTAATGTACCTAGGGCCCAGTTTCTGCGATAGCTGATGGAGTTTGATATTTTGTGTGGCCAACCCAACCAATTGGCCAACCTTAAAGTCACATGGTCTTCGTCACTAGTCAACAGAAACACAGGCACGATTAGATGCCCTTAGGAGAGCCTGACGAACTTCCTTCCAGATGGCCCGAAGTCTAATAATGGGAGACAAGGATCTGGAAGCCTGTTGTAGTGGCTCAAAGGAATCCACCCTCGGATGAATACCGGTACCACAATAGAATGAAGAGACTGATGTAGCAGAGTAGCAGGCATTATTGTATGCAAACTCGACCAAAGGCAAATACTCCGTCGAGTTGTTGTGATACTTGGAGACATAACATTGGAGATATTGCTCAAGTGATTGGTTTACGGTCTGCCCGTTAGATTGTGGGTGAATCCTAGAAGATAGATTCACAGTAACCTTGAGAGCCGCACAAAAAGATCTCCAATATGCTGCCACAAATTGAGATCCACGGTGCCACACAATGGACCTCATTCAGAGTCGGTCGAAGCAGCCGCACGGTCGTACGCCACCGATGTTCACTATACTGCGCATGCGTAAAGTTCGCAATGCGCGTGCGCAAACTAGCCGCTACGATCAGAAATTTCTCTCTCCTTGAACACAGCCAGGTCGGTAGTTTGAGTGACAGATTGAGGCGTTTGTGGGTGGTAACAGGGGAAGGTGCTTGAAAACGGGGGAGTGGAGATCCGAACGCAGGCGTGCCTAATTATGCGAACAGCGTTTTATGGGAGTGCATACGGTTTATGGGAGTGCATAATTAACAAAGTAGCGTCATGGCACATGTGACATGGGAGGTTTTTACACTGACATGATCGTAGAGCTTGGTCAACCTTAAGCTCTACGACCAGTTCCGATGGTTCCCGATGGTCTCGATTAATCCTTATATGCCCGGAGATGACGTGTAATGCGTACGAGAAGGGGGCGTATTTTTTGGTCTTCCGACCGCTTCCTCCCCTTGGTCGGCCAGCTACCGATCCGAACTTAGGGACCCAACTTGCGAGGGAATCATTTGCATACACGGCCCCTTTTCCCGTACAACCGAGCGGCCGCTTCGACCGACTCTGAATGAGGTCCAATGTCTTGTGGGAGGCCTTGCAATCAGATTATATGCTGCAAAAATAATTTGGAAAGTATCTTTGCTGAGGGTAATCCTGTCAGTGGAAAGAAGTTGGCTATCTTACTGAAACGATCCACGACTACCCAGATGGTATTACATTGGCCTGATCTAGGAAGGTCCACAATAAAGTCCATGGTAATGTGAGGTCATGGTTTTTGAGGTGATTGCAGAGGCAGAAGATGTCCAATAGGTGCTCTGCGGTGAACCTTGTTCCTGGCACAGATGTCGCAGCTCTGTACAAACTCCCATGGGTCCTGAGTCATAGATGGCCACCACACTGAATGAGACAAGAATTCCAAGGTCTTGGCCACACCAGAATGTCCCGAGTCTCTGTAGGAACTGTGAGAGAACTGTTTCCCAAATATACTGTGGAATAAACAGACGCCCAGCCAGAGCCCTAGGCGGTGCTTGGTCCTGTAAAGCACTGATCTGGGCTGAGAGGTCTTGGGCCAGACCAGCATGGATAATTGTGGACAGAATAGATTCCACTGCAGTTTGGGCTGACTGAAAGCTGTGAGACAAAGCTTCTCCTTTAACATTCATTGATCCTGGTCTGTAAGAAATAATAACATTGATTCTGGCAAAAAATGTCACCCAACATGCCTGCCTGGGACTTAGCTTTTTAGTTAACTCCAATGTAGGCAAGATTTTTGTGGTCCATGTAGACAATGACAGGATGTCTAGCACCCTCCAACCAATGTCGCTAATCTTCAAAGGCCCATTTAATGGCTAAAAGCTCTTGATTGCTGACATAATAATTTTCCTCTGCTGGGGAGAACTTTCTGGACAATTTTCCTCTGCTGGGGAGAACTTTCTGGAGAAAATGGCACGTGGATGAAGTTTAGAGTCCCATGAATCCTTTTGAGATAGGACAGCACCCACTCCAATCTCAGAAGCATCTACCTCCACCACAAACGGCAATGCAGGATCTGGGTGCCGAAGGACGGAGGCTGATGTGAAGGCTGCCTTGATGTTATATAAGGCCTGGATAGCTGTGTCCCATTTACAGCATGGGGACTACCGGGTTTCTCGGCGCTTGGAGACGATGTAATCTCCAATCACTGGGAGAAGTGTTCCACTGCACCCATGTGCAGTGTGAATGGCGCCGATCCGGGAATAATCCGAATCGGCGCTGCAGTAGAAAAAGTCTGTCCTGGGTCTGACCCTTTTTGGACCTGTGTTCCAAATCTTGGGTCAGACCCAGGATTTAGGTGTAAAAGCAGTACAAGTCAGCTGCACAATGGGATCAATAATGTCGGCAAATGACCGGATAAACCTGCGGTAGTAGTTGCAAACCCAAGGAAGCGCTGAATGGCCTTCAGATTGGTGGGTCGGGTCCACTCCAGCACTGTCTTGAGTTTATCCAGGGATCCATGACAAACCCACTCGGATTGATGAAATAACCCAGGAAAGATATTTCGGTCTTTTCAAATTCACACTTCTCAAGTTTGGCATAACGGTGGTTCTCCCAAAACTTTTGCAGAACCTGGCAGACATGGGCACAGTGTGTCTCGAGAGAAGGTGAATAGATCATGATGTCATGTAGATAAACAACTACGAAACGACACAGGAACTCTCGGAGTACGTCATTGATATAGTATTGGAAGACCGCAGGAGCATTGGCCAGACCGGATGGCATTACAAGGTACTCGTAGTCTCCTGAGTGCGTGTTAAATGCCGTCTGCCATTCATCTCCATCTTTTATTTGGATGAGATTATAAGCACCCGCAGATCAATCTTGGAGAAGATGGTGGTGTCCCGGAGCTGATCAAACAGGACCAAAGGGTATGAATTCTTAATGGTGACCTTGTTGAGCCCTCGATAATCAATGCAAGGTCGCAAAGTGCCGTCCTTCTTGCCTACAAAGAAGAATATTTCGTCTACTAGGGATTTGGAAGGATGAATTAATCCCTTGGCAAGGTTCTTGGATATAGTCCTTAATGGCCTCAGACTCCAGAATGAAGAGGGTATATAACCTGCCTTTGGGAAGCTTGGCTCCAGTAACAAGCTCAATGGCACAGTCATACAGATGATGTGGAGGGAGAGTATCTGCTTTCTGCTTGAAGAAGACATCTAAATAGTCCTGGTAAGGTGATGGTAATGGATGAGAATCTGATTGCAGCACCCATAAGGGAGGAGTAAGACAACCCTTGGAGCAGTTCATACCCTATTGCAAAACCTGCAAAACCTCGCCAGTCTCCCAATCGATGACAGAATTGTGAGTCTTTAGCCAAGGTAGTCCAAGTATGATAGAAGCCAGGGGACAGTGGATAACATAGAAAGACAGGTGCTCAGCATGCAGGGCCCCGATGGAAAGCAAAAGAGGAGATGTCTGTCTCTTCACCTGACTGTTGAGCAATGGTTGTCCATCAAGTCCATAGATGGAAATCAGAGACTCTAATACATCTGCAGAAATGGCAACAGACTGGATGTAGGCAAGGCCCAAGAGATTACCTGCAGCTCCGCTGTCCAGAAAGGCCAAAGCCTTGACCTGCTTACCTCTGACTAATATGCGCACTGGAAGGAGGACGGAATTTGCCGCTTACATAGTTGACAGGCTTTGTTGTTTCCTGACTTCTGAGGACAGGAACGTGCTTGGTGCCCCTTGCCACCACAGTAGAGACACAGACCCAGGGTCCACCTACGTGTCTTCCCCTCGGCTGGCAAGCGGTAAGCCCCTATCTGCATGGGCTACAGACCTTCCTGAGGCAACTTGATGGCAAAAGTATGGGAAAGTGGGGATGGACCCTCCTCCATCCTTCACTCTCTGATGTGACGATCAACCCGAATGACCAACTGCATCAAGGCATCCAAGGAGCTCGGCAATGGATACTGCACCAGATGATCCTTTATCCATTCTGTTAGGCCTAAACAGAACTGACTGCGTAATGCTGGATCATTCCAACCGCTTGGCCCAGCGCCGGAATTCTGTGCAGTATGCTTTGGTGGTACTCCTTCCTTGCCGGAGAGAATGTAACTGAGCCTCTGCTGTAGTAGCTCAAACTGGATCATCATAGAGGACCCTCAAGGCAGCTAAGAAGGCATCCATGGACTGAGGGGCTGGATGCTCTGCAGGTAGACCGAATGCCCAGGTCTGCAGGTCACCTTGGAGCAATGAGATAACAACTCTTTGTACCTCTGATCCGGAGGACTGTGGTCTCATCCAAAACTATAGTTGTATGCCTCGCGAAAGTTTAAGAACTGACTCCGATCTCCCAAGAATCGATCAGGGAGATTCATCTTGGGTTCTTTATTAATCAATGCTACTGGTGGGGCAGGGCAGAGACTCTGATCATGAGAGGCCACTTGGAGGGACAAGTCCTGAAATTTCTGGTTCAATGCCTGAAGCTGATCGGCTAGGTCTTGGGCAGGATTCAGGCCCGACGGATTAATCTTCCAACTGAATATTTTTGGCCAGTGATAATGTTATGATGCTACAGTGTGATGCAAGATAAACCCACAGATTCACTAAGTGATATCTTCCGCATACAACACCAACCCGTTGTCCCATTAGTGACTGAATACGCACACCGGTACTTAGGCTGGCGCCAGAACTTACTCTCAGCACAGTGTGGGTTTATTTTACTGACACCTGAAGGTCGGAGATGGTATGCAGTTGGGACGTACCTGAGCTGGCAATCTCGATCTGGGCAGAGGTTAAATCTGAATACCCAGCAATGGATTTGGAAAGGACTGATACGCCAGCAGATGGACAACAGGTAAGGCAGTTCCCTGTTGCCAGCGGAGATGGTAATTCTGGAGATATAATCACACACCAGAGTGTGAGTGGACCCCAGGTAGCGATGGACATATGCTACAGTAGGGCTGCACTTGATGGTAAGAGTCAAAGGTATGAATGTACACAACTGGGACGCAGGAAGGAACAGCGGCTGGCTACAGATGGTGCAGCTGTACTTTAGACTATATGGCTGGGCCACAGGCTGGTAACATGGCTGGGCCGCATGCTGATAATGTGGTTAGGCCGCAGGCTGGTAACATGGCTGAACTTCAGACTGCTAACCTGACTAGGCCGCAGGCTGGAAACACGATCACAAAAGACTGGGAGCTAGTCGGCCAGGAATTCAGATGGATAAGCACAAGTAAATGGCTCTGACGAGACAGGAGACCAGGAACTAGTAACAGACTATCGGCAGGGAATACTGGGACTGTCTGCAATTTAGCAGGAGGAACAACCAATGCAAAACCAGCTTCCTTGATTAGAGATTAATTTGCAGCTGAGCTGCACACACAGTGAGAGCTTGATTACAGGCTGGCTTCAGCTGAAACTTCCACATACTTACAGCCTCCTTACTGCCTAGCAGAAGTCAGGACTGGAAACTGCAAGATACTCAAAAATCCCGGCAGCAGATCGTAACAGTAACATCCTTGTGATTTCAAAACAACAAGATAGTGTCACTAGCGCAGTCTGTATGGAGAGGTCTACAAGGTATCCATCTTCGTCTCACAGAATGTCTTCACCACTGTTTCATTTCAAGACACGGAACCGTATTCTGGATAGAACTCACCACTGGCACTCTGATACCGTTCACTGAAAGGTTTCTTTAACACCTCCTTTTTCTTTCAACACATCACACTTCTTAGGGGTCTATCAACAGACACTCACCATAAATCCACCTTGGTTCATACGTATAAAGGTTTCTTGTTACGACTGTTATATTGATTAAAGATCAGCAAGTCAGTATTATTATGTGGGGACAATTATAGATGTACCAGTGGAACCAGCAATTACATATATATATATATATATATATATATATACGGGTTGAGTCTCCCATATTAAAAATGCTTGGGACCAGGGGTATTTTGGATATCGGAATATTGGGTATTTTGGAATATGTGCATACCATGATCAAATATCTTGGGAATAGGATCCAAATCTAAGCACAGAATGCATTTATGTGTTATATACACCTTATACACACAGCATGCAGGTAATTTTCTACAATATTTTCAATAATTTTGTGGCTCAAACTAAATTTGTGTACGTACATGAAATTCATTTATGTTACATATACACCTTATACACATCGCCTGAAGGTAATTTTATACAATATTTTTAATACTTTTGTGCCTTAAAAAAAGTTTGTGACTTTGAACCATCAAAAAGCAAAGGTTTCACTATCTCAGTCATGCTAAAAATATTCTGTATTTTGGAATATTCCGTATTTCGGAATATTTGGATATGGGAGACCCCACCTGTATATATATGTACTGTATATACTTGAAAGTAGAGACCATTTTTATGCCAGTCATGGTCTAAATTGTTTTATTAAATTAGAGGTCATAAATAATTTCCTACTAGGTGCATTGCACTTCCATCTTTCTTTGAAGGATTATTTCTTTTAAGATTTCTTTTTGGTAATTAATTAAAATTTTTTAAATCCATTTTTCTGTTCACTACCCACTTTAGGATTCCCCGCTGTACAATATATTTACTTTTAAATTTATCTCTACATCGTCTTGGCCACTTTCAGGGGCCTATTCATAATTACTCAAATGGCCCGTTAACCATGCAAAGTTTTCAAAGTTTGCCTGCGAGAACAAGCGCCATCTTTAGATGGTGCTTGTTCCCGGAAGCCCCGCTCCTTCCTATGGGAAGAAGTTCCAGGGATGCGAGAAGGCATCCGAGTGGATCCCTCCGCTGCCTCCCCGGCGGCTTTGCGCATGAGTGACCTCAGATCACGCATGAGCAGAAGCTGGCTGTGGGGGGAGGTAAGTAATACTGCTACTTCTGCAGGAGTGCTACTAATCGCGGGGACAGCTGCTTTTCAGAGCAGCTGTCCCCGCACTGGAGGAATGATGAATTGCTCTGGTGTTAAGTATCCCCCAAGGCTAGGTGAATACTTCATTAGAATAGGCCCCTCATTCTCTTAAACCATCCTTCTTTACTGCGTCACACCTTCATCTGTCCCTCTTTCATACTCTGTTCAGCTGCCCAGATACTCTGAGTTGCTGCAGTTCCAGACAAAGCTTTGCTCAGGTTCCATTACGTCAGCTTGCCCTACTCTGCGTAGAAGGCATCTCCTCACACAAACTCTCGATAGCTGAAGTCTGCTCGGGAAGCAATCGGGAAGCCGACTGCCTAAATACCGGCAGCCGGCTTCCCGACTGTCTTATCCCGGCATGGGTGAAATGCCGGGTGTCTAGATGTAGACGCCCGCATTTCCCCGACCCCGGGAGACCGGCGCCCAGCATCACGATCATAGTGATGCCAGGCGCCGCGAGCGGACAGCCGCGAGGGGGGGAGGGTTAGGTTTAGGGCTCCCGGGGGGACTTAGGGTTAGGCACCCCCCCAGGAGGGTTAGGGTTAGGCTAGGGGGAGGAAGGGTTAGGGTTAGGCACCACCGGGGGCGACTTAGGGTTAGGCACCCCCCCGGGGGACTTAGGTTTAGGCAGCGGGGAAGGGAGTGGTTAGGATTAGGCACTTAGAGGGGGGATTAGGGTTAGGCACTTGGGGGGGAAGTTAGGGTTAGGCACCCCTAAGGAGGGTTAGGGTTAGGGGGGTTAGGTTAGTCTATACTTACCTATCCACGATCGGGATTTCCAGCGCTGTCGGGCTTCCGCTGCTTCGAACTCTGCTCCTGTCGGGCTGCCGCTGACGGGAATCGAACCCATTCCGTCTGCTCTTGCTATCCTCATGTATTCCAGCCTTCGGTACTCTATTGGCATAAGCTGCATAGAAACTCTTGCACATACATTAGAACCTATTCCAATAAATGGCAACTTAAATAAAGGAACCATTAATTATACAAAATGTAAACTTTTCTACCTAGCTTACGGTTTGTTAATAAAGGAGTACCCCGGGTAGAGCTAGTTTTTATCTTCTTACTTTATTCACCATCATTTTATACTGTACCCCTTTTTAGTCTTACTTTTGGGGATTAAAAGTCCTCTTCACCATGTTCACAACTATTGTTCTTCGTACTTTTTTCTTCTGTGCTTGGTCCATATTTTGTACCTTTGCTATCCTGCTGGGTCGACACACTTAACTCTTGTAAAATCTTCTTCCCTCAAAGCGGGACCTTCATTGCCAACTTGTCAAGGTGTGCGGTGATAATGTCCTGTCACGGAAAGTGGAAACAGGTTTGGTGCATTGCCTTTCATAATGGCAGGACAGACGTTTAAGATGAGCAGCGATCCGGTTGGCCAAGCGCGTCCACCACAAATTATAATTTGTGCCACATAGAGAGTCTGATTCAGGAGGACAGACGCATTTAAGTTAGTGATATTGCTAACAAACTGAACATGTCAGTGTGTACTGTGCCAACATTGTTCATGAGCAACTGGGTTACAGGAAAAAGTGTTCACGCTGAGTACCGAAGCAACTAACAGAAGATCACAAAACCAAATAGGATGGGATTGATTGTCTCTTGTGCACTTGATGTGGTACCATGAGGGAGTGCAGTTTATGCAGCAATCTAGGTTGATGTAAACAGGAGTAGTATTGCTGCACGGTAACGCCAGCTGACACTCAGCCAACCGAACGCGTGAGTTGCTACAGTGCTACCATTGCTACTGGTCTATCCTCCCTACAGCCCTGACGTGGCGCAGAGTGATTTCCATCTCTTTGGACCTTTGACAAAAAACACCTGGGTGGAAGGCGATTTGAAATTGATGGTGAAGAGAGAGAGAGAAAGTCAGATACATTTATCCCTAAAACACAATTAAGATATATATTATCTATCAGTCACCTGGGGGGGGGAGAGAGAGAGAGAGAGACAGACACTCTCTTGTAGCTTGTTGGAGGTTCTGTATGAAAATTGCACTTCTCATCACGCTGCCTGTTCCAGTTCCTGCTCCTCTGAGGTGGACCTCGGTTGCTGAGAGGAAGGAACGGCAAAGGACCCAGCGGCAATGTAATGACATTGCAGCGTCATTCATATGCAACCGGACCATGTGATGTGACAGGTGACGGGGAAGAGAGGCTGGGAGTGGACAGGCAGATGCCGCTTTATAGTGCTTTAATTTTGGCCACTTGTGCAGTGCCGCAATCAGTTTATAAATTACAATTACACCCCGCAGACCCATTTTTACCCTCCAAACTTATGGGCCCTCTGAGCTTCGGGGCCCGGGTCTGGGGTACCCTTAGTCCCCCCAGTCACCGGGCCTGGTTCCGGCCAGTAACTTTTTTTTGCCGAAAATGCATCTAAGTCGCAATGCAAAGCGACTAGGATGCACCAGGAGACTGTGTTGAATAATTTGATATGTGACACTTTTATATCTGTGTGTGACTCAGGCTGTAAACGGAACTTGGCGTGCAGAAAAAGCTGCGACCACTACATCATAGCACTTTGCTGATTCAGAGACTCAATCGCACACAGATATACAAGTGTCACATATCAAATTAATCAGCATATTCTCCTGGTGCGTCTTATTCACATTTTATTGTAACTTAGACACATTGATGGCAACAAAATGCAAAAAATATGCATAGTGCTAGCAGAGTCTCACGGGACCAGACGTGCTGAGAAGGGCTGTTTAGCGTGACTTAGGCAAAGATGAGTGAGGACACTTCTGTAATACAGATGTGTCCTCTTACATCCTTGCTGATTGCGCTACAAATGTGTGCACGCATAGCGACATGCGATTACCCGCAGCAGTGTATGCTACGTTACGCTATGGCGTGCACTGCGATTGAACTATGCAATCCTATGGGGTCATGGGTGCAAACTCTGTGAGCGTAACCGGTCGCCTCGCGCCATGCGTGGCGCAATTTTCTGCATATGCAGCAAAGATGGAAGAGGACATATCTGTAGCAGTATTAGCCATCATGAACTTGCCTGAATGTGAACAGTGCCATTTTCTCCTATAAGCAATATTCCTTTCATTTATCTGTGTCTCTTTATTTTGAAACTTTTTTCCTGTGTGTTGCAATAAAGCCATATATGGTGGTATGTAACCAACTTTCCCCCTGTGATTCCCAGCAGCATTCACAGAAATGCTTTTGGCATGAAATTAATTGTTGCCATTGCTGACGGTTTGTTTCCAACCACTTCCTTCTTTTTTTTTTTTATAAGGGCACTTGATGCCATTTTTTACTTATTTAAAGTTTTTTTTTTTTTTTTTTTTTAAAAGCAAAAATAAACATGTAAAATAGGGAGATGTGTAAAACACATTTTAATCTCTGATAATACTCTGAACTTTCTCATAACACACAGCCATTTATGAATCTACTGTACCTCTCACCTTCTGCTAGTACATCAGGACAGTTAATACACTGACATGGTAGGGGCATGGTATAAAAAGTCAACATTCAGAATGTTGACATTGCCAGAATGCTGGCAGCTGGGATCTAATTTTCCATAGACTTATCAACTAACTCTATCCGCAGCCTAACCCTAACATCAGATCTCGACATTCAAAATGTCAACATTATGACAATTTTAATATGCTGAATGTCGACATTCTGCACATGTTGACATTCTGAATATCGACATTATAAATGTATACGCATGGCAATCTCACACCTTGTCCTAATACAGCGACAACAAGACATCTACCCAGGGGCATCTTTAGAGAGGAGGGGGCCAGTGTGCATTCCCCGTCACGGCCCCCTTCCTCTCACTCCGGCGGCTGGCAGCTGATTGAGGCGGCTCGCCGGCCACCGCAGAAGCAGTAGACTCTGGGCTCTAGAGTGTGCTCAGAGTCTACTGCGCACGCGCAGATCTCTGGGAGGATGGCGCAGCTGACATTTTCCTGGCGATTTCCTCACAGCGCATGCGCAAAACACCAGAAAAATGGCAATGGTGTTTTGAGCAGAGCTGAGAGACCCGACGCGTGACCTCGGAGAGGTAAGTTTTGGATAATATGGGTGCAGGGTGTGTGGTGTGAGCCCCCCCTGGACCCGGGGGCCTGTGTGCACCGCACACCCTGCACCCATTATAGATATGCCCTTGCATGTACTTCTCACCTCCTCCCACTAAACTAATGCCAGCCAATGTACAGCTCTCCTCCCCATATTACACTGAAAAACAATACACTGCAAGACCACTGCTGGCATTCAGGTGTCCCAATGTTGCACTGTGAACTGGGGAAATCTTTCTGATCTATGAGGGAATTGCAAGACTACCAATAGTATACTGTAGGTAGCCCTGCATAGTTGGGTTTAGGAAAAGGAAGCTTAGAGGGGGCCGGTGCTGTAAAGGCATATCAATTAAAATCGGCCCCTTTAACGCTGGGATATGTAGCAGTCGATGTGGTCATTGTTATGAGATTAAAAACAAGATTAGAGAACACTGCGTTTCTATCCAACGGACTCTGGAAACTATGTACTAATAATCTATCCATATCACTGGGGATATTTTAATTTTTAACGAAATACCCCCGCTATGTTTAAAGGGGAACTCGCAGGGTCAGCGGTTGTGGTAACCGCTGTGCCTGCGAGTTACTGTATATTCATGGCAAATTGTAGAAGTCTTTCATAGAAGTAAAAGACTTCCCCCAGAGGAAGCTGACACTGTGCATGCGCACAGCATCAGCTTCCGGAGCCGTCCGGGGGCTGTGGGGCAGAAATCAAAAAATTCTCTCTCCTGCTCCTAAGCCTCCATAGGTTTACAGTGGTTTACACCATCTGAAGATGGTGTAAACTACCGACGCTAAGCATCGAAAAGCTTTGCTTTGTGAAGTTAAGTACATAGTCCCCATTGATAATAATGGGGACTGCGATCTGAAGGGCTAATCAGCACTATGCTGGAGATTTCTGTGAAATCTCCTGCAATGTCCCATAGCTCCAATACATAAAATTATGCAGAAACTGCAGTTTCTGCACAATTTTATGTAAAAAACAGCTTGAAACATAGGCCCCTCTTATCTTCCTGCATTAGAGCAATTTTCTGAAAAGAGATTGTAGAGGTTAATGCAGACAGTGCTGGGGTGTATTGCTGGAACAGAAATTGTTAATGCATGTTGTATTAAAGAGCTGTGGGCGCTTTAGCTGACATGGTAGAAAAGTTGCACAGTTGCTCTGAAATCCCAGTCTGCAAGCAGCAGCCCTCTCTCCCTCCCCTTCCAAATAACCCTGTGAACTGAGGAAATGATGCGTTCCTTGTGATTAAATTAGCGTAAGTAATAAGATATCATAGAATTGATTGATTCCCCCAGCAATGGTTATTAACTAGCTCAACACAGAGGAAAACACAGACATTACATTGAAAATTGATTTCTGGCAGGCAGAGAAGCCGGCTGCGTACATCAAAGACTGGAAGGAAAGCTTACTGCCCCGCACGAGTGGCACCCACAAGCCAGACTCATTGTTCATTTAGCGTGCATGGAGTTTGTTGTAACACAGCCTTGTATGTATGGTTACATCGGCCAATACAATCACTGAGCTTACTGACACTTGTTGAAATACAATCTTTTTACACACATTACAAATACAAATTGTTTTGTGTCTTATGCCAGCACTAAACGTAAAAGGGGGGGTGATCTGTGAGGATAAGATGAATTTGTGAAATGGGAAAAAAGCCTTTCGAGTTTACTGTTCTAATAGATTGTGAAAGTAATACATCTCTCCATTATTATTATGTGATTATGTTCACACGCCCACCCCGGGTGCGACCCGGCTGAGACCCCATACAGGCTAATGGGGTCAATGACGCCATCGGCATCAAGTGTGGAGCTGGCGCTTGGAGATGATCTCATATCCAAGCGCCAGCTCTTTCTATGCAGAGAACGGGACCCGGATCACATCCACCCAGGTTACCCATTCACACTGCTTAACAAGCAGGGCTGAACACGCATTCAACCTTTCTCGTGACCAGGGATGAAATTCCGGGTCACTCGACCAGGCTTATTTCTACCCTGCCCTTTCACACTGCACAATAACCCGGGTTGCTATGCGCTCACGTGGAATAATCAGGGTTATTGCTGCTAGTGGAAAAGGGGCATTAGTTTAATTAAATATAGAGTAAGATGTGCAAAAGCCATGCCAAAAAGAGCACTGTTGATGTATTAGTCAGATAGCTAAGCTATGTACCAAATGTGTGTAAAACAGTTTGGCCCACTGAAAGCTCAGTCCAGTTAGAATTAGAAGTGTCAGTGGAAGGCCCCTACACACTAGACGATTTTATTAAGGATTTGGTCGATTCCGACGCATTGGAACGACAAATCGTTAAAACCATCCAGTGTGTATGCACTACATTGTGTAGTGCGTGCTCCCATGGGGTCGTCAGCCGCATCGCCTGATCTTTTGTACATGCAGGAAGATCACGTGATGTGGCTGACTATCCCATGCAGCGATATGCGGTGGGGGTCGACATATCGGGCAGTAGGACACCGGATCACCCAGTGTGCACTGACCGCCTGATATGTCGGCCCGTCAGCAGGGGGATCGTGGGTCACATCGCTGGGTACACACGTCGATAAGTGTGTACCCAGCTTTAGCTCACTCTATAGGGGAGATGTACTAAGCCTTGGTGAGTGATAAAGTACCAACCAATCAGCTCCTGTCACTTTACAGGCTGTGTTTGAAAAATGAAAGGAGCTGATTGGTTGGTACTTTATCTCTTTCCACTTTATCACTTTTCTAGGCTAATACATCTCCCCCTATGAGGTTTTAGAGTGACATATGACATTTATTCATTCTTGCTGATTGGTTTCTTTATGTTCCACGCACTCTTATTGGTCTGATCCTCAAATGGGCGTTACTTAGGCTAATTTTTGGAGAATCTAGATGGATTTTTGAATTATTATGCTAACAGTGAATTGCAGAACCAAACTGAATCGATTTGATATATATAAAATTCTATTCAACTCTAAAGAAAAGAAAATAATGTTTATGCACCATTGTTTTGTCCGCAAAGGATGCTTTAAATATACTGTATATCCATACAATAAAATGCTAATATATGTATGAAGTCCTGTAAATAATATCTGTATAAACAGTAAGTTGCGTTGCCATCATTTCAGTATACATTAGAAGACTGTGAACAATGATTAATGCATTCCTTCTGAGATTATTGCAGATACTATAAACCACCTTGGATTATCCGTGACCAGTATAAAAGCACTCTGTCTATGACTTTGTAAAATGTAAGAGGACATGTAAAAGTTTCATAATTGAACTAAAGAGTACACTATTCCATATGTAATGTTCACATGTAGGCGAATAAAAAAGCACATGGCATGAGAGGTTGAGTATGAAATCTCGGCTGTCGGGATGCCGCTGGTCAGAATACCGACAGTGGCATCCCGACACCCATAGGAACGCATGGAAGTATTCTCCTAATTCCTACCCTAATCCCTACCCTAACCCTCCCTCCCCAGTGCCTAACCCTAACCTTCCCCCCTAGTGCCTAAACCTAACCTCCCTCTCCCCGCACCCTAATCCTAACCCTCCCTCCCCAGTGCCTAACTCTAACCTCCCCCCTAGTGCCTAAACCTAACCTCACTGTCCATGCACCCTAATGCTAACACTCCCTTCCCGGTGCCTAACCCTAACCCTCCCCCTGCTGCTTAACCCTAACCCTGCTACCTAACCCTAACCTCCCCCTAACACCTCGATACTTACCTTCAGGATGCGGCGGTCGGGATACTGGTCCCGGAATCCCGACCTACCTGGATATTGGCGCTGGTATACAGACCACCGGCATCCTGCACGCTGGGATGCCGATTACATCCTGGCATGAGAAGGATTAACAGTGAGTTAAAATTACAGGTATGACTCTTCTCCATCTGCAACAATTTGCAATCTAAATACATTGCAGGATACAAGTACAGCTATCCTTTACTTATTTAGCAAGGTACAGACATAGATTCCCCTGTTATTTGCTTCCAGTTGTAGCAGAAAGGGGAGTCCCTCCTCAGGGACCAATGCAGTCACCTTAATACCACTACTGCAGCCACAGCTGTTACTAAGCATTGTTTAAAGAATGAATTTCAAGGGGAGACCAGAACATGCCTGTGTCACTGCAATGTTGTGTTGTAGCAAAAGTGGTGCTGGAAGAAGAAGGGTCCGTTGCAATATAGAAAGTGCCTTGCGTCACATAGTCCAAAAACATACTGGTAGGTTAATTGGCTTCTGATGAAATTGGCCCAGTGTGTTCATGTGCACACATGTTACTGTGGCACAGAATTTAGATCAAGCTCCAATTGAATAATTAATATTTTCTGAAAGGAGCTGCATAATATGTTGGTGCTCTATAAACCAAAGATGATAATAATAATTGTCTAAATAACAGCAGCAAATGCTAAAGGTCTCAGCAATAAGATATTGTCGTCAGAGGCGCAAATTCAAATAATAAAACATACCTAGCCAGGTCCAATGAACCAAGAATATCTTTTTATAGGGACAGAGGGGAGTGTTGGGGGTAGTTTTGGAGAGCCTTAGTAATACCCCTTTACAGTGCAGCTAAAACCGGGTTACTGCTGGATTAACCCCTGTTGCTGCTCGGTGTAAAAGGGGCCACGGTTGGATTCCCAGGTCGAGTAATCCAGGAATCCAACCTGAGTAGTTTGCAGGGTTTAACACGGGAACGAACCGTGTAACCCTGCAGTGTAAACGGGTATCCTGGTACATCCGACCTGGGTCCCATTTACAGCACGTGGGGAACGGGATTTCAAGGCGCTTGGAGATGTTGTCATCTCCAAGCGCTGGCAGAAGAGTTCCACTGCACACTGGTGCAGTCTCAACGGCACCGACCCGGGAATAACTCAGGTTGGTGTCACAGTGTGAAAGGGGTCTGTCCGGGTCTAACCCAGTTTGGAACTATGTTCCAAATACCCAGTCAGACCCAAGACTTAAGGTGCCCACACATAGCGATGTGCTCACGATCCCACGATGTGTACGATTTCCCCCTGAACTCTCCCCGGGAGTTGTGGACACAATTTGATCTGAAAGGCTGCCAATTTGGCACACAATCTATCGTGCCTCCTAAACTATCCAGTGCATTGTGACTTAAATTTTCAGATCTGCCCTACAGCACGGCAGATCTGAAGATGGGATGTGCGACTTGTGGGGACGCGCATCACATCGTGATCGTGAGTGGGGACTCACGATTTAGGCATATTTTACATGATCTGTCGTTCCGATGTGTCGGAATCGGCCAGATCGTGCAAAATATCGTTATGTGTGTAGGCACCTTTAAGTGTAAAAGGTATATTAAAGAGCTATGAAGAAAAACTGTATTCTTCACAGTGATCTATAGGCTCCTATTGTGATGTGAAAGAATGAAGGCAAAAAACCACGGGTAGAAGTCATACTACCCAGAGGGAGAGAAGCAGTTATGCTGAAATGTTTGTGAATGTCATATGAGATGGTGTATACTTATATTTATTGCATCAGAAAATGATGCTAAGATGCGGTAAGGAGTTATGAAGAATGATAACTCACTCACTAATTAATTAACCGCTCACAAATATTGTTCCAATAACATATTTTCTATATGAATTTATAAGATATATACTTACCAATATTCAAGGAATCACATGATATGTATTAGAGGTTTGAATTAAGCCAGACTGCAGTAATGACACTGAGTATTTAAGGTTAAGTATCCTATTTATGTACAGCAATATTCCGGAAAAAAAATTTGTAATTTACTTACTCTTATTATATGTAATTATTCAGTACCTGTGAGATATTTTGACTTTGTCATAGGAGCTTATTTGAATGAATTTTCTCCATTGCTACCAAGTGCTAATGCATACTATACGTTTAAATAACTTTGAATCATATCTCGCCGTTGTTGTAAAATTATTGTAAAGAATAGAATTCCAGTGATTAAGATTATATTTAATTTTGTTAGGTGGACTCCCCATTTAAGAACTCATACGCCCTATATTTTAAAGAAACATCAATAAAAGGTATGTTTTAATGTACATCATACTTTCAAAAAATATATTTATTATTTCTTACAAATGAGTGCTCCCCAAAAAGGAATTTCTTTTTTGCTTTTTTAGCTCTTGCTAAAAATAATTTTCAAGTACTGTAGTTCTACCTTATTCCTGGGAGCACCGCCAAACAAAGCGTGTAAATTGGATTGCTATTCAACCTATTACATGCAACTATTTGGTACTATACATATGTGGTAACTTTGTAATATTGTAATTTATTAAAGTCCAGTGCTGGATCACATTATGTTTTTCTAATATGGTTAAAATGTACACATGTTCATAATGTACAGTTAACATGTCAAAACCAGAATGTTGCATAGTTTTTTGCTTATTTTTAGGGTTAAGCTAAAATAAGCAAAAACTTTTTTCAATGTCTACATATTGGTTGTCAGCCTACAGTCCATGTCGACAGTCAGAACCTGTCAGAAATAAAGGGGGGGGGTTTAACCCCCTATTGTTCCTCAGCATACTGAATTGCATCTGCAAGAATTGAGCAGCTACCATTTTCTTTTTGAATTCAGAACCTGTTGACATTCGGAATGTTTCATACCTTCCAGGTACCTGCACATTACACAACCTCTACACTTAAAATTTCTTGATTTGGGGGTGTGGCCTGACGTGCAGTTGAGGAGGACGTGGAGTCTATCAGCTCCCGACTGGTGTCCACTATTGTTTTTTTCTTTACTCTATCCTGTACAGCCCAGGAGCCCTGCCCTCCTGCTGATACTGTGGGCTAATGGAAGAGTCAGATGGCAGAGCCGGGGGTTATTCTGGTTGCCATGCAAGTTGTGGCCTTCTCTCAATGTTGAAGGTGTGGGCTCAATTTAGGTCGCGGCCCGGCTGATAGCCCCGCCCCCCTCCCATGATCACACCTTTGGCATCTTTGGACTCTTGTCCATCGGGAGCCCTCCTGCCTGCCAAGGCACCAGTTAGAGATCCAGTCTCATGTACCCTGCTACCTAAATTGCAGTGTTTATCACGATGTCCGGCCCTCCCATGGGAGCGTGCGGCTGGACCTCGGAGCTCCTCCTGCTTTCCTCCTTCCCTTTAATTGACCATCTGCTGGGCTACTCTCTCCAGGGACTCCTCTTACCAACAGGCTCCTGGATGTCTGGACTGCCAGTGGGTCTCTCATACAACTGCTGCAGACTGCCATTTTTGTCCTGCCCCTTCAGCAACTAGTCTGTTTATAGCTGCCTGCTTGTCTGCCTGTGTGTCCCTGACACCTTATATCATAGCTCATCAGTGAGTTTTGCATATATTACACTACCGTTCAAAAGTTTGGGTCACCCAGACAATTTTGTGTTTTACATGAAAACTGACTTTCATTTATCAAATGAGTTGCAAAATGAATAGAACATGTAGTCAAGACATTGGCAAGGTTAGAAATAATGATTTTTATTTGAAATTATAATTTTGTCCTTCAAACTTTGCTTTCGTCACAGAATGCTCCTTTTGCAGCAATTACAGCAATGCAGACCTTTGGCATTCTAGCTGTTAATTTGTTGAGGTAATCTGAAGAAATTTCACCCCACACTTCCTGAAACACCTCCCACCTGGATTGGCTTGATGGGCACTAAGCTGCTCCCACAACAGTTCAATGGGGTTGAGAACTGGTGACTGCGCTGGCCACTCCATTACAGACAGAATACCAGTTGCCTGCTTCTTCCCTAAATAGTTCTTGTATAATTTGTAGGTGTGCTTTGGGTCATTCTCCTGTTGGAGGAGGAAATTGGCACCAATCAAGCGCTGTCCACAGGGTATGGCATGGCATTGCAAAATGGAGTGATAGCCTTCCATATTCAAATTCCCTTTTACCTTGTACAAATCTCCCACTTTACCAGCACCTAAGCAGCCCCAGACCATAACATTACCTCCATCATGCTTAACAGATGGCGTCAGACACTCTTCCAGCATCTTTCACTTGTGCTGCATCTCACAAATGTTCTTCTGTGTGATCCAAATACCTCAAACTTTGATTTGTCTGTTCATAACACTTTTTTCCAATCTTCCTCTGTCCAATGTCTGTGTTCTTTTACCCATATTAATCTTTTTCTTTTATTGGCCAGTCTCAGATACGGCTTTTTCTTTGCCAATCTGCCTAGAAGGCCTGCACACCAGAGTCGCTTTTTCACTGTAGATGTTGACACTGGCGTTTTGCTGGTACCATTTAATGAAGCTGCCAGTTGAGGACTTGTGAGGCGTCTATTTCTCAAACTAGAGAGAGTGTATGTTTTTTGTATAATGTTTACTTGTTTAGAGAATTGTTATTCTTATTGTAATGACTAGTCTTATTTTGCTATTTTCAGATCTTTCAGGGCATGGGTGGTGGCGTTAGTGCTGCTCCCCCCAATCTACAGTAACTGAATTCCTATTTACCCTTGCAGTTACTATATTAACCCAATATACCATGTCATTTTGGTTTTTCTTTCCCTTTGTGTTTTCCTTTTCTCTTCCCTTTTCTCATTCCTTCCTCTCCTGTGGGGACGGTTTATTTTGAATTTTGTAACATGGTTCTGAATATGTTTATTTTATTTTTTAAGTTTGCGATTTCTGTTAAATGGTACATGTTTTTTCTTTAAATTGGGTTTAAATTCCCCCAATAAACGTAGATTAGCTTTATCCACATTCCGTTAACAGAAGGCGGATGTGGTCGCCTTCCAGGAAACTCATTTCTCCTCCCTAGGCCCTCCAATTTTTAAAGACCGTAGGTACCCCTTGGGTTACTTTGCTAATGGCCCTTTTAAACATAATGGGGTGGTCATTTTTTTCAGTAGTTCTGTATCTTTTGTTTTACATTCTCAATTGGCTGATAAAAGTGGTCTTTACCTCATTTTGACTGGCCTATTAGAAGATAAGTTGCTTACGCTTGTTTCTCTTTTTTTTTTAAACAATTTTTTTTTATTTTATTGAGATAAATTATACAACAAACATTAATCAAATACATTGTTAATCACAAAATCAATGAAAAACATCCAAAATACATATCAAAAAATGGATCGAATAAACATAAAATAAACATTACAAATAAGTTCAAGATACTAAACATAATGAAAATAAAAACAAAATACAATAAAATCAAATGCTAAAACACATAAAAATAGTGAAATAAAAACAGTAAAAATTTGTAATATAATAGAAGAAAAAAAAAAAAAAAAGAGGGAAGGGAAAGAGATAGGCAGGTCAGCGGAAACCCGGAATGCTGAGAGACTATGATTGGAACCACAGAGTCCAAATCGCCTGAAATTTGGCAAACCCATTAATTTGTAGGCTGGTACGCTTGTTTCTCTTTATGCCCCTAATTCTAACCAGGTAAAAATTCCTTAGGAAGGTTTTTTTTAGCAATACAGAAAATTAGATGGGGATCACTTATCCTTTAGGCAATTTTAAACTTGTTCTAGATTCCAAATTGGATAAATCTCGCCAATCTTCCGCGCTTCTTCTCACCCTGGTCTGTCTCTTGCCTTCCATAATCACTTGGCAGAATTTGATTTGTATGATGCCTGGCGGTTATGGAATCCAACTGGACGGGATTATACTTATTTTTCTCCAGTCCATAACTCCTACTCCTGCATAGATCTCCTTCTGGTTGATAAGTGGACCTTACAAAATTCGGGTTCATTAGATATTCTCCCTATTACATGGTCCGACCATGCCCCATTGTTGTGGTCTTGGGACATATCTTGATCTCATTTGCCCCCTCGCCCTTGGAGACTATCCCCCACCTTCTGTTAAATCCTCTAACAAAATAATCCATAGCTGATGGTATTTCAACTTATTTAGCTACTAACTCCCCTACTTATACTTCTATTTTAACTTTTTGGTGTGCTTTTAAAGCTGTAGTTCGATGTTTTGCCATTCAAGCATGTGCCAGACTTAAAAGACAAAATATCCAGTTACAACTGGATCTAGAGGCTAAACTTAAGAAATTGGAAGATCGTAATAAACTTCGCCCTTCTAAAGCCCTCCGTAAAGAGCTGTCCGCCATTAGAAGTCAATTACAGAAACATCTCTCGCACTCAATTTGCTTTTAACAGATTGTGTGAGAAAATGTTATTTGTCGGGTAACAAAGTTGGAAGATTATTGACTCGCAAACTTCGGGCAAAACAGGCTAGGAATAGAATTAAACACATTATTTGACGAGTAGGTTCAAAGGTCATTAGTCCTTCTGGCATTGCTAATCAGTTACTCTTATTACTCTCATCTTTATAACCTTTATTCAGACTCCTCTATCCCTCAACCTTCTGTTTCCACTATCGACTCATTTATGACAGGTATTGGTCTAAGCTCCCTGACTGAAGATCACTTGACTGTTCTAAATGCTCCCTGGACTTCATTAGATATAGAGGCTGCTATTAGATCCTTGCCCCATGGAAAAGCTCCCGGCCCAGATGGTTTTATAAATGATTTTTATATGACTTACCGGGACCAATTAGTCCCTACACTTACGTCCCTGTTTAAAGAAGTTTTGGATTCCAGAACATTCCCTACTGAAATGTTAGAGGCTCATGTTGTGACCTTTCCTAAGCCATGTAAGGATCCTGCTCACTGTCAACACTATCGCCCTATTGCTCTCCTTAATGGAGATGTAAAACTGTATGCTAAGTTGATTGCTCAATGCCTTAACCCTCTTCGCCCCTCCTTAGTGCATGCTGACCAGGTGGGGTTTGTGTCCTGCAGACAAGCCTCTGATAATACTTGTAGAGTACTCAACCTCCTCGATTATGTTAATTCTTCTGGTTCTGGCCTTCTTATGCTTTCTCTTGATGCTGAGATGGCATTTGATCGGCTGAAATGGTTGTGCATGCATATAGTACTATTCCGGTTTGGGTTTTCTGAATTTTGTCTTCAATTTTAGCTCTGCAAAGGTGTTCAGTAATGGTTTTCTGTCGGATGCGCTCCCTATTACAAATGGAACTCGACAAGGATGTCCCCTGTCTCCTGTGATTATGGTTTTCGCTATTGAGCCTTTGGCTGCTAAGCTACGGGCTGCTGTTAATTTTCCTGGTATTGTGGTTGGATCTACGAAGCATAAACTTTTTTCGTTTTGCATCTGACAGGCTCCTTTTTGTCACAGATCCACTTATATGCTATTTTAGATGAGTATAATGCAGCCTCTTATTATAATTTAAATACGATTAAGACTGGCGCTTTGCCTATTAATCTAGAAGACTCAGTTATTTTTCTTCTGCATTCCAAATTCCCATATAATTCCCATATAATTGGCAAACTACCTCAATTTCTTACCTGGGGATCCATATCCCTCCCAACTCATCCTCTGTTTTTGACATTAACCTCCCACCTCTAATTGAACGCCTGTCATGTTTTACTAAGTCCTGGTCGGCTTATGAAATTTCTTAGTTAGGCCATTTAGGGGCATTTAAGATGTCTATGCCCCCTAAACTCATGCACCTGTTTCGCACAATTCCTTTGGTCTTCCCTATTAAATATTTAGACAAGTTTAGGTCTATTTTGTCTCAATATCTTTGGAAGAATCATCTCCCTAAAATTGCAAAGTCTTGTATGATTCTTCCAAAGATTCATGGTGGAATGGCATTACCTGATTTGGCACAGTACCAAGAGGTGTGTTTATTGGTTCAACTTCGGGAATGGTCTCGGTAACCTGTTGCCAACTTCTGGCTGCCCCTGGAACAAGCTTATTGCCCTGGCATTCCCTTAAATGATTTACTATGGGTTCCTAAATGTTTACGACCCTTTACCCTCCCATTATTCTCTTCTATGAATGCCTCATTACATGTCTGGAATAGGTTGATTTCTTGTGTTCCGGCATTTTCTCTCCCAACCCCGGTCATTTCTCTTAAGGACGTGTCTAAATGATTTCCAAATATTAATATTCTCTCTTGGCATGCTCAGGGCATTAATACTTTGGGCAATCTCATGGATGGTGGCATTTTTCTCTCATAGTCCCAACTAGAAACCCGTTACTCCTTACCCTCTACAGAATTGTTTCAATATCTACAGATATATCATTGGTTTCGACCCTTTGGTACCTTACAATCTCCTCCAAGTAATCTCATATCCCAGTTGACATCAGGTGGGAGTAGGGGTAGTATTTCCTTTAGGTGTAAGTATCTTTTAGAGCTACGCACTGTTGTTAAATCTCCTGCTCAACTTCGGTGGGAACTGGATCTGGGTCACCCTATTCCAGATTCCCAATGGGAAATGATTTACTCCATGTCTTTTTGTATATCTCAATGTTTGAACCATATGGCCATACATGTCAAATTATTATATAGACTGTACCTTACTCCTGACAGACTTCATACTTTTTGTCCCTCATGCTCCAAATTTTGCTGGTGTCAATGTGATGAGATGGGCCATGTATTTAATGTTTTTTTGGTCCTGTTCTCTTTTTGGCTAGAAGTGTTCCCCCTAATTAACAAGGTGTTAGGGGTGTCTATGTCCCCATCTCCTTCAGTGGCCTTGTTACATATTTATCCTGCTGTAGTATGATCCATCAAAGATATGTGATCTGACATATTTGCATTGCTGCTTAAGCTCCTTTATTGAAGATGTTTCACAATGTCCATTTCTTAATGGAAACTGAATCCATGTCTTATTCCACCTGTGTCCTTCCCATTAATGAAATGGATGGCGTGGCATGAATACGTGACTGATGGGGGATGGTGCTCAACTGGTTTACAAACCATCTTTATCAGACCCCCTACAATTTCATTTCAATGAACCTAGTACTGTACTTCTAGTTAAGATTCCTGTCTATTTAGCTCTGATTTGTGTACTTTGAATGTTTCTATGTTTTTGTTATTTTCCTATACTGTGCACTTTTTGTGTTAATTCTGGAATACACTATTTGTATCCCCGTTTGTTTGTACCCCCCTTTCCCCTTCCCTTCTCTTTTTTCTGTACTCCTCCCTTGAAAAATTTCAATAAATATTATTGATGATAAAATTTCCTGACTTTCTCTTTGGAAAGTGTAGGATCTGGTATGTGGTCAGTTATATCATTGTGCACCAGCTTGTCTAATATTCCGTCTTCTTCTATGGCATGGAAGTAACTTCTTGTTCTTGAATGCTGGTAAATCAGGGTCTGTGTTCATTAATGGCCAAAAGGTTTTGGCTGAAGTTATGATCTTGACTCGCTGTCGTGTAGTAAATGACCCATATAATTTTCTCATTCTGTTGTCCACATGACGACTTGGTTAGGGTAGTTGCTTTAGGTAATGATAAGATCCTCTCCTTGGCCTTTTTCAATAATTTTGGATTATAGCCCCTGGAAATAAATATTGTAGTCTGATGTCCATCTGCTTGATGGCATCATTTCTATTGCTGCAACTCCTATAGATTCTCAGGTAATGTGAGGAAGGAAGCCCTTTCTTCAATGCTTCTGGATGCTGGCTATTGGCCTCCAAAAAGTTATTTCTATCAGTCATTTTGTAGTAAATCGATGTTGAAATCTGGCCATTAGCATGAATAACCACATTTCTACATCTAATTACTACAAAACAAGTTGTTCAAGCAGGGAACAGGGCTCATCAGTACAGTGCTGCAGACACCAGGGAGGTAGGAAGAGGAGGAGCTACTGCAGCCTCTAGGAGTGCATCAGACACTGAGTAGAATTATTTAAGATATGAAACAGGGGGGGGGAGACACTTGCGTGGCTTGGCCTATGTATTTGTATGTGTGTGTGTGTGTCAGACATGTGTATGTATGAGGGCATTAGGCCTGATTTGGAGTCACGCGCATTACCAATGTTCACGTAGTTGAGCGATTACAAATGCACATGCACAAAAAAATCATTCTGAAAACCCCTATGGAGCATGCATTCTACAATGTATGCACACAGGCACTGCTGCGATCGGGACATAGCATCAGAAATGTTGTGGAAAAGTGATGGACGTTCCTGGGCAGTGACTAGGAATGCAAGCAAAAATTGTATATTCAATGGGAGTGTTATGGGAGCATCGAAGGCATGTCAGTGAAAGCAGATGCATTCACAGGCTCACAGCCCCAGGAGTAGAAGGAGAAATTGCACCAGCCATTGCAACCAATGGTGGCATATAAGGTCACACCAATTAGTATTACATCATGCATAGGCATTAAAAGTTGGCATTTGCATAAAAGTATACTTATATAGAACCAAAAAACAACCTGGTGCCTAGTCTGACAAACACCTGTATTTAATTAATCCAATTATTGCTGTTTAGAGGAAATTGCTACCCCTCTTAGTAATACAAGATTAAAAAAGAACAATGTGACAGAAAGCGCTGCAAATTGGTTAAATTAATCACACATTAGGTTCAGATAATTCTAAGATGTTTAATAAGATTAAAAAATAAAAATGGCCATAGATTCTCCAAAATAGATTTATAATAGATAAAATATATTGGGATATACCCCTCAGCTGAGTATTCCTTTGCTGCATGCAGCGTGGAGCCATACACTTGTGGGAGTTTGTAACTCTCTGTCTGAGGAAGCCGCTGAGACTCATAGAGAGGCAGGGAAACGCATTACAAACTCCTACAAGTGTATGAGGAAGCCGCTGAGACTCAAAGACAGGCAGGGAAATGCGTTATAAACTCCCACAAGTGTATGAGGAAGCCGCTGAGACTCAAAGAGAGGGGGGAAATGCGTTACAAACTCCCACAAGTGTATGAGGAAGCCGCTGAGACTCAAAGAGAGGCAGGGAAACGCGTTACAAACTCCCACAAGTGTATGAGGAAGCCGCTGAGACTCATAGAGAGGCAGGGAAACGCATTACAAACTCCTACAAGTGTATGAGGAAGCCGCTGAGACTCAAAGAGAGGCAAGGAAATGCGTTACAAACTCCCACAAGTGTATGAGGAAGCCGCTGAGACTCAAAGAGAGGGGGGAAATGCGTTACAAACTCCCACAAGTGTATGAGGAAGCCGCTGAGACTCAAAGAGAGGCAGGGAAACGCGTTACAAACTCCCACAAGTGTATGAGGAAGCCGCTGAGACTCATAGAGAGGCAGGGAAACGCATTACAAACTCCCACAAGTGTATGAGGAAGCCGCTGAGACTCAAAGAGAGGGGGGAAATGCGTTACAAACTCCCACAAGTGTATGAGGAAGCCGCTGAGACTCATAGAGAGGGGGGAAACGCGTTACAAACTCCCACAAGTGTATGAGGAAGCCGCTGAGACTCAAAGAGAGGCGGGGAAATGCGTTACAAACTCCCACAAGTGTATGGCTCCACGCTGCATGCAGCAAAGGAATACTCAGCTGAAAGTGCACTGATGCTGAGAACAGAAAGGATTAATAATATCTCCTTCACAAGGTTCCCAGTGAGTATAATCACAAAGACTGAGTGACTCAGAGGTCACTAGAGGACTGAGCTAAATATTCCATTAAAAGTGTATGCTGACGAATTGGGGGCTAAATGACGCAATTCATGGAGAATCACATCATTAAGCCCCGCCCTCTACACGGGGACTCACGATCGCTGCGGAAATTCTCCCCATTCTGCCCACTTCACTAATAAGTGGGCAGAATGCGGGAGAAGTGCCTACCCTTCCGGGGGTGCGGGGAGTTACCTGAAAAATCGGGAGACTCCTGCGAATTCAAGGTAGGGTAGGCATGTATGCATAAAAGGGAAGGAATTTGTAGCGGCATTTGCATAAACTTGCAGATAGGTTAGGCTACTGGGGAACAAACGGGGATACAATGATATCTTGCAAAATATTGCATACAGTGGGCCTGATTCAGCAGTGCATGTAAGATTCCCGATTATCGGCATCCTGTGCGTTTGACACAGAATGATTGACAGGCAGAGGCATTAAAGGGGCGGTGCAGGCCGACCGGTGTTCCTGGAAACGGGGGCATCTGCCCCATTTTCCAGGAGTGGCAAGTCCAGGGACTGCGTCTGGGCTCGCAAGCCGGCCAGCCTGAGTAAGCCGCTGGCAGCCGGCGCCATCCACCATTGTGACCATCAACCACCGATGGTCGCGATGTTGATCCCAGCCTGCGCCCTCTGTCGCAGTGATAGGATTGCAAATGCAGCAGGGGGTGTCATACACCCCCTGCTGCATTTGCATAATAACAAGCACCTAATTGCAAAGCTGCCTGCGCGCAGCTTTGCAATTGCGATCCTTGCTGAATCACCCCCAATATGCACTATAGTGTGCCTAAAAAAGGAAGTCTGTAAACCTTAACATGGAAAACTGAAAAATATCATAATCACACAATGCAGATCACATCATTATAAATGTATATGGTAACATGCAGGACTCAATGATATCTTGCCAAAACATGCTATAAAAAGCATGTTTTGGGACTCATTTAACACACTCAGCACTGGGTTCTCCAGCCTGGCAAACCATTTATAGGAAAAACTGAACAACTGTTTAAAGAGAAGATCTGCCATCCAAATAGGAGACAGCGAGCAGCCAAGTGTTTTGCCCTGGCTGGGCACAGTCTGGCTACTTTGAGATAAAAGATCATAGACCATTTTAACATTCCCCCCCCCCTCCTCTTCATCCCTATTAGGGATTAGGGCTTGGGATAGGACAATTTACTACTAAGATTAGAGTGTAGAATAGATGGATACATAGGTTGAGAGCTCTAGCGATGAGAGGGTTAAATGAGTCCATGGGACTTCTATGCTTTTTATAGCATGTTTTGGGAAGATATAATTGTCTCCTGGCATTTTCCTATCTACATTTATTATGTGGTCTGCATAGTATGTATGTTTATGACATTTCTGAGTTTTCGATGTTAAGGTTAGCAGATTTCCCTGTTTAATCGCACATTATTGCATATGCCGTATTTAGTGCAGTATGCATTAAACAACATGAGCGGCAACAAACCTTTCTGGGAGCTGGGACAAATGTGCCAGCTGTCAGGAGAGTCCCCTAAAATTACTAATGTCCTACCTAAATTGGAACATTTAAAAAGTAAGGTACTTTAAACTTGGGCCTTAAAGAGTGGGGATGGGCATGGGTACTGTAGGGGGTGTAGTCTAATTGTTAAGGTGTGAATACGTCCCCTACAGACAAAAAAACTATGAAAAAACAGTATGCAGGGCGATCAATGCAGGCAAAGGAGACTGCAGAGCTTAGCGGCAGCAGCGTCCCACCACCCACCGCAGCCCAGCACAGAGCAACGAGTGCTGGGATGGAGAAAGAGACTTTAGCCGCTGACATGTAAGAAGAGGGGTGGGGTGGCCTGCCTTGGCTGCCACCAGGCCCCTCCACCAATCCAGGGCCTGGGTATTTAGTACCCGACTTCCCCCCTCTCTTGGAGCTACTGGATTATTAAACAAGTTAAACAACTTTCAGCATACTTCACCACCCCCCGCCTCTTTTCCCACTGTACTTTTATGGTTGGTGTGCCTTACCTGTGACCATAAATCTATTTGCTTAATTACACAGGATGCCATTTAGTGGGAAACTCTGCTTATCAACCTTTGTAGCTTATAGCAATGTCGGATAAAGGACATACAGGCCCCCATTTACCAACAAAGGCAAATACCAGAGGAATTTTTAGTTTAGTATCGCTGTGATACTAATGAAATATTCACTGGTATTTACCAATACTTAGCCCTGGGTCTCCATTGCCAGCAAAGGGGACCGCATCACTATCACCATCTAAATGATGGTAAGAGCGATGCTGTGACAAACAGCGGTAATCTTAGATTGACGCTGTTTATTAAATGCAGAAACGAGGACATAACCCCTTTAGCAAGCGCTAATGGGGGACAATGTATGCAACCACCAAAGTGGAAGTGTGCCACAACCATCCTAAGGAGTGGTAATATATATACTGTGTATATATATATATATATATATATATATACATATATATATGAACACTGTAGAAGTGAGCAAATAAGAGGCACTCTCCCAATAGAGTAAATCTTTGAGGAAAGTGTTGGGGTTGGGAGGGGGGAGTGGGTTCAAAAAATTGTTATACATGATTAACAACTATAATGATGCCAGGATAATTTTGCCCCCCGCAGCCTACACAAACACCACTTAGGAATTCTGCACATCAGCGGGCTACATCCTGGCATTATATATTTTTTATTTTGTTCTTCAGACAGGATTTCACAGCCTGTTTTATTGCTTCATCATCTACCCAATAAGTTTCTCTGCCAGGAACAAATAAAAAAAAAAATACCCTGTTCATTTTGCCTGTTTTCCAAGCTCTGTACTAGTCTTCTGTGCTCCCCCCTCCTAGGAATTCTAAATGAGTTGTATTACATTTTAAAGAATAAATGTGCCTCTGGGATTACCTGGAGTCACTTATATGTCTGAATGTCATTGATTTTTGCCCTAATTGTTATTCAGTATGCTAATTCCCTCTACAAATCTACCGCGCTTATTGATCCCAAAAAGCAATAAACTCTCCCACAAACAAAGCAAGCGTTATTGCAATGTTGGGAAAACATCATTTAATATCAATAGGCCATTTACAATTCATGTTACCTAAATTTCACCCCTGAGCAAAAGCATGGTACTTTACAGGGGCCCTGAGGATTGGAAGATAGACTTCTGCTTAACCTCTGGTAAGCAGATATACTTCTATTAGACAGAAATCCAGCACATTGTCCTCATAAACTGGACATTTATGATAAAACCCCAGTGCTGTCCAGATAATTTGCAGTCAGATCAGTGAACATTAGATAGAAACCCAGCACTGTCTGGTCCTGTCCTGAAAATCTGCAGCCAGGAATCCACTGTACAATACATTATATGAAACCCAGCACTGTCTGGTCCTGTCCTGATAATCTGCAGCCAGGAGATCACTGTACAATACATTATATAGAAACCCAGCACTGTCTGGTCCTGTCCTGATAACCTGCAATCAGGAGATCACTATACGTAAAGGCCCCCAAACACTGAGCGATATAGCGGCCGATCCAACGGTTTTGAACTATATCGCCGCTATATCATTCCGTGTGTGGGCATGATATCGCCCGCTGTGCGGGTCATCCGTTGCTCCTTCAGATCTTTCTGCATGCTCACTTGATCTGGTGGATCGACGAACGATCCAATGCAGCACTATGCGGGTGGGGGAGGGGGGTGCCGGCATATCGGGTGTATGTGGGGACCGTCTGATTTGTCGGCCGTCGGATCAGCCGTCGCATCGCAAGGTGCTTTAAGATAGAAACCCAGCACTGTCTGGTCCTGTCCTGATAACCTGCAGCTAGGAGTCCACTGTACATTTGATAGGAACACAGCACTGTTTGATTCTGTTCTGCGGGCAGGAGAGCACTATTCATTAGACAGAAACCCATCACTGTCTGATCCTTTGATTATCTGCAACCAGGAGATCAATGGACATTAAATAGAAACCTAGCATTGTCCAATCCTGTCCTGTTAAACTCAAGTCTAGAGATCAGTGGACATTAGCAAACCTCCCAATATTTTTAAGTTGGGAAATTGGCACAATGTGCACGAGTGGTCACTAGCCATGTGGTGTGTTTAGCACTTCCCAAAATACTGAGTAACCCTCAGACTTCCTCTACTAAAAACTTCCCTGCAATGCTGTGTAAACCAATATCTGGTGTGTGCAGCACTTGTTTACTACATATAAGTGATAAATGACATATCATTTCAATACAGGGATGTTTCGTGATAATTCTCTCATCTGAAATACAGTCTTGACTCTTGACAAATGATTCCAGAATCCTGGTCCAGTCCGTGATAAAGTTATTTACTTGTAATGCGACCTCCACTGGTCACAGGCCACCTCACCTTAGTACAATCTGGCCTATATGAGAGGAGGGTATTAAATAACGAGACTGATGCTATAATTTATGTTTAATTATATTAAGTAGATTTTAACTCTGTTCCCCTTCTATGTACTCCTTCTGCATCCACACAACTCTCCATTCTTATTTTCCATTGGTCAAAGCCGTGCATTAGCTCATTGTTTGTCAGTTGTATTAACAGCTTCATAGTTTTTTCTTTACCTCAGTCTTCCAAAATTATACCTTATATCAAATAAAACAATTAACATGGCTTTGAATAATGATTGCTTTGACATGGTTTCTTCATTCTTGGTGATGATGGTGTTTTCCAGTGCATGGACTGGCGTTTTGTGTCAGGATCATACTGGAAGTTCCATGTTTCATCGTATGTAGGTAATAACTTTATCTAAAAAAATGGGAATCCGCTTGAATTTGTTCCAAAATGTCTGTACAAATTGGCTTTCGATTATCTTTCTGCTTGGCAGTGAGAAGTCTTTGAACCAGGGGTTAAAGTGGGCCAGAACAGGGTGAAACTGTGTACCGTCCGTTCTATTTAGAGGCAGAACTCAGCTCATCTCAGTCGCTCAGCCAGCCCTGGAGAGGTGCTGGGCGCCCGCTGAGATTTTGTTACCAGCAGGTTCCCGGCTCCTTCCCTACAGTGGCAGCCAAACCTCACTACTGAGCTCCGCCTTCCGGATCCCGCAGTGGTTGAATTCCGAATAGCATTGGAGCAGTCGGACGGCAGTTGACGCAGGAGCAGGGCTTAAGGTAAGTATTGTGTGTTTGTTTTTGTGTAAGGGGCACTACTACTGGGGGCATTAATACTTGGGGCACTACTAATGGGGGCATTACCACTGGGGGCATTTTACTACTTGGGGCACTACTAATGGGAGCATTATTACTGGGGGCACTGCATAAGGGTCACCACTACTATGGGCTCTGCATAAGGGGTGATATCACTGGGGGCACTGCATAAGGGCCACTACCACTGGGGGCACGGCATAAGAGACACTACTCATGGAGGCAGTGCATAAGGGGTGCTACTGGGGGCACTGCATAAGGGGCACCACAACTGTGTGCACTACTAATGGGGCACTGCATAATGAGCACCACTACTGTGGGCACTGCATTAGGGGCACCACTACTGGGGAAATTGCATAAGGGGCACCACTACAGTGGGCATTATAGCTATTAGGGGCACTACTACTGTGGGCATTCTGTATAAAGGGCACTAATATTGGCATTGTGCAAAAGGGGCACCAATTTGTGTCGTAACATGAATAAGGAAAGCTACTATGTGGTATTATGTGAATCAGGGGCACTATGTGCAGTGTAAATGTGAATAATATTGCGCTATTGTGTGGCATAATTTGGGGTTACTATTGTGTGACCACGCCCCTTTCTTTTGAAACCAGGACCCTTTTTGCTGTGTGCCGTCCTTTTATTGAATAAAGTGAGGGAGGGAACAAATTTATATATTTAAAGTTTGCAGGGGGGCGCCGAGGACAGGGGGGCGGTGAGTTCCAAAACATCTCTCGGACCACTTTAAGCATTGCTTTGAACTATCTTAGCACATACTTTTGTCCTGTTAAGATCTTGACGCAAAACTTGCCTAACAGTTTCTTTGTCGATGTTTACCATATCTGATATAATTCGGACACTGAGTCAATAATCATTTCTAACAATTTTCTCATTGTTTTCTGCATGTTCATTTGTTTTTAGTGTGCAAGGCCTTCCGGGACATTCATCATATTCGACATCCTCTTGACCATCACTAAATCTTTTGTGCCACTCAAACACACGTGAACATGACATACTGTACAATCTGCCCTTTAAAGTTAACACATTGCTCTACTTTTGAAATAAGCATTTTTACGATAAACGGGAAAAACACAACTTCTTCACTCTGTGACAGCAAACGCACAAAGTATGGTTTATTTTTTACAAGTACAGTCTTGTTATTTAATAGCCACACCTTGTATATTGATACTGGAGAAAGAAGATCTCCTAATAGCCTCTATTCTGGGACGCTGAAATGGATGGGGCCAATCAGTGAGTGATGGTGGCTTTGTCTGTATATGGTAGGGTAAATTGGGAGAAGTTCTGGTCAATAATGGGCAGTGGTGTAACTAGGCTATTTGGAGCCCAGGGCAAATTTGAAAAGGGAGCCCCCCCTACCACGCCGATATGTGCGTGCGCCAAAGGCGTGCGCGGTCACTTAAAAATGGGGCGTGTCAACATGACACACCCCTTTATTTTCATGCTGAACATTCCTATCCATATGCACCTTAACCCAAGTAGTACCCCTTATACAGTACCCCCAGTATGCAGTTGTGGTCCCTCTTATGCAGGCCCATAGTAGTGCCCCTTATACAGTATCCCCAGTAGTGGTCCCCCTTATACAGCCCCCAATTAGTTCCCCTTACTCAGTGCCCCCAGTAGTGGTCCCCCCAAATGCAGTGCCCTATGTAGTGTTCCCCCTTATGCAGTGCCCCCAGTAGCAGTCCCCACAATGCAGTGTACTCAGTAGTGGTATCCCCTTATGCAGTGCCCTTTATATAGTGCCCCCAGCAGTAGTCCCCCCCCCATGCAGGTTTCCCAGTAGTGGTCCCCCTTATGCAGGCACCCAGTAGTGATCCCCCCTATCTAGTGCCCCCTGTAGTGGTCCCCGCAGTACCCCTAGCAGTACGCCCCTTATATAGTGCCCCCAGCAGTAGTCCCCCCCCTCCCATGCAGTGCCCCCAGTAGTGGTCCCCCTGATGCAAGCTCCCAGTAGTGACCCCCCTATCCAGTGGTCCCTGTAGTGGTACTTCCTGTTATTGCCCCCAGTTGTGGTCCCCCCAGTGCAGTGCCCCTAGTAGTAGGCCCCTTTTATAATGCCCCCAGTAGTAGTTCCGCCCCCCCCAAGTAGTGGTCCCCAGTTGAGGTTCCCCCTCCTGATTAAGTGCCCCCTGTAATAGCCCCCCCAGTAGAGGTCCTCCCAATAATGGTGCCCCCAGTAATAGCCCCCCCCATAGAGGTCCTCTTAATAATGGTGCCCCCAGTAATAGCCCCCCCCAGTAGAGGTCCTCCTAATAATGGTGCCCCCAGTAATAGCCCCCCCAGTAGAGGTCCTCTTAATAATGGTGCCCCCAGTAATAGCCCCCCCCAGTAGAGGTCCTCCTAATAATGGTGCCCCCAGTAATAGCCCCCCCAGTAGAGGTCCTCCTAATAATGGTGCCCCCAGTAGTAGCCCCCCCCGTTGTGCCCCCACCCCAGTAGAGGTCCCCCCAGTGGTAGCCACCCCCGTTGTGCCCCCAGTAGTGCTGACAGGTTTTTAAAAATATATATATATATAAAAACATACCTGAATCCACGCTGCTGCTGCTGCTCCTCCAGTCCGTGACGCCGCTCCTGCCGCCGCCGCTGCCTGCCAGTCCTCCCGGGCTGGCGCGATCAGCAAGAATGTTGTATTGGCAGGAGTATGGTCAGTGTATGATTCAATTTTATAGATTACTGTTCGGTAATATTTCTATTATGTGCAAGCTATGCACGGATGATTTGACATCATTAAATAGAAAGGAATTTTATATAAAAATACTGAATGATTATTTTAGAACACAAATACATTTAAAAAGATGCAATATGAGTATTGGGCTTATATGTGGAAACTAGTTAGCAGTCCGTCAAAATGACGGGACATTGTCATGCCTGTGAAAAGTCCCATTTGAGCGTTCAAACGGGTCGTTTGTCAGTCAATTCTGCTCGCCAGCACGGGGGGCTGCGAGTATAAATGTCAACGCCGGCAGCTGTGTGCGCATGTCTAGAGGCCGCTGGCGCCCAACACACTTTAATTCCCCCCCACAATGGTGAGGAGCAGCGTTAGCCTTTTATTTATATAGATGGACACCAAAGCCAGTTTCGGCATTAGAAATACATTATACAGGTTCTAGCCTAAGGGACAATGTGAGCTGATCAGAGAACACATGGAGCACTTCCTGTTAGAATTGCTTTTTGATAAACAGACATGGAAAGCTATATTAACAGCATTAAATATACCGTAATATCAATTTTCCCACTTATCAGTGCTTCTGAAAGAAGGCAAAGACATTCAACAATGAGGGACGCAGAAGTCTTGGCAAAAAGGTTGAGCCTAATCGTACCCAGGCTTACACTTTCTTTCCCAGGCAGTCCCTTTGCTTCCTCAAAGGCCCGGACTGTAACCGTCTGTGACCTCCAACGTCAAGTGCCCTTTGTTCGCCCCAGAATACCTTGCAATTGCCATTCTGGGGCCGTTGATCAGGGAGTCCGGCCACACACACAAATTCTGAGCTCTTGGACGGGAAATCAAACACTATAGAATCATGATCTGTGTACATAGAGCGGACTTAAGTGATTATATAGAGATCTATGGCCATCCCCCTATTTGCATTTTATTTACACCAATACAGTTCAACAGGCTTTTAAAAACATGTATTTAGACCAATTAAGTAATTGAAAAAAATTCCGATTTCTAAAAAAAACAATATCAGTTAAATGGTTAAAAAAGTTTAATAACAGTGCATTATTGTGATTAAAGTATGCATATATCATCCACGATATGAAAGGCGCTGTGTGACATTAAGCAAATATTGTCTGTATATATTGTATGTAAAACTTAATGGATAGCTAGAAGATATTTTTCCACATACTTACAATTAAGAAGAGAATCCGTTTAAGAAATGTATGCTATAGGCATAATAATGCAGCCTGATTTCATTTAAAAGCTTTGAAATATTCTCTAGATTTTTGTTTAAAGTTGTATGTATTAAAAAAAGATATGAACATGGATAGAATTCCAGCTTTATCAACATTTCTGTGCTGCAATCACTAGGGCTTGTGGTGGTTAATTGTAATTATAATTAAATACTGATGAAATTACACTAATATCAAATGAATTCCGTTTTTCCCTCACTTCCTGTTAAATATTTGCTTCAATATCATTAGCAGAATAAATAATTTGAAGATTATCCCATCAGCAAAGCCACTAGGATCTCCTCCAGAAATAACCTAGTTAAAAGCTGTCACATCTTTGGGTACATTTTACCCATTCGTCTGGATTTTAGAAATTAGATCTTATAGGATGCCCTATGGGATGTTGGCCGGGGGATACCTCCACTCCCCTGAGAACATCACACTGCAGGAATGAAGAGATTTGTGTTAAATGAAGAGTGTAGACTGTAAGTTCTCTGATTTTCATGCTTTTTTTTATACAAAACTTTTCCTTTATTTGAATTATAAAAGGAGAATACATACAGTACAAACAATGTGCTCTGAGCACATAAAGTAGTGAACCAGGAATAAATAGTAGACACAGTTAAATAGCACAGGTAAATAGCATGATGGTAAAAAATTACAATCGTCATTAGAAATATGAAGATGGATAAATACAACATAATATATGGTTCACAATGTAACATAAAAAGACTGTGGCGATGTACTAAGCCTTGCAGAGTGATAAAGTGGCGAGTGATAAATTAGCAGCCAATCAGCTCCTACTGTCAGTTTACAGGCTGTGGGCCCTATTTATAAAGTGATAAAACTTGTTGCGTATGACAAATGGTTCTCTCAGCTCCCAACTGTCATTGTTGTGAGTGATAAAACTTGTTGCGTATGATAAAACTTGTTGATAAATCAGGCCCACAATGTTTTAAAAATGACAGCTAGGAGCTGATTGGTTGGCACTTTATTATTCTCTATTTTATCAATCTGCAAGGCTTACGCATAAAACTAAAGTGGAATACAAAACAAAAGAAACAAAACACAAAATACAATGTGGTTCTCCTCAATATGAACACAAACATAGAATGAAAGTGAGAATATGGTGCCAAACTCCGGTGACCCCCTCCCCCGCGCCATACCCCAGACATATTAGGGTGGCACGTTGAACGTAATTGCCCATCTATTTTAGTGTAAGCCATGATATTAAAATGTCCACCCCCTATGGGGTTGGAATCATGTATAGCTTAGAAAGCAGGCGTTGGAAAAAGGTTTTACAACACCCCATTCCTATTTACTTGTAGAATGCAGCTGATAACACCATAATTTTTTACTTACTAAGTTTGTCAATTGTTATTGGAAGCAAAATATCAATATTAATTTCTTTAATGTATGTAAGAATTTTCATCAGCTTGATTGGTTAATTGATGCCACCCACAATCCAGTAGCTAATCTTAAGGCTAGTCATAACTACTACAAGAGAACAAGTCAATAGCCAAATGGATCAGAATACATCAAATTCAAAGTAGGGGGAACCGAACAGCAGGGATGGCATCGGAGAAATCATTCCCAAACGCATTAAAAAACTATAAGAGGCACCATTAAGCACATCAAACAGCAAGGAAAAGGAAAAATGTGTCCATGACTAATCCCGCATGCAGAGTCCCCATATAAACATCAGGTAGTTAAAAGGGTTGTCTGTCAGGATTCAGCCTGGGATTGGCTGTTACTTACCGCAGCACCGGCTTCGCCTGATTAGCAGGTGAGGTCAGACGTCAGGTGCGGTGGTGGGTGACATGCTGAGTATTCTCCCCGGGGCCCAGGTGATTTCCACATGATCCTCCATTTTGGAGTTCCCGCGGCGGTGGTTATGGGTGCAGCCATGTTGTCTGTATCACCTGACTGGTCTCTTATCCAATGTTAGCCTTGTCAGTTCTCAGCTGACTCTCTCCTCCAATGGACAGCTACCTTAGGGTATATAGCAGGGCTCCAAGAAACAGAAAGTTGCCTGTACAACTCTTGTCTACACGTATAAGCTGCTTGTTGCTAGCATCGCTCCAGGATCCACACTGAATACTTCCAGTGACTATCTCCAGTACTAATCCGTGTGCTGATTTACAGTGAATAACTTCAGCACTTGTCTGCATGCTGATCTCCAGTGTTAACTACAGTACTATCTGTGTGCTACTTTCTACTGTTATACTTCAGTCCTATACCCTGTCTGGATCTTCTGTGTCATACTCCAGTGCTATTCTACATCTGGATCTCCTGTGTCATACTCCAGTGCTATGCTGCGTCTGGATCTCTAGTACAAACCTATGTACTGATCATCAGTGATACTTCAGTACTAACCAGCGTACTGACCATTTGTGACCATTCTATACACTCTGTGCAATAACCTCTAGTGACATTTCCTCTGTGCAATAACTTCTAATGACATATCCTCTGTGATACTCTGTACAATAACCTCCAGTGACATTTCCTCTGTGATACTCTGTGCATTACCTCCAGTGACATTCTTCAGTGACACTCTGCGTATTTATCCCCAGTAATGTGCATTGATCTCCAGTGACATTCTTCGGTGAATCTGTGTATCTATCTCCAGCGATAGTTCTCTGTCTATCCATCTCCAGTGGCAATCTCCAGTGACATTCACTTCATAACGTTTTCAGTGATATTCTCTATGTGTTACTCCTCAGTGACATTCCCTACGTGTCACTCTTCAGTGATATTCACTACAGATACTCTCCCATGTTACCTGTGCCCTACATTGGTCTCTACCAATACTCCCTGGTGTTCCCTGTATGTCACTACCAAGTACCAACACCCTTTAGTGTTTTCCTGCTGCCTCCCCACCTAGTTCCCTCGACTTCCAGTCCCCGGAACTGGAATCTCGCGACCAGGTTGTGACCCCAGTCCCCAGACTGAAATTCTCCTGTTCAGACCCTGACAGTGTTACATATTCAGAAGTAGCATCCTGTGCCTGAGCTGCCTCATCCAAGTACACTAATGCATCGCTGGCAGGAGTGAAATCCACATAGCCTGAGCCATTGAAAATTTGCAGTCGGGCTGGATACAATAAAGCAAATTTCCGACCGTCTTTAGTTAACTTGGCACAAATAGAATAATAGTGCAGTGTACAGGAATAATGTCTGTAAAGCCACAGGTTTCCTAGGTCTGCTTCACACGTGGAAAACAGCCCACTGCTCACAATAGGATAATTAGACAGTACAGACATGTCCACATAAACCTATCATCAAATTGTGCCAAATAGCCCCGATTGTTGATGTGCCACGTACCCTGCAACTTAGAAGAGCCAAGCAACTTTTTCTTAAAATATGCATCTTCGTCTGCTACTACTGTATGTACCAATTCTTCTGCCAGGCATCTCTCACATTTGGTTAATAAACGATAAGAGTATGAAAACATATCTGACACATCTGCACATAAAATAGGTTTCGATAGCTAATGCTGTTATGCTATATGTGTGATGATTGACACATATCAGTGTGTAATAGGTTTTAAGAGGTCCCTGTCCGTGGTCCTGACCCATATCACTGAGGCATTGACCTCTTCAACCTATGTGATATTGCAGGTATAATGCAGATGTGCAACCCTGCTCTGTGTACTGCACAGGTTCCCACACTCTATCATTACAGTCCACGGTTTAAGGCTATCCATGCTTGAACATAGATTACTTAATTAGTACAGATACACACACTGCTCTGCACACACTACAGATATGAACATTGGCCCGATCAATCATATTACAGATAAAAGCACTGTACTACATATAATACTAATTCACATACCGCTCTGTGTATAACCAAGATAACCAAAGCTCTGTATTAGGATATATGTACACAGGTGTTACAAATCTGTTAAATACAACTTGATGAGAGATGGATTCTCACTCAGAGATCATTGGTCTCTAAAGGCGCGTATCCACTTGACAATAAATTGGACGATTTGAACGATATTGTTATCGTTCATCATCCACAATATCATCCAGTGGGTATGTAGTCAACGACCAGAGATGCCGCCACCTGACGGTATTGTCAGGTTGTGCAAGTACGGGGATGAGGGAGGGTAACGTCACTGAATGATATCGTTCAGTGTAGGTGCTCAATGTCGTTAACAACATTGAGCCCGGCACTGCAGGGCAAACACTAGACGATATCGCTCATGGAGCATATCGTCTAGTGGATACCCGCCTTAAGAAGAGACACTAATACAGCACACATAGTAAAGATAGCCATGTGCACTGCACCAGTGTCTTTCAACAAAAATGTATCAGCTTCCATCCCTCTTCTGTTTGGCTATTAAAGCGGAAAGGATGAGAAAAGGAGACATCCATGTGAACAGGCCATAATGCAAAAAGATACACACATGGTTCAACATATATAATACATGTACACACGCTGCTCTGAATACAATACAAATACATTCCCCAATGCTTAGCTCTCGCACAATCAATAAATCACATAATTCACAGATTATGTTGCGGTTAGGTTCATTCTGTAGAGGAATCTCTGTGGGTTCATCAGTGGGTTAATTGCTTTGCAATAAGGAGGGGAACAATAGAACTGGATTGCCCTGGCCTCTCATACACAGGGAAAAAGAAAACAGGAAAACGGGAGAGCAGGAAAATGCTTCATAACTGTCAATGAAACATACTTTACTACTTGTTATTTTTCAAGAAAATATTTATTACTCTATTTTGAAAATAAACTTAAAATGTTATTTATAACACAATAATTTTTGCTTTCTTTAATATTTGGCAACTATATTATTGTTTGTTTGTTTGTTTTTTCATACAGTGATTAGTCTTCTATAACAGTTATTCTGATCTTCCATGACATTATAAATCTAAACAATTTTCAGAGAAGATCCAAGGTGGGACAGACGTGTCGCATAGGGCATCCAACAATGCGCCGTAGCAAGCATAGGTTACAACTGTATTTCCCACAACAATACACCACTACTGTATCAGATGCTGAGCAGGGGGCACAATTAAGGACATACAACCTTCCCAATGCCTCTGTTCAACTGTTACTTGCCTGATTCAAACAGAGCCCCCCCCCCCCCACACACGCAAACTTTCCTTTCACACTGGAATATCCTCTGTGACTGCGTATTTGTTTGGAATCTTAACTAGAGTTAAGTTATATTTTAATAGGGGGAAAGCGGCACTAGAACAAATAATTACAAAGTAGGAAAGAGGGAGTAAGAAAGGTTGTAAATAGGAATTGGCATGAAGCTTGACATTTGACACCATACTGATATTAAGAACATATCTTGCCGTCTTCAGGCTCAGCAATATGTTTGAGGTCCTTCAGCACTCATGGGGGTAAATTTACTAAAGTGAGAGTTTTTAGGAGTGAGTTTTAAAAGTGATATTACCCATAGCAACCAATCACATTCTACTTAACATTTAAATAGCACCTTCTAGAAGATAGTAGCTAGAATCTAATTGGTTGCTATGGGCAACATCACTTTTAAAACTCACTTCTAAAAACTCTCACTTTAGTAAATTTACCCCATAGGGTTAACAAGCCAGAAACCTAAGAAACATTTGAAATTAAATTTCTCAAAAACATAAAAAGGGGAGAAGCAAAGGTTACATTTTCTAAACCCGACAAAGAAGCTGTTGGTAGCAATTAATGATCTGTAGTTCACATTGTATATGCAGGAGAAAGTAATTAGCTCAGCAGGGGACAGACACACAGGTCCTGGTCATTGCTCTAACCAATAAATTACCACAAGATCCCACTGCTTGTTTAGATGTAAAGAAAAAAAAACATTGCACTGAGAGATTTAGAGGCAGCTGTACCTTTAGAGTATTGCAGATAATGGGGTAAAATGTAGGCTATATTTTATCTATCATTCTGATGTGCTAATACTCTCTGCCTTTGGTTATGGCAATAGGAGTACATGAGGTCTACACGGTAGATTTCAAAGTAGCTTTCAAAGTAGACAATTTTTGATGCACAAATCCAGGAACCGTGGTTAAGACTATTAGCTTTATGAAAAGTTTTAAAGTAAACTCTTCCTACTTTACTCTATAAGGCACTTTGCTAAGCTCACTTAGCATTTTGAGGAAATTTGGAGGTTTAAGGCCCTAATTACCATGTAATGGGCCCTTGGAGGGAGGTGCATGTCCTGGGGCAGGCCGATAGTTGATCTGTCCCTCTAGTGACAGCACTGCAAAGTTCAGACTTGTAAACATGTCAGCAGGCATTTAATATAGCACACTCTGCTCCAGTGAGGCTTATAACCCATCAGTCAAAGCGTCACGCATTAAACCGTTATAGTGGAAATGCTGTATCCTCTGGGTACTGTCCTTTCTTTACTGTACAGTTTACAAGCTATATCTAACCAAATTATCTATACCATGCAGTGCCTTCATCCTTTTTACTAAGTATAGGGAAACTGATATCAATTTATAATCTGTAATCAAGAGTGTTGCATGGAATTATGATTTAAACTTTTTCTTTTTTTTCTTCCATATTGGTTTGTCTGTAAACTGTTCTTTTCTTTATCTAGAAAACACTTCCCTCTCTTTCTCTTTAACTTTCATGTTGCTATAATCTCCTTCCCTCTACTAAATGAGACTGGCATGCATTGAGGGAATGCTCTATACATAATTTAGCCCCATCCATTTATCTGACGGACTAGTGGAAGTAACATAGAATAATTGATAAACGCTGCACATTAATACTCTGCTTGTCTGATACATCAAACCACTCGGACATTGTAAATACGTTGGCAATAATATTTTACCCGAGTAGAGAGTGCCTTTAACAAATGTGACTTATGTGATTATGATTCATGGGAATCTCAAAGTTGTTCATCATGAATTCAAGCCTGAAAATGTGAGTGAAAAATTCTTTCATTTCAAGTTAGTGAAAGGAAGATTATCCGTATAGCACAAAATAAGACATATGTGTTTTAAAGCTGTCAATAGCACACCATTTTCTCCACAGAAGTGAGTAAAAATAATCATGTGCATTAGACACAAAAAAAAAGAGTTTATAGCACAGTATGAAAATTAACTAGAATACATACATGATCCAATATAAATAAATAGTATTGTTATAGACTAAAGCAGTGGTTCCCAAAGTGTGCGCCGCGGCTCCCAGGGGTGCCGTGGCGGTGACACAGGAGTGCCGCGAGTAGGTGGTCCGTCAGCGAGTCAGCTGATCGGGCCGCGTGCTGCCTCCTTAGCAACCTGCAGTCATTTACCCAGCACAGCCGGCCCTATGCTGTGCTGCTGCTGGCTCTTAATATCAGAGCTGTCTGGCCCCGCCCCCTCCTACTCTTCCCAGCTTTCTTCTTCTACTGCACCTCGCGCTCACAGTGGACTCTCCTCTGTTTAGTTTAGTGACAGGCTGTGACACAGTGTCTGAAGGTTTGAGTTAGTGTAGTTAGTATTAATTAAAATTGCATATATGGAATTAAATATAAATTGTACCACTTTTCTCTATCATGACATTTTTTATTGTTTAATAAGCTGTATATTTAGCACTTGAGTGGGGTGGAAGGGTGTATTGCAGGCCATGGTAAAGTTATTATTACATGATTATATATATTTTAAATAGAGATTAAGGGCCTGATTCAGAGCCAGACGCTATTTGCGAACGGTCGTTCAGAAAAAGGGGCCGGCTATTTAAATTGAGCGCTCGCTCTTTGCGGTCTGTTGACGTCTCTATGTCTGAGCGAGCGAACGAAACATGCGCTCGCTATTTTGTAAAGACGCCCACTGGCCGTTCGCATCATACGTCATCTCCGCTATTTATTAGATTAATCGAGTACATCGAAAGGCGTCTGAACTGCTCGCAGTGCTTGTGGTAGGTTTTACTTCCCGCAATCACTGCGAGCAGTTCAGGTTTAAAGACAACCAAGTGATGTGGTCGATGACACTCCCTTACTAATTATGCACTCCCATTAAACGCCCGTTTTGACCGTTTGGCACGCCTGCGTTCGGATCTCCACTCCCCATTTTCAAGCACCTTCCCCTGTTACCACCCACAAACGCCTCATTCTGTCACTTAAATTAGCAGGCCCTCGCTGTTTTGCGTGCGCACGATTTCTGACCGCAATGACTGGTTGGCGCATGCGCATTACGACCCATACGCATGCGCAGATGTGCGAACATCGCTCGGAGCGAGCGGCCGCTTACGAGCGGCTCTGAATCAGGCCCAAAGTGCATAAAACTTTATTATTATGCACTTTATTTTTAGTTAACAATGCAATAATCTCATTACCGTAGTCCTCAATACTACCTTCCACACCACACCAGTGCTAAATATAGTCCATAACAGTGGGAGAGAGGCAAGAAGAGGTGTTAAGTTCTAAATGCGCTATAATCAGCTCTATTTGACACAACTAACATCAGTGTGTGTGGAATCAGATATGCAGAGAAAAATCACTTTTCTCTACGTTATCTGCAAAGATCTAATGATTTTGACCGAAAATCATTTAGATGTTATTAAAACAACGATAGCGCACTTTTGTGGCTTATCGTTTTTTTTTCACATATCGGCAGGAGTACCTTTTGCTTTTTATTTTTCAATTTATTTATTTATGTCATTCTTTATAACAGCTTCTTATTTGTTAGAATATAAAGTTAATTTTTTTTTTTTGGGCCTAGGGGTGCCTCGATAAACTTATGAGACATTAAGGGTGCCGTGAAGTAGAAAAGTTTGGAAATCACTGGACTAAGGGGTATATTTACTACAGTGCAGGTTTTTAGAAATGGAGATGTTGCCCATAGAAGTTGCTAGATAAATGTTATGTAGAATCTGATTGGTTGCTATGGTCAACATCTCCAATAGAGATATTTCAGATCTTAGATACAAGGTATCTCCTACTACATCGTCTGGATCAGTAACAAGAATCAGGAATCAAACCTCTTAGAATATATTTAATGTGCAAATTAGACTATTTGTAATATATATTTTAAATATATAAATATTTCTGGTTTTATATATTGCACACTTTTACCAATGATGTAACATTAATGGCATCTGTGTCACAATATTACAATGGTAAGGAACACTTATCCTATGAAATTAGCAATATACTAAAGTACAATTGTCACTGACACAGTGGAAGCAACGATTTGTTAGCTGAAATGTTAAAATGCACCATAACTGTTCACTAGACAGAGCTGTCTCTAGGCAAACTTATTTCAAGGACAAAATGTGCAAATCTAAATTCAAAAATCGAAAACATCCCACGGCCATGCATGGAGACCTGGGTGACTTCCACAGCAAAATATTGTATGTGGTTGTACCATTTATAGAAATCAGTCACCTGGCAGTAACCTGGCACTATGCAGGCCTGCCCTGTGACTAGTTATGTCTCTGTTATATCATGCATGTCAAATATCAGGTTTCCAGAGCAAATTTCCTGGCCTGGTGGTGCCACCTCATGGCTTTTGGTGCTCCTGCTGGCCACCGGAGACATCTATGAGTTTCATGCCTGCTAACCAGCAGGGTGGTTGGTGTCCTTCCAGAGTCATCTCTTGCGCTGGTGGAGCATGGGTACCGCCATCTTGGACACTATCACATGACTATCTAACAGCCCACCAGGTTCCACTATCTGCTCACCTGGTCAGCTCAGCCTATCAAGGACAAGAGAGCCCTATTTAAATGAGCTCTGGAGGTGCGCACATTGCCAGAACGATTTCTCTCCATGAGACCTGCTTCCTGGCTCCTTGTTCAGTGTGCCTGCATCAGTTCCAGTCTGCTATATCCTGCTGACTCTGTTATTATTTCAGGCTGAGCACTATTTACAGAAAGTTCCAGCCTCCATTCCAGGCTGTACGCTATACATAGCAAGTTCCATCATCCAGTCCAGGCTGTACGCTATACATAGCAAGTTCCGTCATCCATCTCAGGCTGTACGCTATACACAGCAATTTCCATCATCCATCTCAGGCTGTACGCTATACACAGCAATTTCCATCATCCATCTCAGGCTGTACGCTATACACAGCAAGTTCCAGCAACCATTCCAAGCTGTGCACTATATACAGCAAGTTCAAGCATCCATCTCAAGCTGTACACTATACACAGCAAGTTCCAGCATCCATTCCATGCTGTACACAGCAAGTTCCAACAGCCATTTCAGGCTGTGCACTACATATAGCAATTTTCAACATCAATTCTATACTGTGCGCTATATACAGCTTACATCAATATCAATTCCACACCGTACTCTATATACTGCTGACTCCAATATTAATTCCTGGCTGTGTGGCATATTCAGTAAACTCAGTTTGTGTACTACTCCCAGCAAGGCTCTATCTCCATTGCCAGATGGTGCGCCATATCCAGCTATCGCTGTCAAAACCTCAGTCATACCAACTATTTCTGGCTGTGTGCAAATCCAACTTTATCTCCTACTAGCTATAGCTGCGTACTATTCTTGCAAGGACACAAAAACATGCCTCCTGTTGTTGCTGTGCCTGCCGCATGTATTAGTCTGATTCAGTCTGTGCTATCTGTTTCATGTTTCTATCAGTTCTCCACTAAAGTTGTTTCAGTAATCTAGGCCGCAAGACGAATCTTCAGCCTACTCAGCATTGTACAGAAGCCAGCCCTAGGGTTCCTGACCCGGGTCAACAAAACCCCAGTGACCTGGCAATGCGCTAAAATGTATGTCCCTGACATGTGCAGTCAGGGACAGATGGTTCCTCATCGCTCTCTGGGTGCCACCTTCTCCTTCTTCCAAATAAAAGTATAGAAAGATGTAAGGCGCCAGTCAGTCATAAGGTGATTTTAACAGTATAACAAATATTCATACCATATGAAAATAAGAACATATATATAAAAAATATATATAATACAAATAAATAACAAATGACACATTGGTAAATATCGCATTGGATGGGCATGCTGGACAATCCTGCATGCCCGACCGAGCAATATTTAACCCTCGGTCGCCCCCCCCACACGCTACAATTATCGGGGCGATCCTCCGATATCAGGCGGATCGCCCCGATAATTCTAGCGTGTATGGCCAGCATTACTCCATTTAGAAAGGACATTATATTTTGCATCCTTTTTTGGTGAAAAATAAAAATGCATATAGCACTGTCTCAATATATTTGTAACAGTGTCCTCAAAAAATTGTTCCAAAAAACAGGTATGATTGATAGGTTGCTTTTATACAGCAGTTCCAGTGAGAAAGTATATAAATATTCCAATTTGAAGTAATAAAACTGGGATTTGTTAGGAGTGGGTTGCAGGGAGAGTTTACACAGTATGCATGTGTGACATATTATTGTCTCAAATTCTCTATCTCCGGTAGTACAGTATCTCTTGTATTTAAACAAAGTCTTTGGATTCACAGAAACAAATGCTTTATACAAAATATAATATCCTTTCCAGATGGAGTTACACTTGGACACTTTGATATTGGAAATATTTTATTTATTAATTATTAGTATCTTTTATATGCTACTTTTTTCTATCGAGTAGAACTGAATGGTGCTATATGCAGTGTAGAGTTATATATCCTTTTTAGCATTTATGCTATATATGTGGTACATGTTGATTCTATAATTTAACTTCTTTCTGTGTCATTTGTTATTAATTTTTATTATATATCTATATTTTTATGTATATGTTCTTATTTTCATATGGTATGAATATTTGTTATACTATTAAAAACACCTTATGACTGACTAGCGCCTTACATCTTTTTATACTTTTATTTGACTTTTTTCTGGTGGGTTATCCAGTATTCCCCCTTTCCTGGAGGGTGAGCTGTCAGTAGGGTGGGGCTAAATAAGCACATTATAAGAGTTGGATAGTTTTGTCTAGGAGTTTGGGGGGGGGGTTTTGGCTTGTGATTGTTCTCCTTCTACTCACCACCTGGAGATCCAGTTATAAGTTGCATGGTGTGCTCTACAGTGGGTGTGTCCTGCTTCCTTCTGCGGTAGTGCACCCAATCTCTCCAGATCCCAGAATGGAACTAACAGCAGAAAACTACTACGTGAACCTGAATGGCGTAAACAGCATCTCGGACACCTATTTTCTTCGACTTTGCTGGGACAATTAGAAATGGTAGGGAAGAAGAGAGAAATTAGTGTTAGGGGATGGGAGAGAGAGAGAGATATATATGGGGGGGGAGAGTAGATACGGGGAATGAAGAGAAAATGTGGAGAGCCACCAAACACAGGATATGACGATATGGTCGGGGGAGTGGGGGAGAGACAGATGCTGGGAAAGGGCGACAGAGATGGGGGGAGGGGCAGTGACATTACATGTAACAGTAGATAAAGTTAGCCTTGGTAAGCAATGGTGTCCTCGATGTGTTGCGACTCCTCAGTACTACTCTGTAATTTCCACTGACTTCTGATATGTTGAACTGTTATATGACAAGATGATTATGTGGGAAGAGTATGTAGCAGTTCTCAAGTTCAGACATCTCTAACTGCTGCCTGCATGACAGCATATCATATAGGCTTCAGATTGTTCAGTATGTACAGTATGTAGTGTAGCCTGAGTGTCCATTATACAGCTCTCCATCAATGCTCAAAGATAATTTAGTCATAAGTGTTAAGTAAGTTACACAATGGTAGATATGGTTATTACAAAGCTCTTCATTTTATCTGATTTAACTGTTTATTACCATCAACTAGGTTCTGTGATAGAGTAGCAGGAACTAGCAGCCTGTCCTCTCATTGGATAACAATTATGCTGTGGTCACTTTTGTATGAAACACAATGGGGCCAATGCAGAATTGCATGTAAGTCAGCCGCAATTGTACTCGCACTGCATGCACAAACAAAATGCGGATATTTGCCCATGTACAGAGTTGCAAGTATCTACACAATCACAATGACCCGATCTATCGCTTGTGATAATAGCTTATTAGTGCTCACTTGCACCAGCCCTATACCTTGTGCGAGAGGTCAGACAGATCTCTGTGTACACACAACTCAGCAAAGCCCACAATTCCTTCTACACACCCACAACATGCCCTAAGTCAGCTTAGCATACGGTGCAAACACCCCATTACGCCCATTCAGACACACTCTGGATCACCCGTAGATGCATAGACTTGGCTTTGGAGCATGCACAGTGCTAAAACAAAATAACAAGATCCGTCAGCAAAATGGGCTTGCATGAAACTCTGCATAAGCCCATTGTAACCAGTCATAACTTGATTTCTGTCAAATAAGAGCGCAAGATAATAGTACAGTACCTGTCTACATGATATACAATTCATATAATTACCCTTTATATTCCTTACACTCACCTACCATTTAGTTTATTTTATGACAATTATATTATATAATGATCATATGAAATTTAATTATAGTAGCTATTAATACTTTTTATAATCCTGCTCCTGTATGAAAAGATCTGCAGTATTATGTTTACCTAGTACCAACAAATTACTGGCAGGAGTTGTGCCTCTTAACTACAGTATGAGTGTGATATGCTTCCCATTGTGCAGTATAACTGAACACAGCTTTTTACATTATAAACAAACAGTATTGTGGTAGAACAAATTATTCTAACTTTAAAAAAAAAAAAAAAAAAACAATCCCTAAAAACACTACAAGCAGTAGGACATGTACTGTAAATATGTAAAACAAACAGTTTTTTGAGGAATGGAATAGCAAAATGCCATAGGCTGCAGTTAGAAAATAATGTACCTTATAATGTGTGGGAAATTGTAATAAAAACAGCCAGTACTTGACTCTGCCTACATAGTATGAAGATGGGATTAAGAGGTACCACACAAGGTTATGCCATACAGCTACCTATTAATTTCCTAATGGTACTGATTTACATCTCGCTGCAGGAGGTTTCATCTGACTAGCTCATCAATGAAACAAGGCTCAGTGTGTAGCCAGCATGGAAATTGGAGACAAATTTACCCCCTACCAGCGAACATTATACAGCAATCAGAAGTAAATAAGCACAGATTAGGCTGTTATCAAACCAACCAGTGTAACAATGACAAGATTTTTTTCAAGCTTACCCTATGAGAGGTAGGAAGAGGGCATGTGACATCTTAAAGAATAACACTATCTAAGGTTTGGATTATAATGAAGCAGCTGTCAAAATGACAATTAAAAAAACATTTAGAAAGCATTAAATAAGGCCCTAGACAATTAGAAAATGATTATATTATTACAACTTATGTCTGATGTACAACCTTAGATACTGGAGGTTGCCAAAATGATCATTAATGACCCGTATATGTATGTACAGTATAAGTATGGTAGTCAGAGGCGTCACTAGGGTTGGTGTCATCCGGTGTGGTAGCTCATGGTGTCCCCCCCCCCCCCCAATGGACCTCCACCTGTATCACACCACACGGAACCCTTCATGTTTTGTACTAGTTTCACATGTAAATCATAATTCCTGTATATCACTAAATGCAATGGCAATAGTAGTGAGATAAACAGCTAACAAAATTAACATTATTCCTTTAAATTACAATATAATATGCACAGGTAATAAATAACATTTACATAAGAGTTACGCAAATTAAACTCGTCTAAATTATTTTTTCACACTTGCAAGGTATTATGGATGTGAGTAAAGGGAAGTGGGCGTCTTTATATTGTGCTGCGGCGGCATTGCGATCGCACACATTTGCATAATTTTGCAGAACTGCGTGAGCGATTGCTACCGCATTCGCATTAGCGATCCGTGCTGAATCAGGCCCCAAGAAGGTTTCCCACTTTTTCATTCACTTCTTGCAGGTCACATTTTGTATAAAATTCAGTGATCGCGCTGAGCGAAAAAAAATGTGGGTCCCGGGGACCCCTCACTTTAAAAAGTTGGGGTCCTACTAGACAGTTTCTGGGTCCCATCAGAATTTATGCCTCACTGTCTGTAACGCACTACAGGGCATATTTTGCACTGAGATTGAAATAGGGAGAAGGAGCACATGGGTGGGAGGGCAGAGTGCACAGAAGAGCAGAAAGGGAGAGGGAAACTAGAGGCACAGGGGTGGGAGAGACTACACAGGAGAGCAGAAGGGGTACAGGCTTGGAGAAAGGGGAACAGGGGAGGGAGGGCAAAATACACAGGGGTGAGGAGAACAGGGGGCACAGAAGTGGAAGGGCAGAGTACACAGGAGAGCAGAAGGGGTACAGACATGGGTAGAGGGGAACAGGGGGCAAAGGTGGGAGGGCATGGTACATGGGAGAGCAGAAGGGGTACAGACATGGGGAGAGGGGAAAAGGGGGCTCAGGTTAGAGGGCAGGGAACACAGGAGAGCAGAAGAGGTACAGACATGGGGAGAGGAGAAAAGGGGGCAAAGGTGGGAGGGCAGGGTACACAGGAGAGCAGAAGGGGTACAGACATGGGGAGAGGGGAACAGGTGGGAGGGCAGGGTACACAGGAGAGCAGAAGGGGCACAGGCATGGGGAGAGGGGAACGGGTGGGAGGTCAGAGTACACAGGAGAGCAGAAGGGGCACAGACATGGGGAGAGGGGAACGGATGGGAGGTCAGAGTACACAGGAGAGCAGAAGGGGTACAGACATGGGGAAAGGGGAACAGGGGGTACAAGGTGAGAATACAATATATTTAATATTTTTTTTACAGTAGTTGGAAATAAACATGTGCTAGCTGTGTAATAACATTACAGCCAGCCCAGACCAATCCAGCGCTGAGCGCTTCCTCAACCAGAGCAGAACGCTCTTCCACCCGGCAGCATCTCCCCAACCAATCAATTACGGTGCATTCACAGTGCGTCCTATGGGACTCGGTCGTCCCTTACCTCCTGTATCACGGAAAAATGCGTTATAGCGTGTATTTTGCGATCACTGAAATTTGCAAGCAGTCACCCCGAGCACCTCAATTTGGCATTTTTAATTGGAGCTCGCATTTCTTAGACATGCACATTGATGCGAAGCATGTTAGTTTCATAACAAAAATGCATTTGCAGACTCGCACTCCCCTAATCGAGATTAAAAAAAAAATATATATATATTTTATTGACTTAAGATCTGGGTACATACTGTATGATGTTGTCCTATCCAGCATATTGGACCAACATACTGTTATGCACGACCCCGCCATCGTCAGCAATGTTTTCTGGTCGGCCCTGATGCAACTAGCTATGCCATGTTGCCGATTGCAGCATGGCATCCTGCATCGCTAAGTGTGTATGCACTTGTCAATGCTCGGTCACCATCGCCAGTGATGACGGGTTGGTTACATCATCTAGGGTGTACACAGCTTTGGTCAATTATATTTTTCTTCTGAAATAATATTGGATTAATATTATAATTAACTATTTGTTTGTTACAAACAAATGGTAATTTCAATACAATCCACTTTTACTTCAGCATAAAAGATAGACATATGGCAATTGGTAAAATACATACTATTAACAATGCACACTGGCACTGGCAGGCAGCTGAGCCAGCCAGGACTGACCCTGCACTGGGTGGGTGCGCACGTGAATGCATGTCAGGTCCTCCTTTTGGCACAGCGAACAGTCTCCTATCTCTCCTCCTTCTTCCTCCCAGAATGACCAGCGCGGAGCTGCGTACCGCGTGCGTGATGACGTCATCGCAGCATGACATCACCGCGCCTGGCAGCCAGAGACACAGTATGTACGGACCCAGTGGCGGCATGCAAAGGTAACCAGTGTGGGGTTGTCATTGCAGAGTGGACTCCACTCCAGCTCATGGAGTTAGCGGTGGTGATTGATTGCAGCCGCGGCACTTGGTGTCGGGCCGGAGATTGTGAAGGGGGATGCGATGCGGACGCGTCTGTGAATGGGGGTGCGGGTGTGAGTGTGGCTCTTTTTGGTGTCACCCCTTGAAGGGTGACACCCAGGTGCGGGCCGCACCCCCCTAGTGACGCCACTGATGGTAGTTGGGGGCAGGGGTAAAGTAGTGGGGAGGTAGGGAGCTTGACAAAGAGGGGGACTTGGATAGATCAGCAAAGAGGGGGTGCAGAGCAACAGATAGAGAGGAGATGGGACTGAACAGAGCAGGGGGTGGAGCAGAGCCAGAGGGACAGACTAAGGTGACTGCCGGGTATGTACATATTGAATAGAGGAAGCACTGAAAACAGTAACTAATACATAATATACAAAAAATTGTGCTCTCCTTATAAAAACAATGCATGAAGCTTTATCTACACTCAAAGAAAACATTACACTTTGAAATGAAAAGCATTGCAGTAATAGGGGCCTATTCATCAACACTAAAATAACATTTTTAAGGACATTTTCCTTAAATAACGTTATTTTGGTATTCATGTAGCCACTTAGCACAGGAGATATCACAGATATCTCCTTGCTAAGTTCCCCTGCGTTAATTTCCACACTCCCCATACATTAGTGTGGGGATGTGGAAATTGTGGTATTCATCAAATTCCGAAAATTATAAATTTTCGGAATTTGATGCAGCTACTAATCGCCACTGTGAGGTGGCGAATAGCAGGTGAAACTTACCTGTATCCGCGTGTGCAGGTCCCCCGACGAGTCCCTCCAGCGCTCTGCTCCGTCCTCAGGCTCCGGAGGCTGGTCGGACATGTGTGCTCCCCAGCAGAGCACAAGAAAGTTTAGAAAAAGAAAAAAAAAATTTTTTTTTCTAATCTGTCACGTGGTCTGCTGGGAAACCACATGAAAGACCAGCAGGATGGAGCCGGAGGCTGTTGCGCGGACAGGTAAGTCGGGGGGGGGGGGGGAGATGAGCGTGTGTGTGTATTGTGATAAACAACACTATAAAGGTTGTCAAGGGAAGATATGCATGCACCAGGTTTTCAGTTTCTGTCTGGTAGACACAAGCTGATTAGCAGTCTTTATTGATAGACCATCTGTGAGAGGTTGATAAAGGGTGTGCCAGTCTTTGTAGTCAGCCTGTCACTGCCTAGGAAACAGGTCAGAGGCCTGTTAAGAGACACTGTGATTACTGAATGTAAGGGATGTACTATAGTATTCTGTTTTGTCAGCACAGTTTTTGTGCTTACATTAATGCCAGTGGAAGATTGGAACTCTTCAGCTATGGAATCAGCACAGCGTTGGTGACTTTTACCCCCCATGCTCCTTAGCAGTCATTGACCCCGCTCTGTGATATTACGTGATCTTCCACTTTGTGGCTGAGTTGCTGTTTTTCCTAAATGCTTCCACTTTCTAATAATATCACTTACAGTTGACTGTGGAATATCCAACAGGGATGAAACTTCACAAAACATCTTATTGCAAAGGTGGCATCCTATCACAGTACCACACTCGAAGTCACTGAGCTCTTCAGAACGACCCATTTTGTATCACAAATGTTTGCAAATGGAGACTGCGTGGCTAGGTGCTGGATTTTATACACCTGTAGCCACAAGTCTGATTAAAACACCTGATTTCAATAATTAACAGGTGTGGCCAAATACTTTTTTCCATATAGTGTGTGTATATATATATATATATATATATATATATATATATATATATATATAAACAGACAGTGTATATATATATAAATATATATATGTATATATATATATATTTACTCAAGATAATTGTCCCCAGTATTATTTTATTTTAAAAGTTTCACTGACTCTGCTTGTCTGACACCTTTTGAATTGTAGTGGGCGGAGTCAGTCAAAGTGAACCTGGTCTAGTTTCCTCCGCTAGAATCTGCATTATCAGAAATGTGCAGCCAGTATGAATTACAAGTCCTTCCTTCCTATACTATCTTCGCAGAAGATTATGTGTTACTAACATTCTACAGTTGGTGCTCTTTTGTAAACTAGAAAGTGAATGTGCAGTTCTTTATAAGAGGGGAACAGTGATATAACATTGCAGTCCTGAGAAGCAAATCCCCCAGATTTCAGGATAAACACACATTTGGCTCCAGTAATTCTCGGTACTATTAATCTGCCAGCATGTGACAAGGACAGGATAATAGGTCTGTAAGGTCTCCAACCAGCCTTTTCCTTTACAGTAACATGGAGCTCTAGGCTTTGTGTTATTCAGGAAAACAGCACTATGCTTGCCTGCACTGCATCCCCATTTTCAAATCTTATATTACAAAATAAGCCAACCCACCTAAAAAAAATCACTTTTGTAATTTGTCTAAATGCAAATTTTAGTCATAGAGCCTACATGATGCTAATGAAGAGGGCAGTGGTTGGAAATTAAGCATAATGAGACTGATGCTGACTTGGCCAATACACATACAAAAAATTAAGCTCTAAAAGTTGCACGTAAAAAGAGTACATTAACACCCAGCACACTGAGGCATACTCATCACAAGATATATGGACCAGGTCTATGTCAAGCACACACACACCCAGATGCACTGGTGTGGTATGTTAGGTCGACATGTATGATGTCGACATGCATTAGATCGACAACCAATGAATGACCTCAGCGCCAGTATTAGTAATATACCTAGTGCAAACAATTCAACATCCAACTTGTGTCTGTGAATTACGTGTATGAAGCACACCCCCCCAATATACAATGGGGTGTCATGACCAGATAGGATGCTAACCTAGGACCACCATATAATTTGATCTGTTATTTGGGCTCTACCATAATAACATTAATTTCTTCCCTTTATCTGCTGTCTATACTGTTGGTTATGTTCAATATATTGGCTGGCAGTGAGCTGCAGATCATTAGCAGTTCCTCACAGCAGCCTTCAGCCCCATACAATAGGACATGGTACTGTTAGTGATTGGTGCCATCAGATCACCACCACGAGAGTGAGGCTAGTGCTGGGAGCTTCTGGGAACACACGTAGCTTTCTCCAGAACTAGCCTCCCTAAGCAGCAGAGTCATTGCAAGCAATTGACTATAAAAAATGGCGTATGCTTCCACACTTTTGTAATCGATGTAAACAATCAACATGTAGTTGAATAGCGAGAGGTGTGCTCAACATACTTGTCCTGGATTCAGATATTGTGTTGTTATGAAATTTAACAAATTTGTTTGACTAGTATAACCGGTGTTAGCAAATATTGCTACTTACAGTTAAACTACTAATAATTGTTCCATTCTACTAATGTCTATTAAGTTCTACTGTATGTGCTATGAAGTAACATTTTTCAGATGCAGAAATCTTTTGGAAAATAAACGCATAGCCAAGGAATAGCGGGATAGCTCTTAGACATATTAGGTAAATAATTCTCAGGAATTTGCTCTGCCCGTATGTAGAGAGATGCCAGGCATTAAGTCAAAGGCACAATCAATGATAAGATTCAGCACTGCACTCAGAAACACCTATTAGCACCAGAAAAAGTTCCATGGCTTCCATAAGTAGCAGGGAAATGGCAACAACCTTCTGCAAGTAAGAGGTGAAGCAAAAAATCACCAAGAAGTCTAATCAAGAACATCAGTGTGCTCCAGAATACCTAGCATGACAAAATAGTACAATTTAAAACTTTGAAAATAACAAATAATGGAAAGTTGCTTCTTATAGATAACAAAATGTTAAAGCGTAGGCAGAATATCTGTAAATTGTATGGAGCCTTCAGGTATTAAAGACCTGTCAAGTTCAAAGAATGAAAGTTTTTTCCAAGGGTACTACGGAATTTCCACATTTTTAAATGACCAAGAGAAATGCACAGCACTAAATAAGGGAAATTTACAGGTAGGATCACAGCAACAACAAAGAGGTTATGTCAACCTCCCAAAAAAATGTTTTTAAATGAGACTGTAATGGTAGTAAAAGATGTCAGGGGCGTTTTTCGAAGCATTCCATCTTTAGGTTCTCTGAAATGCAGATGTACCCCACTGTAAAAAGCAATCGTATCCTCAAAAAAGCAGCAACTAAAGCCCCATTGTTCTAGGTCAATGCCAAGGCTGAAACCAGGAAACTGCATGACATATGACCTACAATGCCCTTTTTCCTGCGACAAGGAACCCTGGCTCATCTAACTACTTGCATCTTAATACTCTTGTTGATCTTTTTGATTCTCTGTCTGACATCGTCTGTGCATTTTGCCTTTTTTCTCGATGCCCCTAGGCATTGCTCTTTTTCTCTGTTCCCCTAGCCAATGCTCTTCTTCTCTGTTCCCCTAGCCATTGCCTTTTTCTCCGTTCCCCTAGCCATTGCTCTTTTTCTCTGTTCTCCCAGTCATTACCCCTTTTTCTCTGTTCCCCTAACCATTGTTCTTATTTTCATTTCCCCTAACCATTGCTATTTTTCTCTATTCCCCTAACCATTGCTCTTTTTCTGTTCCCCTAGCCATTACTTGTTTTCTGTTCCTCTAACCATTGCTTTCTCAGTTTCCCTAGCCATTGCTTGTTTTCTCTGTTCCCCTAGCCATTGCTTTTTTTCTCTGTTCCCCTAGCCATTGCTCTTTTCTGTTACCCTAGCCATTGCTTTTTTTCTCTGTTCCCCTAGCCATTGCTCTTTTCTGTTACCCTAGCCATTGCTTTTTTTCTCTGTTCCCCTAGCCATTGCTCTTTCTCTGTTCCCCTAGCCACTGTTTTTATTCTCTGTTACCCTAGCCATTGCTCATTTTCTCTGTTCCCCCAGCTATTGATTGTTTTCTATGTTCCCCTAGACTTTGCACTTTTTCTCTGTTCCCCTAGCCATTGCTTGTTTTCGCTGTTCCCCTAACCATTACTCTTTCTCTGTTCCCCTAGCCACTGTTCTTTTTCTCTGTTCCCCTAGCCATTGCTCATTTACTCTGTTCCCCCAACCATTACCCTTTTTCTCTGTTCCCCTAGCCATTGCTTGTTTTCTCTGTTCTCCCTTCATTGCTCTATTCTCTGTTCCACTGCCATTGCTCTTTTTCTCTGTTCCCCCAGCCATTACCCTTATTCTCTGTTCTAGTCATTGATCTTTTTCTCTGTTCCCTTAGCCATTGCTCTTTTTCTCTGTTCCCCTAGCCATTGCTCTTTTTCTCTGTTCCCCTAGCCATTGCTTGTTTTCTCTGTTCACCTAGCCATTGCTCATTTACTCTGTTCCCCCAACCATTACCCTTTTTCTCTGTTCCCCTAGCCATTGCTTGTTTTCTCTGTTCTCCCTCCATTGCTCTTTTTCTCTGTTCCCCTAGCCATTACCCTTATTCTCTGTTCTAGTCATTGATCTTTTTCTCTGTTACCTTAGCCATTGCTCTTTTTCTCTGTTCCCCTAGCCTTTGCTTGTTTTCTCTGTTCTCCCTCCATTGCTCTTTTTCTCTGTTCCACTGCCATTGCTATTTTTCTCTGTTCTCCCAGCCATTACCCTTATTCTCTGTTCTAGTCATTGATCTTTTTCTCTGTTCCCTTAGCCATTGCTCTTTTTCTCTGTTCCCTTAGCCATTGCTCTTTTTCTCTGTTCCCTTAGCCATTGCCCTTTTTCTCTGTTTTCCCAGCCATTGCTTTTTTTCTCTCCTCCACTAGCCATTGCTCGTTTTCTGTTTCCCTAGCCATAGCTTCTTTTCTCTGTCCCCCTAGCCATTGCTCATTTTCTGTTTCCCTAGCCATTGCTTGTTTTCTCTGTTCCCCTAGCCATTGCCTTTTTCTCTGCCCCCCTAGCCATTGCCCTTTTTCTCTGTATTCCCAGCCATTGCTTTTTTTCTCTCCTCCACTAGCCATTGCTCGTTTTCTGTTTCCCTAGCCATTGCCCTTTTCTCTTTTTCCCTAGCCAGTGCCTTTTGCTCTGTTCCCCTAGCCATTGCCCTTTTCATTTAATCTTCATTTTTAAAACATCAGTGGCCTTGCTTCTTTAAGATTTGTATTTTACAGTTAAATCCGCATAAGATCTTAACACATATAGGGGCCTATTCATTAAACGTAAAAATTCAATGGAGATAATTAGCTTTAGAACTCTCATGGAGTTCTAGCTAATTATAGGTGGAATTCATCATTCCACCTCTCTATAAGTATCTATTCCGAAAAGCTGTCATTTTTGCGATGACAGCTTTTCGGGAAATAGATACTTTTCCCTGCCTACACTACCTTATCGCGTCTGGAAACAGTGCTGCGCATGCGCTGTTTCATCTGTAAAACCAGCGCATGCGCAGCACTGCCTACAGATGCGGTAAGTTTCGTACCCCCCCCCCGACCACCCCCACCCCCACCCCCCTCCCTCCTCCGCTCACCTTCCCCCCCCCCGACTTACCTGTCCGCACAGCAGCCTCCGGCTCCGTCCTGCTGGTCTGTCATGTGGTTTCCCTGCAGACCACATGACAGAATAGAAAAAAAATAAAAATTGTTTTTTCTTTTTGTAAACTTTCTTGTGCTCTGCTGGGGAGCACACATGACAGACCAGCCTCCGGAGCCTAAGGACGGAGCAGAGCGCCGGAGGGACTCGTCGGGGGACCTGCACACGCTGATACAGGTAAGTGGATTCTGCTATTCGCCACCTCACAGTGGCGAATAGTAACTGCATCAAATTCCGAAAATTGAAAATGTCCTTAAAAACGTTATTTTAGTGTTGATGAATAGGCCCCCTAGGGCTCTATTTATCAACATTATTTTTACTAAAATAATGTGAAAAAGGGTATTTTCATACCCTTTTCACATTATTTTAGTATCACCTATAGTTATCACAGGGCAATTGGAGTAGAATTCGTAAAATTCTACTCCAAGCCCTAAGTATCACTTATTTTTAGTAAAGCAGATCGCATTTCCCATAACTGTAATGGGAAATGTGATCTGACCATAGTTACTAAAAATAAATGTGAAAAAAATATCGGGTGAAGCCCTGTGATAATAATGCCACCTGGAGGTGGCGTTATCCAGGGTCTCCCCCGGTTACCGGACTCCTGGCCTGCTCTAACGGGGAGAGCAGAGCCGGGAGTCAGTCCCTGTAATCAGCTGTGTGGTCTAAACAGACTGCAAGCTGATTACTGTAAAAAAAAAGAAAAAAAAAATAGTAAAAAAAAATTACTTACCTGACTCCAGGGACGGGTGATCGGGCCTCTGGTGATGACTCCCCTCCGGTCAGCTGGTCTCCCACAGTGCACTGCTGCCCTTTCATCAGGTGATCGGGCCCCAGTGCAGTATGGGAGATCACCTGACTGGAGGAATGGAGAACATCACCGGAGGCCTGGAGCATGCAGGTAAGTGTAATTAAGGGAGAGGGGGGTCGCGGGTGGTCCGCGATCGTGGGGGCGGGGCTAGGCGATGGGGGCGGGGCTTAGCTCCGGAGGGGGGGTTGCAGCAGCGACCGGTCGGCGCATGCGCGGGCACTTAATCACGGTATTTTTGGCGAAAATACCGTGATAAGGCTCCGAAGGGGATTAGCAGGGACAGAGCTTTATCACAAGCTCTGTCCCTGTAAGGGATTTGTAGTAAATCCCTGTGATATTGCCTGAATTCGCAATGCGAATTCACTCGGTAATATCACACTACAATCTGCATTACCAATGCGGATTGTAGTAAATAGAGCCCTTAACCACTATTCTACAATTACCAACTGAATGCATCTAAAATATAACTTTTCTTTGCTTTGCCATCTTTGGGTGGCTGGGCATAAGCAGTCCTCTGTCTGCACAAAATTTCCATCATGGTTTCATCTGGTTGATGCCAACAATGCGAAGAGTAACCTAATAGTAGGCAAAGGATTGTGTACGACCAGCCCTGAAAATGAAAAAGCTGCAGGACTAGATCATTGTTAGATTCACTCTGATAGTGCCCTAAATCTATAGTTAGTGGCTATATTGCACATTTACTTGCAAGATTAGGAAAAAGTACATTTAACGTTTAGTAACATGCCCCAAAATATGTAGCAAGGACACACTCTTCTACACTTCAATATTGTTACTGACGGTATGCAGATAATGGTGCACTGAAGTTGATTATGATACTGAACAGAACTACACAATGATGTTTTGCAAGTGCTAAGATGCACCCTACAGCATGCCGGGAACCACAGCGACCACACACACAGACACAGTCTGAGGGCCTGATTTAGCAAGGATCACTATTCTACTAATACACCCACTACGCAGTTGCTAAAATCAGCGATAAAATACAAATATTTGCAATCGCATTGCGATCACAGCCTAACATAAGGACGCCTTACACACATCAATATACTTGGGCAACATAGCAAATTAATCGGTAACATCAGACCTATACGCACAGTTAAGGCAGGTCAGAACTCACTCAGAAATTGCTAACTTCAGTGCACGCTGTGAGGCCTCAGGCTGTGTCTGGTAGCGCAGTGGCTTACTTATGTACGCCCCTGCAATGGCGTTAAAATGCACTGACACGCCTGCATTCCCCCGACCACCCACAAACGGCACTTCCTGTCAATCACTCTGGGTATGCCTAGCCTCTGCAGAGCAGTTCCCATCGCAATTGCTAGTTCGCTCATGTGCACTGCGATGCATATGCATGCACAATGCGAATTAATTGACCGATTGCGTGCGTATTACCAATTGCATTCCTTGCTGAATCAGGCCCTGAGAGCGACCATCGAGCAACAGAAGTTGAGCAGAGGAAGGAGCTGGGCCCAGCCATAACCTGGTCCCGAGGAGATGCACACAATTCAAAGAGGGATGACTAACTCCCGCTCAATGTTGCTAGCCGCCTGTCACAGACACACAAGCCTGGGATCCTAGTCTGTGCTGCCCATGGGTCATACAAAGGAGAGACGAGTTGCCTGTAGTCCCCTGAGGCGGGCGCAAGACAACAAATTAATGTGGCAGTAGAAGGCATTGTGATCATATGACTTTACTGCCCAGTGAGCATTGTCCATTTCCCCTGTGTCTACTACATTTCCCCCATCTTAATTATTCTGTGTCAGATTTAACCAGGGGCTGCAGGACTGCAGCCACCCCAATATGATCCTCCACCTCCAGTAAGCCAGTTACAGCCCGTGACTGCACTGGCTACACTGCGACTGGCAGTGAGTTCCCTTTGGAAGGTCTAACTGCAAATCACACACAGGACAGGCAGTCCCAAGGGGAAGTGTTTTCTCCCCCCTGGGACTGCCAATCCAGGGCGCGATTAGCAGAGAGCGTGCATTCAGTGGGAAGTCACTCTTCTGCCTTCCTGTCATCCTTACCCGGCTTCTGCGCATTTGCTGGTGTTTACTTGCCAGATTAATTGTGCATGCGCTATGGTCCTGGCAGGTGGCCAGACACGGGCACTGCAGCCCGAAAAGCAGGACGGCAGGCAGCCCCCCTCCTGAAGGAAGGTAAGAGCACGACTGATTCTGAGGCTGGGTTATGCCACAGTCTCTGCAAGTCCCATGTAATAGAAGAAATTACTATATCTAAATTATCCACTTTCAGAGGTGTAAGTGTACATTTCTGCCTTTGTCACAGGGCACTGTGGAGCTTAATGTCGGGTGAGCAATTGAAACCAAATATTAAGTTCTGAAAACATTTACCAGGCATCTGACTGCAGAACAGATGATAAAACCATTATAACCTAGCATAATAATTAACTTGTGTCCCTAGTACAGTCTAAGCCTATTTTTTTTATTTGTCCAAACATGGCAAATACAATTTAATTTGTTAAATAAAAAAAAATAACAAAAAACAAACTACAATTTATCAAGTGTGGTTAAAGAGAACTTCTGAAGACATGAGAAATTTTTAAGCTGGGTACACATTTAACGATGTGTATACAGCCGACCTATCGTGCGACGGGACCCAGCAGATTCCTGCCATCGGCAAGTGCATACACACTTGCTGATGTTGGGAGTGACAGAGTGGCAGTGGGGGCCATGCTGCATTCGGCAGCATGGTCCTCGCTAACGATGTCGCCTGTCAGGCCCGTAGACCACCAACCTGAGGCATCTCTGCAAGTGTCCCAAGGCACCCCAGGGTGCCACGGCGCATAGTTTGGGAACCACTGACATAGAGCCTGATTCAGAGTAGTATGCAAGCTTGATGGTTTGCATACTTCTACGATGTTAGAATATCGGCGCATGCGCAGGATCAGTATTGTGCAATGTGCATGCACCGGCCTTCTACTGTGAGATCTCTCACAGTTCCCTAAAGCCTGATTGATAGGCTATGACCATTTGGGGACGGGGCCGCCTCCGTTCCCGGAAACCAGGAGGCATGGTGCCCTCGTTTTCTGGGAGTGTCAAGGCCAGGGTCTGCGTCTTCCAAAGCAGACTGAAAATGCATCGCGTGTGTGCCAGGTGGGTACCCAGAAATCTTACGAAGAGCAGATTCGACGACGAGTTGAATTGTGCAAGAATACTATTCGAATGTCGGAGAGGATACCCGATATCCTGACATCGATTGCGACGTGTTATGAGTTGTGGATTCGTCATTATGATCCGGAATCCAAACAACAGTCCAGTGTATGGAAACATGCGAATTCGCCTCTGACCAAAAAATTCTGTGTGATTTCTTCAGCGTGTAAAGTCATGGTTCTGCTGTTCTTTGATGCGCACGGTGTGATCCTACAGCACTGGGTTCCCCGTGGACAGACAATTAATGGCGACTACTATGCAAACGTCCTGAAACCTCATTTGTATGGAGCCATGAGGAAGAAAAGACAACATTTGCTGAGGAAACAGTGTTTTTTGCTTAAAGACAATGCCCAACCACATGTTGCTGCTGTTGCATTGGCAGCACTGACTGAAATTAATGGGACAAAACTGGAACACCCTCCATATAGCCCAGACTTAGAGCCCTCTGATTTCTGGGCATTCCCAACACTAAAAAAGAACTGCACTGAAAGAAATTCTCAACAGATGATGAAGTGAAAAATGCCACAGTAGCAACACTAAAAGTGATGTCACAAAACAGCCTACTGCACGTCGCTGAAACGTTAAAACACTGCAAAAAATTTACTGAATGTGAAGGACGCTACTTTAAAAAAAAAAACATTTTCAAATCTTGTGGAGTCATCTGAATCTGAATAAGCCCTCATATATTACTGGTCTTTACTAGAGATGAGCGGGTTTGGATCTCAGAGATCTGAACCCACCCGGATTTCGGGGATCCAGGGTGATCCGAGCCAAACTCGGAGCTCCCTGCCTGCCCCGGATCCCTCACCCGAGGCAAAACCTTGCGATCCCGCTGTCGGGTAGCGAGGTTTTGTATTGAGCGGGCTTAACGCTGATTGGCTGAGAGAGCCGTCTGTCACGACTCTCAGCCAATCAGCGTTAAGTCCATTTAATATGCACAGTTGCACACAGTCAGGAAGCAAATGAAGATTGCGCCCGCCATCCCCCGCTGCCTGACACCGCCGGCACCCCCGCTGCCGGCACCCCCACTGGCAGCATCCCCCGCTGCCGACACCACTGCTGCCGACAGTGTCGGCACCCCTGCACTGCTGCCCCACGTGCTGAGGACACCGTCATCAACCCCCACACTGCTGACACTGCCGACACTCCCACTCTGAGAACACCACAAACACCCTTGCACTGCCAACACTGTCAGCACACATGCACTGAGGACACCGCTGTCACCCCCGCTCTGCCAGTGTAAATTGCTGAATTTACTTACTCCACCATTTGGACAGTGTTGACTCGGTTAGCTACATCTAATTATTGTGACATATCACAAGACAGCATCCTCAACGATTAGATATTTATCTGATTTTTATGTGTTCTGTTTTTATATGTACTATGAAGTATTTTTTTGTATTACAATTCATATGCCAGAGCCTTATTGCAGACTCTACTAAATTATACAGTACAGTTCTACTATATATTTTGATTCCTCTCTGAGATCTAGTGAACCCTTTTGGGCTAGCAGCTTGTAGTTATTCTTATATATTATCACTTGCTATTTTTATTTGAAGTGTTACACAACAAAACACTCATCAGCACCTATTGCATTTATATATATTTTGCTTGTGGTTTTCATTTCTGCCTCACAGCAATGGGGTCCTGAGTTTAATTCTGACCAAGGCCCTATCTGTGTGGAGTTTGTTTGTTCTTTCCGTGTTGTGTGCATCTCCTGCAGGTGGCACAGTTCTCGCTGACCACAAAAAAAATACATATATGTGGTGTAAAATTTAGGCCCTCATTCAGAGCCGTACGCTCTGAGCAGAGCGCATGCTCTGAATGAGGGCCGGCCTCCATGAAAATAGAGCGTCCTCCTGGACGCTCGTATAGCTGTGGGTCACCACCCACAGGCTATACGAGCGTGCAGTTTGATGGCCGCGATGGTCTTGACCATCGCGACCATCGAAACTGCGAGCCGGAGCCTGCGGTTGAGGTTTTCAACCGCAAGCTCCGGAGTGATTTTGGCTCTATCAGAGCCAAAATCACTCCCACTGACATCACTAGTGATGTCAGTGGGCCGGCTTCTGACGGGAGGCGTTCCCGTGGGAACGCCCCCGTCAGGGAGGCACGCCCCCGGCACGCCTACCAAAGGGGGCGTGCTGTCAATCAACATCGACAGCACGCCCCCTTTGATCAGACACAACGAGCGAAGGACTTTCCTTCGCTCGTCGCGTCTGGCGCATGCGCACGACGGAGCTCCCTCCGTCGTGCGCATGCTCAGTCCAGAACATCGACCCATCGAGCCGCTCGCGAGTGGGTCTGAATCAGGCCCTTAGACTGTAAGCTCCAATGAGGAAGGAACTGTGATGTATGAATATTCTGTGTAAAGAGCTGCATAATATAGGATTTAGTCATCATAAAGTACAGTGAAGCTTTTATAAACTAGTACATCTTTACACCACCGACTGTACATTATTATGGACATTAGGAGGAACCTGTTTCCATAACCTGCTTGTCACATTTTTTTTTTGAGGATTAACCGATCTCCCCAACTGAAAGCACCATTGCGTTTCTATGTACAAATACAGCTAAATTACACTGGAATTGACCCCTTCCTCAACCAGTAACACTCACCAGGGCTTTCCTGACTGATTTTGAATCAATTCACTGTTCAGTGCAAAAGTATTGGTAAATCATTTTTGAGTATCAGTATCCTTTAAAGTTTGAGAATAGTAAAAGTAGCCAATAAGTTATGTAAACATATAATTGCATAAGGCGGAATTCTGAGTAAGTTTACAGGACATTGGGTCTCATGCAGACCCACTTGCGAGCGCAGGACGCTCGCAGGCGGGTCGATGGTACCCAAATGCGCATGCGCACGACGGAGGCTGCTCCGTCGTGCGCATGCGCGAGACCCAGTGAGCGACGGGGAGCAGTCGCTCGGGGTCTCGTACCAAAGGGGGCGTGCTGTCGATGGTGAGTGACAGCACACCCCCTTTGGTGGGCGTGCCGTGGCGTGGCTGCCCAGATGGAGGCGTTCCCATGGGAACGCCTACCGTCTCGGTCCGGCCCCACTGACATCACTAGTGATGTCAGTGGGAGTGATTTTGGCTCTGATAGAGCCAAAATCACTCCAGGGCTTGCGGCAGCGAGACCCTACCCGATGGTCTTGACCATCACGACCATCATCATGGACGCTCGCATAAGCTGTGGGTGGTAACCCACAGCTATGCGAGCGTCCAGGAGGACGCACCAAAATAAAAAAAACCGCCCTGATTACGAGCGGGCGCTCGTTCAGAGCGTCCGGCTCTGAATCAGGCCCATAGAGCGCAAATGTGATTATAAATACTTATATTTAACAATATTTGATTTATGTTATACCGTGAGTTATGTTATACCGTATAAAAGAATTTCTTTAGAAAACAAAAGTGAAAAAAATTTAAGTTTTTGCTGGTCCCTTGAAATTTGAAGGTAAAAAAAGAGCAAAATACTGCGTATTTAGATCCAATAACAATAAATTATCTTTAAAGTTTGTGCCTATAATATGGTATGCATGATTATCAGGCCTCCAACCAATGAGTGACCTGTTAGACACAACAGAACAAACATAAGAAAATCTTTCCTCTTAAAACCTCTCGATTACAAGGAAACACACACACGCACACACAAGGGGCCGATTCCTCTCCTCACTCCACTACTTCTGATGCATCAGCAGCTCTCCAATTTAGTCAATAACGCTTGAATCAAGTAATTATTTTCTCTTAAGACCATGACTTGATAAAAGCACTTCAGCTTCTTTATTAGGAACACTACATCAAAACCTAATTGCACAATTAGTTATAAATTAGAAGCACTTCCAGAGGTGACAGTCCCTCAAAGAGGGGGCAGAAGGGGGCGTCCTGTGTCTGCGTAAAGGAATCTCATAGAGGAGATTACAGAATAATGACATAGACAAGACTCTGGTCAGTAATTGGTAAACCATACCTTTAGTCTACATATCAATTCCCTTTGCACACTTTATGGATATGACATTGAGAAATTACAGGATATTTTGTGAAGAAAATGGTGGCTCGATGCCTGTTATAAATATAAGAGCAGAGCTCTGCCAATCATGTTGATATTGTTGAAGGAGGAGGTCACCTAGCCATAGATAAATACCCAGCACAGCCCTAATTGTCTGGGGACAGATCACTGGACATTAAATAGAAACCTTGAACTGTCTAATACTGCCCTAATAATCTGCACTGTACATTATATAAAAAACAAGCACAATCGAATCTTGTCCTGATAATCTACAATCAGGAGATCACTGGACATTATTACATTGAACTCCAGCACTGTCTGATCCTATACTGATAAACTGTAGACTAGATGGACCAAGTGGTTTCTTATCTGCTGTCAAATTCTATGTTTGAATGTTTCTATGAGATTACTGGACACTAAATAAGATGGGTACACACTAGGTTGACGGGTCGGCCGAATATCTGACGATTGGTAAGTGCATACACACTTACCAATTCATCTGTCAGGCTTGACAGCTCAAATGGGCGGGCATTTAAATCGCCCGCCCAGTTGAGCTGTTAATCACTGCCGGGTCAAAGCATGTGTACGGGCGATCGGCGGGTCGCCCGTACACACCAACAGATGGCCAATATATCTTTCAGATATAGCGGCCATCTGCTGTGCTGCACAGCAGATCGGATATATCTGTGAATGATGTAGTTCACAGACATATCCACTGTACACACCCGGCGATTCACTATAGATACATCGCCCATTCCAAAAATGGGCGATATATCTATCAGTGTTTGCTATAGAAACCCAGCACTGTTTAATCCTGTCCTGATAATCTGAAATCAGGAGATCATTATTGCATAGAAACACAGCACTTGGTGATCCTGTCCAGATAATGTGCAATAAATTCATCACTGGACAAAATTGATTAGACTCCAAAAATGTAGTTATAAATTCTAACTTATTCTAAGAATGTCTGTAGCCCCTGGAAAAAGCTACAAGGTATTGCTCTTCACAGTTTTGTTACTTTAGACTGTAGAATTAGAGTGCCCTCTACTGGCAAAAATTAATTGATCCTTCAGTATTTCCATAATTATGTACAATAATTTCATGTAACTAATCATTATTCAATGTAAATTTTCAGCACTTTATAATATTTTATCACATGAACTTTGGCTAAAGCAAAATAATAAATACAAATTTTGTCTATGAAACATCAACCATTACTTAATGTGTTGCAATATTGTTATTTTGTTTTGTAATGATCAGCGCTGTATAACAATCAGTACCTGAAGGAAGATGGAATTCCAGGGCAGGATCTAGTAAATGGACATAATAGGTAGGTTGGGAGGTTAGAAATAAAGGCCTTGCAATTTATTGACATAGCAAGATTGATATATAGCCAGTGGAAGGCGTCACAGGCAATAAATAGACAGGGCAGTATGAGGAGTTGGAAGCAGGCTGTCATAGAGCTAAGGGTCAAAACAAAGATGCATAGTGAGGCAGGCAGGGTCAATAAAAAAGTCAAATGTACATATAAACAGGACGCAACACAAAAAAAGGATACTTAAAAAGACTGAAGCAGGAAAAAACACAATTTATCTTCCTGTACCCCTATTTAATACTCAACTGTCTAAATCCTTGCACTGGCTTACAATTATTTTCAGAATAAGGTTCAGGCTGCTCACCGTTACAAACAAGGACTTCATCAGCACTTCCCCTCCATACATCCTTGAAATTGTCATGAGATACACCCAAGCACAACCAATTTTGCTCTGCCTTTGACCTTCAAACCTCTTTTCCCCTTATAACCTCCTCCCAATACTGTCTCAAAGGGTTGGGTTCGGGATGTCGGCCCATCTCAAAGACTTCTCCTGCGCTGCTTATCATCTATGGAGCTCCTTGCTTCTCGTTTTACCAGAACCTCCCCTAACCCTCAACTGTTTCCTCAAAACTCTCATCTTCATGCCTGCCTAGCCTACCCCCTCCTTGACCCTCATATCCACTTCCTCTACCGTATTCAATATTGCCCCATCTGCACCTACTGTCTCTCAATAGCCCCTTTCTCTACAATATAAGCTCTTGGGTGCTGGGTGGATCATTTCCACCTTATGTAACATGTCTGTATTCTTTGTATGATCTTACTGTCATGCTGAATCAGAACAAGGTAGCCACAGTCTAAACAGAATATACAAGACTGAAAGAAGACAAAAGGCCATAGATTAAAGCTGGCCACACATCTAAAGATTATCTGTCCAACCAGCCAACTAGTTGATTGGTTGGAATGATAATCTGGTAAGGAATACAATCAGCAATTTGCTCCCAAACGCTGGAAAATGGACCAAAACTGTTGTCTGAACAAATAGATTAGATAAAACATTTAACAAACTTGTCTGACAACCATTTTCATCTGTTTTCTGGCATTTAGGAGCAAATTGCTGATCATCATTTACTCCCATACGTTACCAGATTTTCATTCCAACCAATCAACAAGTTGGCTGGTTGGATGTAAGTTGGTCTAGTGTGTGGCCAGCTTAAGACATGGGCTAAGATAAGGATGCAGGAAGTTCATGTCCAATGATACATATAGTACACATGGTCAGGCCCCATAATGCTCGAGCAACCTCCAGTGGTTTAGCAGGCCTTATATACTCCTGGAGGCTGGTGGGAAAACATTAAAACAGCAGGACTCAATAAGACCAGGAATGCCAATAATAAAGGGACAATAAACACAAGAGAACAGAAATAATAACCTAGAAGCTACATTTATGTCAGGCAGACAACAGTATTCAGGGTTCAGGGCAACATTGGAATCAGGGATCTCAGGTTGCTGAGTTATGGCCGGTACACACTAGACAATGTCTAGTGTACCCGACCTCCGGGCCGCCATCAGCGAGGAAGAACATTGGTGCTGCTGCATTTGAACTAATATGGAGCTAGCCGCTAGCCAATCACAGGTCGCGGAACGGCAGCCAATCAGGAGAAGCCACTCCTGATTGGCTGCTGTTTTGCGAGCTGTGATTGGCTCCCCCCCAGTGCAGCCAGCCTTCCTTCCCTGCCCACCCACCCCACTGCAGCCAGCCAGCCTTCCTTCCCTGCCCAGCCCCCCAGTACAGCAAGCCATCCTTCCCTGCCTACCCCTCAGTCCAGCAAGCCATCCTTCTCTGCCTACCCCCCAGCCCAGCCAGCCTTCCTTCCCTGTCCACCCCCCCAGTGCAGCCATCCTTCCTTCCCTGCCCACCCCCCAGTCCAGCCAGCATTCCTTCCCTGCCCACCCCCCCAGTCCAGCAAGCTATCCTTTGCTGCCTATCCCCCAGTTCAGCCAGCCTTCCCTGCACTCCCTCCCCCTTCTAGTCCAGCCAACCAGCCTGTCTTCCCTTTCCTAGTCCAGCCAGTCTTCCCTGCGGCACGCTATGTCTAGCCAGCCTGCCAGCCTTCTCTGCCCTGCCTCTCCCCTAGTCCAGCCGGCCTTCCCTGCCCTTTACCCCCCAGACCAAACCAGCCTTCCCTGCCCTTTGCCACTCTAATCCACTCTTCCCAGCCAATTGCCCCCGCTTTTTTAGCCTTCCCTGCCCTGTGCCCCCCCATTAATATCCAGTCTTCTCTACCCTGTGCCCCCCCTCCACCATGTCTAGTCATCCCTGATTTACACACTAATTGATGCACCACCCCCGTAGTAGCTCCACCCACATTATCGACAACTCCACCCAAGTCTGCCCTATAGCCCGGGGGCCCTGCCTATTTTGTCATTACCGGGCCCCAAAATTTCTGATGACCTAGTCAGCGATGGGCCCAGCGGGGTAGCCGGCATCGGCAAGTGCATACACGCTTGCCTATGCCAGCAGCAGCAGAGTGACGACGGGGCAATGCTGCATTTGGCAGTATAGCCCTCGCTAACGATATCGCCCGTCAGACCTACATGCAGGGCCGACGGAGGATGTTGCTGATGACGTGAGGGAGCGCGCATCGTCAACGACATAGCCATTACACACTAGACGATGTGCACGATATGTGGCTTTGATCCGCCGGATCAGACGACATATCGTCTAGTGTGTACCCGGCATTAGACTGGCAACAGTAAACTCAGAGTATTCATGCAACAAATTTCTAACAGATTTTCATAAGATATGCAAACCGTTAGTCCTTCTCATAATCAGAGGCATAAAAACATAAGGCTGGATAACAAGTTAATTGGATCACACAGAAAGGCCTTTGCAGTGCATTATCAATCAAAATGAGTAAACAGCAGCTGCAAATAACGGGATACCATCTGCCCTTTTTAATACTATAGCTATGTCCTTCTGAAGAATAAACAGCGCTATTGGGGCCTGATTCAGCAGAGCACACCAGTGCTGATCACAGATCCGTACTGCGCATGTGCAGTACGGGTATGTGATCACACACGCAGGGCCTGATTCAGCAGAGTACGCATTAGCTATCACAGCTGCTAACATGCTAGCAGCTGAGATAGCTGTAATATGGTAATGCAGCAGGATGCATCACAGCTCCTGCATGCATTACTGATCCGAGCTGCGTCCTAGGATGCAGCATCGGATCATCTGCGATACCATCAGCCGGCTAAGTGACCCATGGGGTCGCGCAAACCGGCTGTCGCAGATGCTGAAAAGAGGCCAGGAAATCTCCGTCAGCTGACGTAGATCCTGACCTCGTTACTCTCCCCCAACGACGGCAACCCTTTTCTGTTTTGGGAAATGGAGACAGTCGCTGCTCCCTCCCTGCCCAGAAATGGCGGCAGACTATCAATCACTCCCGTGGGATCGTCAGCCACATCGTCAGGTTGGCCCTACATGCTGGCCAACCAGACGGTGCGGTTGATGACCCCATGCTGTGGGATGTGGCAGGGGCCGACATATCGAGCGCTCGGGCACTGGATCGTCTAGTGTGTGCTGGCCACCCGATATGTCGGCCCGTCGGCGGGGGGGGGTCACTGGTCGCATCGCTGGGTGTACCTTATGCTGAGTCACAACCAGAGAAAGGTAAGGATGTGGATTCCAAAGTAGGTCATCCTACAGCTAGTGGACAAAATAAAGATAGGTAGTCAGGAATGGAGTACAGTGAAAACAAATAGAACATAAACACAACAAAAGATTGTAGACAAGATGCAGGTGAAAATAACAAGGACGGGAAAAGACATGCTATCCAAAACCACTACTGGACAGCAGAGTTTCCAGATTCAGCATGCACCTTAACCTACGAAGGTCTAAGGACTAACGCAGTTACTCAGATGCTCCTATGAATAGGAATATAGGAAATGCAGGCATGAATAGAACAGGGAACATAAGAAATGCAGGCATGGCCAACTATGAAAGACACAACCATGAGAAAGAAACAAGTGAAAGCAGCAACAAATCACAATAAGGTAGACACAGGCTAAACATTGGGACAGGTAAAACATGATATAAGAGACACAAAAAAGGTCTGAGACAAAAAAACAAAATGTTCTGATACATGGAAACAAAAATACGAGAACACAGGTGCAGGCCAAAATATGCTCCAGGACTCTGCAGTATGCATTATAAACCTCCATATGCTGCAGATAACTCATTCAATAAGGGTTCTTTAAAGGTGGAGAAGACAGACGCAGAACGCAGAATGAAGAGACCATTGCATACAAGGAGGAGGTGCCCCAACCATTGTCTGCTGTGCGCCTGCGTTCTAAACCTCAAACCTGTCATATGAGGTCAGCTGTCATGTGGGCATCTATATCGCAGCTGAAGGGGTTGGGAATGCTGTCTGCTGTGCGCAAGCATTTTGTTCCATCACATGAGGTCAATGTCATGTCGGCGCTTGAAAACATTTGGTCTTCGGAGCATTTCAGTTTTCATAATTGCGGATAAGGGAGACTCAAGCTATAATGTAAGTGTAATCTGTTATGGCAAACTAAAGTTTTCAGTACATGGCATAAAATATTTTGAAACAACATAGGGCTTGATTCAGAGTGGTACACAACGGCATAGTTTAAGCAGTTGAGCGATTATCAGTAAACTGTACGTGCATCAAAATCGTACAGAACATGCATCAAGGTACATTACCATAGTCCCTCAGAGTAGAGTGATTAACAGTCAGGGAGCATTTGGAGGAGGTATCGGGGAGTGGCACCAAAGAACGTTTGCCTGACTGTTTTGGGGACGTCATAGCGTGCGACCCCTTATGCAAGAAATATGTCTCCAGCGTCTCAATTCTCACAGCCATTCTGCAGGATCATAGACTCACGCAGGACTGCAACAATCCAATGGTCTGCAACCGATGCTGTATCATTGTATACAGATGCTGAGACATTTTATGCAGGTGGGCGTCTCAATACATCTCCCGGCGGCTACAACATTTGCATATGTTCGGATAGCAGCTGCATACACATACGCAGCAGCGCCGGCATTAGCGTAAACTCTGAATCGGGCCCATGTTTCTTACAATATTCACAAAAAAGTCTTTACCCAACTTGTTACTGATAAATGTAAGTCAAATCATATATTGCTTTCCAGTGTTTTTAAAGTTATCTAAATAATTATACAATATCTTACAATTCTGATTAATTATATTATTATATTTATATAATATAATGATAAAATATAGTATATGCATTATTAATTGATTGTTTCGTGCAATGTGAAGAGATGTAAAAGTACGTCATAAAGTTGTATTTACCAGTATATTATGTACAATACTGAGCCAATAGTCATTAATGAGCACTGCCTATATACACACACACATATCACATATACATTACACACATCTTTATTAATACAGTAATAAAGTGTTTCTGTGCAGCTGGAGGGGAATTAAAGATCTACTATTCCCAAATCCCTCCCCTCTTCTTGTCAGGAGCGCTCAGCCCCCACAATGAAGATGGATGGATGATAAAGGAGGAGGGTGAGAGGGTAAATATTAATCATACACAGAGACCCTCTGACGTGTGGGGTGATGGAGCTGGGTCCCTCTGGAAGTTGTTATGAGATGATACAGACGCCCGAGGGGCTATGGGTTTAGATTTGGTGGTTGATTTATTAGAAGAAAAAACAGAGGATCGCTGTGTGCTTTATATTATAAGATATATATATATATATATATATATATACATACACACACACACATACTGTACACATGATGATGAATGCATATACTGTAGATACACATAAAATGTAATTCACAAGTTTAAAAGTTAATGAATATAGTGTGACACTGGATAAACAAATGTGTTGTAATTGTATATATGAAACAAATATCTACAATTTAGGCAGGTTATAGAAAAAAGCATTACACTTGTCTTTCAAATTGGCAATGACATTTAAATAGCAATTATCAACAACATTAATATTCACAAACATATTACTGTATGAAGTATAACCATTTTATTGCTGAAATTGGTATATTTAATTCTAACCAAAAAGAAGTATTGCTGCTCTCAAGGATAAAATATTGATACTTTAGGCAAGTGATGGGAAATGGATGTGGAATATTTTGTCAACATTCAGAATGTTGACAGCATAATCTGGGCAGACTGCATACTTTTCCTCAAATTTGCATTTTGCAAATAGTGTACTAGTTACTTAGAATTAAAGTTTTGGAGCGGCTAAGTAGCAATGTCAGTGGCAAGTTAAACAGGGCTATTTGGCACGTCTTGAGGATAGGTGTATTTGGACACATCTGTACCACTTCCTTTGGGTGTTAGCCGTCCTTCTGCATGCATACTGTAGATCTCTAATTCCACCTATAAAACAGGCTGTGGTTAGACCAGTCTTAGAAGAATCAGTTTTTCACCAGGATTTTACAATGTAGTAATGGTACACACATGTAAACACACTTAATACATCATATAAACATACAATTAAACAGGATTGAGAGATTTTTAGGGCAAGTGAAAAGGCCAGCAAAACAAATCCCGAGTAAGCTGGGTCATTGGAACCTGATGGAGAGGTTTGACCTCGATATCCCTCCTTATATATGCTCAAGTCCTGTTGGCACTGCCCTCCAGAATTTGCATTCAGTCACCATCACCACACCTGGGCAGCGCAGTTGGTGAATGGTTAGCATTACTGCCTTATAAATTCAATTCATAACCAAGGCACTTTCTGTGTAGCCTTTGTATGCAATCCCCATGTTTGCGTGGGTTTTCTCCAGGTTTTCTCCCAAACCCCCAAAATACTGGCTTCTGACAAACAATTGGCCCTACAGTGTATGTGACTCCATGTGACAGGGAATATCAACTGTAACCTACATAAATATATATTCATAAATAATAAAATACACCTTCCAGCCCATCTTATGGAAAGGCATTGGACTCATATTTGAATATTTCCTATTTGATCTTTTGATGGCTGCTTGAAAGGGTTGCTATACGCAGTCTCTTTAGGCCTTTACCTTGGGACACTGATTCTAAAGACCCGCAACACCTTCGTAGTGTGTACCCACCCCCACCAAGCCATTAATTAGATATACTATGATTTGCCCCTCTTATTAGGGTATATTCACAGGGATCGGCCTTTCTCGGGCACTGCTCATTCTTTCACTTGTCAGTCCTGCGCTTAGAAGGACTGTAACTGTCGCCAATTCCAGAGAAAACTCCTCTTCTCAGTGGAGCTGAATCCTATCCTATTAGTGTGGGACAAAGACCCACCTGTAGCTCTCACTTCCAGGGCATTTGAGTCCTGAGCTAATCACTGCTGGCTTCTGCCCTACTCCAATTACCAGAGCCAGCTTTCTTTTGTGCCCCCTTTTACCACAATTGGTACAGCTGGTAGAGAATATGGACCCTACACTGTATAAACACATGTTTGTTTGTAACTCCTTTTAGGGGCCCTGTTGTCCATGTTTTGAGGAACACAGACCACTATTTGTCTGACAGGGTGTACTGGCCAATGGCAAGTCTGTACCTAGGTGTGCCATATCCTAACATATGCTGGGATCACCTCTGCAGTATACCCTTCATGGGTCATGGCCCAATGTTTTGTACTGCTATTACGGTAAACACACCCTCACTGGTACTTATGTTTCCGATCCTCTTTAGTCTTCCTTAGACTGGTTAGACCTACAAAGAAAATACTTTTATAACTTACAGTGTGAGTGGTTGGTGCCTCAAATAATCCACAAAATGAAAGCAGCAAACAATACAAATTCAAATGGATCTTTCTGAAATCAAGACAGCAGTCACAAAGTTCTGCCCATACACAGGGAAGGACACCTTAAAGACTAAGATTGCCAGTGAAGAGTCTTGGAAATATTGTGACATACTGTACCATCTGCATGTCCTAATGAGAATAAGCCACAGGTTCTCAAACTCGGTCCTCAGGTCCCCAAACAGTGCATGTTTTCCATGTCTCCTCACAGAATCACAAGTGAAATAATTAGCTCCACCTGTGGATCTTTTAAAATGTGTCAGTGAGTAATGAATACACCTGTGCACCTGTTGGGTGACCTGTGTGGGGTCCTGAGGACCGAGTTTGAGAACCACTGGGTGAAGCTAATAAATGTTTCACAGAGATGGGGTGGAAATTTGATGGCATGGAGGGGTTAAGGAAGATGAATGAGTCAGTTACAGTTGAGATCAAAATGAAGGGAAGCAATGATATGAGATTCTATGCCATCAGCTCTTAGAGATAGCTGCACTTTAGATTTACCTAGCCCAATATCATTTTCTCACAAATATAATACAGATACAAATTTGCAAAGGCACAGGGAGATTACAAAGTAGTTCTGATGAGTGTAATCACACCAAGGAAGGTGAATTCAGTCTCAATTCAGTTGATGGACCCAATTACTTCAACTGACATTGCTATTGCCATCTCAGTTTCTCTTTCCGGAATCTCTGAAGCCGCTTTGGTAGCATATGCTGCCACTTCTACAAACATGGGGGACAAGTATCCTAACTCTTGGTCCAGTAGGGAGCATAATTGTTAGGATTTGCGGTTAGCAAATCATCTTGTTTGTTTCATTTCAAAGCCATTGTGGTGGTGAATAGAGGCCAAAATATGAAAATTCTGTCAATGTCCCAATATTTATACACCTGACTGTATCTTGTCTGTCCAGTCCTTGATTTGTTTTTCTGTCACTCTTGTCGTAGTTCATTCTTGTCCAGTCTTGTCTTTATATCCTGCAGTATTGAGTCCTGGTCATTCCTGCTGTGCTGCCTGCTTAGGTTGTCCTCTCGCTTCTTGCCTAACTACCCAGCTGCACCATTGTCCCTAGCCATTCCTGAGACCTATCATCTGCCGCTGCTACAGTATCCTGTCACTCATGTCAGTCCCTGTACTCATCATTTGCAGCTTCACTCCAGCTAGTACCAGTACAGGAAGCACTGCCACTCCTCAGCAGTCCTGCAGTCTCTCGTTGGTTGTGTAAGCCTCTACTGCTGGAGCCGTAAATCCAGGCGGCCACCTAAGTACCGGTGTGTAAATAAAGCACTAAGGGAACAGCGGGTGGCTGTTATTGGTAGAAGATCCTCTCCCTGGCTCTAGAGGTCTTACACAACCGTGCGAGTATCGTAACAATAATTCTTCACAAATACTTTGAGCTGATGGATACCATGAGACTCAGCATGCAACACAAAATAGAAAGACTTCTCCAGAAATAGCACAGGGTCGTTTACATAGACTTTGTAGTCAATCCCTTTATTCCTATCATCATGATTCCCAGTATTTATTGGATTTCTCTACTTTTCTTTATACTCCAACCTCACCCTATTCCCTTCCTTTTTGTGTTTTATCTTTTCCCTCTTCCACACCTACAGTACTTTTTTATAACCTTCCTTTTCTTCTTACTCCTCTTCCCTTTATCTCATATACTGTTGCTCTTTACCTAACCATACACCCTCCACCTACTTCAAACCACCATGCTCCTACAGCTGCAGGGGTTATTATACAGGTAGGTTTTGATAAGGGAGCAAAACAAAGGAAACAAACTCTTTTTGGGGCACTCTTATTTATAATTCTGTTTGTTTTTTTCCTTTGTTTTGCTCCCTTGTCAAAACCTACCTGTATAGTCTGAAACATAAGCCCTGGGGAGCACTACCAACACAAAATATGTAAAACTGGGTATTGACCCACTTGATGTTTTCACAGTATTGTTGGTGCATATTGAATGATTATTACATGCTTTAGAGTTTGGTGCAGTATCACCCTTTTCATTTCTATCCTACAGTATAACATTCCCTATAAAATTGAATAATTGTGGACACTAAGGGGTAAATTTACTAAAGTGAGAGTTTTTAGAAGTGGAGATGTTGCCCAAAGCAACCAATCAGATTCTAGCTTTATCTTCTAGAAGGTGCTAGTGAAATGTTAAGTTTGACTGGTTCTGATATGACTCAGATTGGTTGCTAGGGGCAACATTTCCATTTCTAAAAACTCTCAGTTTAGTAAATATACCCCTCAGAATTCATCTAAATATCATTACTATCATGTTTATTCAATTAGTTATGCAATTTTCTATCTACCTCTCATTGCATGCTCTCTTTGTAATCAACACCCTACACCATCAAAATCCTACTATCTTCCCTCATCTACAACCCATGAGTTCCATGGTTTATGGGGCACAGCCCTGCAGATATACAGAACATCCACATAGCGCTTTACAGAAATAGACAGATAAGTATCATTCCATTTAACAGCACACCCTATAGAACAATAACCCCTAATGTCACCATACATAAATATCAAACACAAAAAAACTATTTCTTCAGTAAAAAAAATTACTTGATTATTTGCATAGCCATAATGGCACCACATGCAGAAAAAGATGTTCAGGTGTCACTTACTAATTCAAGATCTGCAAATATTTGAGATAATAAAAACCCAGAATTTGCTCTATGTACACAATAAACTATACAGTCACCAGACCAGTGATATAAAACCTCAGAAGGAAAAGGCTATTTTATACCTACATTAGAAAATGACTTTAATGACATTGTGTACAATATAGTAACTGATCCCAAAATGGCAGTAGAGCAAGGGTTATGTTATGGCCTAAACTGGGCTGTGGGCTAGATATCATGAGTTGAATATAAAATTTTGGATCTGGCCCACTACCATTGTCCCCATGTGCACATCACAGGTCTGATACTTATTTAATCAACATGCATAGAATTTTTACACTTTGTGTCATCACAATACGATATCACTCTGCAAGCCGATCAAAATTCAACAAAAACATTGCACGGTTCCGGAGACTCAACTAGGCTTCTGCCATATTACATACTGTAGTCCAAATCTCTGTGATAGATTATGGAAAGGAGAACCTTCAGTCTGAGGATTTGAGACACTGAGGACAAAGATCATACACTATAAGAAAACAAACTGGAGCCAGTAGTATTGAATGAATACATATAGATCAAGTAGTAGTAGAAGTACCAGCCACGTTTACACAACATAGGCAGAAGCACTGGACAGAAATTGATCAAATTAGGGCAACAAATTGATTGTGGCTACCAAAAATTGGCAGAATAATTGCAGACAAAAACCAGAATAATACTAGTCAAAGTAGATGTTTTGAAATCTGCACAATGATGATGCAAGCTTCTACAGCCCAAAATAAAAAGACCATTAAATAAACTATCCATTTTTAAGGTTCCCAAAGGTTAAAAACGGGATGTAGTCGGCATCCCGGTGTGCGGGATGCCAACAGTCTTAATACCGGCGACGTAATTCCGACTGGTCAGGATCCTGGCACCGGTATCCTGACAGGTCGGTATCCCGGCACCAATATCCCGACCGTCGACATCCCGAAGGTAAGTATTGGGGTGCAGGGCAAGGTTAGGGTTAGGTAGCGGGGTCTAGGGTTAGTGACTAGGGGGAGGGTTAAGGTTAGGCACCGGGGAGGGACGGTTAGGATTAGGGTGCGGGGAGGGGGAGGTTAGGTTTAGACACTAGGGGGAGATTAGGTTTAGGCACTGGGGAGGTAGTTTTAGGTTTAGGGTGTGGGGAGGTTAGGTTTAGGCACTAGGAATGGGGGGTTAGGTTTAGGCACCGAGGAGGGTGGGTTAGGGTAGGGGTTAGAGTAGTGGATAGAAAAGTACTCACCATTAGGTTCTATGGATGTCGGGATCCCGGCTGTCAGCATGCCACTGTCAGTATTCTGAACAGCGGCATCCCAACAGCTGGGATATCATACCCAACCCGTTAGAATCATATCATACCATAGCTAACCTGTATGTATGTATATATGTATATATATATATATATATATATATATATATATATATATATATATTGTAATAGAAGCACTGGTAAAGTGGTCAATGGCAGGTACTTTTTTTTTTTTTTTAATCTTATAATTTTTATTGAGTTTTTTGAAACACACCCAAACAAAATAACAAAAGATACAATAAGTTAATATTATCAGCAGGCACAGAAAATACAACACATAATAGTGCTCTGATTGAATGATGCACATATAAGTAGCATAAATCATGGTAAATTACAGAAACATAGACCATAGCCATCTCCATGTTACCGCGCGGACCCACAGGCGCCATCTGAGCCCACGCGGTCTAAAAGCTATATAGGATAATTTATATGAATAGACATATTGTCTAGACATTATATAATCTACACCAGTGCTCGAAGTGGGAATTTAGAGGTGGGGGTATGGAGACTGAATTTCCCCCCCTGGGCCCCTGCTTCCATATCACCCCATTGTACATCTCTCACCCCACCCCCACACTTCTCCCTGTCTGCTCCCCTCTCTCACACCCTGCCCTTCTAACTGAATCCCTCTCTTCCCTCACCTCCTACAATACTAACTGCCTGCCTCCCTCTGTCTGCCCCTCTCTCTATTCCCTCTCTCACATCCTCACCTCTCTCTACTTCCCTCTTACCTGCTGTCCTGTGCTGCTGGAACGGAGCTGCCAGGAGCACCGGGTCTTCATTGCTGCTGCAGTAATGCGAGGCAATGAGAAGCTGCCACTTGGCAGCTTCTCATTGGCTGGCGGTCGCGAGCCCCGTGATTGGCTGGCGGCCGCGAGCCCCATGATTGGCTGGCGGCCGCAAGCCCTGCAATTGGCTGGCGGCTGCAAGCCCTATAATTGGCTGGCAGCCAGAGTGCACTGCTTACAATGCAGCCAGGACCAGATGGCTGCTTTGTCCCGGCGACATGCCAGCCGCTGATCGAGATGTGTCCCCTGCGGGACACATCGCTACACATTGCCGCCGCTGCTCCAGCGCTGGGATGCCATACTGCATCCCAGCGCTGATGCATTCTCTTCTGCGGCTAAAATGAAGTGGGGCCGGGAAGTGGCGGTATGTCATACCGCCGTATACCGCCCCACTTCGACCACTGATCTACACGAAATATCACATATCAGAATAAAATACAAAAACCATTCCATGCCTGCCAACATATATAAATTATAAAAATATATAAAAGTACCCATCCCCCCTAAAAATCCCAAATCAAACCACCCTTAAACCCCCCACCCTGTATGACCTAACCCCAATCTATGTATACCTGGATCCCCTAAACCCTTAATCCGTTACTAACTAACCTAATATCTAATCTATCGAAATATCTAAAAAAAAACGCCTCCCTCCCTACTGAAAATAATAAAACAGGGGCAAAAAACTGGATGGCCCTAAGCTAGTGGAGACTGACCCCAGCCCACAAGGCCTTCAAAATAGATTAAATCAAAAACAAATCCTTCCCCCCTTGACATAAAGACAGAAACAAAAATATGAAGATCACATATATATCGGGAATAAATCCCCAATCACCTCCCGGCCTAAATATAAACAAAGTAATATTTAGATATATATAATTATATAAGCATATATAAATTGTACAGGATAAATAATAATTGACAGGGGCATTAGACTAAAGTAACTATACAGTAGTCATAACCCGGCACCCAGATATATAAAAAGGAATGAAATTCCTCAACTTATTGAAACAAAATATGGTACTTTTGTGGCATGAAAACTATAAACATTTAAAGAATCAGGATATATACTTGTATATCGGTGCGGAAAATGGAAAATCAAATAGATACGGCATCAAAAAATATGACAAATACATTAGACTAGGAGTACTAATCCGGCCAAGCCTCAGGTTCTGGCAAAATATTAAAAGCAAAAGGAGTTTTGGACCAGCCCACCCAAACATATGCAAGAAAGTACATATAATGCTGAATTGTTGGAATCAGAATCTTCAGCATAGCGTATATGGCAAAAAGATGGGCTTTTTGGAGAGGCGTCACAGGTTCGGAGGGCCCATACGCTGCAAACTCAATGGTCTGGGATTTAGTTGCAACCTCTATGGAGGATATAACCATATATTGAGCCTGAAACGCCGCTTACGATTCAGAATGTACAGGGATCGGGAAAAGGTCAATCTTGGAAGAAAATGCAACCACCAAGGAGGATAACTCCAGGAGCTGGTTGGTTGCTGATAAAGTGGGATCGCCATATTCAGAGATCGAAGGAGAAATTGGAGAAACAGCGAAGTACCGAACACTGTTGGCAAATGGTATCTGAGACATCTCACTCCACAGCTTGATGGTGTTCAGGCAGCCATTAACAGAGGCATTGCTTTTCCCCACGTCATGATCACAGGTCACCTTTTCGGCTATCTGAGAATCAATGTGCGGGAAATCATAATTTGGAAGAAGTAACTCAGAACGTAGATTCATCACCCGTGCTACAAGCCTCTCCTCTGAGCTGGCAATAGCTGTAAGGAGAAGTTCCATGATAGGGTGTGAGGGCATAACCGCCTCAGCAGCCGAACGTAATAACAATAATATATTATAAACAGGAAGTTAGTGTAAAATAAAGCTTCGTTGTGAATAAACTGCAATATCAGGCAGTAAGTGCAGGGAAGCAGACTGTAACGTGAGGTATGAGTCATAAAACTGTGCAGAGAGAAATAATCTAGCACATCAATAAATGCAACTGCACCTCCACTCCAGGATATACAGGATAGCAGCAGAAGGTCCACCCTCAGCCCGCAGGTCTTTAATGATTCAGAGGAGCACTTCCAGATAGCGCCCAGGTCCGGAAACCAGGGGTTCAGAAAGGATCTCAGCAAACTTTATGGAGTTATAGGATGGTCATCCGCCTCCCCAACAACTCAAAGCACTGACCGGCAGAGATTCACTCTTGTCAGAGGGAGCAGGAGCAGCAGCACACTCCGAGGCCAACCACAAGATGGCAGCCGGGCCCGCGCTTCGCGGATCAACAGGTGCCCACAGACAACCACAGAGCGACTAAAGCTGGGTCTTCCACCTTCCCACCTGTCCAGGACACCGACCAGGATGACAGGGAACTCAGCGCCCGAGCCAGGAGCTGCAGCAGCCGCCAGAGGGGAATCCAAGAAGGCGCCCGTGGTGATGAGACGCTGCAGAAGGAGACAAACTGCATCCACAGCACAGCCACCAGAAAGAACAGGCTGCCCAACGGGTTCCAGGAGCATGGAGAGGTAAGTATCCACTTATGTGCCAAACTAGGAGTCCGGTCAGAGGGTACAGGATGCTAATGATGGATATTTGGGCCCAGGAGCTGTAAAGTCAGCCTCCTTCTCCTAGCTCATCCAGGCCACGCCCCTGGCAGGTACATTTGTCCTAGATTTTGGCCTATGTATTCTAAAAAACCCCAGGAGAAGTCTGTTTTGTAAACAGACCAGAGTATCGGCTTTTGGAAAAGCCGGTTTGGGTCCTGGGGGTGTGGGTGTGAGGAGAGGGAGGGCTCCATCCACAGGCCACTCCAGGTTTTGGGCCTTTCAGCCTGGTAACAGGCTCATTAGGGCTTGGAGCTGGAAATGGCTAAGATAAGCATGGTTTGTGTGTGGCTGAGTGTCTTACACCTGGGGAAGTAGGCGTGCAGGCTAGCATGTCCAGAGTCACTGTATGATTACCCTGTAAGTACTGTGCACATGCTGCTATTGATGGTGAGGGCAGTAGGCCCTATCGTTCTGGTAGTGAGGGAACCCACTGTTTAGTTAGTGCCCAGACAGGCTAGGGTTTTGTTTATGCGTTTGGTACAATAAAGACTGGTGCCGACCAGTTTGTACAAAAACCCCAGACCTTGTGTCCTGTTTCCTCGGCTGCTGTGTGTGTAAAGAGAGAGTCCACACAACCTCAGGAAAGGGACCCCTATCCCGATCATATCACAATATATATCTATAGTGTATATATATATATACATATATACATATATATATATATATATATATATATATATATTTCATCTACAGCTTAGGGGACTTAATTTATTGAAAGTGACCTCTCCACACAAAAGAAAAAAAGTAGTTGCTCATAATTTGAAGATTGGAGGAAAAAAATGTGCAGCCGATTCATCCAATGGGTAAGATGGTCTGTCCAGAAATGTTGGGAGCAGGGGGATACACAGCGGATTTGACACTGCTGCTACATGTCACTTAGAACTGTCAACCCTGCTTCTTGCTGGTCTCTCCTCATAGCTGGTGCCCTGCTCATTGCCATGGGGTGGGTATGAAGATCTTTCAGGAACTCACATATGCATTCATATAACCACTGACCTGTCAGATGGCATCACATTCAAACTATTGTGCACATATATACCAGCCGCTGGCACTAGGGGGGAAATTTAATAAAGTGAGAGTATTTAGAAGTGGAGATGTTGCCCATAGCAACCAATTAGATTCTAGCTATTATCTTCTAGAAGGTGCTACTTAAATGTTAAGTAGAATCTGATTGGTTGCTATGGGCAACATCTCCATTTCTAAAATCTCTCACTTTAGTAAATATACCCCTTACTTTCAGAGCCAAGAGGCTGTGAACAACCCCTCGATTTAATGTAAATGCCATGTCATCTAAAATGCTGGACAACTCCTAGAATGAAAGTACATGTTATATCATGTGTAACATCACATTAGTAATTTAACAAGCTTTACTGAATTGGTAGACTACATTCATTCCTGTAAATAAATATTGTCTCACTACACAAAATGATAGCCTCCATATATTGCCTTAGTGTTGTCCTTGATTCTTCCATACTACATAGATGGCATTCTCATTAAATTTGGTCCTGAGTCCTTAAAATGCCTCTGCAATGTCATTGCTTCCTAGAAAATTGATTGGCTGGTTTCATAAATAACAGCTCATCCTAGAATATTGCTGCTTACACAATGTGACTGGTTCCAAATAAACTGAAAGGATAAATTTGCCTGAACAATGACACAGCAAACAAAAATACTGCCTCACTGAGTCCCTAGCTGACATAAGACAATTCTTGAAAATGTTCATGAATATTGATAACTTGATATGCATGGGCAGCATGTAAATAAGAGCTACTGTATATGCAAAACGGAAGCCTTTCAACTACTTTAATACATTTGCATAGCTAGATAAACCACGGACTACTTTGAGGAAAATTAACATGTTTTATACTTTAAAAGAAATGGAAGATTTACAACAGCTTGTACTTCAATTGAGGTATTTTCAGCGAACAGAAACATGAAGGAAATTGCAATTCTTTTTCCTAGCATCAGATGGTGGTATACCGTATAACTATGTGATTCTCTATACAGAATGCTAAAACAGAAATATTATATAAATGTGCTTATTGAATGCGACAGTAAACATATATATATACTGTGTATGTATATATATATATATGTATATATATATATATATATACATATATACATACACTGCATACGGAAAGTATTCACAACTCTTCACTTTTTCCATATTTTGTTATGTTACAGCCTTCTTCCAAAATGGAATAAATTCATTTTTGTCCTCAAAATTCTACACATAATACCCCATAATGACAACGTGCAAAAAGTTTTTTTGAGATTTTTGCAAATTTAATAAAAAACAAACCCTAAGAAATCATACATACATAAGTATTCACAACCTTTGCTCAATACTTTGTTGATGCACCTCTGGCAGCAATTACAGCCTCAAGTCTTTTTGAATATGATGCCACAAGTTTGGTGCACCTATCTTTGGGCAGTTTCGCCCATTCCTCTTTCCAGCACCTCTCAAGCTCCATCAAGTTGGATAGGAAGCATCGGTGCAGAGCCATTTTCAGTTCTATCCAGAGATGTTCAATTGGATTCAAGTCTGGGCTCTGGCTGGGCCACTCATGGACATTCACAGAGTTGTCCTGAAGCCACTCCTTTGATATCTTGGCTGTGTGCTTAGGGTCGTTGTCCTGCTGAAAGATGAACCGTCGCCCCAGTCTGAGGTCAAGAACACTCTGGAGCAGGTTTTCATCCAGGATGTTTCTGTACATTGCTGCATTCATCTTTCCCTCTATCCTGACTAGTCTCCCAGTTCCTGCTGCTGAAAAACATCCCCACAGCATGATGCTGCCACCACCATGCTTCACTGTAGGGATGGTATTGGCCTGGTGATGAGCGGTGCCTGGTTTGCTCCAAACATAACGCCTGGCATTCACGCCAAAGAGTTTAATCTTTGTCTCATCAGACCAGAGAGTCCTTCAGGTGCATTTTGGCAAACTCTTTGGCTGCCATGTGCTTTTTATTAAGGAGTGGCTTCCGTCTGGCCTGATTGGTGGATTGCTGCAGAGATGGTTGTCCTTCTGGAAGGTTCTCCTCTCTCTTACAGGAATGCTGTAGCTCTGACAGAGTGACCATTGGGTTCTTGGTCACCTCCCTGACTAGGGCCCTTCTCCCTTGATCGCTCAGTTTATACAGCCAGCCAACTCTAGGAAGAGTCCTGGTGGTTCAGAACTTCTTTCATTTACAGATTATGGAGGCCACTGTGCTCATTGGGACCTTCAAAGCAGCAGATATTTTTCTGTACCCTTCCCCAGATTTGTGCCTCGAGACAATCCTGTCTCGGAGGTCTACAGACAATTCCTTGGACTTCATGCTTGGTTTGTGCTCTGACATGCACTGTCAAGTGTGGGACCTTAAATAGATAGGTGTATGCCTTTCAAAATCATGTCCAATCAACTGAATTTACCATAGGTGGACTCCAATTAAACTGTTGGAACATCTCAAGGATGATCAGTGGAAACAGGATGCACCTGAGCTAAATTTTGAGCTTCATGGCAAAGGCCGTGAGTTCTTATGTACATGTGATTTCTTAGTTTGTTTTTTTTTATTAAATTTGCAAAAATCTCAAAAAAAACTTTTTACACGTTGTCATTATGGGGTATTATGTGTAGAATTTTGAGGACAAAAACGAATTTATTCCATTTTGGAACAAGGCTGTAACATAACAAAATGTGGAAAAAGTGAAGCGTTGTGAATACTTTCCGGATGCACTGTGTATATGTATATATACATATAAAAAATATACACATATATATATATATACATACATACATACAGTCAGGTCCATAAATACTGGGACATTGACAGAATTTTCATATTTTGGCCTCTATTCACCACCACAATGGCTTTGAAATGAAACAAACAAGATGTGCTTTAACTGCAGACTTTCAGATTTAATTTGAGGGTAATTACATCCAAATCAGGTGAACGGTGTAGGAATTACAATGGTTTCTATATGTGCCTCCCACTTTTTAAGGGGCCAAAAGTAATGGGACAAACTAAACAATCCTAAATCTAACTTTTACTTTTTAATACTTTGTTGCAAATCCTTTGCAGGCAATTACAGCCTGAAGTCTGGAACACATAGACATCACCAGACGCTGGGTTTCATCCCTGGTGATGCTCTGCCAGGCCTCTACTGCAAATGTCTTCAGTTCCTGCTTGTTCTTGGGGCATTTTCCCTTCAGTTTTGTCTTCATCAAGTGAAATGCATGCTCAGTCGGATTCAGGTCAGGGGATTGACTTGGCCATTGCATAACATTCCACTTTTTAGCCTTAAAAAACTCTTTAGTTGCTTTTGCAGTATGCTTCGGGTCATTGTCCATTTGCACTGTGAAGCGCCGTCCAATGAGTTCTGAAGCCTTTGACTGAATAGGAGCATATAATACTGCCCGAAACACTTCAGAATTCATTCTGCTGCTTTTGTCAGCAGTCACATCATCAATAAATACAAGGGAACCAGTTCCATTGGCACCCATACATGCCCACGCCAGGACACCACCACCACGCTTCACTGATGAGGTGGTATGTGTTGGATCATGAGCATTTCCTTTCCTTCTCCATACTCTTCTCTTCCCATCACTGTGGTACAAGATAATCTTTGTCTCATCTGTCCATAGGATGTTGTTCCAGAATTGTAATTTGTAGATGTTGTTTGGCAAACTCTAATCTGGTCTTTCTGTTTTTGTGGCTCACCAATGGTTTACATCTTGTGGTGAACCCTCTATATTCACTCTTGTGAAGTCTTCTCTTGATTGTTGACTTTGACACATATATACCTACCTCCTGGAGAGTGTTCTTGATTTGGCCAACTGTTGTGAAGGGGTTTTTATTCACCAGGGAAATAATTCTTCTGTCAACCACAACAGTTGTTTTCTGTGGTCTTCCGAGTCTTTTGGTGTTGCTGAGCTCTCCGGTGCGTTCTTTCTTTTTAAGACTGTTTTTGCTATCTCTCTGATGGGTTTGTTTTGATTTTTCAGCCTAATGATGGCTTGCTTCACTGATAGTGACAGCTCTTTGGATCTCATATTGAGAGTCGACAGCAACTGATTCCAAATGCAAATGTCACACGTAGAATCAAGTCCAGACCTTTTTCCTGCTTAATTGATAATGAAATAACGAGGGAATAGCCCACACCTGTCCATGAAATAGCTTTTGAGTTGATAGTCCCATTACTTTTGGCCCCTTAAAAAGTGGGAGGCACATATAGAAACATATAGACATATATAGACCTGACTGTATATATATATATATATATATATATATAGTCAACAGATGGATGTATATGTATATATATATATATATATATATATATGTGTATCTGTTGACTACCTGTAACCAATAACAGTGCTACTGAACACTAGTGATCCAGATTGGTGGGGCTATACAGTAATGTAGATACAAGGGAGCACCCATAGCATTACAAGATACAACACAGATGTCAATATAATAAGTCCAATGCTAATGTACGTTTCATAAAGAAAAATAGGCTTATCTCAATGGGCCTGATTCATTACAGATCACAACTGCAATAGTATGCTAATCCACTGCGATCGCTATGCCGTCGCAGCACAACATCAGGACAACCACCTTACCTTACACACATCCGTAATCCTTAGCAAGACTGCAAAACCATCGGTACAGAGTACAATGGCACCCTCACGCACACTTGCACAAGCTCTGACCTTACTCAGGAATTGCTAACTTCGTCGCATGCTATGAGTACTCAGGCTGTGTAAGGCATCTCAGTGGATCATTTTTGCATGCCCATACAACGGCGATCAAACACAGCGGCACGTCTGCGTTTCGCCGACCACCCCCACACCCGTCACCTCCCACAAACGGCACTTCCTGTCAATCACTCTGCGATGGGTCTGCGTAGTCACTGCGATCAGTCCCAATTGCAGTGGCTGGTCCAAGCACACGCACTGCGATGCATACACATGCGCAGAACGCAACAATCGGCCCAATGTCCATATTTTGTATTAGCAATTTCTTCTGTTTTGGAATATTCATACCAGGATCCAGGGGGTTAAAAATTATCAGAGCCAGGATTCTATAGTGTAACTCTGTAAAATATTTTTTTAATCGTCAGTACGCAATTTAAAACCGCACACATTTAAATAAGCAAGAAATAGGTTATCTCAGACCACCAGATAAATTCAAACAACCAGAAAGAATCCAGGAGCACTACAGCTGGCCCTGCTGTGCTGGATGATCCGAAAATCCCTTCAGGTGGATAAAGATCATGTGGGTGGCCACCCAACGTATTTCTCTCTCAGTGTCGTCCCTCCCCACGGTGTCACCAGGTGCGGTGAGGGACGCTGTGAATGCGGCTCAGCCGAACACTGCTGAAAGTGGGCGTGGCCTCATGGCAAGGGGGCATGGCCTTGCACGACTGGGGAGTGGCCACGTTCTTCTTACTGGAGGGGGGGTGCAGGAGGTGCGGACTGCCTTGTGTGCAGTGCCGGCTCCCTCACAGTGTCAGGAGCCGAGTGCTGCACTTAATACTGGCTCCTGTCACTGAGGGGGAGTCTGCACCTTGGTGTCACCCCTCTGCGAGTGACACCTGGGTGCGGCCCGCACCCCCTTTTGACGCCACTGTTCTTCCGATCACCTTAGTCAGGGGTGTGGCCTCCAGCCACACAAAATTATAGTGCTAGTTCAATTAAGCACAAATTGTGAATCTCAAATGTAATCATGCATCTATTTTCATTTTACCAAAGAGGATATAGTACCACTACATTAAATCAGGGCTCGAAGTGAGGCGGTATACAGCGGTATACCATACCGCCACTTCAGCCTGTGTTCCAACTAACGCTTGGCAGTTGGTGCTGGGAGTAAAGAGCAGCTGCTGGAGATGTGTCCCGTGGGGACACATCCCTTGGCAGTGCTGGCTTGACCGAGCAGCAGGAGACTGGTCCTGAGTCCCTACTCTCAAAGCCAGGACAGATGCGGCCACAGTGCTGCACGAACCTGGCGCCGGTCATGAACAAATCACAGACCAGCAGCCAATTAAAAAAAAAAATCTTTAAATCTGTTAGCAGCCGCTAGCCAATCATGGCTTATGGATCAGCAGCCAATCGCTGCATCTGATTGGCTGCTGGTCCATGCTGTGATTGCTTTACAGCCAAAGCCAAATCATCCAAAAGCCTGGAGGGAGGATGGATGCTGAGCGCCCACAGAGCCCCACTGCCAGCCGGGGGGCCAGGAGGAGGACTCGGAGAAGCCGGACTCTGCCAGCACAGACTCCACACAAGAAATAAGAGGTACTGTGGGTGAGAGAGGTAGTAGCAGGTAGGTAGTGTGAGGTGCTGGGGGAGGGTGGACTGAAGTGGGTAGCGTGAGGTGTAGGGCTCTGGGAGAGTGAAGCTGGTAGTGTGAGGTGCTGGGTGTGTGTGGACTGAAGTGGGTAGTGTGAGGTGCAGGGCTTTGGAGAGGTAAGATGGTAGTGTGAGGTGCAGGAGGTAGGTGGAGGTAAGTAGGCAGTGTGAGCTAAGCAGGTAGTGTGAGGTGTGAGGTGCAGGGGATGGGAGAGGGAAGCAGCCTGCAGGTAGTCCGTAAGGCTTGGGGGGGGGGGTTTCAACAAAAATGTCCATACCCCCACTTTAAAATTCCTACTTCGAGCACTGCATTAAATACAATCATAAAATACATTTGGCGAATACATACAGCTTTTAAACAATAAACATAACAAAGTGGAAGCTGCTCAAATCAATCTGGCAATACTTTTTAGGTGCAAGAAAGGGAGTGATCATACTAAACAAAACAAAAAAAATACAGAAAGGGGGGTTACCCCCAGACGTCCCCCAATATACTAAATTGTACCTGCAACAATACTTGAAAACTATATGGTAATAGAAATTCAGAGATATTTGGTGCATGCATTTGCAAATACTTGGTAACTTCATGGCTTCTCTGATAACTGGTGGTTCCTATACGGCATGATAACAGTACCCACTCTGGGCCATGTAATTGTCTATTGTAAGGCCTCATGGTAAAGGCACATACAGAAATACATCCCAATTGAGAGCCAGCTTTCCTGGGAGTCATCCCTGGGTTCTCCAGTTAGCACTATAGGAATCAGTATGCCCTCCAAATGCTGGTTCCTTCTATGCCTCTCAAAACAGCAAACATAACACAGTGGAAGCTGCTGAAATCAATATTCTTCAGGTGTATGAAAGGGAGAGGTCATACTAAACAAGAACACAGAAAGGGGGCTGTCCCATTATTGTACACTCCCTAAATTTCTATTACCATATAGATTTCACGTATTGTTTCAGGTACAATTTAGTGTGAAGGGAAACACCCCTTTGTTTTTATTTTTTTAAGCTTTTAAACAATAAATTACTGTACAATGGGCCTGATTCAGCAAGGAACGCGGTTGCTAATACGCACGCAATCGGTCGACTGCAGAGGCTACGCAGACCCAGAGCAGAGTGATTGACAGGAAGTGCCGTTTGTGGGTGGTGACGGAGGGGTGGTCGGGCGAACTCAGGTATGCTAGTGCGTTTCAACGCCGTTGCAGGGGCGTCCATAAATTGTCCACTGCGTGGCCATAAGCAGCCATAGCACTGATAGCGTGCATGGCTGTTAGCAATTTCTGAGTAAGGACAGGGCTTGTGCAAGTGTGCATATGGGTCCGATGTTACCGATTGTTTTGCTATGATCCCCTAATATACGGATGTGAGTAAGAGGAAGTGGGCGTCCTTATGTCTGGCTGCGATCGCAATGTGAATGCAAACATTTAAATAGCACCGCTGATATTAGCAACTGCGCTGCGTGCGTATAAGCAGAATTGCGATCCTTAGTGAATCAGGCCTCATGTTACAATTCTCACATAGGGACCCATTTGTCATTTAATATTTGTGGTGTATTCTTTGAAAACAGGGATTTTCCATTTTCAGGGATACAAGCAAATATTAAGTATCCCCCAGATGTATTATGTAGCTAACAAAATGCACAGTGAATGACAGTAGAGAAATTTAAAACAAATCAATATTTGGTATGACCACCCTTTACCTTCAAAACAGCATCAATTCTTCTAGATACACTTGCACACAGTTTTTGAAGGAACTAGGCAGGGAGGTTGTTCCAAAATCTTGGAGAACTAACCACAGATGATCTGTGGATGTAGGCTTGCTCAAATACTTCTGTCTCTTCATGTAATCCCAGACAGACTTGATGATGTTGAGATCAGGTCTCTGTGGGGGCCATATAATGACTTCCAGGACTCCTTGTTCTTCTTTATGCTGAAAATGGTTCTTAATGACATTGGCTGCATGTTTGGGGTTGTTGTCCTGCTGTAGAATAAATTTGGAGCCAATCAGATGCCTCCCTGATGGTATTGCATGATGGAAAAGTACCTGTCTGTATTTCTTAGCATTCAAGACACCATTAATCCTAACCAAATCTTCCACACCATTTGCAACTTCAAGGAACCTCCACTACGCTTCACTGATGCCTGCAGACACTCATTATTGTACCCTCTCCAGACCTTCGGCGAACAAACTGCCTTCTGTTACAGCCAAATATTTAAAAATTTGACTCATCAGTCCAGAGCACCTGCTGCCATTTTTCTGCACCCCAGCTCCTATGTTTTCATGCCTTGTGTGCAGTGTCGGCTCCCTCACAGTGTGAGGAGCCGAGTGCTGCACTTAATACTGGCTCCTGTCACTGAGGGGGAGTCTGCACCTTGGTGTCACCCCTCTGCGAGTTACACCTGGGTGCGGCCCGCACCCCCCTTGTGACGCCACTGTTCTTCCTATTAACTTAGTCAGGGGTAATTATAGTGCTAGTTCAATTAAGCACAAATTGTGAATCACAAATGTAATCATGCATCTACTTTCATTTTACCATAGAGGATATACTACCACTACATTAAATCAGGGCTCGAAGTGAGGCGGTATACAGCAGTATACCATACCGCCACTTCAGCCTGTGTTCCAACTAATGCTTGAGTCGCTTGGCCTTGTTTCATGTCGAAGGTATGGCTTTTTGGCTGCAATTCTTCCATGAAGACCACTTCTGGCCAGACTTCTCCGAACAGTACATGGGTGTACCTGGTTCCCATTGGTTTCTGCCAGTTCTGAGCTGATGGCACTGCTGGACATCTTCTGATTTCGTGGGTAAGTAAGCATGATGTGTCTTTCATCTGATGCACTAAGTTTCCTTGGCCGACGACTGCGTCTACGGTCCTCAACGTTGCCCGTTTCTTTGTGCTTCTTCAAACTCCAGTCTGCTTTGAAATCTTTGCCTAGAAGAGACTTTGCTGATACAGTATAACTATGTTGTATCTTGTTGCTATGCTCAGTCTTGCCATTATGTATGACCTGTGACATGAAACTGTCTTACACAGCGGTTTCTATTTCAGTAAATGACTGTGTTTCAACCTACATATGAAAATGATCATTATCACCTGTTTGGTATGACTGGTTAACCATACACCTGACTATAATCCTACAAAATCCCAGACTTTGTGCAACTGTACCTAGAAGAATTGATGCTGGTTTGAAGGAAAAGAGTGGTCACACCAAATATTGATTTGATATAGATTTCCCTTTGCATTTTGTTAATTGATAAAAATAAACTATTAACACTTCTATTTTTGAAAGTATTTTTACTTTGCAGCATTTTTCCCACACCTGCCTAAAACACAGTATTGCGTATGATATAAGACAAAAGTGCATTCAATCCAATTAATCCTCCCCCGTACGCGAGGGGGGCGAGTTGTCCTTGCAACAAACGTGTAAACACCAGCAACGTCATCAGGACTCGCCCCCCTTGTGGTCCTACCTCGCCCTAGATTTGTGAATTTTTGTACGTAGCCCTAGGCGAACAAAAATCCAGCTGTAGCCGCACTTACTCGCACCCGCAAATAAATTGTGGATAATTGGATTGAGCCCAAATAAGGCATCCAAAATGCGCTATTTGAATGCAAATTCAACTTGCTATTCAACGCTTCCATAGTGCCGCACACCTCTTTATTTTTCAAGGAGCAGCAATCACAATTAATAAGCACAGTTCCTATTAACCCTTGAGGTTCACATGAAAGAAATGTTTAGTTGTCAGGTCTATATAGGACAGTAGCAGACAATGCCGTCCAGGAACTAGTTAACCAAACCTGAGATATCTTGTAACAAGCCTCTGCATTCACTCATAGCAACCAGAAGTACATTAAAACCTTTGTAGTTTATAGGATTTTAGCTGCTATAGTTTATGTGATAGGCATGTCTGCAATGGGTCACTCCTTACTCCTTCCACAGTCTATTATTAGGAACAGTATCATAATCAGTAAAAAATTTAACTGTTTATCACATCTTTATTTTAAACTTACAGTATCTGACCTGTAAATGAGGCTTTACTAGAATGACCCAAGAGATAAGTTACTTACAGTATATAAAATGAGGCACTCATGTATTATTATTATACTTTGTAGTGATGACTAAGCAAACGTATAGCATTTTAAGCCTGTCCTAAATTATCAACAAACCAGTTAAAATATAATTAGAGAGATGCTCAAGACAGGAAATAAATATTGTATTTATGGTCACACAGCAGACAGAGAAGGGGTTAGGACTATTCACACTCAAGGCAAGTGGCAAACTTATATGACTTGAAACTACCCATAGTATTATATAAAAGTCAGACAAATTTATGAAATCCAGTGTTCAAGTATCTGTACAGGAACAAAGAGTCAGCAGGCCTAGGAAAGGTGATTAATTTTATGTGCAGCACTAAGCCCTCAATAACATAATTTTGAGCCCCCTTATGCTCTGTTCTGAGACTGAATGAAAATTTCTAAATACTTCTTTAAAAAAATACTCCATAGGCAGTTGTTTCATATACAAACATACTGTACTATGAACACAGACAGTGGACATCATTTAAGAAGCACCCCCCCCCCCCCAGCAGTAGAATAATATAAAAAAAAAATACTGGGACTCCCAGCCCCCGTCACCCTACCTACCCCCACCCCCCCAGGAGTAGAATAATATGGCACCTGGCTGCAGTCACACAAAAAAAAAATATTGGGACTCCCAGCCCGCCCCCCACAGCAGCAGTAGAATATAAGTAGAATATAATAAGGGGTGGGGTGGACGGGCGGCGGGGGCTGGGAGTCCGAGTATTTTTTTTTTTGAATGGTGCCTGCAAGATCCCCGGTGCTCCCCCGACACATACTGGCAGCTTCAACAATTCGGCGGCCACTTACATCTTGCGGCTGCCTGGTGCCGAACTCAACAGCTCCGGAGGCGCGGCAGTCCACAGAGCGCCGCTGACAGCTGAGAGGCGCTGATGTCACGGTGGCTGCCTGGGAACTGGCTGGGAGGGGCTTGCGCGCTGCAGCTCCCCCTACAGCCAGCCCAGGCAGTGTCACAATATTTCTTTAAAAAAAAAAAATTATTAAGCAGCGCTGCTCGCCGGGTCGAACAGGGGGAGTTTCCAGGGACTCGGAAACCCCCCCTGCGTGCGCGGGAGCAGTCCTGTGTACTGGAGAACTGCACAAAATTTGGAAGTTTCCTGAACATTCCAGCAAAGAAGGTAGGTACTGTATGTGACTATAGGGTGAAAAGTGGAAGGTCTAAATACTGAAGAATATAGTTACCCAAGTGGTATGCAGTCTAATACTGGAGGCACATAGCTTTCATTCAGAGCAGTCTGGCAATAAGTTGTTGTCTAATGTCAATGTGTCTTATAGAATTAATTTGTATCAAAGGTCATTCCATGTGAAGTGGACCAATTTTACAGATCGTCCCCTCCTGCTGATTGTGCATTGCAGAGTAGGTGACAGTTGCACCCAGCCCAACTTTGGGGGACACAGTTTTGCTACTATTGCATATTGTGAACTGAAATGTTCCCAAAGTTAGTCTGACATATATGCCAACCTACATGTAAAATTAACCAAAGAGATGGACAGATGGGGACCCCTGGTCCACTTGACATAAGATGACCCTCAATTCCATCAAACCAAAGACCAGTTTTGTTGACGTATAGGCATCACCAATTCTACCCACTCTCCATTCTCTTGTATAGGCATCTGGTTAGTATTGCTGAAATATCTGGTCAGGACACCACAGAACAGGTCACACATAATTTTGAGAGAATTAAGTGTCAATATGTGAAATAACAATATGTAAGTTATCTGCAATCCAAAAAGTTACGATGATTCCTCCTAGGGTTTGAACAGGAGGTGGGCTTATTACCAAACTCCTACCTATGTTGTTAAGGTTTTCTACCTGTGAGCTTCCCACTTGAATACCCATGTTTCTTGTGTTTGATTTGCTTCTTCTTCTGTTTTGCATATGTGACTTTCTAGAAAAGTTTTCTAGAAAATCATCATATAAGCAATCTATCTCTTCACAAGTGACAGTACATTTCTATGCATGATTATCAGTAGTGTTTCTCATCGATAGTATGTTTCTCTATTACTGTTGTTTGAGGTCTCTGGCACAGAGTGTGTTACAGTTCCTGATCTGGCCTCTCCTGTAGGGTGCGGTGGGAACAAGCAGGTGCTTCTGGATAACAATCAGCTGCCCAGAATGAGAATTGGCAAGACTAGACTGCTGCCTGTCTGTGGAAGTAGTAATTAGGCTGTTGTATTCGGCTTGCTGGGGAGCGCTACTTGGCGCCCAGAGACAAGCTCGCTCTCCTTCTACATGAGGGTTCTGGCTTAGGTCTGCTGTATCTATAGAATTCACACAGGTTTATACAAGAGCAGGTGTACACACGATTAACTGCATCAAATTGTACATACACCAACACTATTTTCCATTATTGAATTCACAGCAACAAAGCAATTACATGCTGCTTTAAATATCTTCACATTGCACCCAAAGCTCTTGACTAAATAATATTTCAGTGACTTAAAGGCCTAGTTAGCATTAAATATTGGCTAAATATTCCCCGAAAAATACCAGTTTTCATGGTATACCTGAAAATATTAAGTATCCCATGACTGTACCACCACAGCAGATACTGTAGCTCCGATATCTGCTGCGGTCCCACCATTTCCGGCAGCATACTCAGCCCCCATAGGTTTCTATGGGGGTTGTGAAGCTGTCAGATTTACCATGCTCCAGAATGTGAAGCATTCTGGAGTTTACCCCAAGCAGCTAACGCTATCTGAAGATGGTGTTAGCCTGTTGTAGCCTATAGGCTACACATTTGCAAAATGTGACTGTTATTTTGCTTCTGTGACTTTATTATCATTTGGCGAACACCAATTGACCCTGGTCTGCCGTAAGCTGCTGCCTTTTCATGGCCAAGGCCACTTGTTTACTGTAACACAGCAAGAACTGCATTAATACAAGTAAGCGCAATTACGTGCAGGAAAGTGCTTTATGTCTATAAATGGAGAACAACCTGTGAATGCCACCGACTGATTACCACAAAAATATTAGGTGGTATAGATAGAGGAAAGTAGGTACCAGACCAGAATATAACATACATGCTGACAAGTGGAAATCATAGCAAAATCACAAAAAAGTTGATGGGGTATTCGGTTGCTGTGCACCCACAGAATACACTGCATAGTACTGACATCATATAGCAGATTTCACTAAGGTTTTTACCAATGAAATATAAAAAAAAAACAACCATGACTATCTTTCAGGAAGATGCAGGTATCTAACAATCATGGATAGCTATTGCTGTGGGTTGGGTACAGGATCCCAGCGGTCAGAATACCAACAGCAGCATCCCGACAGTTAGAATGCCCACAACTGCTGGTAAGTAACCTAACTTTCCTCCTAACTTTACCCTCCCGCAGCCTAACCCTCCACTCCCTCAGCCTAACCCTAACCCCTCCACTCCCTCAGCCTAACCCTAACCCCTGCACAGCCTAACGCCCCCCTCCAGCAGCATAACCCTAACCCTAATACTTACCATCGGGATGTCGGCGGTTGGGATTCCTGTGCCGGGATTCCGAATGTTGTCTGGTTCTAGTGTAGATCTTCTGAGCGCTGGCATCCCGATTGCCGGTATGCTAACTACATTCCATAGCTATATATCTTTCCTTAATGGCGTATTATTATAGTCGTATCACTGACCCCATCTGTTTGCTCTGAAGAAAGAGGCTACCAGCCCTCCTTGCGTGTTGACCATTATAATAAAGTTAATTATCAAGTCTTTCCACCATAATAACATAATGAAAAACAATTTTCAGATTGATCTAAATAGAAGGGAAACAATGCATTCAGAGTTTCACAACTACATTAGGATTGAATTTGAAGTTATCACTCTATTTTCAACTGCATGCAGCTTTACATTGGCCCTAAAGTGCCAATATGCAAACATTTGCAGCAAATTAATTAAATTGTATTGGTTTTGTACTGGTACCAGTTATAGAGACATTAGAAGCACAGTATCATTTGCCGCTGAATTATACTCCTAGATATAGTCAAGCCACAGACAGACTCTGCATCTGGAAGGCTCCTATCTACAAGATTGAAACATTATTATTCAAATGGGTTGAGGGGCGAATGCTTTCCCTTTATTTAGAGTAATTGGGATTAATTAAGCGGGCGAATTTGGCTGCTTGTAACCTCAGACGTTTACAGGAGGGGGCTAGCAGGCTCAGTGCAGCCTCAACTTGGCTCCTTTCTGCAATATAGCATGTTCTGGGTCTCTGGTCGGAGGAAGTAGTCGGCCCTCGTTCCTACCACTCCAAACCATTTATCAAAATGTCACTTTAATGACAGCAAATAATATATATCCTGCCACAGATTCTCATGCACCTGGCAAGACTGACTTCCGCTGCAACACTCTGCTAACCTAATTTACTAATTGCTGCTTTCCACATTAATTTTAAGACTGTCTTGTTTGCTGTAGAATGAGAGGGAAATGTATGCCTAGCTGAAGATGATCAAGATGAGTACAGTACTGGGTTTGTATCTAAGGCAGGGTTAAATGTGTTTTTAAATTATTAAAAGGGACATATTTCCGGTTTACAAGTGCAGGGTTAGCATTTGCAAGCAAAATGTGTTGTTAAAATTCTTATTATGCGAAAAAACTTAATATTTCTGACCCACCCCCATCTGTGATAAGTGGCTATCGGGAGGGTATTTTTAATCAATAAAGTTTGTTTGCACTTGAACCAAATACAATACAAATGTTTATGTTAAGCGATAGTTTTGGTTTATAAGCTGCAGTGGCAGGTTGTCTAGTTTGAGTGCAGTGTTTGTTTTATGAAATATTTTAAAATGGAGTCAAAACAATGCGCATGTATAAATTTGCCAAACAGTTTTTGCTACATTGTGGACATTTTACAGTGAAGTCATAAAATCAGTCAATCATGCAGAAGCTAATGCAAGTTTATTATGATTATTTTGGCTGCTGTATGGGTGATCAAGATAAAAGTTGGGCACCACATATGCGCCGTATAACATGCTATGTAAGTCCAACGAAATGGATGAAGGGGAACAAGAATAGTATGGACTTTTGAGGTCCCAATGGTCTCGCGAGAATCCACCATTTACTTAGGAGATTGATAGTTCTGGCTAAACAAAAATTGAGGAAATTCAAAGAAAAGTAAAGTTAACATTGAATGTCCATCTGCAATAAGACCAGTGCCACACACCTGAACTCCTGATTCCCGTTCCTCCATCTAATTGTGAAGAATTCACCATTCCAGAAGAAGAGTAAGGGGTAAATTTACTAAGAATCGTATGGATACAGGTATGATAGTAAACACGCATGGATACAGGTATGAGTGAGTTTGTTTCAAAGAAGCTTTTAAATGTGTCTATTGATGGTGTATGCCATGGATGGGGAACCTCAGGCCCGAGGGCCGTATAAGGCCCTCGGAATCATTTGGTCTGGCTCTCTGAGCTTTTTTCTGCTAGCCTCATCTGGCTAGCATGGTGCCTAGAATGGCACACTGCAGCCAGAATCTATGCAGCAGTGCCACCTGGAGCGTCCTCCAGACGGTCACAGCGCTGCTCTTTCAGCTCCCTGGAACATCCTCAGGATGCTCTGGGCATTGCTGTAATAACCTGCGATTGTGCCCCCGCCCCGTGTGATGTCATGTGGAGGGGGCGTGGCCTGCACCGGCACTCGAATAATGTTATATATATAAAAATGGCCCTCGGCAGAAAAAAGGTTCCCCACCCCTGGTGTATGCAAACGTGTTAGTAAGTGTGGGTGTTCGGTCATATTTGAACTGAACCACTATAGAGCTGCCTGAGAGCAGCATGTTTAACAGAAGCATGCACAGATCAGTGTGACCCGTGCATGCTTCTGAGTGTAAAAAAAATCCATAAAAAAAAATTATGTGGGGTCCCCCCTCCCAAGCATAAACAGCCCTGGGCTCCTTGAGCCAGCCCTAATTAAAAAAATACAGGGAACAAATGTGTAGGGGTCCCCCGTATTTAATGAACCAGCACCGGGCTCTTGGATCCGGCCTTGGTTCTAAAAATACGGTGAAAAATTTGCATGGGGGACCACTGTATTTTTAGAACCAGCACCGTGCTCCACTAGCAGGAGGGGGGAGGTAATGCCGGAACCAGCAAACACACTTGATGGGGTCCCGTGGTCAAAGCATTCATTCCACCGACTAGTAAGCCCAGGTAATGGATTCCTCTCTCTCCAGTGTACCCAATGCCAGGGCTGAAGCCAGGAGCTATCTCCAGCACCCCTGAGTGGTGGGTGCGGGGTTGATAGGTGTAAAGAATAGATTGAAAGTAATATTGTCTTTTACAATAGGACTACAGGTCCCAGCAAGCCTCTCCCGCATACCAGTACTTGAGAGAACCACAAGTACCAGCATGCGGGGCATTGAGGTCACGCTGGTGCCAATAGTCCCCTGTAAAAGAAATATTAAAATAATGACAGTATACACAAACCAAATGGTTTATTATTTTATTACACATGCACTCACTCATCTGCCTTCACACTCACACTACATACATACCTTGTCCCTTGCGCCGGTCTGTCCTCTTGTCTAGAAGCATCCCAGGTGAAGATCGATCCTCTTCTCCAGTAGCATCCTTCAGTTAGAAAACAACAAACTGAATCCTGATCCAGACGAACATAGCAATGCTATATGTACATACTCGGATGTGCCAGGAACCACGTGTGTGCCCAGCTAGCCAATCGGCAGTCTTTAAGATGGGAACAGGCCACTGATTGACTGTGACTGTGTCTTAGCCAATCAATGAGCTGGCCACTGATTGACAGAAACGGAATGGGTATGAAATACCGCCGGCCATGCATGTTCGATTCCCGTCAGCGGCAGCCCGACAAAAGCAGAGTTAGAAGCAGCGGAAGCCCGACAGCGCTGGAAACCCGATTGTGGATAGGTGAGTATATACTAACCTAACCCCCCTAACCCTCCTTAGGGGTGCCTAACCCTAACTTCCTCCCCAAGTGCCTAACCCTAATCCCCCCTCTAAGTGCCTAACCCTAACCACCTCCTTCCCCGCTGCCTAAACCTAAGTCCCCCGGGGGGTTCCTAACCCTAAGTCCCCCCCCGGGGGTGTCTAACCCTAACCCTCCCTCCCCCTAGCCTAACCCTCCTGGGGGGGTGCCTAACCCTAAGTCCCCCCCGGGAGCCCTAAACCTAACCCTCCCCTCCCACGGCTGTCCGCTCGCGGCACTCGGCATCACTACGATCGTGATGCCGGGCGCCGGTCTCCCGGTGTCGGGAGAATGACAGTCGGGAAGCCGGCTGCTGGTATTTAGGCAGTCGGCTTCCCGATTGCTTCCCACAGAAACAAGTCACTCATAGTCTTCACAACCAGTCACTGGGACACTGGCCTTCACTGCCCCTTCCCCGCCCCCAAATGGCTGCAACATGCCAATCATGCTGTGGCTTAGGGGGCACTGCAAGCGAGGTTCCTGCACAGTGACCCAAAAACATTTCAGGAACTGTCCATCACAATAGAAAGGTTCAGAGCTATGCAGCCTATGTCTAACCTACTGTTGTTTCTACCCAAATCACAACCACAACAAAAACAGTAGGTGAATGGCCTGGAAAGTAGCTGTGCCATAATATTTTGAGAGAGCAAGTGTAGGTAATTTGCAGGCCCAATGTCCCATGTTACAGAAGATCATGGACTGTAGCCTGTCTCATAATGATACAGTTTATGCAGGGTATTGCGCTATCAGTTCTGCAGCAGAGAAGCCCCGGCTACTAAGTGAGAAATACTGGACACAGATTTGCTATTGACCTTAGTAGACTCTGGAAGCAAACTTACCATGGTATACAGCCAAGGGCGTATCTATAATGGGTGCAGGATGTGCGGTGCACACGGGCCCCCGGGTCCAGTGAGGGTCCTGCACCGCACACCCTGCACCCACATAATCTAAAACTCACCAGTCCGCGGTCCCTCGTCGGGTGTCAGCGCTGCACAGAACACCGGAAAATGGCCGCCGCTGCCATTTTCTGGCATTCTGCACGTGCGCAGTAGACTCTGGGCAGTCAGATCCCTGCCAGGGAGAGAGGAGGGGGCCCGGCACTGGGAATGCACACTGTGCTATCTGAGTCAGTGACTGTATGATTAACTTTCAGGTTCTCTGCATACATAGGGCCTTATTCAGCAGAGCACAATAGTGCATTGCTGAACGCAGATTCCCAATGATTGGGAATCTGCACAGGCGCGTGACCCGTTCTGTGCATGTGCAGAACGGGTCTGCGATCCCGCAAGGAGCCCGGCAGCAGACCGTCAGTGATTGACAGTCGGCTGTCATTTGTGGGTGGGGAGGGGGCGGCAATGCTCTCTGTTCCCCGAAATGGAGGCGTGTCACCCACATTGGAGGGGAGGGCACAGGCGTGTGACCCATTCTGCGCATGTGCAGAATGGGTCTGCGATCCCACATGGAGACTGGCAGCAGACTGGCAGTGTTTGACAGTCTGCTGTCGTTTGTGGGCAGGGAGGGGGCGGCAATGCCCTCTGTTCACCGAAATGGAGGCGTGTCCTGATCGTTGAGGGGAGGGAAGAAGCCAGGATCTCCGAAGGCTGAGAAAAACTGTTACAATGATGACTGGAACTCTGGTTGGAGAACCTGAAGTTCCCATAGAGTCCAGCTTGTCCCCAAGCCAAAGAGACGATGTGGGAAAAATGGTATGCCTAAATGGAGATGTACTTTGTTCTGTTTCTGAGTGCACCATCTTAATTTAATATAACATTATTATTCTCCTGGTGTGGTTGTAAACCAGATAATATACAAAAAGTAGTTGAGAATCTAGCCATCAGCAAATATTTTACAACCTTTAATTTGACAAAGTTATATTGGCAAATTTCACTCTCCAGATATCTGCCGAGAACTGCATTCAGCACTCCCTTTGGTCTGTGCCAGTATAAGGTCTTCAGTTTGGCTTACACTGCACTCCTGACACCTTCCATTGGTCCATGAATTAGCTGTTGAAGCCATATATGGCTTATGTTGCTGAACACTTGGACAACTTTGATATATACTCCCGGGATTTGGAGTCACATCTGCCTAAATTGGAGGCCATCTTAATTTAATTGAGAACCTAGGGTTGACATCAAAATCCAGCCAAGTGTGTAGCAGCCATGACAGAGACCACATAGATATGTTTGAGGCAATAAAACAGTAGCCAAGACATGAAGGAAAACACAGCTACATTTTTTTATGGACTTAGGGCCTGATTCAGACCCGCTCGCGAGCGGAGCACTCGCAAGCGGGTCAATGGTGCCCTAGTGCGCAAGCGCACAACGGAGGGAGCTCCGTCGTGCCCATGCGCGAGACCCGGGGAGCGACGGGGAAGCCGTCGCTCCAGGTCTCGCACCAAAGGGGGCGGGCTGTCAATGTTAAGTGACAGCACGCCCCCTTTGGTGGGCGTGCCGGGGGCGTGGCTGCCAGACGGAGGCGTTCCCATGGGAACGCCTACCGTCTGGGTCCGGCCCCACTGACATCACTAGTGATGTCAGTGGGAGTGATTGTGGCTCTGATAGAGCCAAAATCACTCCAGGGCTTGCGGTCACCGAGACCCTACCGCAGGGTCTCGTCGCAAGCCCGATGGTCGTGATGGTCTTGACCATCGTGACCATCAACATGGACGCTCGCATAAGCTGTGGGTGGTAACCCACAGCTATGCGAGCGTCCTAGAGACCGCTCCAAGTTTAGGTAGGAGGGCCCTGATTCAGAGCAAGCGCTCTGGTCAGAGCGTCAGAGCGTCCGTCTCTGAATCAGGCCCTTAGTTGGTTACTACAGAAGTTTAACAAACCATTTTGTCACTAAGATGGCACCATTCACCAAGATGAAAAAAAATATATATCACATCAGTTCAAGAAAGGTATAGAATAATACAGTAGAAAAAGAGAGGTTAGCAATAGAATAGGCTACAGACCCATTGGGTACCATCTGCTAAGAAAATAATTTACACTGGTCACTGACCATACAGTATGCCATACTTTAGATGCAATCAATGCAAGGCACACTGGCCAATATAATAGAGAAGTGTACAATATTAAAGATACAGAAAATTTGATGTATATTAAAAAAAATATTGTTTGCCATCTTGACAAATAAATTCTAAGACTGTTTTACCAGAAACAAATTGGGTCTCATTCAGACCCGGTCGCAAGTGCCGATGCGCTCACAACCAGGTCGATGGTTAGCCCTGCGCATGTGCAGTGGCCGCACTGTGCATGCGCAAGGCGGCTGTCGATGTTGATCGACAGCTCGCCCCGTTTTGTAGGCGGGCCGGGGGGGTGGTTTCAAAAATGGAGGCGTTCATTAAGGAACGTCTACTGTTTTGTGGGCGGCCACACTGACATCATCAGTGATGTCAGTGTGGAGCTTCCTGCTCGATCAGAGCAGGAAGCTCCCTGGGGCTTGCGGTTGCCGAGACCCAACCTTAGGGTCTCGTCGCAAGCCTCGATGGTCGCGATGGTGTTCACCATCGCGACCATCAACCTGGTCGGTCGCTAAGCTGTGGGCAGGCTTGCCTACCCTCCCGATTTGGCCAGGAGCCTCCCGATTTTTGGGTGCCGCTCCCGGCCCCCCGGAAAGGCAGGCAAGCCTCCCGGAAGCCTCCGACCCTCCCGTCCTCCCCCCTGAAAAGACTAGAAACCCCCGCAGCGGGGAAGCCAGTGACGCGATTCACGCTGAATCGCATCATCGCGGCCCTGCCCCCTGCTTCACACCGCCGAAAATAACGGCATTGTGAAGAGGGGCGGAGCCACGATGACGCGATCGTGCGGCTCCGCCCCCAGCTCCACCCCCAATGTACCACCAACTGGCTGGCCCGCCCCCGGCTCCGCCCCCCCCCCCCCGCTGTTAGCCGACAATCAGCTCCCTCCCGGAAGGCTGGAGCTGATTGTCGGCAAGTATGGCTGTGGGTGGTAACCCATAGCTTAGCTAGCGACCAGGAGGCCGTACTAAAAAAAATTAAGCGGCCGCCCTCATTCAGAGAGATCGATCGCTTCTTGCGACCGCTTCTGAATGAGGGCCATTGTGAGCAGCAAGTTCCCAGTTCTGGGGTTTGCTAATCTCTTGAACCACTGGATGGATTTTGATGGGGTTTGCACTATTCTATACGCATTGGTGGAGGAAGGTTTAGGTGTATGAACCATTCATCTGTGACAAAAAGGTGTCGTGCAGCAACTATTTTACTGAAGCAGTCACAGAAAAAAATCTAATCTTACACCAAGCTGAAGCAGAGTAGCTGCCCATGAAACAGCAAAGTGAGAACCAATCAGAGCTAGCAATGTGCCCTGTAGCTTAGCAGCAGCCTAGAGAGGGGAGGAAGTCAGGCAGTGAGCAGGGTCATGTCTGAGGCAGCCTCCAACAAACCCATGAAGATGCCCTGATGCAGTGACAGTAGCCAGGAAGGAGCAAGAGAAGGCATATCAGGAATTTAAAACAAACAACCATTGGAATACAATCAAATGATTTCCATTCGATGGTGGCAAACATTGGACTGCCACCATCAAATAGTATAAACACTACCATCGGAACAAAAATATCATCAATAGTTAGTAACCATCGAATACCGATATCCATCCGAACGCTGAACCCGTAGGCGAACTTGGGCCACCACTCCTCCACCGTGAAGTGCTCCTTCTCCAGTGTGATGTTTCCGCTCAGCCACATGCCCTTGGTGAAAGGAGGCGCCTCCCATGGAAGTCAGTGTTGTTCTCGAACAAGGACACTGCGGCGAGGAAGCTCATAAAATATAGTGTAGATTGTGTAAAGAGAATGTTGCTCATCACCAATTTTTGTAGCTGGGGGGGTGGTGGGTGCGCATGGAGGCTGCGGTAATATACATAGGTGCCCCAGCTGTCGATAAGGCCTACGGTAGCTGCAATACAAATCTCTCATCCATGATCCTCCTGCCCTTCCCAGCACATCCCAGCAACAGCAGTAGTGGGTTGTGGTGACATTGGTGAGATACAGGGGACAGGAGTGAGAAGCAGGGGGGTTGAGGTAAGATGCAGAGGCCTGTAGTGTGATGCAAAGGGCTGTGGTAAAAAGCAGGATTGAGAAGCAAGGGCCTGTGGTAAGATGCAAGTGTCTGTAGTCAAATATAGGATGCTGTGGTGAAATGCAGGGGGCAGTATTGAGAAGCAGGAGGCTGTTGGGCAATGCAGGGGGCAGGAGTAAGAAGCAGGAGGCTGTTGTGGGATGCAGGGGGCAGGAGTAAGAAGCAGGAAGCTGTTGTGACATGGCGTAGGTTGTTATGAAATGCAGGGGGCTCTGGCGAGATGAAATTGTTTCTGTGCAAAGCCGGGGCCCCATATATGAAGCCGCACTCACTTCATCAATTCATATTTGCTGGGGTGTGTTGTCCCAATGCCAACAGGATAAACCGAGTTGCCACATTATAAATTCTATTAAAAAAACTAGATCACTCCCCAGGCTTGTATAGCTACAAAAAACGTAGTGTGATTGTCACTCACAGCATCATCAGATCATGACCTTTGTCGAGACTATATATTATAATTATATATATATATAATATATATATATATATATATATATATATATATATATATATATATATATATATATTGTGATAACTTGGGGTTATTAGCTTGGTAGATTGGTGTTAGTGGTGCAGTGATTAGATGCAGAATTAGAGTCCACACATGGCATTCCAGTAAAACAAATAAATATGGTGCTTTTACTTCAGCATGGAAATCAGGAAACAGAAATAAAATAATAAACAACCTAGCCCTTTCTTAGGGCACTAGCTCACTTCTTGAACCCTCTCTAAAGAAGCAGCTAATCTGCATGAAAGTCTCTCACAGTCTCTGAGATTTGTGGTCCTTCCTGCCACATGCAGGACTGGACGCTGGCCCCTGGCCTGGTATAGCTTTCTCAGCTTGTTGGCTGCTGCCTCTCACAAGGACAGTGTCAGAGGTATATGGATCTGCCTACCTCCTTGCAGGTATGATCCTGACCACCTGGTCTGCTTCACCCACATGGCAGCCCCACCTGAACTGTCTGACTGTGTCCACCAGCGGCCTCACCTGGGCTCTGGTCATATGGCAGCCATTACACATCTTCCCACAATGCTTTTGTACTCTGTGTGGGCGGATCTCTCCTGCCACACACAGAATCTGCTGCTCACCAGCACCATCTCTGGTGATACTGCCACAATATATACACTGGTGGCCAAAATTGCGGACACATTTTGAAATTTGAATGTTTTTCAACTTTGAATGCTTATAAAAACTGTTTCACTTCACGCAGTGCAATGATTCAAATTTCAAAAAGTGTCCGCAATTTGGACTCTTGCTACAAGTGAAATAAATGCTGGGGTAGCTACCCAAATAGATTCACAAAGGATTCCAAATACAAATTCAAATTCACAGAAAAGGGTGCACTCTCCAATCTTTAAACATCATAATAGGGTTTATTCCATAAGTTCCATCATGCATCGTACTTTCAGTACACTGCGATTGAAACAATGATTGTACTGAATGTACTCTGCATGATGGGACTTATGGACAAAATTCTATTACGCTGTTTAAAGTCTGGTTAGTGAACCCTTTTTTTGTGAACAGGTGTTAATACTACTAGTATTATTTTTTAACACATACACATTCCATCTCCTACTGCAACTAAGTAGATTAGCATATCTGCAACTATCTAGTTTTAAATTCTATAGCATGTCTGCTTTCATATGTATGCTTTTTTGAGGGTGGAGGGAGAGGACTGCTATGAATTTTGCATATTGTAACTGTTATGGTACACCTGGGTAAATCTTAGAGACCCTTAGGGTTACTTTAGACAGGACAGTTAGTCAGTCGGGTGTCCACAATGTGAAGAAGGCTGACTGTAGAAATATTAGCCATACTTTATTGAGACTGGGGCCCAGAGCTAGCACTGACTGTTGGCGCAGACCCAGACCAGGGGCGCAGAGTCTAACCCGCCTGCGGTTTTCGCCAGGAACCCCCGCAATGAAGTTTGGACTTTGCAGCGTCCGACGGGCAGGTCACTCAGTACTAGCACGGAAACAGGAATTAAGGCGGGTACAGTAACAGTAAACGGAACTCTAGCTGTAGTTGCAGAGCCAGTAATACAGGATACGAATCAGGGTTGTAGTAGGGCAGCTACTCAGGATTCTACCTGGAGGATGGCAGCACCAGCAATGCAAGATATGAATCACGGTTGCAGTAGGCCAGCTACTCAGGATTCTAGCTGGAGGATGGCAGAACCAGCAACGCAGGATACGAATAGGGGTTGTAGCAGGCCAGCTATTCAGGATTCAGACACTGGAACCAACAGGCCCACTGGCAGTCAGAAGAACACATGCACCAGCAACATGGACGAGAGGCTCACGCTGCAAGGCATAAGCTATAACCGGCAGTGTCTGTTAGGGCTGACTGATAAAGGGGAGAGGCAAAATCTGGAGACCAGGCTCAGACAAGCCCCCTTTGATAATTTAGTACAGTTGGAGCAATGCCAGCCCCTGACAGCCCATAATCCCCCGCGGCTGTCAGGTGTCCCGGTTGCCTAGCGACCGGTGGGGAGCTGCCTGCTGGAAGTATAGTGACGTCCCGGGTTGCCTAGCAACACCCGAGACCCAAGAAGGAAACGAGCCGTGGCAGCTCGTGACAGTAACAACACGTGTTTTCCTGATGGATACGAAAATGTCTAAACTGGCTTGGTCAACTGAGGCATGAAAAGTTAACAAACAACTTGGAATAAAAAGGTTACAGGCTAATGAAAAATATGAACATTGAGTACCTACAATATGTTATTTACAGGTGCTGACCCATTTCTGGTAACAAGCTTTCTCTTCTCCATGCTGCCACAAGAAACCAGACCAGAATTAGGACAGTTTAAAATGTCTTCATCCAGTCTCTGCAATTAGAATGGCTTGCTGTGAGCACATGCTGTCAATCAAACAATCATGTTGCTGCAGGAAGTTAAACTCAATTTAAATCTTGATCTCTGTCTAATGTTGCATGCATCAACCAGGAGAACCATGAAGCACATTGTCACAGACAGATGTTCATATACTGTATTTAACAGCTGTAACAGTGGATTTTTCTTACTGTGTATGTCCCATGAAGTAACTAGTAAGTTCTTAATAGAATACCTCCACCCAACAAAAAAACTGTATAATAAATGGATGTTTCACATTAATAGAAGAAATAAGAAATTTTTAATGAACTAGAACAGTATTTCAGCTTTTTTTCACCACTGCTCTAGGCCAAAATACATACCTAACAGGTTTATTATGTAGTTTAGTATTAACTTGTCCCCCTCAAAACAGCATGCTGGAGTTAATGAACTTATAAGTATCTATCTTACAGGCATAATAAACTAAAAAGTATGTAAATTGGCATTTACATTTTTCATCTGAGTGTATTTTATTATTATTATTTATTTATATGGCGCCACAAATGTTCCGCAGCGCCTTACAAAGTCCATAAACAAGTTGTAGACAAGCGACTTACAGAACAATACAATACAGGACCAGGACATGGATAATATACATTGCTACATTAGTGACCATAACACCCAGGTAAGCAACAGACCATAAGCAACCAAGTGTTAGGTGCCCTAGTGGTGAGTAAGAAGTAGATGAAACTAAAGTAGGGAGAAGCACAAGAGGGTAGAGGACCCTGCTCATAAAAGCTTACATTCTAAAAGGGGAGGGGACATATATATTCATTTTTAGAACTGTTGATAACAAAACATTTTCTTTGGACGTGGCATCCCCAGATCCACTAGGGTCCTCAATACAGTAGACAGTCGCATGCAACAATGGATTACTATCTATAACATCTGCCTCTTCTTTACATGCTGGCCCTGGTAGAGAGAAGCAACCATAGACTGCAACTATGGCAGTTTAAACTGTCTTTAGCCAATCAGTCCAGGTTAATTGGTTAACAAACCATCCTAGGTCTCAAACACCCGGCCATGTGGCATTGTTCTGGAAACATATTTACAGTGCTCTACAACAACTGCCACTGACAACCAAGAGCAATGTGATGAAGTGGCTGTTGGAAAATGCCATGGATCAGTAAATCAGTTTTACTACCCAGGTTGCAATAGGGAAATAGTAAATGGCTGCCATTAATATAAGTTAGTAATTCAAATAGGTTGTCAATTACCATGACAGGTCTCACTCACAATTGACAAATGCAAATATGCAGTGAAATAAGGGATTACATGCAATATGTTTTAAATGTTGACACTTTGCCTGTAATTTGGCCAAAATAGCTCAGTATATTTTATGTCTATGCATCTTGTATTAGGATATCTTCTAGGGCCAAATGTAATAGGGTGAGTTTAGAAAATGTGAGAGTTAAGCAGTAAACTCTGACACTTTTTAAACTCGGCCAATGTAATAGAGTTAGAGAACATGAAAACTTGTTTGTTTTTAGACTCAAAAAACTCTCATTCAGATGTTTTCCCATTTTGAAGACAAAACACGACCAATGTCAGAGTTTACTGCTAAACTCTCACATTTTCTAAACTCTCACCCTATTACATTTGGCCCCTAGCGTTGGATACGGAATGGGTATGAACTATGAAGTCCCAGCGGCTGAATAGCCGCCGGATCATATCCCGACGCCGGCTGCCCAAAGGGAAAAGATCCCGACAGAGCAGGTAAGTAACCTACCCTTCTCCCCCCCCAACCCTCCCTTAGTGGTACCTAACCCTAACCTCACCCCCTAGTGCCTAACCCTAGCCCCCCCTTACCGCACCCTAGACCTAACCCAGGGGGGTGCCTAACCCTTACTTCCCCCCAAGGGGTGCCTTACCCTAACCCCCCTCAAACCTAACCCCGCTACGCACCCTAAACTTAAACCTACCCCCGCGCGTCTAAAGCTAAGGGCTCCCCGGACTTACCTTGCTCGATCTGGCGTTCCGGCATCGGGATTAAGATAGGCGTTGGTATTTCGATGCCTATCTTAAGTCCCTTTTCGGGATTCCAATGTCGGTATTGAGACCTCATAACTACTTCCTGTTGAATACATGTGTTTTACTTACTTACAGATGAGTGAAATGGATAAAGAGAAAAATACATTATGGTATTAGAATCATTCTGGTTTTACTCTCATATGTTTTCAGAGAAAAGTATTAACATCCTTCAGGATTTTCGGTTGATTACCGAATTATATGCACCGACCTTGTATGGACAGGTGTAATAGAATTAGTGTTAACAGCAGCTTGAGGTATCTAGCTGGAAATGAAGCTTTTAGCTGAAGACAATTGTTTAAGGAATAAAGCCATAAGCAGGCCCTATGATGGGAATCGGTATGCCGAAACCTAACCTCCCGGGGGGGGGGCTGCCTAACCCTAAGTCCCCCCTGGGAACCCTAAACCTAGCCCCCCCCACCGACCTCCCCACCACCCACGGCTATCCGCGCCCGGTGCCCGGCGTCCCTTCGATCGGGATGCAGGGCGTTGGCTCCCGGCGTATGTCTAATGACAGACGTCGGTATATAGACGCCTGTCTTTAGACCCTTGCCGGGATTAGGACCGCCGGCTTACCGGCTGCATACCCTGTGATGAATGACATAGCAAAAGGCCTATGTGTCCTGACTTTGCTCCGATTGGTCAGAACATGAGAAAGCAGCTGACTGGTTAGATGTAGCTAGACCTCACGACACGTGGTTCAGTATATACTCTATATAATTCATTGACAAAATGTATTAAATTATTTATTTAAACCATTATTTTAAACAAAAACACCATCAGCATCAAGTTGAGGAAACACATTATACTTATTGAACTTATCTCTTTGTTGATGCATTTATGTGTTCCCTTTAATTGTATGCATCATATGATAGGTGCAACTCATAATAAACATGTGAATGTCCTTTCTTTATAAAACATACACTGTGGTGCTTTTCACACAAATGTGTTCAAATCTAAATCATGAGGTCACGAGTTCAATTCCCAGTCATAGCCCTATCTGTGTGGAATTTGTATGATCTCCACATGTTTGAATGGGTTTCTTCCAGGTGCTCTGATTTCCTCCCACACTCCAAAAACATACTGGTAGGTTAATTGGCTTCTGATAAAAAAAAAAAAAAGAACACTAGTGTGTATGTGTGTTGATGTGATAGGGAACATACAGTAGACTGTAAACTCCTCTGGGGCAGGCACTGGTGTGATTGACTGTAATATTCTCCTTAAAGCGGTGAGGAATATGTATGCGCTACAGTATATAAATAATTTTTAATGAATAAATATTTCAACACATCTTCTTTCACTGAAATGAATATTCATACTTATATTAGTTTTAGGAAGTATTTAAATTACTTTTTTAGTTGTTACATTAGTTGATATATGTTAATTGGTAGGTTTAGAAAAATCATACCATTGATTCTGCTGGCCCTGTTACTAACTGAAACATGCAGAATTATAAATAGGTTGGGTACGGGATCCCGACTGTCAGGATGCCAACTGTCAGAATACAGAGTATTGTAACCCTAACCCAACTCCCTAACCCACCCCTCCCGCCTGCCTAACCCACCCCTTCTGCAGCATAACCCTAATCTAGTCCAGCGGTGGCCAACCTGTGGCTCTTCTGTTGTTCTGATGCGGCTCCCTTAAATGACACTGACTGCCTCCTCTGATAGGCACACAGCTGTTCAGAGGAGGCTTGTCCTATGTTGCAACAGTCTGCTCTGCTTCAGAGGCATGTATGGGCGATGTGGTGACGTCACACTGCAAACAGGGGGTGGAGCTAAACTTGTGACTGAACCTGCAGCCACTAGGAGGATGCGGTCAGAGAACCCAGAGCCTACCTACATGACACAGACAGTCCGCAACAAGGTAAGAGCTGTGGGTTTTTTTTATATGTTTTTTTTTATTTTATTTGTGATATGTGGAGGAGCTGAGAGTGTGGGGGAAGGTGGCTGGACTCGAGTGGCCCGGGGAGAGAGGGGGGGCTGGAGTGTCACATGAGGGTCTGCTGTTGTGACACATGAGGGTCTGCTGGAGTGACACATAAGGGTTTGCTGGGGTTGACACATGGAGGGGCTGCTGTTGTGACACATGAGTGACAAATGAGGGGCTGGAGTGACACATGGAGGGGCTGCTGTTGTGACACATGAGTGACAAATGAGAGGCTGGAGTGACACATGGAGGGGCTGCTGTTGTGACACGAGTGACAAATGAGGGGCTGGAGTGACACGTGAGAGGCTGCTGAAATGACACGAGGGGGACTGGAGTGACACATGGAGGGCCTGGATTGTATTACTGTATGTGAATCTGTTTTTTTGGGGGGGGTTCAATGTATTTTTGTGGATGTGGCTTTTTCAGTGTATTTTATGTGGATGTGGCTTTAAGAATGAATTATTTGTGGATGTGGCATTTTCAGTGGATTATTTGTGGATGTGGATTTTTCAGTGTATTTTATGTGGATCTGGGTTTTTTCATTGTATTTTATGTGGATCTGTTTTTTAAAAAAAATTTTGTATTGTTCTGGCTTTTTCTTTCCCCTCCCTAGTTATCTCCTTGGTGATTGTGTGCATGCACTTTTACATGCTCCTACAAACATCATACCAGGGGTGTGGTCTGGCTGACACAAGACCACACCCCTTTTTTCATGTACGCTCTTTAGGCTCTATTTACTACAATCCGCATTTTGAATGCAGATTGTAGTGTGATATTACCGACTGAATTTGCATTGCAAATCATTCAATATCACATGGATTTACTAAAAATCCCTTGCAGGAACAGAGCTTGCAATAAAGCTCTGTCCCTGCGAATCCCCTCCGCAGCCTTATCACAGTATTTTCGCAAAAAATACAGTGACAAGTGCCCACGCATGCGCCGACCAGCCGTCCTTAAGCCCCGCCCCCCGCTGCTAAGCCCCGCGACCCCCCCGCCTTTAACTACACTTACCTGCAGTGATTGGTGCTCCTGTGATGTCCTCCGTGGCTCCGGTCAGTTGACATCCCATCCTGCACTGGGCCCCGGGCCCCAGTGCAGGATGGGAGTCCAGCTGACTGGAGGGAGGACATCACAGGAGCCCTGATCACCGGTCCCTGGACTCTGGTAATTTTTTTTTTTTTTTACTATTTTTTTTTCTTTCTTTTACAGTGTATCAGCATGTGGTCTGTTTAGACCACACAGCTGATCACTAGAGTCCGGTAACCGTGGAAGACCCTGGATAATGCCACCTCCAGGTGGCGTTATTATAACAGGGCTTCCCCCAGTATTTTTTCACATTTTATTTTTAGTGACTTTGGTCAGATCATATTGCCCATTACAATTATGGGAAATGCAATCTGCTTACTAAAGATATGTGATAATTAGGGGGAGGAGTAGAATTTTAGGAATTCTACTCCAATTGCCCTTTAGTAACTTTAGGTGATACTAAAATAATGTGAAAAGGGTGTGAAAACACCCTTTTTCACTTTATTTTAGTAAAAATAATGTTAATAAATAGAGCCCTTTGCCTCTGACTGGTTGGCCACCACTGCTCTAGTCAATCAGTGTATAAGGCCTTTACTTAACATTGATACAATGTACATTATTTAGGTCTCATGTATCTGGTTCTAGAGCCATCAGAAAGCTGAAAGTTACTGTAGAAAAGTATTACTTTAATTTCAGTTTAACAAATATGGAATATTCCCATACCTATTGACATATGAGAGTAACGATAATTGTGTTCAAAATGAATGCTAAATTTGTCAACTGACCTTTCACATCAAGGAAATTCCATTTCACTAGCTAGACAACTGCAGCTCACCTCTGCCAACAGAAACACTGGCTATGGATTAGTTATTACATATGTTGTTTTGTTGCATAGGATTTCATAACCATGATTCTTTGAGATGCAGGATAGCCCCACCTATTCTTCGAGCAATGTCTCAATATTTGTCTCATCTCATAATTTCGGCATTTCTAATGGTCAGATGTGTATATTACTGTAGATGGCATGCACTACTTAAACAGTATTGGAAAAAGGGAAGCTTCTTGTTATATTTAGAATGTTCCAAAAATCCACAATGCTGTGTGTGTGTTATATATATATATATATATATACACACACAGGGCCAGGGCTAAATGTCTCGGCACCCAGCGCCGTTCCGTGCTCCCCCCTTCCCGTCCCTTCCCTCATTGCGCACTTGTAACCATAGGTTGAATAATTGAATTTCTACATATCTCAAGCAGCAAATGGACCATTCAGTATTTTGCTCATGCTTATTTTTAGAGAATAGCCAACTGTTAAGTCAACAGGTCATTAAGGAACCTAGGTACAGTTGTGAGCTCATTTGAAAAAGTTGGTGATAGAAGTACCTAATAGGGTATGAGCAAACCAGGAATGGTAGTGTGGTCAGCTAGAAAGGGAGTATATGAGGGGAGGTTGTCTGACGAGGGGGGAGAGGAAGTGAATCCATGAGAAGGAAGAATGAGCGGGTTCGAATTTCTGAATTCCGAACCCTCCCCGAGTCCCCCGGATCCGAGCCAGGAACCGAGTCTGGCTCGGGTTTTCCCACCTGACTCGGAACTGAAATCGAGGCAAAACATCATCATCCCGCCTTCCGGATCTCGCAGGTTTTGGATTCGATAAAAAGTCCCCGCGTCTGCACCATTTCTCACTCCAGCTGTGGACAGTGAAGAGGGAGGGTGTGAGTTAGGGCTGGCTGAGCTGTGTTGTGCTGCTGTTGTCCATAGGGGCTGTGTCCACTCAGTCCATAGGGGCTGACTGGGCTGTGTTGTGCTGCTGTTGTCCATAGGGGCTGGCTGGGCAGTGTTGAGCAGTCAGTTGTCCTAAGGGGCCGTGTCCACTCCAAAGTCTATAGGGGCTGGCTGGACTGTCTTGTGCAGTGTTCCATAAAGGCTGTAGTCCTAAAGGGGTGCTGTAGTGTTGTCCAGGGGGTGAGCTGTCCATCAGGCGTGCTCCCCCAAAGTGCACTCCAAACAAAAATAATTTTCTGTGTTTGTGAATTGTGTGCACTGTGGCTGCACGTGCATCAACAAAGGAGCAGCGCCAAGTGTTCGCCTGTGTCCCATCTCTTAAAGGGTGGTGTAACCCCCAAAGTGCACTCCAACAAAAATAAAAAAATATTTTCTGTGTTTATGAATTGTGTGCACCGTGGCTGCACGTGCATCAACAAAGAAGCAGCGCCAAGCGTGCGCCTGTGTCATAAATCAAGGGCCAACTGGCTTGTCTGTTAAAGGGTGCTGTAACTCCCAAAGTGCACTCCAAAAAAAATAATTTTTTTGTGTTTGTGAATTGTGTGCGCAGTAGCCGCACGTGCATCAACAAAGTAGCGCCAAGCATGCGCCTGTGTCATAAGTAAAGGGCCGGCTGGCTTGTCCATTAAAGGGTGCTGTAACCCCCAAAGTGCACTCCAAAAAAAAATATTATTTTTTTTTGTGTGTTTGTGAATTGCGTGCGCAGTAGCCGCACGTGCATCAACAAAGTAGCGCCAAGCATGCGCCTGTGTCTCATAAGTAAAGGGCCGGCTGGCTAATCTCTTAAAGGGTGGTGTAACCCCCAAAGTGCACTCCAACAAAAATAAAAAATTATTTTCTGTGTTTGTGAATTGTGTGCACTATGGCTGCAGGTGCATCAACAAAGGAGCAGCGCCAAGCGTGCACCTGTGTCATAAATCAAGGGCCGACTGGCTTGTCCTTTAAAGGGTGCTGTAACTCCCAAAGTGCACTCCAAAAAAAATTTCAAATTCTTCTTTTCTGTGTTTGTGTGTGCCTTAGCCGCACGTATATATCAATCAATATAACATAAATGGAGGACCAAACTTTGGCCCTGATTCAGACCCACTCGCGAGCGGCTGTCCGCTCGCAAGTGGGTCGATGTTCTGCACTGAGCATGCGCACGACGGAGGGAGCTCCGTCGTGCGCATGCGCCAGACGCGATGAGCGAAGGAAAGTCCTTTGCTCATTGTGTCTGATCAAAGGGGGCGTGCTGTCGATGTTGATTGACAGCACGCCCCCTTTGGTGGGCGTGCCGGGGGCGTGCCTCCCTGACGGGGGCGTTCCCACGGGAACGCCTCCCGTCAGAAGCCGGCCCACTGACATCAGTAGTGATGTCAGTGGGAGTGATTTTGGCTCTGATAGAGCCAAAGTCACTCCGGGGCTTGCGGTTGAAAACCTCAACCGTAGGCTCCGGTTCGCAGTTTCGATGGTTGCGATGGTCACGACCATCGCGGCCATCAAACTGCACGCTCGTATAGGCTGTGGGTGGTGACCCATAGCTATACGAGCATCCAGGAAGACGCTCCATTTTTATGGAGGGCGGCCCTCATTCAGAGCGTGCGCTCTGCTCAGAGCGTACGGCTCTGAATGAGGGCCTTTGTCCCCTAAAAATAAAATAGGGAAAGATCAAGAACCACTTCCTCCTAGTGCTGAAGCTGCTGCCACTAGTCATGACATAGACGATAACATGCCATCAACGTCGTCTGCCAAGATCGTTGCCCATGTCATAGTAGAGGGCATATAAAATACCAAATGACAAAGTTCAGGAAAATGACCTTAAAAAACATTTAAATGATCTGAGGAGAAACGTAAACTTGCCAATATGCCATTTACGACACGGAGTGGCAAGGAACAGCTAAGGTCTTTCCCTATGTTCATGACTAGTGGTTCAGCTTCACATGACGATGGAAGCCCTCCTCCCGCTACAAAAATCAAACAAGTTAAGCTGGCAAAAGCACAGCGAAGAGTTGTGCGTTCTATGCATTCTAAGAAGATATCACAAATCCCCAAGGAGAGTCCAAGTGTGGTGGCGGTTGCGATGCCTGACCTTCCCAGCACTGGATGGGAAGAGGTGGCTCTTTCCACCATTTGCATGCCTTCTGCAAGTGCTGAAAGGAGCACCCACAGTCCACTTGCTGATATGTAAATTGAAGATGTCACTGTTGAAGTACAACAGGAGGAGGATACTGTAGCTGGCTCTGAGGAGGAAGTTGGTGAGGAGGATTCTGATGATGATGTGGTTTGTTTAAATCAGGCTCTGGGGGAGACAGTTGTTGTCCGTGGGATGAAAAAGCCCATCACGGTCATGCCTGGGCAGAAGACCGAACATTCCACCTCTTTGGTCTGGCAATATTTCTATCCAAATCTGAACAACAACTGTCTTGCCATATGTACCATATGTAAAGGTGAAATAAGTAGGGGTAGGGACGTTAACCACCTAGGAACATCCTCCCTTATACGTCACCTGCAGTGCATTCAAAAAAGTTACTGTCAAGTTCAGAAACTTTGGCTAAGACTGTAAGCAGTCCAGGGACACCTAAATCCCTTTGTCCTGTTGTATACAAGCACCTGCAAACCACACCGTCAACTCCCTCCTCGTCAATTTCCTCCTTAGTCAGGATCGGAAGTAGTCCTGCAGGCCGTGTCACTGGCATGACTGACTCTCCTATCCGGGATTCCTCTGGAGGATCCAGCATTGCTACGGCTACTGCCGCTGCTGCTGTTGCTGCTGCTGGGAGTCGTTCATCATCCCAGAGAGGAAGTAGGAACACCACTACTTTTACTAAACAATTGACCCTCCTACAGTCCTTAGCGAGGAGGATGAAGTACGACAGCAGTCATCCTGAAGCAAAACGTATAACTGAGGCCTTGACTGCTATGTTGGTGTTAGACGTGCGTCCGGTATCCGCCATTAGTGCAGTGGGATTTAGACAATTGATGGAGGTAGTGTGTCCCCGGTTCCAAATCCCGTCTAGATTCCACTTCACTAGGCAGGCGATACCGAGACTGTACAGAAACGTCAGAAAAAGTGTCCTCAGTATCCTGAAAAATGCGGTTGTACCCAATGTCCACTTAACCACGGACATGTGGACAAGTGCAACAGGGCAGACTAAGGACTATATGACTGTGACAGCCCACTGGGTAGATGTATCACCTTACGCAGCAACAACAGCAGCGTCACCAGTAGCAGCATCTCAGAAACGCCAGCTCGTTCCAAGGCAGGCTACGCTGTGTATCACTGGTTTCAGTAAGAGGCACACCGCCTGCAACCTCTTAGAGAAACTGAGGGAAATCGTCGTCCAGTGGCTTACCCCACTTAGATTCTCCTGGGGATTTGTGATATATGACAAAGCCACCAATACAGCACGTCCCATGTTTTGCTCACACAATAAATTTAGTGGTGCAGAATTTTCTGAGAAGCGACAGGGGCATGCAGGAGACGCTTTGGGTGGCCCGAAAAATTTCTGGCCACTTTCTCCATTCAGCGACTGCGTGCCAAAGACTGGAGCGCCAGCAGACACTCTTGAACCTGCCCCGCCATCACCTGAAGTAAGAGGTTGTGACGCGGTGGAACTCAACCTTCTATATGCTTCAGAGGATGGAGGAGCAGCAAAAGGCTATACATCCACCTATGACATAGGCAAAGGAGGGGGTATGCACCTGACTCAAGCACAGTGGAAAATGATATCCGTATTGTGCATGGTTCTCCAGTCCTTCGAACTTGCCACATGTGAAGTCAGTTCAGACACTGCCAGCTTATGTCAGGTCATTCCCCTCAACAGGCTTTTGCAGAAGCAGCTGGAGAAAGTGGAGGAGCTAAGACGGAGTGATTCCGCTTGGGATGTGAGACTTGTGGATGAAGCCCTTCATTCGCTTTGCCAGGATTCCAGGGTGGTCAATCTGTTCAAATCAGGCCACTACATTTTGGCCACCGTTCACGATCCTAGGTTTAAAGCCTATGTGGTGTCTTTCTTTCCGGCCGACACAAGCCTGCAGAGGTGCAAAGACCTGCTGGTGAAAATACTGTCAGCTGAAGCGGAACGTGACACGTCAACAGCTCCTTCTTCATTTTCTCCCATAACTGGGGCTTCCAGGAAACACTTAGGTATCCTAAGCAACCCGCTGGCGGTGATGCAGGGCAGGCAGGACCAAGTTTGGACATCTGGTCCGAACTAAAGGACCTAGCAACAATTTATGACATGTCTACAGTCACTGCATATGATACTGTCACCATTGACAGAATGGTGGAGGATTACATCGGTGACAGCATCCAAGTAGGCATGTCAGACAGTCCGTACCTGTACTGGCAGGAAAAAGAGGCAATTTGGAGGCCCCTGTACAAACTGGCTCTATTTTACCTGAGTTGTCCCCACTCCAGTGTGTACTCCGAAAAAGAGTGTTTAGTGCAGCCGGGAACCTTGTCAGCGAAAGGCGTAGGAGGTTGCTTCCACAAAATGTGGAGAAGATGATGTTCATAGAAATGAATTATCAACTCTTCCAGGGAGACCAGCCTCCAGAACGTACAGAGGGACCTGTGGTGGTGGATTCCAGCGGGGACGAATTAATACTCTGTGAGGATGAGGATGTACACAACACTTTAGAGGGTGAGGAATCGGTGAATGAGGAGGATGAGGACGACATCTTGCCTCCGTAGAGCCAGTTTGTGCAGGGACAGATTAATTGCCAGCTTGTTTTGTGGGGGCCCAAACGAACCAATCAATTCAGCCACAGTCGTGTGGCAGACCCTGGCGCTGAAATGATTGGTTTGTTAAAGTGTGCATGTCCTGTTTATACAACATATGGGTGGGTGGGAGGGCCCAAGAACAATTCCATCTTGCACCTCTTTTTTTTTCTTTGCATTATGTACTGTTTGAGGCTTAGTTTTTCAAACTGCCATCCTGTCTGCCACTGCAGTGTCACTCCTAGATGGGCCACGTGTTTGTGCCGCCCACTCGTGTCGCTTAGCATAGTCATCCAGCTACCTCGGTGCAACCTTTTGGACATAAAAACCCTATTGTGAGGTTTGAGATGTTCAGAATAGACTAGAAATGAGTGGAAATGAAGGTTATTTAGGTTAATAATAGCATAGAAGCAGAAAAACCCACAAATTCTGTGATTTTAGCTGTTTTTATGCTTTTTAAAAAAAAAAAAAATACAGATCCAAAACACGAAGAAAGATCCAGATCCAAAACCAAAACACGAAAAGTGGCTGGTGCACACCCCTAATATATAGAGGAGCAGTATGAACCGCACTCAATGGGCTTCTTAACACCGCATAAAGAGGGCACTCAGTCCACAGTTTCCTGCAACGTTTCGAGGTTTAATCCTCGTCCTCAGGCAGTAAATACAAGCATATAATTCATAAAAAACTTACCTATATAGACACCTCATATACATCAGACGCCGTTTATCTGCCCGTGTCCCAGGTCGTGTCAGACGGACTTCCGGCTGGAAACCAGTCCCGCCCAATCAGAGACACTCCCACCGTTGCCGTGGCATCGCAGTGTCCACAACATAGTGACATTCCCACCACCATCAAAATTTAAGAACTACACAAAAAGGATATATAAAATATGTTGTCACAAAAAATACATTAATGAACAAACATTTCTGGCATCAATATGGATTACAGCCCACTTGTTGATAAAACATTTTCAAGGTTAATAGTATAGTAATGAAATCCAAAGATATTCCTCCCAATAAATAATATAATATTACAATAAACCAATATCAAGACAATGTAATACGGTATATATAATTTATACATCCCCAAGTTTAATTAAAGGAAATATTCCAATTAAAATGGTAATTGAGACCCCATGGTTTCAGCGTATCCAGAGTATAGATCCATTTAGATTCTAATATGAGCAAATTTCTCGCTACTGACTGCTCAGAAGTCTTGCCACCTAGTGCGGCTCTGATGACTGATCTATGCAGTGCCATGCGTTCCTTAAAGGAATGCATGGTCTTCCTTACATAACATAGCCCACAAGGGCATTTTATCAAGTACACCACATATGTGCTGCTGCACATAAGTACATGATGGATATATTTACGTCCATCATGAGAATGGTAAAATACTTTATTGTCGATCATATGTCAATATGTGGTGCACCCTGTACACTTGTAACAGCCACCAACTTTTTTCAGTGTCTTTGTATTCAAATTCAGATGTTCCATTACATAGGAATGTACAATCCAATCCCGAATATTTTTCCCTCGTTTGTAACAAGGTCTAATTTTCGTCTTTTTGAGACACTTTAGATCCTTATCTGATTGGATGATAGGCCAAAGGGTTCTCATTGTTGACTGCATTGTTCCAGATGAGGTATTATAATATTGCACCCAGTTTAGTTTATTATCTTGACTCTTTGTGGATTTCTTCCTCAATATATCCTCTCTTGGGATCAACTCAACCTTCTTCCTGGCTGTTTGTAAAGCAGATTTATTATATCCCCGTATCTTAAATTTCTTTGTCATCTCATTAAGACTGGTTTCCAATTGTTGTTTATCACTGGTTACTCTCTTCACCCTTAAATATTGAGGATATGGGAGTCCTTTCTTGGTAGGCACCGGATGATGACTCTCTGCTCTTAGGAGAGTGTTTCTATTGGTCGATTTTGAAAATAAGGATATAATAATTCTGTTATCTTTGTTGGTAATTCTCACATCCAAATAGGTGATGGTTTCCACACTCATGTTGTAGGTGACTTTAATTGGGCAATCAAGTTTATTGATGTTCTCCATCATATCATTGAATTCTCCGAAGTCTCCTCTCCAAAAGAGTATAACGTCATCTATATACCTTTTGAAGAAAAATATCTTATCCCTAAAGTCTCTGGTGAAAAAGAGATCCTTCTCAATGTAAAACATATACGTGTTTGCATGTGTAGGGGCCACATGAGAGCCCATAGCGCATCCATTGCACTAGAGATAATAATCTCTGTTGTAGTAGAAATAATTATTCATGAGAACCATTTCTAAGAGTGACAAGAATAGATTAATATCAGGTCCAGTATACAAAGGATTGCCTTCAATTAGTGTTCTGGCAGCCAGAATTCCCTCTCTATGTGGTATATTTGTATATAAACTGGTAATGTCCAGTGTGCACATCCATAAATTGTCTGGTAAATCACCCAAGTTTTCCAATTGATTAATGAAATCAGTAGTATCCTTAAGATATGCTGATTCTGCTTGGACACATGGTTGAAGATGATAGTCTAAAAATTTGGAGATATTGCTAAACATTGAGCCACGGGCCGAGATGATAGGCCTTCCTGGAGGACATTTCAAACTTCTATGAATTTTCGGCATACTATGTAAAAGCGGGACAATAGGGAATTCACATTTTAGAAATTCACATGTATCAATATCCAATATAGCATTGTGTACAGATGTATCCAAAATCTCATCCAATCGTGCTTTATAAATATTTGTAGGATCACATGTTAGTTTACGATAGGTGTTTGTATCACTAAGTTGAGATTGAATTTCTGCATGATAGTGTGTGACATGCTGAACCACCACTCCTCCCCCTTTGTCTACTGGATGGAAAACAACATCTCTATAGCCTTTCAAGTTTTTTAGTGCAATCCATTCCTCTTGGGATAAGTTATTAGCGAAGGGTTTAGGATTTTGCTGTTTATGGATGACTTGTGCATCCAATGCCTTCATAAACCCAATAATAGATGAATTATTAGTGAATGGATCTAAACTCGATTTCTTTTTAAAGATCTTATTGGCTCTAGATCGCAAATTCATATCCTCTTTGTCTTTAAAGTGGTCTCTTAGTTTAAGTTGTCGATATAAGTGGCACTGGTTAATTTTTCATTGACATTCATCAAATTTCCTTGTGTGGGACAAAGCCCAATCCTTTATTAAGGACTGAAATTTCTGGCTCTGTTAATACTCTACTTGATAAATTAAATACTAGGTTAATCTCTTCCGACTTCTGGTCCTTTTTGATGTTGCGGCGCCACTGTCCGCCCCTCCTCGTGCGTTTTTTGAGTTTCCTCGACCAGCACGGGTTCTTACCCCTAAAGGAGGTCAATATTATATTATTTATTGGGAGGAATATCTTTGGACTTCATTACTATACTATTAACCTTGAAAATTTTCTATCAACAAGTGAGCTGTAATCCATATTGATGCCAGAAATGTTTGTTCATTAATGTATTTTTTGTGACAACATATTTTATATATCCTTTTTGTGTAGTTCTTAAATTTTGATGGTGGTGGGAATGTCACTATGTTGTGGACACTGCGATGCCATGGCAACGGTGGGAGTGTCTCTGATTGTGCGGGACTGGTTTCCAGCCGGAAGTCCGTCTGACACGAACTGGGACACGGGCAGATGAACGGCGTCTGATGTACACGAGGTGTCTATATAGGTACGTTTTTTATGAATTATATGCTTGTATTTACTGCCTGAGGACGAGGATTAAATCTCAAAACGTTGCAGGAAACTGTGGAGTGAGTGCCTTCTTTATGCGGTGTTAACAAGCCCGTCGAGTGCCATTCATACTGCTGCTCTATTCTATTTATTGGGAACGAGCAACGTGGCATATATTTTGGATTGGAGAGTGCCGGCTACCCTGGACTTTGTGTGTGTGTGTGTGTGTGTGTGTATATATATATATATATATAATATATATACACACACACTCCAAAGTAACAACATAAATTACACAGTGTGGGCTAATTACCAACTGTCAGTGACTTAATGCACCTGTAATTGCTAAAATGTTCCTAGTTCTGAAGGGTAGCACATTGGGTTTGCGGGCAAGCTAATGCCACCTATAGTACAATGGTTGATGGGAGGGATTTAGGAGATTCTGCCTGCTTAAATGTGAATTAGCCACATGAGCATGGCTAATTTTACACTGAAGAGAAGGAAGAAGATGTAAATTTTGTGGGATGTGATTAGTTAAGCAAAATAAAGAGTAGTACCTGTATTTACAGGGGAATTTCCTGGAGGTGGCCAGCCATTTTCTCTCTATAAAAGTACATGACTTATCACTTGCACCTTCCAGCTGTATCTCTGCGGTAAAGCATACTATACTTGTGCAGTTTTACCTGTGTAGATAAAAGATTCATGAATACAAAAAATTACCACATGTAATAGACAGCCCTGAAGTTCTCTCACTCTTATGGTTAACTTAAGCCACCAATAAGGCTAAACTGAGTATTATTAGGAGAAAAACAAACAAATTTAAATAGGTTAATGGTCCTAATGAGGTAATAAGCTAACATGTTTTAATATTTCCACCATGTGCATTTTCCAAAGCATCTGGTAAACCACCAAACTAAGGGCCTGATTCAGACCCGGTCGCAAACACTGAGCACTCGCAACCGGGTCGATGGTGGCCCAGAGCGCATGCGCACGACAGAGCCGGCTCCATCATGCACATGCGCGAGACCCGGCTAGTGACAGGCACTCCGTCGCTCCGGGTCTCGCAACAAAGGGGGCAAGCTGTTGATGTTGAGTAACAGCACGCCCCCTTTGGTGAGCGGGTCGGGGGAGTGGCTGCCCAAACGGAGGCTTCCCCATGTGAATGACGAGTGATGTCACTGGGAGAGATTTCGGCTCTGTTAGAGCCGAAATCTCTCTGGGGTTTGCGGCAACGAGACCCTACCACAAGGGTCTCGTCGCAAGCCTGATGGCCGCGATGGTCTTGACCATCGCGACCATCTTCCTGGCCGCTCTCTATAGCTGTGGGTGGTCACGCACAGGTATGCGAGCGGCCAGTAGGCCGCTCTAAAAAAAAAATAGCCCGGCCCTGATTCAGAGCGAGCGCTCTGTCAGAGCGTCTGGCTCTGAATCAGGGCCTAAGTGCAGATTGATTTACCAAGATGTGTATGTAAAGACCATGGAGTGAGCATGCATCTTAGAATGCACTTTGCAAAAGTAGAACACTCATCTGTAAATGATCCCTCACCCCTGCAATCTACTTGAAATAATCTTGTCCTGTAAAACAAAATCCTACTTTTTGCAAAAGTATGCACACTTGCCAAGGAACATCTAATCCTCCCATCAGATGATAGAAATGTCTGCATCCTCACAGACACTGCCATTTGATTACAAACCTATGCGCTTAATGGTAATATGGGGCATATGCGTGCAAAAGTAGGTACATGATGTCACAAGAGTATTTGCATTGTGGGTTGGCAATACTGTAGTATCATAAATGAGGTATGCAGTCGTCTTTTCGACAATCAGAATGTCGTCAAGCAGTATGTGGACCCCGGAACAGACGCACTGTGAGGTTGATAATGCTACATTTCACGAGCATCGGTAGTACAGAAATGAGTTGAGAATGGAGAGAAGGCATAGGAGAAGCAGGTGAATGATAGCTGGCTACAGAAAGACTTTATAGGTGCAAATTTAAAAACAAAATACTCAGGCACCTTAAATAAATAGTAAGTATTCATCATTAATAGACCCAGTCTCTCACTGGGTGGCCTGAACCAATTCTTTTCCATTATGCGGGTTGTGTTCAAAGTGCTGCAATGCTCATCCATACTCAGTGCAAGGAGGTTGCTAGAATATTCGGTGGCATAACTGTGTCAGTAAGATTTCCCTCAAGTGAGACGAATGTGACACAGAATGATGACATTTAACACATCTCAAATGTGTTTTTATCACCCTAAAAACATTGGGCACAATAGCGAAAAACTCCAGTTTTACGCATCCAAATTTTTTTCAGGGCTATTTGAATACTGCCCATAGAATTATAAGTAATCAGACATCCAATACACCCTTTAGTCTAATATGCTAGTGTGTAGCCATGCCACTTACAAGACATCAGCTAGTTATTGTGCTAATAAAGCCTCAAAATTCACTAACCAGCTATTATGTTCATAAAGCCTCATTAAGTCACCCATTATTTTAATAATAAGTTTTGCTCCTAACTTAAATCACTAACTAGAAATAAACACTCGGTGGCATATGTGGAATTTAAAGTGGACACAGCCGAAAATGTATTTATCGGATTGGAATTTGTAATTGAAAGATCGGTGGCAGAAAAAGCAGCGCTCCTGGGCCACAGCAAAATAAAGTATTTGACTAAATAAAGAGGACGGATCCCCGCCCTAGCGTAAACTGGCCTGAAATGGTACCACTCTCCTCTAATTGGCATAGCCTTAACCCCTCCTCAAAGATGATGGCCTAGTCCACCCTTAGGAAATGACTAGCTCACCGGTATCAAGAGGAAAATGCCACTCAGGCACTCTTAGCGCCATACTAGGCCGCCCAGGAGCACTGCTTTCCGCCAGGCTGCTCCTCCACCTGTTGGAAGGAAAACATAAAAATTGCACAATCCAACAAACATTTACACACAATACAAACCATATATGTCGGGTGGGTGGGTGGGTGGGTTGGGCTTGAAACTGCAAAGAGGAAAATGGCTCCTCAAGCCTGGCTATTTATGTGACTAGCAGAGGCCCTGCCTCCTGCTACATGGCTAATAGGTTCAACAATTGATTGACAGGTCCTAGATACTGTATGCCCTCTCTATCCCTTAACCCCCTAACTAAGAAATAGGATGCTTACCTTTCCTCAAACTTATGCAAGTATTAGGAATCTTTAAGTCACCCATTATTTTAATAATACGTTTTGCTCTTAACTTAAATCACTAACTAGAAATAAACACTCGGTGGCATATGTGGAATTTAAAGAGGACACAGCCGAAAATGTATTTATCGAATTGGAATTTGTAATTAAAAGATCGGTGGCAGAAAAAGCAGCGCTCCTGGGCCACAGCAAAATAAAGTATTTGACTAAATAAAGAGGACAGATCCCCAACATAAACTGGCCTGAAATGGTACCACTCTCCTCTAATTGGCATAGCCTTGACCCCTCCCAAAGATGATGGCCTCGCCGCTATCAAGAGGAAAATGCCACTCAGGCACTCTTAGCGCCATAATAGGCCACCCAGGAGCACTGCTTTCCGCCAAAGCTCGGTCAATTAACCGAGCCCCGCCATCAATCTAGGAATTTCTCATTCTTCAAGGAAGTTGTACAGGTCCTTAATGAACCATTCTAAACCTAAGCCCGTGAGATGCACTCCATCCGGCCTATAAAAACTCTCCTCCTCGTATCTTATGCGTGGATGCTTGATCATGCGCCCTCCCGCTTTGATGACAGACCTGGAAACTGCTGCATTGACCTTCTTACGCACCCTATGTAAGGCTGCACCCCCTTGAGACTCTCTCCAAAAACACCTGGGAACTATGTCTGACCACACTAAATTTACCCCTGGCCATCTTCCCTTAGTGCCTGTCAATCCCTCCTAATTGCATGAATAAGCTCAATGCCTTTACAAGTACCCAGATTGTTACCTCCTAAATGAATCACTACCCAATCCGGGTCCCAAATCTAGCTTCTGCCAACCACAATGCATTTAGAAGGCTGGACCAGCACATACCCTCCGAACCACTGCACCTTGCCAACACCTGACAAGCTATGGGCTTGAGAGGCCAAAGGATGTTTGTTAGCCCAGTAAATATATGAATGGCCTATGAACCACACCCGACAATTAGTCATCCCGGGAGTACCTGCAAGAAGGTTAATCCCATCAGAATTGGTAACAAATATTAAAACACCTGGCCAGGGAAAGGAAAACAAATAGTTGGGTGACCCATCTTGAGGGGGAAAAACAGAAATCTCTGTGAGGATAAAACTGAAAACCCCCCAAGCTCCATAGTGGTAGTAGGCATAAAGCCCCTGGGTATCCCAACAAACTCACTAGGAGCGCGGTGAATCATGCAGCTTATCCCCCCACAAATAAGTTTTATACGCAAAAGATTTCCATCGCCCCAATTGTTTTAAAGAGTCAACGGAAGCGCCCGCAGCTGCTGCGCATGTTGATGCCCCAATTCTAAATGAGTGCGTACCAAACTTATCTAAAGGCAAATCAAGCGCAATCAAGCAATTTTAAAAAACCCTTGTAAACTGAAACTTAGACAGCGGAGTCCGGTCAGCGTGGACAAGTGCTGAGCGCCACCCGAGGGATGCATTCTGTTAAACTGATCGGCCCAACTGACCGGATTGAGGACTACTGTACATCCGCGTGCGCCGGAATCTAAATCCATTTCCCTTTAGCTAACTGATCTGTTTTAGATTTCTGAATGCGGCATAAAATTAGATCCTTTTTGACCACCACCTTACTAAAAAGCAAACCTGACGATACAGAGAAACAAAAATAGATAGACGGCGCTGATATATGACAGCAGATACAGAGGTCTTATTAACCGCCACCAATTCCCCAATTCTAAATGCACTAAAATAAGCTAAGGAGAACGACAAACTAAAAAGCGTTGCTTCATACTCACACGCCGCGACCCCAGAAACCTCAACTATGAGTTCCCTTAGGAGAGTGGGATCTATGGGACACCTCATATCCCCTAAGGCAATGCGTTCCTTCGCTCAACCCCTCATCGCCTTCGTCAACAAAAAAGATTTTGTGAGGTCAGATACGCCATGTAACTTAGAAAAATAAGAAATGCCGGACAAAGCAGCCGACATGGCAGCTTTAGAACGGCCTTGCTCATGCCTATCCCAAATGAACTGTAACATGCAGTTATGTATCGGCTTACCTCCCTCCCGCATGTAGGCCCGGAAGCCTTGCCAATCTTTCCAAGCCGCCGAACAAGTCCTCAGCGTACTCAGGGGCCAATGACATCAATGCGAGTCCTACGATGCCGGCTCGACAATCTACCAGACATGCAGAGGACAAGTTAAGCCATGTGAACTAGCGAATGGAGAAAGAGCCCTAAGTCTATCCCACTGACAACGCGACAAGGAATCTACGATATTATTCTCCGCCCCTGGAATGTGACGAGGCCGGAACTCAATATTCTGGCACAAACATAAAAGGGTTAAATGCCTTAATAAGCGCAAGGCCAGAGGTGATTCCACCCTCTGATTATTAAAAGCGTGCATGACCCCAAAATTATTGCACCAGAAAACTATACTCCTATTGGAAAGCTTGCCGGACTACAGCTCGACGGAGACCACAATTGGAAAGAGCTCCAAAAGCAGCATGTTCGCCGTTAGACCGGGCCTCTTCCAAGAATCCGGCCAATGTTCTGCACACCATTCGCCCTCCAAGAACGCTCCAAAACCTAACGAACCTGACGCATTCGTAAATAGCTGAAGCTCGCAATTGTCCACCGATGCCGGAAGCCAAATTCGCACTCCGTTAAATTCCCTCAAAAACATAAGCCATCAGGTGGTGGGACTTCTTAATCCCTGCATGGCGCATGTGCAAGCCACCAGTCTCCAGGACAAAAACCGGATGACTCGGTATGAACATTTTTACTTTTGAGGAAGCCTCTGAACCAGAACGGAGGCGGAGAAACGCGTTAAACTTTTATTATTGTGAACCAGCTGGTCGGTATTATCTATTTCACCTCCCGGGAGAAACTGTGAGTACAGGATAAATAAGCAAATTGGCTGTTTTTCTTGAAACTGTCTAAGGGTTTTAATCCCAATGGTTCCTGTCTCCATAAGAAGGGATCTGAAAGTTTTAAATTGCCTGCCTTTTTTGGACTGCCTACTAACATTCTGGGCAAAAGACTAACATCTATCTCTGCGCTAAAAATCTGGATGCATGCATGCTTAATACCAGTTACAATATTAAGTGATTCATGTATTTTTCTGTGAGAACTAATCACTAACACTCTTTGCTTTGGGCATGTACTAAAAACCTTTACTCTGTATTGACAGAGTTATCAGTCTGCTTGATCATTGTTATCAAAGTCTACATAATTCCACTCAGGAATATATGGCTTATTGGTTTTTATTATGTACTTAATTTTTTAGGTTTTTTTGATAATTGTTATACCGGCCGGTTGTATACATTTTACTATTTTTGTGTATTTTGTTATACTTATAATTTTTATGTGATTTAATATGTATTAAATAATTCTGTCTAGGAACGCTGTCTCCATATTTTTTGTTTCTCTTGTTCTTTATAGGTAGAGGCATCTATCTATTCTTTGATAGCAGCTATAGACTAGATATGCATTCATTTTTTATTTTCAAATTTATTGCCACACGTGTTTTGTATAGTGCGCCTGTTTTTTTTATATTTGTGGGGGGCATGGCCTAACGCCGGTGGAGGGCATGAGTCCGCGGGTGCTTGTGGCTGAGACGCGGCCTGGTGGGGGGCACCAGCACCACTCGCGGAGCCCCCGGCAAGCCATATAGTGAGTGCGGTCGGGGCAGGAGAAGGTGCTCCAGCGCCGGAGCTCCCGGCGCGTGCTGCCAAGGGGGACACAGGAGCAGCATCACGGCTACCTGTGGGCTGCGAGCCATGCCTGGATGAGGCTGGGGCCGCTGAGGAAAGCAGCCTGGCCGACTCCATCAAATGGCGGGGAGGGGGGGCATTTCTACACAGATGGGGCATCGCTGAGCAGAGGGGGGGCAAACTATGCTGCACTGCAAGGGACAGACTTGGTAAGAGGGGCGGTGGGCAAGGTGAGGCACAGCAGTGGAACAGAAGGTTAAAATTGGAAGTGAAGGCTGATGATATAGGTGAATGGATGGAAGAAAGGGATATGTAAAAGTAATTAAAGGTGAAGGCTAATAAACACAGCAAACAAGGAGGTGATACTCAGCCAGCTTGAAACTGCAAAGAGGAAAATGGTTCCTCAAGCCTGGCTATTTATGTGACTAGCAGAGGCCTTGCCTCCTGCTACATTGCTAATAGGTTCAACAATTTGATTGACAGGTCCTAGCTATCCCTTAACCCCCTAACTGACCAAACTAGCAAAACTCCTAACAAATAGGGTGCTTACCATTCCTCAAACTTATGCAAGTATTCGGAATCTTATACGAGCATCTGGCCAGCATGCATACATATCCACACCAAATAGCAAATTTGCCAATATAAATTTACATGCTCCCATATTGTAGCCCAATATACCTCCATAAACATATATGGGGCATATGAGACAAGGGGGTAAATGTACTAAAGTGAGAGTTTTTAGAAGTGAGTTTTAGAAGAGATGTTGCCAATAGCAACAATTCAGATTCTAATTAAAATTTAACTAGCACCTTCTAGAAGATAATAGCTAGAATCTGATTGGTTGCTATGGGCAACATCTCTTCTAAATCTCACTTCTAAAAACTCTAACTTTAGTAACATCGGAACCATCCGCACAGTTGTGTTTGAGCTGCCCCTACCGCAGAAACTGCTAAACTTCCTGTCACCATCTAGACTTCTGCCAGCGTATGCTATCGCAGGGGCTTAATTATGTATGCCCCTGTAACGGCATTTATACACTTAGGCACGCCTGTTTCTCCGACCACCCCCGTCACCACCTTCAAAGGGTCACTTCGTGTCAATCACTGTGTGAGGACTCTGCGTGCTCACTGCGATCGCTTCCCGATCGATGTGGCCAGTTCACGCACGCGCACTGCCACTTATATGCATGCGCAGAATGCAAACATTGGCTAGCTCAGTGCGAATGCAGCCTTGCGAACCAACCTGAATCAGGCCCAATGTGCAATCTGTGGCACTTAACTCAGTGACGGGCTGGGCCGGGGGGCTGGGTGCCATGTGCCCCCCGGGCCGCAGCGTCATGCGGGCCGCGGGCAGTCTGTGTCACTGTGACACAGACTGCACCGCGTGTGTAGCGCTGACCGGACGGAGTCCGGTCAGCGCTACACAGCACAAACACATAGCCGCCGGAGAGCCGGCAGCTGTGTGTTTGCTGTAATCAGCAGCCGCTGAGAGTCTGTCAGACTCTCATCGGCTGCCGCTGCTCCCACTGTGGGAGCCATCTTCCGGCTCCCGCAGTGGGTAATGGGAGAGCCGTCGTCATGATGACGTCTCTCCCATAATGCAAAGCGGCCAGAGGAGCCGGTGGAAGCGTCGGGACCAGGAGCGGGGGTTTCAGGTAAGTGTTTTTTTTGTTTTGTTTTTTTATTAAGTCTCTCTCTACTGGGGGCACTACCAAGGGGGGGGATTACTATGGGGGCACTACCAGGGGGGGGATTTCTATGGTGGCACTCGAAGGGGGGGATTACTACTGGGGGCACTACCAGGGGGGTGGATTACTACTGGGGGCACTACAAGGGGGGGGACTACTACTACTGGGGGCACTGCATGGGGGGGAGGGGACTACCACTGGGGGCACTGCATGGGGGGGAAGGGGACTACCACTGGGGGCACTTCATCGGTGGACCACTACTGGGGGCTCTATATAAAGGGAAATACTGGGGGTACTGCATAGGGGGGAGACTGCAACTGGGGCCACTATTTAAGGGACATTGCATAAGGGTTACCACTATTGGGGGCACTGCATGGGGGGGTGGACTGCTACTGGGGGCACTGCATAGGGGGTACCACTATTAGGGGCACTATATAAGGGGCTTACTACTGGGGGCACAAGGGGCACTGAACAGGGGGGACCACTACTGGGGGCAAAGGGGCACTGCATAGGGGGGGATCACTACTGGGGGCACTACTGGAGGCCTGCATGAGGGTGTTATCTCCTGTGGCACATGGGGGCACTGCATATGGGCACTACGACAGGGGGCTGCCCCTAATCTTTATTTTTACCTTACATTAATCCCATATGGACCCACCTCCTCCCTGAAACACTTGAGGGGAGGCGGCGCCGTAGCACGCACGTTCTTCGGGCACCCTGGCTACACGCTACTCCTCTGCCAGGGCCGCCTGCATGCATTTGCCCCCCAGGCTAAAAGTTGCCAGCCAGCCCCTGACTTAACTTCATGTATTGTACTCCTATTTTTGTATAGATAGCAAAAGTGTGAACAATACTCTCCTGTCTGTTTGTACCCACTCTTGTTTTATAATGACGTTTGTTTCTAACTGTAATGCGCTTTGTATAAATAAATGGTAACAATAATAATAGCAGTAAGATGTTGTCCCCGGTATTGCCTGGGATTATCTCCAGGTGCTGGCTCCACCTCAGCAGGCCCAGTTCAACTCTATCTTCACTGGCACCAGAGAACCATTGGTCGGTGGTGCAATGCTCACCTCTGGACCTTCTCTCCCTTGCATTTCTGCTGCTGGCTAATGAGGGGACAACACATTCTGTGGTGAGAGAGTGTACATGGGGCCAAGTTTTTTATTTTTGCTAAATCTCAGAGTTGAGCGTGCTGTACACATTATATTGTGATGATTTAAGTTTTATAAGCAGTACATTTTATTATATAGATAACAATACCAAACTTGGGAATACTACATAGCACCTAACACAATAATGATTTGGGGTCTACATGGAGTTACTGAACCTTCATATGCCCTATTTTTACAGAAGCTGGTAATACAGTTGTGTGTACTTTGCGAGACTTATGATTATGCCTTAAATTCTACATCAGTATGGCACACAATTAATATTGTATAACATTTAATGATGACTAATAGACAATCCTGTGAAAACCAATGTGAGCTTATTAGACTTGCTTTATCAGTTTGAATACTTGTGCAGTCACTGCTTGCCAGGTAATTGCTTCATAGTACCTACTGGTCAGATATTTCCCTGATTTTCTTAATCTTCAGTCATGCCATCTGTTGTGTCTGTTCTATTCCCCTCTGCCCTGCCGTGCTGCTTGCCCTGCCAGCCGTGGCGGAGTTCAGACCCCTCAGATGCCCCTACACCAGACTCCCTGCAAGCTCAGAGCTGTTAATTAAGGAGAAGTGATTAATGGGAGAGACCCTCTCTTGTTCTACATGCTAAATCTCACCTACTGTCCAGCCAGGCAATACTTATCACAGTACATCCATTCCACCCCTTCACTGCCACGGAGAGTGTGCAGAAATGCTCAGTCCTGTCCTTGAGCAAAGTCATTGTTAAGTGTAGTCATTCCTTTCTGTATTAAGAAAAGGAGCCTAAAGACTAGACACCATATACTGTATGTTTCTAACCTACAATCTCAATACAACTCTATACGGGTTACAGAAAATAGCACTAACACCATCTTGTGTTATGCTTATTTAGCATTTTAGAAAGTGATAGACTTTGCAGTGTTATTTTATACTGGGTCAAAGTGGAATTATCAATACAACACATATACGTTACAAAAATTATCAAGCATTAAACCCCACAAGGCTACTGGAGATGTTCACACAAAATCTTAAGAACAGCCACCTTAACTCTTTAAAAAGTTTTAAAGTTATATTTAAAAAGTATTTTAGCAAGCATTTATTTAAGGCATGTAAAAATGTAAAGCTATTTTATTGAGCAACCACCATTGCCATTTCTGGCTATATATAAAGTTCTGAACCATAATAAACAGTAGCAACAGTGACACTTATGGTAATTTAATAATATTTTTTTGTCTCAAGTGTATGTTTCTGTGTAATTTTTTAATTAGATTTATCCCAGCAACAGGGTCTATCTAATTTATATACCATGTTAATAAAAAAGTTCCCATTAAAAGCAATCAAGAAATAACCTTATTTATCTGCCTACTTTTTTGCACGAGTGACAATAACTATGCTCTTTATTTCGATGAACTTAAATAAAAATGAAATATAGCACATTACTGGTAAGGTCTTACCAAATAAAATTTTTAACAATAAGAGCTTTATACACTTTAGATTGCTTCATTTTATTATAATTGCTCTTTTATTCTGTATGCCCCATTAATCAGCATATTTTTGTACATTAAAATAGGACTCCTATTTTTATAACTGATGATGTAAATGAATCTTACAAGATCGGCAGTCAATGTACTAATGATGATGAGGAATGCTATCATTAGGGGCAGTTCACCCTTTCATCTGCTTTAGGTTTTAAACAGTTCAGGAAAGACTTATAAAATTAAATGCTAAATTACAGACATGTTTTCAACTGTGCTGACCACAAATGCAGCAAAAAGCTACGCTCCTGCCACTACTAGTTGTTGTTGTACTACCACTGTGCTAAATAAGTCTCATGGTCTCTCAGAGTTAATCCAGAATCTACCCTTCTATAGCTGATAGCTGATTAGCAATACATTTACCATTGCTCACCATGGTTACCACTATGCACAAATGACTTCGCCACCTGTCAGTTATTGTTGCGAATACAGTTGTCATCAGTAGCATGGACACTGGCAGCATAACATTTGTAGAACCACTCCGCAACTCAAGAGTGATGCAGAGCCATCAAATAACTTTGTACAGCATTACATATGCAGAACCAGTCAATAACTCATGACCATGGTGCAGAGCCATTCAGTAACTCAGAACAGAACTGTACATGCACAGTCACAGAATAAATCAATCTTACATATTTAGAGTGATTAAAAACACAAGGGACCCGATTCTGAGGTTCAGGCAAACGCGGCTGCTTTCCACAACCGCATATTTATTCTAATGGCACAACCGATTCTGAGCCTACCGAGACGCCCCCTGGCAGTGGCACTATTCTGTCTCTGAGTATTTAGCCGCACCATCGTTTGCAACATCGCAGCTTGCACTTGCCCGATTGGCAGGCGCAATTTCGCCATCTGAACATGGCATCTAGTGTCAGTGTAACTGCATCGTGTTTAGACGAAGTTGCTGTCAGTGACACGTCCGCATATGGCTAGCCGCCCTCATGTTACGTCCCAGGAACGCCCAATGAAATCCCCAGCTCATGCTTCCAAAATTGTACTGCGTCTCTGAGTGGTAACTATCGGGTTGAATGCACAGTTTGACTCTTACACATGCGCAGAGTGAAATCATTGGCGGCTTGTGTCCGACATCATCACTGCGTACACCTCTGACTCAGGCCGTTTCCATGAAATAACTGAGACTAGCATTACACATGTGTACTCATGCAATACTCAATGCAATGTACTCAGTAATACTAGCACACAGTATAAAGCCATTCAGTAACTCAGGACAATGATGCAGAGCCATGCAATAGTTTAGGACAGTGTTAAGGTGCGTACACACGGTACGATTAAAATGGATTATATGAACGATAACGATATCGATCATATTGTTATCGTTCATATCGTGCATTTTTCGGTGCCCAACGATCTGTGATGCGCGGGCACGTATGGTCGATATCAATATCGACCATCGCCCGTGCAGGCTAACCTGGTCGATATCAACCAGGTTACTATAGGGACCCGCGATCGTTGAACACGGATCGCTATAGTCGTTGGTGGTGTGCTGGATAATAGATATCGATCGTCCAGCACACTCGGGAGATCGAACAACAATTTCGTTATCATTGTCGATCGTCCCGTCCCGTCTGTACGCACCATTAAACATACATATGTAATAATTCAACACAGGGTTACAGAGCCATTCAGTAATTCAAAAGTGATAATGAGCCAAGCAAATCATTCAGAGCAATATTACACATGCAGAACTATGTATCAATATTATGTTACCACATGTAGGGAGAGCCCTGGTATGGCATGGAAGGAGTGAAATTTATAAAAATGCTGATTCTCCACCTCTATCTGACCTTACCTTCAAACAAACTCTAAATTATGCATTTGAAAATAAGTGCAGAAACACTAGCTTTTATTACAAAACTGGGATGCAGACGGGAGCTCAGCCAAGTCTTGAAAAACCCACCCTGTTTAATATCTGGAAATATTTTCTCCTCCTTGTAAGCTGTAGTGTTTGAGTCTGGATTTTTTTTTTTTCATTTTTGCAGTACATGGTTTTGAAGATTATTAATGCTGTACCACCACATTATGCCTGAATTATTCACACTTAGGTCAGAAGATGGAGTGTGCAGATAAGAGGTTTTGTTTGTTATTTAAAATGTAATGTTTTATATATATATATATATATATATATATATTGTATATGCATATACAGGTGTCTGCAAAATGTTCTAGTGAGACAAGGCTTATTTACAGTTGAATGTTCTTGTGTGTCTGAGCATTTTTTTTGTTTGTTTTAAATGGGCTCTATGTTGGTCTGAAAACTACTAAATAGTCATAAAACTTAAACAGCAAAATATCATGACACCCTAAAAGAATGTTTGTCAGCTGATCAATAAAGAACCAAAAACAATATATACCAATTGATTTAATGAATCTGTGTGAGATAGATGTACACTAACACATAATCTAGCAGTATCAACACGGAGTAATAGAAGTAGCAGATGACTTGTTAGCCATGACTGCCAGTGTTCCTTAAATGTGGATCCATTTTGCAACAACTTCCACCATCACTGGGACTATCATTATATCCCAGAGGAGGTTTCTTTTTGCCCATTGTGAAGCAACGTAGACAACAATCCCATGAAACAATGAGGGGTCAGGCTATTTTCATGCACATACATAGCCCTGAGAGACAGCTGCGTACAGACTGAGCACAGAAGATGATGGATAATGTTGTTAACTTTGTGGTCCAGAATTGCACTCATGAACCATATTCTAGGAAGCAAACCTTGTTCATCGACCCAGCAAAAATCCTAATGGTATTTTATTATTAAATTACTAGTGGGTTTGATATTGGTTAGAAATGTTCATCATACTGATATTGCTAATATTTCATTTTGGTTTTAATTCAAGATTTTTGCTGGAAGTAGAAAAGTAATTTATTTTACTTATACTGTATTTTACAGACATAAAACGGAGCGCTTATCACTATTGATTATATTTTTACTTCAGACCCAAAATAAACATAATGGGTCTTATTCTGAGTCAGACAGATCTCTGTACACGGGTGCAAATAGCTAGCCCTGGCATACAGCGCTTGCGCAGATGCGAATTTACATATTTTTGTGTATCGCTGTCCAGGGTTGAAAAACGTCAGTTTTTTAAAAAGAAATGTTTTTTCTCCAACCCTGTTTAGAAAGCATTAAAATAGGGTTGATCAAGATTTCTAATCTATATCAATCGTATTAATATAATATGCAGGATTAAAAAAATTTTCATGATAGCATTAATGCAAAAAGAAAAAAAAACTGGTGTAAAAAAAACGTGTTTTTTTGTTATACTAAAAAAAAACTTGTTTTGAGTCAGACAGAACTTGTCCGGAGCTGGCCGGCACCAATGCAATCGCATAAAATTGATCAGACTTGTGGGTTTGTCACAAGAGTGTTGTGGGTGTGTGGCTAGAGTTCTGTACAATCCTGAGTCATGCGTAGAATGAAAGCCTGTACCTGACGGATCTCTTGCACCTGGAGAGAGCAACACAAGTAAAATCCAGGAAGAGAAAAAGATGCTGGTATCACCTTTAGGAAGGACTCTGAGATACTTCAGTACCCTGGACAGCATCCCATTGCCACAACGATAATGTTCATTATCTTCAAAATTGCACCATCGCAGTCCTTGCAACAACGTATGTCCATATTTGCACCAATATACCTGTATGCAAGTTTAAGGGATTGGATCATGATGGTGGTAATGTTGTACCGTCTAGTGAGAGAAGCCAAGCAGTGTAGGGGTGTTCCTTGCTGAATGCACCTACATAAGCACCAATATGCACATATCTATTTTCTGCTGGACAAGATAAATTAAAAAAAGGTGCATTTCAGGGTTTGTATAAACTAACCTAACCAACTCCCCTACCCCTAACCCTCCCTAGGGGTGCCTAGCCCTAAGCTCCCCCCCCAAGTGCCTAACCCAATCCTCTCCTTCCCCGCTGCCTAAACCTAAGTCCCCCGGGGGTGCCTAACCCTAACCCTCCCTTCCCCTAGCCGAACCCTAACCCCCCGGGTGCCCTAAACCTAACCCTCCCCCCCCCCGTGGCTGTCCGCTTGCGGCGCCCAGCATCCCTTCGATCGGGATGCCGGGCGCCTGTCTCCCGGCGTCGGGAAAATGACAGGCGTCTAGATTTTAGACGCCTGTCATTTAACCCTAGGCGGGATAGAGGATTCGGGAAGCCGGCGGTCGGGATTGCGGCCGCCGGCTTCTTAAACGTATCCCATTCTCTGAAGTGGCTGGCATCCTATTCTTTTATTGGCACACATTTTGTACCTTAAAGATGCATTTTTATGGGAACTTGCACACATAAATAATACATTTAATAGAGGCAGTATTGAAGTTGCCTCACTCTTATTACTCATTTAAGATATAAATGAAGCTAAATTACCATTATTTTTAGAGAAAAATTAAAAGATTTAAGTGACTGAAATGGGTACTCATCATGCACATGTTCAAATGGATTCAAAACAGCATATTTATGCACCACCCCATCCACCTTCTAAGGAGCACATTTTGAATCAAACATTTAACGCATAACTTCTGTGTTATCTATTTCTGTATAGCTCTCATGCTTTCTACTTTCATACATCCCCACTCTCTCTGAACCCTCTCACTGTTTAACCTGCCCCAAGCATTCTCTTCTGCCATCCCTCTGCTCTCTCATTCTGCTTCCTGCTCTCCCCCATCTCTTCTTTCTCTCCATCCCTCGTCTCTTCCAGTCCATGGGACGCTCCTGCTGACTTCACATTTGCTGCGGTGTGAATTTCACATCTGTGAGCAGTGACAGCAGAGATTAATCACCAGGCCCTCACGCTCCCCCCTTCAAGGGGAATAAATAAATATAAACATACTAATAGAAGCCTTAAATAAAGCCTGTATCTGTTTCTTCTGAAACTAGGCACCAGGCTTCCTTAAGCTAGTCAGGGCTGCAGAGCTGACACTCCTAAGTACTTTCACTTTCGGATGATTAAAGGGTCTTTATTCTTTCTAAGGGGCTTGTGTATGTAATAAGTCAAATAATGATTTGATAGCAAAGAACATTGAGATGTATAACATGTAACCGAATGTTGGGAATGTGTAGAATATAGTCACCAGAATGTGAAATTGTTTTCGCCACCATGAAAGTGGTGGACACACTGGTTCATTCAGGGACACTCACTCACTGCAATTCTATTTGGCACAAATACACAGAAAATAAATACATTTAAAAAAATCAAATAATGTAAGAAGAGAATCTATTATCATCTTTCACAGATTCATTACATACAAGATTAAAAAAAATAGAGATTTTGACTTTTAATGGTCTTTCCAAAAATAAAACCATTAAACAAAATTTCTCTAGAATGATGAATAGCATTTTCAAAGACAAGATATACATCTATTTCTTACATTTATTTAAAAAAAAATATTTTTAACAACTATGTAATTTAAATACTTTTATTCAAGTCTAGCTTCACTATTGTTTCAGACAAGTTATAATACTTTTATACCGAGGACAGGCAGTATTCTGTCACCAGGGGCGCTACTATTATGACAGGAAGAAGGATACTGTGCCCTTATTACTTATGAACATGCAATATTGTTGTTGTTTTTTTTGATGTTCATATTCATTCATGTATGCATTTTACTTTACTTTGTCACTGTCCACAACATATATAAAGCTGAAGAGTGAGAAAAATGATCACCGCTGATATTAGCAACTGCATTGCGTGCGCATTAGCAGAATAGCGACCCATGCTGAATCAGGCCCCTTATATGTAAGATGGTTGCGGATGCCACTTGCATCAGTCACTTAGAAAAGTCCATAGGAGAAGGAGGGAGGGGAACATCCAGCGCATGTAACACCTATGAGGGTTACTAATATGATCCTAAGTATTAAATTACCACAGTGTGTGGACTCATATAGGGAGACTGCTATGCAAATTGCACGGATCCTTACCTACTTAATATGCAGTATATTAAATAAGTGAATTGATACAATGCAATGATAACTAGAAATAGAGGTAATAGTAAATAAAATACTGAGAGGAATATTCCTATAAAAATCAGGATCCACCGATGGAAGGGGCAAATCTCCCTTAACCAAAATGGCCACCATGGCCTCAGAGAACTGAATCAAACAGAGTCCCAGCGGACTTGACTACTATTTGTCAACATGAAGAAATCTTTTAGACTCTCATCTTAACTATTAATTAATACGGTACATGTTTATTTTAATATCGTCTTTGTTGTGTTTTTTATGTAATGTCATATTAACTGGATACAGATGCGTGTACTCTTGGCAAAATTGCCATAGAACTACCGTCACCAAAATGGCCGCTATGCACATTATCAAGGAGCCATCGATGAAATGGGCAGATTCCCCAAAACAAAATGACTACCGCAGCTTCACAGTACTGACTTAAATAGAGCCCTAGTGGATCCGACTGTTATCTGTCATCCTGAGGAAGCCTTTTCAGGCAAAACGCATCGATCACAGAGAAATCGATTCTCCCTGCAAGCCGCATGAGCAGATACGCGCTCACTGCGGCAGAGCAAGGAAGTCTGCCGGCAGACACATCGACCCCACAGGTTCCATAAGGACTTGATCTGGAGGACGATTACACCTCTACACATCCAGATTGCAGAAGGAAGGTAATCATCAACCTAATAAGGTGTTCAAGACTTTACCACCGTTTGTTACCACCGTTTGCATCTGATGCATGTCAGGTTAATCCTGTCACTTGGAATCAAATATCCCCTCTGAAAAACAGTATTATATACCACACTGCGCCCAACAGGTTTATTCCTGCTACTGGGAATATACTATTCCCTTTGAAAATAACAATTTATTGTGTCCAGTTTACCCTGGACCTAATACAAGTGCAGAGTAAGTAATTTGCCTAAAGTGTATTACTCTGCCGAGTACACGTACTATTATATGTTCAATGGTTTGTATGTATTGTGTGTCTGTCCAATTGTTGGTTAATTTGTGTTGTATACCGGTATTATCTTTTAATATTATTACGGATATATAGTATGGTATAGTGTACCTATCAATAAACACTGATTTTTATAGGAATATTCCTCTCAGTATTTTATTTACTATTACCTCTATTTCTAGTTATCATTGCATTGTATCAATTCACTTATTTAATATACTGCATATTAAGTAGGTAAGGACCCGTGCAATTTGCATAGCAGTCTCCCTATATGAGTCCACACACTGTGGTAATTTAATACTTAGGATCATATTAGTAACCCTCATAGGTGTTACATGCGCTGGATGTTCCCCTCCCTCCTTCTCCTATGGACTATTTTAATGAGGATCTGTAGTGCCCTACAAGACAGACTACACAAATTGGAAGTTGGTTAGAAGAGCATCATCACCTCAAATACATTATCGCCACCATATGAAAGAACCAGAAAAACGAACATTAAGAACTTTAACAGCACCCACTGGAAATTTCAATCATAGATATCCTCAGCGACAACCTACAGAGTGGCGTCCATCACATACCAAAGAAGAAAGATACTACTCCAATAAAGATCCTCTCTAGCCTAGCTATTCTAGGAACTATGCATATACCACCCACCCAAAGGAAAATAAGTATCATTATCAAGAAGATTATCATATGATGAAGAGACCATCTAGAATGAATGGAGAAAAGTGAACTAAATATCCAAGCGAACAAACATTGATCAACAGTTTCAATCGAGGAAAAAAGAGTGTAGAGGAAGAACTGAGTTTATCTGCACACACACTCATGAATCGCCTTAATGGAAAAAACCAAAGTCTCCTCAAACCAATAGAACATCAGTTACAAGGTGAAGATGATGAAGCAGAAGGCTACATGGATGCCCTTCTGGATCTCATCCAGATTAACGACGATACCCACTCACATCCCGGAGCCATTCCAAAAAACTCGCAGGGCCAGAGGAACAAGGGAAAAAGAAAGAAAAGAACAAGTTCAAACTCAAGCGAGGAGGAAAGAAGACAAAAAAGAAAGAATTACAACCGCAGGAGGGACCCAAAGAAGACCAAACACCAAAAGGCCTATTCAACTTAAGTGACCACCGACTGAGCTATACAGAGAAAAAGATCCTACAGAAAGGTCTAAAATTTGCACCTGCAAATCGATTGAACAAGTTTAAAACCTTTATAGATCTACATACGTTTGTACGGAAGTTAACCCTTAAAAAATTCTTCAATCAAAAACCATCGACCATTATAAATAACCCACAACAAGAAGCAAGCTCCAAATTTAAGCATACAGAATTGCAACCAAAATCTACGTTTCACCCGCAACATTTAAAAGGACCACTTATTAAAAACATTCCAGAGATTGGTAGAACAAGATATAGAAAAGATGACATCTCAAATCAGCAAAAATAAAAAGAACATCACTAAGAAAGAAAGAGAAGCTATTAATACATTAAGAGATGACAATAGTGTGGTCATTAAACCAGCGGACAAAGGTGTAGGCATTGTCCTGATGGATAGGAAATTATATGATGAAGAGGCGTTGAACCAACTTCAGGATAAAGCTACATACGAACCACTGAAAAGAGATCCCACTATAGAATATAAAAAAGAATTGGGAATATTACTGGAGAAAGGTTTAGGAACAGGGATCCTGACCATACAGGAATATAAGTACATTAAGAAAGAAGATCCCATCATCCCGGTGTATTATCACCTGCCAAAAATTCATAAGGACACCAAGAAACCACCTGGAAGACTGATTATCGCAGAAGTCGGATCATTAACGGCAAATCTGTCTGGATATGTCGATAAGTTTTTACAACCGGTAGTAAAATGCCAACCGGGGTATATTAGAGATACCACACATATTTTGAACGTATTAAAAGACATCATCTGGGAGGAAGATTTACTCCTAGCAACATGTGACATCAAAGCTCTATACACGTGTATTGAACATGAGATGGGTTGCACCAACGTGAGAAAGAAGGTGGAAAAAGACTCGGACTTAGAACCGTTACAAATACATTTTATCATAGAAGCTATTAGGTTTATCCTCCAACATAATTTCTTTTGGTTCGGTGATACCTTCTATGTTCAGCGGAAAGGGACAGCGATGGGAACTAAATTTGCACCGTCATATGCAAATTTATTCCTATCCGAATGGGAAGACGAGAATATATGGAATAGTAAGTACTATGGAAAAGAATTAAAGCTATGGGCAAGATACATAGATGACGTGATCATCATCTGGAAGGGACCAAGAGAAGATCTTGAAGGATTTATACAGACTATTAACGACAATCAGGCGAACTTGGAGTTTACGAGCACCATCAGTGCAGTTACAGTTAATTATCTCGACCTAACGATATACATTGAGGATGGCCAGATACAAACAAAGACCTTTATAAAAGCCACAGAGTGTAATAGTTACTTGGAGGCCACAAACAACCACCATAAAAAGTGGCTATCTAATATTCCAGGTGGACAACTAAGAAGATTGAAACGTAACTGCTCTAAGGAAACAGACTTTGAACTTCAATCAGAAGAATCATTGAACAATTTTATCGATAAGAAATATGATCCTAAACATCTAAAACAAGAGAAATCAAAGATCAACAATATGAAAAGAGAAGACCTTCTAAAGTACAAAGAAAAATCCGAAGGGAAATCAGAAGACCTGCTCTTCATCTCTGACTATTCAGCACAAAGTACACTATTACAAAACAGTCTTAGAAGACACTGGCACATCCTAATGGCTGACGAAGAACTGAGGAAATATCTCCCAGAACATCCGAGGATTGTCTATAGAAGAGCCCCGACAATCAGATCATCGTTAGTCAACAGTAACCTTAGGGAAAAATGTCCCAAGAAGCAATTAAGCACTGTAGGCTTCTCGCGATGCGGTATTTGTATGGCATGTAAGAAAACAAAGAGGAATCATACACAAATTATAAAAAAGTTACATCCTTTAGCAACAAAAGGAAATTCAATATTAAGGAACGAATCAGCTGTCAAACCATAGGTGTCATCTACATGTTAACTTGCCCATGTGGGCTACAATATGTAGGAAAAACTAAAAGAAAACTTCATGTGCGCATACAGGAACATCTCTGTAACATCCAAAATCAAAAAGAAAACCACAGTATTCCAATTCACTTTAAAGAGCAACACAACAGTAACCCCAGTGACTTACAATTTATTGGCCTTAAAGTAACACCATCATGGAGAGGAGGGAATATGGAGAACTTATTAAGTAAAGAGGAGACTAAAACAATCTACGAAATGGGTACGCTAAACCCAAAAGGATTGAATTTGGATATAGAAATCGCACCATTCTTGTAAAGTGAATATCCCTGGAGAAATAAGATAAAATTACAAAATTAATGATTTTAATCATTAATTATCTATATGACCAATTAATATACATTTAAAGTCTGTGAATAAGACCTCGGCTAAATAATTCGTGCCCCCTAAAGCAAACATATACATGTAAACTCCTAGCACCTATATAATTATAAATTATATCAGAATAGGGAAAAGCTTTAATACTCCATGGAGTTGAATTTATTTAATATGTGTAGTCCTCCAAAGCACGAAGTGATTTGAAATAGTCATTAAGAAAAATTATAATATTTTTTAATATATCCTTTACTTTTAATAAATATAATATATGTTTAGTGTAGCATTGTCTTAGTGTTGTCATTTATGTGATGTTATGTCTATTGGACATGGATATGTGTATTCCTGTCACCATATAAGCCCCACTACTATAAAAACTGCCGTATATATCATAAAGGAGCCACCGATGGAAGGGGCAAATCTCCCTTAAACAAAATGGCCACCATGGCCTCAGAGAACTGAATCAAACAGAGTCCCAGCGGACTTGACTACTATTTGTCAACATGAAGAAATCTTTTAGACTCTCATCTTAACTATTAATTAGTATGGTACATGTTTATTTTAATATCGTCTTTGTTGTGTTTTTTATGTAATGTCATATTAACTGGATACAGATGCGTGTACTCTTGGCAAAATTGCCATAGAACTACCATCACCAAAATGGCCGCTATGCACATTATCAAGGAGCCATTGATGAAATGGGCAGATTCCCCCAAACAAAATGACTACCGCAGCTTCACAGTACTGACTTAAATACAGCCCTAGTGGATCTGACTGTCATCTGTCATCCTGAGGAAGCCTTTTCAGGCGAAACGCGTCAATCACAGAGAAATCGATTCTCCCTGCAAGCCGCACGAGCAGATACGCGCTCACTGCGGCAGAGCAAGGAAGTCTGCCGGCAGACACATCGACCCCACGGGTTCCATAAGGACTTGATCTGGAGGACGATTACACCTCTACACATCCAGATTGCAGAAGGAAGGTAATCATCAACCTAATAAGGTGTTCAAGACTTTACCACCGTTTGCATCTGATGCATGTCAGGTTAATCCTGTCACTTGGAATCAAATATCCCCTCTGAAAAACAGTATTATATACCACACTGCGCCCAACAGGTTTATTCCTGCTACTGGGAATATACTATTCCCTTTGAAAATAACTATTTATTGTGTCCAGTTTACCCTGGACCTAATACAAGTGCAGAGTAAGTAATTTGCCTATAGTGTATTACTCTGCCGAGTACACGTACTATTATATGTTCAATGGTTTGTATGTATTGTGTGTCTGTCCAATTGTTGGTTAATTTGTGTTGTATACCGGTATTATCTTTTAATATTATTACGTATATATATTATGGTATATTGTACCTATCAATAAACACTGATTTTTATAGGAATATTCCTCTCAGTATTTTATTTACTATTACCTCTATTTCTAGTTATCATTGCATTGTATCAATTCACTTATTTAATATACTGCATATTAAGTAGGTAAGGATCCGTGCAATTTGCATAGCAGTCTCCCTATATGAGTCCACACACTGTGGTAATTTAATACTTAGGATCATATTAGTAACCCTCATAGGTGTTACATGCGCTGGATGTTCCCCTCCCTCCTTCTCCTATGGACTATTTTAATGAGGATCTGTAGTGCCCTCATTTACACCTAGCTGCAGTAACCCCTATTAGAATTTTATAGATTAGCGCATCCCTTCCCCCACGTTTACTATACTTAGAAAAGTCCACTAGAATAGGGTAGGTGGTGAAGTATGCAGCTCCCTTTGACACGTTTTGAGTTGGGCTCTTTATCAAGGCAGTGCATGCTAGGTGTAAGAAAGATCCTTAAATAGTGTCCACAGAAGTTATCACGTTGGCTGCAAGTGGTGTGGGCCTCAATAGAGGTACATGCTGCATTAGGGAAATGTCTCCTTTGAGAAATAATATTGATTAGAAGATGAGAGGTAATATTTTGAGTGGGTAGAAAAACCGGAAGTGCCATGGGCAATGGTTCCAGCGTATAGTATGTACACCCGATCTGTCGTTGGTGGCCGTCGTTCATCGCATCATCTCATCTGCTGTCTGCATGGCAGATGGGATGATGCAATGAACAACCCAGGCTGTTACACTGCGCCTATGTACGCCGGATTGTGCAATGTGGTCGGCACGCACAATGTATCATTACACCGCACCATTGCTGGGTACACCTCATATAATGTGTATCTAGCTTAAGAGGGGGAGAAAGAGGAGGCGAAAAAGAGTGGGGAGAGCACTGAAGAGAGGAAGAAATAAAGACATGAGGAGAGGGAGAGAGAGCCGGGGACTACATCTAGGGGTAAATTTACTAAGATGGGAGTTCTATTAAGAAGTGATGTTGCCCATAGCAAACAATCAGGTTCCAGGTATTATCTTCTAGAGCAGGGTTTCCCAACCACGGTCCTCAAGGCACACTAACAGTCCAGGTTTTAAGTATGCCCATACTTTAGCACATGTGACTTAATTAGTACCTCAGTTGTTTTGATTTAACCATCTGTGCGTAAGTATGGATATCACTAAAACCAGGACTGTTGGTGTGCCTTGAGGACCGAGGTTGGGAATCACTGTTCTAGAGGGTGCTAGATAAATGAGAAGTAGAATCTGATTGGTTGCTATGGGCAACATCACTTCTTAAATAGAACTCCCAACTTAGTAAATTTACCCCTTACAGTGGCAAACGCAGAATTTCTAGTGGGGGGTTTCCAAATGCTTGATTTTAGAGTGAGTGTGGACAGTCCATGAAGAGAGCAGAATTAGTACTCAACCAGTTTTAATATGTGTTATACAAAGTGTATTGTGTTGCATAATTCCAGCATATACAGGACCAGCAATCACAATAAGCCATTAGATGCAGCAGTAGTGCCATCCTTCCTGAGCTGGATGTTTTTATTTTAGATGTGGCCACCATTCCAGGACATGGGACCAAGTTCGGGAATCTGGGGGAGCAGCAGAAGAACCTAGCACTGCCCTGGACATATACTGTATGTACATATTGGGCTCTATAGCAGTGCATCCCTAATATTGCATGTTTTCCAGATCTCCCAGTTGGTGCACAGGTTATTTATTACTGTCTGGTACATGTTAAAAGATACACAGGTGGTGCTAAATTTTTTAATTTGTGATACTGAGAAGAACATGCAACACTAGCAAAATTCTATTATGTTACTATTTCTACTGTGGTCATGTGTGTGCTGGGGAGGGGGTTTCCAGGCAGATGGAAACCCCCCCTGCGTTTGCCTATGCCTTAGTGTATTAATAAGTCTTGTAATTCTTTGACTATTTTTAAAGCACCAAGGGATATAGGGAACCGAGTACATGATGTAGATGTCTTATGTGTCCAGCTGCACATCTCTCTAATGATTCTAAGGGGTATATTTACTAAAGGTCTATTTTAATCGTTTTAAAATTGATCAAAATTGATTAACATCGATGTCATTTCTGAAGCTAAATCACACATTTACTAATACTTAACAAACTAAATAAAAAATTGTCTGTTAGTAAATGTGTGATTAAGCCCCAGAAACGTAACATCGATTCTAATCGATTTTAGATCGATTAAAATCGACCTTTAATAAATATACCCCTAAAGCTAATTTCTTTAGCATTCACCGCATATGAATCTGACTTCTGTAACACAATACTTATCATATGGCCCATACAAAATCAGATGTGGAATTTAAGTGCATCTCTGCTTAAAAGTACAGAAGGCGGAACAGCTAAAGAATGGGATATCAAACTATTGTTTGTGCTTTTTGCAAACGGCTTTAGATTTAGGTTTCCGATTAAAATCACTGGGCCTGATTCAGATTTGGGAATAGAGTAATATAGAGCAAGTAATACTAGGTACACACTGGCCGATATATTGGCCGATCAATTGATCGGCCAATATATCATGCCCCCGTCGGCCAGTGTGTACAGACGATATGTCTGTGAACAACGCCGTTCACAGACATATCGCATCGGCTGTGCTGCACAGCCGATGTACAGAAAACAAAGAGCCAAGAAGGGCTAGTTGTTGGGGCACTCTTAAATCAAATTTAATAAAATGTAACCTTTATTAATAATTATTAAAAATGGAATGGAGAGGTGATCAAGCCACCAACCAGGCGAAACGTCCGTCCTTCAGCAGCATAGGAGGTCCGGTCAGTGCACGGACCAGACCCCCGCACGGTGACGATGATACTTATGTACATTTGCTGTCTGGCCGCTGTGTCAGTTCAGCCTATTACACTCCGCATGAACAGGAGATACAGCACTCTGATCTCTTATAGTATAATTTGGAGACCTGTCTGCCCTATGGCTCATGCTTTCTTGCAGGCATCTGATTACACAGGCTCATTTATGATCTGACTATTGTGGCAGCACAGTGGATGTACTGCTGTAAACTCCCCAGTTTTTAGTTGGGGTAGATGTGATGTTGTTTCACATGGTTATTTTTTCATTGCACACATGAGGACATGATTATTGTCCAGCTTTCTTTCCCCCATCATTCAGGGGAATAGATTTGAATAACCAATTTGGCTCTTTTTTACTATCACTGTGTGATGATATTGAGACACACCTGTATCCATTGTAAATATAGCAAAAAACACTGGGCCTGATTCAGACCCGCTTGCAAGCGCTGAGCGCCAATCAACAAGTTGGCTGGTTGGATGTAAGTTGTTCTAGTGTGTGGCCAAGTGTATAATAGCAGGAACAAAAGTGATTACATTTGATTTGGTTTATGTTGATTTCAGGATCACCACGGGTACAAAACTCCTGTATGATGTGAATAAATAATCTAGAATTTATAGGAGCATAATTACCCAGAATTATTTGAATGTTTATATCGCCGTATCCATTTATTATATTAAAATGAGGAGATCCGCAGCTTTTTAATAATTATTAACAAAGGTTAAATTGTATTAAATTTGATTTAAGAGTGCCCCAACAACTAGCCCTTCTTGGCTCTTTGTTTTTTATACATGTTATATTTTGGGCTTTGGGAGCACCACCAACAACATGTTATGTCACAATCTCTAAATACAAAATGAAATATGGTTGGTTGTAAATTAACGCCGTAATAATATATGGTTCTGCGCGGTACCAAAACCCCCCCCCCCCCCCGCTTCTTCTGCACAGCCGATGAACAGATATGTCTACAGACATATCTGTCCATCGGCAAGTGTGTACGATCAGCCAATCACACACAGCGACAGCCGCAGGGAGGGGGGCTGGCCCGACCCGCTGCAGCATGCAGATGATGGTCGTTCAGTGTGTATAAACGACCATCATCTACAGATCACTCGATCTGCAGATATATCGCTATAGTGTGTACCCACCATTACTGTGTACCTGGACAAACCATGTTTGTCCAGGTACACAGGGTTGCAAATACATACATTTTTTTACACATGGCTGCTTTACCATGTAGCCCACAAATGCAGGACAGGTTTATTATTACATTGCAATTTAGATTTCAGTTTGGACACGCCCCTCCCAAATCTAATACTCTCTGCTCTTCTTACATCTGCCCCATCTGCAATGCAGCATGTTTTTTTTGCAGTTACTTGTTCTTTCTTATTCTATTCCCAAATCTGAGTCAAGACGACAGAATGCATCATCCTTTCTAATTCAAAACAATCAAATCCATAAACACTTTTATTTTCATCCATTCTGCACGATAAAATCAGATTTTCAATTTGAGGTTTGCATTTGTAGAGTGTCTGGTGGCAATAACTTTTAAAAAGAACCCCTTCCCCTTAAAGATATTAAACCACCCTGCCTGTTCAGCATTGAACCATGGCCACTCTGTTACTCACTGAGGGCTTTATTCAGACATTTACACAATGCCGGTATTAAGGCAGATTAAGCGATTTTTAGCAATTGTGCAAACATGAAAGCCATACTGCGTTGCATTGCTATTGGTTTACGACTATGCTCGTGCTGAGGATTCACTCGCGAAGTGAGTGACAGGTAGTCAGGGTTTGGGGTAGGTGACGGGGTTCGTTAAGGAAACGCAGTTGTGTCTGACCATTTACATGCCATTTCATGGGCGTGCATACATTAGCCATTGCGATCTCCTTTGCAGTATGAGAGCATGTCAGCATGTCAGGAGAGACGTAGGGCCATATTCAAATTGGAGTGAAATGTCGGAATCGGCGATAATTTATCGCCGATGACGTAGTTTTCGCCTATTTTTAATTGTCCCCATATTCAATTTCATAGACTTTTCGCAGGTTCGAAAAGTCTTTGAAAAAAAACGGGGATAACATTTTACCACTGAAATAGGTGGCGAAAAAAAGTGCAGAATTGGGGTTTAGGAGTGCAGGTACAAAAAAAATAGCCTACACCCCTGGGAACGTCATTAAAAATAAACTGTGCCAAAAAAAGTAAAAAAATAAAAAAAAAAACGGGACACCCCAAAAAATGTACTTTCATTTTGGGGTAAAAAAAAAAAAATGGGGAACACGTTTTTAAATAACGAAATGAATTGGGGGGGGTTCCCAAGTATGCGGCAGGTGTTTAAAAGAATGCGGGTGGTAGCGGCAGGTGCATTTTTGCAGAATTTTAAAAAATAACTTTAGGGACTTAAAAATATGCTTACCCCCATTTTCATGTACCCCAAATTTGATAGGACTAGTTATTTTCCCCCCAAAAAAATATCTAAATGCTATTCTTCACCACTTCTTTATTACAAACCCTGACTTCCTTCAGCAGGCAAAAATGGTGGTTCCCATAGTGATCCCCCATGTCTGGACATCTTTAGGGGGGTCCCAGGCACATTTCCCAAAAATTCCAGGATTTTTTCGTAGATCCAAATTTGCCGGGTCCCGTTTCGCTCATTTTAAATTTAATACGGGGATAAAGCGGGCACACACCCGATACTTTATCCCCAGAAAAGCTCCAATGTGGAGTGAAATTTCGCTCCCTAATTGAATATGGCCCGTAGTGTTTGAAACAGGTCAGTCTTCACTTAGAGTATGTGTGGCTGCCTGATCTGCGTTGATGCTCCCGATGTTTACGATGTTGCACGTCATTGGACGGATATGAGAAGGCAGCAGTGGGCGTCCTATGCTCGGGTAAGCTTAGTAAGACACTAGCATATTTTCGCTATTGTGAGCTGTGAGAGATCGCAGTGGCGAATGTATTAGAGTAAATCTCTGAAGCACTCATGAATTTGCAGTGTGTGCCTCCAGAACATTCCTTCTGGATTACAAGCTTATTTTGGAGCTTATAATGGGGGCATATTTAATTTTATTGGGGGACACTTTTGTTAGATACTTGTGACACTACAAGTATGCACTTGTGCCCATGTGCAGCCCATAGCTGTCGGCATAAGCAAATTAAATAATATAACAGAATCAAGAAATACACAAACATGTAAAAGTCGAGTTTTCCTCAATCTAGGCAATGCTAAACATTTCACAATTTCTGAAAATTAAGAAATAAAGGGTCTGATTCAGATCTGGGAATAGAGTAAGAAAGAGCAAGTAATTCCCCTTCTCTGCTAGCCTCAAAATCCCGGGTTATTGCACCTGAGTGCGCATCAACCTGGGATTTTTGTTAGTGGAAATAGGTCAACCTGGGTCCAGTGTCCCGGGAATCCAAACCTGGTAGCTAGCAGGGTTTTTCCCGGGTAGGGCTCAGCATAGGGAGAACCGCGCTTGGAGATGATGTCATCAGAATAACCTGGGTTGGTGCCACAGTGGAAAAGGGGCTGTCCCGGGTCTGATCCAGTTAGAAACCATGGGCCTGATTCAGACCCGGTCGCAAGGTTGCGTTCGCACGCAGCCTGTCAATGTTTGCATTCTGCACATGCATCGCAGTGTGCATTCGCAAACCGGCCGCTGCGATCGGGAATCGACCACAGCAAGCACGCAGAGGCTTCATACAGTGATTGACAGGTAGTGACCGTTTGATGGTGGTGACGGGGGGGTGGTCAGAGAAACGCAGACGTGCCTGGGCATCTAGACGCCGTGCATAATTAGGCCCCAGTGACGGCATACGCATCCAAACTTCTAGTTACACTCACAAACATTAGCAATGTCTGCGGTAGGGTCAGGTCAACCACAACTTGTGCGTGTGGGTCTGATGGTTCCCGATGTTACCGTTGTTTTCCCTGCCTTGCGAGAACATAAGTGAAGGGAAGAAGGCGGCATTATGTAGTGTTGGGTGTCTACTTATTCTGCTGTGGTTACATTATGTATGCGGTCATTAGCATATTTTCGCATCGACAGGCTGCGTGCGAACGCAGCCTTGCGACAGGGGCTGAACCAGGCCCTATGTTCCAAATCCTTGGTCAGACTCGAGACTTAAATGTAAAAGAGGTATAACTGTGCATCTTGGTAAAACCATGTTGCACTGCAGGTGGGGCAGATTTAAATGTGCAGAGAGCATTTGTGGACTACATACAAAAGCAGCCAGTATTTATCCTGCATGCAAAAAAAAATTATGTATTTGCACCCCTTGCATTGCAACATGGTTTGTCCAGGTATACAGTTCAGGGTTGCCTACCTTTAATATTCTCTTCCCGGGAGAAGCCCGGGTAAGAGAAGCAGCAGGGGGCCGATGGGGGCGGGGCTTGACGATTCGCTTCATTAAGCCCCGCCCCCTCGTTGTAAAATTGCCACGATTGGGCACAATTTGCATAGGGGGCGGGGCCAAATGCTGTGATTCATGCAGAATCCCAGCTTAAGCCCCGCCCCCTTCACGTAGACCCGCGATTGCCGCGGGTATTCTCCTAATTCTGCCCACTTCACTAGGAAGTGGGCAGAATGCGGGAGAAATGCCTACCCTTCCGGGGGTGCGGGGGGTTACCCGAAAAATCGGGAGCCTCCCGCGAAAACCGGGAGGGTAGGCATGTATGATACAGTTACTTGCTCTATCTTATACTTCTTTTACATCTGAATACTGGGTCACCCCCAGGATTATGTTCACGTGCGACCCAGCTGAGACCCCTTACAGACAGCAGCCGACCCAGCACGTGATCATCACGTGATTAGCTGGCGCTTGGAGATGATCTCATCTACAAGCACCGACTCTTCCTATGCAGTGAACGGGACCCGGGTCGCATCGACCTGTTCACACTGCACCACGACCCGGGTTGAACAGGCATTCAACCCTTCTCATGACCAGGCTTATTTCAACCTGGCCCATTCACACTACACAGTAACCTGGGTTACTGCACGTTCACTTGAACTTGTAAAAGGTGTATAATTCTATTCCCAAATCTGAATCAGGCCCAAAGGCAAAAACTGCTAATGGTGAGTCACTCTGAAAATTAGAGATATATTTACTAAAGTGAGAGTTTTTAGAAGTGGAGATGTTGCCCATAGCATCCGATCAGATTCTAGCTATTATCTTCTAGAAGGTGCTAGTTAAATATCTGATTGGTTGCTATGGGCAACATCTCCATTTCTAAAAACTCTCACTTTAGTAAATATACCCATTAGACTAGCGGCCCCCCAGATGTTGTAAAACTACACATCCCAGAATGCCCTGCCATAGTTTTGCTATTTGGCCATGCTAAAAATGTTGCAATGCATGCTGAGATTTGTAGTTCAACAACAGCTGGAGGGCCGCTTATTGCCCACCCATGCAAGACTGATGAAACACAGTTTAATCATGTGGCCATGATTTATTTCAATAAGCCAAAACGCACATTTTATTTAGGGTGAATTAGTCAGTGAATGAACACTACCACTGAATTAATATTTTCAGGTTTAATACAGTAATCTTAAATGTTAGTGCACACAATCTTAGATTAGATCTGTTGATAATGTTTTATTGAAGTAAGTCATATTATTCATTTACTGGACTTGTCTGTTCATTTGTTAGTATTGTACGTTCATTTGCTGGTAATTTCTACACCTTCCCTGTTTTTTGGTTGAAAAATTCTTACTAGTCCTCCAATCTTTAAAATAAAAATGTATTTTAAAAGTATACATAGTAATAATGATGGCACATGTCTCAAAATAGTTTTTATTCTACATACTGTACACCAGTGGTCGCCAACCTTAATTGAGGTGTCAGCTACTTTAGAAAAATGAAACCTCCTGAAGAGCTACTAAAATTGTAGAAAAAAAATCTGTCTAATAACCGAACAATTGAAGGTCATTTAATGAAAATGAAAAAAATGTTTCATAGAAAATAACAATGCATTTAATTATTAGTTACAGTGATATTGTTGTAGTTTGTAAATAACATTTAAGCACAGGCTCATTTCACATTATTGGCTCCAAGGAGGTATGTGCAGTAGAGGAGCAAAAGGGCTGCTGTGTAATTTTCTGGCAGGGCTGGGCGGGAGTCACTCGCTCTGCCGTAGTGTAGATGCTGTGGGTGGAACCAAGGGGAAGCACGTCAGGTGATTGCTGTAGAGGCTGTGGCAATCACCTGACTTGCTTCCCTGTGGATCCACCCATTGTGTCAACGCCACGATGGAGCACACATCAAAGGTCACTTTCTCCTAGTTGACTTGGCAGTACTGCAGCTAGGTGAGCTACCAAAATTAAGATAGTGAGCTACCAGTAGCTCACAAGCTACAGGTTGGAGACCATTGCTGTACACCATCCCCTTAAATATGAGAATAACCTTAACCGTTCATTCACTGGACGATTCACCCTACTTAACTGTTGGAAAATGTTGATAATTTTTTGAGTCATTTATAACGCTAGTTGTAACAGAAATTACAACACTTAGGAGTCAATCCAATAAGTAGTGAAAGGGGCGAATTGTCGTTGGAAATGTATAGAAACGCTGGCAATGGCACAGCAATTCATCCCCCCATGGCCCGAGTTCACCCTGGACTCACACATTTTTGTGCCCTATAGGGCTGCGAACATAAATGTGCGAGTCCGGAGGTACCACACTTACTCACATGGGCGAGAACATAGCTCCTAATTGGATTGACCCCTTTATAGTAAATCTTATGATTTCATGTCCATAATGTAGCAATTTGAACTGAAATCTGTAAAGGGTTCTAAAATATTGCATGTTTTCAAATTTTCTTAAGTATTTATTTATTTATGCATTTATTTAATAATATTATTAATAAAAAAACTGCCTTTTTTTCTACTTTAGCTCTTCATGGCTTCAAAATTTCCAGAAATCTTAAATCATTATCACTGTCTATCACAGTGGTTGCCAAACTGTGCGATGTGGCACCCTGGGGTGCTTTGGGACACTTGCAGGGGTGCCTCAGGTTGGTGATCCAGCACCAAATCAAATTATTTATGGTCAATGTAATGTAAATATTTGGACAAACATAAGTACAAACCTGTCCCCACTGTGATGTTCTGGGTTGTTTGTGGACCCGGGGTGGTAGCAGGAGCGATCACAGAAGCAGATTTAAAAATAAAACTAGAATTTAATAAGTGCTTGAGTAGACAGATAAAGGCAGTAAATAAAAGTCCAGGAATATATAATGTGCACAAGAGTTCTGTGGTGGGAGTAAAAGGGTTAATGTCCAAGTAGAAACAATTAAAGCTGTCCAGGTGTGCAGGTAGTGAAACTGAGAATAATCAAGCCAGGTTTGCAGGTAGTGAACTGAAAATAAACAAGCCAGGTATACAGGTAGTGAACTGAAGCGCAGTATGTCAGCAGGCTCAGGCACTCAGGTTTGGGCAAGGGTGATGGAGGAAGCGGGGTAGTCCAGTGGGAGCTAGGAGCTGACAGGCAGACTGACAGACAGCGAATTCACAGGAACAGGAAAGCACAGAGAACTCCCTCTCAGCTAGGCTGAGATACACGTTGCACTGGCAAAGAAGGAAGGCACTGACCCTTCCTAAATACCCCATGCCGTGCTGTTACTGGCCGGAGGGAACATGTGACTCACCAGGATTGGCCAGCCGCATCAAATGGCCAGAAGGCAAGATGGCGGCGCCCATGCCAAACGGAACGGAGACACCGCCAGGCCTCACCAGCGCAGAGTGACAACAGGGCCGCACAACAACGCGCGCAGCCAAAGCCCCCCGCCAGACACCAGCTCCGCCACCAGACAGCCGGCGCCACAACAACCTCACAGGTAACACCCGCCGAGCGCCATGCTGAAATACCCTGGCCGTGACAGTACCCCCCCCTTTTGGGGTGGCCTCAGGACACTCACCAGGCTTCTCTGGATGGGCAGAATGGAATCTCCTGATGAGCGTGGGAGCGTGGACATCACGAGCATCGGTCCAGCAACGTTCCTCTGGACCGTAACCTTTCCAGTCCAACAAATACTGAAGATGACCTCTGCGCATACGAGAGTCCAAGATCTGGGCGACTTCAAACTCAACTCCTCTCTCCGTCTGGACTCAAGGAGAAGCAGGTAGAGCATTATGGAACTTATTCAGGACTAGGGGCTTTAATAAGGAAACATGGAAGGAATTGGGAATTTTTAGGTATGGGGGTAACTATAAACGGTAGGCCACTGGATTAATGACTTCTGTTATGGTGAAGGGACCGATGAAGCGGGATGCGAATTTCATAGACGGAACTCTTAGACGAAGGTTCCGAGTAGACAACCAGACCTGGTTTCCTACTTGCATGCGTGGAACTATTCTACGCTTCTTATCAGCCTGGGTCTTATAGCGAGAGGATGCCTTCAACAAATCAGACCGTACTTGAGTCCAGATGGCAGCAAAATTCTGCACCGTGTCCTCCACGGCCGGAACATCGAAAACAGGCAGGCTTCGGAATTCGGGAACACGAGGATGAAGGCCATATACAACCTGAAATGGCGTTTGGTTAGTTGACGAGTGGTAGGTAGCATTATGTGCAAACTCAGCCCACGGCAGCAAGGCAGCCCAATTGTCCTGGGAAGATGACATAAAAATTCTTAAGAAAGTCTCTAGATCTTGATTAACTCTCTCGGTGGAGCCGTTGCTTTGCGGATGGTAGGCCGTGGAAAAGTTTAACTTCACTTGAAGAACAGAACACAAAGCCCTCCAGAATTTTGCAGTAAACTGCACACCACGGTCAGAGACAATTTCAGCAGGAAGGCCATGTAGATGAAATATGTGTTGGACAAACAACTGTGCCAGGTCAGGGGCAGAAGGTAACTTCTTCAACGGTATATAGTGGACCATCTTAGAAAATCGGTCAATTACAACCCAGATAGTGTTGAAACCTTGAGAGACTGGCAGGTCTGTGACGAAATCCATGGAGAGATGCGTCCATGGACGTGATGGAGTAGGTAATGGAAGCAATTCCCCAGCTGGAGCTTGTCGTGATGATTTATGCTGGGCACAGGAGGAGCAGGAAGAGATAAACTCCATTATATCTGCCTTCATAGAAGGCCACCAATAGTGTCTTTTCAGGAACTCCAAGGTCTTCCGAGTGCCTGAGTGCCCTGCGAAGCGAGAGGAATGTGCCCAAGTGAGAAGCTGCTTCCTTAATTCCGGGGCCACAAATGATTTTCCCGTAGGAGGCTGAAGTTGTAATGCGGCGAAAACTCTTGATTCCAAGACAGGGGTATTGCTTTGATTTTCAGATTGATCATCACAGAGGAGAGATCTCGATAGGGCATCAGCCTTCTGATTAAGTGCTCCAGACCGGAAGGTCAGGGTGAACTGAAACCTGGCAAAGAATATTGCCCAGCGGGCCAAACGAGGACTCACACATTGGAGGTTTTTGAGAAATAGGAGATTTCTATGGTCCGTAAATACAGTAAATGGAAACTTGGCGCCTTCTAGCAAATATCTCCATTCCTTCAACGCCAACTCTACAGCTAGTAGTTCTTGCTCACCTATGGCGTAGTTCCTTTCGGCAGGAGAGAATTTTTTAGAAAAGAACCCACACGGATGGACTCGGTTGTCCTCATAACGTTGAGATAAGACTGCTCCCACAGCTTCAGATGATGCGTCTACTTCCAACAAAAAAGGCCTGTCCAGATCGGGTTGTCGAAGAACTGGTGCTGAGATAAAGGCCTGTTTTAGAAGATGAAAGGCAGACTCTGCCTCAGGTGACCATTGGGCAGGATTAGCACCTTTGCAGGTCAAGGCTGTAATGGGAGCCAGCAGTGTAGAAAATCCCTTAATGAAGCGTCTATAATAATTTGCGAAGCCCAACAATCTCTGGATGGCCTTCAGTGTCTGAGGTCAGGTCCAATCCAGAATTGCCTGTACCTTCTTGGGGTCCATTTCTAAACTGGAGCCAGATATTACATAGCCGAGAAAAGGTACACTGGGCACTCCAAAGACGCACTTCTCCAGTTTGCAGTAAAGGTGGTTTTCTCTCAGACGGGTCAAAACTTCTTTAACATGTTCTTGATGTTTAGCCACAGAGGGTGAAAAAATCAGTATGTCATCCAGGTAGACAACAACCGAAACATATAACAGATCCCGGAAAATCTCATTAACGAAACTTTGAAAGACAGCAGGGGCGTTACACAATCCAAAAGGAATTACTAAATACTCGAAATGTCCATCTCTGGTATTAAAAGCCGTCTTCCATTCATCGCCAGCTCGGATACGAATGAGGTTGTAAGCCCCTCTTAGATCTAATTTCGAAAAAATGACAGAGCCCTTGACCCTATCAAACAACTCAGTAATCAGGGGAAGAGGGTATCGATTCTTTACAGTAATGTCATTAAGGCCTCGATAATCGATGCACGGTCTTAGACCACCATCCTTCTTGCCAACGAAGAAAAACCCAGCTCCGGCAGGTGAAGTAGAGGGGCGAATGAACCCCTTTGCCAGGTTGTCCCGGATGTATTCGGTCATGGCTTGAGTCTCAGGCAAGGACAGCGGATAGGTACGACCACGAGGTGGTATCTTATCAGGTATCAATTCAATTGGACAGTCCCATTCCCTATGAGGGGGTAAGATATTTGCTTGTTGTTCAGAGAAAATGTCGGCGAACATCTGATATTGCTTGGGAATGGCAGAAGAAACTAATGGAACTGTTTTTCTCACCGGTCGAATCTTTGGAAGACAGGATTTCTGACAGTCCATACCCCATGACAGAATCTGCATAGAACTCCAATCAATCCTGGGATTATGTTGACGTAACCAGGGTAGACCAAGAACAATTTCTTGAGAGGCCTCCGATATCACCAGGAATTTTAAGGACTCAGAATTAAGTGCCCCAATTCGGACCAATACTGGTTGAGTCTCTTTGGTGACTATCCCGTTAGTTAGAGGGCGTCCGTCTATAGAGGTCAGAGAGATGGCATGGTTGAGAGACAAACAAGGAATCTGAAATTTATCTATGAAACTAGATGTTATGAAATTTCCGGCTGCTCCCGAGGCGAGTAGAGCAGTAGCAAAGACAGGTTTGGGTTTAAGATCCAAGGCTAGGGTAATCGTGAAATCTTTAATTTTTGGAGACGGGTTCATAACTCCTAACTTGATGTCTCCAGGGTCAGTTAGGATTTGGCATTTCCCGGTTTACGGGGGCAGGAGATCAGCAGGTGACCGGACTCTCCGCAGTACAGACAGAGGTTCTTTTGCATTCTTCTCTGACGTTCTTCTTTAGAGAGGTGTGTATGATTCACCTGCATAGGCTCCTCTTCAGTAGGGGAAGGAATGGGATGGGTAGAAATGGAGGGGGTAAATGACCTTTGCCGGTGATTTCTGTTTTTTTCAGCCTGACGTTCCCTGAAGCGTAAGTCAACTTTAATACACAATGAAATCATGTCGTTCAGATTAGTAGGAAGCTCTCGAGTGACTAGATCATCCTTTAGTCGGTCTGATAACCCATGCCAGAAGGTCGAGGTGAGGGCTTCCTCATTCCATTTGAGCTCTGATGCTAAAATTTGAAATTGCACGGCATATTGACTGACAGGACGGACCCCTTGTCTCAGTGTCATGATGTTTGATGATGCTGATACAGTACGCCCAGGTTCATCGAAAATCCTCCTGAAGGATGACACAAAGCCTGCGTAATTATCCAGCAGCGGATCTGAGCGCTCCCAGAGTGGGGAAGCCCATTCCAAGGCCTGGCCGGATAACAGAGAGACTATATAAGCCACTTTAGTTCTTGCAGTTAGAAAGTTGTCAGGCTGCAGGGTAAAATGTATGTCACACTGATTTAGGAATCCTCGGCAGAGTTTAGGATTGCCGTCAAATTTAATTGGTAAAGGAAGACGTAAGCGGGGAGATGATCTGTTTCCTGTATTCCCAGACGCTGATGCGGATGTAGATGCTGGTACTTCAGGGGTAGAAAAGGAAGTTTGCAAACTATCCTGTCGCTTGGACATCTCTTGCAGAAATTGAGCCATCTGATGCTGCATGTTTTCCAGATTTTCTAAACGACCGGAAATGCACCTGAACAAATCCACTCCTGATCCATGGCCGGCTCCATGGGGCCAGTGCAAACTGTGATGTTCTGGGTTGTTTGTGGACCTGGGGTGGTAGCAGGAGCGATCACAGAAGCAGATTTAAAAATAAAACTAGAATTTAATAAGTGCTTGAGTAGACAGATAATGGCAGTAAATAAAAGTCCTGGAATACATAATGTGCACAAGAGTTCTGTGGTGGGAGTAAAAGGGTTAATGTCCAAGTAGAAACAATTAAAGCTGTCCAGGTGTGCAGGTAGTGAAACTGAAAATAATCAAGCCAGGTTTGCAGGTAGTGAACTGAAAATAAACAAGCCAGGTATACAGGTAGTGAACTGAAGCGCAGTATGTCAGCAGGCTCAGGCACTCAGGTTTGGGCAAGGGTGATGGAGCAAGCGGGGTAGTCCAGTGGGAGCTAGGAGCTGACAGGCAGACTGGCAGACAGCGAATTCACAGGAACAGGAAAGCACAGAGAACTCCCTCTCAGTTAGGCTGAGATACACGTTGCACTGGCAAAGAAGGAAGGCACTGACCCTTCCTAAATACCCCATGCCATGCTGTTACTGGCCGGAGGGAACATGTGACTCACCAGGATTGGCCAGCCGCATCACATGGCCAGAAGGCAAGATGGCAGCGCCCATGCCAAACGGAACGGAGACACCGCCAGGCCTCACCAGCGCAGAGTGACAACAGGGCCGCACAACAACGCGCGCAGCCAAAGCCCCCCGCCAGACACCAGCTCCGCCACCAGACAGCCTGCGCCACAATGACCTCACAGGTAACACCCGCCTAGCGCCATGCTGAAATACCCTGGCCATGACACCCACCACATAGATGAACCTAAGGATGACAGGTAAGCACAATTTACTTCACTTTACAAAAATTTTTCTGAATTTCTCAATAACAAACTTTTAGCTTAGGGGTGCACTAGGGCGCCGTGATTCAAAAAAGTTTGGGAATCACTAGTCTAGGAGTCAGTGATATTTTAATACTAAAAATATCCCTTACATATAAAATACATTTCTAGATCATTTAATGCTTAAAGGCCTGATTCAGATGCAATGCCGATGGTTACGCAATTGAGCGATTATTGGTAATATGCGCGTGCGTCAAGTTTCATTGCCATTTGTTGTGAGGATTTATTCATAGCGTTCCCGCTAGGTTGTTTCAGCGGGGTGCCACGCCCTGCCCTATGCAGAAAGCACCCTGTCCTCCGGCGCCCCGCTGAAACAGTCTGCAGGTTCTGCCCCCTCCCGTGGGCCGCAGTGTCCCAAGGGTGGGGAAAACGGCGCTGCAGCGGTCACCGCCGGTGAATGGATGCAGGGCGCATGCACCCGGCATCCATTCACAGTGACCGCAGCGCTTGGGGGCTGCCCGGGATGTCCGTAAGTGCCAGATATGCCCCCAAGGATGACGAAAGTGGGACGCGTCATAAAGAAACGCCCCCTTTTCCTTGGTCACATCCCCTTTTTGCGCGTGCTCTTTCTCTAGGACCGGCGCCCTGCACTATATTCACAAAATGACTCATAGGCAGGGGGTGTCAACTCAAACGCAGGCGTGTCGTGACCATTTTTGAGGTATGTCTCAGCCTGCGACTGCGATCTCTTCTCAGTAAAAATGGGTCCAGTTCCCACAGCCATTCTGCTAACCATAGGGTTACTCAGAACACTGATTATCGACTAATCTGCGACCGATGCTGCATCTTTGAACGCAGTCGCTTGAATTTCTCAATACAAATCCCGGCGGCTGAGACAATTGCATTTATTCGCACAGCCACTGCGCACAAATTTTGCAGCTGCGGTGGCATTAGCTTACATCTCTGAACCAGGACCAAAGTGCAGAGCTTGGTAATTGTGTTATGGTGCGTACACACGGTCAGATAAGCTGTAGGATTTTAACGATAACGATAACAATCCTAACGTTATCGTTAAAATCTGACAGTTTCTGGCCACTGCAAACGACCATATGATGGTCGATGTGCAGCCACATATGGTCATTGTCGACTAACTACGGTAGTTCGGGGGTCGTTATAGTCGTTAAGCGGTTACTACACAACGATTGTCTGATCGTTATTTAATCGTTGCCATCGTTCCATGTTTACGCAGCATATCTCAGCTCAGAAGTTAGACCACAGTTCAAGTACACTGGTTGGCGTTGCATGGGTGAAGTGTTTTCAGACTGTTCTGAAACAGCAGTATCAAGAGCATCGTAAGTGATGTGTTAACAGGAATACAGCGAGGAAGGGAGATAACATGGAAAAAAAATATGTCTGTCCCAACAAAATGGATTACAAAAGGTGAAATAAACAGAGACAACAGAGTGCAGTGTTGAAACCACCAAGTGACAGACATTTGTGTGAGCGATCACAGACTGCATGAGCGCAGATCGGAGGAGGAGGAAGACATGATAAATATTTAAGACAGTAAGTGATAAAACAGAGATTACTCAGAGAGAATGTCAGCATGTCACCTGTCAGCAGACTCCTTCCATATGCTGCTGTCATTCACAGCGACTTAACAGCAAAAAGGGCATGGATCAGCAGACAGAGAGATGCACTATTCAATGTTTGTTATACAGATGCATACATAATATACAAGCATGTTGCTCAGCATGCAAAGCTCTACAGCTCTACACCCTGCTGTCTGCATAATAATACCAATACACACACTTCTAATATAGACAGCGTTGCCTGTCCACTACCCATTCTGTCACTCCTCTACTTGAGAGGACTTTTTAATGATAATACAAAAACTGAAAAGAAATTGAGTAACCATGATAAATTAATAAATGCAAACAAACAAAATAATAAAAAAGGTTCACTTATACCCCAAAAACTGCTAAAAAATAGTGTGAATTTATTTTAAATCATGAAAGGCTGTAACAAGCAAGAATTAGTTACAGGAAATGCTGTAGCAGAACTATAAGTACTGTATAGAACCTACATTTACACATAATACATCCAAGTTCAATAAATAAAATTTTGGAAGCATACCAACATTGTTAAATACAGTACACTATAAAATTGCTGTGTGTGGGAGAGATATGCTTTTCAAACAGAACTAATTGTAACTGTTAAGGATGATTGTATAAGTTATAAGACTCTACCTAGCTTCTTTGATAGTGCTGCCATTCTCGTATATATTATTGTTTGCTATCTGCTCTATGAAAGATCTCTTTCTATTGAGGTATGATAATACATATAGTTTGGAAGTGTGTAATAACGATAAGGGATATGCAGGGCATCTATATGTGATAGACCATGGTCAGATGCGGAAAGGACCAAAAATATGGAAGAAAGTCAAAGTAGTAGTAGACACAGCCATAGAAGCCTGCTCTGTGGGTACATGAGCTCACCAAATATTGTCACAACCCATTTATCCTTCACAGAAGGGTGATGCTCATGTTGTTCATTTAGTTATACAAAAGTAGCTAACATTTCAACAAACACAAGTTGGAAGCTTGTGTAATCATATACCATGCATCCCATAAGATTCTCTACTCTAGATCCCAAATTGCCTGAGAGATTCTCTAAACAGAAATTATGATAATGTATCCCTATAGTTCTAGGGTTCCAGTGTAGTCTTGCAGGCTGATCATCATTAAAGCTTTGTTTTAGCAACCGCTATAGTGGTGATGGGCAACATGCGGGCCTCGGGCCACCAGAGACTGGCAAGACTTTTCTGCTGCCCCCTGCTCTGTGCTCTACTTTAGCTTATAGGACTTACCTCCCATACATGTTTGATGCATAGCACCTTTAGGGTCTGATTCTGAGTAGCATGCAAAAGCACACGCAGCAGCATATATTGGTGGTCACCCGTCAGTGAGTTTATGCAAATAGCATACAAACTCCTTCCCTGGTATACAGCCACGTGGCTGAATGTGCAAGGATGCCCACTTTTAGTGCCAGTGCACAATGAATTACTGTTTGGTACGTCATTATACGCCACCATTTGTCACACCACTAAAACTTGCATCAGCCCTATGGCAGGAGCAGTTTCTCTGTCTGACTATGTGCCTGTGGCTGTACGTCTGGGAATGCAGCCGCCTGCATAGACACACCCGGGACACTCCCATAACATGCCCACTGAACAGCCCATTTTTATGTGACCTACTAGCCACCTCCAAGTCACCACCCAGAAACACCCTTCACTTTTCTGCAAAGTTTCTGATACCATCTGAATCGAACACAACAGCACTTTTGTGTTCACTCTTGCGCATGTGCAGTTACAAATAATCACTCAACTGCCTGAACTTCGGGATTGCGTGCTACTCGGTATCAGGCCCTTTGCGTGGTAGAACAAAGGGTCACCTATTTATCAGCATCCTAATTCTAAACATATTGCACAGCAATAACGGATTTGTAGTCTGGAAGCCGACGGTCTAAATGCCAACCGCGGCTTCCAGACTGCTTTATTCCGACTAGGGACGAATGACAGGCGTCTAAATCTAGACGCCTGTCATTGAGACCGGCACCTGGCACCCCGATCGAGCGGATGCTGGGCGCCGCAGCCGACAGCCGCGGGGGGGGAGGGTTAGGTTTAGGGTTCCCGGGGGGAACATAGGGTTAGGCACCCCCCTGGGAGGTTAGGGTTAGGCTAGGGGGAGGGAGGGTTACGGTTAGGCACCCCCGGGGGGAGGTCAGGGTTAGGCACACCCCCCCGGGGGACTTAGGTTTAGGCAGCGGGGAAGGGGGGGGTTAGGTTTAGGCACATGGGGGGGCGGTTAGGGTTAGGCACCCCTAAGGAGGGTTAGGGTTGTTAGGTTAGGTTAGTAAATACTTACCTTTAGGATGATCGGCATTTCCTCCTTTGTCAAGCAGCCGCTGACGGGAATTGAACCGCCGGCCATGCGGACGGCGGTAATACATATCACACCCACAATAACCATCCACTTATTTTGTGTGTACCTCTCACTATAAATATATATGCAACATAATGCATACAGAGAATTCTAGCAGCAGCTATTAAGCTGCAGTATTTGATGGGTTAATAAGAAGCGGTTTCCTTCCTGACCAACAGAGCATTTTTAGCCAAAAGTGTTGTATATTTTTGAATGTGTTTTTCTTTTTTTCTGAAGCGCACCATTACCTGACATTATGGAAATGTAAGATGCCCCATTAATTTCCTGTAGCAGTGGTAAGTACGTTTAATATTGGACGGGTGATTCTGCACTGGAGAATACTGTAGCCTCAAGCAAGAAGAGATTCAGACCCTCTGTCTCTGCAGTGAATTGCAATGGAAGGACCAGACTTTACGATATATTTGCTTATTTCACACAAGCAGAGGATTTACCAATATGAGATATAAAATGTGTGCTTATAAATGAATACTGTATTTGTGATAAGTGCAGTCCTCCCAGATGCAGAGAGCCTCCCAGTTCTACAGAGCACCTTACATACAGTACTACAGGTGGCTGCAATTGGTTAGATGACTTTGGGGTGAAGAGCAGTGAAGATGTTTTTGTTTGTTTTGTTTTAGCATATTTGGCAAGTGTGTGTGGTGCAAAGCTAAAATCTTTGGCGCTATCCAATATAGTAAAGGGAAGGGATAGGTAAAGACCTATATTGCTATCTTCAATGCAGTGAGTGATTATGACTAATACCCCTTTTCCACTGACTTGAAAATCCCGTGTTATTGAACATGAACGTGGAACAACCCGGGATTTATGTCAGTGGAATCCTTTTCGGGTACCTAGCAGGACCCGGGTGAGCTGCAGTGTAAACCGGTAAGTCGGTCGTCCGATCCAGGTCCCCTTTATAGCACGCGGAGAGCAGCATTCCAGCGCAAGGAGAAAAGTGGTCTGTCCTGGTTTGGAACTGTGGGCCCGATTCAGACCCACTCGCAAGGCTGCATTCGCATGTAGCCTGCCGATGTTTGCAATGTGCGCATGCGTACAAGATGCAGTGCACGTACGCAAACTAGTTCATGCGATTGGGAAGCATTCGCACCCTGGGCCTGATTCAGAGATGAGCGCAACTGCTAATCGCACGCAGATCAAGCGATAATTCACCATTGCGCATGAGTATGCATCACAGTGCATGTGCACGAAGGCAGCAGTACGTTCGCTGTGCATTCACACAGACCACGGAGGCCCATTGCAGATTGATTGACAGGAAGTTACCGCTTGGGGGTGTTGACGGGATGGTTAGCGAAACGCAGGTGTGTCTGGCCGTTTGAACGCCGTTACGTGGGCGTGCATAAATTGCCACTACAATTGCATACCTAGCTCTGCGTGGCAGAAGAGCTCCCCGGCCTGCGGAAGGTCTGACCTGGTAAAATTGCCGCCGATGAACTTCGATGGTACCGATGTTTAAGTAGGAATGCGTAGTTGTACGCAGGTGTGAAGGCAGTAGTGGGCGTCTTTATGCTCGGGTGATCTTTGCTAACATTAGCATATTTTTGCAACTGCGTTGCGTACGGAGATGCAGTTGTGGTTGCATTAGCGTCCGTCTCTGAATCAGGCCCCCTGTACATAGACGCCTCGCCAGAATGAGTGACAGGACGAGCCGTTTGTGGGTGGTGACAGGGGATAGCCGATGGAAACGGGGGTGTGGTGGTGCGAACGCAGGCGTGTCTGTGCGTCTTAATGCCGTTTCTGGGGCGTGCATAATTAAGATGCAGCATCATAGTACACGTCACATGGCTGTATAACACACTGCAGCACTCGCAGTGCTTGCGGTAGGGTATGGTCAGCCACAAGTGCTCCGTATGGGTCCAATGGTACTCGATGTTACCGATTGTTGCATACACTTCCTGGAGATGACATGTATTACTAAGGGAAAGTGGGAGTCTTAAGACAGGCTGGTGGGTATCTAAATACACACCGTGATTGAACACTAAGACATAGTGGGCGTGCTAATGTCTTGCCGTGCGATCGCGGGATTTGCATACTGACGGCTGTGTGCGAACGCATCTAGCGAGCGGGTCTGAATCGGGCCCTGTGTTCCAAATCCCAGGTCAGACCCAGGACTTTGCTGGAAAAGTGGTATAATGGTAATCCGGTGAAGTCACACATGTTCAAGTATGCCATGGATCTAAAGGCCAGTACACACTAGACGATGTCTAGTGTGTACCGACCTCGTTAGCGATGGGACCCGGTGGGGTGCATATACACTTGCAAATGCCGGAAGCAACGGCACGACAGCAGAGGCCATGCTGCATTTGGCAGCATGGCCCCCACTGACGATATCGCAGGACCGACGGGCGATGTTGCTGACGATGAGCGGGAGCGCGCATCGTCAACTACGTAGCAGGTACACAATGGCCGATGTGGACGACATATAGTCTAGTGCAGGGGTGTCAAACACGTGGTCATCTAGCTGCTGTGGGACTACATAGCCCAGCATGCCCTGCCACAGTTTTAGCATGCCCTAAGAGCAAAACTGACAGTGCATGCTAGGATGTGTAGTTCCACTGTAGCTGAATGGCTGGAGTTTGACACCACTGGTCTAATGTGTACCCGGCATAACAATGGGTGAAATATTATCAAAAGCAAACGCAGCAAAGAGGGGTTTACATGTGCCACCTAACGACTAGAAATACTTAAAAATAAAATCAAATATATTTGAACTTACTATGTCACTGCTGGGGGCCGAAGCAGCAGGAAGAGAATTATTTTTCATATGCATTTGTGCACCCAGCCTCTTTCTTGCATGAGAATGCACAAAATTAGCCGCTTTAAGCGGGATTAGGTGAAAGCCGGACCGGACAAGATTCCGAAACGCCAGTCTGGGACAGCTCCCTGCAGCGACCTCTGCTGCTGAGGAGCCGTCAGCTGTATAATGAGTCCCCGTCCAGGGGGTGTGTCAGTGACAGGCAGGGATCGATCATTACAGTGGCTCCCTGCCGGACCAGATGCCGGGACGCCGGAACGCGCTGTCTGTCCGAGGGAGCCGGCTGCAATCTCTCCCTCCCCCCCGATGACAGGCTGTCACTACACAACCCCCGGACCCAACTTCTTAGCAGCAGAGCTGGTCCGTTCCGGCGTCCCGGCATCTGGTCTGGCAGGGAGCCACTATAATGAACGCTCCCTGCCTGTCACTGACACACCCCCGCATTATACAGCTGACAGCTCCTCAGCAGCAGGGGTCGCTGCAGAGAGCTGTCCCAGTCCGGCATTCCGGAATCTTGTCCGGTCCGGCTTTCACCGATACCCGCTTTAAGCAACTTCTCCCATGCTAAGTGCCAGTCACACTGTAGTTTCGGTGCACCTGACATTTGCAAAAAGCCACAAAGCCCTACTTTATGCAGATTTCTGCTCACACCACAGGAGGGTGCAAGCAGATAACCGTGATAAATGCAGCCTTGGGCAGGTTGTGTAAAGAATTGAATAGCTCCAGTGCAGTTTAAACGGAACCGACGGGAGCTACAAACAATTGAATCACCCCCTATACCTCATAACTCTATTAACTGATCCATGGCTATACCACAAAAAAAAAATCAGTCCTGTTTCTGTTTAACCACCCGGAAAACCTCTCACAAGTAGCTGTATTCTTCCTAAGTAAAAATCCATTTTTATTCCCCCCAGAGACGATCAGTCGTGCTGCGCTCCAAGCCTTGATCTATGTTCCTTTTTACAAACTTCTCTATGTTGTACGCTTGCCAGTTTACAAGCTACATTCACACTTTGGGCTCCCAGGATCCTTGAGAAGTCACTGCTGATTGATTTACTCAACAGGAGACGCTCATGGGTCAGATTTCTCTTACTGGCTATAAACCCTAGAACTTCCTCAAGCAAAAGATTAGCCGCTTGTGATGAATGGCTAGAACTGTCCGGTTGTGATAGTTACTGGGAAAATGGAGAGGGTGATTCACAGAGATATAAAACTGACAACCTGCTAACAGAGAAAGTACATGGTTAACCCGTGTCTTGCCAAGGTCTCCAAACCCATCACAGGACAAGACAGGGTGTCATACCTTCTTTCTAGAATTTAGATTTGGTATACATTTTGTACTACTTATATATAGTAGATGTATAGGATATCTTAGTTGTTAGCTTTCTGTATTGCCAGATCAACAAACACCTTTAAAATTCCAAATGGCACCAGTACCTGTGGAGAAACTCATACAGCAACCAATAGATGCTCTACAGCTTTGCTTTGGCAAGTAACCTTTTCCAGGTGGGATGCCAATACACGGTCTGACACTGAAAGGGAACCCCAAAACAAGTTATACTGATAGATTGGATTATACATCTGAAGAACTGGCAAATCAAAAACAACCCTGCTCTACAGCACTGCCTTAAAATATTTATACAGCTAAACAGATTATAATAAGCTCTATAAGCAGGGCTCCTACCCTTCATTTTCCATTTTGTGTATACTCTGCTTTCCCCACTGTCCAGCACTGTGGCATATTACAATATAATAAATAATAATAATAAATAAAAACATCACATTAAAGAAAATGTTTGTTTTTTTACAGCAATTGCCACCATTTAATTTTTAAGATATATATGAACTCACTGTCTCTCATATTAATTAACCTAATTAAGAAATATGAATATTTTGTCACAATGAGAAATATTTAAAGTTAGAATAAATTGCAAGTAGCGGGTTCAATTTGTACCTTGACAAAACATTGTTACAGTATATAACAGCAAATTTATATTGTGTGGATAGATTTATATTTTTACACTAAACTGCAATGTAAAAATAAAAGTGGCATATTATTTGTGTACTATATGCATGCAGAAAACAAAATTGCATCCAGTCAGTCATATTATACATAATATTAAATTTTGAAGACAATCCTATACATAAAATACACGAGAAGCAGAACACAGTTAGCAGTACCACACAATAAAAATACAGAACAGAAACACAATAATCTGTAGTTCATTAGGACTGTGACTAAGATCAAATGGTCATGGGACTTGACTGTTGTCAGTTGTGGAACTTTAGACCACACAAGAACAGGATTTATGGCTTGAAAATGCTAAATATGAGATACACTCAGTGGCCACTTTATTAGAAACACCTATACAACCTGCTTGTTAATGCAAATATCTAACCTGAGTCATGTGTCAGCAACTTAATGCAAAAAAGACATAAGGTCTCACTGAGACCCGCTCGCAAGTGCCGATGCGCTTGAAAGCGGGTCGATGTAGAGGCCTTGCACACACGCAGCGGCCGCACTGTGCATGCGCAAGCCCCAGAGCGAGAGAGAAATTGTCTTTCTCCAGGGCTTACTACAAAAGGGGCGGCTGTCGATGGTGATCGACAGCTCACACCATTTTGTAGGCAGGGCAGGGGGGCGGCTTGCCAAACGGAGCCGTTCCCGACGGAACGCCTGTTTGGGGGCGGCCTCACTGACATCACTCGTGATGTCAGTGGTGAGCTTCCGGCTCTAATAGAGCTGAAAGCTCACAGGGGCTTGCGGTAGACGAGACCCTACCACAAGGGTCTCGTCGCAAGCCCCGATGGTTGCAATGTTCTTGACCATCGCGACCATCAACCTGGCCGCTTGCTAAAGCTGTGGGTGGTCACCCACAGCTTAGCGAGTGGCCGGCTCATTTTAGAGATGCGGCCGCCCTCATTCAAAGCGAGCACTCGCATTTTGCGAGCGCCTTTGAATGAGGTCCATAGTCAAGAGGTTCAGTAGTTGTTCAAACCATTCACCATAATGGGAAAGATATGTGCTCTAAGTGACACTGACCGTGGAATGATTGTTGATGCCAAACGGGGTGGTTTGAGTATCTCAGAAACTGGTGCTTGCCTGTGAATTTAACACACAAAAGTCTCTATAGTTTTCAGAGAATGATGTATAAAATAAAACCCATCCAGTAAGCAGCAATTCTGTAGGAAAAAATGCTTTGCTAATGAGAGAGGTCATAGGAGAATGGGCAGACTGGTTCATGCTGACAGCACGTTGACAGTAACGCAAATAACCATGCATTACAACAGTGGCATGCAGAAGGGGATTGGTACAAGATGCCGACGCTCGGGATCCTGGCAGTCAGAATCCCGACAGGGTCAGAATACCGACATTTGTTGGTCAGTATTCTAACCTTGCCCCTCTCCCTACCCTAACCCTCCCTCCCGATGTCTAACCCTAACATCCACCTCCCGCCCTAGTGCCTAATCCTAACCCGTAACCCAGTGGTTCCCAAACTTTCTTGAATCACGGCACCCCTAGGCCAAAAGTTTCTTATTGAAAAAAATCTGAACAATTATTAAATTAAGTAAACTTTGCTTATCTGTCATCCTTAGGTTCAGTTATGTGGTGGTGGACAGGGTTGAGCTTGTGAAGGTATAAACGGGGATGTCATAAACAAGGCGCTAGTCCCAATAAACCGATGCAAGGAACAATGTATATAATGTGTATAAAACAAATAGCGTTTATGTCATGGGTGGGTGCCACAATAAAATTCATATGCAATCAATAAACATCAAGGGATACAAACGTTGTAAATAGACAATGTGGCAAAAACATGCCAGAGGTGGACATAAAAAACGGCAAGTTAAATACAATAAAATCAGAATGTCTCTATGGGGAAGAGGCTAAGGTTCTCCATGACCACAAACAATATGGTAAATATACAGTATATGGAAATAGGTTATATGACACCATGCAAGAAGAGTTCCTACCGTACACTGTGATGAGGAACCTCAGGTGTTGAGATAATAAACATGCAGAGGCACCAGATCCCCTGCACGTGGCTCCTGAGCTTTACCAGTGATGGGGTCTCTTATCAATGGTGTCCAATGTCCGGATAGCACGGGTAGGGCCAATGTGTTTCGAGATGCTTCCTGGTCTCTTCTTCACACAAACACCACACACACTCATATACTCACCCCTACTGCAGAAGAGCCGGCTCCCGACGCAGGATGAAGAAGACAGCGCTGCCGAAGGTAAGTAATTAAGGACTAATTAAGCTAATTGGATACTTCCAATTGCTTAATTAGTCCTCAGGGGGGTGCCGCGGGGGTATCAGAGCAAATCCCAGTGATTTTACCTAAAATCATCGATTTTTGGAAAAATCACGCTTGCTCGGGAGGTGCGAGAATAAAAACCTCCCGGCGCATGTTTTAAAAAATAGCAAAATAGCAGAATAGCAAAAACCCGCACCTGCAGGAAAAACCGGGCAGGTGCGGGTTTTTTGCTATTCTCGCAACCTACTGAATACGCCCCATAGTGGTATATTTAGTAAGGTATGCAATCGGGAAGCCGGCGGACCTAATCCCGACAGCCGGCTTCCCGACTGCTTAATCCTGGCGAGGGTTAAATGACAGGCGTCTAAATCTAGACGCCTGTCATTTTACCGACGCTGGGAGACCGGCGCCCAGCAACCCGATCGAAGGGACGCCGAGCGCGGATAGCCGTGGGGGGAGGGTTAGGTTTAGGGTTCCCGGGGGGAACTTACGGTTAGGCACCCCCCCTGGAGGTTAGATTTAGGCTAGGGGAAGGGAAGGTTAGTGTTAGGCACCCCCCCCCCGGGGGACTTAGGTTTAGGCGGCGGTGAAAGGGGGGTTAGGTTTAGGCACTTAGAGGGGAGATTAGGGTTAGGCAATGGGGGGCAGGTTAGGGTTAGGCACCCAAAAGGGAGGGTTAGGGGAGGGAATTAGGTTAGTCAATACTTACCTTAGGGACGATCGGGATTTTCACCCATGTCAGACAGCCGCAGTCGGGATTCCAACCGCCGGACGAATCATACCGATTCCTTTACTAAAGTGTGAGTTTTTAGAAGTGGAGATGTTGCCCATAGCAATAAATCAGATTCTAGCTATTATCTTCTAGAAGGTGCTAGATAAATGTTAAGTCGAATCTGATTGGTTGCTATGGGCAACATCTCCACTTCTAAACACTCACTTCTAAAAATCTGCACTTTAGTAAATATACCCCAACTATTGGACACACAAAGAAAAACATAAATTGCTACTATATTGCAACAGCCTGTGATATTATGTAGCTCACCTATTGCAATGCTGGACATACACTACAAAATTATCGGGGTGCTCCACCCAATATCAGCGGATCGCCCAAATAATTGTACTGTATGTGCGGGTGACCGAGGGTAAAATATCAATTGGTCAGGAATGCCGGATCGTCCAGCATGTCCGTCCGATTCAATATTTTTAAAGTTGAACGTCACCCGCATCGGGCAGTGTATGCCCACCCGCGGCCAACAGACGGACATTTCCCCTGTTGCTGCACAGGGAAGGAATGGGGAAATGTCTCCTCCCCAGGGGCGGAGCACAGATATTGGGCAGTGTATGCCCAGCATAAGTCATTAAAGTCCACTGTCTGTGCCGGAAGTCTTATTGTCCACAAGCTGATAACAATGCCGGAGTTGCAAGGATTTCACATTTGGTGCACAAAGGTTAATACCCTTACCGGCTCCCTTGCAGGACTGCTGGTTTATGGAAGTCTTGCCCATATATTAGGGATATAATTCCCAATGTAAGTTAATGTGAGTACTCACTGCAGTGGTATCGTAGTTAGTGGTGTATACGGCCAAGGAACACAGACGGCTTCACGGTTCCAATTCAAGCAGGACAATGTGTAGAATAGTTCCGTCGGGTGATATTATATTATTAGATCTATTTCAATCAAGCTGTATAACACTCGTTCTGTCAACGCGTTTCATCCCATCACAGAACAGAACTTTTTCAAAACATAGACACCATAATGTCAACAGGTACAATATTTATACATGGAATGTTGACATGGACTATATGTAGACAGTCAAAATGTCGACAGGTATATAATTTAGACATTGCCATAATTTAGACATTCAATATATAGACATAAATGTTTTTGACCCGATTGAATTTTAAAATATCAAAAGGATCAAACTGTCGACAGTTAAAACGTAGACACAGTTAAATGTCGACATTTAAAATATAGATAAATCATACATCAACAACCAAAATGTAGACACAGTCAAAATGTCGACAGTCAAAATGTGAACATAATTAAAATAAGAACTAATGGTGACCATTAAACACTGAGTCTGTCATGTCAGAATGATTGCAAATTGGCAACTCAAATTGAAATTAAACTGTTGGAACAGGCTGGCATATGTAGTTCCACAGCAACATGCATTAACTGCCGCAGCCTCTAAACCCGATTAGGGTAGTGCTGCTGTTAGAGCCTGTTCAAACTTCTGCAGGGCATGCTGGCATGTGTAGTTTCGCAGTAGCATACATTAATTGCCATGGCCGTAATTGCCGTGACCGCTAATGCCCTTCATAGTAGCACTAAATAAATTACTAGAACAGTAATGCTAATCCCTTGCTTAGTTGCACTAATATAAATGACAAAAAAAGCATGTACACCTACTTATATTTAGACTGCAGGTTATAGTATGTGCAGTGACCTGTATTGTCAATGTCGATATTTTGACTGTCTATATTTTGAAATGGTCATAATGTTGACATGCAAAATATAGACATGCATATATTATGAATGCAGGGTAAACCACTGTATGTGCAGTTAACTATTTTGTAACTGGCACCTTCTAACTGCAATTCTAACTTGATATATGTATATAAATGCTATTCTATGTATGTATTAAAACACATGTCCGTTATATGTCCGCTATATGTTTTTTTTGTAAGGTCGCAATAATTTATTTTTCTTGAGGCCGAAATGAGATAGGTGGTAAATAGTATAGGCTTTGTCCTAAATGTAAAATGCTATAGTCAGTTTGATATTTTATCTTAATAATAAAAAAGTAAACATTGTTTATATGTATCTGCAACCTTAAAACATAATTTAAAGCAACACACTGATACTGATGTTTAACATCAGTCTGTTGCTTTAGATTAGACTTGGTCATTTCAGTCTAATTTAAGGTATTAAATGCCCTCATCTGTGACTGTTGAGAGTTAAAGGAGGATTCAGACAAGATATAATAGGGTAATTTTATTTAATGGAGGCTGTTAAACATTATCATGTGCAGGTAGGCTTCTCAATGGCAAGCCTAAAATAAATTGTATTGTTATTGGGAGACAGGGGACAGCTTAAAAGACATAAGGTTAAGAGCTTCTCTGGGATGGACCTTAAAGAAAGGCTTTAATTGTTTTTAGATCAAATTTTGTATCCAACATGAGTGCAGGGTGGGAATAGCACACATAAATTAAGAAGGCCCCACATGACACTCTTGACTGCACCCATAGGTTGCTGGATTGGGGCGGGGGGGGCGGGCAGATAGAATAGAATTGTTGGTCTGTGGTCTTGGGCTTATTGAGACTGCAATATGTTAAAGGTCAGTCCTACTATCGGGGTCCTAATCTGCAGCTGTAGAAACTGGTTTAGCAAACAATTAAACTACATTAGATTAACCCCACATTGGACAATTAAAACTATATCAGCTGTATTTCAGATTCAAAACAATGACTGAATGAGATTCTCAAATTATAATAATATATATACTACTTAGCCACCATAAACCCAATGTAAAGTACCATGGAAGATGATGTGTCTGCAGGTTGAGAGTCTAAATTGAGGTATTGTCTGATGTGTTTTGAAAGCATCAAATATTCAACAGCAGTTGTAGTATACATGGTTGGCGTTCATCATGTCGCAATTATCCTGTGGACACTGCTGAAATGTCGACATTGTACAATGTCTACAAACCATCCCTAGCGTCTTCAGCGGCAGCTTCCGGCTGTCACGTGTGGAGCAGTTCCTGTGCAGGCATCTGACAAAGTGGCGTTCTATTGAGTTTTCTCCTCCTATTCCTTACCCTAGTGCTTAACCCTCACCTCCCCCTCCACCACTGCAGCCTTACCCTAACCTCCCCCAAGTGCTTATCCCTAACCCTCCTGTCCTGATGCCTAACCCTAATGCCGACATTCTGAAAAAGTCGAGATTCACATGTCGACATTTTGACATTCTGAGGATGTTGACATGTTGCCAGACAACATAAGATGAAGTTTCAACAATGTCAACATCATACTGTTGATATTGTGGTGTCAACATTATGATTGTCAACATTGTGAATGTCGACCTAATGACTGCATTCCTCCACAGCAATAGGGCAAAAGTTGATGCTTACACTACATTCTATTATTAAGTTCTGGAAGTGTTTTAAATGTTATCTCTTAAGTGCTTAATAAATGTAAGAGCATTACAATAAATATCTGGCTTTATAAATATATACCTGCCCCTGTTGGTAATAGGAGCAACAGAACCGTAGCTAGGGTAGTGCGGCCGGTGCCATCGCACAGGGCACCACAGGTCAGGGGGCGCTGTATGGGCATGTCAAATTTCTGTTTATTATCATTCTTGCTTGTAGCTTCCTCTTATTTCATCCCCAGCATCTCCTGGCCTCCCCTATATCTTCCCTGGTCCTTCCCCATGAAGCCATGGCCCTTTTTTGGGTGCATTATGTCCCTTTGAAAAATGAGGGGGGCACCAACGCTCTTTCTGGCACAGGGCACCAAAAAGTCTAGTCACGGCTCTGAGAAGCAATTATTATTGCTGGGATATAAAAATATGCCTTACCATGTATATCACCGAGCAATGAGTCTCCTTCAAGACACCACAATGTAAAGTCTACATGAAAAAACTGTTTAAATTGCAAGAAATGACCATTGTTCCTACAGCAAGTGTAGCAAAGCTTACACGAATGGCAAAAAACCACTATATATATATATATATATATATATATATATATATATATATATATATATATATATCAACCAGGACAGAGCGGCACTCAGAGGCTGTAAATTTCGTGAATCAACTTAGGTGTTTATTCTCAACATTTCGGGGTATGAATCCCCGTCATCAGGATATAACAAAACAGTGTACAGTGCTGAAATATATAACAAACATAACCCTTACCTTCACCACCCCCTGCGGTCACCGCGGCCACACCGGACTCCGTCAGAGCATCCACTTCCAGTTTTGGCAAACTCCGGCAGCCGGAAGATGCGTCATACTGGGCTAGGTTGTGGCCATGGGAACGCTGTAAACACAGCAACAGATATAGTCATGGCCACCAAATGCTAACAGTGCATCCATATATGCACTGTGACACATGGTATGCACAAATAAATACATACAATGAGTGCAAAAGAAAATAATGATTTAAGATGTGCTGAAACTAGCACAATGGAACATAAGTGTTAAATAGTGTAAAAATATGTAAAAAACAGAATGTTGCCTTAAAACTTTATATTAAAAATGCAAAAAATACCAATACATGTGGAGGTGAGACATTACCAAATAAAAGCTGCATCAAAAAGATGTTTAAAGCAAAACAAAAGTCACACTATTATCATACATGTGAACTAATGAGGTCCATTGCTGGTGATGTGTACTATGCTGAGTACTAAATATCATGCCACCTAAAAAGATGCATATTACAAAAAATTGGATAGACCCAGAGAGTCATTTAACCCTCAGGGGTGTAAGGTATCCAGACGGAAAATCCATGTGGATTCTAGCTGCATCAGTTTTTTTAGGTCTATTACCTCCCCTAATTGAACAAGGGACATGCGACCTCATTCAGAGTCTCTCGCTAGATGCGATTGCTCGCCCCCAGCGTATGCAAATTTATCAAAGTGATGCCATGGGAAGCGATCGCTCGCCATGGATAAGCACGCCCACCATGTCTTAGCGAGCGGCCAGCGTACGCCCAATCGCGCAGGCAGAGCCGCCTACCAGCACACGTCATCTCCAGGAAGTGTATTAAAACATTGGTACATCGAGGACAATCAGAAGCGATCGGAGCGCTTGTGTTCGCCTTACCCTACCGCAAGCACTGCGAGGACTTCAGTGTAAAAAACAGGCATGTGACGTGTACTATGACGCTGCGTGTTAATTATGCACGCCTCTAAAACGGTGTTCCCTTGGCCACAACCCAGCCCAGTATGACACAGCTTCCGGCTGCCGGAGTTTGCCGAAACCGGAAGTGAACGCTCTGACGGGAGTCGGGTGTGGCCACGGTTACTGCAGGGGGTGGCGAAGGTAAGGGTTATGTTTGTTATATATTTCACCACTGTACAATGTTTTGTTATATCTTGATGACTGGGAGTCGTACCCCGAAACATTGAGAATAAATACCTAAGTTGATTCACGAAATTTACAGCCTCTGAGTGCCGCCCTGTCCTGGTTAATGTGTATGGAAGTTTTCTTCTTGGAGAGGGCACCGGAGCAAGTATACCCTGTGGGCACCGGAGTGCCGGATATTGCAGTTCTTTATATATTATTTATATTTATTAGGGATGTGCAGGCTCGGATAGGTTCGAGTTTGCACACCGAGTTCGGATTTTTCCCTCAAAAAAAACTGAACTCAGAAAGAGGCAAACCCTCATCTTGCATGGACAAACATCATCATTCATGGACATCATCATATCTCCGAGCCTGCACATCCCTAATATATATATATATATATATATATATATATATATATATTTATTTTTATTTTTTATTTTTTTTTACAGAGAATATAGGAACATTGCACATTGCTGTTAATTGTTACCAACATTTATTTATATAGAGTCAACATATTCTGCAGTGCATTACAATTGTGAACAAACAGAGTAAAAAAACAAGGTTGGTCATTAACAGACAAAGAGGTAAGAGGGTGCTACTCGCAAGTTTAAAATCTGCAGGATGAGATAGTATTTTCATACATGAGGGTAAGTGCCACATATTGCATACTAGTTGGGATATCCGCCATTGCCCGGGTTGAAGACTGGACCCTGAAGTACACCTGCAGCCTTTATGTGTTTACATTGTTCACGCCTATAACCCCATTCCATTGATCCTGGAAAGGACCCCACTGTTTGCTAACATGCATGCAAAAAGTGGCATAACTACCGTGGGTACAAAGGGTGCAGCTGCTATGGTGCCTCTATGGTCCACCGCTCCCCCTGCACCCAGTCACGCACACAAGGTGGGCCGGTCCAGTCAGGGTCGCCGAGGGGGGCCCAGGTGACAGAGGTGTTGATTTGTTGGAGGCCCACCAGCTGTGCACCAGCAGGCAGACATGGAGAGACACCGCAGCCGGTCACGAGGCAACAAGAGCTAACGGATCGGCAGCCAATCAGCAGTGGTGGCTCCTGATTGGCTGCCAGTCCGTGAGTTACAACTGGCTCGCGGCCGGCGCCAGATTAGAATTGAATCAGCATTGTCTGACCATGTCTGCTGTTGCCTGCCGATGCGCCAGATGTAATTAGCTGGTGGCACGGCCTCAAATCCACACCTGCTGGCTGCTGATGGCACACAGGGGAAGGGAAAAGGCTGCTGGAGGCAGATGAGGAGGTGAGTTGCTGGGGGGCGGGCATAATGTGTACGGGGCATTACTGTGAGGCATAATGCTATAAGAGGCATTACTGTGTGGCATAATTTGTAAGGAACAATATTATTGTGTGGAGTAATGCATTTTATGGGGCACTTCTATGTGGCATAATCAGTACAGGGCATTACTGTGTGGTATAATGTGTAAGGGGCATTACAGTATGGCATAATGTATAAGGGGCATGACTACTGTGTGGCATTATGTGTATAAGGGCTACTACTGTGTGGCATAACATGATTTGGCTCTGTGTGGCATAACATGAATGGGCTCTGCATGGGGGAAAATGTATGTTTTTTTTTACCTCTGGGGAAGGGGCGCTTTTAAGATCTTGCTATGTGGCCCCCAAAGTTCTAGTTACACCCTTGCATGCAAACACAGAGGGCTGACTAACATATATATGGTCACTTTAAGAAAGACTAAGGGGTCTATGTACTAAGCCTTGGAGAGAGATAAAGTGGACAGAGATAAAGTACCAACCAATCAGCTCTTAACTGTCATTTTTCAAACACAGCATGTAAAGTGACAGTTAGAAGCTGATTGGTTGGTACTTTACCTCCTTCCACTTTATCTCTCTCCAAAGTTTATTACATAGGCCCTAACTCTGGATTTAATATGAACTTGCATGAGTTACAAAGACTGTGGGGGGACTTCAGTTCAGTGTGTTGTTGATAGCGCCAGGAGGGAGCAACAGGAGCTATTCAATTCAGCGCACTGTTTAGTCCAACTAATGATTCCTCCTCACACCCTCCTGAGGGTGCAAGGAGAAAGTGCTGATGTGAGGTTGTTCTCCGGCTTAGCGTGGCGCTAACAGCCTCGCAGCCGGCATTTTAGTTGGCGAATGCTGGTTATCATAACTTAACTTGTAACTGTAGGACCTAACAGAGCGCTTAATTGAATAGCTCCTGGAGTTCCCTCCCGGCACTATCAACAGTGCACTGAATTGAATTCCCCCAATGAGGTTAAAAGGGTACTTTTGTAGCTTTCACAAAAGTGTTTGGAAGACTGCCAATTTCCACTTGATTCAGCCCTGGAACCTGTGTAATTTAAAAGTGTCCCCATTTTTAGGGATTGTGTGGCAGTGTGTGGCCCTGATGAGGTTCAAACCTAGGCCAAAACCAAATCCTGCTCAAACTACACCACCTTGCCAAATTTGGTGGAGCTAGGTCCAAAACTCTGGCCATGCATAAAGGACAGACAGACAGACACACACACTTTCTCGCTTATTATATAGATTGATGAGTCATATTAGAAGAGTACAAAGTGCTGTTACAAGTCACGGTCACGACTTGTCTCACTATAACAGTTTACCTTCTCAGGATGCTGTTGTTCCGGTTCCCCCAGTTGCTAGACGATCTGCACGCCTCAGGAGGTCACATAGCTATCCATAGCACAGTGTGATTGGTTTGTCTTCCTATTTGAACACGCTAGCCATTTGCCGCCTCGCCGACTATAGCGTTCCTGTAGATCCTCTCGGCTCAGCCGCAACGTCAGCATTCTATATCACCTCGTGGAAGGGTATTCCAGCGGTATTAACTTGCTATCGGCTCTCCTGCCTCTCCTACAGCTCCCTAGCCACACCAGCAGCTTCCATGCTGCCATCGGCTCTCCAGCCTCTCCAATGGCTCCTTAGCTGCATCAGCAGCGTCCATGCTGTCACCGGCTCTCCAGCCACACCAGCAGTTTCCATGCTGCCACCGGCTCTACAGCCTTTCCAACGGCTCCTTAGCCCCATCAGCAGCATCCGTGCTGCCACCGGCTCTCCAGGCTCTCCAATGGCTCCTTAGCTGCACCAGCAGCTTCAGTGTTGCCATCAGCTCTCCAGTATCTCCAATGGCTCCTTAGTGCATCAGCAGCATCCGTGCTGCCACCGGTTCTCCTGCCTCTCCTATGGCTCCCTGGCCACATCAGCAGCATCCGTGCTGCCACCGGCTCTCAAAGCCGTACCATTATACACAGACTTATGTACCAGCTCTCTAAGCCTCAGTACACAAACTAGTACACAAACTTGTGTACCAACTCTTAAGGACGCAGTACACTAATTTGTATACAAACTTGGACACCAACTTGTGTACCAACTCTTGTGGATGCAATACACTAATTAGTACACAAACTTGTACTCAAACTTGTGTACTGGCTCTGAAATCCGCATCAATTGTATACAGTAACCGGCACCAAGCTGCACCATTGGCTCTCAAAGCCGCATCGATTATTACTCGCTTCTGCATACGGCTCCTGGCGGCGCCATCGACTCTCAAAGCCGCATCAGTTATTTACTTTCTTCTACTACCGGCTTCAAGCCACACCATCTACTCTCAAAGCCACATCGATTATTACTTGCTTCTGCAACCGGCTCCAGGCCGCATCATCGGCTTTCAAGGCCTCATCAATTATATACTTTCTTCTGCTACAGGCTCCAAGCCGTGCCAATAGCTTCAAAGCCACACCATCGGTTCACCAAGTCATACCATCAATGCCCAAGTCTACCTGAAACTGTTTTTGTTCCTGTCGATCCTCTCACCACTGAATCCCATTGTACCTTCGTGTGAATCTCCACTACCCTGAGTGATAAGTCCAGGTGGCCGCCTAAGTACCGGTGAATGTTGCCTTGTTCTAAGGGAACAACGGGCGGTTGTTATTGGCGGAAGACCTCGCTAGCCTGGGTTCTAGAGGGTTCACATGAAGCAAGCTTTGGGTATCATAACAAGTGCTTTGTGGGGCTAAACAATCCAGTAGTCACACAACAATGTTTGTCAGTGGCAGAGCCAGATTAGTGGGCCCATGGCACTTAAGACCCTATGGTCTAAAACAGTGTTTTTCAACTCCAGTCTTCCCAATAGTCCAAGACTTCAGATCTGCAAATGTACACCATGTAAAGTGGGGACAATATACTTAACAAGACCTAGTGGGCCCCCTGGAAAAGCTGCAACTGCAGCACGTTCCCACTGCGCAGCCCTCTGCCCCATGATCCGGGATCTGGATTGGGGTCTGTTTGAGCATAAAAAGAAAATACATGTACATTTTCTGTAAACTGTGTAGAGGGGTGGTAATTGGGAGAATAACCTCAGAAGCTTAAATGGCAGGCTCAGGAATCTGATAAGCTTGAATACTTTAAGGTTTGGAGGCTAAAGTATTGTTGTATGAAGATTTGAATTCCACATAGTGGATGAAGCTCAGCAATGGGAGCAGGTAATGAGTATCGATGAGAGGCACAGATCTTGAGCAGAGCAGGTTGGGAGTTGACGTAAAACAATTGCAGAGATGTAAATTATGTAGGTGCAGTGTTGTCTAAAGCCGGCCATACACGTTGCGATTTTCAGTTGGTAAGATGTGTTGTACGATTGCCCTTGAAATTCTTCCCTTGAAATTCTCTCTACGATGTGTACAAATGGTGTATGATTGTAAGGCTTTGTACGTTAGTAGATGTATTTTATATTGAACTCATTACCAATACAGGAAGCAGTAGAAGAACCATTCTATTAGGAAAATTAGTCTAGCTGCTGCATTCAAAATCCATTTTAGGGTTAAACATACCTTATAATTTATCCAGCTCTGATATGTATCTATATATGTCTCCATATTTCATTGGCTGCACCTACAAATTGAGAGGAATAAATAATTAGTTTAACCTAATAACAATAATCAAGAAAATGCCTAACTTGTAAAAGATATCTGTAAAACCTATCATGACCATGTGTACATTGCTTTCTTATTCTTATAGGTATATACCAGATAGATAAAGAAGCTATCTCCAAAGTTGAAAAACAAATTATATCGACTGTCATCTATCTTGTGTTCTCTAAATTCCAAGTGCAAGACTTTATTAATATATTACGGTTTATAATTGCTCTGTGTAACAGATATTACTTCATATCCATAATGTTTTAACATGTTCTAAGCGCATATGCATTTGTTTGGCTATAAAAACTCAACCGAGGAATCTAAAGATTGATAACAGTCGTAGTTCATATAAAAGCCATGGGTTGTCAAGCCCCTTAAATCCTGCAGTTACAGAAGGTGGTGATGAATTATGTAAGGAGATGAGACAAATGTCAAAGAGAATGCCAAGGTAAGGGCTATAGTAATATGTTAGAGTATATATGACGATACACCCCTATAAGTCTAATACAGTGGTTCTCAAACTCTGTCCTCAGGACCCCACACAGGTCACGATTTGCAGGTCACCCAGCAGGTGCACAGGTGTATTCATTGCTCACTGACACATTTTAAAAGATCCACAGGTGCAGCTAATTATTTCACTGATTCTGTGACGAGACCTGAAAAACATGCACTGTTTGGGGTCCTGAAGACCGAGTTTGAGAACCTGTGTTCTAATACATGGTATAACCACAAAACCCCTAACCCTCCAATGTTTCACTATATCAGTAGTAACTGCATATTCAGCAAGTTCTAACTCTGCTGCAGAACCAAAACATGATCAACAATAATGTACTGTAATAGAAATCTGAACAAATCTGATGCGTTAAACTTACAAACCTGTGATCACCACTATGAAAAGTGCATTCCGAATTATAAATGTGGCATTATGGTTTATTTTTTTTAAATTTGACTAACATTAATACTGAAGTACATTGGAGCTACATTACTCATACAATACCATATTATATACACTATTAATGTTTTTTTAAAGGGGTTTTCTTCTGAGCTGTATTCAATAGGTCTGATCCACCAAAAAACAACAAGCAACAGGAATATGTGCACCAGTCAACTTACTGTATCTCGGCTAAGCCAAGTACAAGTAGCCCTGAATCCACTAGAATGGACCAGTATATTTTAATACATATGCTAAAAGTTCCCAACAAAAACTGAATCAGAACACTTTGCCCATATTAAATTGTATAACCAACTAACAACGAGGCACGCCACAAGCATTGACATCTGCACACAGCCATGTACTTATGAATTAGCCAGTGTGTTGCCGCTAGCGAAAAACTGAACATGTAGCCTGTTTAACGCCTGCATATTGACCCCTGGTAATTATGTAAATAACACATGATCTGTGCGTATAATCATCTTTTCATATCTATACAGAGATGCACATGTTCCCACTAACTGCATATTGCAAAAAAATCTCTGTTTATTGCTGGAGCAATTATATAAACCACACAAAATTTGTGCATATAATAAGTATATAAAAACACAGGATGCCCCTAGCTATACCCTCTACCAGAAAGTATTTTTATAACCTGTGTAGGGATTTGTTATATCATTTAGCTAAATGACAAAATATTAGGGAAGCAATGGATGTCATCCACAAGCTACACAATGCAAAATGTAGATGGTTTATATGTGTGTAGGAATTTGCAGAGCTTGTGTGTATAATGTGAGATTATTAAATAGAACATTGAATTAGCCTGAGCGCAAGTATAGAGGTATGTAGTTATTCACCAACTACCCACTGCAACTCACATTCAACCTTTTCAACTACCCTCTGCAGGTAAGGCTAGGTACACATCAGAACAATGTATAAAAGACAAGATGGTCGTACCAATTTCCCTACATCCCAGAACACAAAATATAGAGCGTACACACTATGCATCCTCCAAAAAACAAAACTATCTCCTGTACACATTATGCAATCATTGTGTAGATCACTGGCAGGTCAGGTGATGTCTTCAGAGGAAAGATTGGACCAATATATCTTGTAGTTTTCCGGTTGAGCATACACACTTCATATCTGACATGCAGCACATCAGATAAGAAGATGCGATGAACGAAACACATGATTGATTGTACACACTATGCGATGTTAAAGATACATCGTTCCAATTTGCCTCAAAACGACAAATCGTCCAATATATCGTCTGATGTGTGCCAGACCTTAGTGAATCTCAGACATTTGGTACATATAATTAATTTAAATATTTCCATAAGTTTATGATTGCTGCAGCTAAACTATACAGTACAGGTTGAGTCTCCCATATCCAAATGCTTGGGACCAGGGGTATTTTGCATAACGGAATATTCCATACTTTGGAATATTTGCATACCATAATGAGATATCTTGGGAATGGGACCCCAATATACAGACAGAATGCATTTATGTGTTATATACACCTGCATCTCATTTTATACAATATTTTCAGTATTTTTGTGGCTCAAGCAAAGTGTGTGTACATACATGAAATAAGTTTATGTTTCATTACACCCTATACACAGCCTGAAGGTAATTTTATACCAGATTTTTAATAATTTGTGCCTTAGACAAAGTTTGTGTACATTGAACCATCAAAAATCAAAGGTTTCATTATCTCAGTCATGCCAAAATGATTCCATATTTTGGAATATTCTGTATTTCGGAATATTTGGATATGGGAGACTCAACCTGTACCTTACAACTTTAATTTAATCCATAAGCATTTATATCTGCAGTCTTTAATATAGTCTAGATTATCTACAACAGTTCTTCAGCCTGTAGACTTGCAGCAAGTAAAAATAGGTCCTCTAATCTCAACCTATTCCAGTATATTAATTAAGAGACATGCACACAAGTCCCACACATTTTAATAGGCTTTTATGCTGTAAATGTGTAGAGACACATGAGCTGATGTTGTATATAAAGAATATTACCCTATATTTATAGCCTGAAGTAATCTAATCTACTCTAGTTTGTCATCATGAGGATTCTACTACATTGACAATGCCATAGCATCTGCTATGACATGTTCCTTGAGTCCGTATAGGCATTTTTCCTTACTAGAAAATAGACAATAACAAACACAAGGGGGAATCATTCCCTCTGTAACTTATTTGTGAGCCCTTGCATCTCTTACATTAATGTCTGCAGCCTGTGCTCAGTAATCATGCCCTCCCCTGAGGATCAGATTCCTTGTTCCGCAGGTTACCGCTTGTCATTGCCAGGAGCTGCAGAAAGGCACACCCATGGAAGGATACAAAAAGTAAGCATCCTGCTGGTTTGTGCACTACCTGTGGCTCCCTAGCTTGTCCTTTAAACTGAGACCAAATTTCCTAAAAAAAACAGCTACAGCAACAAGTTGCTTATGCTTACTTACACTACAGCCGCCAGTGATCGCACAATGAGACTTCGTATTTGCTAAATTAATACAACAACATTTGTTAATAAATAAATTCTGCGTAGACTGTTCATTGGTAATTGTCTTAGTTTGGGTCTCTGATGTAGATTTCCTGATGCAATCATTCATTGGCCACATGTGAATAGTACACTTTGGGGGTGGTTCAATTCTTTTATCAGGGCATTTGTACCAATGGGAGCCTGATGCAGCAATTCAATTGTTGCTCCGCTTGGGTGCCCGTGCAGCGTGTGCATGCCCGACAGCACCGGGTTTAGCCAGACAAAGCGGCTAAACCCATGTGAAGTACTGCTTTGGGAACCCAAACTCTCGTTTGGGTGCCCAAAGTACCGACTCCTCGCATATTACTGCTCACCACCTCAGGAGGTGACGAACAGAAATGTGTCTACCTGCGGCTATGCATGTCCGATGGAGCAATAATTGAATTGCTCCGTTGGGTGCCTATTAGTTGAGGTGCCCTATAAAAGAACTGAATCACCCCCTCTGTGTCTTGTGTTTTATTTTACTCTCTATTTTGTGTAAATGTGCCTATCTATTTGCCTCATGATTATAGCAATACATGCCCAAATTCCAAATGGCAATTGACCATAAAAAAAAAAGTTTTTCAACCTATTTTTGCAGCAACATGAATTTGGCTGGAAACACATATGATGGAAAGTGTAACAATGTACTTTGCTAGTCCATCCTACTACCGCTTTAGAAGACGACTCAAGAAGGAATTGTTAGAGATAGGGTATTACATAAAAGAGATGTCTTGCTTTAAAAGTAATGAAGAACGATTTGTCCAAATTGTAGATAGTTGGGGCATTAAATCCCACAGCAAAAATCATAGAAAATGCATGTTATGCACAAAGGTAGAGAAAGCTCTCTTGTTGAAAGCGTTGAGTTGTATCTAATATATGGTCAAAGACAGTCGTTCACCCTTTAGGTCTAATATGTCAGTTTTAATCAAGCCCTTCAACAGCAAAAAAAACACCAAAGGTGGACTTAGAAGACTGTTTACCTTTTTAACTTAACACTATTCAATTTTCATATTTATCTCTTTAAAAAGACAAAACAAGTTTTTGTACCTATGCTATTTCCTCACCAAAAATATGCAACAAGTGCTTAAAAATGGATGGGTACGGGATTCCAGCACTCGGGATCCCGGAGGCACAATCCTGACACCAGCATCCCGACAGGGTTAGGACATACATGCCTACCTTTGTTTTTCTCTCCCCGGGAGAAGCACGGGGAGGAGAAGCAGGAGGGTGGCGAAGGGGGCGGTGCCTGACAATTTGTGTTATTACACCCCGCTCCTTGTGGTAAATTGCTGCAATTGGCTAAAATTTAAATAGGGGCGGGGCCAAATAACACGATTCATGAAGAATCTCGTCATTAAACCCCGCCCCCTACACGGAGACCTGCCATCGCCGCGGAAATTCTCCCCATTCTGCCCAATTCACACTAGGAAGTGGGCAGGAATGCGGGAGAAATGCCTACTGTACCAGGGGTGCGGGGGGTTACCTAAAAAATCCAGAGCCTCCCGTGACTTCTGAGAGAGAGGCATGCATGGGTTTGGATACCAACACCTGTCGGTCGGTATTCTAACCCTTCCTCTCTCCAAGTCAATTCAGCTCAGTGGCATCCATTGCTTTGGGTAATACCTGGTGGCTGAAATTAAATTTTGGCCACGAAAAGGTGTGCCATTTTTTTCTGACTTTTTTCTGAATTTCCATATGTCATGCCACACTGAATCACCATCAATGCACTACACAAATGTAATAATAGTTGTTGCCATTAGATTCAGAGATTTCATACTTCATATCTTTTATAAGCATATTGCAAATTATAATGCAATCTAAAATGTTTACCAAACCTAAAAAGCCAAAATGATTTCTTACACCAAGAGTACCTTAGCAGCTAATCTTTCCTTCTCCTCTCTTTCCAGTTTAACTGTAGTGATAATTCAGTGCTCTCTCGCCCTCTCTTTCTTTATAAGTAGTTTTGGCCTTGAACAGCTCTGTGTAAGATCGATACAGCACTGGGGTCCCCTATATCTCCTGCTTTAAGTGCTTCTCTGGTCTTTAATGCTCTTGCTGATAAACGGCCACATGGATCAGCGTTTATCTCCTGTTCCAAAACAGTCTTTTAACCGCTGCTTATTGTCCCCTGATAATTTATTATTTATTGTTAACTGTACCTGTAAATTTCCGGATCCTGACCTGCAGGACAAGATATGTGCATTGAAGCCAGTTACTAGAAAAAAAAAATCTACATTAGAAATGTTTTATTCCTTTTTTAAACCACACATATTCATTCATGAATAAAGGCAGTATTTCCAACAGAATACCTCTTGTTTGTAAGTAGCATCATTTTCTGTAGACAAACTGTACTTATTTGCATTTATAAAAACAAACAGAGCATCTTATGGTAATAGCATCTCACAGCTGTTCAAAGTGAAGGCAGCCATTTTGTATGCTCAACCAATGTTCATTAGCATGCAGTCTATTAATTCAGTAAGAACCTGTGAAGTCATTTCATACACACAAAGAAAAACAGCAAAACTTTTCTCATCTGTACTCTACATGTTAATCCATAGTGCAGTAGAAAGGGAATGTAAGCTTCTAGGATGACTAGCTACAGTATTATTAAGGCATAAATTATCAACAGGCTTCTATAAATGCAGCAATACCCTGATTAAAAAAAAAAAAAAAAGAATCTGAGGACATCTGAAAAACAATTATCAATTTATCAAGACTGAAATAATGAACTCTTGCTGAGGGCTGTGGTTTTCAGGAATGCATGGTCTAGTTCTAGTAACTAGTATACATTGAAAATCCCATTCTGTCCAACAAGAATCACTTAAACAAAAAAAGTAATTACAGAATGTTATTGTGATAAACATACTGGGGACAGGGGAGAAAAACTTGTTATGCTGAGCATACACGGTCAGATAAGATGCCTGTCAGACCAACAGACATTTTATCTGATAGCCAGACACCCAGCAGATATTGTGGACATACGTTGTGAGGTGTTGGTTATGAAGTCCTGGTTGTCAGGATGCCGCTGGTCAGAATACCGACAGCCGCATCCCTACAGCCAGAAGCCCGAATCCCATAGAGAACAGCGTTGAGTATTTTTCTAACCCCTACTCTAACCCTCCCTCCCCGGTGCCTAACCATAACCTCCTAGTGCCAAAACCTAATCTCCCCCTCCCCGCACCCTAATCCTAACCCTCCCCCTATTGCCTAACGCTAACCTCCCCCCTAGTGCCTATACCTAACCTCCCCCTCCCCGGTGCCTAACCCTAACCCTCCCGCTAATGCCTAACTATAACCCCACTACCGAACCCTAACACCCCAATACCTACCTTCGGGTTGCCGGCGGTCGGGATACTGGTGCCTGTCGGGATTTCGGCGCTGGTTTTCAGAGCGTCATCCCACACTCCGGGATGCATACTACATCCGGTTGTGAGATATGTCACAGTGTATGTTCACGACATCTGTGTTCCTCCCTTGGGAAGGAGACATTTACCTGTTCCTCTGTGAAGGAAGTGGAACAGAGGAAATGTTGGGCAGTCGGCCACAGCAGTGCATACACTGCCAGATGCTGCCGACCAAATATCAGACTATCGGGCATGCTGGACGATTTTGCATGTCCGGGCGACTGATAGTGATTGGTCATGAAATACACTGTACAATTATGTGGCCGATCCGCGGATATCTGGCAGTAAACCTATAAGAGAATGGTTGAAGCAGACAAAATGTCAGTTTTTGGAATGGCCAACTGAAGCGAGCTTACATTGGCTAATGCAAGACAGCTCAAAAAACATTGAATCAATCGCATAAAAGGCACAGGCCAAAATATTTAAAAGTCAATATGTTGTATTTACTTGCTTGTACATGTTAGAGTTAGATGAAGCCATTAAGTATAAAGGTGATGCAGCAAGATACTAATGGTGCGTACACACGGTACAATTAAAATGGACGATATGAACGATAATGATATCGATATCGTTATTGTTCATATCATGCATTTTTCGGTGCCCAATGACCTTGCGATGCGCAGGCACGTATGGACGATAGAGATATCGTTCATCGCCCATGCATGCAGGCCAACCTGGTTGATATCGAACAGGTTACTATAGGGACCAGCAATCGCTGATCACGGGTCGCTATAGTCGTTGGTGAGTTGGTGGTGTGCTGGATGATCGATATTGATCATCCAGCACATCAGGAGGATGCAGGACGATTAGACAGTTATATCGCTATCGCTGTCTGATCGCTCCGTGTGTATGCACCATAAGGTGCATATGTATCAAGCTGATTTTTATATAAAATTATGTAGAAACTGAAGTTTCTGCATAATTTTATGTATCGATCCTATGTAATAAAAGCACAATGCAGGAGATTTCACAGACATCTCCAGCAAAGTGCTAATTAGCACTGCAGAACACAATCCCTATTATTATTATATTATGGGGACTACAATCTGACCCCTATGTACTAAACTCCAAAAAGCTAAGCTTTTCGGAGTTTAGCACCAGTAGTTTACACCATATTCAGATGGTATAAACTACTGTTTGTCTATGGGGTCTCCAGGGGAAAGAGAGCCCCCGGAAGCGGACATGCTCACAGCGTCAGATTCCCCCGGGGAAGTCTTTCACTACTGTGAAAGACTTCTCCTAAATGTCAGGGATGTAGCTAGCGGGGACAGCGGTTACCGCAACCGCTGTCCCTGTGAGTTCCCCGTAGTACATAACTAGGATATTGTTATTAAAAATTAAAATATCCCCGGCAAGTTGGATCGTTAATAATTGCGGCAGTACCGCGATTATTAATACATAGACCCCCAACTCTAAAGGTTCATCTACTTTGTCCAACAATGATGGTCAATGCTGAATTATTATGATATGTGCTTGTATGGGTTTCCTCCAGGTACTCCGGTTTCCTCCCACACTCCAAAAATATACTGGTAGGTTAATTTGCTCCCAACACAAATAGACCCCCCTAGTGTGTATGTGTGTGCCCATGTGATAGGGAATATAGGGCCTGATTCAGAGCCACTCGTAAGCGGCAGCTCGTTCGCTCCGAGCGATGTTTGCTCAACTGCGCATGCGTACGGATCGTTATACGCATGCCCGAACCAGTCAGTGCGGCCGAAAATCATGTGCTCGCAAAATAGCGAATGCCTGCTAATTTCAGTGACAGGATGAGGCGTATGTGGGTGGTAACAGGGGAAGGTGCTTGAAAACGGGGAGTGGAGATCCGATCGCAGGCGTGCTTAAAGGTCAAAACGGGCGTTTTATGGGTGTGCATATTTAAAACAGCAGCGTCATTGACCACGTCACTGGGTTTTTTTCTAGCCAGAACTGCTCGCAAAATTGTGGTAGCAAAAACCAACCACAAGAATAGCGAGCAGCTCATACCCTGTTCGATGTACTCGATTAATCTAATAAATAGCGGACATGACGTAGGATGCGAGCGGCCAGGGGGCGTAGTTTCCCAAAAAACGGCCGCAAGTTTTGTTCGCTCGTTCAGACCTAGAGGCGTGAACAGACCGCAAACAGCAAATGGTTGATTTGAATAGCCACCCCTATTTTCTGGACGAGCGAGCGCTAATTGCGTCCGGCTCTGAATCAGGCCCATAGAGTGTAAGCTCCACTGGGGAAGGGCCTGATGTGAATGACCAAATATTCTCTGTAATGCGCTGCGGAATATGTGTGCGCTATATAAATAACTGGTAATAAATAAATAAAATAAATATCGGGGGTAGGCAACTTGCAGCACTCCAGCTGCTGTAGAACTATACATCCCAACATGCCCTGCCACAGTTTTGCTATTAGGGCATTATAAAACTGTGACAGGGCACCCTGGGATTTGCAGTATCACAGTAGCTGAAATGATGGGCATTGACTACCCTTGTGCTATATAAAGACATGAAATTGTGTATTTTCTGCATGTTATTTTATAAGAATTGTACTTATATCGTACTATGACATTTCAATATTAAGATCAGATCATATTCTAGAAATTATTAATGTATAAACACAACTAACTAAATGATTCACACATTTTTTCACCAGAGTAATAAAAAGTATATTATTTGTAATATTGTACTGGCCTTGGAGAAAAGTGTAGCTACTTGCTTTAATCCAATGATTAAAAATAAAAAATGCAACATGTGGTGTTATAGTGCCACCTGATGGTAAAATATGAAATTATTTCCCAAAATATAGTTTAGTAGAATTTGTGTATCTGAATTTGGACTGAAGGTAATTTAGAAATTTAAGGTGCGTATCCACTACCCGACTATGGAAAGACAGTATGATTACGACATCGTAATCGTACAGTCGTTCCTCATCCCCTGTAGTGACTACACTGAACGATATGTCATTCAGTGCAGGTAGTCTCCCTCATCCCTGAACATGGCCAATCTGTCGTTATCGGCAGATTGACCGGCATGTTCAGGTGATGATTGATGTCGGAAATGACCAGAGGGAGTGCGCATCGCTGTCGTTTCCGCCATTAAACTGCCCGATTTATGCACAATTAATGGACGACTGAACGATTATGATGTCATTATCGTTCAGTCATCCATTATTATCGGCATGTGGATTCGCGGCTTCAGGGGTCAATCCAATTATGTGCGAGTTTGTTTCATGAAACTTGCACACTTGCACAAATGCTTGCTCCCGAGATACGTGCAATCCAATTACAAATGCCAACTTGCGCTACACGTGGAGAGGGTGTGTGAATATTCTATAGCATGTGGCTTGGGAAAAGGGCATGAAAAAGTGGGGAAACCACCTGGACCCCAAAAAAGTGTCAAAATTTGTTAGCAGAATAATAGACTGTTAAACTGTTAAACCTCTTTTATACCTAGTGACCCGGCTCTTCCGGCGTTGAAGTGGATGCTTGGAGATGATGTAATCTCCAAGCGCCACTGAAGCCGGCCAATCGGCAGGCATGCGGCACGATCCGGGTCATCGTGACCCCTATCACGCCGTTTATACTGCAGGGTTTAACGGGTTGTTCCTGTGTTAAACCCTGCAAGTTACCTGGGTAGGATTGCCGGGTCACTCGACACGGGAATCCAACCCTGTTCCCTTTTACACCCAGAAGTAACCCGGGTTTTAGCTATGGTGTAAAAGGGGTATTAGTGGGCATAAGGAAAGTACTGTTTTAAATGGTGTCAAATGGCTGATTTGTGCTTTTTTTTAAAAAAAAAACAATTTTAAAAAATAATAAAAAGCAAACTTTTCGTTTAATCTCAAACAAATTAAATGAAAAATGCAAAAAAAAGGCCACTTTCACTTAAGAAAAATAAAAAAAAAAAAGATAAAAAGTAATTACTTGTCATTTAAAAAAAAAAAACTTTACATTTGGGTTGCTTAACCTAAGAAACAAGTTGATTTGGGGGTAATTTGATAGCATTTTTATTTTTAACACCCAAAAATTACATGTAAATATTGGGCCAATTGAAAACTTCTTAATGCCTAATTAGTCAATAGGAGGGCTGTGTAAGGGGTTTTGCACTGTGTCCTGACATTTTTACCTTAAACCACTGATTCTCAAACTCGGTCCTCGGGACCCCAAACAGTGCATGTTTTCCAGGTCTCCTTACAGAATCACAAGTGAGATAATTATCTCCATCTGTGGATCTTTTAAAATGTGCCAGTGAGTTAGGTGACCTGAGGACCGAGTTTGAAAGATTTTCCCAACCATCAAACACACTCATACCCCTTTTACACCAGAGCTAAAACCCGGGTTATTGCAGGGTTAACTCGTGTAGCTCCCTGATGTAAAAGGGGACAGGGTTGGATTCCCTGGTCGAGTGATCCAGCAATCCAACCCAGGTAACTTGCAGGCTTTAACACGGGAATGACCCGGAGCGCGCCGCATTCCGTGGAGCTTGGAGATGACGTAATTTCCAAGCGTCCACTTCCACACCGGAAGAGCCGGGTCACTGCAGACCCGGCTCCGATGTGAACGGTGCCGACTCGGGAATATCCTGGGTCGGCGCTGGAAAATTCCAGGTCTGATCCGGTTTGGAACCCTGTTCCAACCTCCGGGTCAGACCCGGAATTTAGATATAAAAGCGGTATTAGGGAGGTAGATCACATTCGCATAATTGACAATTTTAAATAATTGGTGTTTTTATTATTATTATTATTATTAATAATAATATTGTTATTTTTGTATAACATTGAGTACGATAGTATTAGGCGATACTATTTTTTACATAGTAACAGTTTGTGTTTCAAAACAAGCTTTCAGAAAAACCTTTTCCCCCATTAACTGAAATGATAGATTTAGACGCTAAGGGGTCAATCCAACTAGGTGCGAATTGCGAGGTACGAGTTACTATTCGCATAGCGAATTAATTTTGCAATCCAATTAGCAACTCGCATTGAATCAGTCAGACTGAATTTGGGAAGGAAAATCTTTATTTTAATGTTAAAATGACAGGACACTGTGCTGAACCCCTTGGACCCCCCCCCCTAATGACTAATTAAGCATTTGGAAGTTTCCAATTAGCTTAATTAGTCCAATAATTACATGTCATATTTGGGGTGAAAAAAATTTCCTCAAATTACCCCAAAATCAACTTTTTCCATTAGTTTAGGTACTCCAAATTTAATTACAATATTTTTTAATTGAAAAATAATTACATTTATCAATATGTCCTCAAAGTCCCCCAAAATCACCTTTTTTACTACTTTGTTTTGCATTTTTCGTTTAATTAGTTTGAGATTAAACCAAAAGTTAGTTTTTTATCATTTTCTTGCATTTTAAAAAAGAAACACAAATCAGCCATGTGACACCATTTCGAAAACCTACAGTACCTTCCTAATGCCCAGAAACAGCCTTCTATACGGTCCTGCTAACGAAATTATCTATTTTGGGGGGTCCTAGATGGTCTCCCCACTTTTTCATGCACTTCTCTCAAACATCATTTGGCAGTCAATTCGCACCCCTGCGAGTAGTGCGAATAGGCATTTTTAATTGGATTGGAGAATTCTCTGGAGCGCGCTTCGATGCGAAGTCTGCGAGTTTCAGGAAACAAACTCGCTACTCGCAATTCACACCTAACTGGATTGACCCCTATGGAGTGAATTCAATTTAACACAATAGGGTGGATGTATGAAGAGACGTTAGGGGTAAAACATTAACTGCGCACATTATGTAGTAATGTAGGGATCAGAACGACAGGGGCACACAGCTAGATGGGGCGCAGAAGTGGGGAGGTCAGTGGCACTGACTGTTCTGACAACTGCAGGTATCGATTTCGACAGTTGCAGCTGTCGTTGCCTCACTGCACAGCACTGTCCCTGGCTGTTCAGACAGCCAGGGATTGTGCATTCAAAAAAAAATAACGTTTTTTTTTTTTTTAAACATAGCTCCGGGTGCCGCTGGGAGAAAATGCGCAGAAAGGATGCAAGCACCAGTCACACAGCCAGCAGAGGGAGAGCACAATATGCCATTAGCACACTCCCTCTTCAACAAAACAAATTTTAATACATGCGGGTGGTGTCTGGACGGGATTCGCATCGATAATGGGCAAAGCAGTACCAGACTTCACCGCCCATTAGTCGCCCCCGTTCATAAATCTCACCCAATGTGCTGCCAGGCATCGCCAGGATGCCCGTCTAGGCACATATCCCCAATTAGTGTAGACTACAAGTTTTGTTGCACAACTATGGGGTGTGAGGAAAACTTGCTATGTAGGCGAATGCGAATCGCATCACTACGTATTGGATTTTTTAGTGATGGTGGAAGTAGAGGACTAGGTAATTTAAGTGGGGGAGGGGTTTAACTGAAAAAGAAGGTGGAGGGCAATTGAAGAAGAGAGTGAGGAGGCGCCTAATTGAAAAAAAGGCGTGGAGTGGGGGTAATTGAACATTGGAGAATTGAGGATTGTTTGAGGATAAGCCGGGTACACACTTTTTCGATTGCAGGCTGATCTGGTAAAACTGTCCCGATCAGCAGTGCAGTCTGTCCCCATTGTGACCCCCTGTCAGCCGTGTACACACTGTGTATTCATAGCACAGAGTGTTTGGGCTTATATGGGAACGGGAGGTCGAACCGATAAATAGTAAACAGTACATAAGATGCGACCTCCCGATCCCAACCATTGCAGGAGCATTAAAAGAGAGTGTTAAAAGACGTTTATCGGCTAACGCTCCTGCATCGGGACAGCATACACACCTAAACAATCCATAGGCCGTTCTCTCGACATTGGATGAACGGCCCGATGATTGTATAGGTGTGTACCCAGCTTAAGGCACTATCTGCAAAAAAAAGAAGGGTAGTGTATAGGCAGCATAACAGCATATAGAGAAATCGGAATGGAACATACTGGAGAGAGACATTTTGTCATGGTTTAGATACACTGGTGGTACAGGATTCTGCTTAGCCACCCCAAGAAATAGGTATAAGCAGAGGAATATGACTAGAATAGAGGGATGCAGGGGACCTGTGACGTCACACCCACGTGACCCGGCATGAAAGGGGGAGGGGCGGGGATGGTAACGGGGAACCAAAAGTGTCCCCATGCAGGCTCGCTATGCTTCGGGAGGTATAAGCAGAGGAATATGACTAGAATAGAGGGATGCAGGGGACCTGTGACGTCACACCCACATGACCCGGCATGAAAGGGGGAGGGGCGGGGATGGTAACGGGGAACCAAAAGTGTCCCCACGCAGGCTCGCTATGCTTCGGGCACGGTGGCTCGCTACGCTCGCCACAAATATTTATTCCCCCTCTATGCCCTAGTGGATGGTAACGCAGGAGTGGTCCAGCCTCCTGCAGCGGTCACGTGGTTGATACGTCACAGAGGTCTTTTAGCCACATAGGATCTAGCATCAACCCTGGCCAAGTCCCCGCTGGAACTGACCACCTTCCCAGGGGCATTATGGTGCGGACTCTGTTTCGGAGCTCCTCCTGTCGTTCTTCCTGACACAGCCACAGCTCTTCTCCCAAGCGGCAAGGTAATGTCTGAATGCAAGCTTCAGGTGACACAGAGCCATGTGGGCCATGTCCTCCCGAGTCCCGACCTGAGGCTGCGGCTCAGTGATCCAGTAACCCGTCCCGCCTGGGCTGGCCTGGATCTGGGTTGATGATGATCACTATCTACGACCCACACATGTGACCCTGTGTGTGAGTCTCCTGTATTCAGAATTTCAGATCTCCTCCCACCAAAGGGCCAGGCTATGGGGAAAATACAGAGTGAGACACTCCACCACATACATATATAATATTAGTTACAACTTGCAAAGGTCCTGGTAACTCTGATATCTATTATAAATGACATCTTTCTGTCTGTCTGAGAAACTGTTAGGTAGGTAGTGTCACGCTGGGAGGCGGTTTTCTGGAAGCTGAGGCCTGAGGCTGCGGGAGGAAACGGAGGCGAGGGGCCTGAATGTACGACCTCTGCATCCACGGAGGTCGTACATTCGTACATACATCCAACGGTCGTTGGCGAGACCTAGTCAAAGGTGCGGAATCTAACCCACGAGATGGTGTTCGCCAGTGACCCCACCAATCGGGATATGGGTTGAGCTGCACCTCGTAAGCAGGTCGCGGTCCTTTGACTAGGTGACCAAAGCCTGCGGGAAAAAGGAGAGACGAACACTCGTGGCCCAAAGGGTCTGTGCCAGTAAGGGGCACGTAGGGACACTGTACTTGAGGTACAAGGAAGTGTGCACTGCGGCGACACTCTACCGGATTGCCGGTTAGAAAGAGTGCACCACGGTGCAATACTGTAACACTTAGGTAGGGACCACAGAGTCCAGTAATGAGGTGGGTAGTGGTACTGGAGCCAGCCAGAGATTATGACGCTGGAGAGGTGGGTACATATAACTACACTCAGGCTGTGATGGTAAAGCACTGGTGAAATGGATAGTATACTGCACACAGGCAGCGGTGGTAATGCACTGGTGGAATGGAGGTATACTGCACACAGGCGAGGTGGTAACGCACTGATGAGATGAATGATATAGCTGCACACAGGCTGAGATGGTAAAGCACTGTTGAGATGAATGATATAGCTGCACACAGGCTGAGATGGTAAAGCACTGATGAGATGAATGATATAGCTGCACACAGGCTGAGATGGTAAAGCACTGATGAGATGAATGATATAGCTGCACACAGGCTGAGATGGTAAAGCACTGATGAGATGAATGATATATAGCTGCTCAAAGGCTGAGATGGTAAAGCACTGGTGAGATGGATGATATAGCTGCACACAGGAATAGATCACTGGAAGCAAGGGAACCTGGAACGAGAGACCACTAGTAACACTAGCAGCGACAATGGTTGTTCAGGCAACTACCTGATACACAGGAGCCGGATATATACCCCTGGAAGCCCACTGATTGGTCCACAGCGTCAGCTGACCGGCCAGACTGTCAGGGAAGGAAGGATAGTCAGAGAAGGAAGTGTCATGGCAGCACCCATGACAGGAACTCCGATCCCCGCGCACCAGGCCGCCCGAGACACCAGCATCAGGGAGAATGCTTAGCACCTCCCACGTCGCCGCACCAGCCGCCCGACTGCCCAGGAAGTCAGAGGAAGCCGGCGGGACGGTAAGGGACGGCCGATCCCCGGCTGAACTCTGACAGTACCCCCCCCTTTCAGGGTGGACAACGGACACCCACCAGGTTTACCAGGAAATCTAATATGGAAGGCTCGAACCATTTGAGGCGCGTGAATTTCTGTGGCTCTGATCCATGCCCTTTCTTCCAGACCGTACCCTTTCCAGTCAAAGAGATATTGGAGGTTGTTAGATTTGGTAAATCGAGAGTCCAAAATCCTCCCTACCTCGAACTCTGTACCTTGAGAAGTTTGCACTTGAGGTAACTTGGGAGCAGAAGTTTGAAAACGATTCAGCACTAGGGGACGCAGCAAAGAAATATGAAAGGTATTGGATATTCTTAGTTGAGGAGGGAGTTCCAACTTATACGCGACTGGGTTGATGACCTTGCGAACACGGTAAGGACCAATGAAGCGTGGGGCTAGCTTCATACTGGGTACTTTCAATCGGATGTTCCTGGAGGATACCCAGACTTTATCTCCAACTCTCAGCAGTGGAACAGCGACACGACGTCTATCCGCAAATGTTTTGTAGTTCTTGGACGACTGCTTCAGAGAGGAATGAACCCTCTTCCAAACGGTTGCGAAAGACTCCACCAATTCAGAAACTGCAGGGACCTCTACTGTAGGCAAATTTTTAAAATCTGGGACTCGAGGATGTCTCCCACACACCGTAAAAAAAGGAGTGGCTTTGGAGGAAGTGTGATATTTGAAGTTGTGTGAAAATTCTGCCCAAGGTAATAGATCCAGCCAGTTATCTTGTGAGGAGGAAACGAAGAGTCTTATGAAAGTCTCCAGCTCTTGGTTAACTCTTTTGGTTTGCCCATTAGTTTGTGGATGGTAGGCTGAAGAAAATTTTAACTTGGTTTCACAAGTGCTACATAAGGCTCTCCAAAATTTAGCTACGAATTGAACTCCGCGGTCGGAAATCATCTCTTTAGGAAGTCCATGCAACCTGAATATTTCCTTAACAAAGACTCTTGCCAACTGAGGAGCAGAAGGGAGACCCATCAATGGAATAAAGTGTGCCATCTTAGAAAAGCGATCCACCACTACCCATATGGTATTGTATCCTTGGTAGTTCAGAGATGAAATCCATGGATATATGGGTCCAAGGAGTATTAGGAATGGACAGGGGTCGCAGGAGACCTGCTGCCTTCTTGCGGGGAGTCTTATGCTGAGCGCATTTTACACATGAAAGAATAAATTCTCGAATATCCCCTTTCATTGTGGGCCACCAATAGGAACGCTGAAGGAACTTGTAAGACTTGAGGATACCAGAATGGCCAGCAAACAGAGAGCTATGAGCCCAAGTTAGTAATTTTCCCCGTAGTTCTGGGGTCACAGAGACATAGAGGCGTCAACAGACCGCAAAGAGCGAGCGCTCAATTTAAATAGCCAGCCCCTTTTTCTGAACGAGCGAGCGCAAATAGTGTCCGGCTCTGAATCAGGCCCAGAGTTTCTTCCTTCTGCAACAGCCCCTAGGGAGCGAGCGTCTACTTTTCACTCCTTTCACCCGCAAGGAAAAGCCATGGAACAGTCTTTTTGTAGGTTCCAGAGTTTTTCCTCCAAGACCTCAGAAGCAAGCAGCCCTGGCCTACCAGACTCCCAGCTGCTAAGCCAGCCGACAAGCCTGCCATTTGATGGGGTGGGCCTCTCCTTGGGGGACCTTAGTGTGGGAGGCCAGCTTCTGCTTTTCTCCAAAGCCTGGATGGCGACCACGACTGAATCCTGGGTACGCGGTGTAGTCTCACAGGGCTACGCTCTGACCTTCTGGGAGTGTCCTCCTACAAGGTTCCACGGATCTTCCAGGAGATCCAGAAAAAGAAAAAGCACTGCAGGAGTCCATTCACTCTCTGCTGGCCTCCAAGGTAATTGTTCCAGTCCCCCTAGCTCAGAAGGGCCAAGGCTTCTATGCAAACCTCTTCTTGGTTCAGAAGCCAAACGGTTCCTTCTGATCAATCCTCAACAGTCCCTCAACAGGTATTTACAGTTCCCCAAGTTCTGCATGGAGTCTCTGCATTCCATAATTCTTGCGCTGGACATGGGGGATTTCGTGGACATCCAGGATGCCTATTTACATGTTCCTACCTGGCCCAATCACCAGCACTTCCTCCGGTTTGCACTACCAATTTAGTGCCTTTTGGTCTTTTCACGGCTCCTTGTGTTTTCATGAAAGCCATGACGGTTATGGCAATCTTCTTATCCTGGCCCAGTCTCCAGATGTACTCAGGAAGCACCTCTGTCTCACAATAGATCTTCTCCAATCTCACAGATGGATCATCAATTGGAAGAAATCCTCCTTGACTACGTCTCAGGAGATGCTCCATCTGGGGGACTTGCTGGACTCAGGGTTCAGAGGGTCTTCCTCCCTGCGGACAAGCTTCAAGAACTGCAGGAAAGATTTTACAGGTTCTTACATCACCACCATGTGTCAATACATGCTTGCATGCGGATCCTGTGTTCACTTGACTCCACTTTCGAAATGGTGGAATATGCTCATTTTCAGTCTCGGCCACTTCAGATGTAGGTTCTGCCTCTCTGGAACAAATCCCATCAACAAATCAAACTGCAAACAATCATCCTATCTCGGGAGGTCCGTCTCTCCCTCACATGGTGGCTCCAAGGGTCCCGTTTCGTCAAGGGCTGCCCCTTTTAGAATTCAGGAATGAGTCCTCCTTACCACGGATGCAAATTTTTGCGGGTGGGGGGCAGTGACTACCAGTAGTCATTCCAAGGTTGATGGACAGCTTAGGAGGGTCACCTTCTGATCAACGTCCTGTGCTGTCTTCAGGGCTCTCTGTCAAGCACAGCAGCTTCTCCTGCATCGCCCAGTCCAGGTACAGTCCGACAATGTGACGGTGGTTGCTTACGTAAACCATCAAGGCAACACTCGCAGTCATGACGCCATGAAGAAGGTGAGTTGGATTCTCCACTGGACAGAGCGTCATTCACCGGCTCTGATGGCGGTCTTCATTCCGGGGGTCCAAAATTGGGAAGCAAACTTTCTAAGCCACCAGGACGTCCATTCAGGTGAGTGGCCTCTTCATCCAACTTCTGGTTGATCACTGGGGCCTGATGGAGATCGACTTGATGGCGTCTCAGCACAACCACAAGATGCCAAGGTACTTCTCTCGCACCAGAGATCCGGTGGATGCCATAGCGGATCGGTGGACCTTCCATCTCATGTACATATTCCCCCCAATTTCGCTCCTTCCACGGGTTCTCAGCAAGTTGAAGTTGGAAGGAGGCACCGTGATTCTGGTAGCTCACTGTTGGCCGTGACGGCCTTGGTACACAGATCTTCTGAGCCTCTCCATCAATGCTCCACTGCATCTTCCTCTACAGTCAGATCTTCTATCTCCATACCCATGCCTCCACCCGAACCTGGTTTGTCTCACTTTGACGGGGTGGTTCTTGAGACATCCGTCTTGAGAGGTAAGAGGTTTTTGCGATCGGTCATTCGTACCATGTAGAATGCATGAGAACTCTCTGCTAGGATCTATCATTGGGTTTGGTGTACATACTTCTCCTGGTGTTCTACCAGGGGCCTTAACCCTAGATCTATTTGGTTCTCTTCCAGAGACAGATTGCCTTGATTCTTTCAAGGAGTGCTCCACTTGCAGCCCCCTTTTGTTCCTCCGGTGGCTCCATGGGACCTGTCTTTGGTGCTTTGGGCTCTTCAGTCTTCTCCTTTTGAGCCTTTGGACTCGGTGGATATTCGTTGGCTCTTGTGGAAGACTATCTTCTGGCTATTGCTTCGGCAAGGAGAGTGTAAGACTTGAGCGTGCTATCATGTCACTCGGTTTCTGGTCTTTCACTCTGACCGGGCCGTTCTTCAGACTCGGCTAGGCTATTTTCCAAAAGGTAGTTTCCAGATTTTACCTCAATCAGGAAATTGTGGTCTTGGCTTTCAGTCACTGGATGTTTCTGCGGAGGCCTCTTTAGATTTTGTGAGGGCCCTCCGGATCTATGTAGAGTATACAAGGGATATCCGTAAGTCTGATTCCCTTTTTGTACTCTATGGCTTTCATAAACGGGGCTGGCCAACTACTTAGCAGATCTTGGCCAGATGGCCCCGTTTAACCATCCGCCATTCATACGCAGCAGCGGACCTTCTTGCCTCGGCCATGATGATGGCTCATTCCACCAGGTCAGTGGTACCTGGTCAGGTACCTATAATAAAAAAATCCATACTCACCTCTCCTATGCGTAGTTCAGGTCCTCTTCGTTCCATGTAGGCATCCAGGGGGTTAAAAAAACAAACAGGAAATTACCAAAACCATGCTGGACAGGAGAAAAGGTATGTGTTTACACATACTTTTCCTCCACGTGAATGACTGCGGCCTATGTATGCCAGTCATTGCAGGATCCACCAGCCGTCGGAGGTGCTCACTGATTGGCTGTGTGCGGTCAGCCTGTCTCCTCCATAGACTTCAATGGTGAGAAATCTCCATTGAAGTCTATTGTGGGAACCGCGACATTGTATCCAATGATCTAACCACAAGTTTACTTGACATTGATAAAGTTTGACAAAGTCGACATTGACATGGTCGCAACAAAAAAATGTTCAACACATTTTGTTTTATGCATTAGGCACTTACCGGTTAGGGTTAGGCTCCAGGAGGGACGGTTAGGGTTAGAGGCACTAGGAGAGACAGTTTTTAACTTTTTTTGTTATTTTTTTAAGGTTAGGATTAGGCACTTACCCCGACAGTTAGGGTTAGGTACCAGGAGGGACTTTCATCCATGTCGATCTTTTGTGTGTCCACCTTTTGTTCTTGTCAACCTTTTGCCTGTCTAACATCTGTTGTCTATCTAGACATAGTGTATCTTTTTCTTGTAGATCTTTTATACCAAACTCCTCATATATAATTTCTGCTTATTTTAGTCAGGCGACTTTGGAAAACGACTATTAATACGAACCTTGGATTAACATCTTCCATTAAGGACCTGACTGTCATCTTCCGATAAGGACCTGACTGTCATCTTCCGATAAGGACCTGATTGTCATCTTCCGATAAGGACCTGATTGTCATCTTCCGATAAGGACCTGATTGACATCTTTCAAAAAGGACCTGATTGACATCTTTCAAAAAGGACCTGATGGACATGTCCAATAAGGACTTGAAAAAGACTAAAGAACATCTTCTGGTAAGGACCAGATAACACTGTCACACTTACTTAGACACCTCCCTCCCTGGTATATACAGTTTTTGATTTTTACACGATGGAAAATTATTCATCTGAAGTGATGCCGCTGCATGAGAGAGGAGAGAATAATAAGAAATTACCAGCCATGCTTTCCCCCAGGAAGCTTACTTAACACCAAGATGATGCTCCATGACATGAAACTCCTCTACTCTCCTTTGATAAAGAGGCGTTTGCCTGAGACCATTGCCACTATGCCATTAGAAAACCTTGTGCGCAGGATTAACATGATCAATGATGCCCTCATAAAGGAGAAGGAGCAGTTGGCCATTATTGAGACAGACAAGAAAAAGAGGATGACTGCTGATATGCCATTGGTAAACCTTGTGTGTTGGGATAACATGATAAATAATGTCCTCACAAAGGAGCGGCTGGCCATTATTGAGAAGCACATGATCTTTGATTTTCTGTGCCATGTCTTACAGATTAGGATGGATCTAAGAGGCTTATTTAAAAATATCATCCCAGCTATTATAAAGGTAATGATAGAAGCAGAGCGGGGTGACACTGAATACATTTGGCTAACAATCAGCAAAGTGCTTTTGTACCTAGCCAGAGACTACATGGAGATCACCATTGCAGAGCTTCTGACTACGATTCAGGTACGCAGGTACTCCTCTCTACTCCCACACAATCTTACAACAGTAGTTGTACTTTACCCATTAAAATACGGGCCTCACATATAAAACGTATCCACATGCACTATGCCACTTTGGACAGGAAAACAAAGGCACTGCTATATTTTTTCACAATGCAGTCCCTATTTTATAGACTCCACTAATTTGCAGATACTCAAAGATGCTTGATTCTCACTATTTCCCACTCACAGCAGCCCATCACAATTGCCTCAGTATATGCCCCAGACATGGGAACGGGTGACTTTTCCAAATATTTCTTCACTATTTATCTCCAGTCTCTGCAATGCGGTTCCTGACGAGAAGCATGATTGTTCTCCCTCAGTGCCTTTAGACTCAAGATATCATATTCTCACAAACTTGCTTCACTCTGTAAACTGCATAATATCTTGGTGTTCCCTAAACCCATCCACAAGATCTTTGGCACACATTTAGTGTTGGACGACCTCTCCTCACCACCCTTGCTTCACTCCTCAGAAATTTCCCTGGTGTCCTGGACTGTCCATTTTGTGGTCATTCTCATACTTGACAAGACAGCAACTACTCCCTGCAGTATCAATGGTGTCTTTAATGACAGCCTCCTACTCAAGAAAGAAAGAAGTCCCTCCCATGAAGTTGTAGAGGTCAGGCAACTTAACACCATCCCTGACATTTCTTCCATGACACTTTGGAAGGCACACAAGGCAACAATTCATGGGTCGCTTTTTTAGAATGGTGTTGATTGAGAAAAAAGTTCACTTGAATAGCAATGCTAGAAGAGAAAAAGACAAATGTTTCCACAAATGAAAAACCTATTTAAAACTCATAACTTTTAACTGCCAGTTCAATAAGATACTTTCTGATAGTGCAGCTAATACCCTTCTCTGGGGAATTGGTATTTAATGCTATTCAGCTCCCGGATCAAATACCAACAGCGGAACCCAAACGGACCTAATTCTCCACTGGGGCAGGTAAGTAACCTAACCCTCCCCTCTCCTCCCCCTAACCCTCCCTTAGTGGTGCCTCTCCCCCCATTAGTGCCTAAACCTAACTCCCCCTCTCTGCTGGATGCAGTCAGGAAGCTGACAGTCGAAATGCCAACCGCCGGCTTCCCGACTGTGCAATCCCGATGGGACTAATGATAGGAGTCGAAATCCCGACACCCATCATTACCCTACGCCGGGAGCACAATGCCCGGCTTACCGAACGAAAGACAGCCATTGGGGGGGTTAGGTTAATGGCTCCTGGGGGGGACTTAGGGATAGGCACCCCCCCCAGGAGGGTTAGGGTCAGGCTAGTGGAAGGTGGGATTATGGTTAGGCACCCCCCCCGTGGGAGGGCTAGGTTTAGGCTGTGGGAACGGGGGGGGGTTAGGGTTAGGCACCCCTAAGGGAGGGTTGGGGGGGATAGGGTTAGTTACTTACCTTAATCCCTTGTCAGGATCTTCACTGCTGTCGGTCTTCCGGCGTCGGAATTTGACATAGGTCCGGCAGCATTTCATACCGATCCCCTCCCCGCACACCCTAACCCTCCCTGGGGGGTGCCTAACCGATAGTCCCCCCAGAGGTCCCTAAACCTAACACCTCCCCCCCGCCGCGGCTAGACACTAAGACACCCGGCTTACCTTCGTTCGGTATGCCGGGTGTCTGTATTTTGTAGTTGGGCTAATAATAGGCGTCGGGCTTTCAACGCCTATCTTTAGTCCCCTGTCGGGCCTGTCAGTGTCGGGATATTGGCGGACGGGATAGCGCCTGCCGGTATTCTGACTGCATCCCTTCTCTGGCTCCATCAAATATTCTAAGAGAGAGACGACAAGGTGAGCTCTATCCCCACTCTTCAGTTTAGGTCTAAAAGAAGTTGCATTTGACTAATTTTTGTAAAAGGATCTTTAAACCAGACACTCTATGATTCCCAGAAAATTGCTAATAGATTCTGTGAATTTTATTTCAAATTATATGACCTACATTCATCATACCCCCCAACTCTAAAGACTTGGATCTTAGAATTAAGGGCTAACTGATTGCTATGTCCCCTCTCTCAGAATCTCATCTAACTTCGCTCAGTGTGGAGATATCTGCTGAGGAACTCCTCCAGCCCATTAAATCCCTTAAAAACAACACTGCCTCAAGCCCTGTTGTCTTCACGGCCTCTTGCCATCTCCCCTTGTTACTGGTCGAAGGCACCATTACTGGAGCAAACATAGTGGACATTGTAAAAAAAAAAAAAAAGGCAACAGTCCCAACCAGTGCGCTAGTTGTAGGTTGTCATTTAATGTATATCTTAAACTGTTTGTCAAGCTATTGGCCAATATATTGGCTTCGTAATAACCACACTAGTTCATCCAGACCAATTTGGCTTCATCCATAGGCACCAAGCTAATAAGCTCATGTTCTCCAGAGCAGATTGAGTTCCTGCTACCCCAGGAGATGTCCCAAGCTGGGAGCGGTATATAGTCGGGATGCCGACAGTCTAAATGCCGACCGTCGGCACCCCGACTGTCTAATCCCGGGAAGGGTCTAATGACAGTCATCGAAATCCCGACGCTTGTCATTTTACCTACGCCGGGAACACGTTGGCCGGCATCCCGATCGAAGGTAAGCCAGGAGCGCCGGTAGCGGACAGCCGCGGGAGGGGGAGGGTTAGGATAGGGGCTCCAGGGGGGCACTCAGGTTTAGGCACCCCCCGGGACGGTTAGGCTAGGGGAAGGGGGGGTTACGGTTAGCACCCCCCGGTAGACAGGTTTAGGCTGTAGGAAAGGGGGGGTTAGGGTTAGGCACCCCTAAGGGGGGGTTTAGGTGGGGAGGGGGGTTAGGTTAGTAAATAGTAAAAATTCTTACCTGTCGGGATGTTCACTGCCGATCTTTCAGCGTCAGGATTCAAACCGCTGGACATGCGTCCAGCTGTATTTCTTACCGATTCCCTGGGAGCACTCTGTCAGCAACAGGAGAACATGCAAGTATTCCTCACAGTCACAACCCACTCCATAAGTCCCAGCAGCTGCTGAGGAACACTAATAATAAATAAAAGAAAATCATCATGCACTGCAGGAGAAAAAAAACACCAAAATGCTAGTAACAGCCTCACACAAGTGTCCAGCTCCTCAGCACTTACATAAAAAAACTGAATGGCTTCTGCAGTCATTGAGCTATATAAAGGGGGAGGGGCCTGAGAGTTAGAGTGTAATGGTGCATACACACGATCAGATTTTTTCTTCAGATATGGACGATAACGATTTAAAAATCGTTCAGTCGTTCATATCTGATGAAAAATCGTTCATATCTGACATGCCTGAACGATGGACGATCAACGATGCGCGTTCCCGTTTGTCAGATAACGATATCTGACATCTGATGGGTTTGCAGTCAGACTTGGACGATTCCATTCATTTTAATGCAGTCAAAAATCGTTCAAATCGTTCAAAACTTTGGTAAAATCGTTTAAATCGTTCAAATCGTTTAATCGTTCATCTGACAAATCTGACCGTGTGTACGCTCCATTATATGTGAAAGTGATAAAACTCTCTCCACTCACTGCATCTCAGGGTTTCCTGGATATGCACAGTGACTAATGTCTTTTTCTCTTTCACCCACTGGGGTGAAAGAGAAAAAGACATTAGTCACTGTGCATATCAGTCATCTTAATCCTGTCCATGGCAACTATCCTCCAGGATGACTACATTAGATTTAGCATTAACCCATACTTACCTACTTTGCTGCCCCCTTCTCCTGGAGTGGGCAGCCAGGTCGGCAGAGAGAGGGAGTGGTCATCAGGAAAGTTGGCCGTGCAGGGGGTGTGGTGGCACAATTGCATCATCATGGCCCCGCTATACAGTGCCGAGAAAACAAGCATTGTATAGCGGGGGGCAGGATTTACGATGACATTATTCACAGCGAATCGCGTCATCTACCCTCCCCCCCAGAGAGCCCACTTGTGCTCTGTAAGTGGGCGACCACTCCACGAGGGGTGTGCAAGCGGGTGGAGGGGGGTTCGCGGGCTGTCTAGGAGGGTGCGGGAGACTTGCCTACTTTTCCGGGTGGCCAGGAGTGCCACCTGATTGTCAGGAGCCTCCCGGCCAGGCAAGTAGGTATGCATTAAACATACTTAAGCTGCTTCAATTAACTGAGTTCTGTTTGCAGGTTATTTTCATTAAGCACGCTCCCGTGAGGCATGCAGTTTCATTATAAAAGCCTATTTGCAGTACACATGGCAATGTCACGTGGTAATTCTACAGTGCGCGACCTGAAGGAAGTGCATGAAAAGGTGGGGAAATCACCCTGAACCCCAAATATGTGACAAATAACATAGAATAACAGTACAGAAGGCTATAAGTGGCCATAAGCAAAGTATTTTAGGTCCTTGAAATGTATTAATTTATTAATAGTAAAAAAATGACTTTAAGCAAGTGTCTTCACCAAATTAAAGCTGCTTAATTATTTTTGGGTACAGAAAAATGTCTGTAATGTGATTTTTTGTTTAATTGTTTTTAAGCAATTTTCAAAAATATTGGGAAATAGCATTCCCATCATGTTCAAAACCTCTTTTACCCTCTATACAACACCCTAAAAAACATGTCCCACATAATTCAGCCATTTTTTGAGCTTTTCACAACAACAACAACAACAAAATCACCTGAAAAAAATGAAATGTCATTACTGGGCAAATTATGCTATTTAAATGCCTACCAGAGCATAATTATTCATTGGGGAGGGGGTAACAGGTTCTGACATTTTTACCTTAAAATAAGGATTTGTTCTACTCCCATTGAGAACTATAATAAATGTAGATTTCTGATTGAATAGAAAAAAGTTGCGGCTGCGAGTCAAAAACCTGCATTAATGGCACCTGCAGATAGTTGAATTCGGGCCATAGTGCCCAGTGGATTGTGAAGGTTTCTCAGATTGAGCTTCGGCAGAAATGTAATTTCAAATAATGTCCACTTGGGGGCAGCTAAGACTTGTACATTCATTATCAATAACAGGGCTGTGCCTGAAATTTTACCTTTTCGGTAAGCATACTGTATTTCTGTTACAACTTTGTGAAACTTCAGTGTATGTGACCAAAGTGTTGCATGTGTCAGTGAGTACAAGATGGTGACCAGATGTGTCCTATTGAGAATTTGGATCAGTGGTTGATGATGGGCTCACAAGATCATAAGGATATTGAGGGGTGCGAATGGCTATTTCAATACCTCTGAGGTACCAGGCAGTAGGGCGCAAAGCAGCCTAAACATGTTTTCATACACCTAGCCTCAATATGCCATGTGGTGCGAGTGAGCCGCACCAAGTGGTGTAGCGTTACGACTTTTTTTCATTTTGCATCTTATTTGCAAACCTGACGCCGGTCCACACAGGAATTAGTTCTAAATATGTACAAAGTTGCAATTTGAAGCACACTAGAACTTGGCGTGAAAAAAAAAAAGTACGCCCGCTGCACCGTAGCACTTCGTATACAAATTCAGATTCATTCATACGCAGATTTACAAATTACACAAATATCAATCAGTGCAGTCTCGTTAAGAGTTGCACAGAACCTGGCACAGCAGTAGTGTATGAGAAAACATCTGTACATGAACTGTATTGATGGTCCTGCTGAGCCGTTTTGGGTCTTATGTCATTCTAAAGGTCTGTTCTGATCTGCAGGTGCTCAGTGCAGCATTGTGCTGTTAGTTGTGGGTCAGGGCTTGGGTTTTGTGTTGCGCCCTGGCTGTCCTTGTACCCATTTCAGATAGATCAAGTTGTGGTTATCCATTCCAATTTCTTACTTGAACTACTGTAGGTAAGAAGGTTCCAATAAAATGTATAAAAAGTAATCGGATTGGAAAATGCAAGTTTCACATTTATTAATAACTCTGCCAAGATACTAATTTCTCATGTGTGTAGGATAATAAAGAATAAGAATGTAACTTTCACTGTCTTAAAATACATACAAATCAGCAGACTTAAGTTTGCAATTTTTTTTCCAAACTCTAAAACCTTAAGAATCCGAAAGACTTCTCTTCTTTAAAACGATTTTCCTATGCATTATACGCCCACACACATACCCAATAGGTGCGTTAAATCAAGCACATCAAGCATATATTCATGAAATCTCCATAGTAAAACATTAGAATCGATCGTACTGAAGAGCTCGGGGACTTTCAATGTGGCGCTGTCATAGGGTGCCACCTTTCCGACAAATCAGTTTGTCAAATTTCTGCCAAGGTTAACAGTAAGTGCTGTTATTGTAAAGTGAATCAAAAAGATTGTCCTCATTTGCAGCACTCACTGCCTCTGAGAAACAAGGTCAGTACAAGAACGGTTTGTCGGTAGCTTCATGTATTGGGTTTCCATGGCCAAGCAGGCGCACACAAGCCTCAGATCACAATGTACAATGCCAAATGTTGGCTAGAACACTGTAAAGCACAGCAACATTGGTGCAGTGGAAGTGCTTTCGGTGGAGTGGCAAATCACGATTCACCATCATCAGTTTGGTGGATGAAGTTGCTTGGTGAATGCCAAGAGAATGCTTCCTGCCAGAATACATATCATCATATGTAAAGTTTGAAGTTGGTTGATGGGGGTGCAATAATGGTTTTGGCCTATTTTTCATGCTTTGGCCTGGGTCCCTTAGTTCCAATGAAGGGAAATATCCATGCTACAGCACACTCTGACATTCTTGTGTGTTTCCAACTTTGTGGCAAAAGTTTGGGAAAGGCCTTTTCCGGTTTCAGCATGAATGCGAGGTTCATCAAAAAACGGTTTGCAGAGTTGGTGTGGAAGAACGTGATTGCCAGCACTGAGCCCTAACACCATCTAACACTTCTGGGATGTATTGGAACGCAGACTGCTAGGCTTTATTGCCCAACATCAATGCCCGGCCTCACTAATGCTCATGGGTGAATGGATGTGTGTCCCCACGGTCATGTTCTATATATTGGAAAGCCTTCCCAGAAGAATTAAGGCTGTTATAGCAGCAAAGGAGGGACAAACTCCACTTTAGCATCCATGGTTTTGGAAGGAGATTTTCAACATGCACTTACAGGTATGGTTGTGATGTTCTGGTGTCCACATACATTTGGCCATGTAATGTATGCTGTTGTGCATCATAAATATAGCTTGTGGTATAATTCTTCAATTTCCCCTCCCTCCCTAGCTTGTTACTAACCCGGCAGCTTGGCTTGTCCCAAAAGTGTGTACTTTTTACAGCCTAGTTCTGCTTTACAGTAAATGAGGGCAGGAAGGACAGAACTGTGTATTGGACATTAATAGGACCTTATATCAATGAGCCTGAACATGTTGTGTTACTGTGTGTAATAGGTAATTTCCACTGTGGGAAATAGTCCCTATGATGTGTTGTATCTATCAGTGTATAATATCCCTAAAACCTTCACTTATAGGATGCATATGACGTGTAATGATGGTGGAATGTTTGTATTTAGATAGGTCATTAGGGAACAGTGCCCTTGCATCTCCTTAATGGTGTATATGTGTTTTATGGATACAGGGGGGGGGGGGGAGTGGATATCACCCCCACCCTCTCTCTCTCTGAAATGTCGTGTCAGAGAGCACTCTAAGTGTGCGTACACACTGGGTGATATTACTGAGTGATTGCACGATTACGACATTGTAATCGTGCAATCGCTCAGTAATTGTGCACTATAATGACGGAAACGACCAGCGATGCTCGCTCCCAATGGTAGTTTCCTACATTGTCCATTGCCTGAACATGCAGCACAATCTGACGATAACGACAGATTGTGCATGTTCAGTGATGAGGGAGGGACCTACACTGAACGACCAGGGCCGTAGCTAGGGTAGTGCAGCCGGTGTCATCGCACAGGGCACCACAGGTCAGGGGGCGATGTTTGGGCCTGTCAAATTTCTGTTTATTATCATTCTTGCTTGTAGCTTCCTCTTATTTCATCCCCAGCATCTCCTGGCCTCTCCTATCTCTTACCTGGCCCTTCCCCATGAAGCAATTGCCCTTTTTTGGGTGCATTATGTCCCTTTGAAAAATGAGGGGGGCGCCAACGCTCTTTCAGGGCACCAAAATGTCTGGTTACATATGATTGTAGAAAGGGGTACCAGGGACACTTTCTATAGGCCCCAGGGGAGCCAACTATCTTATCCATATGATTAAGTTTCTTTTGTACTAGTGTGGCCTTTGCGAGACTGTCCAGCACCTGAAATCCACAGGGGGAAGGTAAAACTCAACTCACTAACTGCTCAGTATCCAGCCCCTGCATTCAATCACTCAATAGCAGGGCTCAGGGGTGTCACCTAATCGTGGGAAAATCTGAGATTAGAGTGGAGTGGCGTCCCTAGCCTAAGTGGCACGACACATGCAGAGCTGGGTAGAAGAGTCGGGAGATCAACCCAGCCTGCCGGCCCCGGCTAAGGTCTGGCAAAAGATACGCATCCAACGCGTATGCTCCCACCGGAGCGGTCCCAGGTGTGCAGCTGGTGTGCGAGCTGGAGCTAGGTGACTGGCAAGCAGAGGACAATCAGACTGAGCGGCTGGGATCAGCAAGTCAAGAACGGAGAAGCCATTTCTCTGAGAAGCATGGAGTCACACAGCAGCCCCTCGCAAGTGTAGTTTTGCCCAGCCAAGGCAGGTAAGCGAGACAGAATAACTGTTCACATTTCTAACACAAAAGGACCCTCTGCTGTAGGGACATGTGTGTGGGATCCCCAAGGTTTAGCCAATACTACTGGCAATTCTGTATATACTGTATAATAGTTAGTAGTTGCTGTTTTTACATGTATACGGTAACTAGTGTGTATGTAAAATAAAGGTAACCTTGTACCTTTGCTATTGTGTCATTCCTCTGCGATCCAAAGCAACTCAGATAAAAGGACCTGGGGTACCGTGCAAGAGCGCTATAACCACTGCCTTTCTCAAGGTGGTGAACGGAGAGAGGGCAAAAATCACACATACATAAACCTGGTGCCCTCACATGAATACAAGGGAAAAATAAGAGCTATGGTATAACATACCTTTGTTAACTCTTTTTCTTCGAGGTCCATTGGGTCCACATTACATAAGGCCCAAATTACCTTGGAGTATGTGGTTGGAGTGATCCAGGCACCAAACAGTTACAAGCTTTAGCTTTCAGGATACACTGGGTCCTCCTCCATATATATACCCCACCCCTGCCTACAGGCACTCAGGGCCTGATTCAGAGCCGCTCGCTCTGAATCAGTGCCCTCCTACCTAAAAATGGAGCGGCCTCCTGGCCGCCCGCATAGCTGTGGGTGACCACCCACAGCATATGCGAGCGGCCAAAAAGATGGTCGTGATGGTCAAAACCATCGGGCTTGTGACGAGACCCTGCAGTAGGGTCTCGGTGACCGCAAGCCCTGGAGTGATTTTGGCTCTATCAGAGCCAAAATCACTCCCACTGATATCACTAGTGATGTCAGTGGGGCCAGACCCAGACGGTAGGCGTTCCCATGGGAAAATGTGGGATGCACATATAGAAACCGTTGTAATTCCTACACCGTTCACCTGATTTGGATGTAATTACCCTCAAATTAAATCTGAAAGTCTGCAGTTAAAGTACATCTTGTTTGTTTCATTTCAAAGCCATTGTGGTGGTGAATAGAGGCCAAAATATGAACATTCTGTCAGTGTCCCAATATTTATGCACCTGACTGTACGAGTGCCAAATTCTGTAAGAGATGCGGGCAGAGGAAGGCTTTCGTGCCTTAAGCATCATCTGAATTACAGAGGCAGTAAAACCCTTGGCTCTTAATGGAAGATTCAAGAGCCACGCCCTTAAAGACAAACGGGGAAGGTCCGGATGCAGGCAGGGACGTGTTAACAGGTCCCGCCTTAGAGGAAGAGGCCATGGAGTGTCTGCAGAGAGAATCTGAAGGTCAGTGAACCAATGGCACCTGGACCAAGCAGGGGATATCAGTATTACTATGCCGCCCTACTGCTTGAATTTCCTGATGACCCTTGGTCCTAGGTGCTGGCTCTGCAGTATCTATCCATGTTTAAAATAGTTTTGACCGCCCTAATCAAGGAGGGAACATCCACTGCTGGCAGATGGTCCTCCTCTCCTGAGAGGAGCACTGTACGTCTTCAAATTCATCTGAAGATACATCAGAATCTATAGAATGGACGGACTGATAAGAAGAAGCCGACCGCCTTCTGGTTTTAGGTACTACCAGCCTGCCTGCTTGCAGTATTTGCTGAAATGCAGTGGGAGACGGAGCCATACTCTGGCTTGAGTGGGCATAAAGATCCATCCAGGATGGATGCATATGACGCATAAACATAGCAGGTTGTAGCTGCTGAGGATATCCCATAGTAGGGGTCAGCGTGGGTGTAGATAAACGGTTCACAAACAGCGCCAGAACCGCACAATAGGCTTAGTCAACTATGAAAAGTAGAAAAGCTTAGTAGGATATTGAGCTCTGTATAACCTGGCCACCAAAGGAGAGGTATACAGGGAGACTGACCAAACCTCCTGAGATTCGCAGCTACAGTAGAGCACTTGAAAGTGGTCTCTGAGCGTCTCATATACCAGGGAGGAGCAACCCAGACGCGGGAAACCTCATCTCTGCATCGGCGTCTCGGCTGGGGGAGGGGCTGCCGGGGAGAGCCTACCTCCCCTAGGCTGTATCAATCCACCAAGCTTTTTACATGGCTAACGCCACTGTCTCCGGAACCAGAAATTTTTGCCCGGGTGGTCTAGTGGGAGAAGCAGTCATCCCTGGTTCCCCACTACAGCGACCTCCGCAAGTGGGGAACATCCTTACCTGCATCCCCGAGTCACCCGGCTGCAGTCCTGGGCCCAGCGTCTAGTGAAACTACGCTGTCACCTGCCGAAATCACCAGTTCCCTAACTGGTGTTGCGGTGCCGGCGAGGGTAGATGGAGCAGCAGCACGGGTGTCCATACGGACGCTAGCGCTGCTTACTCATTTAAATAAAAAAAAAAAAAAACAAAGCTTGGGACTGCCCGAGCAGTCCCCTGTCTACAAGGTGCACTGATCCTGTGCACCAAACAAAAAACTAAGGGGGAGATTTAATAAAGCTTGGAGAGAGATAAAATTGGAGATAAATAGCACCAACCAATCAGCTCCTGTAATTTTTCAAACATAGCCTGTAAAGTGACAGTTAAGAGCTGATTGGTTGGTGCGATTTACCTCCAATTTTATCTCTCTCCAAGCTTTATTAAATCTCCCCCTAAGTGCCTGTAGCCAGGGGCGGGGTATATATGGAGGAGTACCCAGTGCATCCTGGGATCTAAAGCTTGTAACTGTTTGGTGTCTGGATCACTCCAACCACATACTCCAAGGTAATTCCTGTGGACCCTATGGAACCCGAAGAAGAAAATTGGCTTTACCTGACATACAGCACAACTATTGTAAACAAGTACTGTGAATCTTCACGGGTTTGGTATAGAAGATTGACAGTGCCTAGCAGAGTCGTAACTAGATTTTTTGGTGCCCTGTGCCAGGAAGAGCATTTGCGCCCTCCCTATTTTTCAAATAGGGACAAAATGCAACCAAAAAAAGGGCATGGCCTCATGGGGAATGGCCAGGGAAGAGATGGGGGTGGCCAGGAGATGCTGGGGATAAAATAATAGGGAGCTACAAGTGAGAACTATTATAAACTGAAAATTGACAGGCCCGAACAGCGCCCCCTGACCTGCACCACCCTAGTTACGGCCAGACACTCAATAGATCGACAACAGATGGTAGACAGGCAATAGGTTGACAGGTACAAAAGGTCAACTGTGAAAATAGTCAACACAAAAATGATCAACTCTTTTCAATTTAAGCTTAATTTCACCCTAACCCTCCCCCTGGCAACTAAGCCTGACCATCCCCCTAGTGCCTAACCTTAACAGTCACCTACCGCAGCCTAACCCAATCCTCCGGCAAGTGCCTAACCTTAACCCTCACCTTAAAAATACATGTGTCGACCTTTTGTCCCTGTAGACCTATTGCCTGTCGACCATCTGGTGTTGAGTGGTCTGAGTGTTTATCTAGACACTGCTGAACTTTAATCAGGATACCAATCACCACACTGGTTAAAAGGGGGCAAAAAAAAAAAAACATGGAAATAGCCAGTGTTTTGTCAGAGGACAGCCTTCCCTGGTGGAGATTATACCTTATGCCAAATTTAGCAAGACAACTCAGCTGCTGTTTCCCAACATACTGTAGCCGATTATTCTCTCATTGGCATAGATACATACACCACACTGATAAGCTACATTGTTTTCTTTTCACACACACCTCCTTGCCTCTGGGGTAGATTTACTAAAGCTGCTAAATATGAACAGTGGTGCTGTTGCACATAGCAACCAAACAGATACTAGCTATCATTTCTCTGTTTCACCCTAGAAAATGATAGACAGAATCTGATTGGTTGCTGTGTGTAACACCACTACTTTTCATTTTTAGAAGCTTTAGTAAGTAAATCTACTCTCCGTCTCAACCTCTTAGTTGACATTACTCATACAATAACTTTTTATTTATTTTCTTCTCTTTAAAACTAGAAATCTCTCAAGTAACTGTCTCCATCCAGTAAAAAAATCAATTAAAATAACAATGTCACCACACAGGATATATGGTGATGCTTCTATTATGTTCATTGGAAGATCATAACACACACACATACACTGGTGAGGTACTTTCCGGTTTATTGTGACGATATACAGACATTTATAGAAAACAAAAGTATAGAGCCAAGGGACAGATACACAGATTTTTTTGTTTGTTGTCTTTTAAGGTTTTGCAGCTCCATGTGATTTGTAGAGTCTGTGCTGTGCTAATGTGGTTTTTGTCACAGTGAAACAGTTCTTAAGCCAGTTGCATGTGAACCTGACTGAAATTAGTTTTTTTTGCACTTTCACAAACCAGGGTATATGGTGGTGGATTTACATGATACAATGTATGATACAAATGTCATAACACCAATGCAGCACTTAAATTGTTCAAAAGGCATATTGTCCTCTAATCATTTCCATCCATCATTTACAACTTAAAAAAATAAAGCTGCTTTCTGTATATATAATATATATTCTATGAGTCTAAGTATGATGTTGTATAGAATGACACAGGCTGACTGCTCAGAATATGCCGACGTGATTATGCTTGGTGCTAGGCTTATAATCTGCCCCACTAGTCAGCGAGAGGTTCCAGAACGGTGTCCTCGTAGGGAAGCAGATAGACGGATCTCCATGGGAGTTGAGGTCAGACGTAGAAATGTTGGTGAATCTGGAGTAAATTCTCGCTCCGAGGGATCACATACAAATGAAATGGGCTTACAAATTGTCCAGCTTGGCCCGTTTATTGGTTCTAGATAGATGCTGTATGGTTAGAGGAAAAGAATAAGTTACATAAATGGCACAAAGACACTATAACTATAGCTGTATCTACCAACTGCATAGTATTAGGTTTGTAGCTGAATGCATAAAATAACTTAAACTGGACCTGCACTATATTAAAAGGAGTATGGCAAAATTTACTCAACTAAAAGGGCTTAGCATACATTAATTTTCAATAAAAGTTATAGACTATAAAACATAAGATAACAATACAGATAATAAAAATATTTCAGATAATAGTAATAGTAATAATTATCCTAACAGTTTAAATGTACAGAATATCTATCAAGGACTTATAAAAGACTAGTTGCTGCCCGTGGCTTCTCCCACGATGAAATTGCTTCTAACATTTTTTTTTATTTGAAGAGTTATAGTTGTATTGGTTTACATAGGGGCCCTGTTGCGGGAGTGACCTATATGACCAGCATCGTCTTCACCCACCACTCACACCAATGTCACTGTGTGCCCTGTGCACAGACTGCTACAGATGTGTCCACATACATCTTTCCTCGGTGCGCTACAAGTCGAGTTACACATAACGCGCGAGACCAGTGTGACTCGGTATTGCAGAGTGTCTTTCGTGCAACCTTTTACTGTCAGATGTGTCCTATTTGCATAGCGATGCAAATAAGAGGCACAAGTAGCTTCTGCTGATTAAAACGATATGCGGCATGCCTATATACACTGTGTGCTACTGCAGGTGTATCTGCATCCAAAATGCTACGTTCGTGTGTCAGCGGCTGTGATACTGTAACGTATCAGTTCACATGTAGATACACCCGCAGTTACACACAGAATACAGGCATGCCGCATATCATTTTAATCAGAAGCTGCTTGTGCATCCTATTTGCATCGATGTGTGAATAACACGCATAAAGGTCGTACATAAAGACGCTTGGCGCTGCCAAGTCACGCCATGGCGCAAATAGAAGGACTGTTTAACACGCAAGGAAGCTAGATGTATGAGGACACATCTGTATGTAGCCTATCCTATTCAACTGAACGAGGGCCCAAAGCACCTCTCCCCCACCCCCTTACCAGCCGTGCACAAGGTGTCACACCTATCTTTTGTATTGATGATAATAAAGTTTGTTTCATCTCAGCTGAGTAATAACAAAAACAAGTGCAGGTTATATCTGGGAGTTTCCACTACAAAATGTGGTGATGTGAATATCGGTTCAGTCATTTTTACTCCAGCTTGGAACAGACAGACACAACATTCTTATAATATTAGTATAGATATAGTTTCTAGGGCTACATGATAACCTCAGGATTCCATTCACTTTATTTTTAATCAGTCCCTTTATTCTCTGCAAACAGTAATTTTTGTACCACTCTACTCTGACATGTTTCTCATTAGAAGATTTTTCTCCATAGTCTTTGAAAAAGTCTTCTTGTGAGAAGAAATAGAGTGCTACAAAGAATTAGATATGAAGAGAATCAAACCGCTTACAGGGGATCTATTCATGTAGCAGTGAAAAGCCGTTTAGCTGAAAACAGGGCTTTACACTGTCTTTGTCTATTCATAGAGCGGCTTACCGTAGAGAAAGCTATTCTTTCTCCTGTCGCGCCTCTGCTTTGTTTAAGCATCACATAACCATACTTTAGTAAGGTGAGTGCAATTCATAGAACGGAAAACTCAGCTCTCTGTTCCTCTGGTGCGTACAGATCCCCCATCTCAGGATAGCGTAATCTGTGCAGCAAATAGCAGGGAACCAGGCACCCAGCGCTGGCTCCGCCCCCCGTAGACCAGCGTCCTTTGCAGCAGGTCTGGCGTGACCTGCTGCTCTTAAACGCCGGCGCATGCACAGTAAGAAGACGACATATCAGACTTCCAGGGATCGCGGTGGTGACATTTACCGGAGGAAGACACCAGGCAGTTAAGTGTACATGAATGGCTCAAAAAAAAAAATCACTATATAAATCACATCGATGTGATACTATAGCGATATTTTTTGGTAGCCAGTTCATGTTTTACATGAATAGACCCCACAGTATTAAAAATTATTCAGAACTGAATCCCTTCACATCTGCTTATTTATTTTGAAGACTACCCTGGGTACATCGTCCCCAGTACAGCACAATGGGTTAACAGAATTGCTGTTTATTATCATGTGGCCACCTGCAATGTAAAATGTGTTATTACTATGTTCAAACAGATATGGATGGCATGTTTTACATCTAACAGTAATATATGGATTTACCGATCTACTAGGTATTAAGCAAATTGTGTGCCGTACCGTTCCTTGCTGGTAGAAATGTGGTGCCAGCTCCAGCAGCCATGCCGACTCAACTGCAGTCACATCCCGCATGTAGTATTTGTTGCTTTGGATCACTTCACTAAACAGCACCCTACATGTAAAAACAGTGTTATCTAGACTGTCATGCTTTAATATTAAAGCAGAACTTTTTTTATTCCAGAGATGTATATACTACTACTATATATACTATTTAGACATATGAAAATGAGACATGATTATAAGTTGCTTAGTCCTCAAATTCGAAAAGTTACAGTACATGGTTTTACATATAAAAAGTTTGCTGTTCATATGTCTACATCTTTCTTTAATACAAAAAATCTTCAAGTCTTTGTGAAAGCAGGAGGGCAGCAACTAGATTGTGAGATCATCAAAATGCTTTTTTCTGATTTTCTATTGATATGTAATGAATTGAAACGTGTGCATAGGTTATAAAAGGAAGTAGTTTATTAACATGAGATGGAGATATATAGCAGTTACCATGTACATGGAAAGACAATCATCCTCAACTAGTCAACAAAGTACTAGTAAAGACATTAATATCTTAAATGTTCCCATCCTAATGTCAGTTTTTTTTGGAGTAATGCTCACTTCTTGTACCCCACAAAGGAGGGATCGACTAGGAGAGCACTGTAGTAATTTACTATTTAGCTACTACCATTTGCCCCTTGTCATAGCTTTGCTATGATCTCCAATACTATGGTCTCAACACAATAGCAATGGACACTGGGACTTTAACAATTACAGCTCATGATAACATGATGCCTGTGGTAGGTGACAGACAACCATAGCGCTCTACTATGGGTTAATCCAAATCGTTCTTTCCTTTGTTGGGGAATGGCTTCTTAACCAACAAGGATGTAGTCACATTATTCCAAGTTGGTTCACAATAGCGCTGTGATGTACTAAACACTTTTGATCGTGGAACGCACTGTGTTAAAAAAAAAAAATATATATACAAAAAAAAAAAAAAATAGAATTTCTTGATTAGACTATGTAGTCCATAGGTGGTAGAAAGAAATGAGAGTGCTGAACAGAACAAGTTGTCAGTGATTCTCCTGTTATTTCTACATGGTTAATACTTGTATAATTATTTCAGCCATATATTGGATTCACTGTTACAAACCTGAAAAGTCAGTATTTACCTCATTCAGAGTGAAAGGTAGTGGGTCTTCCTGTGCAGCAGCCCCCACTGGTTATTTGTTACTAGCTCACCATATGTGTTCACATAAGAATTAGATTTGCTTTGATGTACTGTAGGCTTTAAATTCACAATTGACTAAATATTGATAGGAGTAAGGCAGTGCTAGCGATTTTTCTGTACTGTTATTCACTAGAGCAGAGGTTCCCCAACTCTGCTATTACAGTCCAGGTTTTAAGGATATACATGCTTGAGTACAGGTGACTTAGGGCCTGATTCAGACCCACTCGCAAGCGGCTGTCCGCTCGCAAGTGGGTCGATGTTGTGCACTGCGCATGCGCACGACGGCGGGAGCTCCGTCGTGCGCATGCGCCAGACGCGACGAGCGAAGGACTTTCCTTTGCTCGTTGTGTCTGATCAAAGGGGGCGTGCTGTCGATGTTGATTGACAGCACGCCCCCTTTGGTGGGCGTGTCGAGGGCGTGCCTCCCTGACAGGGGCGTTCCCAAGGGAACGCCTACCGTCAGAAGCCGGCCCACTGACATCACTAGTGATGTCAGTGGGAGTGATTTTGGCTCTGATAGAGCCAAAATCACTCCGGGCCTTGCGGTTGAAAAACTCAACCGCAGGCTCCGGCTCGCAGTGGCGATGGTCGCGATGGTCAAGACCATCGCGGCCATCAAACTGCACGCTCGTATAGGCTGTGGGTGGTGACCCACAGCTATACGAGCGTCCAAGAGGACGCTCCATAATTATGGAGGGCGGCCCTCATTCAGAGCGTGCGCTCTGCTCAGAGCGTACGGCTCTGAATGAGGGCCTTAATTAGCAGTTTAGAAACCTCTGCACTAGAGGGTTAACATTTGTTTTACTATAGCTGGAAACACTCTTACAGCAGAGCTACTACCCTAAAACACTTAATAAATAAGGTACATAGGTGAAAAGTAACTATCATTATCCAACTATTAAACAGTCACTACTAAAGATTAGAAGTGATAAAGGAGCTTAGTATAAGACAGTATTCTACAACCATTGTGATCTCATAGGTCCTCTATCCATACTATGCTTTAGAGCTCAGAAATGTTCTGAATGTAGGATAGTGGTGACATGACTATTCCCATTTTATAAAGATTTGGCAGAAAGGTATACTTACATTACTGTAATTTGCATATGGTTGGCACACAAAGAACGTTCATCTATGCTGCACAGGGACATAAACAGGATTTTTTCAGCGTACTCACCAGCTTGGAGGTTTCTCTGCATATAACACAGATGTTGGGTGTATATGTAATTCATGACCATCGCGAAGTGTCCTTAGAAAAAGAAGACACAGAATAGGACTTCAGGTTCTACGTAAAATTTCAACTGTATCCGGCATTTAGTTAATAGTATCTGCACTTTGAGCTGCATGTATCTTCAGATGTGCAAGATGATATCTATCAATATATCCATGGCAAAAATGAAGCCATCATCAACATGAAAGATACACCAAACCTATGAGACGTTCAAAGAGACATCCTAAAAGGTCCATGATATGTGCCCATGACATGCGCGCTCCCACGGGTCATTAGCAGTATGACACATCCCCCCCCGTTGGACACAGCAACGGAGTGCTAGGAAGACATCATCTAATGTAATCCGGCTGTATAGACACATGCAAATAAAAGGTGGACACATCTATAAGGTGCATGGTTGACTTGTGACTGTGCACCCCTACTGTACAGAACTTACAAGTGAGCAACCCTGATACGCCTCCTCAAGTACAAGGGGTTGCAATTCTAAGATTTGCTCAGCTCAATATACATCTGTGAGTTGTGTGCAGGTGAAATCATTTTAAGTCGCATTTTTAAATGGTGCAATTACCTGTAAACTCCTGTGGAATGAAGCTTGGCAGCATTGGCAAAGAATCCAGCCACAATACACCGCAAAATGGGATCCGGGTCTCCTAGAATCATCAAATAAAAATATACAGTACAGAAATGCTTATAAATAGGATAGAAAAATGTGCCTTAACCCAATCTCATTTCCCACTCAAATCTAGTATACCATGTACAAACAATGGACCTAGGGCTCCCCTCGTCATCACCAAAACTGCAGCACACAATCTCCAGTTCGCAATAGAGCTCACCTTCACTGGAATTCTTGGGCACCTTGAACTTGCTGAGAAGTTTCTTTAGCTGTTCCCGTACTGTGACTGCTCTCATCAGCCCCTTGTAGTTTAGGAAGTGTTGCTGACACCACTGAGAGCTCTTGTTAAACTGAAAAGGTGACAGGAGACACTCTAGAACTGTGCAAAGCATATTATTCAGGATATACACAGTGCTCACTAGACACATCAATAAGGGGAACAGGTCTTTAAAATAAACTGATGAAATCACAATTAAATCTAAAAGCCAATTTTGCATATATGAAACATGGAGTTACAATTGAGTGATTGACCTTATACCAACTTCCCACAGCAGTTTTGCTTCAAAAGTAATATGTGCTAGTGTCCTTTCACCCCTCAATCGCATCAGCAAAATACACACCAAACAGTGAGCTAACGTGTTGCTTAATTAGGTCATAAGTCAAAGTGGAGCATGATCAGCTGATGTTTCATATAGTTATTCGCATTGAATCTTGCAGTCACTCTACCTGACTATGGCCCTAAATACAAACTCATCAATCAACTGGAAGCATCTCTGACCAGAGAGGTGTTAATCCTCTGTTTACTATTACACCTGTCTCAGACTGAAGAGTCTGGATTAATACTGAGAAGCCTGGCTACACATTTTATAATTGCTTTTACACAAACTGTACGGTTAATAATAAAAATTTCCCCACAATCATTTGCACCCAGCGATATTACAGTCCTAACCAAAAACATCATAACTACACTACATCGAAAAACTAAATGCAATGTGAAATTTTATCTTGACTTGCCATACTTTTTCTGACATATCATGGAATTTCCTAAGTAGGCCATTCAGATAAAGGCCTAAGGCATGACTAACAAGATACCTCCAATTAAAAAAAAAAGATGGTAGTAGAGTACAATTCACTGCTGGCCAAATCCCGGCAACGTCAGCCCAACGAGGAGAAAATCCCGATAGTCCTAAAGGTAAGTATAAACTAATTCTACCACCTAACCCTAAGCCTCCTTTAGGGTGCCTAACCCTAACCTCCCCCCCTGTGACTAACCCTAATCCCCCCCTCTAAGTGCCTAAACCTAACCCCCCCCCCCTTGCCCGCCGCCTAAACCTAAGTCCCCCTAACCTCCCCCTGGGGGTGCCTTACCCTAACCCTCCGTCGCCCTAGCCTAACCCTAACCTTCCAGGGGGGTGCCTAAACCCTAAGTCCCCCCCGGGAGCACCAAACCTTACCTCCACCTCCCCCCCCCCCACCCGCGGTTGTCCGCGCCCAGCATCCGATCGGGATGCCGGGCGCTGGTCTCGGTAAAATGACAGGCGTCTAGATTTAGACACCTGTCATTTAACCCTCGCCAGGATTAAGTAGTTGGGAAGCAGACTGTCGGCATTGTGATGGCCGGCTTCCTGAACGTATACCGTAGAGAAGGGTTCCAAAAATGGTATTTGAGCTTATTGCACAATGACGTATAGTAAGCAAAGTTTGTAAACCTTACAGTATGTATTTGAAGTTCATCAAATAAACCCAATTTAGGGGACAAAGTAAGAGAATTGGGTTACTTGCATGTGATGGATCACAAATTAAACTGGATATAAAAACCACGAGAAAGGAATGATCATAATTTGATGCTCTGAAACGGTCTAACACAGAGCAAACAATCTAGTTAAAATCCCTGCGACTTACAATAACCACCAGTGAATGCCAAAATGTCTGTTTGAGCGGTGTAAAGTACACTGCCACTGGAACCGGGAGCAGTGGAGACAAGTTATCTGGAGGGACAAACCCTACTTCACAATCTGCAGATTCAGACCAACCCTATTTAATATGGTACGCACCCCTCCCCACCCCCTACACAGGATGCTCCTGACTGACATCATCTTCCTCCATTACAGGTTTTCACTCAGACACCTGACGGTAGTATGCCTGCGCTTTCCATCAGTGAAGGGCCTGTAGTGCTGCAGCTGTTGTGAGTCAGCATAAGAGCAGCTCCTCAGAAGTCCCACTGTCCCCCATCACCTCTCGTTGGCACTCTACCCATGACCATCTGACAGTCTGATGGACGAATCTGAGTTTGGGGATGCCAGGAGAATGCTTACTGCCTCAATGGTTTAATGACAGCTATAAAAGGTAGAGGGAGAAGATATAATGGTCTGGGCTGCAATGGCGGAGTTTGGGAACCTCTGATATAGATACAGAGATATATCAGTGGTGTAGTATTTGCATGCTCATATAAGGGTCTCCATACAGCATGTTCAGGTTAAAACAAACCAAATGGTGCTTTACTATCGTCAGCATACAGCAACAGAAAATAGAAAACAACCTAGCCCCCATTTAGTGCACTACCTCACTTCTTCAGTCCTATCAAAGGCAGCTAGTCTGCGCACAACTGCACGCAAAGTCAGTCCTGCCTGCTTCTAGCAGTTATGGCCCACTGGCTTGCTTGGCTGCCATAGCCTCACCAAGGCTGTATCCTCTGGGCCGCAGATAGGTGTGGTCACACCCCTTTTCAAACTTGTTTGGGTGGCTCATGGCACACATTCAGTGGCTCACCAGCGCCACCTAGCTTCATTCTACCACAACACACACTAGTATGTAACTGTGCCCACCACAGTGCCAGTGAAACCTGTGGGGAGAACAGGAGGGGGCAGGTACCTTCCAGTTTCTCACTATGCGTACGCTAGATGGGCACCAAAACCCATTCTATGAAATGTATAGGTTTAGATATCTATATAAATCTTTAGATCTACATCAATCTTCTATGGACCTATAAGGAGGGTTCAGAGTTAAAGTGAACCAAATCCAAGAGAGTCACTTTTGAGATGGATTGGAGGCATGTATAGCAGGAGAGATCTCATGATGGTTTTCTTTTTTTAATTCACAGAAAAATATGACTTTCACAAAATGGATTTGCTTCACTTTAACTCTAATCACTACATAGCTATCTATAGATCTATATGTATCAGTAGACCTATATCTATCAGTAGATATAACTGTAGATCCATCAATCTATCTTGCTGTAGATTGATCTCTCTCTAGCTGTAGATCAATCGATCCATCCATTTGGCACACCGGTTTAACTGCTTGTCTCTGCAAATATTTAGTCATTCATGTGACAACAACTTAATGAATAAAAGCATGCATACATTGTCAAGTTGTTTAGCCCAAACACCAGAATTGGGAGGAGATATGATCCAAGTGACTTTGCATGTGGAATGAGTTTTTGTGCTAGATAGGGTAGTTTGAGTATCTTAGAAACTGCTGATCTCCTGGTATTTTCATGTACAACAGTGATCAACAGTTCTGTGTGCAAAAAAGCCTTGTAAATGAGAAGTCATAGGAGAATGACCAGGTTAAGCAGACATGAAGTCCACAGTAACTCATATAAACAAGCATTACAATAGGGATATGCAGAACAGCATCTCTGAATGCCCAGTAGGTCGAACCTTGAAGTGAATGGGTTACAGCAGTAGAAGACAATACCGGGTTCCACTAAGAACAGGAAAATGACACAGGCTCATCAAAACTGGATAGTTGAACATTGGGAAAAACATTGGCCCTCATTCAGAGCCATACGCTCTGAGTAGAGCGCACGCTCTGAATGAGGGCCACCCTCCATAAAAATGGAGCGTCCTCCTGGACGCTCGTATAGCTGTGGGTCACCACCCACAGCCTATACGAGCGTGCAGTTTGATGGCCTGCGATGGTCGTGACCATCGCGACCATCGAAACTGCGAGCCGGAGCCTGCGGTTGAGGTTTTCAACCGCAAGCTCCGGAGTGATTTTGGCTCTATCAGAGCCAAAATCACTCCCACTGACATCACTAGTGATGCCAGTGGGCCGGCTTCTGACGGGAGGCGTTCCCGTGGGAACGCCCCCGTCAGGGAGGCACGCCCCCAGCACGCCCACCAAAGGGGGCGTGCTGTCAATCAACATCGACAGCACGCCCCCTTTGATCAGACACAACGAGCGAAGGACTTTCCTTCGCTCGTCGCGTCTGGCGCATGCGCACGACGGAGCTCCCTCCGTCGTGCGCATGCTCAGTGCAGAACATCGACCCACTTGCGAGCGGACAGCCGCTCGCGAGTGGGTCTGAATCAGGGCCATTGTCTGGTCTGACGAACCTAAATTTCTGCTGAGACATGCAGATGTTATGGTCAGAATTTGGAGTAAACAACATGAATCCATGGATCTATCCTGCGTTGAGTCAACAGTTCAGGCTGGTGATCGTTTAGGCCATTTACTACCAATCTGAGCACTGTTTAAATAGCAGTCAGTGGGTAAAATATTCACAAATGCTCACCTTGATAAAAGCCTCAAACACATTTAACATGGTCAGATGATCCCCCTCTTCCACTGCAAATTTCCGATGTTCTCTAGTCTGTGAACAAAGAAAGGTAAGGAATATTTACAATGGCAAAAGGTACAGCAAAATAGGTAATTAATAGGTCAGCTTACATTTACTTTCACTTCCTGTTTTCCTTGTGATCACATCAACTGTACAGATTACATAACACCAACTAAGCGGAGCTATATGCACATTTTATCCATATACTTATAGGACCATCCAATAATACATTGTTCAGGGTTAACCTGACACTAGTACAGCAGTGAAACATTACCTCCTCTTCATTACAGACAGCTCCCACATCATTAGAATACAGGTATAAAAAAGCAGAGACTGGGTTTCTGTGACATTACTGACCTAGCTCTGTGTATCAATCAACCTATCCACACTCCCTGCCTGCCTCCTTAGATAGAGAAGCACCTCTCTCCTAGCATGGCAATCTGCGAGAAGTAGGCATGGTGGATATCACTTAGTTCATTTCAGATTGTGGCTCTACTACCTCTTAATGTGGAAACAAACAATATAAGGTTTTACATACCTCCACAGGTCTCAAAAAACAATATAAAAAGTCAATATAAATGATAGTTTTATACTTTTTAAATGGGTTTTCCAATTTAAGACAAAAGTTTTTTAACAATTATTAAAATAATAATAGTACTTTTTCCAAACAGATCTGGAATAGAACACAGATCAGTTTCAATGCACAGGATACAGTTGTATTCAGAGAGAAGTTTTCAGCAATAATGAGCAACAGACGGCCTGGCGAGCCTTTACTCCCCCCAGCTCTGTGCTATAACAAAGCAGAGAATAAGACTGAATGTTAGCTGCTGGCTTCTGCGGCACATAGTGGAGGAGGAGAGGGTACAGTGTACTCTGCACCTCAGGTTATCAATCTTTCATCTGTAGCTGTGCAGGGGAGTAGTTTTAAAAACATGTATATGTGGCATGTGCTGAGGCTGTTTTGGAGCAAGTGGAAGATGAAGTTGAATTTTAGGGCAACTAAAGGGCATGTGGAGGAAATTTTGGAATAAAGTTATGTGGATTTGCCACGGTTGTGTTTTAGGGCTGTCATTCATTCTTGAAATGAAAGTTAATGTTCTCACTTTGAAGGATGGAGAGTGACACATTAGTATAGCTGTGTCCTCCTACATCTATCCTCAATACGCCACGTAGCGTGACATGCCTGGCATGATTGAGCTACCTGGTCCTGTGAGACTCTGCTAGCATCGGGTATCTTTATTTTGCCGAAAATGTGTCCGAGTCAGAATGCGAAGCAACTAGGACACCCCAGGAGACTGCTGATTTGATATGTGACACTTGTATAGCTGGTTGCGACCGAGTCTGTAAACAGAACTTGGCAAGGAAAAGCAAAAAAAAAGCTGCGGCAGTTGTGTCGTAGCACTTTGCATGCTGGTTCAGAGACTGTCACACAGAGATATACAAGTGTCATATCAAAGTAATTAACACAGCCTCCTGGTGCATCCTAGTCGCATCCCATTACAGCTTAGATGCATTTTCGGCAATAAAAAAAAAAAAAAAAACACAACATGAAAAAATAGACACCCGGCGCTAGCAGTGTTTCATGGGACCTGGCGCGCCAAGATGGGCTGTTTGGCTCAAGAGAGCACAACTGTATATATAGTATATTAAATTTCCATTCACTGGTTTTGAGTAATATGCAATGGTAATAAAAGTAAAAAAAAGTATCTTCTAAGAGGAGCGCTATGATGAAAAAAAATAAAACAGAAAAAATAAGCAAAAAAATAAAAGTAATGTACTCTGTAAAAGTTGTAAGAAAGCATGTAAAAATGAAAGATTCACAGTGCATGCATGCCAGTACCAATTCAATTCCTGTGTAAAAAACATATCTACTATAATTACCGTATATACTCGAGTATAAGCCGACTTTTTCAGCACATTTTTTATGCTGAAAAAGTTCCCCCCCGGCTTATACTCGAGTGAAGTGTAGCGCTGACTGGACGGAGTTCGGTCAGCGCTACACAGCACAAACACACAGCCGCCGGAGCCGGCAGCTGTGTGTTTGCTGTAATCAGCAGCCGCTGAGAGTCTGTCAGACTCTCAGCGGCTGCTGCTGCTCCCACTGCGGGAGCCATCTTCCGGCTCCCGCAGTGGGTAATGGGAGACACGTCGTCATGACGACGTCTCTCCCATGCAAAGCGGCCGGAGGAGCGGATAGCGGCGGGACCAGGAGCTGGAGTTTCAGGTAAGTGATTTTTTTATTTTTTATTGTTATCACATCTCTCTCTACTGGGAGGGGGGGGGACACATACAACAGGGGGCACTACCAGGGGGCGATTACTACAGGGGGCACTACCAGGGGGGATTACTACAGGGGGCACTACCAGGGGGGGATTACTACAGGGGGCACTACCAGGGGAGGATTACTACAGAGGGCACTACCAGGGGGGGGGATTACTACAGGGGGCACTACCAGGGGGGCATTACTACAGGGGGCACTAAAAGGGGGGATCACCACTGGGGATACTACCAGGGGGGGGGATTACCACTGGAGGCACTGAAAGGGGGGATTACCACTGGGTGCACTACCAGGAGGGATTACTACAGGGGGCACTACCAGGGGGGCATTACTACAGGGGGCACTAAAAGGGGGGATCACCACTGGGGATACTACCAGGGGGGGGGATTACCACTGGAGGCACTGAAAGGGGGGATTACCACTGGGTGCACTACCAGGAGGGATTACTACTGGGGGCACAACCAGGGGGAATTACTACTGGGGGCACAACCAGCTGCTGCCATTTCCCACACTAGGCTTATACTCGAGTCACTAAGTTTTCCCAGTTTTTTGGGGTAAAAGTAGGTACCTCGGCTTAGATTCGGGTCGGCTTATACTCGAGTATATACGGTAAGTCAGTGAAGAATACACAGTGGCATAGGTGTACTTTCTTACATTAAATAACAGGACTGCTACACACTATGCAGTACTGTGTTTCAAATCTAAAGGGGCTTACTATTCTAATTCTACTCACCGCTTGAGCTTTTTGGTTTGCAGGGAAGACAAAGATATTCTGTATTTGCATCATGGCTGCAATGCTTAGAACTTCAGCAGAACATCCAAAATTTCCTGGGAAGTAAAATACATTACTTGATAATTACAGGTATGTGCTCAAAAGGTTCTATCACCAAATCTAACTAATTTACATGGTTATACTTGTAACAACTCATGTTTATAGGAAGACCGAAAAGACTGCATTAAAGGGAGATATATTAAGAGAAAGAGAGAGAGAGAGAACCAATCAGCTTCTGTCATTTTAAAAAGCTGTGTTCGAAAAATGACAGTTAGGAGCAGATTGGCTAGTACTTTATAGCTGGGTACACACCATACAATATCATCCGTTGATCACTGATTCAACGAACACTGTGTAATTATATGCAGCATGTAATGATGCATCAAGACCTCTTACACCAGATCATGCAGTGTCTCGTTGCATCACTTGTCGCATTGCTGGTTCGCACAATCATATAGTGTGTACCCGGCTTTTTTCTCTCCACTTTATCGCTCTCCAGGATTTGATAAGTTTCCCCCAGTGGTAAAGAAAGACTACTATAAAAAAAATATATATATATATATAAGAGATTTTGGTACTCACCATTAAATTAGTTTCTTTGAAGTAAGTCACAAGGGACACTGGAGTACGTACTATGGAGTATAGATTGGGTCAAGAGAGGAGCCGGCACTTTAAGAATTTAATCAGTGTGGCTGGCTCCTCCCCCTCTATGCAACCTCTCATACCCAGCTAAAGAACTGAGCCGAGATCAGACTGAGAAGAAGCAACTCTAGAAAAGGAGGAGCAGAAGATGAAACAGAACAGCAAAACAACAGTGACAGCCTGGAAAGATAACAGTCACACCAGAACACAACCAGAGAGCAGAGCAGGGTGGGCATCCAGTGTCCCTTGTGGCTTCAAAGAAACAATTTTATGGAGAGTACCAAAATCTCATTTTCTTTATCAACCACAGGGGACACTGGAGTAAGTACTATGGGGACGTCCCAAAGCTACCCGCCCGGGAGGGAGAGCACTGCGACACCTGAAGAACAGAACGACCGAATTGAGAATCTGAAGGCGCAAAGGTGTCAAACCTGTAGAACTTAAAGGTATGAACTCCCAACCAAGTGGCCGCCCGGCAAAGTTGACAAAGAGAGACTCCTCTGGCAGCCGCCCAGGAAGGTCCAACAGAACGCGTAGAGTGCGCATAAATGGAAGCTGGTGGAGGTTGAGAGGCTGCCAAATAAGCTTGATGAATTGTCAGGCAAATCCAACGCGCCAAAGTCTGTTTAGAAGCAGGTCAACCACGCTTGGCCACATCATAAAGAACGAACAAGGAATCAGACTTGTGCAAGCCAGCCGTGCGATCCACATAGATACGCAAGGGTACTCACCAGCGGGCGTTGGGATCTCCTGCTATCGGGCTTCTCGTTTCGGGATTTGAACCGGGGCTGAACACAGGTATTACATACTGATTCCATTCTAACTCACGGTCAGAGGCTTCCATCAGGGCAATTGCCCCGGTACCGGAAGAGTAGTCTTTTTGGACAATTGGGACACAGACGAATCCACTGGTGGCGGGGATTCCCACCCAGCCCTATTTTCTGAGGGAAAAGGGTAGGATGACAGAAAACATTTTGAGATCTGGAACCTCTTGTCCGAATGTTTCCAAGCCACCGCTAGCTGATCATCTTGTCCCTGTAAAAAAGGAAAAGGGTTAGATGACTTCTGTGTCTTAGAAAAAAAAACAAGAGATATGGTAAGAACTTACCTTTGTTATCTCTGTTTCTACGAAGTCCATAGGATCCACAGGGTTGACCTTGGGGTATAACTGGATCTGGATCCACGAAGGGCACCACGCAGTTAAAGCTTTAGCTGCTCCCAGGATGCACTTGGGTCCGTCCTCCCCCGAGCCACAGGCACCTCAGTTGGTAAGCAGCCAAGGCCGGAGGAGGAGACTAAACAGAGAGAAGGAAGACTGGAACACACAAGAAACCATACTCACAGAAATGGGAGACGGAAAACCGGTGACCAGCAACACAGCCCATTTGAAGCCAGGTGCGTCAGGGCAGGTGCCCTGTGGACCCTATGGACTTCGTAGAAACAGAGATAACAAAGGTAAGTTCTTACCATATCTCTTGTTTTCTACTTCAGGGTCCATAGGGGGTCCACAGGGTTGACCTTGGGGATGTCCCAAAGCAGTTCAACTAAGGACGGGGAGGCTCCTGTGCAGAAAGGAGAATCCTGCTCCCAAAGGATGCATCCTGAGAGGCAAAGGTGTCAAACGCATAAAACCTCAAAAACGTCTGAATGGAAAACCAAGTGGCTGCCTTGCAGAGCTGAACAGCGGAGGCACCACGTCTAGCAGCCCAAGAGGGACCCACAGACCGAGTGGAATGAGCCTTAACAGAGGCTGGAACAGGTAAACGTTCCTGTATATAAGCCTCCCTAATAACAGAACAAAGCCAACAGGCTAAAGTTTGTTTGTTGGCAGGCCAACCCCTCTTATGAGAACCAGAGGACAAACAAAGAATCGGACCTTCTAACAGAAGCAGTCAGATCAACATAAATTCTGAGAGCACGGACAACGTCCAATGAAGCCTCACCAGCTCTAAGATCAGGGGACTGAAAAGCTGGCACCACCAGTTCCTGATTGATGTGGAACTTAGAGACAACTTTAGTCAAAAACTCAGGACGAGTGCAAAGCACTGCTCTGTCCTGGTGAAAAATTAAGAAGGGGGGACTACAGGAAAGTGCCCCCAACTCGGATACCCTCCTGGCCGAAGCAATTGCCAGGAGAAACACAGTCTTAAGTGTTAACCACTTGAGGTCAACCGACTCAAGAGGTTCAAAAGGCCCCAAAGAACCACCGCCAAGTCCCACGGAGCCACTGGAGGCACAAAGGGAGGCTGGATTCTAAGAACACCCTGGAAAAAGGTGTGAACGTCAGGCAGTGTAGCGATTCTACGTTGGAACCACACAGACAGAGCCGATACATGAACCTTCAGGGATGCAAGACGTAAGCCCAGGTCAAGAGCTGACTGCAGAAATGCCAAAATCCTAGAAACCCTGAACACCTGAGGATCAAAGTTTCTGGACTCACACCACTGAAAGTAAGTGTGCCACACTCTGTGGTAAATCCGTGCAGAGGCAGGTTTACGTGCCCTCAGCATGGTACTGATGACAGAGCTTGAAAAGCCCCGGGACCTTAAGACGGCTGTCTCAAGAGCCACGTCGTCAAAGACAGCCGACCCAGATCAGGGGAAAAGGCAAGGCCCCTGAGACAGCAGGTCCCGACGTTGAGGCAGAAGGAACAGGGCATCTACGGACAAGCTCCTGAGGTCGGAGTACCAAGGACGTCTGGGCCACGCTGGAGCCACCAGCAGAAACGTGCCCCCGTCCTGTTTGATTTTTCTTAGTACCCGAGGTAGCAGGGAGATCGGAGGGAACAGATACGCTAGGTGAAATGTCCATTTCACAGACAGCGCGTCCACCAGGCTTGCGCCTGCGTCCTTTGTCCTTGAGCCATACACGGGTAACTTGTAATTGTGACGGGAGGCCATCAGGTCCAACTCCGGCAGTCCCCATTTGTCCACGAGAAGTTGAAACACCTCTGGGTGAAGTGACCATTCCCCGGGATGCACGTCGTGATGGCTGAGGAAGTCCGCCTCCCAATTGAGGACTACCGGGATGAAGACTGCCGAGATTGCTGGAAGGTGGCACTCCGCCCAAGCCAGGATCTGAGAGACCTCCGACATCGCAGCTCGACTGCAAGTTCCTCCCTGGTGATTGATGTACACCACCGTGTTGGCGTTGGCGGATTGCACCTGAACTGCCCTTCCGTGAAGAGCGGTGCCTGACGACAGCAGAGCCCTGTACACGGCCCGCAGTTCCAGCACGTTTATGGGAAGAACTGCTTTCTCCGCAGACCAACGGCCCTGAAGGGACAACGAGCCGGTCACTGTCCCCCAACCCCGGAGACTGGCATCTGTTGTGAGCAGAACCCAGTCCGGGATCCAAAAGGGGCGACCCTCAATGAGATGAGCTGGCTGAAGCCACCAAGCTAGAGACTGGCGCACTTCCGAGGACAAGACCAGAGTCTGGGATTGGATCCGGTGAGGTAACCTGTTCCATTCCGATAGAATCTTCCCCTGCAGGGGCCTGGAATGGAACTGGGCAAATTCCACCATGTCGAATGCCGACACCATGGACCCTAGGACTCTCATGGCCGAGTGGACCGACACCCTAGCACTGCTCGGGCAACTGTGTATCCGCAGTTGTAGGGAGACACCTTTTCCAGAGTCAGGAAAATCCTTTGCTGACGAGAATCCAGAAGGGCTCCCAAATGAACCATCCGTTGTGATGGGATCAGAGATGACTTCTTCCAATTTATCAACCACCCGTGTGCCTGAAGACAAGCAATGGTCAGGTGGAGATGTCAAAGAAGTACCTCCGGGGAGCTCGCTAGCAGAAGAAGATCGTCCAAATTCGGCAGCAGCCATATACCCTGGCCCCGAAGGTGGGCGGCCATAATAGCCATCACCTTGGTGAACACCCTCGGAGCCATGGAAAGGCCAAAAGGCAACGCCCGAAACTGGTAGTGATGTTGCAGGATAGCAAACCTCAGATACCACTGGTGTGCAGGTGCTATGGGCACGTGGAGATAGGCGTCCTGGATATCCAGGGAGACCATGTAATCCCCGGGTTCCATTGCCAGAATGATGGAACGTAATGTTTCCATCCTGAATTTGGGAACCCTGAGGTATTTGTTCAGAGACTTCAAATTCAGGATAGGACGAGGAGAACCATTGGGCCTCTATACCAGAAACAGAGTAGAATAGTACCCCGTCCCGCGTTGAGACTGCGGAACGGGAACAATGACCCCTGCTTGTAACAAGCATTCTATAGCTACCTGAATCTGGGAAGCTTTGGTCTTGTCCAGAGAAGGACTCGTGCAAAAAAACTGGTGGGGCGGCCTGAGCCGAAAGGACAGGGCGTACCCGAGAGACTAATTCTCGAACCCAGGCATCCGTGGTGGTATTGCGCCAGCACTGGGCGAATTGGAGAAGTCGGCCTCCCACTCTGAGGTCCCCCAGAGGGAGGCCCGTCCCATCAGGCAGTAGGGTTTATCCTCCTGCTTGGAAGAAGGGTGCCGAGCACCCCATGCCTGTTTCTTGGGCTTGGGTGCGGCCTTGGTCGCTGAATGTCTCGGGAAGGACTGACCCTTGGCCTTACCTTGAACCCGAAAGGACTGAAAGGCAGAGCTCCTTACCTTGGTCGGCGCTGAAGCCGAAGGAAGGAATGCCGACTTGGATTTAGCCAAAGTATCTACTATCTTGTCCAAGTCCGGACCAAATAGTAACTCTCCATTAAAAGGCAAGGCCTCCAGACCCTTTTTAGAGTCCGTATCTGCTCGCCAAGACCTCAGCCACAAGGACAGACGAGCAGACACAGCTGCAGCCGAAACCCTAGAGGTCAGCAGGCTAGCATCCAACGACGCTTCCCTTATATAGGAAGCTGCATCCCTCATTTTCCCAATTAATGCTCTCTGGATATCCGGAGCATCTTCTGGAAATGAATCCTCCAAAGCGTTAGCCCAGCTCTCGATGGCTTTAGCCACCCACGAGATGGCCATGGACGGGCGCACCACCGCCCCTGACAGGGAGTAAATGGATTTCAAACAGATCTCTACCTTCCTGTCTGTGGGATCCTTTAAGGAGGAGATAGACGGCAACGGTAGCGTAGCACTCTTAATCAAACGGGTGACATGGGAATCCACCGCTGGTGGGGTCTCCCACTTCCTGCAATGAGCTTCAGGAAAAAGGTAATTAGGTGCCAACCTCTTTTGAGGCTGGAATCTCTTACTGTGCATCTGCCAGGCCCCCGCCATATGATCCGTCAACTGGTCAGACAAGGGAAAAACACTCGAAGTTACCTTGGTCTTTTTAAAATTAGGGTACTTAGACTTAGGGGCCGGTGCATCATCCTCTATATTCAGGATAGCCCGAACCGCCCAAACCAATGCTGGCACATTTATGGACGACTTAGTCTCCATCTCCTGGGCCATGGTGTCTGAGTCAGAGTCCTCGTGGACTTCTCAGTCATCTGAGGACACATCCGAGTCACTACGGGGCGCTTGGACGCCTTAGAGGGCAAATCACTCTGCAACATCGACTGAAAAGGTGAAGATGAGGCAGCCAAACTCTGCACAGAGTTAGAGAGGACATCCACCCATGGTGGAGGAGCCGCTTGATGAATACCCGGAAAAGGCACCACAGACTGCTGCGTCACAGGGGGGACTGGACATACACAGGTAACCCCGCATAAGGACCCACAGTCCGAGACCTGGGGGGAGACTGCAATAATTGCGGAATACCCGGAGAATGGGGCAACGCCCTGATAGGTACTGCAGGCGGAACGGCTAAACGGTCCACAATTGACGCCAGCACCTGTGAAAACATCGCCCAAGGAGGATCCTGCGACATAGGGGGTTTAGAGGGCCCAGATACCAGCTAGCACCGCCTGCACAGACCATCCTGAGATAGTTCCTCCCTATCCACTCCTGCAGAACAGCGTCTGCAGGAAAGCAACACAGGAGCCATGGAGTGCTCAATTTCCTTGTCAGACATGACACAATAAATATGCAATAAATCTGTATCTTCACAAGGAAGACACCAGCGCACTCACAAGTATGCAACACAAACAGTCCACGATATGGCACTGTGTAGCATTAAACTGTATGTGACCGACCTCACAAATAGTTGATTTATATAAGTGAGGTCTACAGAAAAGCCCTCCCCCCCCCCCCCACACCTATCGGGCCGTAGGAGAAGAAAAGGGACAGGTAAAAGCTGACAGTAAGCAGAAAAAGCACAGACAGGCAGCATTAGCACTAGTCACATACAATGCAGAGGACATGTTATATATACTCACTGCACCTTTACACTACAATCAACCTCCCAGATTCAGTGTCTGGGAGGGCTATAGCGCTGTGTACACTGTCCTCACAGGGAAGAGGTACGCAGGGGGACAGGGTCAGTACCGACGTGGGAGATCTGCTGCGTTGATGCCTATAGAAGATGGCCGCCGGAGAGCTCTGAGGAGAAGTGGCCACAGTAGAGCAGCTCAGCGACGCCAGCACACGAGAGAAGGTGCGCTAAGCTGAGGGGAGGAGCCGCTAAACCAGGGAAGGCTGCCTCCCCTGGCTAGTGTTTAACCCCAGGGATGCAGGTTCCCTTCCGGTCCTTACACCCTGGTGGTCCAGCGGTCACGTGGGGTATTCCTGCGAAGGGGGAGCCCGCCGCCGGTCTGTCCCCAGAGATCGGCAGCAATAGACTGCATTTTCCCCGTGAGCAGCGGAAGCAGCGCTGCTCGCGGCTTACCTTGTCCCCGTGAGCCCGGCAGCAGTCAGTGGGAGGTCCCGGAGCCACGCTAGTACTGACTGCGGGGTCCCGCTGCGATCCCCAGATCAGTATTGGCGTCGCAGCGCCAGCAGGGATGTTGGAGTGGCAGCTTGGACGTCCAGATGGACAGTCTGATGCTGCCGCTCTGAAGATAGAAAAAATAAATAAAATCTTTTTTTATAAAAAAAAATTACAAATAAGCTTAGAGGCTGCTACTGCAGCCCCTCTGCGCCAGGGCGACCCGACTCCGGCCGGGCACCAACTAAAACTAAGGTGCCTGTGGCTCGGGGGCGGGGTATAGAGGAGGACGGACCCAAGTGCATCCTGGGAGCAGCTAAAGCTTTAACTGCATGGTGCCCATCATGGATCCAGATCCAGCTATACCCCAAGGTCAACCCAGTGGACCCCCTATGGACCCTAAAGTAGAAAGGATGACTGAGCTGGGGACTCATCGTCCGTTACCTTAAGGACTTGACGTATGGCGAGAATGAGAGCTTCCAACCCCTGAAGATCGACGTCCAGCTCCTGAGGATTCTCCTCAGCCAACAACTCCTCATCTGAGTCCTGTAGGAATTCTCCTTCCTCTACCTGAGAAGCACGGTACTCCTCTAACTCATCTGATTGCAGAATCGCCGGAATAGCTCTCTTTCTAGGTGGCGGTTGTGGTGGCTCCTGACCCTGTGATGAGGAGCTTACCACCTGAGCCCAATTGTCCATTGACCGGGCTAATGTCTGCACCCAGGCCGGTTTAGTCTGCTAGGCCACTAATCGCCCAGAACTGGAACTCTGCGTCCTGGAAGCTTCTCTTTACGTTTCTGCTAACTTCGCAGAGAGATCTGACATAACACCTGTCAGTGTAGAAATCAAAGGAGAGGTCCTGCACAGGGGCTGGCCTGGATGGAGCAGGGTCCCCCGTATCACACAACAGAGTCCCCTAAGTGAACTTAGGGCCCGATTCAGAGGCGCTCGCAAAAAGCAAGCGCTCGCTCTGAATCAGGGCGGGCGCTGTGTTTTTTTTTAGGAGCGGTGACCACCCACAGCTATAGCGAGCGGCCATGATGATGGTCACAATGGTCAAGACCATTGTGACCATCGGGCTTGCGACGAGACTCTTGTGGTAGGGTCTCGTGGCCGCAAGCCCCAGAGAGCTTCTGGCTCAAATAGAGCCGGAAGCTCTCCCACTGACTTCACTGGTGAGGTCAGTGGGGCCGCCCACAAACGGCAGGCGTTCGCACGGGAACGCCTCTGTTTGTGAAGCCACCCCCCCGCCGCGACTACAAAATTGGGCGAGCTGTCGATCAACATGGACTGCCGCCCCTTTTGTAGCTAGTCCCGGAGCGAGTGCTTTTTGCGCTCGCTACGGGGCGTGCGCACTGGGCCACCATCGACCCACTTGCAAGCGGGTCTGAAACAGGCCCTTAGAGTTACACTTCTTGCAGGCATATAGCTTCTGTGAAGCTTTAGACACTGCTCCCTCGCCTGTCATACTGAACACCCAGGAGACAGTACACTCACTGCCCTTTAGAAGAGGATGCTGTGAGCAGGAGCTGGAGGAAGAAGCTGGCAATGCAGAGAGCCCTGGAGCTGTGTGCTGGGGTCAGCATTTCTGCAGGCAGAAGAGCTGACCAACATGGCTGCTGCATGGGAACAGGGCGCGGGAGACAGAGAGAACCACGCTCTTCCTGTCTAGCTGGCCCGTAGAGTGGAGGTAGAAGCTCCACCCCCTCTTGATTGACACCCTGCCCATGTAATGGCCGCCTGTTCCCAGACACAATGCGATGCTGTGTAAGTGCCCCCACATAGCCAGTCTTGCCAGTGGCCGGGAAGGCTGGAATACTCCCAGAGGCGGGGAGTCATGGGGATCTGGACCCATCGGCACGCAGCTGCGGTGGATCCCCACAGCACCGATGAGCTACTGATTAGGGACCTGGACGCAGGCATAAGGAAGTGGCGGCGGTCCCTCCGGCGGCTCCTACTGCACAGGCAGACGGGGACTAACTATCTGCAAGAGTCCTCAAGGATAAATAAATATTAAAAATACATATATATTACAAGCGTAGATGCACAGGGAATCCGGCTCCCTCAAGGTACAATTCTTAAACTGGGGATGAGGTAGGGGGGGCATAGAAGGGGAGGAGCCAGTCACACTGATTAAATTCTTAAAAGTGCCGGCTCCTCTCTTGACCCAATCTATACCCCATAGTACTTACTCCAGAGTCCCCTGTGGTTGCTAACAAAAAAAAAAAAAAGATCTTTCTACATAGAGTAAATTGAGCTGATGAGCATACTCCCATTTGAGTAACATCTTGTGTGAATTTATGCTCAGAAAACGAATGAAAGCAAAAAAGTCCATTGCTGTGGAGCCCCACCTGTTGCCAGATTACCATAACTTATTTTTCAACATGACCTTGATTCCAATCTGAGTTTGGATGGGGTTAGGAGTAATGGCTACCAAGTCTGAGCCACAATAGCAACTGTGCATACTGCCCAGGTTCCCCAGCTGCTACGCATGCTTAGCGCCTCCAATTAGGACTCAATGCATGTTTATCTGACTTCTGGAGCACAGCCTCACGGATAGCTGGACAGGTTTAAGTATCTTAATATTACTGTTGGGACATCCAACCAGAGTAGCCGTGAAAGTTGTGAGTACAGTATTTTTAATACAATTCCATGGTGAATCAATTGTAGCCATATGTAGTCAAAACTTGAAGCAGACCATTATTATGCAACCCATTATTCTCCAGTTGTTGTGGAATTGCATAGCCCAGCATATTTAGTATGCTGGGGCTTATAGTTCTACTACAGATGGTGCCTACTAGGGTCATGGGAGTGCTCATGGGCACTATGAAGATCAAAAATGGTGAGTAATTAGAATGCCGTGGGAAAAAATGTGCAGGAGAAAGAAAAAAGCAAGTTAATTTGGCAGTGTTAATTTAATGATGGCAGAGCCCCCAACCCAATATCTTATTTGGGGCCCCATGAGTTTTATGCTGGGTACACACTACTAGACGATATGCAGACGACGTATCATCCACATCATCCAGTGTGTACAAACTATGTCACTGACGTTGCATGCTCTCGCGCGCCGTCAGCAACATCGTCTGTCGGGCCTGCAGGCAAGTCTGACGGGGGCCAACGTCAGCGGGGGTCATGATGCCTAATGCAGCATGGCCCCCGCTGCCGCGCCGTCGCTCCCGACATTGGCAAGTGTCTATGCCTCACGATAGGTCGGCTGGGTACACATCGTTAAATGTGTACCCAGCTTTAGTCTGGCAGCAAAGCATTATTACGGATGGTTGCTGGTAGTTACCAGCTATCAGACAATAGCTGAGAGGTATTGTCACTGGCATTTTAGAAAATATAAGCAGCTGATTTAATATAACCAGGGCATTTCAGCAAGACGCATTCCCTTAAAAATGAGCTGTATGACAGTAACTGTACATTACAATAAGGCTTTTACTCAGGCTGTACTATTAGCGTTCATAAGTAGGAGTACACCAAGAGGCTGAAGGAGAAACAATGCAGGCGGCACTTAAAATAAATGAGTATTTCCGGCGTTTAATATAGAAATTCACTACTCAGATACCGCTCATAAACCAATGTGCCTATGTCTGCAGTGACCCAAAAATCAAATGAGGCTTATAAGCTTATTATTTGATCACCAGGGCTTGCAAGTAGCTATAGATGCCCACCTAAAACTTACCAGACTCCAGCAGCATCTTGGCAAACATAGGATTAAGGGGGAACTCTGCCATTCGTACACCAAGGGGCTCAGTCAGACGACAGTGCTTATCCAGGCCTAGAGAAAAAACACAAATGGTTTCAGATTAGTCTGTATAGATGGCACTGTAATAATCCACACTCTGGATGGTAAACACATTGTGTAGTCGCATTGTAACGCACAGAACTTCTGGCTCTCCTCTGCCCAAAGCCCAATGGAGAGATCTGAACCCTTCCATCACCAGCGTGCTGCCCAGCTTTCCACACCATAATATGTACCAGAGTAGCAGATAGAGGAAGCAACGTGCAGATCATTTATACTACTGCTTAGTCCATTTAACTGAGAGCCATGCACTATTACATATCCTGGCCAGTACTAGACAGAGGAAATAGGAAGACATAGTGCCATAATTCTTTAACAATTAGCATAATTAAGTTTTTAACAATATAAAGTAAGGGAAGGGATAAACAGTATTTTAATGGCACAACCCTTTAATAAAATTCAGACAGAAAAGGGAAGTGATGTCATGAATCGGGCAATCCTCACCTCCTAATGCATACAACAACTCCAGCGCCTGAACCATTGACTGAGCAGGTGGTGGCTGGATGGGAAAAAATAAAAACACACAATGAAGCAAATGTATAAATATATATATAATTTTATTCACAATTAGAAAATTGTAAAAGCACAATAGAAAATGTTACCGCTGTATAAATAGTTATTATTATTAATAATACTACTACTACACTATAAAGCACATAAGAAAGACATAACTAGAGTACTATCCAGTGCCATCTGGTGGTAGTAACGATAATTTGTGTTATTTTTTTCTTTTTTTTTGTATGAGTGACACATACAAAGCTGGTGTGAGATTACAAGCCCAATGCTTCACCCCATAAAACACTTTGTTATCACACGTTTGAAAGCTATAAACTATTATACAAATATTACAAAAGGTTAAGTGAACAAATAGCACAAGTAACAGTACAAATCAGATGGTAATAAATAAATACAAGCAGTGCAGGTGCCCCTATTTAGGGTGTCTGAAGAATCCTAAGGTTGACATAACAGTTCTCACATACTAGAGCTCTACACTGTTATAACATACGAGTTTTATCATATTTATCATATTGTGGTATATCAATGACAGTATGACTTGTCCTCTCACTCACCGATAAGAAGTGGAAGCGCAGCACATTGTCTATACCCAGGGCTTTCAGTTGTAAGATCACAGGTGAAAGGTTACTTCTCTGCATCTCTGGGACTGTGGAGGGAGGGAGTTTTTGGAAATCCTCCTCTAGGACACAATATCAAAAGAAGACCTTTAGCAACACAGAATCAGGCCCTAGGTGGGAACTCATTCTGGTTTTGAGTCGCACACTGCAGAGACCGCTTTAGTGGATTTTGCTGTAGTTGCATCTGCGACTATATGCTAATACTAGTATCAGCCCTTTCACGGTGTACAACCATGGGTCTGACTGTGCAAGGACTGAGACGTCCACTTAGAGCATCTTCAGATGCTGTAATACTGCTTGGTACGTCTATAGATGCCACCATCGGTCGCACCATCAAAACTTGCAGCAGCCCTATGGCAGGTGGAGATTATCCTTCGGAGTATGGCCTTGAAAGTGAGCGATTAAGCGTCTGTGTACATAAACACGTCAACGTCATGCCCATAAGATGAACCATTTTTATGCATCTGAATAGCCAGCACCTAGTCACCGCCCAGCACATTTTCAATACATTTCTAATACCGTGTGTTTCAATCACAACGACGCCACTGTGCAAACAGTGTAATGCAAGCGCCTTACGCGGTTTTCAGGATTTTTCACGCAGTAGCAAAAAAAAAAAAAAAAAAGGCTCATCTAAGTTGCACGTATTGGCATTACGTACAACTTAGACTGAGGGGGGGCTCCATTCAGACCCGATCGCTAAGCATTCGCTCGTAGCTGGGCGATTTCGCATTCTGCACATGCATCGCAATGCGCATACGCGAACCAATGCGAGAGATCGGGAAGCGTTCACTCGCTGCGTATAGACAGCCCAGCAGAGTGAGTGACAGGAGAAGCCGCTTGTGGGTGGTGGCTGGGGCTGGACATTATAAACGGGTGTGGAGGTGCGAAAGAAGGCAGCGTGAGTGTCTTAACGCCGTTCCTGAGGCATGCATAATCAGCAGGCAGCGTCATAGTACACGTCACCTGGTTGAATTTCACACTGAAGTGATCGCAGTGCTTGCGGTAGGGTATGGTCTGCCTCAAGCGCTGCGATCACATCCGATGGTACCCGATGTATCAATGGTTGAATACACTTCATGGAGAGGACGTGCGCAAGTTGGCATCTTAAGACAGGCTGGTGGGCGTCTGCATACACAAAGTGACCGCACGCCAAGACATAGTGGACGTGCTAATGCCTTGCCGCGCGATCGCCTGCCTTGCTGGGTGTGTGCCAGATTTGCATACGCTGGGTGCGAGCGTACGCATCTAGCGAGTGGGTCTGAATGAGCTCTCAGGTCCCTAGTGCCTTACGGTTTTATATTTCTGTACAAAATGGTCCCTCTATATTTCTCCAGCTGCCTCAGGGGGGGATACAGCAATATCCCGACACCTGTCAGAATCCTAGCGCCGGCATCCCGAAGGTAAGTAGCAGAGTTAGGGATTAGGCACTAGGCGGGAGGGTTACGTTTAGGCAACGGGGAGGGAGCGTTAGGGTTAGGGGTAGGGAGAGGGTTAGAATACTGACCAACAAGTGTCATCATCCTAAGCCTGTAAGGGATGACGGCGTCGAAATTCTGACCGTCGGCATCCCGTACCCAACCCCTCAGAAGCCTCCAGATAAGTTTGTTTTCCCTTGTAGATTGTGAGCAGTTCTCTCTACAGGCTTTAATACATTTATATAACAGTACTACACCAGAATGCCTTCCAATTAGTCTGTTTCTTTTTATAGATTAGAGTGGTTACAGATGACCCAAGTTACAAAAAATTAAAGACTCATAAAAACTCTTATGACACTTAAAGGGGTATTCAATATGAAAGGTTAACTTCCCTGGCAAAGTTAACGTTTCATATCGGAGTTTTTTTCTGCGTAAAGGTATGGTGCGTGCTCCCGCTTATCCCCGTATTAAAAAAAAAATATACGAAAACGGGAAACTCCGAAGTTGGATTTGCGTAAAGTTACAAATTTTTCCTTTAAATAATTGTAAGACCCCCCTAAAGTTGTAAAAACATCGGGGAACACTATGGGTACCCCCGTTTTAGCCTTTAATTGAAAGTCGGGGATTTAAATAGCCGCAGCAGGTGTTTTTTTCCCCCGACATTGAAGAAGTGATGCAGAAGAGCACTTAGGTTATTTTTTACGTTTTTTTAAGTGGTCCCATCAAATTTGGGGTACATGAAAATGGGTACTAGCATATTTTGGTGTCCCTAAAGTAATTTTTTTTAAATTCTGCATTTGTGCACCTGCCGCTATAATTCTATTCTAGAAAACACCTGCCGCATACATGCAGAATAGCCCTGAACCTATTTCCCTATTGTTTAACAATTTTTCCCCATTTTTTTTTGCACCCCAATTTTTAAATTAATTTTTAGGTGTGTCCCTATTTTTTTTTAAAACTTTTTTTTGACACAGTTCTTTTTTAAATGTCAATCTCAGGGGTGCAGGCTATTTTTTTTAAGCCTGCACCCCTAAACCCCAATTCTGCACTTTTTTTCGACACCTATTCAATGGTGAAAAGTTATCACCGTTTTTTATCAAAGACTTCTCAAAACTGCGATAAGTCTTTGAAATTGAATACAGTGTAAAACTAAAACAAGTGATATTAACGCAAAAAACGATGTTATCGCACCCATATTGAATACTCCTATAAATGTATTCACAGAAGCTGTGTTTTGTCTTTTAGAAGAACACATGAAATTGATTAAAGGGAATATTTCTAAAAACAGAAAATTGTATGGGGGCTGCTAAATGCCAAATTCCACAACTTAGTCCAGAATAGTGAATGTCATCTTCAGATGGTGCTAGATAAAAGTTTTCGGGAGAGACCCCGATAATGTCCTCTAGCACACGCGTAGTTAGCAGACAGCAGTAGAATGGCCTGGTCGGGAGCCAGATGGTAAGGGGTTAACCCTCTCCTCTCTATACACAGTACAGGAGAGCAATTACAAATACACATTCTCTACATTCATCGCAATGATGTATCACAATCCCATTTTACAAGGCAAATACAGAAATGTGGTAAAAAGGACCTGGACCACCATACAGACATGTGTATAGTGATGCCGGTCACTACTGCCAGCACAAAAAGTCAGCCTGTAATTCTATTATAAATTATAGGGATATGAGCAGTCACCAATGAATTTAGTGACCATACAGTATAAAAGCACAAGGCTGTAGACCAAATGCTTTTATACAGGTCACAGACATCAGTGGTGGCTTCTAGTAGCCGTAATAATAACAGCATATAATACACATTTTCTTAATGAACACTGGAGTAATTACATCTGAATTCACTGTTTATACAGATATTTACATGATTTAATACATATACATACTTGTGTGTTAAATCTTGGGACACTATACGTATAGATTACAGCAAGACAGGTAATGTTCCTAGTCATTTTTCTAGTAACCCCAATTCAGAAAACATCAAGAGGAGCTTTGTTCATAGTTGTTATTTTTTAAATGATTAAACAATTAAGGCGGGAGACGCGGGTGATTACACCAAGTTTTGAAATGTTGCACAGTAAGACACCTGTGAGAGAACAGGGTGTGTGGGCATGAGGCAGCATGTATGCATACAGTATGAATAGGATCTCCGTTTCTGCATAATCCCAATACAAAACAGCCTGGAGGTGTAGGTTAGACGGAAGTATTGAGGGAGAGAACTGGAAGCACAAAGAAAGGGATGAAAGTCAGAATTACCAGAAACACAATGCCCAATGTATGCAGGCGATCCACAATACATTAATGTGGCTTCTCAAGTATGAGGTACATACATACTGTATTTCTTTATATAAAGAAATAAACCCTGAATATTCTAAATAAACATGCTGTTAAGAATGGATCTGCTTATCAGCCACTACTTGACAGAGAATTACAGGGTTCATTAAGCATTACCTGTCACCTGCATATAGCAGGCATATTGTGGGCTAAAAATTGAGGTCATTCAATGCCTCTATTTAGTGATGTCAATAAACAGATAAAGGTGCTGCCTCCAGTGTGAGTAAGTAACAGGCACATTTAAAGATGGGGGGGTCCCAAAAAAACCCACTGTACCTCTAATTTTCATAGATATTCCCAAATGCAGGTCCAAGCATATTTCTATACCTCCTCAGAACAATAACTGCAGAGAGAGGCCATAGAAATAAATGTTCTCACCTGATAATTTATTTTCTTTGAAGAACTCCATAGCAGCCCTGACGAAAAAAAGAAAAAAAAACACACACGCCCCTGGAAGGTATAATGCGGGCCATACATCTAAATGGAGATTCCCTGTTCTGCCGATTTGTCGATGATCACTAATTTCTCATGGGATCGGCAAAATACTGCATGGTAACAACCCCCAACTCACCGATTCCGATCATTTTTTGGTCAGAATCAGATAAACGAGATTGTCCAACATGTTGGATTTAGCAGATCCCTTGACCCTAGCTTCAGCAGAATGGGGAATTGCCCCAATTAAACTGCAGATGTATAGGCCCCTTTACACTGGACTTCTCCTTTCCTTCCTTGTCTTAAGTGACATTCCAAGATGGTTCTGAAAGACATTTTAACACATACTGTATTGGGCTGCCATGGGGGTCTTCAAAGAAAATAAATGATCAGGGAAGAACATCATTTGCTTATTTCTTTTGCAGACCCCATGGCAGACCTGACGAATGGGATGTACCAAAGTAGTAAACATAGAGGGCATAACACATTTAATGCTCAATGACTCATATAACTTTCATCCCAAACTGCTGATCTCTAGTATTGGTGACAAAGAGATATTGTTTGGAAAGGTGTGTAAAGAAGACCAAACTGCCTTCATAAGTTGATGCCTGTCGTCTGTTATAGCCCAAGATGTAGTGATAGCCATTGTTGAGTGTGCTCTCAATATTGTTTCTCTTCTTAGAAGTCTGCACAATAATTTTTCTTATCCACCATGAGAGGGTACTTTTTGCTGGAGCTTGACCCCTCAGAAAGAATGTAGAGATGATCAGTCTTCCAAATTCACCTGGTTTTCTCCAGATATATAGAAATTGCTCTGACTAAACCCAGAATGTGTTGGTTTTGTTCCTGTACATTCAAGGGCAGAGGATATAATCAAACAATCTACTAATTAGGAGGAATTGTGAGATTTTTGGAAGACATTGGGGGTCCGTTCTTAATACCATTCTATCTGTATAGATTTAAAATATTTAAATCTGGTCATTGTGCCATAAAGCATGGAGTTCCCCATGTCTTCTGGCAGAAGGTATAGCAACCAAAAATAGTGCATTAGGTTTTAGCATTTTCAAAGGAATCTCCTGTAAAAGGTCAAAGTAATCATCAGTCAAAGCTTTTAGCACTAGATCCAGATCACATGGTGCCACCATTGGTGTCTTATAGGAGCGAATCCTTTTAGCTGCCTGGAAGAAACTTCTGAAGAAAATATCCCCAAAAGCCTTTATCATGCCCTCACAGAAGACTTCTTGCAAAACTGTATCCTGTGAGCCACAACCTGAATCTTGAAGTTCCTCTCTCCTGAAAGTGATGCTTTGTCCATCTTGTTTTCTATGTGAATCCACAAAAACTGGAGTTGCTACAATGGAACTAAGGGCCTGAATCAGAGATGGACACAGTTGGCACAGCCGCTGCATCTTTATAAGCAACATCAGATCAACTGAGTGACCATTGGACATCTGAGTAAATCTCAGGTTATTTAGGACTAGCTGGGTTACCCAGTGTTGCCAGAGTTGAAGATTGAACCCTGAAGTACACCTGCAGTTTTGATTTGTTCAAATTGTCCTCGCCTATAACCCCATTCCATTCACCATGAATAGGACCCCACTGTTTGCTAACATGCATGCAAACAGTGGCGTAACTACCGTAGGTGCAAGGGATGAGGCTGCTACGGTGCCCGCTGCTCTCCCTTTACCCAATCACGCACACAAGGTGGGCCCGGTACAGTCAGGGCCATCGAGGGGGGCACAGATGTCAGCAATGATGATTTGGTGTCGGCCAGTCAGTTGATTACAGCTGGCGCACTGGCAGGCAGTCGTGGAGATAGAGCGCCACCTGACGCGAGGCAACCGGAGGCTGCAGAACGGTGCCAGATTCAAATTGCGCAGGCGCTGTCTGTCCATATCTGCCACTGCCTACCAGTGAGCCAGCTCTAATTAGATGGCGGCCTGGCCCCAAATCCATACCTGCTGGCTGCTGATTGCACACAGGGGAGGGGGAGAGGCTGCTGGAGGCACACGAGGGAGGAGAGTTGCTGGGGAGGGGCATGATGTGTAAGGGGCACTATTATTGTGTGAAATGTGTTATATGGGGCTCTATTACTATGTGGCATAATCTGTAAAGGGCATTACTGTGTGTAAGGGGCACTACTACTGCGTTGTATAATGGGTGCTACTGTGTGGCATAACTATTCAGGTTATGCCACACAGTAGCACCCATTATACACATGTATAATGGGTGCTACTGTGTGGCATAACCATTCAGGTTATGCCACACAGTAGCACCCATTATACACATGTATAATGTGAAGGGGGAAATGCATGCGTTCTTTTTACTTCTGGGGGGGCCCTTTTAAGATCTTGCTATGTGGCCCACAAAGTAATAGTTACGCCCTTGCATGCAAACACAGAGGCTCTGGATTTAATATGAACTTGCATGAGTCATCACATTTGCTCTGACTGAAGCTAAAAGGATACTTTTGCTGCATTCTCACAGGTTTTTGGCGGACTGCCAATTTCCACTGGAGCCAGCCCTGGAACCTGTGTAATTTAATAGTGTCCCCATTTTTAGGGTTTGTGTGAGAATGTGTGGCCCTGACAAAGTTCAAACCTAGGCAAAAAACCTAATCCTGGTCAAACTACACCACCATACCAAATTTGGTGGAGCGAAGTCCAAAACTGTCCGTTTGTATATCCTTTACGCACGGGCAGACAGTAGTTTTCTCGCTTATTATATAGATGTCTGGTTAAATCACGCAGCCAGAGCCAGTGCTTTTTTGGGGCGCTGCTCCTAAACGCTAGCAGCATGTCAATCCTCTGCTTTCATGGTGACCTTGCACACAGGGATCGGCACTGTGAGTGCTCTGGACACATCCTGCTTGCAGCTACATGGCTCTCAAACTATCTACCATCAAGACAAAAAAAAAAGGGGGGGTTATTTATGAAGCATCGGGTTGTAAAACCCGGCGCTTCTGATTGCGTTTATGTTCAATATTTGTTTTGTCAGTATAAGTATCGCCCTTTTAAAATATCAGGCATAAAGACGATCAAAAGATTCATAAATAAACCCCCAAGGATGGCAGAGGAGGAGTCCAGTGGTATACTTCCAGAGGGAATGTAAATTTTTTTTTTCATGTCCATCTCGGAAGAAGAGCGTTTAACCCATTTGTAAGGATTGCCATGGAGTCTGCAAAGAAAGGAATTTTGTGGTCTGCCACGGTTAATATTGTAGAGAGCAATCAAATATATGAGGACATGCCTGTCTGAATATCTAACACACACTCCAAAGACCATGGAGATATTAATACAAGGACCAGACAATATATCCACAGAATCTGACAAATGTCTGGATAATATATCACCTGTATAGAGCCTGTAGCACTGTCCTGATCTGTTCCGACCACTGCGCCCAGCTCTTTGATTGGCAGATGCTTGTGAAACAGGAACCAAAAGCAGAGACTCCACTGCACGTTTAGGGTCATATGCTCGCAACTTGACAAAACCGCAGTCTATAACGAAGGAGATTCCATTTATAGTGATGGACGTCTCTGCAATGTTAGTAGCAACAACTACCTGAGGGCAAAAATGAAAGATAACGTGTACAAATAAAGCACTCATCTGACTTCCTTCCTTAGACAGGCCTTCATAAACCAGCAAAGTGTCCACCTTACCTTCCTGACATTGTGGGAAACCCTGTCAAACACCTTCATCTGTTCAGAAGCAGGCAGCCCTGCATACATGGGGAGAACCCGAAGATGTTTCTTCATGCCCGACCGAGCAAGGATACGGGCCTGCTCTACTAACATAGATACCACACTTTCCACTTCCTCCTGTCAAATGGGAGAAAGACAATAGAGAATAACTGCTCAACTGCCATCAATCAAGGTTTTAATGGAAAGGACTCTACACAGTGGACATTTTGTGGGCTGTACCAACACTCATAAGAATTCAGCGTATGGATTCACTTGGAACCAGTGACATTACTGAGGCCATTTTGTGAGTGAAACTAGTTTGGTGGAAATTTGATTCTTACCTTATATTGTCACTGAATTGGAATAAATTGCTCAGGGACACTTACAAAGTGATTATGAGATCTGCACAGAAAATGGCTACATCTATTATATATAGGCTTTGTATAAGACAGAATTACTTCTCACTCTGGCTGATTGCAGTCACCAGGCCAACCAGATTTTCCAGCAGTCCTGACCTTCAAGCATCTCTGATGCTGCAGTTTTGGCCAATTCTAACTAAATCAACCAAATTACCCATTCAAATTGCTATGTGTGTAAACAAATTAAAGCAGCAGCTGTTCAAGATTGCTTGAATAGACAAATCAAACCAGATAGCAGTTATATTCTACACAAAATGTCATGTTATTCACTAAACGAAGAAAAACCAAGAAAAAGAAAACATAAAAACTTCCACATTCTTTTCTTATCTTTGTGTAAAAATATTATGTGAGAATATTTCAGTATGAAGCTTCATTTAGTCTGGGCATAATTTTTCCTTTGTTTTACCTGGCCAGTTAGGAAAGCAAGAATATCCCCCTCCAGGTCACTCTGATGGATTTTCATCACCGTCTGCACAGTAGACTTCATGTAATCTGGAACAGGGCTGTACGGGAAGATATTTACAATTTGGTTAGAAAGTTGAATGATGAAAAGCATAAAACTATAAGATTCTCATTATCCATTCAGGGAATAAAGGAAACCTTTAACATAGCATTAGTAAGATATCCTCACCTTTGTGTATAGAAAATGTCTACAGGGAACGTTCTGCCCTCCACTGTGAGAATAGCACACGTGTCTCTATTGGGGTCGTTAGTGTCATTCTGATTGAAAAAGGCCTTGAATTTCTGTGATTAAAGTCAGAGGTTTAGTATTACTGATATGAACAGGGATGCGGACATTCAAAAACATAGTCAGTATTTTATTCCACAAGATAGCTCATATACAAACTATAGCACAGGCTATATGTACTAATGCAAAACGCTTCCTTCGTCACTTGGGCTGTGCCTGATGACATGGTAGCAGAGTGGTAATAAAGAGAGTGGGGAGAAAAAGGAGATACAGCTTCTGGACTTCAATTTTGCTTCATGACAAAAACCTCAGATAGCAGAAAATGGCATGGGAGGCAGATATGCAAATGATGGCTAATTAAGCTAAATCTGACTGCAATGCCTGGTAATCAACCCATTAAAAATCAATCAAATCAATATTAGTATATTGAAGAAGCAGTTTGGAGATGGTCACTGTGGGCAGGGTCATAGGTCATAGTCTGGCAACTGATACCGTAAACAGCCTGGATGCTACATATTGTTCCATTTTCTCATCCATGCTATCCTGTCACAGAGCAAGGGCAGGATCTATCCATATGCCGCCAGCTTAAGGGTTTAGAAGAATGTAGCAAACACAATCTGATCAAAATCATCCAAAGAACAAGTGAAGTTTCATGGAGATGAAGCAACGGACTGTAAAATTGTAAGTGGGATACAGAGGTAAAACAAGACATGCCTGAAATTGCAAGAATGCGTCAAGACCTACCTCTGCATCAAGTGTTGCTGAGGCCACAATCAGCCTTAGATCTCCTCTTTTCTTTTGAACCTGTATATGGAGGACAAAAGGAAGTTTTGTTTGAAATAGATGTAAGGAGTGGAGAGATTTATGTATGAAACCGTTTAAAGAGACCCCCACATGGATATTTGGATATTACATGATGTGTTCAGTCAGATGTTCCATTAAGATCTCAGGCTCAACCCTTTAATGGCACTGACAGCTTTCCCTCCCACCTGCTAAATATGGCAGTACGTCAAAAATGACTGGTGGACTCAAAATGGCTTAGGCCAACTAGAGAAGAGAGTTTGTTCAAAGGTTGATGGCCGTATTATTTTGGTTATATATGTGGTGTTTCAAAACAAAACCAGGTATCGTAGAAAAATGACAGAAATGTGTCTCTCCAATGCAGGTTTTACCTTTTTAAGTAAACCAATAGCAATGTCTGTGTATAGCGTCCGTTCGTGGGCTTCATCTAACATCAGCACACTATGGGTTTAAAACAAGAAAACAGGTTATGCAGGCTACTGATGTGATCAGCAAATCTAATAAATAGCTGTAAAGACATCCTTATCTTTGTCACTCTCTGACATCAGGAATTTTAAAATATTTCCCTACTTTGTCATTTTTAAGACAGATCTCATCCATGCCAAAGACTGACTGATATAACTTACAGGCTTCTGACTCATATTTATACTTCACGTTTAAAGAGATGTGTCCTCATACACCTAGCCTCAATACACCATGCGGCACCAGATGCCTGGCAAGAGTTGAGTCTCGCTGAGCATCTTTTTCATGTCTTTTTTGCTTTAAATGTGCAGCATAGTCACAATCAGATGCGCCAAACAACTTAAAGAGATTGCACCGATTAATTTGATATGCCGCACGTATATCTGTATGTAACGGAGTCTGAATCTGTGCACGAAGCACAAATGAACTTGGCGTGAAAGCAAGCCGCAGCACCGTAGCTTTTTGTATACAGATTCAGACTCAGCCGCACATTCGAGCAAAAAGAACGCACAACACAAGTCGCACAGGACCTGGCGCGCCGGGATGGGACGTTTTGTGTGACTGCAGCAAAAGTGTTTGAGGACAAATATGTAGTGTCACCAATTACGCAGCACTACAGAGAGAATATTTGTAATTCCCATCATACTCTGCACCACTGTAGCTTACAATCCAATTTCCATAACACACAAACACTGGAGTAAACTATAGTCAGCAAATTAACCAACCACCAGTGGCGGATTTGTGGGTCACACTGCCCCTAGGCACAACGTTATTGGCCGCTTCCCACCCCCCCTCTCTTCATTATTGCAGCTGCCAGCGGGGAGATGGGGGTGGGGGGTCATGGGCAGCAATTTGTGTGTGTGGAGAGGTTGGGGCTACCTGCTGGGTCCCAGAGGCTTCTGCTTCGGAACAGGCTGGCCTCAGCCGTCATGAAGGGGGCAGAGGCAGAGCCAAAGCCGGCTGTGTTTATTCAGAGCCACCTGTCACAGCTATTGGGCGGCCCTGCATAAACACAGCCGGCTCTGGCCCTATATCCATACATGACGGACAGGGTTGGATGGTCCCGAAGCAGAAGCCTCCAGGAGCCAGCAAGAGGTCCCAAACATCTCCATGCCCCCGTAAATTGCCTCCCATGACACCCCCTCCCAGCTGGTTCTGCTGCATAAAAGAAAAACAAAAACAACATTAGCTGCCGCTGTAATAGGAAGGGGATGGGGGCCTTCTCGGCCACCCCACTATGATTTCGTGTGCATAAGAAAAATCGGAGCACCTGGAGGATATTTACACAAACAATGGAAGATTATTCATACTCCACAGATAGGGGGTCATTGTTAAAATGGAATCGAGCTAACAACCCCAGTATCATAAGGGAGCAATTCTAACCACTGTGCTATCATGCTGTCTTCATTCATACACCATGTTTGAGCAATGCCTTTGCATCTCTTTTATATTCCTTCATATTAGTGTTCTCAGATGAAGGCTACATAACTTCCAATTCTTCCCAAGTTCCACTGCCCACCCCAATTATTCCCCATGTACTGTACAAGCTTCACCGTAAAATAAAACAAAAGCTTTACGACAGGCTAATAGCTTTCTTTCATGTTAAAAAAAAAAAAAAAACACAACTAGATATGTGGGATTGCTGCTTTATATATCAGTTTTTCATCTTTAAATAGCAATTTAAGTATTTTTTAGACATGTACAATCTAATAATCATTTTTTTTTTAGCTATCCTCCTTTCAAAACCTCTATGGGAGGGATCACTGAGTTTGCTACACAGACAGAGGCTCCCAAAGTTCTCAGCAGATCATGATAGCATACCTCCCAACATGACCCTCTCCAGGAGGGACACAATGCTCTGGTCGTGGACTTTCCTGGTAAGAGACGGGGCTGCAGCGCAGTTCAAAATTCAAATAGGGGACCAGCACCAACTGTCATTTCACACACTGCCTGGGACTCACTGGCAGTTGGTGTGACTCCCCTATTTGAATTTTGGACTGTGCTGCAGCCTCACCTCTGGAGCCACCACCAATCATAAATTACCAGGGAAGCCCAGGACTAGAGCATTGTGTCCTTCTGGAGAGGGTCATTTTGGGAGGTGTGTGATAGAGAGGGTTGAAGGAGGGGAAGCATATCGCAATACAGATAGTGCTCAGAGCCTATTCCAAAGCATCTCTAGACATGTGCTGCATGATTGTGGCTGCAATGGTACTCTAAAATTATAAATTCTTTATAGCAACTTATAACAAAAATCAGACATCATTTATTCAGGGTTTGCGGCTTTCATAGGAATAACAGTGTTAACATAAATATTAAATGTATACTTCATTAAACTCCCACTCCGGTATTATAAAGTATAAATGGATCCTATAGAAATATAAAGGATATCAGACGTTACCTTGGAGTTCCATGACCACTATAAAAGCACTCAGCCTGTTCTATAAATCACAGAACTCATGTGCAACTTCTAATATGCTTATATTGTGCATCATGCCACTTATAAGGCATTTAAAATAACCTTGAAGGTAATTAGCATTTCATACAATATAATAATAACATGTATATCTCTTGATGCCAAGTAAAACGCAGCAATCCCAAGCTATTGTGCTGTACTAAACACATAACAAGAGGGGAAAAGAAAAATGACATGTATTTCTCAACAGGGTACATAAAAATACTACACAGGATTGAGCTTACCTGTATCTGGTGAGCAATGGATCAGACATCATTTCTCGGACAAGCATGCCATCAGTCAGAAACTAATAGACAAGAATCATAGCTATAAAAAAAACTAGGCATAACATAGATCAAATCTGGTAAGTCAGTAGCAGAACAGGTCAAACAAATGGAGAAAAAAATATTATTCAGAAGGCACAGAGTTGAACCAGAATGGGAACAATCACATGAGTCATTTATCCAATTGGTAATGGCCAGCGCACAGACTGAAAAAATAAGCAGTTTAAATTAATAAAAAATTCTGATCTCACCTTGATGCGTGTTGCCTGCGGGTCAGTGCAATCATCAAAGCGTATGCAGTAGCCAACTTCATGTCCCAGTAAAGCCCCTCGCTCCTCTGCCACACGTCCTGCCACCTGAACACAGCACACACTTTCAGACAGAGTAGTAGGCTTGAACAAACTGCCTTCAGCCCTTTGTATAATTCTGTAACTTGTCACATATACAATGCATTGCAAAAGTATTCACCCCTCTTGGCTTTTTAACTTTTTTGTTACATTACAACCTGTAATTTATTTTTTATTTTTTTAATCAGAATTTTTATATAAATGGATCTGCACAAAATAGTCTCATTTGGTGAAGTGAAAAAAAATATATAAAAAAGAATCTTTATAAATACAATTCTGAATATTGGCATGTGCATATGTAATCACCCCCTTTGCTATGAAGCCCCTCAAAAGTTCTGGTGCAACCAATTACCTTCAGAAGTCACATAATTAGATTTCACACAGGTGGACTTCATTTCACTAAGTGTCACATGATCTATCAGTATAAACACACCTTTTCTAAAAGGCCCCAGAGGCTGCAACACCACTAAGCAAGAGGCATCACACCATGAAGACCAAGGAGCACTCCAAACAAGTCAGGTACAAAGTTGCTGAGAAGTACAATTCTAGGTTGGGTTATAAAAAAAATATCCAAATCTTTGATGATCCCCCGGAGCACCATCAAATCCATCATCATCAAATGGAAAGAACATGGTACCACAACAAACCTGCCAAGAGAGGGCCGCCCACCGAAACTCACAGACCACGCAAGGAGGGCATCAGAGAGGCAGCACAGAGACCAAAAGGTAACCCTTAAGGAGCTGCAGAATTCCACAGCAGAGACTGGTGTATCTGTGCATGTGACCACAATAAGCCGTACACTCCATAGAGCTGGGCTTTATGGAACAGTGGCCAGAAAAAAAGCCATTACTTAGTGATAAAAATTAGACGACACAATTTGAGTTTGCCAAAAGGCATGTGAGCGACTCCCAAAATGTATGGAGGAAGGTGCTCTGGTCAGATGAGACTAAAATTGAACTTTTTGGCCACCAAGGAAAATGCTATGTCTGGCGCAAACCCAACACATCCCATCACCCCAAGAACACCGTCCCCACAGTGAAACATGGTGGTGGCAGCATCATGCTGTGGGGATGTTTTGTCAGCAGCAGGGACTGGGAAACTGATTTGAGTCGAGGGAAAGATGGATGGTGCTCAATACAGGGATATTCTTGAGCAAAACCTGTTTCAGTCTTCATGTGATTTGAGACTGGGACGGAGGTTCACCTTCCAGCAGGACAATGACCCGAAGCATACTGCTAAAGCAACACTCGAGTGGTTTAAGGGGAAACATTTAAATGTGTTGGAATGGCCTACTCAAAGCCCAGATCTCAATCCAATTGAGAATCTGTGGTCAGATTTGCAGATTGCTGTTCACAAGCGGAAACCATCCAACATGAAGGAGCTGGAGCAGATTTGCCTTGAGGAATGGGCAAAAATCCCAGGGGCAAGATGTGGCAAGCTCATAGAGACTTATCCAAACCGACTTGCACCTGTAATTGCCGCATAAAGGTGGCTCGACAAAGTACTGACTTTAGGGGGGTGAATAGTTATGCACGCTGAAGTTTTCTGTTATGTTGTCCTAAATGTTGTTTGATTCACAATATTAAAACAAAAAAAAAAAAAAAAACACAACTTCACAGTTGTAGACATGTTCTGTGAATGAAATTATGCACACTTGAAACAATCCATTTTAATTCCAGGTTGTGAGGCAACAAAACATGAAAAATGCAAAGGGGTGAATACTTTTGCAAGGTACTGTAGACTAATACTGGGCATACACTGAGATAAAATTTCTGTCAGACCGACAGACATTTTATCAGACAAGCTGAAACCATCAAATATCGTGGCCTTACACTGTGAGATATTACAATATGACCACGATATCTGCATGGTTCCCCAGGGAAGGGAACATATTTCCACTGTAAAAGAATAGGGGACGTGTCAGAAAGTCGGCCACAGCAGCGCATACACTGCTAGATGTGACCGACCAATTATCAAATCTTTCTGACATGCTGGATGATCTCTGCATGTCCAACAAACCGATACTGCTCGGCCGCGGCAATACACTATTCAATTATTGGCCCAATCAGCTGATTTCTGGTGGTTTCGGCAATAATTGAGCAGTGTATGCTATTAGATGAATAGATCCATGAGATCTATTTATTATTCATAATTAGGTCCATTATCCACTTTTCACCATTTAATTGTAATGATGTACAGATGCACATACCACAGTGTACTACAGTAATGTTACAAGAAAACAACACAGAAAAAGAATAACTGAAGTTGTAATCAGTTTCTCACATACAATACGAGGTATTAAAAAGAAACTAAAATAGCTGGAGCAAAAAAATTAGACATGTGCAGTGTGCTAATCAATGAGAGTACTAATATTTGGTCACATATACATTAACAAATGAATGGGAATTCTTTTGAAGAGGTAGCTACAGCCACACAGAGATGTAATACATCCTAGTGAAATATGAGGTTACCTATAATGAGCAAACCACAGAGGGAGTAATCAGTCAGAAGCCATATCCTCCAACAGGATAAAAAGGACTTAATGTTTCTGAAGATTAGCAAATTAATTTCTTTTGCGCTTGCTGTTACGGGACAGTGAGATCCAGTTAAAGCGTCCATAACCACAAGGGTGACAAACACAGCAACTGTGTACTGCCTAGCGAAAAAATGGCAATATCAAAAGAAGCCCGGTCCATGGGGAAGATTTACTAGAGCTTCTAAAAACAGACAAGCAGTGGTGTAGCCCATAGTAAACAATCAGATCTAGCTATCATACTCTATGCATTCTATAAAATGATACACAGAATCAGATTGGTTGCTATGGGCAATACCACCACTTGTCTGTTTTAGAAGCTTTCGTAAATATACCCCTATATCTCAGTGCAAAATCTAGGTAGGCTTGGAGGAAAATTATTACCCTACTCACCATTACCAGGCAATACTTGTTAGCTGTTTCACAGAAAGAATATGCCTTAGTATAATTAGCTTTAGTAATAGTAGTGTCGCAATTTACTAAGGACGGCTCAAGAAGAATATGATGTATATATGTAAAAATATGTTTCTTGAGTCTTACCGAAACTGCTGCCACCCTGCGGGGCTGTGTAACTCCAACTACTCTTCCTTCTGCCGTCCACCCAGCTTCTGTTAGGTACTGTGACATAGACAAAAAATTATTATTGATAAGACATCATAGAGCTTCTCTTTTTATATAAGCATAGAGGCACCATCAACCCGGAGGCTCCCGTAAATGATACAGCTTGGACAAGAATTTATTCAGTTATGTGAATGTACCCTTACTGTACACTCACCCTACGATAAAATGCCCCATGCCTCCATTGTCCCACTCTTGAGTCACAACCTATAATTTCAGAATCTTGCATATCTGCATTACCATGCAGCGGGTTATCTATGCATGTGCAGTGCGAGTGTGCCCTACACAAGTGCTTTCGGTTAGTTCTCAGTCTGCTTCAGCCCCATATTAGCATGTGTACATTTAATCTGAACTTACACAACACCATTAACCGGTTACCAAAAACTATATAAAAAAAAAAAATACAAAAAAAAAAAAAAAAGCAACATACTCCTAGAACTACTACTCATCTTAAAGCACAACCCCCACATTCCAACATACACACCAAATATTGCTTTGCCACAAGAGAATCTAGAATTTCAGTGGACTCAAAACCTTTTGCAAGAAATACATAAAGCAACATTGTCTACATTCAACTGCTAATGGTGCAGATCCTTTAATACAGCAGGGGTCCATCAGGACATTGCATCCTAAAACTAGGTGGGTTATACTAACAGGACATCCCATGGAGACGCATGCAAACAAGCAAGATAACCCAGTACCTGCACAAGCACACATTGTACAGGGGCCCTGATTCAGAGCCGGACGCTCTGACCAGAGCACTCGCTCTGAATCAGGGCCGTCCTATTTAAATGTGGAGCGGCCTTTTGGACGCTCGCATAGCTGTGGGTTACCACCCACAGCTTATGCGAGCGTCCATGATGATGGTCGCGATGGTCAAGACCATCGCGACCATCGGGCTTGCAACGAGACCCTGCGGTAGGGGCCCGGTGACCGCAAGCCCTGGAGTGATTTTGGCTCTATTAGAGCCAAAATCACTCCCACTGACATCACTAGTGATGTCAGTGGGGCCGGACCCAGATGGTAGGCGTACCCATGGGAACGCCTCCGTCTTCAGCCACGCCCCCAGCACGCCCACCAAAGGGGGCGTGCTGTCAATCAACATCGACAGCACGCCCCCTTTGGTGCGAGACCTGGAGCGACGGCTTTCCCGTCGCTCCCCGGGCTCTCGCGCATGCGCACGACGGAGCTCCCTCCGTCGTTCGCATGCGCATTAGGGTAACATCGACCCGCTTGCGAGCGTCCTGCGCTCGCGAGCGGGTCTGAATGAGACCCTGGGTTCCAACAGACCCTTATGACTAAATGATTCTGCCCCTATGTATGGATATAACTGAACTACTTCACAGACACAGATACATTGGTCAACAGCAAAAAAAACCCATTTCAGCAATGAAATTAGTACATTTTGACTAAATTGAATACGCTAAAAGAGAATATGACCACTAAATGGAGTATTAGCTCTTGTTTTCGTGATGCAGTACATATTACTAGGAGCGTGTTTTGTTTACTTTCCTTCGTATCTTTCTCATTACGCAATAAAAGTTTGAACTTCAAGGCAATCAAGGCTAAAATAAGGGGAGGTGTTTTCATAGCTCGAAGCTTTTTAAGTATGAACACTTTAACTAGATCATCCGAGGTGATGAGGAATCAGTCTGGAACGCATTCAGACTTGTAGCTAACAACTTCTTGGGGAACAACAGAGCAGATAACTATTCTTATGTACTTGAGAGTAACTGACTGCTATCTCATTAGCAATTAGGCTGCAACATTTGAAAATACACTTCCTTTAAGCTGGTTACACAGTGTGCGATATATCAGCCGTTCAATAACGCACACTCACCTGGCCATGCTCATGATGTAAAAGAAAACATGATTCATCAGGCCAGGCTACCTTCTTCCATTGCTCCATGGTTCAGTTCCGACACCCCAGTGTCCATTGTACGCACTTTTGGCGGTGGACAGGGGTCAGCTGGGGCACTCTGACCTGTCTGTGGCTACTGTGTGTTCTGAAACCGTTCTATCATAGCCAGCATTAACTTTTCCAGCAAATTGTGCTACAGTAGCTCTTCTGTGGATCAGACCAGACAGGCTAGCCTTCACTCCCCCATGTCCATCAGTGAGCCTTGTGCACGCATGACCCTGTCAACTGTTCACCAGTTGTCCTTCCTTGGACCACTTTGGTAGTTACTAACCATTGCATACCGGGGACATGCCACAAGAACTGCCATTTTGGAGATGCTCTGATCCAGCCGTCTAGCAAGCACAATTTGGCCCTTGTTCAAGTCGCTCAGATCCTTACGCTTACCCATTTTTCAACTTCAAGAACTGACTGTTTAATTTGTTGCCCAATATACCCACCTCTTGACAGGTGCCATTATAACGAGATAATCAATGTAATTCACTTGACCGGTCAGTGGTTTTAATGTTATGGCTGTTGGGTGTGTAATATATATATTTAACAGGTTCTGTTTAAGGAACCGGAGTGTTTTTTTTGCAAGTTCGCCGCTAAATTTAAAGTGCCAATTAGTTCTACGGCTGGGTTTGCATTAGAACTCACAAAAAAAAAAAACACTCAGATTCCTTAAACTCTTCATTTATTACCCCATAGTGCTCTAAGTAGCACTCTTCCAACCTACACAAGCAGATTTTTTTTTCACCAAGGTAAAGTACCCAATAGGGCAACCACCCTCCTATGGGCAATATGCACCAGTGATGCCATGAAGCTTGCTATCAGTGTCTTTTACATAAAACAGCAGAGATGTAAGGCTATGGGAATACCAACAAGTTAACAAAAACTACATATTCGAAGTAAAACTCAAGTTTGTAAAAGCCAGTCCCATACCACTATCCAAGTGTATGTGTGCTGCGCCATCTTTTTAGCACTAGTGAAGATTAAGAATATTTTCTTTTTGCCGATCATATATTTACTTTCTCCTGTACAAACCTTGGTTATTTTTTAGAATCTATATAATTATACTCTGTATATAAAATGTCCTTTTACAATATATACATTATCCAAATTGCATGGTGGCAGTGCCACATGTACAAGCAGGGCTGCCATCAGAAATTGTGGGCCCCAGTACAAAGGAAAAAGGTAGGGCACCCCACCCCCAAACGCCTGGTGGACTCAGAGATGTGGTGTTTAGCCATGCATGGTACCCAGAGCAGGTGCATGCTATGAAGTCCCCCCCCCCCCTCCATATGTCTCCAATATCTCCCACATGTGAAAAATGAACAGTTAAAGTGTAGTTGAAAAAACATTTTAGAAAAATCAATATTAAAAACTGTAAAAGATTAAAAAAAAAAAAAAAACTTAAGATTACTTGTATCAAAATCTCCAGGTACCTACATAAAAATCTGTCCCTACTGCAGGCACCAATGATCCCAGCTTGGAGCCACTTCTGATTCACAGAATCAAAAGCAGTTTGCGATCAGCATCATTGAAGCCCCCGTCTGCCCGCCCCCATACAGGTGTACCACATGTACCAGATTGCAGCCTTGCGTACAAGCTGTTGAAAACTAAAGATTTATTCCACTTGAGTTGCAGCTGGGATTAGGATGTCTTTGCAAAATGCTGATCTGCAATGTTTTCAGGGTATTTTTTTTTATTGAGTTAAATACGTTCTACAGATTTTTCAGACAGCAGGATAAAAGCCTGGATGCAAACATGACAGCTATGTTCATACAGTCTTTTTCAGCACTAAAAACAGGTTTATTAATTACCTGTGGTATTTGTGTACTTTTGCCGCATCCTGTTTCTCCAATTATCACCACAGTCTGGTAATTCTCTACTAGGTAAAGGATGTGATTTCTGAGCTGTAAAGACAAAACTTGTCAAAAGGGGCCCATACTGTATATTAGCAATCCCTAAAACATAATTCACAGATTCTGTGATTTTTTTTTTCCCTGATTTAGATTCCCAAATCCAACAATCTGCACCCGTATATTAAAGATATTTTTCAGTGATTTGCAGATCTTTTTATTTAGGAAAGAGATTTGCCAATCTTGAAAGGCTCATCATTTTACAAGTAACAGTCGGCTAATCATTACCATAAACTAGCAATTTACAGCCCAGTTTGGTCGGTGAAATCCAACATGTTGGACAACCTGCGTTACAGATTCCGATCACATTTTGGTCAGAATCGTAGATTGGTGTACCCCATATATTGATTTTTTTTGCTTTGCTTTTGCAATAATTTGCAAAGGGTGAATTGCTGCAATCTATTGCAGATGTACAGTATGTACCTTAAACACTGGCAGTTTCTGCCTCTGCTGCTCTATGGAAAGAGAGGTATGTGGATTATAGATGACAGAGGTGACCTCAGCATTACTCTGCCTTTCCTCAGCAAGACTCGCACCTGGGCCTTCTGTACCTGTAGACACACAATGGGTGAATGTGAGCAGACATTGATTAGAACTGTCTACAAGTAGCGGTGTAGAAAAACAAATACTTATATAACTACATAAACACAACAGCTTCCCAGTGACAATTCAAAACACAATCATACTTTTTTTTGTCTTGGCTGAATATGTCCAAGCTTTAAACTACTTTAGGATTAAACATGATAGATAGATAGATAGATAGATAGATAGATAGATAGATAGATAGATAGATAATTCCTACAAGCTCGAAAGATAAGCGAATATTAGCCCAACCCTAATACTGTTCCATACCATGTGATGTAAGTGGTACATAATTAAAGTAAAGGGCAAAACTAAAATAACAGCAGGGGTGTGAAATATTTCATCTGCATTATAATAATCAAAGATGGGTATGTTACTATTATAGAGTCACCCTTAATAGACATTGTTTATTTGGAAGGTGCCACAACTCTGCAGCTCCGGCAGTGGGTATAACAAATCACACATAGAAACAGCATGTTCATAGAAGGTTGATGAAGAAGGTGCAGACATGAAACAGAGATTAGACAAGGCCCTGTTCTTTGCTTTATGCTCCAGTAATCCTGCACCAGGATATATTGCCCAGAAAGCTAGGAATAAACTTCATATATTATTATTGTTGTTTTTAATATTCAGGAAATGGTCCATTAAACAGAGATAGGAAATAACATATGCTGTCCTGTATCACAATAAAATAAAACTAAATTAGGACTATTTGTTCGGTTTTATTCTAAATACAAATCAGCCACATATATGGTTGATGATTTCTACGACCCTGCAGTTGGGATAATTAAACGTGGAGAGAAAGATGTGGGAGATAGCAAATAATCAGTTATATCTTCCACTTAGTGATTAACGCCGTTTCTCCAAAGAAAGGATATTGCAGACTGGGTAATTAATTAGAAATTATTCTAGTCTGACCTATCAGGATCTATCCGTGGATTGATAAGCAGCTCATAAACAGCATTTAATAACCTTAAAAAGACAGAGCATCACAACCGACTCCTCATTACCTCCGATGTCATTTATTTGTCTGATTAATTAACTCCATGCAGCACACACCATTCACACAAACGGCGCCTAGCAAACGCTACGCTCGCCAGTCTTACCCGGCTTCCAGAAACGCACCGGCCCCACGGGCGCCGCCATCTTTGTTTTGGGCTCACCGAGAGCACGGCTAAGAAACTGAGCATGCGCGGATACTGTGGATGTGCTTGATTTATGATCACCATGGTTCCCTTCCGGCTTGTTGGATACATCACAAATACAGTAACCTAGCAACAGCCCAGATAGAGTGCGAGACATAAGCCCCCTAAGTGTGTGGGTGTGCTGGTGATGTGGGGGGAAATAGTGGATGCAAGATTGAGAGAAAAGCTATGGGCCAGTTGAGTGACGGAAGCGGAGAAAGGCAGGAGGAGGTGATGATCTGAAGGCTGATGTAAAGGGGTGGGGAAAGGTCGACGTTGTGGTAGGAGGAATGGGGAGACAATTTCGGTGCTGGAGGAATTGAAACATGAAGTGGGATGATAGATAAATGGACTAGGTGTATATACAGTAGGTGCCTAAATTCTGTAATAACTTTTACAGTCCAGACTTCAGGTGCATTAAAGGCAGAGCCAAATTATCCATTAGGCACAGTTGGCTGTTGCCCAGGGCCCAGTGGGCACTGAGTGGCCCAGATTACACTAACCCGCTTTCTATGTGTGGTTGTTTTTTTTTTGTTTGTTTTCTAAAATGTGAATGGGGGAGCCAGTAACTTGCCTATGGCCCCATAGAGTCTTAACGAAGCTCAAATCAAAGGAAATCCTACAGTGTAGTACACTGTTGTCTAGGATGGGCCTTGGCGCCTATATGGGGTAATGTACACCCTACAGTACATTATAAGGATATTCAAAGTTACCATATAAAAGGTCTGAGGCCACAGGCCAAGTGATTTTATCCAGGTCATGGAACTCTGAGATAACATTGACAGTTTGGCTGAGAGCCTCCCAACCACTTCCTCAAACTACAGTACCTTTATTTCTGCTCTGCCTGGGACTGATCTAAACCCACAGTTGCGGCTTGGCGAGCTTTTTAATCACCTATGGGAGAATCATGTTAAATATTATAATGGATTGTCCCACCTAGCAACAAACATAAAATAGGAGAATGTCTACCCAGCCTAATTGCTATTATCTGTATAGAGTGAGGCAGAGCCGTAACTACACTTTTTGGTGCCCTGTGCCAGAGAGAGCATTGGCGCCCCCCATTTTTTTAAATAGGGACATAAGATAGTGGACCTGAAAGAGGGCCAGGGAAGAAATAGGGGAGGCCAGGTGATGCTGGGATAAAAGAAGAGGTAGCTACAAGTGAGAATGATTGACAGGCCCAAACAGCACCCCCTGCCCTTTGGTGCCATGGCACATGTTGCACCACCCTAGTTACGGCCCTGGAGTGAGGTATTAAGTATATCCACTAAAAGTGCTCTTGTTTACCACTATTGTTACTGTTATAGTTCGGTTTATCTCTGTTTAAGGTTCCGCAAGTAGTAAATGCTAATATATACTATTCAAGAAAGTTTTAATTTAAACTGTATACAATAACAACACATAAACTGAAGCGCATATAATACAGAAAGCAATACTCTCATACACCCTGAATTTCTTTTGTAGGTGCAAGCCATCTGCTGAAAGATCGTTCTCCCCTCTGTCAGCAAGCCAGTGATCTGGCACAAATATCTCTCCATTTTTAGGCAGAACACACAAGTGCAATGATTAGCAGGGCTCTGGGTACTGCAACAGAAGTCTTGCTAATTGCAGACTCTCAACAACACCTGTCACCAAAAGTTTTGCCCCCTTCCTGCTCATACAGTGTTGGATTTAGGGTATCTACGGGGAGCCACCATCTTGGTTGTTTGGAGGCCCTTCTCTCCTGTGGGCAGTGTCAAGCTTAGGTTTATTGTCCTCCCATGATGAAGAAGTGTGCTTTTAGTTTGAAGATAAGCGGAATACACATTGGGCTTAACCTTTATCAGCAGAGGGGCACAAACACAACAGATTGAGATGGCCTCCTCTCAGATTAATCCATTAGTGTATTTATGTGCTGATCAGAGCTTTCTACCACCCCCACTTCTAAAGAATAAAATCCCAGTACCTGTAGTAGTCACAGTCAGTGTGTGCTTCTTTGCTTAGAGCAGAGGGAGCTTTGTGGAAGTTATTGGAGATTCAAAGTTCCTATATTGGCTCTAACTCTTTCATGGAATATATGATCATTTAAGCACAATTCCAGCTATAACATACATAAGTGCCACATGGAGAGGTTTATCACCATAAGAAAGTACCACTGGCATCCTTTTTGTCAAGAGGGAGCCCCAGGTCTATTTATACTTCACTAAGACCTAGAAGTCCAATCTCATTGCAGTACTTTTTCTTCTTTAATCCGCCCATAGGGCATGATTCAGAGATGTATGCTAATGCAATCACATCTGCGATTTTGCCCAGATTGCAGCTGTGAAAATATGGTAATATTTCCAAATCTTACACAAGCATAGGGGTGCCCACTGCTGCATTCTCATATCCGTCCGATGTCACAAACCAGTCACGCACCATGCAGCAAATGTGGCAAGTCTGACCTATCTCAAACACAGCAGCTCTCCTGTCATCCAGAGAGCTCACATGCTGCGAAGGAGATTGCAATGACTAATTTATGCACACCCATGAAATGCCATTTACACGTTCAGACACGCCTGCGCAATGACAAACAATCGCTCGATCTGCATAAATATCAGCATTGGGTACATCTCTGAATCAGGCTCAGAGTCCACTTGTCCTCTATTCATGAAACTGTATAAATAAAGGCAATGTATGCCTTGAGCCTGGACACAGTATCTGATTTTTCTTACTGGGATGGATTATCCACGTTCCTGTGGTTTTTGCCCTTTTTATGGGCGATAACAAATTAAAAGTTTAAAAGTCCAAACCACCCTAGCCATCACTCCTTGTCTCCAGCTGTCTGGCAGAGCTGTGGGTTATGGTAAGTGACCAACAAAAACTTATTGCTAAAAACACAGGACTGGTAATTGTTGGGGGCTCACACAAAAGTAAAACATTCCTTTTCCGATCTAGTCGTTTTTAGGAGGAGGATGCTATGTGGTGCCCCTGCCTATCACCCATTACTTAATACTGCTGCTCCCAGGCCCTGATTCAGAGATGTACGCTAATGCATTCGCAGCAGTGGCTTCACACATCCAATCAAGTGGCTAGAACGCAGATAATAAAATTGGTTCCTCACCTCATGATCATCCACGGCAGCATTGCCGGTGCGCACCAAATGGCACTGCTCTAACCAGTCCGAAAGCCGAGTGTTACTCTGGGGGGGGGGGTATGGAAGACAGTGTGAATACCGAATGGTTATACTGTGCTGTCGCCAGGTTCCCTAAGCCTAACACTAAGGGCCTGATCCTGAATCGCGCACAGATTAGTAGGCGGCCGCATATAGTGAATTTTCGCAGACTGCGCATGTGTTGCAGGCTGCACATGCATCTATGTGAATATATGTTCTATTCAGAGTGTTACGCCATTTTGTGTATGAATACTAAATGGGCGTCAACAATATGGATGTGCATTTTGTGGGTGTGCCATTGGCTTGCTGTGTTGCGTTCTAGTATGAGTCGTGTGAATGCACAGTAGATGCCAATTTCAGACGCATCTCCTGTACCCAGTAGAGGGTAGGGGTAAGTGCCACTGACAGTGATGACTGCCACTACTGTACAAAGTATAACTCTGGCAAAGGATGCTGAGAATTGTAGTTCAGTAACAACGGGAGTGGTGGCCATGCCTATTTATTTCCATCTTTGGTGGTGTCCTCACCTTTACTCTGCACTTCCTCTCTGTAGTTCTTCCCAATGTCCTCCATGTCCTCATAGCTGAGGGGTCTTCTTTCCTCCAAACTGACTGGGGGCACCTGCAGAAACTGTGACCCGCTCCCCCCACTTTGCAAACTGTGAACTGGCCGAGATTCCGTTCTTATGCTTCCTAGGCCATCCAGCATCCCAGAGAGGGTTACCACAGGCTGGGAATTGCCTCCCTCAGTGTTGTGGTCGCTGGGAGGCTGGAAATACCTCACTGCGGCTGCAAGGACAGAGGAAACTTATGTTTAACATGATAATGGCCAACGGAGACACAAAATACACAGTGTCGCAGCTCACGTTACACCCAAACAAAAACAGTACTTATGCTTTTCTGTCGAGAAGGAGCAATCTGTTCTCTGTACCCACAAAGCATGATGTTACCACCAGGCATAATGGTCCACGCCATGGACCGTGTAAGTATGGTCACCCCATGTCTTCTTCCATTTTATCACTATCCACTCATTTAATTGGAGACTTCTTATGTAACACCACCCAAAAACTAAACAGCCATGAAGAGTCTACCTGCTGGATGAATGATGTAACTACTACACTCATTATACTCTCAGCTTTGTCTCTCACTTGTTAGCTAGAAAACCAATATTTGGTCAGTAATAAGACTATGGGCAACTATTCTGCACAGGAAGGATTCCTGAGGTGAGGGTGTGTAGGAGATGACCGTGTTAGTCTACCTGGGCTGACTGTTACACTATTCTTATGGTCTTCCATGTTCTTCTTCCTCCAGGAATAACGTCCCACTGACAGCTCCTTGTAGTTGAGTTGATTTGGCTGCTTATTGCTGAGTGAGATCACCAGGTCATCAAACTGCAAGTTACTGATTGGAATATTAGCCTAGGAAAGAGCAGGGCTTGCGTTACAGTCCAGCAGTCAGTTCGATAAACACCACAAATATCCAAGGTTGAATGAAGGAACTGAGGAGCCTATTATATCAGGGTCAGCACCACTGGATACACTAGTATAGTATGTATTTATCTACAAGTAATAAATAAGAGAAAATAAGAACTTAGGAAAGAGTTATCCTTTGACCAAACAACCCAACCACCATTCTTAAATCTTCACCTCTTTTCTCACAGTTTTCAGGTCATGGCTGGAGATTTGCTTACTCTTACTCTTGTCTGTCTGTTTATAGAGGTCTACCAGGCGCAGCCGGCACTGATTCAGGTAACCTTCCAGGATAGCCAGGGCTTCCGGGTTAGGCTGCTGGATGGTGGGTGTCATCACACGGGACTGCGAGCTCCTCATAACGCTGCGACCTCCTGCCTCAGTTTTATATGCCTGGAAGCACAATAGCTGGTAACAGGGATTATCTAGTTGAGTAATATCAGATATCACAAGTATCTAGAAATAGTGAAAAGATGTTTCAAACCACAGCAGATACATTCTTAGTCCAGCCGATGCAAGTTCCCTGAAAACTCTTAATTATTTAAGCAGAGATTCAATCAGTAAACTGAAATGCTGCCTCTATTAGGGGTGTGTGTGAGTAATTTCTGGAGGGAATGCTGATTCTTGTCATACTGGAGGATGCTGGGGTGCCACCAGGTGAGTTAGCTTTCAATTTAGAAACACATGAATATATGACCCAAAGTGGTGCTAATATTATGAAGTATAGGAGCTGATTAGTTGGTACTTATCCAAGGCTTAGTACATAGACCCCAATTTAACAACAATGGTGCCAGGAGAAGATGAAGCAGTTTAAAATGGAACTCTAATGCACAGACACAGATATAGTGTTCAGAAAAGTATTCAGAAGTTGCTTACTGAGCTTTACCATATTGAAAGCATGCCCCACATTTTTAATGACTGATTTGGGTCAATAAATAAATGAACATATGTTTTACCATCCACTACCTGTTTACATCTCCTATTAATAAATAAGAATATTGTCCTTCTGTAACAATAATGGTCTTAGCTCTTAGTATGTAAAACACACTTGGCAACATGGCAGCTCCCACTGAGTGGTGGAGAAGATTCATATAAGTTAGTATAAAATACCAGTGTAACACTATAAAGGTTTGCATGGGCATTTGCTGAGAGTTTAAGTATAAGTGTTTCACATTTCTGGTTCAGTCCCACCTTAAGCTGCACCAGTGCTGAAGGATAAGTTGGCCCTTTGGCTGTCGATAGGACTAAAGTTGCTGAAAATTGTGATTTCTAAGTGCTGAACCCACCGTTTCTTCAGTGGTTTCTAGGGACATTCGGCTTTTGAGACTTTTCTAATCCATCCTATCCTGTACCCAGGTTTCTAGGTCTGTCAGGACCGGTTTTCCACGCGGCCATTTCTCTATATCCCCCATACTGTCCAACTGGGTCCTGAACTTCTGTCTTTCCAGTAACCAGTCTGAAATGCTCTGACCGGTGTTACTAGTCTCTCCGATCTCAGCCATCCTTTCATATTGCGACTTAATGATGCTGTTAGAAGTCACAAGCAACGGTTCTGAAACCTCTACTAACCCAGATTGCAGTTTTTCCATGGGGGGGAGCAATGATGCGTCGTGTCCTTGACTTTGGAGGTCCAAATGTCCTGCAGGCCACCTTGAAGAAACGAGTCTGGAACAGATCTCTCTGCTTGTACCCCGTCAAGTGTTTATCCATTGGTGGATGAAAATCCTGGAACGAGACTTCTGTAGCCATTGTCACATTCAGCATAGTTTCATCTCGGATAATGTCATTGGAGCAGCTCCCATGCGTTACATGCGCTGCAGCATAAAGGCAGCGGTGGCACAAGTACTTCTACTCATTCTGCTATTTCCATGGGCGACAGATCTCCGGAGCTTACACTAGGGCTGGTCCTGGAATGGAGAAATATGTAAGCGGCTGAACATGTCCAGGATCATTGTTTTAGTGGTTTTACTTCACAAAAAAATATTAGACTCTAATTCGATCGCAAACGCAAATTAGGTTCACAAAAAAAAAATAATCACAAATTGCAACCACATACAAAGAGACGCCGATGACTATTTTAAGTGCGGGTCGGGGACAGGAGCCTATGCGCCTGATTTACGTGAGGCGCACGTTACAGACACGTCTCACTTGCACCAATGTTGGAAACCATTTTTTTATGTAACAACCAAATTTGCTATTAGACATCAATTAAACTTAAATCCTGTCCGCGACCATCACTACAGCATAGCCGCACGTGCACAGTGCGACTGTGATGCATGCGCAGTGGCAAAAAATATCCTCATACTGCGTCCAACATTGACATTGCGTGCAACTCTGGATTAAGCCTAAGGAATTGGGTAACTGGCAGGTTATGCTGGAACTTGCAGTACCACTACCGTCTGAGCCTGGACTAGAGGGCAGACATAGACCACTTCTGAAAAAGACCAAATAATAATAGATAATGAGCATAGCCTCCGGCTGGACCGGATGGTACCGTGCAGTAAGAAACCAGAGACAGATCCAGAAAATTGTACCCACTGTAAAAATCTGATATCAGGGCTGTCACACCCCATGCATTAGTGATAATATCAGGCTTCTATGCTATAAAAACACAGGGCTAGGCAACGTGACGCACTCCAGCTCGTGTGGTACTACACATCCCAGCATGCCCTTCCACAGGGTTATAATGCTCTAACAGCAAAGCTGTGGCAGGGCATGCTGGGAGGTGTAGTTCCACAGCAGCTGGAGTGCCTCACATTGCCTAGTCCTGCTAAAAAACACTATGAGGGGTATTCAATATGGGAGTGAAAAGTCCGTGCTGGACTTTTCGCTCCACATCAGAGATTTTTCTGGGATAAAGTATCGGGCGCGTGCCCGCTTTATCCCCGTATTCAATATGAAACCTACGAAAACGGGAACGTGCGAAGTGGGATCTGCGTAAAAAAATGAATTTTTCCTGGAATAAATTGTAGGACCCCCCCTAAAGTTGTAAAAACATGGGGGATCACTATGGGTACCCCCGTTTTAGCCTGTAAATGAAAGTCGGGGATTTAAATAGCCACAGCAGGTGTTTTTTCCCGACATTGAAGAAGTGTTGCAGAAGAGCAGTTAGGTTATTTTTTTCATTTTTTTAAGTGGTCCCATCAAATTTGGGGTACATGAAAATGGGCACTAGCATATGTTTATGTCCCTAAAGTAAGTTTTAAAAAATTCTGCAACTATGCACCTGCCGCTTATAGCCTATTCTAGAAAACACCTGCCGCATACTTGCAGAATAGCCCTGAACCTATTTCCCTATTTTTAAACACTTTTTTCCCATTTTTTTTTTCACCCCAATTTTTACATTAATTTTTTGGGGTGTCCCTATTTTTTTTTTAAACTTTTTGACACAGTTATTTTTAAAATGTCATTCCCAGGGGTGCAGGCTATTTTTTTTAAGCCTGCACCCCTAAACCCCAATTCTGCACTTTTTTTCGCCACCTATTCAGTGGTGAAAAGTTATCCCCGTGTTTTTTCAAAGACTTTTCGCAGGTTCGAAAAGTCTTTGAAAAAACACGGGGATAACTTTTGAATACAGTGTAAAACCAAAACCACCGAAAATGACGTCATTTTTTGCGAAATTATGGCAAAAAAAGACTTTTCGCTCCATATTGAATACCCCTAAATGTATAATATAAAGTACCCCTGACATGAAGGAGCAGCTCCCCAGCAATACTATATAGGTGCAGGTGGATGCAGGAGCCTTCCAGTCCCTCTCACACATAGTGATGGGTAGTTCAGGAATGATCAGTTCAAAATGAACTAGTTCACTCAGGGCCTGATTCAGAGCCGCACGCTATTTGCGCTCGCTCGGTCAGAAAAAGGGGCCGGCTATTTAAATTGAGCGCTCGCTCTTTGCGGTCTGTTGACGCCTCTATGTCTGAGCGAGCGAACGAAACGCGCTCGCTATTTTGTAAAGACGCCCCCTGGGCGCTCGCATCCTACGTCATCTCCGCTATTTATTTGATTAATCGAGTACATCGAAAGGCATCTGAACTGCTCGCAGTGCTTGTGGTAGGTTTATCCTACCGCAATCATGCGAACAGTTCAGGCTAAGAGTTTTGACCGTTTGGCACGCCTGCACGCCTGCGTTCGGATCCCCACTCCCCGTTTTCAAGCACCTTCCCCTGTTACCACCCACAAACGCCTCATCCTGTCACTCAAATTAGCAGGCACTCGCTATTTGGCGAGCGCTCGATTTCCGACTGCACTGACTGGTTGGCGCATGCGCATTACGACCCATACGCATGGGCAGTTGTGCGAACATCGCTCGGAGCGAACGAGCGGTCGCTTACGAGCGGCTCTGAATCAGGCCCTCAGTTCACAGCTCTGGCAAAGATCAGTTCATGAGGAGCTAAAACAAGTGGGAGGAGTTAGACACAGTGATAGAGAGAGCACAGCAGCTCCATTAGGCATGAGTCAGTACTACTAAACGACCACAGGTGGCACTGCTATGCTCAGACTGTGTGTGACTGTGCAGCTCTTTGAACTAGATTCAGGCATTCTAGTTCACTAGTTCGAATAGGTCAGTGACTCATGTGGAGCTGATTGAAATATATTGTCATGATGACTCATTGGGCATGATTCTATTCAACGCGATATAAATAGCGCCGGGAGATAGCTCCCGGAGCTATTCAATTCATCGCGATGTCAGGTCGGGGAAGGCTCGTTCTTGAACCTTAAACGGTGTTTAGGCGCGATAACGGGCATTCCCCGACCTAACTTCCCGGCGCGAAGGGCAGAAAACAGCCTCGCGCCGGGACTTTTGTCGGATTTCTTCTCTCATCCCCGAAGGGATGAGAGAAGAAATAATTAGTCGGACTTAGCAGCGCGGTGTATTGAATAGCTCCGGGAGCTCACTCCCGGCGCTATTTACATCGCGTTGAATAGAATCGTGCCCATTGAGTAGTTCAAAAATCACATGATACATTCCCCATTAGCTCTCTCACATACAGTTATGAGTCAATACCGCTAAACGACCACAGGGGGCACTGCTGTGATCAGACATATGCATTGTATGGATCTGATGTATAGTGAGCCTGATTCAGAGCCGGACGCTATTTGCGCTCGCTCGTTCATTAAAAAGGGGTGGCTATTCAAATGAACCGTTCGCACTTTGCGGTCTGTTCACGCCTCTATGTCTGAACGAGCGAACAAAACTTGCGGTCGTAATTTTGAAAAAGACGCCCCCTGGCCGCTCGCACCCTACGTCATGTCCGCTATTTTATAGATTAATCGAGTACATCGAACAGCGTATGAACTGCTCGCTATTCTTGTGGTTGGTTTTTCCTACCACAATCTTGCGAGCAGTTCCGACTATAAATCAACCAAGTGACGTGGTTAATGAAGCTCCTGTATTAATTATGCACACCCATAAAATGCCCATTTTGACCTTTAAGCACGCCTGCATTCTGATTTCCACTCCCAGTTTTCAAGCACCTTCCCGTTACCACCCACATATGCCTCCTCTTGTCACTCAAAATAGCAGGCATTCGCTATTTAGCGAACAAACGATTTTTGCGGCCACACTGACTGGTTCGCGCATGCGTATTAAAATCCGTACGCATGCGCAGTTGTGCGAACATCGGTCGGAACGAACGAGCGGCTGCTTACAAGCGGCTCTGAATCAGGCCCATTGTTAGGATTCATTCTCCTAGTATATTAATTCACAAGATACACTCCTAATCAGCTTAAGACACAGTGCTGAGTCCTGCATGCTATATACTGTACTTCTGTTTACTCCACAAGACATAGGGGGAGATGTATCAAACCTTCAAGAGAGATAAAATGGAACCTATCAGCTTCTGTCATTTATAGACTATGCTTTGCATAACTACTTTATCTCTCTCTCTAAGGTTTGATACATCTTCCTCCTATCTTTACTGTACTAATCTCAATTTTATAGGTGTGATGTATAAAACATTCTAAAGAGGACAAGTAGAGAACTTGCCCATATTGAGACCATCCCCCTATTTTTATGTGGAGGCTGTAATCCCACCCGCCCTATTGTTAATCTACAGTAGCTCTGGTGTGCATTAAGTGACATTAATGGGTGCAATTCAAAAATGAGGCAAAGTTTTTTTCCTTGTAATTACTGTATTTTAAAAGAAAAAAAAAGTGACACCTTACAATACTCTGAATTTGGATCTCTCTCACTTGTATATTATGGAAATAAAAATTATAACAACAATGAAATTAACATTGCAGAGCTATACAGCTAAACATGTCACTACTACTAGTAGTTTGTTATATTATATTGCTTTTTTTAAATATTAAAAGATCAGACATATTAAACATAGCTGACCATTTGAACAAGACTTTAACTCACCTAATGAGCTAGTAGTTGAAATCCCTACTGTTTGTGTAATAGACTAGTTCTAGGTATCAAATCACTTCTCTCAGCAATGCCTCAGAGCCAGTGATGTAATGACCTAAATGAACTACATGAACTGATCATTTGAACTATTTTCAGTGAACTAGATCATAATGAATTGATCACCAAAATGAACTATATTTCCCATCACTACTCACACATACCAGTGCTCTCACATCCCTCCCTCCAGGCTTGTTGCTTTCAAGGTACCATAGCGACGGCCCGACCCCACTCTCTGATTGGCCTGGCTAAAACATGTCCCCAAATATCTGACAGTGGTCTGGTGAGGTCTCCATTTTCTTGAAGACCGAAGCTGGTTGATGATAAGGATGTGGGCTCAAGGAAATTGTCTCCTGTACTGGAGACAAGTTCAATTAATAAAAATAAAATAATAATAAGACAAACGTCAGAAATGAGAATTCTGTTTTGCTGCCAGTGAGTGTTTAGCTCTCTGCTGCCGGTAATATGCCTCACAAGCTAACATCTGACTTCCTGTGGAAGCAGCAAAGCAAGTTTGTGTCAGAACCGTGGTGTGTGCCTCAAATGGACGAGTACGTTGTGTTCTGTCCACTTTCTGAGGCAAAAGATATGCTATTTGACATTGTGTTGAGGTCCCCATACATCAGCAATTGATTGCAGCAATCGTGCAATTTGCAATCGATTGTGTATAAAAATCTTTCCCTGTTTCAATCGATTGCAGAATTGCCACAATCGATTGAAAAAGGGAAAGATTTTTATACACAATCGATTGCAAATTGCAGAATTGCTGCAATCAATTGCTTTTGTATGGGGGGATTATACTATATGCTCTCTCTCTCCAAAAACAAAGAATTCTGAGTTTGCATGGAATTATTTTTTTTGTTATTATTGTACTTAAGGGTGTGGGGGTGTGTGTATAAAAAAAAAGTAGGATATAAAGAGATTTTGGGGTGTTTAGAGGGTACTTTAAAAAAAATGATAAAACTTAATTATTTTCCAATTAAAGAAAATACTGTAATTACACTTGGGGTGCCTAAACTAACAAGATGATTTTGGGATAATTTGAGGCTATTTTTTAACCCCCCAAAATGACATGTAATCAGTGGACTAATTAAGCTCATTGGAAACCTCCAATTGCCTAATTAGTCATTAGGGAGGAGGGTGGGAGTGGCCAAGGGGTTCTGCAGATTGTCCCAACATTGTATCCTTAAAATAAAGATTTTCCCTACTGTAGGCGGTATTCAATCAGTTTCACGTCCGCGATAAAGTTTCGCCTGCCCGACTTTCCACCTACATCGCGTGTTTTCTACACGGAAACTTATCGTGCGTGCCCCCGCTATTCGGCCTATTCCATTCCAAACCACGCAAAAACGGCAAGCCGCGAAGTTGAAACAGGCGGAAAGTGCTATCAGAAATGGGAAACTCTACCTGAACCCCCCAATAAGATGCACTGACATTGGGGATCAATGTAGATGTGCCCGAATAGCCCTAATAAAGCTATTTGGGGTACTTAAGTTGTTTCAATAGCTTCTTATTAGCGCCTTTGCACAAGTGGTGAAGAATGGCATTAAGCAGTATTTTTGGGTGAAAATAAGTAGTCCTGGCAAATTTGGGGTACTTGAAAATGGGTGCTAGCATGTTTTATAGTCGCTAAAGTGAAGTTTTGAAAAACGCTCTTGTTGCATGCACCTGCAATCCTAAAAACACCTGACCCATCCTTGCAGACCCCCAAAAAGTCTATTCGCTAGTGTTTATGCTTGTCCGCCCACTTTTTACTTTTTCACCCCCAAAATTAAAGTACATTTTTGGGGTGTTCTTAAGTTTTTTTTTTTTATGCAGTTGTCCTTTGGGGGGCTGTCCCAAGGGTTCTGAGTGGTTTCCCCACCTTTGCACCCCAAAATAAAAATTTTGCACTTCTTTTCTCCTGCTATTCAGAGGCGAATCTTTTTCGCCTATTACACTTCATTGACTTTCCGCGAACACGAAAAGCGGCTGGAATTGAATACGGAGATAAGTTTCCGCCACGCGAAAAGCCGAGATACTTTTCTGCGGATCTCGGCTTTTTGCATCTAATTGAATATGGCCCCTTGTCTCACCCTCAGGGAGGTGCGGATGGAAAACTTTGAGTTTACTCTGATGGGTTCAGTGTGAGTTGCTAATTGGATTGCAACATGAATTTGCTATGTGAATTTGCAGAGAAAACGGCAACTCGCGCCTCACAATTCGCACCTAATTGGATTCATCCATGTCACTAAGCAGTGTGCATTGCAGTGTCTGTGTCAGTAAGCAGTGTGTGGCTGTGTCCGTGTCAGTAAGCAGTGTGTGGCTGTGTCAGTAAGCAGTGACAGCGTCAGTAAGGAGGGACGCAGGAGGGGCGTGGGCATATAATAGGTTAGACAGGAATATATATGAAGTCACTGCTTTTGCTTTAGATAACTTGTTTTGTTTTCTTACATTACAGCCTCCAGCCTCAGAGAGTCCGTCTGGACCACAGCCGTATAGCGGTGAAGTCACACATCAGATGTAGCAGCAGCACCTGCCTGCAGCACCACCTGACATCCAACTTATCTGGACAAGTAAGTCAGAACCAGAGACTGCTCTGGTCACACAGGGGGCATGTGATAGAAATGCTAGTGGGCAGGGGCTGGCATGTGAGAACCTCTGGTTTGCTGTTGGTGACATGTGAAGGCCATGGGTAGGGCATGGGGCTCACTGGAAGGGCCAGGGTTACATTGGAGTGTTGTGTGTAGGGCGCAGGGCATACTGGAAAGCTGTGGATGTGGTGTGGGGCACTCTGTAGGACATGGGGCACACTGGAGTTCTGTTCATGGAGCAGATAGAAACAAACTTCCCATCAGAAGCACATAATTTCCCTTCTAGCCCCAACAGAGCAGCAGCAGCAGCACTGAGGAGAGGTTAGGGGGCGTGGTGTATATGCGGCATAGCTCAACTGCGTCACCTAACTATGGTGCGGATTCTGTACTACTACAGAGCAAACAAACATCTGCTCCAGGCCCAGGGTGCAGCCTTTTAGGGCGCACAAGAGATGCAGCCGCTTCATTGCTGCACCTTGCCAACTTAATAAAAAAAATATTGGACCACTGACCTGGCTCCAGTTTTCCCGTGGGACTCTCCACCCTGCTTAGCCAACCTGTCTGCCACCTCGGAAGTCAGCAAATTTGGTACACAGGCTTATTGCAGAGTATGATGTGAATGTGCATTAATAGAGTACATGGGGCTACACTAAGTGGCAATAACTTCAGGAAGAAAACTTTAAGTTGACGGACTTGCCCTGATTTATCTTTGCTTATTATTACAAGGAGCTCACTATTGCCCCAGAATGACTCTCTTGAGAGAACTAGTGATCCGGGCAGCAGGTACATGTGCACGGAGAAATATGGGGCCCAGTACAGAGGAATTAGGCTGTGTTTCTGGCCACAGCGGGCCCCCGGCAGTCCGGCCTCTGATGGAGCCCCTGCATGTGCATGATGGAGACCCTGTGTCAGATATCTGACCTGCCATGGTTATGCAAATCAGTGATGTCACAGTGGCCAGTGATGTCATAACACAGGACAGCCAGTGAGGCTCACCCTCAGCAGACTTGCATTATAGTTACAGAATCCTAGCAAGTTGCATCGTTTTTATTATAAAGCGCATTTTTCTCTAATTTTACTACTGGAGAAGCATCTGAGAGGCTGTAAGACTAAATGTGAGGCGTCATGGCCTCGTCTAGGTAAGTGACTGTGTTGTGTTTTTAAAAATAGGGATTTCCTTGTTACAAATGTAATATTTATGATCAGATTTACAATTATGTGGAACACCAATTATAGCTAATTTATTTCTCTAAGTACATCAATACTGTGACTAATTACACAAACATTGATAGCATCCAAAATTGATTAACTTATAATTGTGCTTCAAATTCTTTGAAACAGAAGCCGAGATGCTTTAATGTTTCACTGTTTGTTTGTTTTTGTGGGGATTGTTATTATTTTTATGTTTTGTCATTGGTTTTTTTTATTGAAACACCATAGAAAATTACAATTACAATTTTTTTTTATTTTAAATAGAATATCACATCAATCCATTACATAATAGCATATTATAGAATTGTTTTTTTTTTCTTTTCTTTTTCATTTGAAACCACTTGAATTCTTTTAATATTACTAAACAAGAGTTCTCATCCTCTACACCAGGCCTAGACAACCTGTGGCTCCCCAGCTGTTGTGAAACTACAAGTCCCAGCATGCCCTGCCACAGTTTTGCTATTAAGGAATGCTAAAACTGTACCAGGGCATGCTGGGACTTGTAGTTTCACAACAGCTGGAGAGCCACAGGTTGGCTCTACACAAACTTCTTTAATGTAGTTGTCTCTAAGATAAGTCTGGAAACACACCAGCCCTCATCCTCCTCATTATAAACTGTCCAATCCGCTTATAAAGCTAAATTCAAAATGATCCAAGGAAACAATTTGTTCTGTTTTGTGTTTGTCATGTTGGAATATTAGGAACAGTTTTATGCTGTATCAAAATTCTGTTCTCAGGGGCCAATGTAATAGTGTTCATTCTAGCACCCTGCACCTGTCACAACCTGTGCTGTTCCTTTTTTTCTGCCTGGGGTGTCGCTCTCTACTCTGGTGCCTCTAGCACACTCAGCTGATGCAACACACTGCTGATACACAGACCAAAGTGTGCTAGAATTAAGACTAATGTAATCTGAGCTGCAGAAGTATATGCCTTATTACTGCAAACCCATTACCAATATCACTGTAATAATGTAAATAGATAATAACAGTAACATTACTGTATATTGGCATAAACATGCTCAAAACGCATTCAGCCAATTGGACTCTGCTGCTGCCCGTTATGGGGCGTATTTTTAAAGTGAAGGCGCTCATACTGTACTTTGGCCGCCTTACCATAGGGGGTAGTAATCCTAAAATGTGTCTCTGCCGACAAGCCTGTTGATACATAAGATTTGTGGTGTGCATGCACAGCTTACAATAGTACCTGGATTGGGAGGAAAAGGCGAGTCCATCTCTACATGAGCAGACAGCATGGGGTGACGCACTGCAGACGGCATGGGGTGACGCTGTGCACTGACTGCAGACGGCATGGGGTGACGCTGTGCACTGACTGCAGACGGCATGGGGTGACGCTGTGTGCTGACTGCAGGCGGCATGGGGTGACGCTGTGCGCTGACTGCAGGCGGCATGGGGTGACGCTGTGTGCTGACTGCAGGCGGCATGGGGTGACGCTGTGCGCTGACTGCAGGCGGCATGGGGTGACGCTGTGCACTGATTGCAGATGGCATGGGGTGACGCTGTGCACTGACTGCAAACGGCATGGGGTGACGCTGTGCACTGATTGCAGATGGCATGGGGTGACGCTGTGCACTGACTGCAGGCGGCATGGGGTGACGCTGTGCACTGATTGCAGACGGCATGGGGTGACGCTGTGTGCTGACTGCAGACGGCATGGGGTGACGCTGTGCACTGACTGCAGGCGGCATGGGGTGACGTGTGCACTGACTGCAGATGGCATGGGGTGACGCTGTGCACTAACTGCAGACAGCATGGGATGACGCTTGGCACTTAGTAACTCCTCTCAGAGGCAGAGTCACTCAGTTGGCATTGGGCGCAGCTGCAGGGCCGCAGGCAGGGGAAGGACTTGTTTTCCCTTCAAATATAACTGACTGAACTCAGTACCGCCATGTTCCAGCTCACTTTAACCCCTGCTTATCTGGTCCCATAAAAATAGCTACACTGTCCACAAAGGTAATTTTATACAGCAGCAGCACCTTGAGATCCACTTCTACTAAAGCACCAGCTCACAGAATAGATTACATATGACATATACATAAAGGAGGATTATTATTTGCACTTATAATTTACAATTTTGTTTTTGCATCTCTATCTTTAGTAAGAGAAAGAGGAAGACTAATAGAGATTCGGCATCAAGCTCATCGCTAGAAGCCGATCCAGGTAAGACAGGAGCCAGAAGTCTTTATAAACCTTCAGTAATATATCTGTAAATTTGACATAGAGTAAAGCTGAGTACACACCTGGTCGAGCATCGCTCTCTCAACCCTCTGTCTCACAACTACATTCCCTCACCTATATTGCATGTACTTGTTCTGGTTTAATGTGTTATTTGTGTTTTGTATGAAGAACACACCATACATAAAGTCTTGCCTTGCTTCCACAGCATGCATTTTCTGTGGTCGTGCAGAGAATGACGTGCCCAAGTATGGAGAGCTGCTGAGTACCGCCAAGGAGAAGCTGACCGTCCATCACTACTGCCTGGTAAGTATGGAAAGTAATGATGGATGAGTTATAGCAGCTGAAATCAGCCTGTTACAGAGTAAGGTGCAGATTTATCACACTCTGCAATATTTATGTGATAATCATTTTGTCCTATGGGCCTGATACATCTTGGAACGCAAGTCTGCGGATGCACACGCACCCTGCCGATGTTTGCGTTCTGCGCATGTCTAGGCATCACAGTGTACGAACCGGCCGCTACGATCGGGAAGCGATCGCAGTGAGCACGCAGTCCCATCGGTCAGTGATTAACAGGAAGTTACATTTTTGGTGGGGGCGGAGAGAGGGGGGTGGTTGAAGGAACGCAGGTGTGCCAGTGCATTTGAACGCCATTACAGGGGCGTGCATAATTAAGCCCCTGCGACGTCATGCGCAGCCTGAGCTCTAGATACTGACAGGAAGTTTAGCAATTTCTGAGTCAGGTCAGCTCTACCACAACTGTGCGTATGGGTCCGATGTTACTCTATGTTACCGATGTTTTCACAGACTACCATAGGTATTGCAGATGTAAGTATTGGGAAGTGGGCGGCTTACTGAAGTGGTGGGCGTCTGAGTATAGTGCTGCGATCGCATTGCGAAAGCATTCATTAGCATATTTTCACAGCGGCTCGGTGCGTGCGGTTGCAGATTTACGATCCATGTTGAATCAGGCCCTATATTCGCAAGGTGATAATGTATATGTTTGCTCAAATTTATCAATCTCCTCTTCCCAGGAGGCCAGTGCCGATAAGAGCCCAGTCACTGTGAGTCTTTGAAGCAGAGAGATAGCTTGTGGGTGTTTTGGGCAGGGATGTAGAGAACCGCGCCCAGGGGAAAGGGTGTGGCCTAATTGTGGTAGGCGTGGCCATGCCCCCCTAGTTTAGAAAAAAAAACTTTTTTTGTGGCGCTGGGGAGGGTGGCGCTGTAAGCCCCTCAGCCTAGCGCAAAGCCATGGGGGGGGCGTGGCCATGCCCCCCTAGTTTAATAAAAAAAAACCTTTTTTGCGGCGCTGGGGAGGGTGGCGCTGTAAGCCCCTCAGCCTAGCGCAAAGCCATGGGAGGGGGGGCGCAATCAGTGTGATTGCTCCCCCCCACATAAAAGCAGCAAATTGTTCTACCAAATTAAACCATATATTTTCTGTTAATTAAAATGGTGGAAAAATTGAAAAAAACATATTTTGTTTTAATTTTTAACTTTAGGCATTAAATATTATTGGAGCCCTCCCCTAAGGATATGTAGTGATCTGTGTAGTTTCATTAACATGCTAAGTGCATAAAACATTATAAACCTGCATTAGAGCATATGTTAGAGATACAAGGGTTCCGAATTGTTAGAGATAATGCAGCAGTGGTGACAGCCATAAGTACATCTCCCCTCTCTCCTATCCAGTTACTATCCAGCGGTGTGCTGCAGAGGGGCAGTGACAGGCAAGGCTTCTATGGCTTCCTGTACCCAGACGTGCGGCAGGCAGCCAGCCGTGCGGCAGAGCAGGTGAGGAGCTGATCGTGCCGATACTTTCTCATGTTATGTGACCAGCGCTAAGGAAGTCACCGGAGAACTTAATGACATTGGGCCTAATTGGGAGTTTATTCTATTCCCTGATAATCCACAGAGAATAAAATAAACAGCTTTGTGACACCACAGTGAGAACGGCTCCGCCTGGAACCGCGGTGCAGAATGACTGTGGAACTGCAGTGACCAGGAAGGTCAAAAGCCACTCAGCCAATCAGAAGTGTTTTCCCAAGGTGGCCAACAGATTCTGGGGAGTCTTATTTATATAAAATGTTTGGGTCTATGGACCTAATTCAGAGGTGAATACATTGCAGGTGTTGGCGCAGTTGGCCATTGTGTTTTTTTTACTTTGCATGTGTCCTGATGGTTTACCGACTGTGGTCGTAGTGGGTATTTGGATGCAGAGCAGACAGTGGGTGCTTGTGGAAAGAAACGGGGGAGGAGGTGGGGGTTGTAGCTAGTCTAACGCAATTCCCCAATAAGTCTTTGGGGGCAGATGAGTGATGCCGCCTGTCAGCGGTAATGCAGTTCTTTTTTGCTTCCTCGAGCCAGTGTGCTGCTAACTGCACATGTGTGATCCAGCTTGCCGGCTCCTGCATGCACAGAGGACTGGAAGCTCAGACATGCACTTGCACTTCACTAAAATAAAAAAAATAAAAATAAAGAAAAAGGATTAATGTGCCATAGGTCTCTCTGTAGGACAGCCGATCGGCCGCAGCAGCTATGATTGGAAACCTTAGAGGAGCTATTTGCTATCTCTTCCACTAAGGTGGTTTGCAGAGGACCTGGCTATACTTGAGTGTTATATACAGTGACTGTTCCATTATTAGGAAGTAAAGGAGTCTAGAACAAAGGTTTTTTTATAGTGGGGAACCTATTTACATTCATTGTTCGTGTTTTGCTCAGTATTGTAATTAGTTAATCACGTTTTGCAGCCCTGCACAGTGTGCAAGAGGACGGGCGCCTCCATACGCTGCAGCAGGAAGGGCTGCGCTGAGACCGTGCACTTCCCCTGTGGCCAGGAAAAGGAATTTATATTCCAGTACTTCAAGGAGTTTCCGTGAGTAATCCATTTGCTTCTAGGTATATAGGGCTCGGTTCAGACACGTTTGCTAGATGCGTTCGCACGCAGCTGGAGTATGCAAATCCGGCAAGGCAGGCGATTGCACGGCAAGGCATTATCACGCCCACTATGTCTTGGCGTGCGATCACGCTGTGTATGCAGACGCCCACAGCCTGTCTTAAGACGCCCACTTATGCACGTCATCTCCAGGATGTGTATGCAACCATCGGTAACATGGATTACCATCGGAAGCAAACACAGCACTTGTGGCGGACCATACCCTACCGTAAGCACTGCGAGCACTTTAGTGTAAAATTCAGATGCTGCCTCTTAATTATGCACGCCTCTGAAACGGCGTTAAGACGCTCGGGCATGCTTGCGTCCGCACCACCACTCCTCCGTTTTCTTTGACCATCCCCTGTCACCACCCACAAATGGCTTCTCCTGTCATTCAGCCGGGCTGTCTATGCGCAGCGAGCGGCGCTTCCTGATCGCACGGACTGGTTCGCGCACTGCAATGCATACGCATGCACACAATGCAAACATCGGCAATCTGCGTGCGAATGCTTCCTAGCAAACGGGTCTGAATCGGGCCCATAGTTATAATGCCCTATAAGTCCCAGAAAGCCATGTGACATGTCAGTGATAGCATACTGTGCTACTATATTATTGGGAGGAAATGGCTTTGGTGTAATTATGAGCTGAAGTCGGTGCACTGTTAGTGGGGGAACTGTTTCTCCAGCAGGGCTTCTGGCTGAATCCCTGCACAACTAGGGGAACAGGAACATGGGTTATATTGGTTGGAAATGGGGATAAAACAAAATCTATTTGTTCTATTTATATTTCCTGGTCCTTTAAGTAGCATTGACTGCATCTCTTACAATATTACCTAATACTGGGATATGTCTAATAAACATATTATCTACTATACAATGCCCTAGGCTGTCCTGTCTGTGTTATGCACAGTGGGAGACAATGCTTTTATATTTCTTCTCTCTAAGTGGACAGTCAGAAGGAGAGGTCCAACCAGAGCTGTGCCAGTTACTAACACTGACGCTGACCCACTTCTTGGCAATCAGCGCTGGTATTACAGGCTCACACAGCTCTGGTATTACAGGCTCTCACAGCGCTGGTATTACAGGCTCACACAGCGCTGGTATTACAGGCTCACACGGCGCTGGTATTACAGGCTCACACGGCGCTGGTATGACAGGCTCACACGGCGCTGGTATTACAGGCTCACACGGCGCTGGTATTACAGTATCACACGGCGCTGGTATGACAGGTTCACACGGCGCTGGTATGACAGGCTCACACGGCGCTGGTATTACAGGCTCACACGGCGCTGGTATTACAGGCTCACACGACGCTGGTATTACAGTATCACACGGCACTGGTATTACAGTATCACACAGCTCTGGTATTACAGGCTCACACAGCGCTGGTATTACAGTATCACACAGCTCTGGTATTACAGGCTCACACAGCTCTGGTATTACAGGCTCACACAGCGCTGGTATTACAAACATTCCGTTACAGTGGGGTTTATTGTTTGTACTTCTCACAATTTATTCTGTAATATTTGTTTCCCTGCAGATCATTTTGCCCAAGGCATCGGCCAGTTCAGAAGGCTGCGGTACAGGACGGAGTAAGTTTATGTACCATCTGCCTGGAGGAGCTGACCCCCGCGCCTGCATATGATGTGATTAAGAGCCCCTGCTGCAAAAACACCTGGTTCCACAGGACTTGCCTGCAGGTGAGCTATGGCTTTACTATTTACTCCTCACTATCGGAGTCACCGGGAAGATGCTAACCAGGAGAGATCCGAGGCATGACGGCCAATGGAGTGGAGGGTTTGAAGCTGATTGCGGTGTCCGCTCTGTGTATATGAAGGATTATGGCGAATGCGGCCTGACGTTAGGCTGGTCGGCTTGTCCTTGCTCGTCAGCTCTTGTGCAGGACGATTGCTTTATGACTGTAGATATATATTTGGTATTTCATCTGAACTTCTTACATTACAGATGCAGGCATTAAACGCAGGGAAGTATTTCCTGAAGTGCCCCATATGCCAGAACATGGCGAGTTTCCAGCAGGAGATGCTGCGAATGGGAATTTACATTCCCCACAGGTATATGTAACAATTGTCTTTATCTAGAACATAGAATCCAGCTCCATCACAGAGGCTTTGCCGGATCTCTCGCTCGGTCACATAGCTATATGCATGTGCCACCCGGGGGGCATTTTAAGACTGGATGGGGCCCATGTGAGGATTTCTGTGAGCCCCCTCCCCCTGAAAAAAAAATGTCACTGGCGCATGCGCAGAACATCACCAACAATCTGGAATTTACCCAGAATCCCCTGTGCATGCGCAGTAATCTGGCGTTATATCCGTACATATGGTGCAGATGCTATGTTTCTGGGGATCGCTTCTGGAACACGGTGCTAGCTGCATTTTTTGAAAGCTATCAACGGAATAATGGCGCGAACGGCATCAGTATGGCTCTGAGACAAGTCTATTGCATCCGTCATTGTAACTACCAATGTGCCTTCTCTTTGGAAGCTTACACACCATGCTCCAGCTTGCACACTTCTAACATAGCTGAAAGTCTTCTGGCTTCTTTCCTACAGCCATAATTGATAGCCAGACAGGTGCGCAATGGCCGTGAGGTTTTTATATAGTCACAGTGCTGGACACTCAGTGCCAGGCCCAGTTTCCTTGGCCAGGTCTGTAGATTTGGACACATTGAGACAAATTTATGTGTGGAGTATACCAAGGACCTGGCACAGTGTCCAGATATAATGTATTATTTCTGCCATCTGTATTAGTCGTGGGAGGCCCATGCAGATGCCAGTTTCTGATAATATTGCTGTGTGCCTGGCAAGCAGGGGCTGGCTGGCAACTTTTGGCCTGGGGGGCAGACACAAGTAAGTGGCCCGATTTCTCCACCAGCGCATTGCAATGGAGAAAAGACACATGATAATAGCCTCTGTAAGTAAGGTGTGCCTAATGTGGGTGTGCTTTAAATAATGTAGAGAGGTTTGCAGTGACAGCCAGATTAGGGAGCATCGCAGTGACTGCCATATAATACAGAGAGGTTCGCAGGGACCATCAGATCAGAGAGTGTCGCAGTGACTGCCATATAATACAGAGAGGTTCGCAGGGACCATCAGATCAGGGAGTGTCGCAGTGACTGCCATATAATGCAGAGAGGTTCGCAGGGACCATCAGATCAGGGAATATCGCAGTGACTGCCATATAATGCAGAGAGGTTCGTAGGGACCATCAGATCAGGGAGTGTCGCAGTGACTGCCATATAATGCAGAGAGGTTCGCAGGGACCCTCAGATCAGGGAATATCGCAGTGACTGCCATATAATGCAGAGAGGTTCGCAGGGACCATCAGATCAGGGAATATCGCAGTGACTGCCATATAATGCAGAGAGGTTCGTAGGGACCATCAGATCAGGGAGTGTCGCAGTGACTGCCATATAATGCAGAGAGGTTCGCAGGGACCATCAGTTCAGGGAATATCGCAGTGACTGCCATATAATGCAGAGAGGTTCGCAGGGACCATCAGATCAGGGAGTGTCGCAGTGACTGCCATATAATGCAGAGAGGTTCTCAGTGACCACCTGATCAGGGAGCGTTGTAATGGCTGCCAGATAATGCAGTAATAACCAGATTATGCAGAAATCATCAGTGACCCACATATAACACAGGTATTATGAATATACAGTAGCCCTCACACACAATAATAATACCCCCCCCACATTCACACACATTATTACATCACCCCCAGCACCGACAGTATTAAAACACCCCATCCCCCAAAGATAAAAATAACTACAGCCCCCATTGCATAAGTATTCCAACACCCCCTTCCCTCTCAAATGTCATTTAAACATGTACACCTCCACTGGCACTTACCTGCCTGGAAGGCTGCTCTGTCTCTGGTCCCTGCGGAGCTCCAGGGTACAGGAAGAGATCACACAGACAGGATAGACCAGTGAAGGGGCGGAGACTCGTGGTGAGGGGGCGGGGTCTTCAGCAGGGACAGGAGGTGATGGATTAATATAGTCAATCAGGGTAGGAGAGGGGACGGGACCTTCCGATGAGGGGGCGGGGAGAGGAAGGAGCCCGGGGAAGGGACAGAGGACACAGAGAGGTAGGTGCACAGCCCCTGCAGCGGAGCGGCCTCGGAAGGAGTGCTGCTCAGTGTGCAGCCACAAGCTACATAGGGTGACAGACAGCCCGGTAACAGGCAGAGAATGCTGCCCAGCCGCGCTGATGCTGCTATAGTCGGAGCGACTGAGAGCACTTTCTGCCTGTCACCCGGCCGTCAGTCATATGATACCGGCCCTCACTGAGGCAAAAGTCTACCGGCCCAGGGGGCATATGGCACCCTGCCCCCCGGCCCAGCCCGCCACTGCTGGCAAGGACTACATCAGTGGTTCCCAAACTTAACTTTCTTGGATCATGGCACCCTTACTGTCTCAGTATTGTTTTTCTACACCCCTAGGCCAAGGAATAGATTCAATTAGTTTTGAGGTTCTGTTGGAAATTCTAATGCTAATGTGATACTAGCAAGTGAGGTTATATAACAATAATAACATCTTATGTGTGCATAAGACATACAGACATACATTCTGTACATACATACAGGTAGGGTCACATATAGACACATACATTACATAAAGGCAGGGAGGGTCACATATAGAGACATGCATTACATGCAGACAGACAGGGTCACGCATAGACACATACTTTACATACATACATACCTGCAGGGTCACATATAGACACATACATTACATGCAGACAGGGAGGGTCAAACTGCGGTACCTCTCAGCTTGATGTGGAGCCATTAGCTCCTTCCTCCATGCTGCCAGGACATGCCGCTGTAGTTGCTGGGGTCAGAGAAGCATGTGCTGGGCTCCACCAATCACGGCTCAGGACAGGCTTCTCTGACCCTGGATCCTCACCATAGAGCAGCAGGAAGGAATGACCAGAGCTGCTGCTTTGTATCTCCCACCACCATGTGGCGCTTCCCTAATGCGGTTCTCCCAAAATCAGGAGAACCGCATGGTCCCAGAGACTAGCTGGGGAGAAGTCACTGTTTTCCCTACAGCCTGATAAAAAAAATAGCTTATAAAAAAAAAAACACCCCGCGGTAGGCAGGCCCGTGCCTGCGCAGCACTCCTATAGAGTGCACTGCGGCTCGTCAGGGCACCATGGTACACTTTTTGGGAAATGCTGGACTAGATAAAACAGACAGAATAAAGCATTGTAATGTCACATTGATTAATTACATCAGCGATATTAACTCACATTAACCTTTCAGAGATGCATCCTGGGAACTGGAGAACAATGCCTTCGGAGAACTGCTGCAGGTCCACCAACAGTGTGACGTAGATCCCTGCCGCTGCGACCGTGGGAGAACTCACAGCGAGAGCGGCAGGTAAAACTTTTTGCATTTTATTTATTAAAGGTTGCCAGTGTGCTATGGCCCAGCAGCAGCCCCTGGGAAGGTTCCACTGCTCATTCCGCATGATTAATGCGGCCGAGACTCTTGATAAATAGGCCCCTACGTTTATTAGCTAAGGATCTACTGGGTGTTTGAGTAATATATGTGACGGTGTATTTACTAAGAGGCTGATATCTTTCACATTTACTGTGTGCTTACTAAGAGGCTGACACCAAGAACCTCGCTACTATAATTGTTTTCTGTTATCATATATGTTATGGGATGGGTACAGGATGCGCCGGGATACTGAACGTATCCCATATTTTATATGTTTTGTGAATCTATTGTGTATTCAATAAATTGTATTATTGGACTCTTTATCAGAGAGTTCCCAGTACCTTAAGTTTTCTTGACAGCGCTGCCCACTTTGTTATTGGTTTCACCCCACACTTACCTGCTCCTCCGCCTCTATCTTCTTCCTCTGCCCTATAATTCAGTTCTTCTCTTTATCGTGCTTTACTGTTCTGGTTGGGCGGCTCGGAGGTTTCTCTTCCCGGCTGCTCTTCTATTCGGCACCAGAGACACATTATGATATCCAATGCCCACAATATAAAAGAATGAGGGGAACCGGGCAGTGTTTCATCCATTGTGCTGGGTGGCGTACCAGCCGTTACAGTGTCGCAAGCCCTGGCACTGTAACATAGCATTTCGCATGCGGATAAACCCGCAGTCGCACACAGAATATAGGCATGCCACATCAGAGGCTCCTTGTGCGTCCTACTCGCATCACTGTGCGACTTGAGATGAATTTGAAGGTACAAAAACGCTCAGCACTACAGAGTCACGCCATAGCATGGCGGGCGACTAGAGGGGCACGCAAGGAGGTATTTGGACACAAAACATTTAGTATCTTCGGGGCTATTTCTTCCTGTAGCGAAATGCTCCATCGCTGAGATTTATAGCTCCAGCTGTAGGGAAGAGATTTATCCTCTGTGTCTCCTCTTTCAGTGAATGGTATATAATTCGATGTCACTGCTGTGGGTCAGCGGGAACCCACCTCGCCTGCTCAGCCCTGAGATCTGCTGAGAGCACATGGACCTGTGCAGAGTGTGCCTCTATTCTGGAGAAGCCGGAGGATGTTGATGGTAAGTACTTCCCCTGTCATTTGTCACGTATTACTAGGTAGTACAGTATCTAACATCATAACTTATTTTTCACTTATGTGGTAGAATGAAACATTAGTGAAAACAATCATTAAGTTACCAATCTTGAGTTATTGCCGCTGTAGTGTAATTGATGTGTGGCTCTTTTCATGTTATAGTAGCCTTAGCCAACCTGCAACTTGTAGGACACAGAGTACGTCCATCCACATAAACATATCGCTAACAATGTTGGATCTCTTTCTGATTGCAGAGTCATTGGCAGAGGCATCTGTGGTAATACCATCAACGAGCAGAGCAAATCCTCTGCCTGCAGTAACACCAGGAGAGAGCTGCGCCCGGACGAGGGGGCGTCCTTCAGTAACACCAGAAGAGACCTGCGCCCGGGTGAGGGGGCATCTTTCAGTAACGCCAAGAGAGACTTGCGCCCGGGTGAGGGGTTACAAAATGATAACATCCAGGAGGACCAGAAAATCACCATTGTAGGGTGCTAAACCAAGAACCTGGGGGCCCAGGTGGAGACAAAATGCCTCATGATCCGCTCCCTACCTGTCGTACACATCCTGCAGGAACCGAGAACTGTGTGGATCTGTGCAGTCTCTCACTCTCGTCCCCATATACACATCAGTGGAATTAGAGCAATTAAATAACTTTTGCTTTCCAAACCAAGTAAAGAGAAAATTCTTCTTTTATATAATATTTTAGCAGGGGATTACAAATCAGCAATATTGATATTAGGCATGCCTAAGGCTTCAATCCAAAGGCTCTCATTCATATAGGTTCAGGGCATGATGGTGGGTTTCGTTCTCATGGAAGTGAATGCTTACAACATACTGTAAGCAATTGAGTACAAATTAACACACTGTATTTACAAGCAACAAACATACAATTAACATACAAAGTATACAGTATACTTTATGTGTTCAGATGACACCGGTGATTCATTATCTTCAACATAAGATGTAGTTCATGTTAATCTGGGGAGCCCTCGTTTCACAATGCCCAGGTCTTTCAATTTACATTGCAGACACTCTAATGCAGTCTCAGGTCCATGTACGAACCGAAGAGCCTTTGTCTAGTTCTTGATTTATATACCATTGTATGGGTATTGATTTTCCGGATATTAAGCCCATATTTGTTACATACTGGGTATCAAGCACTGATTGGTACAACATAGCATGGACCATTCTTATCTCTTGCACATGCTCAGTAAGCACTAAGATATACTCAGGACAAAGAAATACAGTTATGACGTGTCCAAGAATGTCTGGAGTTACACTATCTCAAAGCCTCTCTTTGTCTAAAGAATTTGGACATCGCTGTCAGTAACCCATAATGCTTAGCATCTCTACACATCTTACAATGGTTATTCTATTGGAATGTCTACAACTAACACCATATAAGGTCTTAAGGGCTCATTATACATTTCTGCTAATGACAGGTACAAGTAGGCCCCCCAATATATGCCTTGTCTGACCCCAAAGGTGAATCTGACCAGTCTATGCATAGACTAGAACTACATGAATACAATCTATTTTCAAACCTCAATGGGGCCTAGCACAGGTTGTGTATTACAACTTATTTACCTATGTAGAAATGAATTATTTAACCCACTGGTTACACTTCAGTCCTGCTATTTATCCTGTACTTGTGCCTATCAATTAGATATTCAAATGAGTTTTAATTAAAGACTGTTGCTTTTAATCAGACATTATAAATATAAGTGGTTGGCACATTTCCTCGCATCCTCCCATCAGTTATGGATTGGTTGATGGATCCCTGCAGTGTTCTGGAAATCAATTCATCAGTGAACGTTATCAAAGGGGATTGTGTTAATCTGTGCTGCTGCCACCTTTATGTGGACTTTCTCCAAGTTATCTGAGACCGCAATCACTGGTGACAGATGGACCTTAATATCTCTAGCCTGCGATATTCATATAGCAAGGTGAACAGTATCTTTTAGCATTATCATTCATGATCCACCATCTCAGGAAGCATCTGTGAGCCTGTAGATTACAATCGGCATGAAATAAGAAATAACATGTTATATAACGTGACCTCTTGGCATTCTGACATCTTCGTTAAGTTAAACACATATATATTCCTTTAATCGTGCATTTTCTATATGCAGAGGGTTATAACAGCGCAGTGCCGCTGCCATAATGCTCCTGTGCCATCTATACTCAGCATCTACTTCGCCTACCACTTGCAAATGAGAGGTGAGCTGCTATTTTCATTGGAGTATGACAGGAAGAGGTGAGGCAGCAACAAGGTCAGCCTCCCCTCTGAGTATCAGAAGCTGCCTGGAGCACAGGGCAGGCCATGCCACAGGCCAAAAAACTGCACTGAAAAAGATGAGTGGCAGCTCAGTTTTGCAGTAAACCGATGGTGAGTCAACAGAATTTCTAGAATCAAATGGAGACAGAACAAGCGCCTGATAGTGTAGCGGAAAAGCTAATTTCACATCAGAATGGGCATAACTGCAAATGATATTGTATTGGCAATAATATGTATTTTTTCCTCTTGTACAGTTGTATGTAACAATCCTTTGTATAGCATTATTCTAGAGTCTGTGTACTCTAATCAGCATGAGGTCTGGTGTGTGGAAAGGTGACAAAACCCCTCTTGACTTATCCCCTTTGAAGCTGAGCAAGCGAGGATGTAAGAAGGTCTGTCTTCCTAAAACAGTCATTAAGAACCCTGTGTTCTGTTTGAGGACAGTGATCAAAAGAATGGATGGACCAGGGTGACACTCGGCCTCCGTAGGTGTAAAATTCCTCACCTAGTCACTGGGCATGTTTATTGACCAAGGCCTGTTCTCCAAACTTCAAATACAGCTGAGTGTGTAATTAAAGAACCCCTGCTCAGGTGGCCAGGAAACCATGAGCTTCAGCCAGCTGAACAGTCCACTCTGAGCTAAAACGGGTAACATCATCCCCAGGGAGTGGGTGAGGGGAGTGCCTAGAAAAAGCACACATAAATAGGTGAGTCAACCCTGACCCATTGGTTCATCCTGCACGAGGCTATCGAAGGATAGAGATGATCCAGAGTTTCTGGAAAGTGTGAGTAACTGTGTGATGTTTTTTTTTAACATTATTATATTCTTTGGAAACTTTTGTACATAAGCTTTGAAGACATTCTTCAATTAAACATTAATTCTAATTCTGGATCTGTGTTTTTATGACCCAAGGCCTCATATGGCTCATGTTACCTATTTTTCCAAGTATTGATAAATGTGTATGCAGTTAAGAGCAGACGTTCACCTTATGCTTTAGCATTATATTTTTCTGCTGGTGGCAGTTACCAGGTTTAGTTAACCATACGTGCTGGGGTAACCTGTTAAAAAGTAATGGGTGGTGGTTCTCAGATTGGCGTATCTGGAGGGTCGGCCCGCAGTGTAATATTATGGTTGAAAATCCTTTGATAATATGCGTACCAAATGTACGCTTGTTCAAAAGAGTAACTGCAGGAGTTTAACTTTTCAGGTTTGGTACTCCTCCCAGAAGAGAATACTTCACTTGTCGAAGCCGGATGATTGGCTGAGACAGAGGGCCTAATTCAGACCCGCTCGCGAGCGCTGAGGGCTCGCAAGCAGGTTGATGTTGGCCCAGTGCGCATGCGCACGACGGACCCGGCTCCGTCGTGCGCATGCGTGAGACCCGGGTAGTGATGGGCAAGCCGTCGCTATGTGTCTCGCTACAAAGGGGGCGTGCTGTCGATGGTGAGTGACAGCACGCCCCCTTTGGTGGGCGTGCCAGGGGCGTAGCTGGCCAGATGGAGGCGTTCCCATGGGAACGCCTACCGTCTGGGGCCAGCCCCACTGACATCACAAGTGATGTCAGTGGGACTGCTTTCGGCTCTGATAGAGCCAAAAGCACTCCAGGGATTGCGGCAACGAGACCCTACCACAAGGGTCTCGTCGTAAGCCCGATGGTCGCGATGGTCTTGACCATCGCGACCATCTTTCTGGCTGCTCACTATAGCTGTGGGTGGTCATTTGCAGATTTCCGGTTCCATCGGCAAGGAAATCACAACATGCATCTGGGAATTATGGATCATAGAGGCATTGAAATGTACTCTGTTCGTGTAATTTAATTAGCCAGTTTAGACTTGTTCTTCGGCGGGAAAACACACACAAAGAGCTGTTGGAAGGCTGAACTATCACAATACAAACTGACCTATGAACTGTATCGTAACAGAAGAACCAAGAGTAAGAACCAATGGGAACATGCCAACTCGTTCTGTTGTATTGCCTATCTCTGTAAGGATACATAAGCAGGCACCCTGGATCTGGTAGTTAGTCATCTTTCTTTTCTGTTGACGGAGGTTTCATAGTTGATGCCGGGAAATTTGGATCCAGAGCGCATGTGTATGTATCGACTGTACCTTGTGATTGTATAATTTGTTTGCGCCAATTGTATTTAGAAAATGGTGGGAAAACGGACACAAAGAAGCTGTTGGAGGCTGAACTATTACAATACAAACTGACCTATGAACTGCATCGTAACAGGAGAACCAGGAAGAAGAACCAATGGGATTATGCCAATTTGTTCTATTGTATTGCCTATCTCTGCAAGGGTTTATATGCAAGCACCCAGAATCTGCTAGTCAGTCATCTTTTTCTTTGCTGTTGACGGAGGTTTCATAGTTGATTCCGGGAATCTGGATTCAGAGCGCATGCGTATGTATTCCACTGCACCTAGTGATTGTATAATCTGTTAGCGCTAATTGTATTTAGATCACAGCGTGTAACTATCTGCTTTTTGGTGAATAATATCTTTTTGTGCTTTGGAAACAAAATCAAAGTCTGGAAAGCAATTATTTCTTGTGTGACTTATAACGCTAAATAGCGACATTTAGGGTTGTATAAATAGGTAGGAATCAATAGGTGGGGGCTCATAGTGAAATCACGCTACATTCACACGGTGACACACGGTTATCGATCTCTCAGCAAAGGGTGGAGGCGCCATACGCAGGAAAGAACGCATTGTGCCTTCGAATACCTGCTACCTCTTTGTTGCTGAGAGACCACTATCCGTTATTGTGTGAGTTCAAGGAGCGCTGATTAGAACCCAGGGACCAGGAAGGAAAAAGTTTGTTTTCCTTCATTGATAAAACTTCATGTTAAAAGGGGAAGTCGCACAATAGCGTAAGGGTAATAATACGTTTTGTGTAGCGGTCGCATTATTGTTTATGCGACTAGTCGCACAATAGCGTATACGTATTTCCTGTATTGCTGCCGCGTGTTTAAACAAAGCTGTTGAGATTGCATTGTGATATTGATAGTGTGATAGCATTGTTTTAAAGATCTTAGTCGGTGCTGCCATATCTGGGAAAATATTTATTTTTCTGCGCAGGAAAAAGGTGTGTAACAGTGAACGTTCCCTAGCTAGGGATATCGTAGGACCCTTAGGGGCTAGGCGCCTGGTGTCGGCCTAGTGGCTCGGTAGTAGATACCGAAGTATATACACACAGCAGGTGTAGTTGTTGTTTTGTGTTAGGTATCGGCTCTCAGTGTGATCGCAGCATCAAGTGATCAGTTAGGGTTATTGGACATTGTGATTGAACCGCACAGTTGTGGCATATTGTGATTGTAAACTGAGTAGTGGTGGACGAAATCACTGAAAAGGGTAGGTGTTATTGGAATGCTTAAATTCTAGCAGTGCAAAGTACTCGAAAAGGGCTTAGGTGCGTGGAAGCAGCCTGGTTATTCTTCCATAGGTGTGTGGGCGCATCCTGTTAATATCGTTCACAGGTAAGTGAAAGTAGCCTTGACATTCTTTCACCGATTTAAATCTCTATTGAAAAGTTTAGTGTTATTTTTCCCAAGATGGGAGCCAAGCAAACGGTAGAGATGTTAGATGATGTACTGCTCTTGGAAGCGCTGGTTGGGTCGGCACGGCATATAATGCATACAAAGTACGGTGCGTACGCAACTATGTACTGTGATGTATGGTTTAAGATGACGAGAATGAGTGTTAAACCTTTTCCCAGAATTGGCAGCTTTGATAAGGAGGTATTGAACAATGGCCCTGATTCAGAGCCGGACGCTCTGACAGAGTGCTCGCTCTGGATCAGGGCCGTCCTTCCTGATTTTAGAGCGGCCTCCTGGCCGCTCGCATAGCTGTGGGTGACCACCCACAGCTATAGTGAGCGGCCAAAAAGATGGTCGCGATGGTCAAGACCATCGCGACCATCGGGCTTGCGACGAGACCATTGTGGTAGGGTCTCGTCTGCTGCAAGCCCTGGAGTGCTTTTGGCTCTATCAGAACCAAAAGCACTCCCACTGACATCACTTGTGATGTCAGTGGAGCCGGCCCCAGACGGTAGGCGTTCCCATGGGAATGCCTCCGTCTGGCCAGCCACACCCACGGCACGCCCACCAAAGGGGGCGTGCTGTTACTCACCATTGACAGCACGCCCCCTTTGTAGCGAGACCCATAGCGGCGGCTTGCCCGTCGATATCCGGGTCTCGCGCATGTGCACGACGAGCTGGGTCAGTCGTGCACATGCGCACTGGCCCAACATCGACCCGCTTGTGAGCGCTCAGCGCTCGCGAGCGGGTCTGAATCAGGCCCAATGTCCGAGATAGCATCTCTATGGTGCACTCTTGAAAGAAAAAGATAAAGCATAACGATTGTTTAAAGCTATGGCAGCACGAGGGGGATATGTGGCTTAGGGGTGTGCATGCGGCGCAAACCAGCATCGCCTGCACGATGCAGGGGAGTGCGCACGCAGCGCTTAACAGCATTGCATGCATGCCGCAACATAGTGTGCATGCACAGCAAGGTTGCGGAAGGTAATGTCAGTAGTTCACGCGCACCACCACCGCCCTATGCGGATGGGAGTGAAGGTACAGTCGATGTCAAAACCCATAAAAATGTAACCTGTACCCTCTCTTGAGTAATTATAAGGAACGTGTTGATGATGACCCGGTTGTGATGTCCGCTCTCTCCCATATTGCACAAATGTTAAATGTACCACCACAGTAAGCACAGGTAGCTGCCTCCCTAGTTCCAGAAATGGAGTTAGCCCCACCCGTACAGGAAGTTTTAACCCCCGCTTTAACAGTAGTGGAGATTACTAATACCGTATATAGTAGCAGTAGGCTGAACCCTCAACTAGGTAAATTGGCCAAAGGTAGCATTATGGAAGGCATACATCCCATCCGGACAATAACTGTTCCCAATGGGAATCCGGATGCGAATGGTGTGGTGCCCACAAGAGATGTAGTGATGCATTGTCCTTGGACAAGAGCTGAACTAAATTCCATAATGACCGACTTCCTTGACCCTAAGAAGGAATTAGCAAAATGCCAAAGATTTGTGAAAAACTTGGGTAATGCTCACGAGCCAACCAATAAAGATTAGTTGTGTTAAGGGCGTGTCTTCCGCACAAATACAGATGTGAAAAAGTTTATCACGGATTGTGTATTGGAGGGAGACAACCCCTTAACAGACGAGGATAACCAAGGTAACATTACCTGCATAATAACTCAATTGGGTGTATATTTTCCGGTAGTAGTTAACTGGAGTAAAATTTTCACCATAAACAAAAAGAGAGTGAATCTGCAGAAGATTACTGCACCCGAGCTCTGCAGACTATCACCCAGTACACTGGGATAGAAGATATTAAAGATAGCACTCACCATAGGGAAATGGTCATCACAGTACTTATGGATTGTCTTAAAGACAATCTAAAGACCCGAGTCCAGACCTCTCTACCTGGCTGGAGGGGAGTTACTGTAGACACACTCAGGGAGTCTGCTATTGAGCACGATAAAAACATCCTCAAGAAGAGAGACCCAGAGAAAGAAGCTAATGGCTGTTAGCATTCAAGCTCTAGAAGGAAGGAATATACCATCACAGCCACCAGACACACATGCACCTGCACAGCTACACGCCCTCGCCAATCCTGCACCGCCACAAACACAGCCCTACCCCAATTATCACACACAGCCACAAAAACCATACTACCCGCAGCCACCATATTACCCTCAAAATTCTTACCCACACTCACAATCTTTCTCTACTGCCCAACCCACACAACAACCTTTTCCCCCATCCCACTCACAAAGGTGTTTTAACTGCAACCAAGTGGGACATGTAATTAGGAACTGTAAGGTGAAAAGGGTAGGACCCCCTAACCAGGTAGTACCTAGATATTCACATAAGGGATATATACAGAATGCAGGGAATGTTCCACAGTCACCTGCTCCAGTTGTGGCCTTAAATGCTGTATTGGAGTGTGAGATTCAACGCTAGGGGCAGGTCATACCTGTAGTCTACAGCCAGTCAGGTTAACTGGGGATGTTAGAGAAGAACCTGTAATGATAATTGATGTAGCTGGTACTAAACATTATTTTCTTGTAGATACAGGGGCGACCAGATCAGTGATAAAATCTCCATCTAATTTACAGATGACCAGCGAAACAGTACCAGCAATGGGTGTAATGGGTAAAGTGCAACATTATCCTTTAACCAAATCTGCAAAGGTTTCTATCGGTCCATTGCATACCAGGCATTCCTTTCTCCTGGCAGCAGCGGCCCCTACTAACCTACTGAGAAGGGATTTGTTATGTAAGATGGGATGTGTCATATATTGTACCCCTGATGGTATATTCTTAGATATAGAGAGAGTGGCGCACGAGGTGAGGGATATATTGGACACTGCCCAAAGGTTAATGTTTCACTCTACTGTTACAGATAAAAATCCATCTCAAGTAGAACAAATGTTATCTCAGATACCGGGGTCCCTCTGGACCAAAGATGGACAGGACTGGATTGATGGCAAACGTAGCTCCCATAATGGTAAATTTAAAAAGCAGTAGGCAAGCTCCAAAAATTCCCCAGTACCCGCTAAAACAGAAGGTAGAGATAGGGGTTTATCCCATAATTGAGCGGTTATTACAACAGGGAATTTTAGTCCGTACAGCAAGTGTAGCCAACAGTCCCATCTTTCCTGTGAAGAAGAGTGGTGGGAGGGGTCATAGGCTGGTACAGGACCTTAGAGGGGTTAATAAGGTAGTAGAAAGCCAATTCCCCATAGTGCCAAATCCAGCTGTCATTCTCATGCAGATCCCACCAAATGCAACCCATTTTACTGTCTTTGACCTCTGTTCTGCTTTCTTCTCTGTCCCTCTTCATCCTGACTGCATTTACATACAGGGGGTTACAATACACATGGACATGATTGCCCCAAGGTTTCATAGACAGCCCCAGTATCTTCTCCCAGGCCTTACACGACTGTTTACAATCTTTTCAACCTGCCAATGGATCTGTTCTAATACAATATGTGGATGATTTATTGTTGTGTTCTGATTCGTTTATGTTATGTTTAAATGATACTAAACTTTTATTGCTTCATCTCTCACAAACAGGACACAAGGTTACTAAGGACAAATTACAGCCATGCCAGTCCAGGGTTAAATACTTAGGACACTGTCCAACCCAGGGGTTACGACATCTCACCAATGACAGAATCCAAGCCATAGAGACCATGACACTGCTGCAGAACCAACAGCAAATCCGTACCTTCTTGGGAATGTGTGGATATTGCAGAATGTGGATCCCAGGTTTTTCAATTTTGGCCTTGCCATTACAGGACTTAGGACCTCATTCAGAGTCGGTCGAAGCGGCCGCACGGTCGTACGGAAAAAGGGGCCGGATATTGAAATGATTCCCTCGCAAGTTGCGTCCCTAAGTTCGGATCGGTAGTTGGCCAACCAAGGGGATGAAGCGGTCGGAAGACAAAAAAATACGCCCCCTTCTCGTACGCATTGCACGTCATCTCCGGGCATATAAGGATTAATCGAGACCATCGGGAACCATCAGAACTGGTCGTAGAGCTTAAGGTTGACCATACCCTCTCTTAAGCTCTACGATCATGTCAGTGTAAAAACCTCCCATGTCACATGTGCCATGATGCTACTTTGTTAATTATGCACTCCCATAAAACGCCATTCACATAATTAGGCACGCCTGCATTCGGATTTCCACTCCCCCGTTTTCAAGCACCTTCCCCTGTTACCACCCACAAACGCCTCAATCTGTCACTCAAACTACCGACCTGGCTGTGTTCAAGGAGAGAGAAATTTCTGATCATAGCGGCTAGTTTGCGCACTGCGCATTGCGAACTTTACGCATGCGCAGTATAGCGAACATCGGTGGCGTACGACCGTGCGGCCGCTTCGACCGACTCTGAATGAGGTCCTTAGTCTCTTCCTCAAAGCCCGATCGTGTCGTACACACAGAAGAAATAGAGCAGGCTTTCCTTAATCTTAAGGATAGTTTGACAAGAGCACCTGCATTGGGAATACCTGATTATGAAAAACCTTTTGATTTGTACTGTACGGAAGCTAATGGTTGTGCAGCAGGTGTCCTCACACAAAAACATGGTTATGCCAGTAGGCCCGTAGCATACTACAGTGCACAAATGGACACTATGGCAAGATCACTCCCAACGTTTTTAAGAAGTTAGCAGCAACTGCTCTATTGGTCAGTAAGAGTGAGGATGTAGTATTAGGCCATGATGATTTTTTATACACCCCATGCTGTATCTGTGTTGCTGAATTCTGCCCAAACCAGACATGTCTGCTCAACTAGGTTCACAAAATGGGAACTAGTCCTAATAGCACCTGCAAACATCACCATCAAACGGTGCAGTACGTTAAATCCAGCAACGTATTTACCATATGTGCAACAGGATGCACAAAGGGTGGAGAGAGGTGAGTCGCTGGTGGAAGGTGAGTTCTGCAGGTATATTGATGCACATGATTGTATGGAATATCTGAAACAGACCTTTACTGCCAGACCTGACATACGGGATACACCTTTAGAAAATGTAGATGTGACATTTTACACGGATGGGAGTTGTCATAGACAAACTGACACTGGAGAGTTATGTACAGGTTATGCTATGGTAGATGATGAAGACATCATAGAAGCCAAAACTCTTGGTCCACCTCACTCGGCCCAAGTGGCGGAGCTGGTGGCACTAAGAAGAGCTTGTGAATTAGCAGAAGGTAAATCTGCTAATATCTACACTGACTCTAGGTACGCCTTCGGGGTGGTACATGACTTCGGTGCCCTATGGCGTCTGAGAAATTTTATGACAGCAGCAAGCACACCAGCACATTCCAGACATATAAAAGGCCTACTGACAGCGATCCAATTGCCAAAGGCAGTGGCGGTAATTAAGTGTAAAGCCCATACATGTGAGGATGATCCGGTGTCACTGGGCAACAACAGGGAGGACGAAGCTGCCAAATGGGCAGCAGGGTTAAAAGTGAACGTGCCAATTAACCAAATGATGTTTCAAATGATTGACATGCAGAAATTGAGATGCAAAATTTGTGTTCCATGCAGAAAAAGGCAGCCTGGAGGTCCAAGGGATGTGGGCAAGAGTCTTCTGGACTCTGGAGAGACTAACAAGGTAAGCCAGTGGCCCCCAAGCCTGGCTGAGGCAGCGCACGGTCTGACTCACTTGGGAAAGCAAGGTACGTGCAAATTGGTGAGAGCATACTGGTGTGCACCGGGTTTTTCTTCCCAAGCGGAAAAGAGAGCAATGTCCTGTTTGACCTGCTTGAGGAAAAACATTGGGAAAACAATCCCTACCGAACCATCCCACATTCCTCCGACCGATGGACCTTTTCAGGTAATACAAATTTATTTCATCCAATTACCACCCTGCAGGAATCTCAAGTATGTATTGGTGTGCACGGATGTGTTTTCTAATTGGGTTGAGGCATACCCAGCTGCCACTAATACTGGTGCGTTCACTGCTAAGAAAATAGTTCAGGAATTTGTATGCAGATATGGTATCCCTAGAATTACTGAAAGTGATAGGGGTACTCATTTAACTGGTGATGTCTTCCAAAACATGTGTAAGTTGATGGGTATTAATAGTAGACTCCATACCCCCTACCGACCGCAAGCCAGTGCCAAGGTGGAGAGGATGAACGGGACTATTAAAAATAAATTAAGTAAAATCATGGCGGAAACTGGACTGGGTTGGCCAAAAGCACTACCACTTGTCCTTCATAGTATCAGGACAACTCCTAGACCCCCTCTCAATCTGTCCCCCTTTGAAATACTGTTTGGTAGACAACCTCATTTGATTATAAGCCCGCAGGAAGATTTGAAAAGTAACAATGAGGTAACTGTAAGGTATCTTATAACAATGAGTAAACAGCAACAGCAGAAACTAAAATTGTTGTCACATGATATGCCTGAAACAAACTGTCATGATGTTGAACCTGGAGAATTTGTTATGATCAGAAATTTCTTGCGTTCAGGTTGTTTGACAGATCAGTGGGAAGGTCCATATCAGGTGTTGCCGATGAGTGGTGGAGAGAGATACCTGGGTCCATTCCACTCACTGTAAGAAGGTCAAACAACCAGTGGAGAGACAAGGCGGAATCGAGGGAGATAACGTAGACCTGTCAATTGCGAATCTGTTCCGGGAAGGTTAAAGGTTACAGTGAGACACCTGAGCTAAAGAAATGTGTAGATCATTGTTTTCAGCAATGGATTTGTCTGCTGTGGTTATCTTTGTGTGTTCTCCCAGAGTTCTCATTATCTTGGGTTGTTTCGGGATCTCTGGTTTCTGTGACGGAGCACAGAGGACGGAGAGGGGAGCTGATGGTGATATCAATGCAGTGGAGTTGGGAGAAGGAGTGCTAAACCAACCAGGGGAGTATCTGACCAAACCCAGTACAGTAATTGTTAAGAGATCTGCTATGTTGGAAACTCAGAGACAGTGTGAAGGTCTATCATCTGAGGATTATTTTATTTGTGAGTTTTGTGGGTCCTTAATTGATGAGAAGTGCATCCAGCAGTGCCAACCTAAGTATAACCAGTATTGTGGTGGGTATCCTTTAGAGGATTATCATACTATGGTGGGCAAAGTTTTAAACCAGACTGACTGCTGGGTGTGTTCTCATGTGCCTCAGGGACAGCATAATGTAGGGTTAGTGCCATTCCCATTGGATGTCTCTGAGGTCTTAGAATTACAACAAGGGAAGACGCTGGATGGAAAATTTCTAAACACCAAACCACCTCATTTTAAACTCCATCAGTACCAAGTAGATAAATCACTTTTATGTTTGAACATCTCCAACTCCAATAAACCAGGAAGTTGGGAGGTGACTGGAAATAACCAGACGATGACCTTCTCACTAAGAGCTGAATATGAGCCTATAAATTTTGAACTGTTACGCAGAATTAGGTTAAATGGGAGACACTTGCGGTACCGGTATACATTAAGTAACATCAAAGAAATGGTTGGCAGAGTACCAGAAGGGTACTGTGCCAGGGATATCCAGCCAGAAACGTGTATTAGCCAGATGGGAGAACCTGAAATAGGATCATTTGTTTGGGAAATGTGTTGGATGATCATGATGCATTCTATTCCTTATGTTCTCCCCGATGATGTATATTTTATATATGGAAGGAAAGCGTATAAGTGGCTCTCTCCGAGTTCCGAAGGTTTGTGTTATCTGGGAAGAGTACTCCCAGAGGTTATGACTCTTACACATGGTGAAATGCTTGGTATTCATAAAAACACACCATCACCATATCTTCACACACAGTATGAACATAGAAACAAAAGAAATATGATACCTGGTGATGTACATAAAGCCACACAATTGATTAGTGAAACAACTGGCTTTCAAGTTTTAGTCGCATTGGATCCCACCAGGATCACTCAGGGTACACTACATTTTAGATTTATCCAAGATCTTGCTAAAGTAATAGATAATATCACCAAGATGTATGATGACACGTATACAGGTAGGGAGTTACAAGCTTATAATAAAGTACTTGTGCAACATAGGCTAGTGTTAAATTATTTAACAGCTGTCACTGGAGGGTATTGTGTAACTTTGGCACCCAATTTGGTGTAAAGTGTTGCACATACATTACCAACAATACTAGTGACCCCAAGGAGGTGATAGACCGGAAGATTTTTCAGACACTATTGGGGATATATAGTAGATAATGTACAGTTACTAATAAGTTAATATGGAGAACTAAGAGATTTTTTACTCCACTTATTGTATATACACTTGTATGTGAACGCTGTCACTTTGACCACGTTATTGATTAATTAAGTGTTGATATCAGGGTATCTCAAGTCCGCATTGTATTAATGCATGACAAATGAGGGCAGCTTGCGTATGTATCACTCGGCTTTCAGGGTGATGAGTCAGCTTGCGTTCCAGCGCTGCTGTGATACACACCGGCTCTTTGGCAACTGAATATGATGTCAATTGTAGGCGCATGCAGCGGGAGCACGCCTGGGGGACTTGTTCTGATGCTCAGGTATACATTTAGATAACTTGGGATTATTGTGATTTTATTTGGTCACAGTGCCAGCGCTATATTGATAAGGTGTATGTTGTTTTTTTGTTATGGGTACTTTATGTATACTGAGGAGTGGATTTGTCCTTATTGGATTCAATCAGTCACAGGTGTATAATATGGGATTGGTGTGACTTGTTCATTGTATCCTGACAAAGGTCCAAGAGAGGACCGAAACGTCAATGCTGTATTAATTGCCATGTGAATAAAGGAAAACTGCTACTGTTAATGCACCTCAATTTCTTCTATGCATTTGGAGCTGCCGTACTCACTAAAGGTGTCACCCCAGCAAGAGTAAACCTTCATGACGTGAGTGTGGACCAAAATATATATAGTCAAATATAAATGGCGGCACTCACGGGTCTTGTTGAAAAAGAATCACACTGACAACTGTGTCAAATCTTGGACAAGATTTGACACAGTTGTCAGTGTGATTCTTTTTCAACAAGACCCGTTGAGTGCCGCCATTTATATTTGACTTTGCATACACTGTTCCTTTGGAGCATGGTGGATGGCACCTGGGCCAGTTAATTTTTTTGCTTAAATGTGGAGTGCCAGCCTTTGTGACATTTTATATATATATATATATATATATATATATATATACACACACACACACGTTTACTTTCCTTTATATTTATTAATAGGGATTTGCTTTACTGTAGGTTGTTGTAAAGGACAGAGATCATACCCTTTTCTGTGGATATGCGGATACAGATTCAAATAAGGTGAGGTCATAAAGGGTCATTGAACATACTAGGGAGGTCACTGATTCGCCTCTGGAAAAACATGTATAGGTTTTAGTTTACCTAGTTACATAATTAACTGTTTATCAACACACCTATAATTACTTAATATTATGCTCAAAACAGTTAATCGTGCAACCCATGCCAATTGTCTTAATGTTTGCAAGCATATGGACCCTTGAAGTGGAGAGAAAGCTTAACTGTTGTGGTTAAAACATACTTTAAAAGGAGTCAATTCAGTTAGCCGCAAATTACTCATGGCCGCGAGTAAGTGTGGCTATATGACGCAGTTACGGTACCAACCTACTTGCGGAGTAGGGCTGAATATAAAAGTCCTTAAGTCCAGGGCGAGAACAGGCCATGAGGAAAGCGAGTCGCTTTGCCGTTTCTACGCCAATACAATAACAATGCCCCTTTGCGTTTAATAAAATTGACCCCTACTTATGCTAGCTACATACAGATTTACAATAGAAATTGCTGACTACTGTATTTTCATATTTTGTTAAGAGTTAAATCAAAATACTTCTGTATTGTCTCAATGATTGTGCATCTCTGTGTTCAAATTAAACTTTTTCAAGCTAACTCTTTGCAGTGGCCAAGAGACTTTGAAAAGGGTTAATTGTAGAAGGAGGAAAATTAGTGTTATAGGTTTGTCTATCAGGCCTGAACACGTTGGCAGTTGGATACATGTAATGGAAAACGAATACAGCTTTCATCATTAAAGTCTTTACAGTATCGATGAAACCAAATCACACCACTCTAATCAAGATGGACCCCGGCCCCTTTTGACTAATGCTATAACAACTATATTGAACTCTTGTTTTCCCCTCAAAGTGATTACTCCACACTTCACATATGTTTCCATGAACTTGAAGGGCTTCTCCCAAATTTGCCCCCAAGTCGTTATGTTTCTAGAAATCAAATCTCTGTATTGTGATGTAATTATGTACACACTTTTATTAATAATCTCCTAATGTTATGTATAAATTGTATTGTATTTTGCCCTGAAGGCAAGAAATCTTTTGACTTCTCACTGTAGAAGGTTCACACTGGTGTGCACAAAATTATGGTGGGACCCCAATAAATAAATCTTTTTGCTTTCACCATAAACGGTCTTAAAAGGAAGATTTACTTAACAGTTTGCATCTATTTAGGACATTTATATTGGCATGCAACTGGTACCCTGGATAGTATGGGATTAACGGAGCATGGAGTTATTGCTTTTCTATTTTCCATTAGTATACAAATTTCTAAGGTTTGTGTTTTGCTTCCACACTCACTACTTGGTCCCATTTCCAGGTACAGACCCTTTTTTCAGGCTGCTCCCACTCAGTTTTTTCCGCTAACCTCCACACCTAAGCATACCTCCTGACATGATTATGGCAGGACAATTGCAGTGTCCCATCTATGGGCTACATTGTCCCTCGGGGGAAAGGCCAGAAGGTAACTCTCCCACCTCTGATCTGCACACTGCATGTGTAATTAGGATGTGATGCACTGCCATGACGCCATTGTGATGAGTAATGGAGTTGTGGTGCATGAACACACACCTTTTTGTGTGCACAACGTCCCGATACCCCTCCCCTCCAAAATGTTGGGAGGAGTGCTTTAACCACTTAACTGACGAATTCTCTCTCCAAAAACCGCTCCAAAATTGTCGGGTCTTTTTATGATTGAATTAGGTCAGGAACAGCTTTTTAAAACTTATCCAACATGATTTTCTAAAAAAAAAATTTTTTTTAAGCGCTGTATACCATAAAAATGGCAATTTTTATGCTATATAGTATAGTTGGCCATTGATAGCAACATCGATTGTGACCACAGCTACCGATGTTTCCTTAACATCGGTTGGGGGCTGCCATCTATATACGTGTGTATATATATATATATATATATATATATATATACATACGCATGCATATATATATATATATATATATACGTGCACATATATATATATATATATGCATATATATATTAAGGATGTGCAGGCTCGGATAGGTTCGAGTTTGCACGTGGAGTTCGGATTTTTCCCTCCAAAAAATCGGAACTCAGAAAGAGGCAAAACGTCATCTTACATGGACGAACATCATCATTCCTGGACCTTTGTCCAGGAATGATGATGTTCGTCCATGTAAGATGACGTTTTGCCTCTTTCTGAGTTCCGTTTTTTTGGAGGGAAAAATCCGAACTCCACGTGCAAACTCGAACCTATCCGAGCCTGCACATCCCTAATATATATATATATATATGCATATATCTATGTATATTTATATATATACACATATACTGTCCAAGGGAATCCGGCACTCTCCTACAATAAGCTCAGCGACCTGCGTGCTCGTGCTGTATGTGATAGAGATCCTGTTCGGTGTATGTGAAAACAAACACACCATGCCCGGCACTGCAGGAAATTTCATGAAACTTGTATTCAAAAATGGAACATCATGTGTACAGTAATCAGCAACGTTTCTGGACCGCGCAGGGTCCTGTCCTCAGGCTGTCAGATACAATAATGGTATGAAAAAGAAAAGAAAAAACAGATTACCTTATATCCCCACCGCTGTGCAGAAGCGCGCCATCCCGGAGGTCAGCCTTGTCCTGGTGCACGTCGGGACGCCTGTCAATGACGTCACTCTTCGGCCTGGACTACCCGCGTCACACGGTTGCTAAGCAACCAGACGCCGTCTGACTCTCCGGGATGCGGCTAGAAAAAATACGAACAACTGTAAATAGTCTCTCCATCCCATGGCTGGCGCTGAACAAGCCACACCTCCATGGGATGCGCTGAGACACAAGTCGCCAGTGTAGGTCAAAGCAAGGCTGCAATCAGGCACACGAAGCGAATATAGTATGACACACATAATGAAAAACGTAATTATAAACACCTGTTATACACATACTCTGCGCACACTGTCTGCGCACTAGTACGTGTAATAGTGAAAGAACCACACTAACATAAAGAGAATAAATGCAATATGAAGGTAAATAGCACTCCATGCCTAACGGAGGGAATGGGTATCACTCATTGTAGGGATCAATATTTAAAAGGACACTTCTGTTAACGAAAAGCGCTCCAATTGATACGTTCATTAAGCCCCTTCGGATGGATTGTATCGAGTTTGAAAATCCACCGGGATTCCAATCTGAGTAGTGCTGCATTCCGATCACCGCCTCGAGGAGATTCAGGCACATGATCGATTATCTGATATTTAAGCGATGCCAATGGGTGTTGTTTGAGTTTGAAATGTCGGGCTACTGGCTGGTCTAAATCCTTCCCCGAAAGTGCCGATCTAACCGCAGACCTGTGCAACGCCATGCGTTCTTTAAACATGCGGCTGGTCATCCCAATATAGTACAATCCGCAAGGACAGATGATGCAATAGATAACAAATCTAGAAGAACAAGATAGTACATATTTGATATGAAACGTGATGTCTCTATGGGGATGTCTAAATTCTGCTCCCGTTATGAGGTAATTACATGTAGTACATGAAGGACACCGATAACAGCCCGGTTTCTTCTTTTGTCCAAAGATGCCTATTGGAACTTTGTAATCCGTGACGTCCGCTCTTACTAAATGATCACGTACGTTTCTCCCTTGTTTATAACAGGTCATGGGCTTGACTTCTTTAAAGGATGTTAAGCTCTGGTCGGTAGATATAATGGGCCATAGCGCCTTAGTAGCCCGTGGGATAATCGGACTAGATGTGGAGAATTTTGTGGACCAAATGAATCTGTCCTCTTTCTTGGTTTTTTCTTTAGGTGACAATAAATTGGTCCTGTCAAGACTCAGGACTCGATTCTTAGTCTCCATCAAATAGCGATAACTATATCCCCTTTGTACAAACTTGTTGGCTACCTCATGTAGAGCTGCTGGGAGTGTATCGTGCTCGCTGATGATTCTTGCAGCACGTAACATTTGTGAGTATGGTAAGGCTTCCTTCAATGATTTCGGATGGTGGCTACTGGCTTCCAATAGGGAGTTGCGGTCTGTATGTTTGTAAAACATAGATGTAGTAAGTCGTCCTCCTTTCAAATGTACTGTGACATCCAGATAGTTAATGGTCTCTTTGTGGCAATTGTATGTAAATTTTATGGGTGTAGGACGTTGGTTAATTTCCTCAACCATCACTACAAATAACTCTCTCCCACCCTTCCAAATCATATAGAGATCATCGATATATCGAATGTACCAAATAATATGTTTGTTGTATTGGTCATTATCCAAGAAGAAATTTTTTTCTCTTTCAAACATGTAAATATTGGCGTACGCCGGAGCTACACTAGAGCCCATGGCGCAGCCACTCATCTGCCTGTAATATTTACCGTCGTACCAGAAATAGTTGTTCATAAGTATAATCTCAAGTAGCTGGAGAAAGAGATTTTCGTCGAATTCTAACGGATGCTGCAGAGCACCTAAAAAATTCCTTACTGCAGATAAAAGAGAAAATTCCTTACTGCATGTTTGAAAGAGAAAATAATTTCTTCTTGAATAATGACCAATACAACAAACATATTGGCCCTGATTCAGAGCTGGACGCTCTGACCAGAGCGCTCGCTCTGAATCAGGGCCCACCTCCATAAATATGGAGCGTCCTCCTGGACGCTCGTATAGCTGTGGGTCACCACCCACAGCATATACGACCGTGCAGGATGATGGTAGCGATGGTCTTGACCATCGCGACCATCGAAACTGCGAGTAGAAGCCTGTGGTTGAGGTTCTCAACCGTAAGGCCAGGAGTGATTTTGGCTCTATCAGAGCCAAAATCACTCCCACTGACATCACTAGTGATGTCAGTGGGGCCGGCTTCAGATGGTAGGTGTTCCCTTGGGAATGCCTCCGTCTGGCAGGCACGCCCCCGGCACGCCCACCAAAGGGGGCGTGCTGTCAGTCAACATCGACAGCACGCCCCCTTTGATGAGACACTACGAGCGAAGGAAAGTCCTTCGCTCGTCGCGTCTCGCGCATGCGCACGACGGAGGTCCCTCCGTCGTCCGCATGCGCAGTGCAGACCATCGACCCACTTGCGAGCGGACAGCCGCTCACGAGTGGGTCTGAATGAGGGCCATTATTTGGTACATTCGATATATCGATGATCTCTTTATGATTTGGAAGGGTGGGAGAGAGTTATTTGTAGCCATGGTTGAGGAAATTAACCAATGTCCTACACCCATAAAATTTACATACAATTGCCACAAAGAGACCATTAACTATCTGGATGTCACAGTATATTTGAAAGGAGAACGACTTACTACATCTATGTTTTACAAACATACAGACCACAACTCCCTATTGGAAGCCAGTAGCCACCATCCGAAATCATTGAAGGAAGCCTTACCATACTCACAAATGTTACGTGCTGCAAGAATCATCAGCGAGCACGATACACTCCCAGCAGCTCTAGATGAGGTAGCCAACAAGTTTGTACAAAGGGGATATAGTTATCGCTATTTGATGGAGACTAAGAATCGAGTCCTGAGTCTTGATAGGACCAATTTATTGTCACCTAAAGAAAAAACCAAGAAAGAGGACAGATTCATTTGGTCCACAAAATTCTCCACATCTAGTCCGATTATCCCACGGGCTACTAAGGCGTTATGGCCCATTATAACTACCGACCAGAGCTTAACATCCTTTAAAGAAGTCAAGCCCATGACCATGTTATAAACAAGGAGAAACGTACGTGATCATTTAGTAAGAGCGGACGTCACGGATTACAAAGTTCCAATAGGCATCTTTGGACAAAAGAAGAAACCGGGCTGTTATCGGTGTCCTTCATGTATTACATGTAATTACCTCATAACAGGAGCAGAATTTAGACATCCCCATAGAGACATCACGTTTCATATCAAATATGTACTATCTTGTTCTTCTAGATTTGTTATCTATTGCATCATCTGTCCTTGCGGATTGTACTATATTGGGATGACCAGCCGCATGTTAAAAGAACGCATTGCATTGCACAGGTCTGCGGTTAGATCGGCACTTTCGGGGAAGGATTTAGACCAGCCAGTAGCCCGACATTTCAAACTCAAACAACACCCATTGGCATAGCTTAAATATCAGATAATCGATCATGTGCCTGAATCTCCTCGAGGCGGTGATCGGAATGCAGCACTACTCAGATTGGAATCCCGGTGGATTTTCAAACTCGATACAATCCATCCGAAGGGGCTTAATGAACGTATCAATTGGAGCGCTTTTCGTTAACAGAAGTGTCCTTTTAACTATCGATCCCTACAATGAGTGATACCCATTCCCTCCGTTAGGCATGGAGTGCTATTTAGCTTCATATTGCATTTATTCTCTTTATGTTAGTGTGGTTCTTTCACTATTACACATACTAGTGCGCAGACAGTGTGCGCAGAGTATGTGTATAACAGGTGTTTATAATTACGTTTTTCATTATGTGTGTCATACTATATTTGCTTCGTGTGCCTGATTGCAGCCTTGCTTTGACCTGCACTGGCGACTTGTGCCTCAGCGCATCCCATGGAGGTGTGGCTTGTTCAGCGCCAGCCATGGGATGGAGAGACTATTTACAGTTGTTCGTATTTTTTCTAGCCGCATCCCGGAGAGTCAGACGGTGTCTGGTTGGTTAGCAACCGTGTGACGCGGGTAGTCCAGGCCGCAGAGTGAAGTCATTGACAGGCGTCCCGACATGCACCAGGACAACGCTGACCTCCGGGATGGCGTGCTTCTGCACAGCGGTGGGGATATAAGGTAATCTGTTTTTTCTTCTCTTTTTCATACCATTATTGTATCTGACAGCCTGAGGACAGGACCCTGCGCGGTCCATAAACGTTGCTGATTGCTGTACACATGATGTTCCATTTTTGAATACAAGTTTCATGAAATTTCCTGCAGTGCCGGGCATGGTGTGTTTGTTTTCACATACACCGAACAGGATCTCTATATACACATATATATATATATATATATATATATACGTGCACATATATATATATAGATATATACAGATATATATATATATATACACACATATACAGATTATATATATATATATATATATATTATATACAGATATATATATACACAGATATATATATATATATATATATATATATGTATATATATATATATATATATATATATATATATATACAGATATATATATATACATATATATATATACACATATATATATACACATATATATATATATACATATATTATGACCAGGGCTCTGATTTATTCATGGGGTCATGGGGGTGGGGTTATCGTCAATGGGGAAGAGGCTGCTGATAGAGGGGGTGGAGTGAGGGAAGGACAGCGCTGACAGCGCTACCTTCCCTGCCCGGCGGCTGCTGCTAGCCGGAGTTGGAGGGAGAGAAGAACAGCTCTGTTAGCACTGCCTGCTCTGCCCTGTCGCTGGGCTGCTGCTCTCCGGAGGAGGGAGAGAAGGACAGCGCTATCAGCGCTGCCTTTTCTGCCCTGTCAGCAGACGCTAGGCTGCTGCTAACTGCCGGAGGAGGGAGAGAAGGACAGCGCTGTCTTCTCTACCCTGTCCTCTCGGTAGCCGCCAGGGGGGGTGGGTTCGCCGGCGCTGGGCTGGCCGATCACTGCAGTGATCGGCCCACGGGGAGGGGCAAAGTGTGCAGAGGGACCAGGAGGTCCCTCTGTGACTGGCGGCTGCTAGAAAATGATTTTCCAGCAGCTGCCCATAGAGCTTTTCTGACTGGTCGTATCAGATACGACCACGTCAGGGAAAGCCCAGTCTGGTATGGTCGTATCTGATACGACCATGCCAGGCAAGTGGTTAAACATTACTTAAAACAAACTTACTGGATAACCTTAACTTTTTAACACCCCCCCCCCCTTAAAATAATCTGATTACTACTCCTCTACCCAATTTCTGCAAACCTTTAATTTAACCGATATTTGATCAAAAGTCCCTGTTAAACGCGTATTCCTTTTTCAATCTGACAGGACCAGCATGTTGTCTGTGGCATTTAACCTATGGTATCAAACACCTAATTTCCTATAGGTTGTGAACTTGCAAGCAGAGCCTTGTTTTTTGTTTGTTAATGCCTAGTCTGTTTTGGTCTCTTTTCCAAAACTGACGGTAACCAAAGAATATAGACAGCATGTTGCGGTCTAAAAACTATTTATCATCTGTCGAGTTTCAACGTCAATTGAAACCGGACGTTGATGTCTGTAGGTTTTAGCTCTAAATTCCGTCGGTTCTGACCCTGCTGATCAAAACAGACAGCAAATATTAAAAAAAAATAAAAAGACACACAAAATGATGGGACAGCATTCAAACAATAGACCTGCCCGTGGGAAGCCTGTTTAGGAGAAGCACTGCACAGATCACAATGATCCGTTGGTTATAGAACAGACCATTAGTAATTTTGCAGATCCTAGTCTTGCCTATATTAAAAAAATATTGGGGGTTAGGGAAATGCACTGATTTTTAAAACCACCATCAGTGGTGTCATTATCAACAATTCAGACCGGTACATAAGATGACATATATTAGAAGATTTATAAGGTAATACTACCATGTAGTATATTTAAGGTAATAGCTTGCTGGTGGTGCTCCCTAGAGTTTAAAATAAAATCTTAGCACAGAACCTTCGAGAAAGCTCCGGTGAAACGTACGTCGGAAGCAGTGACCATGCTGCACATGGGGTGCTAGCAATAGCTATTATTGCACTCCACTGTCTCCACACCACAAGAGTCAATTATTGGTATTCAGGTACCATATTACATACACTCTTTTAGGTACTCTCTCATTAACTATGAAGGGGATCTCCTCCTTTTGTATGGTTAACAGCAGAAGCATCATATGTCCTGCCTCATATGCTGATCCCTGTTACTCTCATTAACTTTATGATGCCTATCCAGGTATGAGTGTTAACAGCAGATGCACATCAGCCCTTGGACAGGATCCTTCCTTCACAAACCTTTTACACTACTATAATTTGTGAGTTACCATTTTAGGATTGTGTTGGAATTGGCTGTGGAGATAATCTTTTGTATTTTTTCAGTTAAGCTGATCCATGTTGAATTTTGTAATCTTATAGAAGCAGCAATTATGCTGCATATGGAGTGCCAGCATTAGCACTCATTTGCATTCTACTGTCTCTATGCCTAAAGAATTAAACATTAGTATTTAGGTACCTTATCACTCACACTCTTTTAGGTGCTCTCTCATTAACTATGAAGGGGGATTTTCCTTCAGACTAGTTAACAGCAGAAGCACCATATGTCCTGTCACATATGCTGATCCCTGTTACTCTCATTAACTCTCCGATGCCCAGTCAGGTACAATACTTAACAGCAGATGCGCATCAGCCCTTGGACAAGATCCTTCCTTCACACACCTTTTACACTCTCATACTATGTGAACAATTATTCCAGGATCGTGTTAGGATTGGCTGTAGAGATAATCTTGTGATCATTATTATTTTTATTTACTCAAAAATATAAACACTTGCACACTCACACTGAAGGAAGGTTGCTTAATACCCAAGTGATAAACACTGGGCACGTACCTGACCGGCACCGCGTTCTGGCAGCGGTCTTGTGTCCCCGCTGATGATGCAAGTTGCACCGCTCTCTTACACATCCTGAATACCAGCTGGTTATGCGCTTTCAGTAGTAAGGCGGGGTAGCGGCTGCAGGCGAGGCACGCACCTGACCGATGGTGCAATCTGGCAGCGGTCTCGTGTCCCCGCGTCATCAGCAGGGATACAAGACCGCTGCCAGAATGCAGTGCCGGTCAGGTACGTGCCCCGCTCACAGCCGCCATACTACCATGAGGTGACTTTTTCTAGCAGGTTGTCACTGTGTGGATAAAATCCTGGTGATTCTGCTCACTACACCTAGCGCTACATATCAATCTACACCAAAAGCTCTGGCGCACCACAGATCCCAGACAGACACAGACCCACGTGTTTATCTATTTAATACCCAATTGAAGGGAGACTGATACTGCTTACTTTCTCACAGTGGGAAGGGTCGTCTAGGTGGATTTATGGTGGCATAATTCAACAAATTTTCTATTTAAACAAAAGGAGCTCAAGTGTATTGCAAGTACCAGCACAAAACGCTGATGCTTAGATTAATTTATTGGATACTAAACATATTTGATACATCGAGTGGTGAGCAACTGAACTATATTGTACCTAATTATAGATACATATACTCCAGTTTTAAAGAGCTGTCACAGGAATTACAACATTTTTTGTTGAATTTTATTCTCTATATAGAGATACTATATACTGTATATTAATATGTACATTTTACTGTGTGTGTAATAAATGTTTTGTGAATCAGAGAAGTTTGTCATGTGGATCAATTAAGCATACCTATTACACAGAAAGAGCAGCGCAACCTAATTTTTCTTGTTATTTGAGCCCACTCCCTTGGCTGAGAAGCAACACATGAATGGTCTCAGGATGCTTTACTGTTGGCATGACACAGGACTGATGGTAGCGCTCACCTTTCCTTCTCCAGACAAGCGTTTTTCCAGATGCCCCAAACAATCTGAAAGGGGATTCATCAGAGACAATTACTTTACTCCAGTCCTCAGCGGTCCAAACCCTGTACCTTTTGAAGAAAATCAGTCCGTCCCTGATATTTTTCCTGGAGAGAAGTGGCTTCTTTGCTGCCCTTCTTGACACCAGGCTTTCCTCCAAAAGTCTTCATCCTGTGTCATGCATCCTGAGACCATTCATGTTTGGGGTTGCTTCTCAGCCAAGGGAGTGGGCTCACTCACAATTTTGCCTAAGAACACAGCCATGAATAAAGAATGGTACCAAAACATCCTCCAAGAGCAACTTCTCCCAACCATCCAAATACAGTTTGGTAACGAACAATGCCTTTTCCAGCATGATGGAGCACCTTGCCATAAGGCAAAAGTGATAACTAAGTGGCTCGGGGGAACAAAACATTGACATTTTGGGTCCATGGCCAGGAAACTCCCCAGACCATAATCCCATTGAGAACTTGTGGTCAATCCTCAAGAGGCAGATGGACAAACAAAAACCCACAAATTCTGACAAACTCGAAGCATTGATTAGGCAAAAATGGGCGACCAGTCAGTATATGGCCCAGAAGTTGATTGACGGCATGCCAAGGCGAATTGCAGAGGTCTTGAAAAAGAAGGGTCAACACTGCACATATTGACTCTTTGCATAAACTTAATATAATTGTCAATAGAAGCCTTTGTCACTTATGAAATGCTTGTAATTTGACTTCCGTATACCATAGTAACATATGACAAAAAGGTCTAAAAACACTGAAGCAGCAAACTTTGTGAAAACCAATACTTGTCAGTCTCTAAACTTTTGGCCATGGCTGTACTGCCTCAAACAATCTGTGTAAGTGTAATACAGACAAACATGTTGACTTTTATGCAGTTACATATTTTTTTGCAAGCTCTGCATATCAAAAAATTAAAAATAACCAGGACATGAGATGAGACATCAGAAAGAAAGGTAGAGTCTATTGTACATATATACATAGGTGTACAAAAAACACAGGAACCCTGTGAGATTTACAGAAGTCTTTCAGATACCAATCCATGTAAGAATCTTTAAAGAAAAAAGCCATTTGTGTAAATTAATTATATACAACTCATAAAAAGCTTGTAAGTACAAAAATATACGTAAAGTGTGTAGATGCTACACAATAATCACTTAATACGCACAACAGTAGGGGTTTGCCTGAAAGGTTACATTGAAGTTTTCTAAAACATTAAATAAATTGCTTTGTGTAAAAATGTACAAAGTTGGTGCTGTAGTAGAATCACTGTTATAAACCAGCATGAAGGATATGACACCAATGAGTATTAATCAAACTTCATATTGGCAGAGTGTAGTGAGAGAACTATATCTAATGATTCCCAAACTGCATCTATAATATAAATAAAACATGCAAAAGGCAGTGAACCTGAAATAGAAAAACAAATCTCATACTAAATAAATTGAATTGGATAGATTACTGCATCATTACACTACAGTATGTCACACCACCTAAAGCTGGGTCACAAAACTTTGGTGTCAGGAGAGTTCTAATGAAGCCAAAATATTGTAGGGGACAAAAAACCAAAACAGAAAACATCAACTGTAAATGCAATCACCTTACACAGATTTTACAGAATAGCAATATCACTTATCATTTGATGGAGTACAAAATATAACTTTTACAAATGCATGCAGAAAGAATGATAGCGGCTAATGGTTTGCCCTCTCGCTCACAACATCCTGAAGGCGTTTTAGCAGAGCATCATCATTCTCCTGGCATGACCGCTTAGCTGGAGATTCAGAGTCACTGTCTATGGTTATTGCTCGCTTTTTGCTCCTCTGATCCTGTTTAATTATGCTGTTTATATCCATCAAGCTCTAAATAGAGGGAAAAATACAGCTATAATGAATAGAGAGCATGTGGTGTTAAGAGTCAGTATAGTTAAACCCAACTACCAACAAACAGAGCAGAAGAAGATTCTAGGTAAAACAGTGAAACCGGAGGATCCTCAACTAGAAAACATGAAAGTGTAAAGCTGGGTACGCACATAACCGATATCTGTAGATGATGGTTGTTCATACAGACTGAACAAACATCATCTGTCATCTGGCCGCAGGTCCCACCAGCCCCTCCCTGCGGCCTCCACGGCACGATGGACAGCTAGATCTGCCATCAGCTGTGCTGCAACATCGTTCACAGACACATAGCTGGTACACACCGGCAAACAGATACCAGATATATTGGCGATCAATTGTTTGGCTAAAAGATCTGCCAGTGAGTACCCAGCATTAAGTTGTGAGATCTGTACATTCCCTGAAATTAAAATATAAAAAAGCTGGTGGAGAACTGGGGGGGGGGGGGGGGAATAACAGTTTTTTATAAAAAAAAGACTTGAAAGTATCATCCTGAGACTCAATAGTTTCTGTGACTGTCGGGGCAGCACGCCACACCTCCGACTCAGACTCCTATTTTACTACTGCCTGAATCCTTTGTAAATGACATATGTATATTAATGAATATTACCAATGAATCTGCAGCTTTTTCCTGTTGTTTGAGCAAATCTTTGTTTTCAGAACAGAGAACAAATACTGCTGTTTATTTTTTAACTTTGTAATCAAAACTTTACATACAAACAAGGATATACAGCGCTCTAGTGTTAAAATATAAATTATTTGTTTTAATATAGATATATAAGTAGTAACCCTTGATCGACATAAATAGCATATAGTCATAAAAATAAGAGTTATTGTATAACATACCTTTGTTAACTCTTTTTCTTCAAGGTCCATGGGGTCCACAGCCCATACGTTGGGTATATGATCCGGTCACCAAACAGTTAACAAACGAGCTCTCTGCTCCCAAGATGCACTGGGTTCCTCCTTCATGTACCCCGCCCCCGGCCATAGGTAGACAGTTCGTTACCAAGCTGAAGCAGGCGAAGAAAAAAGACAAGAAAGAAGAAACCATGCTCTCTAGACCAGTCTCTCATAGAGAAAGTAAATTATAGAGATACCCAAAACCACAGGTGCGTTAGGTTGGGCATCCTGTGGACCCCATGGACCTCGAAGAAAAAGAGTTAACGAAGGTATGTTATACATAACTCTTATTTTCTTCTTCGGGGTCCATGGGGTCCACAGCCTATACGCTGGGGATATCCCAAAGCAATAACCTTTAGGGGCGGGAACGCTCCTGTGTCTCAGAAGAGAGGAGAAGCCCGCGCCCGAAGGAGGCATCCTGAGAGGCAAAAAGTGTCAAATGCATAGAACTTGACAAAAGTATGGACGGAAGACCATGTGGCTGCCCTGCAGAACTATTCAGCAGAGGCGCCCCAGCAAGCCGCCCACGAAGGTCCCACTGACCATGTGGATGTACCTTTACTGAGTCCAGCACCACCAGACTAGCCTGTGTGTATGCCTGAGAAATTGTCATATGAATCAATCTGACCAGCGTCTACTTATCGGCTGGCCAGCCTTATGACAGCCATACAGTAGAAAAAAAAGGAATCCTACTTCCTCATGCTGTTGGCGCGATCCACATGAATATGCAGCGCAAGGACAACATCCAAGGAAGCCTCACCTTCCGAGAGGCTTGTAGTCTGAAAGCTGGGACCACAATTTCTTCATTCATATGGAATCAGGATACCACTCTTGGAAGGTATCCCGCCCTAGTACGAAATACTGCTCTATCCCGATGAATTATTAAAACGGGAAAGCAGAAGGAAAGTGCTGACAGATCAGAGACCCTACGGGCCGAAGTGATAGCCAGGAGAAACTGTCTTCGCTGTCAACCAAGTTAGGTCTACTGATTTCAGTGGTTCCAATAAAGGAGCCTGCAAAAACCTAAGAATCGATGTCAGACCTCACGGGCTATCAGGGGGACAAAGGGAGGCCGAACCCTTGAAACACCCTAAAAAAACTGTTCCAACGTGAGGCCGTGGGGCGATCCTTCGCTTAAACCAACTGAAAGTGCAGGAGCCTGAACTCTCAGGGTGTCCAGATGGAGACCCCGGTCTAAACCAGTCTGTCAAAAAAAACATACTCGAGAAACCCTAACCACCCTAGGGTCACATTTTTTCAGTTGACCCCGGTGAACATACGAGTGCCAAGTTTTGTAATAAATGCAGCCAGAAGTAGGTTTCTTGTCCTCTGAATTACAGAACATCCTTTTACTTTAAGGCAGAGGTCTGAAGAACCATGCCGTCCAAGATAGACGAGGAAGGTCTAGATACAGGAAGGGACCCTGTATTAACAGAAAGAAGAAAGGTTAAAAGCGCTCTAGTTGAGGTACATGACAAATATCTTCAATAATCACAGAGATTTGAAAAAGTCTCAATAGTCCCATAGGCAAACGCAGGGGGGGTTTCTGTCTGCCTGGAAACCCCCCTCCCCAGCCCACACCATGACCACAATAGAAATAGTAATATAATGGAATTTTACTAGAGCTGCTTGTTGTTCTCAGTATCATAAATGAAATAAATAGCACCACCTGTGGATCTTTTAACATGTATCAGCCAGTAATAAATACACCTGTGCACCAATTAGGGGATTTGGAAAACATGCACTGTTAAGGCCCCCATACATCAGCAATTGATTGCAGCAATCGTGCAACTTGCAATCGATTAGTATAAAAATCTATCCCTTTTTCAATGATTGCAGATTGCAAAATTGCCACAATCGACTGAAAAAGGGAAAGATTTTTATACACAATCGATTGCAAATTGCACGATTGCTGCAATCAATTGCTGATGTATGGGGGCTTTTAGGGATGCACTGCTATAGAGCCCAATATTTACATATATGTCCAGGGCAGTGCTAGGTTCTTCTGCTGCTTCCCCAGACTTGCTCCCATGCCTTGGAATGGTGCTCACATCTAAAATAAAATTATTCAGCTCAGGCAGGATGGCCCTACTGCCGAATTTAATGGCTTACTGTGATCTCTGGTCCTGTATATGCTGGAATTATGACACACAATACACTTTGTATGATGTATATTAAAGCTGGATAAGTGGTAATTCTGCCCTCTTCATGGACTGGCCACACTCACTCTAAAATCAGGCATTTGGAAACCCCCCTCTAGAAATCCTGCGTTTGCCACTGAGTCCAATCTGCAAAATGTAAATTTGCGGAAATATTGTAGAAACATATAATCACTGTTCCGTTGTAGAGGTAGTTATCAACAAATTCCAATTTCTAGTTTATCCCGTATGGTTTCCAATGTACTGGTCACTCCACTCAGTTTCCACACTATGACCCCTCACGTCAATGGTTCATACAAGACAAAAAGGGGGAATACACATAGTGTAAAACCATAAACATTTATTTCAAAAACATAGTATGCATAAAAAGTGGTCTCGTACCATCAGGGACCTTTTAACCCCTATATGCTGTAAAGTGTGCCTTTCATAAAAGGTCCCTGATGGTATGAGACCACTTTTTATGCATACTATGTTTTTGAAATAAATGTTTATGGTTTTACACTATGTGTATTCCCCCTTTTTGTCTTGTATGAACCATTGACGTGAGGGGTCATAGTGTGGAAACCGAGTGGAGTGACCAGTACATTGGAAACCATACGGGATAAACTAGAAATTGGAATTTGTTGCTAAATACCTCTACAACGGAACAGTGATTATATGTTTCTACAATATTTCCGCAAGTTTACATTTTGCAGATTGGACTATTGAGACTTTTTCAAATCTCTGTGATTATTGAAGATATTTGTCATGTACCTCAACTAGAGCGCTTTTAACCTTTCTTCTTTGTATGCATATATCTCTTGTGATTGGTGAACATCACGTTGGTTATTAGTTGCCTGGTGTAGTGTGGATCGCATACATTTAATATCTATATTACATTTTCCTGTATTAACAGGTCCGACCTTAGCAGAAGAGGCCACGGAGTGTCTATGGAGAGACTCTGTAGGTTGGTGAACCAGCAGCGTCCGTGTGAGGTTCTGAATTTGTTGTGGACCCGGGGTGGTGATAGAAGCAGACACAGGAGCAGACTTTAAAAAAGTGGTGTTTTTAATAAGGGACTGAGACGACAAAAGTCCAGGTATAGCACTAAAGTGCACTTGATAACTGTTGTGAGGGTTAATGAACAAATGTCCAGGTAGTGACAGGCAGAACAGTCCAGTATAGGTATGGTGAGCTAAAACAGAATGCAGGCTGGATGAGCTGTAAGTGAATGCAGGTTTGGTGCGCTGTAGCTGATGCAGACAGAGGTAGTGAAGTCCAGCTGGGAGTGAAATGAAGCAAGGTCAGGGAAACAGCAGGTTCAGGTACTCAGGCAGGTAGAAAGGTATATGGAGGAGGTAGGGGAATCCAGCAGGGTTTGGAGCAGGTTAGGAAAAGCAGGCTTAGGAAATGAATCCAATAGACAGGTTTAAGCACAGGAACACTCTCTCTCAGCTCTCGCAGAGAAACACGTTGCACTGGCAATGCAAGGGAGCTCTGAACTCCCTTAAATCCCCAGTACTCAGCCGTGACTAGTCAGAGAGGAGCATGTGACACACCAGGATAGGGCAACTAGGTCACATGTCCGGAGGCAAGATGTCGGCGCCCATGCCAGAACAGAACGGAAGCACTACCAGGCCTAACCAGACCAGAGTGACAGTATGCCCCCACAGAACCACGCACAGCCAATGCTCTTCACCACGCACAATCGCCAGACGCCCCTCGCCATAGCGTCCTCACAGGTATTACCCGTTGACTACCATGCCGAGAGACCCTGGTCGGGACAGTACTCCCCCCTTTATGGGTGGCCTCAGGACACCTTCTAGGCTTTTCAGGATGAGCCAAGTGGACATTGTTGACAGGACTGGAAACGTGGATATCCTCAACTTTGGCCCAACAGAAACAGGAACTGGAAACTGAAAACCCCTCCTGGGGTACAAGACTTGAGGCCCCTTCCTGGGATGCTAGATTTGAAATCCCCTCCTGGGGAACAAAACTTGAAACATCCTCTCGAGGTATGGGGCTGAAAACTCCATCCTGGAGCTGGACACTCAGAAATCCCTTAAGGGGCTGAGGCTCTGGAGACCTCCTTTGATGTTGAGACCTTAGAGACATCGTCTGGGGTTGCGGCTTTGGAGTCACCCCTCCTGGGGCTACAAAGGACTTCCCAACAGGCGATTGTTGTTGTATAGCTGTCAAAACTTTTGCCCCAAGCATGGGTGTATTCCGTAGTGTTTCTAGACCACTATCAGGGGATAATGACCGTGACAAGGCGTCGGTCTTCGGAAGGCAAGACACTTGACATTCCACACTCCATGACTGAACCTGCATAGTGTTCCAATCAATTCTGGGGTTGTGCTTACACAGCCACGGGTATCTGAGTATGACTTCATGGGAAGCCTTGGGTATAATGAAAAAACTGATATGTTCAACATGGAGGGCTCCAACACGAACTAAAACAGGCTGAGTTCTCTTAGACCCAGTTCCATTACAAAGAGATTTACCATCAATAGAGGTCCAGGAGACAGAATGATCCAAGGTGCTGCAGGGAATTTGTAATTTATTTGCCAACCGAGACGACATGAAATTCCCCGCTGCCCCGGAGTCCAAAAGGGCAGACACAAACACAGGGCTAGAATTAATGTCTAAGGCTATAGACAACACAGAGTCAATACGTTTAGAGGACGGAAGAATTGCTCCTAGCTGAGTGCACCCAGAACTAGCTAGAAACGGGACGCTCCCCGGCTTGCGGGTACAGGAAGCCACCAGGTGACCCGTCTCCACAGTATAGACAAAGGTTCTCTTTAAAGCATCTCTGTCATTCTTCATTAGAAAGACGGGTCAGATTTACCTGCATGGGTTCTTCCTCGGAAAGGGAGGGAGTGGGATGGGTAGGGGAAGGGAAACGCTTAGCTCTGTGTTTTTCATCTTGGCGCTTTCTAAAGCGTATATCAACTTTATTACAAAGGGAAATGAGGGCCTGATTCAGAGCCGAACGCAAGTGGCCGTTCATTCGTTCGGCGTGCGAGCGAAAAAATTTAAATTCAAGCGCTCGCTCGTATGTTCGCTCGCAGCTAATCTTCCGCCCCATAGTCTCCCAACCCCTCCTCTAGCTAGCGAACGTTCTAAATAGCGACCGTCCGTCTCCTCTTTGGTTGCAGGGAACGCTCGTACAAGTCAAATCCGGAAGTGGGCCTGTCATTTTTCGATTGCCTGCTATTTCATTCTGCAAACATACTTGAATCGATTAATAGCAATCAGTATATTCATTAGCTTAATTGGTATTCACATCTTTGCAATCTTTTTTTTTTTTCACTGTCAATAAACTTTATTATTGTTCGTGTGTGTCATTCCTTCCGCAGAATACGTACGTTTGTACCAAGGGGATGGTTTATCAAATTTTAAAGTTTGTTTGAATGCTACTATTGTTTTGCGTTAGTTTATATGCAGATTTTTCATCTTTATTAATCAGATTTAAATTAGCTTACGCATGTCACTGCATCAAGCCTATCATAACTCACATTATATTTGTGAGGGTGTAGGTCACATGACTCATACAATAACCAATACAATGCTTTCTGTTAATTTTCAAAGTACATTAGCCAATCAAATTTTTTCTGGGACCTTTATTAAAACTGTTTTGTGTTGAAAAAATCATTGCCATCATGAGAGCCGCAGCATTTACTTGCAGAGAACTCACAGATGTGATGGACCGGAGAATCACGGAGCATCCGGCCCCCATCACTAACCTCCGCAAGCGGCTCGCCTATGCGGAGGTGCGGCGCCGCCTGCATAACTTGGGCTACCGCCGCAATATCGGCCAGCTTGAAAGGCGCTGGTCCGATCTCCACCGCAGATCTCCACGCCTTTTGGCCAATTTGCGTCAGCAAATTAGCAAAAGTAAGTGTATTTTTTAAACATTTTAAATGTAAGCATACCTGCGTGTGCATGTTTTCCGTCTAGCCCTGTTTCTTTATTTTGGACATACCTGCGTGTGCATGTTTTCCGTATAGCCCTGTATCTTTATTTAGGACATACCTGCGTGTGCATGTTTTCCGTCTAGCCCTGTTTCTTTATTTAGGACATACCTGCGTGTGCATATTTTCCATCTAGCCCTGTTTCTTTATTTAGGACATACCTGCGTGTGCATATTTTCCATCTAGCCCTGTTTCTTTATTTAGGACATACCTGCGTGTGCATGTTTTCCGTATTGCGCTTTTTTTTTTAATAAATTTTTTGGTTGGGTTAATTTTTTACAAAACCAAAAAAAAATGAATATTAAAAATTTTTATCCATCATTTAGGGGCTTGATCGCAGACTACGACGTCTACTACGTTAACGACATCGGCCTCGTCCCCTATCCCCCACCCAAACCTCCTCTCCCCAACCTTCCCCAAATTCCCCCTCCACCCCAGACCGGCCAGACAGTGATGCCCCTCCCTCTCATAATATTCCCATCCCTCAAAATTCACCCTCCCCTCCACCCCCCCTCTCTTTTCATCACACTCCCCTCCACCTACCCCTCTCTTTTCCTCCCCCTCCACACCAAGCCAAATAACCCCTCCCATCCGACCAGCACTGGCCCACCTCAGAGGAGGATGATGTTGGGGCTCCAGGACCAGTCATCATTCTGATTGGTATGTTTCCCTTTTATACTATGGTTGCTTTTGCATTTTTTGGTTTTGGGGTGATGTTGTCCTTTTACCTGTGCATTTCCAATTTGTTAAGTATTTCTAATGTTTTGGATATATATCTTTGCCAAACAATGTCTAGGATGTTTTCCACTTACACATATCACACATGTCCAAACACTCATACTTGTGTCTTTCTTGTTTACGGAACCAACAAATGTAGTTTTTTGGCGTACTTCTCCATTTTTTTTGTTGTATTTTTATGTGTAATTTTTTAAGTTTTTATTTATACAATCTTTGCGTTTGCCATTACTTTGTTTTTTTTTGGATTTGTTTCTCTTTTTTTAAAGTATAGTCTGATTTTTAAGTTGTTTGGTAACATATAAATTAAGGTGTCAGTTTAGTAATCCACACATTTTTTTAACCCACAGAGGACCAGAGGCGGATGCAAGAAATGCAGGATGGCTTGCACAGGTTGAGTGGCCATGTTGTAGGCATGCTTGTGGGCCTGGATCACATGTTGGCGCTCCTGCGCCACTAATTTTTTTGTTTTTTCGCCATAAAAATGTTCAATAAAATAAAATATATTTTGATTTATTAAAGTCTCATTCCTTGTCTGTAAATATTAGATTGTTTAACCGTACATAAGTCGACTATTGGAGCATGTTTTTTGAAGTAATGTAAATTAGATTGTAGAAAGCTCAAGTAAGTATGTAAGCTGGCACATTAAACACCTAACAATACCAATAGGTTTGTAGAATTACCAGCAATTTTGTTTTCTTTTTTTTGGTGGGTAATGTAAATATTAAATCAAACCTGCTTAGGCCTAGATTAGAAAACATACTGATTCACCATAATACCTTTGGTGTTTGTTTTTAGCCACAAAGCATGGTAAAATACTTTACAATTTAACACATTACAGGATTAGCCATTAAGCAAGTTTGCCTTTTTTGGACCAGGTTACACTTGCTTGTAATTTACAAAGGAAATGTTTTTTTCACGTTAACCAAAAATTTATTCCACACAAATAATAAACACAAAGTGAATTGTCACAATCAATTCACACAGTGAAAACACACTCAAAAATACAACCAACACTAAAAATAACAAAATAACAACAACAATCAAGAATTATTTTAAGAAGTAGCATACCAACATGAATCCACAAATGAGGCGAAGAAATCATTGTTCCAGAAGTTATATCCAATGTGGCCACATGAAGTAAATTTTTAGGATCAGGTAGTAGGCATCATTTTTTCGGTTAATTTTATGGAATAAAAGACAAAAAAAAATAAACAAAAATTAAAATTGGCCATTAAAATCTTACATGTCTACATTGTGTCAATTAACTAAATTTTTAACAATAATTACCTAAAAAATCTGGCCACCACATCATCGCGTATGGCCCCCCCCACATACTGACCTCCGATCAACCTCGGGGGGGCCATCCTCAGGCAAGGCATCCTCTGGCTGCATTGGGACACCACTCCTTATGGCGATGTTGTGACATATCCCACACAGGACCACAATTTTCGAAACCATATCCGGCAAATACATGAACTCGCCACCAGAGCGGTGGAGGCATCTGAATCGGCCTTTTAAAAGGCCGATACAGCGCTCCACCACCTGCCTGGTGGCTGTAAGTGCGGAATTATACTCACTTTGTGGCCCTGGTGTGGGAACCAAATAAGGAGTGAGCAGCCAGGGCGTGCAAGGGTAACCACTGTCTCCTGTGAAAAACAAAAACAAACATCAGGACCATTGTGTAACAAGCTTTGCATTGGTTGCAACAGAAGGTGTCAACTTACCCAGAAGCCACGCATCACCAGCTTGTAGGTTGTCTAATATGAGCCAAATCCCTGATTGCCGGATGACGAAGGAATCATGTGCACTCCCGGGGAATTTGGCATTCAGGGACAGGATCTGGAGGGAGGCATCACATACCACCATTACATTCAGTGAGTGATAGTGTTTTCTGTTCCGAAAAATGGCCTCCAGCCGTGCTGGAGGCTGAAGTGGTATGTGAGTGCCATCCACAACCCCTATGATGTGTGGGAAGCCAGCTATTTGGTAAAAATTGGCCTTCGCCACACTAAGGGAACCCATATCCAATGGCATTGTAATAAAATGATGGAGGTGTTTAAAAATGGCCTCCATCACTGCCCCCAGGATCCTTGAAAAGGAGGATTGGGAGATTCCGGCAACTATTCCCACAGTGGTTTGAAAGGATCCTGAGGCACAGAAATGTAACACCGACATTAATTGCGTAAGTGGTGGTATTGCTGTAGGACTGTCAATTTGCCGTTCAAGATCACTCTCTATTAATGAGAGAGTGTCTAGGATGATTTGGGGAGGAAGACGGTATCGTCTTAATACCTCATCATCTGGCATTCCAAAAAGGGTGACACATGTTCTATATATCTGGGGCCTTGCACGCCTATGAGGCCTACGCCTGGGACGAAGTTGAGGTTGGTCGGGTTCTGGAACCATGGCCAATATAATACGACCAACATCAACCTGAAATGGTAAGCCAGGTAGTTATTGTTTTAGACAAATGTGTAAAGAAAAATATACTTATCTTTTCTAAGAAATCCAAAGATGCTTACAGGCCGGGGTCTTGTCATGAGTAGAACAACCTACATTTCAAAAGTAGAAAATATTTTTAGCTTTTTTCTTGAAAACTTGGATTGTAAACACATTTTTTTTGGCTAAAAAATAGAGAAGGGAGCACACATTAGTTCGGAAAATCGCATGCTACATTTAGTGGTAAAACATGATTTTACAATGAAAAAAACAAAACACATTAGTGCGCTAAATAGTACGCATTTTTTACAGTCAAATAAGGAGACATTAGTGCGCTAAATAGTACGCAATTTATACAGTTAAATAAGGAGACATTAGTGCGCTAAATAGTACGCTTTTTTTTACAGTTACATAAGGAGACAGTGCACTAAATAGTACGCATTTTTGACAGTTACATAAGGAGACATTAGTGCGCTAAAAAGTACGCAATTTATACAGTTAAATAAGGAGACATTAGTGCGCTAAATAGTACGCTTTTTTACAGTTACATAAGGAGACATTAGTGCGCTAAATAGTAGGTCCATTTTAAATTAAAAACAACTCAAACATTATTTCGCAAAAGAGTATGCTATATTTAGTGGTAAGACATGATTGGTCAAAGAAAAAAAACAAGATTACTTAGCGAAACATATGCGAAGACCAACACATCGAAATTGTAACTTCATGAAACTAAAAACACTTACCGAAAACAGACAAATATCCCAAAGTACAAAAACTTCAATGGGGCAATGCCAAAATAACTGTAAAAAGGAAAAAATTAAAAATAAGTACTAACATTTGTAAACTATTTACTATTATTTTTTACGGTGGTTTTTAAAAAGACACTCAAAAACTCCAAAAAAAAAAGCTAAACAATAAAAAAAAAGCGAACGGAAATCAAATAAGTTAGAAAACAAACAAAACGATCACAAGTGTAGAAAACCGCCTCAAACTCCAAATACCGCCAACAATCAACTCCTACGCCAAACCTCCAACATTCATAACCCGCCACCTCGACTCGAGTCACACCAAGCCATAAATAGTCTTTATTTTCCTGCTCAAATTAAGGACGGACAATAGGAGCGCACAATCAATGATGCGGCCGAATAATGCTGACGCATGTATAAAAATGTCACTGAAAACCCCAATTGGTCTGCTGTAGTGAGACCTGAAAGTCAAAAATGGCTACAGAGCAGCAAAGCACTGGCCAAGAGGCGCCAGGTAAGTATTTGTCTTTTTGGGACTAAAGGTTTATGTTTAAAAATAATTTGGGTAACGTTTAACATTATAATTTTTACAATCTTTTTAAAAAAAGGAGTGGAGGATGCCATGGAAGAGGCTGCTGGGCCTAGTAGGCCAACTAAACCACAAGAAAAAAGGCAGCCACAATTCACAAGAAAGGAGATGGAGGTTTTGGTGCAAATGTGCAATGACAACCTGCCACAGGCACCAAGGAATATGGGTGCAAGCCAGAAATGGAAAATGTGGGATGACATAGCCAGTGGTGTCAATAGGGTGGGTGATTGTGAACGTTCAACCCGGGAGGTCAAACGCCGATACGTAAAAACTACATTTTAGTAAAAAGTGTTTACAGGTCCAAATACTGCAGGAATAATGCCAACTTTTTACCCCACAGATGGAGCGACTTCAAATATCGTCTTAAGCAAAAACTGGCTGATAGGGCTAGGCATGCAGGGGGGGCAGGTTGGGGTCTCACCCCTGTGTCACTGGAGACACAGATTTGGAGGAGCTGGCCCAGGGATGTGTGCAGGATGAGGAGGTGTTTGGAGTGTCGAACATGGATACCGATATGCCAGACTTTGCGGCTCCTCATGTTGCCCCAGGTAAATGTGGTAATGTTAACAACTCAGAAATGTGTTTGGGACAATATCTAGATTATAATGTTACTCTTTACTCTTTTTTCTCACAGAGACACAGGCAAATGAGTCTGCTCCAGAGGGGAGCTTTGGCCGCAGAATTTCTGCTGGCTCTGCAGGGGAGGAAGCATTGCTAAGGCCCTGGCGGAAAATACTGGGGCCAACGTGCGAATAGCAAATGCCCTGGAGCAGCTTGTTCGCCAGCACATGTTGGAGCCGGCCTCCCTTCCTGCCGGAACATCAGGACCCTCCACCTCTGGTACAACAACAGCCATCCCTCCAAATGTGCCTAGCCCTATGCCTAGTCCAGAGGCCACAACATCTGCCTCTGGCCAGGCCACCAGAAGGACATCCCGGACCTGTTCAGGCTCCCTCCCTACCCCGGCCAAACAGGCCAAAAGGCGATGACAGCACTGGCTAATTTTCCCACAATCCTTCTCTGTGTTTGCCCCATATTCCTTAATGCCCAAAACCTCCCTCTCCTTTCTTGTGAATTTTTTATTAATTGTGTTTGTTTGTGGATTTCAAATGCCACTTATTTTGTTTGTGTGTTTTTAAAATCATTTGTTATTTGTTTTTACGTTATCAAGTTTTTTTTATTTCCCCAAAATTTGTTTAGAAATAAACAAAAAAATAAAAAAAATAATGTTGAAAATCTGGACAATTCTATTGTTAATTTATTCAAAAACTGGTTAAAAGGTAATCCCGCAAACAACATTAGAAACAATACAACGAAATCTAAACATTTTTGAGGGAAAAATAAACCAAGGGTTAAAAACAATTTATGAGTTTTAATTAACACTTAGCAAAAAACAAAAGGACGATTGTTTTCTTGGCCCCTAAAAAATGAAGAAAAACAACAAACCTGCGTACAATATTGTTGCCTGAAAAAAAAAAAAAAAACAATTTGGAAAAAACACGCAAATGTAAAATAAATTTGTAAGCTAATTGATTGTCTAACCCAGAAATTATCAGCTGAGTAGTTCACCTGTGTACGGTTTTTTGCAACTAAAAAAAGGCTATTTGCTAAACACCTTACAAGCATTTTTGCAATTCAAAACTGATTGTTTTTGAGGCCTCAATTGATCAATCGGGAAACCATCGATGAGCCACGGGAAGAACGAAGAGACCATCGTCATTGCGGTAGAGAATACCAGACCACAAGCTGAGTGAGCAGTTTTAATGGAAAGTGGATCAGACAGTGACGTAACCCTTGTTCCGTTCACATTGGCCGTTCGCAACAGATAATTTATGTACGCCCAAAAAACGCCTCGACACGCCTGCGTTTTCCCATCTCCACCCCCGTCACCGCCCCAAAACGGACAGTTCTGTCAATCACATTTGACATGTCACTTCCTGTTCACTATTCGACGAACGACTGGAAAAATGATTGCAAAAAGCCGTACGCACATGCGCACTGTTACACCGACGCATGCGTGGTTTAACAACATCGGATGACTACGAGCGTACGACCGCTTACGAGCGGCTCTGAATGAGGGCCTGAGATCACTAAGACTAGAAGGTAATTCGCGAGTCACTAGATCATCCTTTAAACGATCTGATAGACCTTTCCAAAAGGCCAATGTCAAGGCTTCTTCGTTCCACTTGAGTTCAGATGCCAAAGTCTGAAACTGAATGACGTACTGGCTGACAGGACGGGTCCCTTGTTTTAACTTCATAATACTGGAGGAAGCAGAGGAAGTTCTTCCAGGCTCATTGAAAATCCTCCTGAATGTTGCTAGGAACTCTGGGTAATTGTCCAGAAGCAGATCTGAACGCTCCCAGAGCGGAGAAACCCATTCTAGGGCAGAGCCGGATAACAAGGACACAATGTAAGCCACTTTGGTTCTAGGAGCAGGAAAATTAGAGGGTTGCAAAGTAAAGTGCACATCGCACTGATTGAGAAATCCACGACACAGTTTTGGAGTACCATCAAACTTATCAGGTGTGGGAAGATGCAAACGAGGAGTAGATACAGATGAAGAAATCACAGGAGTGGGGACAGGAGTAGCTGCAAGCACACTAGGGGCCATTGAAGTAGCTTGTACAGTATCCAGACGGCGTGCAATGTCTTGCACAAACTGTGCCATCTGTCGCTGTATAGTCTCCACGCTCTCCAAGCGAGTTGCTATGCTCTGAATTAAATCCTGTTGTTTAGTTATTTCTTGCAGGAACTGAACCACTTGGTGCTGCATAGCTTCCAGGTTTTCCAAACGGGCAGCAACACTTCGGAAAAAATCAGCCCCAGACTCCTGTTCCGTGGCCGGATCCATGGGGCCAGTGCAAACTGTGAGGTTCTGAATTTGTTGTGGACCCGGGGTGGTGATAGAAGCAGACACAGGAGCAGACTTAAATGAAAAAGTGGGGTTTTTAATAAGGGACTGAGACGACATGGGAGTGGCAAACAAAAGTCCAGGTATAGCACTAAAGTGCACTTGATAACTGTTGTGAGGGTTAATGAACAAATGTCCATGTAGTGACAGGCAGAACATTCCAGTATAGGTATGGTGAGCTAAAACAGAATGCAGGCTTGATGAGCTGTAAGTGAATGCAGGTTTGATGAGCTGTAGCTGATGCAGGCAAAGGTAGTGAAGTCCAGCTGGGAGTGAAATGGTGCAGGGAAACAGCAGGTTCAGGTACTCAGGCAGGTAGAAAGGTATATGAAGGAGGTAGGGGAATCCAGCAGGGTTTGGAGAAGGTTAGGAAAAGCAGGCTTAGGCAATGAATCCAATAGACAGGTTTAAGCACAGGAACACTCTCTCTCAGCTCTCGCAGAGAAACACACTGCACTGGCAATGCAAGGGAGCTCTGAACTCCCTTAAATCCCCAGTGCTCAGCCCTGACTGGTCAGAGAGGAGCATGTCCGGAGGCAAGATGGCAGCGCCCATGCCAGAACGGAACGGAAGCACCACCAGGCCTAACCAGACCAGAGTGACAGTATGCCCCCACAGAACCACGCACAGCCAATGCTCTTCACCAGGCACCACCGCTACCACCAGACGCCCCTCGCCATAGCGTCCTCACAGGTATTACCCGTTGACTACCATGCCGAGAGAACCTGGTCGTGACAGTCCGGGTCAAACAGGGGCTTATCAGTATTACTGTTGCACTCTCCTGTTAACCCTTGGAGAAGGGACAGCGGGTGAAGCAAATATGCCAGTTTGAAGATCTACTCTACTACAAGAGCATCCACAACTCTGTGCCCGTACCTGGGGACCCTGTGGTTGTGACTCAAGGCCATGAGGTCTACCTCTGGAAGACCCCATCCGTTCACAAGGCTCTGAAATACCTGTGGATGAAGAGCCCACACTCTCTATATCCTGCTGGCTTAGTAAGTCCACTTCCAAATTGAGGACTCCTGGTATGAACACAGTCAATCTCGCTGGAAAATTACATTCTGCCGCCTGATGATGAGGCTGTCTACTGCGGTGGTGTTGCTAGATTGTACCTAGACCGGCCTGCTCCTTTAGTATTTCCTGAGCTTCAACAAGCGCTCCTGAATACTACCTTAGTTCCAGGACATTTTATGGAGAGACTGCTTTCCGTTGTCCTCCATTTTCCTTGAAAACGTGTGTCGACCTGTCACTGCTCCTCACCCGTGGAGGCTGGTATCATCCAGATCGGGCGACCCTTTTTGCGACAGAACTTCTTCAATGGATAGTCGCTCTTCTGGCAAGAGACAGATCATCTGTGCTTTTATTTGGACCCCTGGCTGTACCATGGCCGGGCAAATAACAGCTCCTGACTGGGAAAAGCGCCTTGAGAACGGCTTCAAGTCTCTTATCAGTGGAACATTTAAAGGCGAATGCCGATGGTACTGGAAAGAGATATAAAGGCCTCAACCTTTCTGGTAATATGGATTTTCCTGCCCGGAGAACTCCATACTTCCTTTCCCCCAGCACCTGGTATTCCCAGGTCGTCTCCCATCCAAGTACTTAACCAGGTCCAACACTGCATAGCTTCCAAGATCAGACAAGATTGGGCATGTCCAGTATGGTCTGGATGTAGTTTAGATTTGGGAAATTGAGCTTTCACAGCTTTCTGGCGTTAGAATACTGAGCCTTTCCTTATACCGGCTCCACAAGCACAGCCTTGACCCCTCTGATCAGGCAGGAGACGTACTGTTGGAAGACGATCTTCCTCTCTTGAGAATGACTCTTGGGAGGAGACCCATGTGTCCCCCTAAACACCAGAAGATGTACCAGAATCTGAGGGCTGGACGGAGCGTGAGACCGACCGCCTTCTGATTTTTTTGGCTGTACTGGCCTACTGCTTGACGAAGTTACTGGAAAGCTGCTGAGGACGAAGTCATATTCTGACCCAAGTGAGCACACATGTCCCTCCAGGACAGATGCATAGGGGGCCTAAATATGGTAGGTTGCAGCTGCTGAAGTTACCCCATTATTAGGGCTGATGTAAGAGCTGCCAACCTGTCCGCAACCTGCGCCATGACCTGGTAGATTTGACTACTGTGGTGACTCTTTAGAAAAGTGACCACAACATTCCACTTGTATTAAATCCTGTGAGGACACCCCCATTGCCCCTCTCTGTGGCCTGGCCCGTGTGAGGGAGTAACGCCATCTGGTCTTTGGCTGCATAGATCTAGCAGCTTGTAACGATTGTTGAATGGCTACTGAAGATGATGCCCTGCCTCGACCAGCACAAATGTCCATCCATAATGGAAACATAGAAGGCATAACTATAGGGGGCTGCTGCTATACATGACATCCGCCCAGGATCTCCAGCCTTCCTTTCGTTTTATTGGACATAACAAGGTTATCCAATGTCTGAATATCAATGTGACCATCGTTTCATCCCCAATATACCCACGTATCTTTGTAGAGGGTTAAATGAGGAGAAACAGCAGTGATAGATTTATGCTGACAAGGCAGCATAACACAGCAGATTTCATAAGTCACATGCAATGCACACGGATATATAATTCGATATACATCTATATATGCATATCCACTGTACTTACACCCTAAGCTCTCTAGTCAACTACCAAAACACCAGGTAGGACCTAGAGCTCTGTATGACCTGATCACCGCAAGGGAGGCATACAGGGACTGCCCCGACCTCCGAGCACATAGCCACCATAAGCATCCGAGAGTGCTCTCTGGCTGACTCAAATAAAGGGAGGTTCTCTCCCCTTTTATATATATATATATATATATATATATATATATAAAAATACACATATACATACATGCAATAAGTTCTTAGTCAAATACGAAAGCCCACAAGGCTAAGTAGGACATCAAGCCCTGTATAACCTGGCCCTCCACGGAGAGGTACACAGGGAGATGAACCAAACCTCCTGAGAACATTTGCAAGTAACTCGCAACAAGTGTTGAGTTAAACTGCCAAGTGAGCACATTCACAGAAAATATCCATGTGAAGCACTCTCTAACCCCTAACATTGCAGTTTAGGGGGTTAGGAAAAAGTAAAACTTTGAACAGTAGCACATAAAGTCCATGCCTAAACAATCAGTTTGCAAGATCTACATGTACATTTGCATCAAATAGGTACTGAATCACCTGCCATAGGCTCTTAATCAACTATAAAAAGCACACCAGCGTAGTAGGATATTGAGCTCTGTACAACCTGGCCACTAAGCAAGGTATTTTGGTCCATAAACTGGGAAAAGGAAACCCAAGGGAGTTCCTGTCCAAAAGCTGGAAGGTTTGCCTGCTAAGGTGACTTAACACAATGACCACATAACTCAGATTGTATGAAATCCTGTAGGGAAAACCCCCTTTGCAGGCCATACAAGACACCAGCACAGGGGCTTTTGCCACCTGTCTTTCAGACTCTTTAGACATAAAAATGACAAGTTCTGAGTACACACGTGATTTTGTTTCACCCCAACTTGCCACACACCTGTAGTAGAGGGTTATGGGGAGAAAACAGCAGTGATAAACTGACAGTTATTCAGGCATAAAAGGCAGTACCACACACAGCAAATTCAAATCCCATGCAATGCATAAAACACCTTGTGAGCGTATGCAATTTTAAGCTCTTGTCACTACGAACAGCCCTAGGCTTAGTAGGATAGAGAGCACTGTAAAACCTATCACCGTAGGAGAAGGTATACAGGGAGACTGATCCAGCCTCCTGAGTGTGCAGCAACTGAGGGCACCTGAGAGTGGTCTCTGGCTGACTCATATGGGGGAAGCTGGTTGGAGCAACCTACAAAGCTAAGAACAGTGACTGGGCTTGCGTGTGGATTGGGGGAGGGGCCGCCGGGGAGAACGAGCCTCCCCTATGCTGCCTGGATGGACCCGGCAAACTGACATGGCCACCACCAACTAACCCCCGGCTTGTCAGTGCTTGTTAGGACCTTTGTCACGTCCAGGTGGTCTAGTGTAGGAGACAGGCACTCTTCTAGCAGAAGTTTCCAGGCAATGCTCACTGTAGTTTTGTGCTACAATAGACCCCTGTTTTGGAACACTTTGCAATGTGTTTCATTGCAGAAATCACCCCACAATCATGGGTTTTTGGCTGTAGAGGGGCCAAGGAACAAACCATACGCAATATAATGAACTTCAGGGGAGAATATATAAAGGGCAAAAGCCATATGCCCATTTCATATGCAGGCCAGAAGAAAAAGAACGGAAGAATTATATGAGGAGCCAGTCCAAGTAAAGGTGCGTATCCACTTGCCGATTAAAATAAGCGATTGAACGATAACGATATCTTTCAATCGCTCATTAATCATGCATTAAAATGTCGAAAACGACCAGCGATGTGTGTTCCCGTTGGTCGTTTTCAACATCAATAATCGCCTGAACATGCTGGTCGATCTACCGATAACAGATTGGGCATGTTCGGGGATGAGGGAGGGTGACTACACTGAACGACATATCGTTCAGTGTAGGCACTATACAGGATGAGGAACGACTGTATGATTACAATGTTGTAATCGTACTGTCGTTCCTCTATCGACAAGTGGATACGCGCCTTTGAAGGAAAAAAGTATTGCATCCCCAGATTCCTCAAGTGGAAGATGTAACAGGTTATTGCTTGTACTTAAGTTTATAATATGGTCATTGCTTTGTTTTCCATATGGATGTTTTGCTTTACCTCAAATATAGCAAAAGCCTCCCTTCATACTAAAAAACAAATACACAGACGCAAATGTCACCACATACATCTTTCTCCACCTGTTTAACTAAGCAGAAACCCAACTGATAGCAAGTCCATTCACACGTTCGCTCCTAAGAAAGTTATGTATTTTAAGGGTCTTGTGGTATATACTTATAAGGCTTTTCAATCTATTCTGGCTGTAAAGGAAACTTACTTTAGGACTTCCATTAAACTTGTATAGAAGTGCTGTACATGGCATGAGACAATTCGTGTTCTTGTGCGGAGACACATAAACGGAATGTTGTTGGGACATACGACGAGGAGAGACAACTTGCTGCTTGATCCTGGGGAATGGGGACAGTGGTGGAGCTGCAGCCTACAAATAAAATTTGCTTAGCAAATAGATCCACTTTGAGGGCTTACCCACACAAAAATACATATATTTAAGTTCATACCAGATGTTCATTAGTGGTGACTGCATATTTTAGTGCAAATAATTTCACCCGTTCCATATAGACGTTGTTATAAAATCTAATCAAGTCTCCTCTTTCCACTTGATCACTCATACCACTGTCAGCATGTGTTGAGTAGGAGCGGGTCTCATTGGAGTCTGAAAAAGTAAACATTCTTCTATTACTGGAATAAGACCCACACACATCTATTTCCTGTAGCTGTGTACATAATGATTTAAAAAAAAACAAAAAAAACAAAGTTCTCCATCATTGCTCAAGTCAATATAGTGAGTTCCAGCATGGTCTCCGAGAGTAAGCCAAGTACAAGATGCAGTTGAAATGTCCTGCACTATAAGAGGAAACTAATTTCTGAGGCAAAACATTTAAAGACTTTGGATCCTTTGAGAACTTCACAAAGCAAATCCATAGAGTAAGCAAGTGTAAAAGCACAATGGAATGTACGGTTGGGTAAACTACCTAGATTATTTATTCAAATTAATGAACTTCTTCTATCTTCAATATAGAAGTGTGGGACGCCACACCTCTTGAGACTGTTGCATCTTTTTCAATTGTTTAATGAGTTTACTACAATTTTTGAAGGCACATAACATATGCAATCCATTTTATATGTATTATATATGATTTTTGTTATATTGATACCCTATCAATATTTATTTAACATTTTATACCAGTAACTATCATTACTATTAATATTTCCTAATTTCTTTCACTGTTCGATGGTGCAATACTTCATTTAAGACAGAGTGAATTATTACAGACGTGAGACAAATTAGCATATACTACATACCTACATCAATTAATGCCAGGCGCAACTCGTCAACTCATTATATTTTAGTTTATGTTCTGTAAAGGATTTGGGTATCCTTTGACTGAGTTGCTGCCCAAACATTAAGTAAGCGTGGGGTTTCATAACGTATAAGATTATTCCTTAACCCAATATAAACTCTGCTGCATTCTTATCTCATTTATGGGGATACTAGAAATTCGAACAGAAAGAGCCAATAGGGCAGAATTAGTATTTTCACAATTGAACCAGACATCAGCAACGCACGATAGCGTAAATATATTTTGTGACCTTTTTTTGAAACTAGAAAGACTTGTAATAAGGGAAACCAAAGAGTGGTGGGGCAGTAAAAGCCTTAATTGGTATTTAGAACATAACTTAATCCCAAAAGGTTTAAAAATCAAAAAACCACCAACATTTAACAATGACATTCCCAAGTTTATGGAGAAATGGAACGAAATATTACATAATTGCTCCACACAACTGATCAAATTGATTGTGGGAACACATGAGACAGAATTGACAAACCTAGATAAAGAAATTACAATACTGAATAAATCATTAGATATACATAGACAAGATAAGGAATTTCAGGAATTAGAGGAAATATCACAAAAAAGAATAAAAAGATTAGAAGATATCTTCACAACAAAAAAGGCCAAAATACTTAGAGATAAGATTGGTAGAAAGAAACAAGACACAAAACCAAAGAAATGCATTTTTAATGAAAATAAGGACATAATAACATCTAAAAATAAAAATATAATCAAGAACACTACTCCAGTGTATAAGAGATTAAAATTGACATATCAACAATACATGACTAGGCTGCATGACAAGAAGGATAGATTATATAAAGATCAATTACAGGTTATACAACACAATAGAAGGAAAGAGTCAGAACCCAGTACTGAACTAAACACTTCACAGGAAACTGATTTTTCAATGTATAGTATCGAAGAGAAAAAAGATTACGAGAATTTGGCACGTCTTTCATTAGAGAGAGGATATAAAACCTCAGTGGTTCTGGATGAAACACCATTAAGTGTTGATCCAAATCTAACATATACTGAACAAACACTACAACAAGAATGTGTAGACCTTTTTTTAGAAGTGAATGCAGGCCTGCGGGCCTGCAGAGAGGAAAACAAGACACCACAAAAAAGAAAACTAATGGATCTAGACGAGGATGTAGAGGAGGGAGGAGAAGGAAGGAAAAAAAGAAACAACAAACACCTATAGACAATTCAGGTATTTTCAATCTAAGTAACCTGACATTGACCAAAGAACATACCTCACTACTTAATAAAGGGTTGATATTTGCCCCTACTAAGAAATTAAACAAATTTGAAACTTACTTAGATTTACATAAATTTGTACAGAAAATTACATTGGCAAAATATTACAGCAAGGATACAGCTATTCAGACTACAGACAAACACAATGACGGATTATATGAAGATTCTGATTTGAGACCACCATCAAAATTATATCCACAACATATGAGAGGTAATCTTGTAGATACATTTGAACAATTAGTGACAAAAGATTTGGAGAAAATTAAACATAAAGAGAACACAAAAAATCTCACAAAAGGAGAAATGCAAGCTTGTAAAGAACTAAGAGAAAACCAGGATCTAGTAATCAAAGCAGCAGAGAAGGGAGGGGGGATTGTGCTGTTAAACAAAGCAGATTACATTACCGAATTCCTAAGAATCCTTGATGATAGAGACACTTACCAAATACTCTGTCATGATCCAATAAAAGATTACCAGAAAACACTGGAAAAACTCTTACTTGAAGGAAAAGACAAAGGCATACTAAATAATAAAGAATATGAATTTTTAGCTATACAAAACCCAATTACCCCATTGTTTTATTATCTACCAAAAGTGCACAAGAATCCAGACAAACCACCTGGTAGGCCGATAATATCAGTAATCGGTTCTCTTACATCTAATATGTCCCAATATATAGATTCATACTTACAAGTTTATGTGCAATCCCAAAAAGCATATATCAGAGACACAATGGATATTATCAGAACTCTAGAGCAAATAGAATGGGCAGAAGGTAAAGTAATAAATCAAACACAAGGAGTGGAAACAATACGATTTTTTTTTTTAAAACGACCCAGACCTTGTTCAAACACAGATAGAATTCATTATTAACTGTATACGGTTCATATTACAACATAATTATTTCTGGTTTGGGGACAAATATTACAAACAAACTACAGGAAATGCGATGGGGACCAGGTTTGCCCCGAGTTATGCAAAACTGTTTATGAGCTGGTGGGAGGAGTCATTCATATGGTATGGGCATGACTTCGGGGCGAACCTAGTCCTTCGGCGCAGATATATAGATGATGTAATTTTTATCTGGAGAGGTGATGAGGAGACATTAAAAGAATTCTTGAACTATATCAACAGAAACATGAACAATTTGATATTTACTACAGTGTATAGTAAGACTTTAGTCATTTTTTTATATCTAACAATCTATATTGAGAATAACAGTATACAATCCAAAACCTATCAACAGAAAGTGGATGTTAATAGCTATATTCTGACATCAAGTGGACACCATCAGAATTGGTTGACGAACATCCCTTTAGGACAATTTAGGAGATTAAGACGCAACTGCAGTAATCTGGATGATTTTGACATCCAAGCTAGGAATATGAAAAAACAATTTCTAGATAAAGGATGCAGAGGAAGGTTTAGACACCGATTTACAAAAACAAGACAAAGAATGTTGACAATAAATTTAAAACAACATTTATTACTCAATACAACAAGGATAGTAAAGAGTTAGAAAAAATATTACGTAGACACTGGCACATCCTATTGGGGAATGAAAGTCTGTCAGATATTTTACCTGAGAAACCAAGGGTAGTGTATCACAAAGCAGAAGATCTTAAAATGAAATTGACTCACAGTTATTTAGCTAGGAATAAGCAAAAGCAAACTACCCTTCTGGGAACAACAATACAGAATGTTTTTTACTACTGTGGCACATGCATCCACTGTAAAAAGTATAGAAAGACAACCAAGAAAATATGTAATTTTACCTCTAATGTTACAAAAAAACAATATGAATTGAGAGAGCATATTACATGCCAAAGAAAGGGGGTTATATATTTGATTAACTGTCCCTGTGGTTACCAATATGTGGGTAGGACAACAAGATCTCTGAAGACAAGAATAGGACAACATATAGGGAACATAAGGAAAGGTTTAGAAACTCACAGTCTATCGAGACATTTTAAAGAGAAACATCAGAAAGACCCCACAGGATTGCATTTTATGGGAATAAACTTGGTACAACCTAAATGGAGAGGGGGAGACTATGAAAAAAAATCAACAAAGAAGAATTAAAGTGGATATTCCTATTAAAAACACTCAAACCATCAGGATTGAATCTAGATAATGAGATTAAATCAGTAATCACAGGTTAAATACTGACAGAGTAAATTGAGTATTTAAAATTATTCCTGACTTGAAGTCAATCATTTATATGTACAATTTTGTAAGTATTTGTGCACACTGTGAAATATCAAATGCCGTTTAATATGTGCTAACAAGACAAGACGTTTAATTGGACAACTCTGAATGGGGATTCCTTTTTCCCGCTATCTCATTTAACCATGACGTCACAGAGACAATCTATTTACAAGGCATTCCATCAAGGACTTCATAGACTCCCTGACGAAGACCCTATAGGGTCGATACGCGTAGGAGCCAGCTGCATAATTCAACTACACTATTTTCATAGCAAAAACATCTTTGCCGGCTGGCGCGGTACTGACACGTGACCCGGAAGTCAGAGGACGTGCATGATCCAGAGCGCGCATGGAGGACAAGCCGAGCAGGAGCGAGGGCTATCGGGCCAATCAACCCCTGAACGAGATGGAGAGGATTGACGGCATGGATGAAGAGAACTAGCGATCCAGAGATGCCCGCACGGTGAGGACACAACGCGGCAGGATATGAGCACGGGACATGAGAATCCAGAGGATTAAGGTAAGACTCCGTGAGAGGAGGGGACAACCGGCTGAGTGTTTTCCCTGAAGGAGGACATAGGCGAGTTTGTCTACTCCTCAGACTAAAGCCACAATATTGACAGGACGACGGACAGATTCTTGGGAGAGGTGAACAGCCGTTTACCCAGCCAATTTGAGCAGCATAGTCCGGAGTCTATATTTATCCTTTTTTCCCCTTCTTTCCGTATTCTCAGATCTCTATCGTACCCGCACAGGTACCTTTTTGTCATCACCAGTGTGAAGACCTTATGCATGCCAACGGCGAGTTAATCAACTATTGATTAAACAAGCATCTCGACACAGATTATTTATTCAAATACATAAATATAGAAGTGTGTATACAAAGTTCTCCATCATTGCTCAAGTCAATATAGTGAGTTCCAGCATGGTCTCCGAGAGTAAGCCAAGTACAAGATGCAGTTGAAATGTCCTGCACTATAAGAGGAAACTAATTTCTGAGGCAAAACATTTAAAGACTTTGGATCCTTTGAGAACTTCACAAAGCAAATCCATAGAGTAAGCAAGTGTAAAAGCACAATGGAATGTACGGTTGGGTAAACTACCTAGATTATTTATTCAAATTAATGAACTTCTTCTATCTTCAATATAGAAGTGTGGGACACCACACCTCTTGAGACTGTTGCATCTTTTTCAATTGTTTAATGAGTTTACTACAATTTTTGAAGGCACATAACATATGCAATCCATGTTATATGTATTATATATGCTTTTTGTTAAATTGATACCCTATCAATATTTGTTTTACATTTTATACCAGTAAATATCATTACTATTAATATTTCCTAATTTCTTTCATTGTTCGATGGTACAATACTTAATTTAAGCCAGAGTGAATTATTACAGACGTGAGACAAATTAGCATATACTACATACCTACATCAATTAATGCCAGGCGCAACTCGTCAACTCATTATATTTTAGTGTATGTTCTGTAAAAGAATTGGGTATCCTTTGACTGAGTTGCTGCCCAAACATCAAGTAAGCGCGGGGTTTAATAACATGTAAGATTTAAAACAGCAATTCATTTTATGAGGTGAAATCTGGTTAGTTTTGCCTTTAAACGAATTGCCACTTTAAACCTATTTACAAAAAGGAATTGTCCTGGGGCTTTCTCTGTCTTAATAGTGTTGTATGTACTCCTCCTTGATGTACAGTATGTTGTGAAGAGAAGAGAAAATTATATAGTTTACACTGTTGAAATTAATGGAGAGGATGTAAATGGGAGATATACTCACTCTGTTGTCTCCTCAGCTGTAGCTCTACATATTTCGTGGCCATCTGACCACTTCCTCAGACTGATGAAACATGTAGATCTACAGCTGAGGAGACCCAATTTACAATTTTTGTTTTAATAGGAATTCTATCCTTGCTTTTTCCTGCTCATCTCCATTAGGGTTTATGGTTAACCCATAGGGCCATATTCAATTTGAAGCAAAATGTCGGAATCGGCGATAATTTATGGTCAATGATTTAATTTTCGCCTATTTCCAATATCCCCGTATTCAATTTTGCAAGTTCGAAAAGTCTTGGAAAAAAAAACAGGGATAACTTTTACCACTGAAATAGGTGGCGAAAAAAAGTGCAGAATTGGGGTTAAGGGTGCAGGCTTAAAAAAAAAATAGCTTACACCCCTGGGAATGTCATTTAAAAATAAACTGTGAAAAAAAGTTACAAAAAAAAAATCGGGACACCCCACCCAAAAATGAACTAATTTTGAGGGTTAAAAAAAAAAAAAAATAGGGAACACACTTCTAAAATATCCAAATTAAATTCAGAGAACTCCCCAAGGTGTTTTCTTCATTGCGGGAGTAGCGGCAGGTGCCATTTTTGCTGAATTTTTAAAAATCATTTTAGGGACTTAAAAAAATGCTTACCCCCATTTTCATGTACCCCAAATTTGATAGCAATAGTTATTTTTACAAAACAAAAAAATCTAAGTGCTATTCTTCACCCCTTCTTCATAGCCGCAAATATTCACCTGCAGCGGCTATTAAAAACCCAGAATTCCTTCAGCAGGCAAAAATGGAGGTACCCATAGCGATCCCCCATGTCCGGACTTGGGGGTCCCAGGCATATTTCCTGAGAATTTTTTATATTTTGTCTTTGCAGATCCAATGTCGCCAGGTCCTGTTTTCGCTCCTTTTAAATTGAATACGGGGATAAGCGGGCACGCGCCCGATACTTTATCCCCACTCTAACCTCCGATGTGGAGTGAACAGTCCAGCACGGACTTTTCGCTCCCATATTAAATATGGCCCATAATATCCACCAGTTTCCCCTATTATGCTAGCACAAATGCCCAGGTTGTATTTTTTTTTCTTCCATAAATGTACATTGCCCACATCCACTTGGACTTTCAAATGTCCAAACGGTAAGAAACATTTTTTTTTTACAAATAAAAAACGTAAAATTACAAAAAAGCTTTAGGATACTCGGCTTATTCCATTGGGACTCCTATATAAAGTGTAATTTATTCAAATGTATCCACTACAGAAGAAATGCAACTATTAAGATTTCCATATAATGTACAGTAATTATTAATATTTGGACACGTAATACCTTTTATTATATCTCACACAGTTCATATATTAGCTTATTTGTATAAATTTGCTGCTTGCACATATTTGCGCTATTACTTTGTTACATATATCTCTACAGTGTACAGGATGACTATGCTATCTTAACAGCTGCAATAGTGTGCAAACAGACAAAACATAAGGTAATATACAGTGGTGCTTGAAAGTTTGTGAACCCTTAAGAACTTTCTATATTGCTGCTGACATTTAGCCTTTAAACTACCTCAGATTTTCACACAAGTCCTAAAAGTTGATAGAGAACCAAACAGGGCCCGGATTTAGGCGCTCGCCTAGGGCCCGGCGGGACCCGTGGACGGGCCCCCACCCGGCCATTTACAACTTCACAGTGCTCCCAGAGGAGCACTGCGCGAGTACCACGTGACGTCATGACGTCACATGGTCCCGCCTTCAAATCCCAGAGAGTCCCGCGCGGCTGAGAGAGACAGCGAGACTGTTGTATGCGGCCCGGCCGTCAGCCTGCACGTGGCACACTGTGACAGCAGAGCAGAGCAGACTCAAGTAAGTGTAACTCACCGGCGGGGACCCGCCGCCCTGTCCCACTCCCTCCAAGTCCCAGGCAGCTTATCCATAATCCAGGCCAGCTAGCCCCGCCGCTACCCGCCCCAGTAGCCATTCTGCCAGTGTCACTGCCAGCCTTATATTCCAAGCCCTCCGTGGCCACCGCCCATCAGTAGCAAACAGTAGCAGTGCTCCAGGTAGGGTCCAGGACCTGTATTAATTACCATGCCATATACGCACTATATATATATATATATATATATATATAGATAGATATATATAGATAGATATATAGATATATATATCTCTATACCTATACTGTTTATGTGTATATATATGCATATATATATATATACACACATATATATATACTGTATATATATATATATATATATTAGGGGTGAGCGGGTTCGGATTTCTGAAATCCGAACCCCCCCGAGCCCCCCCGATCCGAGTCCGATCCGAGTCAGGCTCGACTTTTCCCGCCTGACTCGGATTCTGAAATCGAGGCAAAACGTCATCTTCCCGCCTTCCGAGTCTCGCGGGTTTTGGATCCTATATAAGGTACCCACGTCGGCGCCATTTTCTCACTCGGCTGTGGACAGTGAAGAGGGAGGGTGGGAGTTAGGGCTGTGTAGTGTAGTGTAGTGTAGTGCTGCTGTTGTCCACTACTTCAAAGTCCATAGGGGCTGGCTGTGTTGTGCTGTGCTGCTGTTGTTAATAGGGGCTGTGTCCACTACTTCAAAGTCCATAGGGGCTGGCTGGACTGTGTTGTGCAGTCAGTTCTCCATAGGGGCTGTGTCCACTCCAAAGTCCTGTGCAGTGTCCCAGTCCTAAAGAGGTGCTGTAGTGTTGTCCAGGGGGTGCTCTGTCCATCAGGGGTGCTCCCCCCAAGTGCTAAAAATATAATATATTTTCTGTGTTTGTGAATTGTGTGCGCAGTAGCCGCACGTGCATCAACAAAGTAGTGCCAAGCGTGCGCCTGTGTCATAAGTAAAGGGCCGGCTGGCTTGACCGTTAAAGGGTGCTGTAACCCCCGAAAGTACACTCCAGTCCAAACCAAAAAAAAATTATTTTCTGTGTTTGTGAATTGTGTGCGCAGTAGCCGCACGTGCATCAACAAAGTAGTGCCAAGCGTGCGCCTGTGTCATAAGTAAAGGGCCGGCTGGCTTGACCGTTAAGGGTGCTGTAACCCCCGAAAGTACACTCCAGTCCAAACCAAAAAAAAAATTATTTTCTGTGTTTGTGAATTGTGTGCGCAGTAGCCGCACGTGCATCAACAAAGTAGTGCCAAGCGTGCGCCTGTGTCATAAGTAAAGGGCCGGCTGGCTTGACCGTTAAGGGTGCTGTAACCCCCGAAAGTACACTCCAGTCCAAACCAAAAAAAAAATTATTTTCTGTGTTTGTGAATTGTGTGCGCAGTAGCCGCACGTGCATCAACAAAGTAGTGCCAAGCGTGCGCCTGTGTCATAAGTAAAGGGCCGGCTGGCTTGACCGTTAAAGGGTGCTGTAACCCCCAAAGTACACTCCAGTCCAAACCAAAAAAAAAATTATTTTCTGTGTTTGTGAATTGTGTGCGCAGTAGCCGCATGTGCATCAACAAAGTAGTGCCAAGCGTGCGCCTGTGTCATAAGTAAAGGGCCAGCTGGCTTGACCGTTAAAGGGTGCTGTAACCCCCAAAGTACACTCCAGTCCAAACCAAAAAAAAATTTATTTTCTGTGTTTGTGAATTGTGTGCGCAGTAGCCGCACGTGCATCAACAAAGTAGTGCCAAGCGTGCGCCTGTGTCATAAGTAAAGGGCCGGCTGGCTTGACCGTTAAAGGGTGCTGTAACCCCCGAAAGTACACTCCAGTCCAAACCAAAAAAAAAATTATTTTCTGTGTTTGTGAATTGTGTGCGCAGTAGCCGCACGTGCATCAACAAAGTAGTGCCAAGCGTGCGCCTGTGTCATAAGTAAAGGGCCGGCTGGCTTGACCGTTAAGGGTGCTGTAACCCCCGAAAGTACACTCCAGTCCAAACCAAAAAAAAAATTATTTTCTGTGTTTGTGAATTGTGTGCGCAGTAGCCGCACGTGCATCAACAAAGTAGTGCCAAGCGTGCGCCTGTGTCATAAGTAAAGGGCCGGCTGGCTTGACCGTTAAAGGGTGCTGTAACCCCCAAAGTACACTCCAGTCCAAACCAAAAAAAAAATTATTTTCTGTGTTTGTGAATTGTGTGCGCAGTAGCCGCATGTGCATCAACAAAGTAGTGCCAAGCGTGCGCCTGTGTCATAAGTAAAGGGCCAGCTGGCTTGACCGTTAAAGGGTGCTGTAACCCCCAAAGTACACTCCAGTCCAAACCAAAAAAAAATTTATTTTCTGTGTTTGTGAATTGTGTGCGCAGTAGCCGCACGTGCATCAACAAAGTAGTGCCAAGCGTGCGCCTGTGTCATAAGTAAAGGGCCGGCTGGCTTGACCGTTAAAGGGTGCTGTAACCCCCGAAAGTACACTCCAGTCCAAACCAAAAAAAAAATTATTTTCTGTGTTTGTGAATTGTGTGCGCAGTAGCCGCACGTGCATCAACAAAGTAGTGCCAAGCGTGCGCCTGTGTCATAAGTAAAGGGCCGGCTGGCTTGACCGTTAAGGGTGCTGTAACCCCCGAAAGTACACTCCAGTCCAAACCAAAAAAAAAATTATTTTCTGTGTTTGTGAATTGTGTGCGCAGTAGCCGCACGTGCATCAACAAAGTAGTGCCAAGCGTGCGCCTGTGTCATAAGTAAAGGGCCGGCTGGCTTGACCGTTAAAGGGTGCTGTAACCCCCGAAAGTACACTCCAGTCCAAACCAAAAAAAAAATTATTTTCTGTGTTTGTGAATTGTGTGCGCAGTAGCCGCACGTGCATCAACAAAGTAGTGCCAAGCGTGCGCCTGTGTCATAAGTAAAGGGCCGGCTGGCTTGACCGTTAAAGGGTGCTGTAACCCCCAAAGTACACTCCAAACCAAAAAAATATATATTTTCTGTGTTTGTGACTTGTGTGCACTGTGGCTGCACGTGCATCAACAAAGGAGCAGCGCCAAGCGTGCGCCTGTGTCCCATAAGTAAAGGGCTGGCTGGCTCATTTCTTAAAGGGTGGTGTAACCCACAAAGTGCACTACTCTCCAGCAAAAATAAAAAAATATTTTCTGTGTTTGTGTGCGCTTTAGCCGCACGTATATATATCAATATAACATAAATGGAGGACCAAACTTTCTCTGATAAAAATAAAATAGGGAAAGATCAAGAACCACTTCCTACTAGTGCTGTTGCTGCTGCTGGGAGTTGTTCATCATCCCAGAGAGGAAGTAGGAACATCACTACTTTTACTAAACAATTGACCCTCCAACAGTCCCTAGCGATGAGGATGAAGTACGACAGCAGTCATCCTGAAGCAAAACGTATAACTGAGGCCTTGACTGCTATGTTGGTGTTAGACGTGCGTCCGGTATCCGACATTAGTGCAGTGGGATTTAGACAATTGATGGAGGTAGTGTGTCCTCGGTTCCAAATCCCGTCTAGATTCCACCTGCATCCTCAAAGCAGCAGCGACAAGCGTGCGTCTGTCTGTTAAAGGGTGGTGACACCCTCAAAGTGTGCTACACAAACAATTAAAATATTCTTCTTCTTTTTTCTGTCTTTGTGAATTGTGTGGGCTGTAGCCGCACCTGCATCCTTAAAGCAGCAGCGACAAGCGTGCGTCTGTCTGTTAAAGGGTGGTGTAACTCACGAAGTGCTCCAAAAAATAAAAAACTATTTTTTTTATGTGTTTGTGACTTGTGTGCGATGTAGCCGCACTTGCATCCTCAAAGCAGCAGCGACAAGCGTGCGTCTGTCTGTTAAAGGGTGGTGACACCCTCAAAGTGTGCTACACAAACAATAAAAATATTCTTCTTCTTTTATCTGTCTATGTGAATTGTGTGGGCTGTAGCCGCACCTGCATCCTTAAAGCAGCAGCGACAAGCGTGCGTCTGTCTGTTAAAGGGTGGTGACACCCTCAAAGTGTTCTACACAAACAATTAAAATATTGTTCTTTTTTTTCGGTCTTTGTGAAATGTGTGGGCTGTAGCCGCACCTGCATCCTTAAAGCAGCAGCGACAAGCGTGCGTCTGTCTGTTAAAGGGTGGTGTAACTCTCAAAGTGCTCCAAAAAATAAAAAACTATTTTTTTTATGTGTTTGTGACTTGTGTGCGATGTAGCCGCACTTGCATCCTCAAAGCAGCAGCGACAAGCGTGCGTCTGTCTGTTAAAGGGTGGTGACACCCTCAAAGTGTGCTACACAAACAATAAAAATATTCTTCTTTTTTCTGTCTTTGTGAATTGTGTGGGCTGTAGCCGCACCTGCATCCTTAAAGCAGCAGCGACAAGCGTGCGTCTGTCTGTTAAAGGGTGGTGACACCCTCAAAGTGTGCTACACAAACAATTAAAATATTGTTCTTTTTTTTTCGGTCTTTGTGAAATGTGTGGGCTGTAGCCGCACCTGCATCCTTAAAGCAGCAGCGACAAGCGTGCGTCTGTCTGTTAAAGGGTGGTGACACCCTCAAAGTGTGCTACACAAAGAATAAAAATATTCTTCTTCTTTTTTCTGTCTTTGTGAATTGTGTGGGCTGTAGCCGCACTTGCATCCTCAAAGCAGCAGCGACAAGCGTGCGTCTGTCTGTTAGAGGGTGGTGTAACCCTCAAAGTGTGCTCCACAAACAATAAAAATATTCTTTTTTTTTTTCTGTCTTTGTGAATTGTGTGGGCTGTAGCCGCACTTGAATCCTCAAAGCAGCAGTGACAAGCGTGCGTCTGTCTGTTAAAGGATTACATCGGTGACAGCATCCAAGTAGGCATGTCAGACAGTCCGTACCTGTACTGGCAGGAAAAAGAAGCAATTTGGAGGTCCCTGTACAAACTGGCTCTATTTTACCTGAGTTGCCCCCCCTCCAGTGTGTACTCCGAAAGAGTGTTTAGTGCAGCCGGGAACCTTGTTAGCGAAAGGCGTAGGAGGTTGCTTCCACAAAATGTGGAGAAGATGATGTTCATAAAATGAATGATCAACTCTTCCAGGGAGACCAGCCTCCAGAACGTACAGAGGGACCTGTGGTTCCAGCAGGGACGAATTAATACTCTGTGAGGATGAGGATGTACATAACACTGAAGAGGGTGAGGAATCTGTGGATGAGGAGGATGAGGACGACTTCTTGCCTCCGTAGAGCCAGTTTGTGCAGGGACAGATTAATTGCCAGCTTGTTTTGTGGGGGCCCAAACGAACCAATCATTTCAGCCACAGTTGTGTGGCAGACCCTGGCGCTGAAATGATTGGTTTGTTAAAGTGTGCATGTCCTGTTTATACAACATAAGGGTGGGTGGGAGGGCCCAAGGACAATTCCATCTTGCACCTCTTTTTTTTCTTTGCATTATGAACAGTTTGGGGCCTAGTTTTTCAATGCCATCCTGTCTGCCACTGCAGTTTCACGCCTAGATGGGTCACGTGTTTGTGCCGCCCACTCGTGTCGCTTAGCATAGTCATCCAGCTACCTCGGTGCAACCTTTTGGACATAAAAACACTATTGTGAGGTGTGAGGTATTCAGAATAGACTGGAAATGAGTGGAAATTAAGGTTATTGAGGTTAATAATAGCATAGGAGCAGAAAAACCTACAAATTCTGTGATTTTAGCTGTTTTTATGCTTTTTTTCAAAAAAATACAGATCCAAAACACAAAACCCAGAACCCAAAACACGGAAGGGTGGTTTTGGCAAAACCAATCCAGATCCAAAACACGAAGAAAGATCCAGATCCAAAACCAAAACACAAAACACGAAAAGTGGCCGGTGCACACCCCTAATATATATATATATATATATATATATATACACACACACACACACATACATATATGTATACAGTGTATATATATATATATATATATATATATATATATAGCGTTCCCGCTAGGCTGTTTTAGCGGGGCGCGCGCCCTGCCCTCCTTCTGGAGGGCAAAAAGCACCCTGCCCTCCAGGAGGAGGGCAAAAAGTGCCCTGTCCTCACAGCCTGCGGGTGCCGTTCTCACCTGCGGGACACAGTGTCCCACGGGTGGAGAAACATGCGGTGTTGCGGTGACGTCCCGGTCACCGCCGGAGAATACACGCCGGGCGCATGCGCCCGGCGTCTATTCTCCCTTTCTGCAGTGCTTGGGGGCTGCCCGGCATGTCTGTAAGCGCCGGGCATGCCCCCAAATATGACGTAAAGGGGCAGCGTCTTATAGACACGCCCCCTTTTCATGACCACGCCCCCATTTCGGACGCACGCACGCCTTTGGCGCGCGCATAGGGTTGCCTTCTCTAGCTCCGGCGCCCTGCCTGCCGCCGGAGCTAGAGTGAACACTATATATATATATTTTTATCAGTACATACGGCGATGTTATTATTTAGCGTCATGCATCTCCTATGCAATAGAACATTATTAAAAGTCCTTACTAAAACTATACACCCATTTATTAATACCCATGATAGGAACAACCCTGCAAAACATGTATCATGGTGTACTTCACAAATACGCAGATGCTCAATGCATACTAGCGTATTTTCTTAATATCCTTACACTTACACATTGCACACTTACATAGAAAGGTTCCCTAGCAGTAAGGTTAATATTCAAGGTTATATTCATTATTAATTATGTTATGAAGTGACTGTATTTAAGATCTAAGGTTTAGTACATGATAAGCCGACCGTGTTTGGTGCTATTGTAAACCACTGTTTATTTGCAGACTTCCGGTTCCATCGGCAAGGAAATCGCAAAATGCGTTTGCAAGATGTGGAACACTGAGACTTACCATTGAAATGTACTCTGTAATGTAATGTTTATTAGCCAGTTTAGACTTGTTATTCGGTGGGAAAACACACACAAAGAGCTGTTGGAAGGCTGAACTATCACAATACAAACTGACCTATGAACTGTATCGTAACAGAAGAACCAAGAGTAAGAACCAATGGGAACATGCCAACTCATTCTATTGTATTGCCTATCTCTGCAAGGATACATAAGCAGGCATCCTGGATCTGGTAGTTAGTCATCTTTATTTTCTGTTGACGGAGGTTTCATAGTTGATGCCGGGAAATTTGGATCCAGAGCGCATGCGTATGTATCGACTGTACCTTGTGATTGTATAATTTGTTTGCGCCAATTGTATTTAGATCACAGCATGTAACTATATGCTTTTTGGTGAATAATATCTTTTTGTGCTTTGGAACCACAATCAAGGTCTGGAAAGCAATTATTTCTTGTGCGACTTACAACGCTAAATAGCGACATTTTGGGTATAGAGATAATTAGGTATTCATAGTTGGGGGCTTGTAGAGTGAGATCACGCTACCAATTTACATGGCAACACACGGTTATCGGCCCCTCATGAAAGGGTGGAGGTGCCATACGCAGGAAAGAACGCATTGTGCCTTCGAAAACCTGCTACCACTTGATGCTGAGAGACTGCTATCTGTTATTTTGTGAGTTCAAGGAGCGTTGATTAGAACCCAGGGACAAGGAAGGAAAAAGTTTGTTTTCCTTTGTTGATAAAGGTTCGTGTTAAAAAAGGGGAAGTCGCACAATAGCGTATGCATATTTCCTGTATTGCTGCCACGTGTTCAACGGTTATTGTATGTATAGCGTGATTGCTTGTTAAAACCTCTGAATTATACTGCTATATTAAGGGAAAAGGGTTTTTATTTTTTCTGTGCAGAAAAGGTGTGTAATTGAAACGTGTGATTGTAAAGGCTACTGTCTGTTGAGCCTAAAATAGTGGAGGTTACTGTCTATTAAACCTCGGTGGAAACTCGGTAGATGCCTGACGGGGCTGTACAAACTACTGGGCCAGTGTACAAAGCAGGTACATTGTGGTTTAGGTTATCGAGAAACTAAGGGGTTTCTTGTACGGCACCCATTAATCGCAAAGTCCATTGATCAGTTAGGTTCTTTGGGCAATGCAATCGAACCGCATGGTTATATAAACCGTGATTGTGAAGTGGGTTGTCGTGGGAGTGAAACTGCTGGCAAGGTTAGGAGTTATTTGAACTTCTAGATGCTACCAGTGAGAGTAAACTCAAAGTAGGAAGCTAGTGGTGAAGCTTGGAGTTAAATTCACCACAAGTAACATAATTCGTTAAGTGGTTACTTTACTCCTCGTGTATATACACGGATCATTACGTAGTGGTGAATTGGGGTATAGCAGGAAGGAGCGAGCGGCTGAAGCTTGGTTTAATACGGCCGCAAGTAGAATAATTTACAATAGGTGGTTAGTCTGTTCCTCGTTGTGCAAGCCGACTGTAACGACAGGCGGGTCTGCTGTGTATAACGGGAGGGAGTGTGTGAACGTAGCTCTTTGAAAATCTTCACCAATCGAAATTCTCTAGAAATTCCTATGCGTTTTCCCAGATGGGTGCGAAGCAATCTCTAGTAATGGTCGATGATGTATTGCAGATGGAATCCGCTAGGATCGGCCAGGTATGTTATGTTTAAAATGTATGGTGCGTACGCTACAGCGTTCTGCGACATATGGGTCAAAATGACCAAGAAATGTAGAACACCTTTTCCTAAGATTGGTAGCTTTGATTTGGAGGTTCTGAACAATGTCAGAGATAGTATATGTGTAGCGAAGTCTCTGAAGAAAAGGGTAATGTTTAATGATTGCTTGAAGTTGTGGCAGAACGAGGGGAACATGTAGCTTATGTTAGGACCTGGGGGCCTGATTCAGAGCCGGACGCTCTGACCAGAGCGCTCACTCTGAATCAGGGCCCTCCTACCTAAACTTGGAGCGGCCTCTTGGACGTTCGCATAGCTGTGGGTTACCACCCACAGCTTATGCGAGCGTCCATGATGATGGTCAAGACCATCGCGACCATCGGGCTTGCGATGAGACCCTGCGGTAGGGTCTCAGTGACCGCAAGTCCTGGAGTGATTTTGGCTCTATTAGAGCCAAAATCACTCCCACTGACATCACTAGTGATGTCAGTGGGGCCGGACCCAGACGGTAGGTGTACCCATGGGAACGCCTCCGTCTTCAGCCACGCCCCTGGCATGCCCACCAAAGGGGGCGTGCTGTCAATCAACATTGACAGCACGCCCCCTTTGGTGCGAGACCTGGACCGACGGTTTTCCCGTCGCTCCCCGGCTCTCACGCATGCGCACGACGGAGCCCCCTCCGTCGTGCGCATGTGCACTAGGGCACCATCGACCCGCTTGCGAGCGCTCGCGAGCGGGTCTGAATCAGGCCCAGAGTTTGTTGTGGACCCGGAGTGGAAATAGGAGCAGACACCTGAACGGATTTAAATTGGAAAGTGGGTATTTTAATAGGTGAAGTTGAAGACATGTATACAGATAAAATAAAGTCCAGAGTATAACGAGGAAGGTGATGACTAGAGGCTGTATTGTAATGTGTATAGGTAATGTCCAGGTAGTTGCAGAAATAATAAAAGTCTTTGTAATCCAAATGATAACTGCAGGGCTGCAGACAGGATAACAGTCACTGATTGATACTGGTGAGGTAAAATCCAGAGGGGCTATGGAGTAATTAGAATGGTAACAGCTGATGGAATTAAGTGGAGAGTAGAACTGTGATGGCTCAGAGTGGAATCAGAGAGCTAGGTAAATGGATACAGAGCAGGTTCAGGGTTAACTGTAGACACAGGTCCTCTGGCAGGGAAAGGGTAAATAGCAGATGCAGGATGGTTCTGGCAGTAGACTGGAAGCAGGCAGAGCGGTGCAGGCTACTTGGAAGCTGGAATCCAGCAGGAGCACAGGAAGCACTCAAACAGATAATTCAAGGCACACAGACTCTCTCACAGCTACGCTGTGAAACATGTTGCACTGGCAACTATGGGAAGCTCTGAACTCCCTTAAGTACCCAGTGCAGAATCGTGATAGGTCAGAGAGAGCATGTGACACGCCAGGACTGGGGCAGCTAAGTCACATGACCAGAGGCAAAATGGCGGCGCCAGAGTGGAGCGGAAACACCACCAGGCCTACCCTGGCCAGAATGACATAGTGCCCGCGGAACACTTCGCACAGCCAATGCGCGCCGCCAGACACCAGCCCCTCCGCTGGAAGGACCATGCCACAGTGCTCTCATAGGTAATACCCATCATCCCCTATGCCAGTAAACCCTGGTCATGGCAGTACCCCCCTCCCTACGGGTGGCCTCAGGACACTTACCAGGCTTCTCTGGATGGGTATAGTGAAACTTCCTGATGAGTGTAGGAGCACAAATGTCTTGGGCATTAGTCCAGCAGCGTTCTTCCGGGCCATAGCCTCTCCAATCCAGAAGATATTGCAACTGACCCCTTCGGACATGGGAATCCAAGACTTGGGACACTTCAAACTCCACACCTCTCTCAGTTTGGACATGGGGAAGAACTGGAAGGACTTTGAGGAACTTGTTGAGAATCAACGGCTTGAGTAGGGATATGTGGAAAGAATTAGGGATTCTTAGGTAGGAAGGAAGTTGGAGACGGTAGGAAACTGGATTGATTACTTCAGTAATGGAAAAGGGTCCAATGAATCATGGAGCAAACTTCATTGATGGAACCCTGAGGTGAAAATTACGTGTAGATAGCCAAACTTGATCCCCGATTTGCATTTGAGGCACTTTCCTTCGCTTCCTGTCTGCCTGAATTTTGTAACGTGAGGAGGTCTTTTCCAAATTTGTGCGTACTTGGGCCCATATTGAGGCAAACTTCCGTACAGTGTCATCCACAGCCGGTACTTCAAAGACAGGCAGACTCCGGAATTTAGGGACTCAAGGGTGAAGATCATACACAATAAGGAATGGAGTTTGATTTGTGGAGGAATGGTAAGAAGCATTGTGCGCAAATTCAGCCCAAGGAAGAAATTCAGACCAATTATTTTGGGAGGAAGACATGAAAATTCTTAAAAAGGTCTCAAGATCCTGATTTACTCTCTCAGTAGATCCATTACTTTGCGGGTGATAAGCCGTAGAGAAGTTCAATTTCACTTGTAAAACAGAACAGAGTGCTCTCCAAAACTTCGCTACAAATTGAACACCCCGATCCGAGACAATCTCGGTAGGAAGTCCATGGAGACGAAATATATGTTGAACAAAAAGATGAGCCAGATCCGATGCACAAGGTAATTTCTTCAGAGGTACATAGTGAACCATCTTTGAAAATCGGTCTATCACGACCCAGATGGTGGTATGGCCATCAGAATTTGGTAAATCTGTTATAAAATCCATAGAGAAGTGCATCCACGGACGAGATGGAATGGGCAGAGGTAAAAGTTCACCAGCTGGGGATTGACGAGGAGACTTGTGCTGTGCACATAGGGTGCAGGAAGAAATGAACTCCACTACGTCAACTTTCATTGATGGCCACCAATAAGATCTTCTTAGGAACTCCAGTGTTTTCCGAATGCCAGAGTGACCTGTGAACCGTGAAGAGTGAGCCCATGTAAGTAGCTGCTTCCTTAACTCTGGGGCAACAAAAGTTTTCCCAGTAGGAGGTTGTAGTTGTATTGCAGCAAATACTTTCAACTCTAACACTGGAGTACTACGCAGAATCTCAGAATTGTTGCCACAGGACAAGGATCTTGAAAAGGCATCAGCCTTTTGGTTGAGAGCTCCTGAGCGGAAAGTCAAAGTAAATTGGAAACAAGAGAAAAATATTGCCCACCGGGCCAAATGGGAACTCAAACACTGAATATTTTTCAAGAACAGAAGATTCCTATGATCCGTGAAGACAGTAAAGGGGAATTTAGCCCCTTCCAAAAGGTATCGCCATTCCTTTAATGCCAGGCTAAAAGTTCTTGTTCTCCTATGGCATAGTTTCTTTCAGCTGGCGAGAACTTCTTAGAAAAGAACCCGCATGGATGGATTCGATTGTCCTCAAAATGTTGGGAGAGGACAGCTCCCACTGCCTCTGAAGTTGCGTTCACTTCTAACAGGAAGGGTCTATCCAAGTCAGGTTGTCTTAAGACTGGCGCTGTTATGAAAGCCTGCTTTAGATGTTGAAAGGCTGTTTCTGCCTCAGGAGGCCACAGAGCAGGGTTGGTATTTTTGCGGGTTAAAGCTGTAATGGGAGCCATTAAAGATGAAAATCCCTTGATGAAACGTCTATAATAATTGGCGAATCCGAGAAGTCTCTGAACAGCCTTCATTGCCTGAGGTCGAGACCAGTCCAAAATCGCTTGAACTTTATTAAGATCCATTTCTAGACTGGAAACAGAGATGATATAGCCAAGGAAAGGTACACTAGGAACTCTGAAGACACATTTTTCTAATTTACAGTAGAGATGGTTCTTTCTCAGGTGGGACAGGACTTCTTTTACATGTTTGTGGTGTTCCTCTAGGGATGAAGAGAAAATCAAAATGTCATCTAGATAGACAACTACGGAAACGTATAACAGATCTCTGAAAATTTCATTGACGAAACCTTGGAAACCAGCAGGTGCGTTGCACAACCCAAAGGGCATGACAAGATATTCGAAGTGTCCATCTCTTGTATTGAAAGCAGTCTTCCACTCATCTTCTGCACGATTACGGATAAGATTGTAGGCCCCTCGTAAGCCTAACTTAGAGAATATGACAGATCCTTTGACTCTATCAAATAATTCTGTAATCAATGGAAGTGGACATCTGTTCTTAACTGTAATATCATTAAGGCCTCTGTAGTCTATACATGGTCTTTAACCCCCCATCTTTTTTAGCAACAAAAAAGAAAGCAGGAGAAGTGGAAGGTCGAATTAATCCTTTCTCCAGATTCTCCTGGATATACTCCGACATGGCTTTAGTCTCTGGCAGGGATAAGGGATAAGTATGACCACGAGAAGGCATCTTGTCTGGCAGTAGATCAATTGGGCAGTTCCATTTTCTGTGAGGAGGTAAAACATTAGCTTGTTTTTCAGAAAAAACATCAGCAAAGGTTTGGTATTCTTTAGGAAGTGCTGGAAGTACTGGTTATGCTATTTTCCTCACCGGTCGTACTTTGGGAAGACAAGATTCCTAACAACTTGTACTCCATGAGAGAACCTGCATAGTGCACCAGTCAATCCTGGGATTGTGCTGACGTAACCATGGTAATCCTAGAATAACTTCATGGGTAACCTTGGGTATCACTAAGAACTTAAGATGTTCAGAATGGAGTGCTCCAATATGAACCAAGACTGGCTGAGCCTCCTTAGAGACAGTTCCATTTAACAGAGGTCGTCCATCTACAGAGGTCAGGGAGACAGAATGATCAAGAGATGTACAAGGAATTTGTAGCTCGTCAACAAAACTGGAGGTCACAAAGTTTCCTGCTGCTCCAGAGTCCAACAGAGCAGTGACAAAAACAGGTTTAGGCTTATGATCTCAGGCTAAGATCAAAACAGAATCTTTAGATTTTGGGGACGGACTTATTACTCCTAACTTGATGTCCCCAGGATCTCCTGGTTTACGGGAACAGGAGGCCACCAGATGACCCGAATCTCCACAATATAGGCAGAGATTTTTTAATATTCTTCTCTGTCGTTCCTCTTTGGAGAGATGGGTATGATTCACCTGCATCATGGGCTCTTCATTTGTAGGAGAAGGAGGCAGGCGGGTAGGAGTGGGTAGTGGGGAAGGCTTGTAACGGTCAGTTCTATGCTTCTCAGCCTGGCATTCTCTAAAGCGTAGGTAAATTTTATTGCAGAGAGAAATCATATAGTTTAAATTAGTTGGAAGTTCGCAGGTGACCATATCATCCTTTAACCGATCAGAAAGTCTGTGCCAAAAATCTGAGGTGAGGGCTTCTTCATTCCATTTGAGCTCTGATACCAAAATCTGAAACTGTACAACATATTGGCTAACAGGACGGGTTCCCTGTTTTAAAGTCATAATACTGGATGAGGCCGAAACTGTTCTTCCTGGCTCCTGAAAAATGTTACAAATTCAGTATAATTGTCCAGCAGAGGATCTGCATGCTCCCAGAGTGGAGAAGCCCAATCCAAAGCTGAGCCAGTCAATAATGACACGATATAGGCCACTTTAGTTTTAGCGGAAGGAAAATTATCTGGCTGCAAGGTAATCAGACCCTGGCACAAGTAATATCCCCAATTCAAGGTGAACATCTCTAGAGCACAGATAATAAAATTGGTTCCTCACCTCGTTCCAGCAGATTCTCAGTGAGAGGAACCTCATAGGCCTGGCACAGCCTCAGGATTTTGTAATACTGCTGCAGCGCCTGTTTCCGGAAATGTTCCACCAGCTCTGCTGTCTCCCCTCCCAGTGTAGAAGGCAGGGAATGAGCATCCACGGCAGCATTGCCGGTGCGCACCAAATGGCACTGCTCTAACCAGTCCAAAAGCCGAGTGTTACTCTGGGGGAAGGGGGGGTATGGAAGACAGTTTGAATACCGAATGCTTATACCGTGCTGTCGCCAGGTTCCCTAAGCCTAACACTAAGGACCTGATCCTGAATTGCGCACAGATTAGTAGTTGTTCGCATCTAGTGATTTTTCGCAGACTGCACACGCGTTGCGGGCTGCACATGCATTTATGTGAATATATGTTCTATTCAGAGTGTTACGCCATTTTGTGTATGAATACTAAATGGGCGTTAACAATATGAATGCGCATTTTGTGGGTGTGCCATTGGCTTGCTGTGTTGCGTTCTAGTATGAGTTGTGTGAATGCACAGTAGATGCCAATTTCAGACGCATCTCCTGTACCCAGTAGAGGGTAGGGGTAAGTGCCACTGACAGTGATGACGGCTACTCTTGTACAAAGTATAACTCTCTGGCAAAGGATGCTGAGACTTGTAGTTCAGTAACAACGGGAGTGGTGGCCATGCCTACGTATTTCCATCTTTGGTGTCCTCACCTTTACTCTGCGCTTCCTCTCTCTGTAGTTTCTCTGTATTTTCCCCAATGTCCTCCATGTCCTCATAGCTGAGGGGTCTTCTTTCCTCCAAACTGACTAGGGGCACCTGCAGAAACTGTGACCCGCTCCCCCCCTTTTGCACACTGTGGACTGGCCGAGATTCCGTTCTTATGCTTCCTAGGCCATCCAGCATCCCAGAGAGGGTCACCACAGGCTGGGAATTGCCTCCCTCAGTGTTGTGGTCGCTGGGAGGCTGGAAATACTTTCACTGCGGCTGCAAGGACAGAGGAAACTTATGTTTAACATGATAATGGTCAACGGAGACACAAAACACACAGCGTCGCAGCTCACGTTACGCCCAAACAAAAACAGTACTTATGCTTTTCAGTCGAGAAGGTGCAATCTGTTCTCTGTACCCACAAAGGATGATGTTACCACCAGGCATAATGGTCCACGCCATGGACCGTAAAAGTATGGTCACCCCATGTCTTCTTCCATTTTATCACTATCCACTCATTTCATTGGAGACTTCTTATGTAACACCACCCAAAAACTAAACAGCCATGATGAGTCTACCTGCTGGATGTATGATGTAACTACCACACTCATTATACTCTCAGCTTGTCTCTCATTTGTTAACTAGAAAACCAATATTTGGTCAGTAATAAGACAATGGGCAACTATTCTGCACAGGAAGGATCCCTGAGGTGAGGGTGTGTAGGAGATGACCGTGTTAGTCTACCTGAGCTGACGGTTACACCATTCTTCTGGTCTTCCACGTTCTTCTTCCTCCAGGAATAACGTTCCACTGACAGCTCCTTGTAGTTGAGTTGATTTGGCTGCTTATTGCTGAGTGAGATCACCAGGTTATCAAACTGCAAGTCACTGATTGGAATATTAGCCTAGGAAAGAGCAGGGCATACGTTACAGTCCAGCAGTCAGTTCGATAAACATGTCAAATATCCAAGGTTGAATGCAGGAACTGTGGAGCCTATTACATGAGGGCCAGCACCACTGGATACACTAGTATAGTATGTATTTATCTACAAGTAATAAATAAGAGAAAATAAGAACTTAGGAAAGAGTTATCCTTTGACCAAACAACCCAACCACAATTCTTAAATCTTCACCTCTTTTCTCACAGTCTTCAGGTCGTGGCTGGAGATTTGCTTCCTCTTGCTCTTGTCTGTCTGGTTATAGAGGTCCACCAGGCGTAGCCAGTGCTGATTCAGGTAACCTTCCAGGATAGCCAGGGCTTCCGGGTTAGGCTGCTGGATGGTGGGTGTGATCACACGGGACTGCGAACTTCTCATCATGCTGTGACCTCCTGCCTCAGTTTTATATGCCTGGAAGCACAATAGCTGGTAACAGGGATCATCTCATTGAGGTATATCAGATATCACAAGTATCTAGGAATAGTGAAAAGATGTTTCAAACCAGAGCAGATGCATTCTTAGTCCAGCCAACGCAAGTTCCCTGAAAACTCTTAATTATTTAAGCAGAGATTCAATCAGTAAACTGAAATGCTGCCTCTACTAGAGGTGTGTGTGAGTATGAGGGGGATGCCAAAAATAATTTCTGGAGGGAATGCCGATCCTTGTATTGTCATACTGGAGGATGCTGGGATGCCACCAGATTAGTTAGCTTTCAATTTAAAAACACATGAATATATGACCCAAAGTGATGCTAATATTATGAAGTGTAGGAGCTGATTAGTTGGTACTTTATCTCCATCCGAGGCTTAGTACATAGACCCCAATTTAACAACAATGATGCCAGGAGAAAATGAAGCAGTTTAAAATGGAACTCTAATGCACAGACACAGATATAGTGTTGTTCAGGAAAGTATTCAGAAGTTGTTTACTGCCCTTTACCATATTGAAAGTATGCCCCACATTTTTAATGACTGAATTGGGTCAATAAATAAATTAACATATGTTTTACCATCCTCTACCTGTTTACACCTCCTATTAATGAATAAGAATATTGTCCTTCTGTAACAATAATGGTCTTAGCTCTCAGCATGTAAAACACGCTTAGCAAAACCAACATAGCAGCTCCCACTGAGTGGTGGAGAAGAATCATATGTCAGTATAAAATACCTGTGTAACACTATAAAGGTTTGAATGGGCATTTGCTGAGAGTTTAAGTATAAGTGTTTCACATTTCTGGTCCCACCTTAAGCTGCACCGGTGCTGAAGGATAAGTTTGCCCTTTGGCTGTCGATAGGACTAAAGTTGCTGAAAATTGTGATTTCTAAGTGCTGAACCCACCGTTTCTTCAGTGGTTTCTAGGGACATTTGGCTTTTGAGACTTCTCTCATCCATCCTATCCTGTACCCGGGTTTCTAGGTCTGTCAGGTCCGGTTTTCCAAGCAGCCATTTGTCTATATCCCCCATACTGTCCAACTGGGTCCTGAACTACTGTCTTTCCAGTAACCAGTCTGAAATGCTCTGACCGGTGTTACTAGTCTCTCCGATCTCAGCCATCCTTTCAGATTGCAACTTAATGATGCTGTTAGAAGTCACAAGCGACGTTTCTGAAACCTCTCGTAACCCAGATTGAAGTTATTCCATGGGGGGAGCAATGATGCGTTGTGTCCTTGACTCTGAAGTCCAAATGTCCTGCAGGCCACCTTGAAGAAATGAGTCTAGGACAGATCTCTCTGCTTGTACCCCATCAAGTGATTATCCATTGGTGGATGAAAGTCCTGGAATGAGACTTCTGTAGCCATTGTCACATTCAGTATAGTTTCATCTCGGATAATGTCATTGGAGCAGCTCCCATGCGTTACATGCGCTGCAGCATAAAGGCAGCGGTGGCACAAGTACTTCTACTCATTCTGCTATTTCCATGGGCGACAGATCTCCGGAGCTTACACTAGGACTGGTCCTGGAATGGAGAAATATGTAAGCGGCTGAACATGTCCAGGATCATTGTTTTAGTGGTTTTACTTCACAAAAAAAACATTAGACTCTAATTCGATCGCAAATGCAAATTAGGTTCACAAAAAAAAAATCACAAACTCACTCCAGCTCATGTGGTACTACACATCCCAGCATGCCCTTCCACAGGGTTATAATGCTCTAACAGCAAAGCTGTGGCAGGGCATGCTGGGAGGTGTAGTTCCATAGCAGCTGGAGTGCCACACATTGCCTAGTGCTGCTAAAAAACACTATGCATAAAATAAAGTACCCCTGACCTGAAGGAGCAGCTCCCCAGCAATACTATTTAGGTGCAGGGGGATGCAGGAGCCTTCCAGTCCCTCTCACACATACCAGTGCTCTCACATCCCTCCCTCCAGGCTTTTTGCTTTCAAGGTACCATAGCGACGGCCCGACCCAACTCTCTGATTGGCCCGGTTAAAACATGTCCCCAAATGTCTGACAGTGGTCTGGCATGGTCTCCATTTTCTTGAAGACCGAAGCTGGTTGATGATAAGGATGTGGGCTCAAGGAAAATGTCTCCTGTACTGGAGACAAGTTGTTCAATTAATAAAAATAAAATAATAATAAAACAAACGTCAGAAATGAGAATTCTGTTTTGCTGCCAGTGAGTGTTTGGCTCTCTGCTGCCGGTAATATGCCTCACAAGCTAACATCTGACTTCCTGTGGAAACAGCAGAGCAAGTTTGTGTCAGAACCGTGGTGTGTGCCCCAAATGGACGAGTAAGTTGTGTTCTGTCCACTTTCTGAGACAAAAGATATGCTATTTGACATTGTGTTAAGGCCCCCATACATCAGCAAGTGATTGCAGCAATCGTGCAATTTGCAATCGATTGTGTATAAAAATCTTTCCCTGTTTCAATCGATTGCAGATTGCAGAATTGCCACAATCGATTGAAAAAGGGAAAGATTTTTATACACAATCGATTGCAAATTGCAGAATTGCTGCAATCAATTGCTTTTGTATGGGGGCCTTAAGTCCTGTTGGGATTATACTATATGCTCTCTCTCTCCAAAAACAAAGAATTCTGAGTTTGCATGGAATGATTTTTTTTTGTTATTATTGTACTGTAGGTGTAGGGGTGTGTATATAAAAAAAAGAAGGATATAAAGAGATTTTGTGGTGTTTATAGGGTACTTTAAAAAAAATTATAAAAATTTATTATTTTTCAATTAAAGAAAATTCTGTAATTACACTTGGGGTGCCTAAACTAACAAGATGATTTTGGGATAATTTGAGGCTATTTTTTAACCCCCAAAAATGACATGTAATCAGTGGACTAATTAAGCTCATTGGAAACCTCCAATTGCCTAATTAGTCATTAGGGAGGAGGGGGGAGTGGCCAAGGGGTTCTGCAGATTGTCCCAACATTGTATCCTTAAAATAAAGATTTTCCCTACCGTAGGCGGTATTCAATCAGTTTCACGTCCGCGATAAAGTTTCGCCTGCCTGACTTTCCACCTACATCGCGTGTTTTGGACGCGGAAACTTATCGTGCGTGCCCCCGCCATTCGCCCTATTCAATTCCAAACCACGCGAAAACGGCAAGCCGCGAAGATGGAAGAGGCGGAAAGTGCTGTCAGAAATGGGGAAATCAGCCTGAACCCCCCCAAAAGATGCACTAACATTGGGGAACAATGTAGATGTGCCCGAATAGCCCTAATAAAGCTATTTGGGGTACTTAAGTTGTTTTAATAGCTTCTTATTAGCGTCTTTGCACAAGTGGTGAAGAATGGCAATAAGCAGTATTTTTGGGTGAGTATAAGTAATCCTGTCAAATTTGGGTACTTGAAAAAGGGGTGCAAGCATGTTTTATAGTCGCTAAAGTGAAGTTTAAAAAAAACTTGAAAAACGCACTTGTTGCGAGCACCTGCAATCCTAAAAACACCTGACCCATCATTGCAGACCCCCAAAAGTCTATTTCACTAGTTTTTATGCTTGTCCCCCCACTTTTTACCTTTTCACCCCCAAAATTAAAGTACTTTTTTGGGGTGTTCTTAAGTTTTTTTTCTGAATTTTTTTCACAGTTGTCCTTTGGGGGGCTGTCCCAAGGGTTCTGAGTGGTTTCCCCACCTTTGCACCCCAAAATAAAAATGTTGTACTTCTAGTCACCTGCTATTCAGAGGCAAATCTTTTTCGCCTATTACACTTCATTGACTTTCCGCGTACTCGAAAAGCGGCTGGAATTGAATACGGAGATAAGTTTCTGCCATGCGAAAAGCTGAGATCGGCGATAGTTTTCCGCGGCTCTCGGCTTTTTGCATCTAATTGAATACGGCCCCTTGTCTCACCATCAGGGAGGTGCGGATGGAAAACTTTGAGTTTACTCTGACGGGTTCAGTGCGAGTTGCTAATTGGATTGCAGCATGAATTTGCTATGTGAATTCGCAGAGAAAACGGCAACTCGCGCCCCACAATTCGCACCTAATTGGATTTGTCCATGTCAGTAAGCAGTGTGCATTGCACTGTCTGTGTCAGTAAGCAGTGTGAGTCATTGTCTGTGTCAGTAAGCGGTGTGTGGCTGTGGCTGTGTCAGTAAGCGGTGTGTGGCTGTGTCAGTAAGCAGTGACAGCGTCAGTAAGGAGGGACGCAGGAGGGGCATGGGCATATAATAGGTTAGACAGGAATATATATGAAGTCACTGCTTTTGCTTTAGATAACTTGTTTTGTTTTCTTACATTACAGCCTCCAGCCTCAGAGAGTCCGTCTGGACCACAGCCGTATAGCGGTGAAGTCACACATCAGATGTAGCAGCAGCACCTGCCTGCAGCACCACCTGACATCCAACTTATCTGGACAAGTAAGTCAGAACCAGAGACTGCTCTGGTCACACAGGGGGCATGTGATAGAAATGCTAGTGGGCAGGAGCTGGCATGTGAGAACCTCTGGTTTGCAGTTGGTGACATGTGAAGGCCATGGGTAGGGCATGGGGCTCACTGGAAGGGCGAGGGTTACATTGGAGTGTTGTGTGTAGGGCACAGGGCATACTGGAAAGCTGTGGGTGTGGTGTGGGGCACTCTGTAGGACATGGGGCACACTGGAGTTCTGTTCATGGAGCAGATAGAAACAAACTTCCCATCAGAAGCACATAATTTCCCTTCTAGCCCCAACGGAGCAGCAGCACTGAGGAGAGGTCAGGGGGTGTGACGTATATGCGGCATAGCTCAACTGCGTCTCCTAACTCTATGGTGCGGATTCTGTACTACTACAGAGCAAACAAGCATCTGCTCCAGGCCCAGGGTGCAGCCTTTTAGGGCGCACAAGAGATGCAGCCGCTTCATTGCTGCACCTTGCCAACTTTTGGACCACTGACCTGGCTCCAGTTTTCCCGTGGGACCCTCCCCCCTGCTGAGCCAACCTGTCTGCCAAATCAGAAGTCAGCAAATTTTGTACACAGGCTTATTGCAGAGTATGATGTGAATGTGCATTAATAGAGTACATGGGGCTACACTAAGTGGTAATAACTTCAGGAAGAAAACTTTAACTTCATGGACTTGCCCTGATTTATCTTTGCTTATTATTACAAGGAGCTCACTATTGCCCCAGAATTACTCTCTTGAGAGAACTAGTGATCCGTGCAGCAGGTACATGTGCACGGAGAAATATGGGGCCCAGTACAGAGGAATTAGGCTGTGTTTCTGGCCACAGCGGGCCCCCAGGCAGTCCGCCCTCTGATGGACCCCCTGCATGATGGAGACCCTGTGTCAGATATCTGACTTGCCATAGTTATGCAAATCAGTGATGTCACAGTAGCCAGTGATGTCATAACACAGGACAGCCAGTGAGGCTCACCCTCAGCAGAGACTTGCATTATAGTTACAGAATCCTAGCAAGTTGTATCGTTTTTATTATAAAGCGCATTTTTCTCTAATTCTACTACTGGAGAAGCATCTGAGAGGCTGTAAGACTAAATGTGAGGCGTCATGGCCTCGTCTAGGTAAGTGACTGTGTTGTGTTTTTAAAAATAGGGATTTCCTTGTTACAAATGTAATATTTATGATCAGATTTACAATTATGTGGAACACCAATTAAAGCTAATTTATTTCTCTAAGTACATCAATACTGTGACTAATTACACAAACATTGGCCCTCATTCAGAGCCGTACGCTCTGAGCAGAGCGCACGCTCTGAATGAGGGCCGGGCTCCATTTTCATGGAGCGTCCTCCTGGACGCTCGTATAGCTGTGGGTCACCACCCACAGGCTATACGAGCGTGCTTTGTGATGGCCGCGATGGTCGAGACCATCGCGACCATCGAAATTGCGAGCCGGAGCCTGCGGTTGAGGTTTTCAACCGCAAGCTCCGGAGTGATTTTGGCTCTATCAGAGCCAAAATCACTCCCACTGACATCACTAGTGATGTCAGTGGGCCGGCTTCTGACGGGAGGCGTTCCCGTGGGAACGCCCCCGTCAGGGAGGCACGCCCCCGGCACGCCCACAAAAGGGGGCGTGCTGTCAATCAACATTGACAGCACGCCCCCTTTGATCGGACACAACGAGCGAAGGACTTTCCTTCGCTCGTCGCGTCTGACGCATGCGCACGACGGAGCTCCCTCCGTCGTGTGCATGCTCAGTGCATAACATCGACCCACTTGCGAGCGGACAGCCGCTCGCGAGTGGGTCTGAATCAGGCCCATTGATAGCATCCAAAATTGATTAACTTATAATTGTGCTTCAAATTCTTTGAAACAGAAGCCGAGATGCTTTAATGTTTCACTGTTTGTTTGTTTTTGTGGGGATTGTTATTATTTTTATGTTTTGTCATTGGTTTTTTTTATTGAAACACCATAGAAAATTACAATTACAATTTAAAAAAAAAAAAAAATAGAATATCACATCAATCCATTACATAATAGCATATCATAGAATTGTTTTTTTTTTCTTTTCTTTTTCATTTGAAACCACTTGAATTCTTTTAATATTACTAAACAAGCGTTCTCATCCTCTACACCAGGCCTAGACAACCTGTGGCTCCCCAGCTATTGTGAAACTACAAGTCCCAGCATGCTCTGCCACAGTTTCACTATTAGGGAATGCTAAAACTGTACCAGGCCATGCTGGGACTTGTAGTTTCACAACAGCTGGAGAGCCACAGGTTGGCTCTACACAAACTTTTTTAATATAGTTGTCTCTAAGATAAGTCTGGAAACACACCAGCCCTCATCCTCCTCATTATAAACTGTCCAATCCGCTTATAAAGCTAAATTCAAAATGATCCAAGGAAACAATTTGCTCTGTTTTGTGTTTGTCATGTTGGAATATTAGGAACAGTTTTATGCTTTATCAAAATTCTGTTCTCAGGGGCCAATGTAATAGTGTTCATTCTAGCACCCTGCACCTGTCACAACCTGTGCTGTTCCTTTTTTCTGCCTGGGGTGTTGCTCTCTACTCTGGTGCCTCTAGCACACTCCGCTGATGCAACACACTGCTGATACACAGACCGAAGTGTGCTAGAATTAAGACTAATGTAATCTGAGCTGCAGAAGTATATGCCTTATTACTGCAAACCCATTACCAATATCACTGTAATAATGTAAATAGATAATAACAGTAACATTACTGTGTCATACCTCCCAACTGTCCCGCTTCCAGCGGGACAGTCCCGTTTTTCTGGGACTGTCCCGCTGTCCCGCCCACGGGTCGCAGTGTCCCGCGGTGGGGGGGGAAGTTGGGGAGAGCACACCCGCTGCTCTGCCTAGCAGGGCAGCGGGTGTGTAGAAGGTGAACAGATGCCGTGCGCATCGCACGGCATCTGTTCACTAGTGTAGGGAGAGTCTGGGAGGGGCTGCCCAGCATCTCTGAGAGTGCAGGGCACTCCCCCTATAGTGACGAAAACGGGACGAAGCCGCGAGGCTCCGTCCCGGTTTCAGTTGGCTCTGCCCCTTTTCGGAAGCCATGCCCCTTTGGCGCGTGCCCTGTCCCTCCTTCCCATACCGAAAAGTTGGGAGGTATGCTGTATATTGGCATAAACATGCTCAAGACGCATTCAGCCGATTGGACTCTGCTGCTGGCGTATTTTTAAAGTGAAGGCGCTCATATTGTACTTTGGTCGCATTACACCGCCCCCTTAAAATTAGGGATGTGCAGGCTCGGATAGGTTCGAGTTTGCACGCCGAGTTCGGATTTTTCCCTCCAAAAAAATGGAACTCAGAAAGAGGCTAAACGTCATCTTGCATGTACAAACATCATCATTCCTGGACTTTTGTAGTAATTTAGTAATCCTAAAGTGTGTCTCTGCCGACACGGCTGTAGATACATAAGATTTGTGGTGTGCATGCACAGCTTACAATAGTGCCTGGATTGGGGGGAAAAGGCGAGTCCATCTCTACTTGAGCAGACGGCATGGGGTGCCGCTGTGCACTGACTGCAGACGGCATGGGGTGACGCTGTGCATTGACTGCAGACGGCATGGGGTGACGCTGTGCTCTGACTGCAGATGGCATGGGGTGACGCTGCTCACTGACTGCAGATGGCATGGGTTGACGCTGTGCTCTGACTGCAGACGGCATGGGGTGATGCTGTGCACTGACTGCAGACGGCATGGCGTGACGCTGTGCACTGACTGCAGACGGCATGGGGTGACGCTGTGCACTGACTGCAGACAGCATGGGGTGACGCTGTGCACTGACTGCAGACGGCATGGGGTGACGCTGTGCACTGACTGCAGGCGTCATGGGGTGACGCTGTGCACTGATTGCAGACGGCATGGGATGACGCTGTGTGCTAACTGCAGGCGGCATGGGGTGACGCTGTGCACTGACTGCAGGCGGCATGGGGTGACGTGTGCACTGACTGCAGATGGCATGGGGTGACGCTGTGCACTGACTGCAGACAGCATGGGATGACGCTTGGCACTTAGTAACTCCTCTCAGAGGCAGAGTCACTCAGTTGGCATTGGGCGCAGCTGCAGGGCCGCGGGCAGGGGAAGGACTTGTTTCCCCTTCAAATATAACTGACTGAACTCAGTACCACCATGTTCCAGCTCTCTTTAACCCCTGCTTATCTGGTCCCATAAAAATAGCTACACTGTCCACAAAGGTAATTTTATACAGCAGCAGCACCTTGAGATCCACTTCTACTAAAGCACCAGCTCATAGAATAGATTACATATGACATATACATAAAGGAGGATTATTGTTTGCACTTATAATTCACAATTTTGTTTTTGCATCTCTATCTTTAGTAAGAGAAAGAGGAAGACTAATAGAGATTCGGCATCAAGCTCATCGCTAGAAGCCGATCCAGGTAAGACAGGAGCCAGAAGTCTTTATAAACCTTCAGTAATATATCTGTAAATTTGACATAGAGTAAAGCTGAGTACACACCTGGTCGAGCATCGCTCTCTCAACCCTCTGTCTCACAACTACATTCCCTCACCTATATTGCATGTACTTGTTCTGGTTTAATGTGTTATTTGTGTTTTGTATGAAGAACACACCATACATAAAGTCTTGCCTTGCTTCCACAGCATGCATTTTCTGTGGTCGTGCAGAGAATGACGTGCCCAAGTATGGAGAGCTGCTGCGTAACGCCAAGGAGAAGCTGACCGTCCATCACTACTGCCTGGTAAGTATGGAAAGTAATGATGCATCAGTTATAGCAGCTGAAATCAGCCTGTTACAGAGTAAGGTGCAGATTTATCACACTCTGCAATATTTATGTGATAATCATTTTGTCCTATGGGCGTGATTCATCTTGGAACGCAAGTCTGCTGACGCACACGCACCCTGCTGTTGTTTGCATTCTGCGCATGTGTATGCATCAGGGCCGGATAAAGGCTTGTGGGGACCCCAGGGCAACTAAGTTGCGGGGGGCCCCTTCAAACCACACAGAATCGAGCCCAGCCCAGCCGTGCCCCCAGTAGCAGTCTGCCCCAGCAGTGCCCCCAGTAGCAGTCCCCCCTCAACAGCAGTCCCCCCAGGAGTACCCCTAGTTGTAATCCCCCTCTATGCTGCTATGCTGTGTCCCCTAGTAGTGGTCCCACCAGTGTGCAGTGCCCCCAGTAGTAGTCCCCCCAGTAGTGCTCCTAGTAGTCCCCCCAGCAGTGCCCCTAGTAGTACCCCCAGCAGTGCCCCTAGTAGATCCCCCAGCAGTGCCCCTTGTAGTACCCCCTGCAGTGACCCTAGTAGTAGTACCACCCCAGCAGTGCCCCTTGTAGTAACCCCTGCAGTGCCCCCAGTAGTAGTACCCCCTGCAGTGCCCCTAGTAGTAATGGTACCCCCCCCAGCAGTGACCCTTGTAGTACCCCCTGCAGTGCCCCTAGTACCCCCCCCCCAGACACACACAAAAAAACAACAACTTCCACTTACCTTAATCCCCGCTCTGTCGTCTGCTCCTCCATCCGGCATCCTCCCGGCCCGGCCCGCTCTACAAGATGGGAGAGACGATATGGCGTCTCTCCCATCAGCCACTGCGGGAACCGGAAGACAGAGGCTCCAGCAGTGGGAGCAGCAGCCAATGAGAGTCTGACTGACTCTCAGCGGCTGCTAAAACAAACACACAGCTGCCGTCCACACTATCACCCTGCCCCAAGCTGATGCAGCAGCACTGGCTGTGCTGCTGCATGCAGTAGAATGGCCGCAGCTGCAGAGCGCCCTCCTCCCGGGAACAGGTGCCGCCGGCACCTGTTCTCGGCAGGGACACACTGACCCTGTGTGGGGGCCCTCTGTGTGTGGGGGTCCAGGGACGACCGCCCCTGTCGCCCCCCCCTTAATCCGGCCCTGGTATGCATCACAGTGTGCGAACCTGCCGCTACGATCGGTCAGTGATTAACAGGAAGTTACATTTTTGGTGGGGGTGGAGAGAGGGGGTGGTCGAAGGAACGCAGGCGTGCCAGTGCATTTGAACACCATTACAAGGGCGTGCATAATTAAGCCCCTGCGACGTCATGCGCAGCCTGAGCTCTAGATACTGACAGGAAGTTTAGCAATTTCTGAGTCAGGTCAGCTCTACCACAACTGTGCGTATGGGTCCGATGTTACTCTATGTTACCGATGTTTTCAAAGACTACCATAGGTATTGCGGATGTAAGTATTGGGAAGTGGGCGGTTTACTGAAGTGGTGGGCGTCTAAGTATAATGCTGCGATCGCATTGCAAATGCATTAATTAGCATATTTTCGCAGCGGCTGGGTGTGTGCGATTGCAGATTTATGATCCGTGTTGAATCAGGCCCTATATTCGCAAGGTGATAATGTATATGTTTGCTCAATTTATCAATCTCCTCTTCCTGGGAGGCCAGTGCAGATAAGAGCCCAGACACTGTGAGCCTTTGAAGCAGAGAGATAGCTTGTGGGTGTTTTGGGCAGGGATGTAGAGAACCGGGCCCAGGGGAAAGGGTGTGGCCTAATTGTTGGAGGCGTGGCCATGCCCCCCTAGTTTTTTTTTTAAAACTTTTTTTGCGGCGCTGGGGAGGGTGGTGCTGTAAGCCCCTCGGCCTAGCGCAAAGCCATGGGGGGGCGCAATCAGTGTGATTGCTCCCTCCCACATAAAGGCAGCAAATTATTCTACCAAATTAAACCATATATTTTCTGTTAATTAAAATGGTGGAAAAATTAAAAAAAAACATATTTTGTTTTCATTTTTAACTTTAAATATTATTGGAGCCCTCCCCTAAGGATATGTAGTTATCTGTGCAGTTTCATTAACATGCTAAGTGCATAAAACATTATAAACCTGTATTAGAGCATATGTTAGAGATACAAGTGTTCCTAATTATTATAGATAAAGCAGCAGTGGTGACAGCCATAAGTACATCTCCCCTCTCTCCTATCCAGTTACTATCCAGCGGTGTGCTGCAGAGGGGCAGTGACAGGCAAGGCTTCTATGGCTTCCTGTACCCAGACGTGCGGAAGGCAGCCAGCCGTGCAGCAGAGCAGGTGAGGAGCTGATCGTGCCGATACTTTCTCATATCATGTGACCGGCGCTAAGGAAGTCACCGGAGAACTTAATGACATTGAGCCTAATTGGGAGTTTATTCTATTCCCTGATAATCCACAGAGAATAAAATAAACAGCTTTGTGACACCGCAGTGAGAACGGCTCCGCCTGGAACCGCGGTGCAGAATGACTGTGGAACTGCAGTGACCAGAAAGGTCAAAAGCCACTCAGCTAATCTGAAGTGTTTTCCCAAGGTGGCCGACAGATTCTGGGGAGTCTTACTTATATAAAATGTTTGGGTCTATGGACCTAATTCAGAGGTGAATACATTGCAGGTGTTGGCGCAGTTGGCCATTGTGTTTTTTTTACTTTGCATGTGTCCTGATGGTTTACCGACTGTGGTCGTAGTGAGTATTTGGATGCAGAGCAGACAGTGGGTGCTTGTGGAAAGAAACAGGGAAGGAAGTGGGGGTTGTAGTTAGTTTAACGTAATTACCCATTAAGTCTTTGAGGGCAGATGAGCGATGCCGCCTGTCAGCGGTAATGCAGATCTTTTTGCTTCCTCGAGCCAGTGTGCTGCTAAATGCACATGTGTGATCCAGCTTGCCGGCTCCTGCATTCACAGAGGACTGGAAGCTCAGACATGCACTTGCACTTCACTAAAATGAAAAAAAGAAAAAAAAAGAAAAATGATTAATGTGCCATAGGTCTCTCTGTAGGACGGCCGATCGGCCGCAGCAGCTATGATTGGAGACCGAGAAGAAGCTATTTTCTATCTCTCCCATTAAGGTGGTTTGCAGAGGACCTGGCTATACTTGAGTGTTATATACAGTGACTGTTCTATTATTAGGAAGTAAAGGAGTCTAGAACAAAGGTTATTTATAGTGGGGAACCTATTTACACTCATTGTTTGTGTTTTGCTCAGTATTGTAATTAGTTAATCACTTTTTGCAGCCCTGCACAGTGTGCAAGAGGACGGGCGCCTCCATACGCTGCAGCAGGAAGGGCTGCGCTGAGACCGTGCACTTCCCCTGTGGCCAGGAAAAGGAATTTATATTCCAGTACTTCAAGGAGTTTCCGTGAGTAATCCATTTGCTTCTAGGTATATAGGGCTCGGTTCAGACACGCTTGCTAGATGCGTTCGCACGCAGCCGACGTATGCAAATCTGGCAAGGCAGGCGATCACATGGCAAGGCATTAGCACGCCCACTATGTCTTGGCGTGCGATCGCGCAATGTATGCAGACGCCCACCAGCCTGTCTTAAGACGCCCACTTATGCACGTCATCTCCAGGATGTGTATGCAACCATCGGTAACATCGAGTACCATCGGAAGCGAACGCAGCACTTTTGGCTGACCATACCCTAGCGTAAGCACTGCGAGCACTTTAGTGTAAAATTCAGCCAAGTGACGTGTACTATGATGCTGCCTCTTAATTATTCCCACCTCTGAAACGGCATTAAGACGCTCGGGCACGCCTGCGTTCGCACCACCACTCCCCCGTTTTCTTTGACCATCCCCTGTCACCACCCACAAATGGCTTCTCCTGTCATTCAGCCGGGCTGTCTATGCGCAGCGAGCGAACACTTCCCGATCGCACGGAATGGTTCGCGCACAGCGATGCATACGCATGTGCACAATGCAAACAACGGCAATCTGTGTGCGAATGCTTCCTAGCGAACAGGTCTGAATCGGGCCCATAGTTATAATGCCCTATAAGACCCAGAAAATCCATGTGACATGTCAGTGATAGCATACTGTGCTACTATATTATTGGGGCGGAAATGGCTTTGGTGTAATTATGAGCTGAAGTCGGTGCACAGTTAGTGGGGGAACTGTTTCTCCAGCAGGGCTTCTGGCTGAATCCCTGCACAACTAGGGGAACAGGAACATGGGTTATATTGGTTGGAAATGGGGATAAAACAAAATCTATTTGTTCTATTTATATTTCCTGGTCCTTTAAGTAGCATTGACTGCATCTCTTACAATATTACCTAATACTGGGATATGTCTAATAAACATATTATCTACTATACAATGCCCTAGGCTGTCCTGTCTGTGTTATGCACAGTGGGAGACAATGCTTTTATATTTCTTCTCTCTAAGTGGACAGTCAGAAGGAGAGGTCCAACCAGAGCTGTGCCAGTTACTAACACTGATGCTGACCCACTTCTTGTCAATCAACGCTGGTATTACAGGCTCACACGGCGCTGGTATAACAGGCTCACACGGCGCTGGTATTCCAGGCTCACACGGCGCTGGTATTCCAGGCTCACACGGCGCTGGTATTCCAGGCTCACAAGGCGCTGGTATTCCAGGCTCACACCGCGCTGGTATTCCAGGCTCACACCGCGCTGGTATTCCAGGCTCACACAGCGCTGGTATTCCAGGCTCACACAGCTCTGGTATTCCAGGCTCACACAGCGCTGGAATTATAGGCTCACACAGTGCTGGTATTACAGGCTCACACAGCGCTGGTATTCCAGGCTCACACGGCGCTGGTATTCCAGGCTCACACGGCGCTGGTATTACAGGCTCACACGGCGCTGGTATGACAGGCTCACACGGCGATGGTATTCCAGGCTCACACGGCGCTGGTATTACAGGCTCACACGGCGCTGGTATGACAGGCTCACACGGCGCTGGTATGACAGGCTCACACGGCGCTGGTATGACAGGCTCACACGGCGATGGTATTCCAGGCTCACACGGCGCTGGTATTACAGGCTCACACGGCGCTGGTATGACAGGCTCACACAGCGCTATTACAGGCTCACACAGCGCTGGTATTACAGGCTCACACAGCGCTGGTATTACAGGCTCACACGGCGCTGGTATTCCAGGCTCACACGGCGCTGGTATTACAGGCTCACACGGCGCTGGTATTACAGGCTCACACGGCGCTGGTATTACAGTATCACACGGCGCTGGTATTACAGGCTCACACGGCGCTGGTATTACAGTATCACACAGCGCTGGTATTACAGGCTCACACGGCGCTGGTATTACAGTATCACACAGATCTGGTATTACAGGCTCACACAGCGCTGGTATTACAAACATTCCGTTACAGTGGGGTTTATTGTTTGTACTTCTCACAATTTATTCTGTAATATTTGTTTCCCTGCAGATCATTTTGCCCAAGGCATCGGCCAGTTCAGAAGGCTGCGGTACAGGATGGAGTAAGTGCTTGTACCATCTGCCTGGAGGAGCTGACCCCCGCGCCTGCATATGATGTGATTAAGAGCCCCTGCTGCAAAAACACCTGGTTCCACAGGACTTGCCTGCAGGTGAGCTATGGCTTTACTATTTCCTCCTCACTATCGAAGTCACCGGGAAGATGCCAACCAGGAGAGATCCGAGGCATGACGGCCAATGGAGTGGAGGGTTTGAAGCTGATTGCGGTGTCCGCTCTCTGTATATGAAGATTATGGCGAATGCGGCCTGACGTTAGGCTGGTCGGCTTGTCCTCAGTCAGCTCTTGTGCAAGACGTTTGCTTTATGATTGTAGTATTTGGTATTTCATCTGAACTTCTTACATTACAGATGCAGGCATTAAACGCAGGGAAGTATTTCCTGAAGTGCCCCATATGCCAGAACATGGCGAGTTTCCAGCAGGAGATGCTACGAATGGGAATTTACATTCCCCACAGGTATATGTAACAATTGTATTTATCTAGAACATAGAATCCAGCTCCATCACAGAGGCTTTGCCGGATCTCTCGCTCGGTCACATAGCTATATGCATGTGCCAACCGAGGGGGCATTTTAAGACTGGAGGGGGCCCACGTGTGGATTTCTGTGAGCCCCCTCCCCCTGAAAAAAAAAAATCACTGGCGCATGCTCAGAACATCAACAACAATCTGGAATTTACCCAGAATCCCTTATGCATGCGCAGTAATCTGGCGTTATATCCGTACATATGGTGCAGCTGCCATGTTTCTGGGGATCGCTTCTGGAACACGGTGCTCGCTGCATTTTTTTAAAGCTATCAATGGAATAATGGCGCGAACGGCATCAGTATGGCTCTGAGACAAGTCTGTTGCATCCGTCATTGTAACTACCAATGTGCCTTCTCTTTGGAAGCTTACACACCATGCTCCAGCCTGCACACTTCTATCATAGCTGAAAGTCTTCTGGCTTCTTTCCTACACCCATAATTAATAGCCAGACAGGTGCGCAATGGCCGTGAGGTTTTTATATAGTCACAGTGCTGGACACTCAGTGCCAGGCCCAGTTTCCTTTCCAGGTCTGTAGATTTGGACACATTGAGACAAATTTATGTGTGGAGTATACCAAGGACCTGGCACAGTGTCCAGATATAATGTATTATTTCTGCCATCTGTATTAGTCGTGGGAGGCCCATGCAGATACCAGTTTCTGCCTGATAATATTGCTGTGTGCCTGGCAAGGTTTGGAAAGGACTACATCAGTGGTTCCCAAACTTAACTTACTTGGATCATGGCACCCTTACTGTCTCAGTATTGTTTTTCTGCACCCCTAGGCCAAGGAATAGATTCAATTAGCGTTGAGGTTCTGTTGGAAATTCTAATGATAATGTGATACTAGCAAGTGAGGTTATATAACAATAATAACCTCTTATGTGTGCATACAGGTAGGGTCACATATAGACACATACATTACAAAAAGGCAGGGAGGGTCACATATAGAGACATGCATTACATGCAGACAGACAGGGTCACGCATAGACACATACTTTACATACATACATACCTGCAGGGTCACACATAGACACATACATTACATACAGGCAGGGAGGGTCACATATTATAGACACATACATTACATGCAGACAGGGAGGGTCAAACTGAGGTACCTCTCAGCTTGATGTGGAGCCATTGTCTCCTTCCTCCATGCTACCAGGACATGCTGCTGTAGTTGCACCCTCTGCTGGGGTCAGAGAAGCATGTGCTGGGCTCCACCAATCACGGCTCAGCACAGGCTCCTCTGACCCTGGAGGCTCACCATAGAGCAGCAGGAAGGAATGACCAGAGCTGCTGCTTTGTATTTCCCACCACCATGTGGCCCTTCCCTAATGCGGTTCTCCCAAAATCAGGAGAACTGCATGGTCCCAGAGACTAGCTGGGGAAAACTCACTGTTTTCCCTACAGCCTGAAAAAAAATATCTTATAAAAAAAAAACACCCGGCGGTAGGCAGGCCCGTGCCTGCGCAGCACTCCTGTAAAGTGCACTGCGGCTCCTCAACGCACCATGGTGTACTGTTATGGAAATGCTGGACTAGATGAAACATACAGAATAAAGCATTGTAATGTCACATTGATTAATTACATCAGTGATATTAACTCACATTAACCTTTCAGAGATGCATCCTGGGAACTGGAGAACAATGCCTTCGGAGAACTGCTGCAGGTCCACCAACAGTGTGACGTAGATCCCTGCCGCTGCGACCGTGGGAGAACTCACAGCGAGAGCGGCAGGTAAAACTTTTTGCATTTTATTTATTAAAGGTTGCCAGTGTGCTATGGCCCAGCAACAGCCCCTGGGAAGGTTCCACTGCTCATTCCGCATGATTAATGCGGCCGAGACTCTTGATAAATAGGCCCCTACGTTTATTAGCTAAGGATCTACTGGGCGTTTGAGTAATATATGTGACGGTGTATTTACTAAGAGGCTGATATCTTTCACATTTACTGTGTGCTTACTAAGAGGCTGACACCAAGAACCTCGCTACTATAATTGTTTTCTGTTATCATATATGTTATGGGATGGGTACAGGATGCACCGGGATACTGAACGTATCCCATATTTTATGTGTTGTGAATCTATTGCGTATTCAATAAATTGTATTATTGGACTCTTTATCAGAGAGTTCCCAGTACCTTAGGTTTTCTTGACAGCGCTGCCCACTTATTGGTTTCACCCCACACTTACCTGCTCCTCCGCCTCTATCTTCTTCCTCTGCCCTATAATTCAGTTCTTCTCTTTATCGATAGTAGAAAATGACAGGCGCTAAAAATATTATAATTATTAATGTAAGAAGACCACAATATAAAATTAAAATTAAAACACAGAACCAAAATTTATTAGAGTAAGACAAAAGATAAAAAACAATAAAATATAATAATATAAATTGATAGACCTAAGACAATAAATTAATAAATAAGAAAGATGGACAATGCTTAATGTAGATATATGGAGTCTGCACTGAGCAGAAAAACGGACCTGTAAGATATCATGTGAATAATGTAGCAATATAAACAAGGTACATAGGCTAACATATACACAGTAACAAATATCCTTAAATTGTGTCGTTAATACATAACTCTTAAATGGTCCATAGAGCATAAATATTTAATCAATAACTCTCACACACCTGAGCCTATAGAAGAGTGTTAATTAGTACACCATTATTGAGCATAATCCAGCCTGTGTGGCACAGTGTGAGTTTAGAAGAGGACTAACGATGTCCAGTAATATTCTAGAAAGAGTTGAAATATATAGTGTAGATTGAGCCCTTAGCGTTGGGCTTATTAATAGTTCAGCTTGGAGCATATGGCTGTTTTTTATTTTTATATATAGAGCCGCTCCTAATCCATATAGACCGCACAGCCGCAAACAACTCTGTTTGTGGTGTCAGAGAGTAAAAATGAGAAAATTGCTTCACTGTGCTGGTTGGGCGGCTCGGAGGCTTCTCTTCCCGGCTGCTCTTCTATTCGGCACCAGAGACACATTATGATATCCAAAGCCCACAATATAAAAGAATGAGGGGAACCGGGCAGTGTTTCATCCATTGTGCTGGGTGGCGTACCAGCCATTACAGTGTTGCAGCCACTGGCACTGTAACATAGCATTTCGCATGCGGATAAACCCGCAGTCGCACACAGAATATAGGCATGCCGCATCAGGGGCTGCTTGTGTATCCTACTCACATCACTGTGCGACTTAAGATGAATTTGAAGGTACAAAAACGCTCAGCACTACAGAGTCACTCCATAGCATGGCGGGCGACTAGAGGGGCACGCAAGGAGGTATTTGGACACAATAAAACATTTAGTATCTTCGGGGCTATTTCGTCCTGTAGAGAAATGCTCCATTGCTGAGATTTATAGCTCCAGCTGTAGGGAAGAGATTTATCCTCTGTGTCTCCTCTTTCAGTGAATGGTGTATAATTCGATGTCACTGCTGTGGGTCAGCGGGAACCCACCTCGCCTGCTCAGCCCTGAGATCTGCTGAGAGCACATGGACCTGTGCAGAGTGTGCCTCCATTCTGGAGAAGCCGGAGGATGTTGATGGTAAGTACTTTCCCTGTCATTTGTCACGTATTACTAGGTAGTACAGTATCTAACATCATAACTTATTTTTCACTTACGTAGAATGAGACATTAGTGAAAACAATCATTAAGTTACCAATCTTGGGTTATTGCCGCTGTAGTGTAAATGATGTGTGGCTCTTTTCATGTTATAGTAGCCTTAGCCAACCTGCGACTTGTAGGACACAGAGTACGTCCATCCACATAAACATATCGCTAACAATGTTGGATCTCTTTCTGATTGCAGAGTCATTGGCAGAGGCATCTGTGGTAATACCATCAACGAGCAGAGCAAATCCTCTGCCTGCAGTAACACCAGGAGAGAGCTGCACCCGGACGAGGGGGCATCCTTCAGTAACACCAGGAGAGACCTGCGCCCGGGTGAGGGGGCATCTTTCACTAACACCAAGAGAGACTTGCGCCCGGGTGAGGGGTTACCAAATGATAACATCCAGGAGGACCAGAAAATCACCATTGTAGGGTGCTAAACCAAGAACCTGGGGGCCCAGGTGGAGACAAAATGCCTCATGATCCGCTCCCTACCTGCGTACACATCCTGCAGGAACCGAGAACTGTGTGGATCTGTGCAGTCTCTCACTCTCGTCCCCATATACACATCAGTGGAATTAGAGCAATTAAATAACTTTTTGCTTTCCAAACCAAGTGAAGAGAAAATTCTTCTTTTATATAATATTTTAGCAGATGATTACAAATCAGCAATATTGATAATAGGCATGCCTAAGGCTTCAATCCAAAGGCTCTCATTCATATAGCTTCAGGGCATGATGGTGGGTTTCATTCTGATCTAAGTGAATGGTTATACCACATGCAGTAACCAATTGAGTGAGTACTAATTAACACACTGTATTTACAAGCAACAACCATACAATTAACATACAAAGTATACAGTATACTTTTGTCTATGTGTTCAGATGACACCGGTGATTCATTATCTTCAACATGTAGTTCATGTTAATCTGGGGAGCCCTCATTTCACAATTCCCAGGTCTTTCAATTAACATTGCAGACACTCTAATGCAGTCTCAGGTCCATGTACGAGCCGAAGAGCCTTTGTCTAGGTCTTGATTTATATACCATTGTATGGGTATTGATTTTCTGGATATTAAGCCCATATTCGTTACATACTGGGTATCAAGCACTGATTGGTACAACATAGCATGGACCATTCTTATCTCAGGACAAAGAAATACATTTATGACGTGTCCTAGAATGTCTGGAGTTACACTATCTCAAAGCCCCTCTTTGTCTAAAGTATTTGGACATCGCTGTCAGTAACCCATAATGCTTAGCATCTCTACACATCTTACAATGGTTATTCTATTGGAATGTGGCTAACTGTCTACAACTAACACCATATAAGGTCTTAAGGGCTCATTATATATTTCTGCTAATGACAGGAACAAGTAGGCCCCCCAATATATGTCTTGTCTGACCCCAAAGGTGAATTGACCAGTCTATGCATAGACTAGAACTACATGAATACAGTCTCTTTTCAAGCCTCAATGGGGCCTAGCACAGGTTGTGTATTACAACTTATTTACCTATGTAGAAATTAATAATTTAACCCACTGGTTACACTTCAGTCCTGCTATTTATCCTGTACTTGTACCTATCAATTACATATTCAAAGGAGTTTTAATTAAAGACTGTTGCTTTTAATCAGACATTATAAATATAAGTGGTTGGCACGGTTCTTGGCATCCTCCCATCAGTTATGGATTGGTTGATGAATCCCTGCAGTATTCTGGAAATCAATTCAGCAGTGAACGTTATCAAAGGGGATTGTGTTAATCTGTGCTGCTGCCACCTTTATGTGGACTTTCTCCAAGTTATCTGAGACCGCAATCACTGGTGACAGATGGACCTTAATATCTCTAGCCTGCGATATTCATATAGCAAGGTGAACAGTATCTTTTAGCATTATCATCTATGATCCGCCATCTCAGGAAGCATCTGTGAGCCTGTAGATTACAATCGGCACAAAATAAGAAACGACATGTTATATAACGTGACCTCTTGGCATTCTGACATCTTCGTTAAGTTAAACACATATATATTCCTTTAATCGTGCATTTTCTATATGCAGAGGGTTATGACAGTGCACTGCCGCTGCCATAATGCTCCTGTGCCATCTATACCCAGCATCTACTTCGCCTACCACTTGCTAATGAGAGGTGAGCTGCTATTTTCATAGGAGTATGACAGGAAGAGGTGAGGCAGCAACAAGCTCAGCCTCCCCTCTGAGTATCAGAAGCTGCCTGGAGCACAGGGCAGGCCATGCCACAGGCAAAAATACTGCACTGAAAAAGATGAGTGGCAGCTCAGTTCTGCAGTAAACCGATGGTGAGTCAGCAGAATTTCTAGAATCTAATGGAGACAGAACAAGCGCCTGATAGTGTAGCGGAAAAGCTAATTTCACATCAGAAAGGGCACAACTGCAAATGATATTGTATTGGCAATAATATGTATTTTTTCCTCTTGTACAATTGTATGTAACAATCCTTTGTATAGCATTATTCTAGAGTCTGTGTACTCTAATCAGCATGAGGTCTGGTGTGTGGAAAGGTGACAAAACCCCTCTTGACTAGTCCCCTTTGAAGCTGAGCAAGCGAGGATGTAAGAAGGTCTGTCTTCCTAAAACAGTCATTAAGAGCCCTGTGTTCTGTTTGAGGACAGTGATCAAAAGAATGGATGGACCAGGGAGACATTTGGTCTCCGGAGATGTGAATCTCCTCACCTAGTCACTGGGCATGTTTATTGACCACGGCCTGTTCCCCAAACTTCAAATAGAGCTGAGTGTGTAATTAAAGAACCCCTGCTCAGGTGGCCATGAAACCCTGAGCTTCAGCCAGCTAAACAATCCACTCTGAGCTAAAAAGGGTAACAGCCCCAGGGAGGGGGTAAGGGGGGTGCCTGGAAAAAGCACGCATAAATATGTGAGTCAACCCTGACCCATTGGTTCATCCTGTACGAGGCTATCGAAGGATACAGATGATCCCGAGTTCATCACTGGGAAGGCCACATCCCAGAACCATTTAATCTGCCGTGACCCGAATGGTTTGTTTTCCCATTTATTATTTTATTTTCTGGAAAGTGTGAGTAACTGTGTGATTTTTTTTTTACATTATTATATTCTTTGTAAACTTTTGTACATAAGCTTTGAAGACATTCTTCAATTAAACATTAATTCTAATTCTGGATCTGTGTTTTTATGACCCAAGGCCTCATATGGCTCATGTTACCTATTTTCCAAGTATTGATAAATGTGTGTGCAGTTAAGAGCAGACATTCACCTTATGCTTTAGCATTATATTCTGCTGGTGGCAGTTACAAGGTTTAGTTAACCACTCGTGCTGGGGTAACCTGTAAAAAACTCACGTGTGGCGCTTCTCAGATTGGCTTATCTGGAGGGTTGGCCCGCAGGACCCTGACAGACAGTGTAATATTATGGTTGAAAATCCTTTGATAATATGCGTACCAAATGTACGCTTGTTCAAAAGCGTAACTGCAGGAGTTTAACTTTTCAGGTTTGGTACTCCTCCCGAAAAAGAATACTTCACTTGTCAAAGCCGGATGATTGGCTGAGACAGAATCTGTTAAAATTAAAATATGCACGACGTCATTTTGTGAATGGCAACATGATGCCATTTTGCGAATGGCCGCCCAGTGCCATTTTAGCGAATCTCACACATTCTAAGTACATACGGCCATGCTATTATTTAGCGTCATGCGATTCCCACGCAATAAAACAATGTTAAAAGTCCTCATTATATAAATACATACATTAAATAAAACATATAATATGAACAACCCTGCAAAAAACGTACCACGGTGTACTCCACAAACATGTAGTCGCACAACGCTAACTAGCGTCTTTTCTTGATGTCCTTACACTTACACTTTGCACACTTACATAGGAAGGTTCCCTAGCATTAAGGTTAATATCCAAGGTTTTATTCATTATTAATTATGTTTGGTGCCATTCTGAACCACTGTTTATTTGCAGATTCCCGGTTCCATCGGCAAGGAAATCGCAACATGCGTCTGGGAATTATGGATCATAGAGAGATAGGCATTGAAATGTACTCTGTTCATGTAATGTAATTAGCCAGTTTAGACTTGTTCTTCGGCGGGAAAACGGACATAAAGAAGCTGTTGGAGGCTGGACTATTACAATACAAACTGACCTATGAACTGCATTGTAACAGGAGAACCAGGAAGAAGAACCAATGGGATTATGCCAACTTGTTCTATTGTATTGCCTATCTTTGCAAGGGTTTATATGCAAGCACCCAGAATCTGCTAGTCAGTCATCTTTTTCTTTGCTGTTGACGGAGGTTTCATAGTTGATGCCGGGAATCTGGATTCAGAGCGCATGCGTATGTATTCGACTGTACCTAGTGATTGTATAATCTGTTTGCGCTAATTGTATTTAGATCACAGAGTGTAACTATCTGCTTTTTGGTGAATAATATCTTTTTGTGCTTTGGAACCACAAAGTCTGGAAAGCAATTATTTCTTGTGCGACTTATAACGCTAAATAGCGACATTTAGGGTGTATAGATAGTTAGGAATCGATAGTTGGGGGTTCATAGTGAAATCACACTACCATTCACACGGTAACACACGGTTATCGATCTCTCAGCAAAGGGTGGAGGCACCATACGCAGGAAAGAACACATTGTGCCTTCGAATACCTGCTACCACTTTTGTTGCTGAGAGACGGCTATCCATTATTGTGGATAGGAGCGCTGATTAGAATCCAGGGACCAGGAAGGAAAAAGTTTGTTTTCCTTTGTTGATAAAACTTCATGTTAAAAGGGGAAGTCGCACAATAGCATAAGGGTAATAACACGTTTTGTGTAGCGGTCGCATTATTGTGTATGCGACTAGTCGCACAATAGCGTATACGTATTTCCTGTATTGCTGCCGCGTGTTTAAACAAAGCCATTGAGATTGCATTGTGATATTGATAGCGTGATAGCATTGTTTTAAAGATCTTAGTCGGTGCTGCCATATCTGGGAAAACATTTATTTTTCTGCGCAGGAAAAAGGTGTGTAACAGTGAACGTTCCCTAGCTAGGGATATCGTAGGACCCTTAGGGGCTAGGCGTCTGGTGTCGGCCTAGTGGCTCGGTAGTAGATACCGAAGTCTATACACACAACAGGTGTAGTTGTTGTTTTGTGTTAGGTATCGTCTCTCAGTGTGATCGCAGCATCCAGTGATCAGTTAGGGTTACTGGGCATTGTGATTGAACCGCACAGTTGTGGCATATTGTGATTGTGAATTGAGCAGTGGTGGGCGAAATCACTGAAAAGGGTAGGTGTTATTGGAATGCTTAAATTCTAGCAGTGCAAAGTACTCGAAAAGGGCTTAGGTGCGTGGAAGCAGCCTGGTTATTCTTCCATAGGTGTGTGGGCGCATCCTGTTAATGTCGTCCACAGGTAAGTGAAAGTAGCCTTGACATTCTTTCACCGATTTAAATCTCTATTGAAAAGTTTAGTGTTATTTTCCCAAGATGGGAGCCAAGCAAACGGTAGAGATGTTAGATGATGTGCTGCTTTTGGAAGCGCCGATCGGGTCGGCACGGCATATTATGCATACTAGGTATGGTGCTTATGCAACTAGGTACTGTGATGTATGGTTTAAAATGACGAGGAAGAGTGTGAAACCGTTTCCCAGAATTGGCAGCTTTGATAAGGAGGTATTGAACAATGTCCGAGATAGCATCTGTATGGTGCACTCTCGAAAGAAAAAGTATAATGATTGTTTAAAGCTATGGCAGCACAAGGGGGATACGTGGCTTAGGGATGTGCATGCGACGCAAACCATCATCACATGCACAAGCAGGGGAGTGCGCACACAGCACGCACAGCAAGGTAATGTCAGTAGTTCACGCGCACCACCACCGCCCTATGCGGATGGGGGTGAAGGTACAGTCGATGTAAAAACCCATAAAAATTTAACATGTAACCTGTACCCTCTCTCGAGTAATTATAAGGAACGTGTTGACGATGACTCTGTTGTGATATCCGCTCTCTCCCATATTGCACAAATGGTAAATGTACCACCACAGCAAGCACAAGTAGCTGTCTCACTAGTACCAGAAATGGAGGTAGCCCCACCCGTACAGGAAGTATTAACCCCCACTTTAACAGTAGCGGAGATTACTAATACCGTATGTAGTAGCAGTAGGCTGAACTCTCAACTAGGTAATTCGGCCAAAAGTAGCATTATGGCAGGCATACATCCCATCCGGACAATAACTGTTCCCAATGGGAATCAGGATGCAAATGGTGTGGTGCCCACAAGAGATGTAGTGATGCATTGTCCTTGGACAAGAGCTGAACTAAATTCCATAATGACCGACTTCCCTGACCCTAAGAAGGAATTAGCAAAATGCCAAAGATTTGTGAAAATCTTACCAATATAGATTGGCGAGTGGTGTTAAGGGAGTGTCTTCCGCACAATACCGACGTAAAAAAGTTTATCAGGGATTGCGTATTGGAGGGAGACAACCCCTTAACAGACGAGGATAACCAAGGTAACATTAGCCGCATAATAACTCAATTGGGTGCATATTTTCCGGTAGTAGTTAACTGGAGTAAAATTTTCACCATAAAACAAAAAGAGAGTGAATCTGCAGAAGATTACTGTACCCGAGCTCTGCAGACTATCACCCAGTACACTGGGATAGAAGATATTAAAGATAGCACTCACCATAGGGAAATGGTCATCACAGTACTTATGGATGGCCTTAAAGACAATTTAAAGACCTGAGTCCAGACCTCTCTACCTGGCTGGAGGGGAGTTACTGTAGACACACTCAGGGAGTCTGCTATTGAGCACGATAAAAACCTCCTCAAGAAGAGAGAGACCCAGAGTGAGAAGCTAATGGCTGTTACCATTCAAACTCTAGAAGGAATGAATATACCATCACAGCCACCAGACACACATGCACCTGCACAGCTACATGCCCTCACCAATCCTGCACCGCCACAAACACAGCCCTACCCCATTTATCACACACAGCCACAAAACCCATACTACCCGCAGCCACCATATTACCTTCAAAATTCTTACCCACACTCACAATCTTTCTCTACTGCCCAACCCACACAACAACCTTTTCCCCCACCCCGCTCACGAAGGTGATTTAACTGCAACCAAGTGGGACATGTAATTAGGAACTGTAATGTGAAGAGGGTAGGACCCCCTAACCAGGTCGTACCTAGATATCCACATAAGGGATATATGCAGAATGCAGGGAATGTTCCACAGTCAAAACACAGAAAAAAAAGAGATTTGCCCCCAGCACACTGCAGCAAAAACAATACTTAAATCCTACATGATAATAGCGATTCAGAGGTATTAGTTACATACATTTGCAAATATATGAATAAGCGCCAGGCCAATCATCAAGGCTCCTCTATACTGGCGTCCCTAGCATTAAGGGGTTCACGTCCGAGAAGCATGGCACCCCAAAAAAATTCCAACCAAGGGCCATCCCCAGGGCATCACACGAAAAAGGGAAAAAGGTGATAGTGAAGTATAAAGAAAAGATGTGTAAGTATAAATCAATAAGTGTTAATGAAATGAGAAAGAATTAAAATGACAAATAATATACAAACAAATAGAAAAGTGATAAAAGTATTCTATGTGAATTAAGTGGTGATGCCATGAGAAAGGCCCAGTCAGAGCCCCCCCGGGGGCACCACTCCCAAACGCTCACCCCAACTACCATTTATTTTGCAAGTTTGGAGAGGCATGAAGGCAGTCAGCATTAGGAGGATGTGCTGATGCTTATAGTGCCATGTGGAGGTTTTTTGGGGTACCTCCAAGGTAAGTTAGCTCTCAGCTTTTATATGTACTGTTATCATGCAGTACATCAATTGTAATTATATGACCCAGAGTGGGTGCTACTATTATGTAGCAATAATTATTTTGGGGTGAGCGTTTGGGAGTGGGGCCCCCGGGGGGGTTCTGACTGGGCCTTTCTCATGGCATCACCACTTAATTCACATAGAATACTTTTATCACTTTTCTATTTGTTTGTATATTATTTATGTCATTTTAATTCTTTCTCATTTCATTAACACTTATTGATTTATACTTACACATCTTTTCTTTATACTTCACTATCACCTTTTTCCCTTTTTCGTGTGATGCCCTGGGGATGGCCCTTGGTTGGAATTTTTTTGGGGTGCCTTGCTTCTCGGACGTGAACCCCTTAATGCTAGGAACGCCAGTATAGAGGAGCCTTGACGTTTGGCCTGGCGCTTATTCATATATTTGCAAATGTATGTAACTAATACCTCTGAATCGCTATTATCATGTAGGATTTAAGTATTGTTTTTGCTGCTGTGTGCTGGGGGGCAAATCTCTTTTTTTTCTGTGTTCAGAGTAAACCCCACCCTTTACAAGCACCTGTGTTATGCAATTAAGCTGATCTGAGCAACTACCATTTCTTTTGCAATGTTCCACAGTCACCTGCTCCAGTTGTGGCCTTAAATGCTGTATTGGAAAGTGAGAGTCAACGCTAGGGGACAGGTCATACCTGTAGTCTACAGCCAGTCAGGTTACCTGGGGATGTTAGAGAAGAACATGTAATGATAATTGACGTAGCTGGTACTAAGCATTCTTTTCTTGCAGACACAGGGGCAACCAGATCAGTGATAAAATCTCCATCTAATTTACAGATGACCAGCGAAACAATACCAGCAATGGGCAGGGCCGCAACTAGGGGGGGGCTAGAGGTGCACATGCACCGGGTGCCAGAATGCAGGGGGTGAAGAAGGGATGACTCACTGTGGCTTGGGGGCTGGAGAGTCAGAAAATGGCCATCCAAACATGGCCGCCGCCAAGGAGGAGACAGATGCTAGAGGTCCTTACTGGATCTCTAGTGTCTGTTAGGCCAGCGCAAGTGCCAGGACAAGATGCTGAAAGCTGCATCTTCTCCGTGAAACCTCCTGGCAACGAGCATAAACCCCATGGCAACGAGCATGTAACCCCTGGCAATGAGCATTAACCCCATAGCAAGGAGCATGAATCCCCCTGGCAACTAGCATGGAACCCCCTGGCAATGAGCATAAAACACCTCTGACAATGAGCAGGTAATTTTAAGTAATTAGAAGCCTTACTGTGGGGCAAAAATGGTGTCGGGCAAATATGTAAGTGGCACTTTGGTAATAAGCACTACAGTGTGTGGCATAATGTGTAATGGGCATTATGGTATGTGGATAATGTAAGTCACTATACCAGGGACGTTTGACTAGTGCACTGCCTTATGGAGGAGCAAGGACAAAATCCAGGTATGGGAAGGGAGGGGGCGCAAACTTACTACCTTGCACCGGGTGACAGATATCCTAGTTTCGGCCCTGCAATGGGTGTAACGGGTAAAGTGCAACATTATCCTTTAACCAAATCTGCAGAGGTTACTATGGGTCCATTGCATACCAGGCATTCCTTTCTCCTGGCAGCAGCTGCCCCTACTAAACTACTGGGAAGGGATTTGTTATGTAAAATGGGATGTGTAATTTACTGTACCCCTGATGGTATATTTTTAGATATCCCAGAGAGAGTTACGCATGAGGTGAGGGATATATTGGACACTCCCCAAAGGTCAATGTTTCACTCTACTGTTTCAGATAAGAATCCATCTCAGGTAGAGCAGATGTTATCTCAAATACCAGGTTCACTTTGGAACAAAGATGGACAGGACACTGGATTGATAGCAAATGTAGCTCCCGTAATGGTAAATCTAAAAAGTGGTAGACAAGCTCCAAAAATTCCCCAGTACCCGTTAAAACCAGAAGTAGAGTTAGGAGTTTATCCTATAATTGAGCGGTTATTGCAACAGGGAATTTTAGTCCGTGTAGCAAGTGTAGCCAATAGTCCAATTTTTCCAGTGAAGAAGGCTGTGGGGAGGGGCTATAGATTAGTACAGGACCTTAGAGGGGTTACTAAGGTAGTTGAGAGCCAATTTCCCGTAGTGCCAAATTCAGCTGTCATTCTCATGCAAATCCCACCAACTGCAACCCATTTTACTGTCACTGACCTCTGTTCTGCCTTCTTTGTCCCTCTTCATCCTGACTGTCAGTACCTATTTGCATTTACATACAGGGGGTACTGGCAGTGCATTTGTAAATAAAAAAGATTTTAAACCTGGATTTTGGAATAATAATTTTGTGTTGTTGTTAAATGCATGATAAAATTAACAAAAAAACGCATAGAATAAGCCATCCCCATGAAATTTATTTATTGTTATTATTCGCTAATGCTAACACAGCTGAATCAATTACAAGCCAATTAGCAGTGTTATTAGCTTCAACAAACGATTATTAGCTGCTTGCATTGTGTGGCTCAAAATAGAAACATCAATCCTAACATCAATAACATTCGATAGTATCGATTGTACTCTGGGGCTTGCGAGAGCACGTACCCAACCTCAAGCTGTACGATCAGCCAGGCCTCGAACCTGCTCGCAGAGTGAAGTTTTACTACTTCCGGCCTTCTATGTCGGTCGTGGCAGGTAAATTATGTACGCCCCTATAACGCCCTCAAAACGCTGAGGCATGCCTGCGTTTTCAGACCACCACCCCCGTCAACACCAACAAATGGCCTTTCATGTCAATCAACTCTCGGAAGCCACTTCCTACTCGTAAGCCGTAAAATCGACAGCATTTTGGATTGCAAAGCCTCATGCGCACAACTAACCGTGCGCATGTGTGCTTTGGAAATATCGGATGCATACGACCGAGTGGCCGCTTACGAATGACTCTGAATGAGGTCCTTAGTTTATTCCTCAAAGCCCGATCGTGTCGTACACACAGAGGAAACAGAGCAGACTTTCCTTAATCTTAAGGATAGTCTGACAAGAGCACCTGCATTGGGAATACCAGATTATGAAAAACCTTTTGATTTGTACTGTACGGAAAGCTGACGGTTGCGCAGCAGGAGTCCTCACACAAAAACATGGTGATGCCAGTAGGCCCGTGGCACCACCATCCCACCATCGCAAAACACAAAATAAGGATTTATTTGCCCCCATCCCTGATATATCCAGCTAGTCGCTAAATGTACCATGACTACTCTTGTATTTTAATAGTCCATGCACTTTTTGAAACCTGTAAAGGAACATGCCATACAAAGCTAGTTAATAGCATACAGTCAGGTCCATAAATATTGGGACATTGAGAGAATTTTCATATTTTGGCCTCTATTCACCACCACAATGGCTTTGAAATGAAACAAACAAGATGTGCTTTAACTGCAGAGTTTCAGATTTAATTTGAGGGTAATTACATCCAAATCAGGTGAACGGTGTAGGAATTACAACGGTATCTATATGTGCCTCCCACTTTTTAAGGGGCCAAAAGTAATGGGACAAACTAAACAATCCTAAATCTAACTTTCACTTTTTAATACTTTGTTGCAAATCCTTTGCAGGCAATTACAGCCTGAAGTCTGGAACGCATAGACCTCACCAGACGCTGGGTTTCATCCCTGGTGATGCTCTGCCAGGCCTCTACTGCAAATGTCTTCAGTTCCTGCTTGTTCTTGGGGCATTTTCCCTTCAGTTTTGTGTTCATCAAGTGAAATGCATACTCAATCGGATTCAGGTCAGGGGATTGATTTGGCCATTGCATAACATTCCACTTTTTAGCCTTAAAAAACTCTTTGGTTGCTTTTGCAGTATGCTTTGGGTCATTGTCCATCTGCAGTGTGAAGCGCTGTCCAATGAGTTCTAAAGCATTTGACTGAATATGAGCATATAATATTGCCCGAAACACTTCAGAATTCATTCTGCTGCTTTTGTCAGCAGTCACATCATCAATAAATACAAGGGAACCAGTTCCATTGGCAGCCATACATGCCCACGCCATGACACTACCAACACCATGCTTCAATGATGACGTGGTATGTTTTGGATCATGAGCAGTTCCTTTCCTTCTCCATACTCTTCTCTTCCCATCACTCTGGTACAAGTTGATCTTTGTCTCATCTGTCCATAGGATGTTGTTCCAGAACTGTAATGGCTTTTTTAGATGTTGTTTGGCAAACTCTAATCTGGTCTTCCTGTTTTTGTGGCTCACCAATGGTTTGCATCTTGTGGTGAGCTCTCTATATTCACTCTTGTGAAGTCTTCTCTTGATTGTTGACTTTGACACATATACATCTACCTCCTGGAGAGTATTCTTGATTTGGCCAACTTGTGTGAAGGGTTTTTTCTTCACCAGGGAAATAATTCTTCTGTCATCCACCACAGTTGTTTTCCGTGGTCTTCCGGGTCTTTTGGTGTTGCTGAGCTCTCCGGTGCATTCTTTCTTTTTAAGAATGTTCCAAACAGTTGATTTGGCCACACCTAATGTTTTTGCTATCTCTCTGATGGGTTTGTTTTGATTTTTCAGCCTAATGATGGCTTGCTTCACTGATAGTGACAGCTCTTTGGATCTCATATTGAGAGTTGACAGCAACTGATTCCAAATGCAAATGTCACACCTAGAATCAACTCCAGACCTTTTACCTGCTTAATTGATAAAGAAATAACGAGGGAATAGCCCACACCTGTCCATGAAGTAGCTTTTGAGTTGATAGTCCCATTACTTTTGTCCCCTTAAAAAGTGGGAGGCACATATTGAAACTGTTGTAATTCCTACACCGTTCACCCGATTTGGATGTAATTACCCTCAAATTAAATCTGAAAGTCTGCAGTTAAAGCACATTTTGTTTGTTTCATTTCAAAACCATTGTGGTGGTGAATAGAGGCCAAAATCTGAAAATTCTGTCAATGTCCCAATATTTATGGACCTGACTGTATGTCTGCTAAGCAATTGGTCTGGGCCATTGCCCAGGCCTGGAAAGGGGGACTTGTCAGTGGTGATATCTTTCCCTCTCAGTAAAGCTCCACTCTGATATGAATCATCTCCCACAATAATGTTTCACGCTCACAGACACAGCTGAGCTAGTCAGTAAGCCCAGCACTGTCGCAGAGTAGGCTACTCCTTGTTTACAGCATTTGTGAGGGAATTAAGGAGCTCATTCAGACCCGCTCACTAAGCTGCGCTCTCTCGTAGCCGTCAGGGGGTGGATATGCAAGAGATGCCCTCAATGCCTTAGCGTGCGGTGGCAAAGCGATAGCAAGCTGGTCTAATGCCACCCCCTTTACCTTCGCAGCACACGTCATCTCCAGGAGGTATATTAAACCATCTGAGGCATACACAGTGCTTGTGGTAGACCCTAACCTACCACAAGCAATGCGAGTGCTGCAGTCAAAAAAAGAGCCAGATGACGTGTACAATGACGCTCCACTTTAATTAAGCACGCCATGTTAACACCGTTTTGATGCTCAGACACGCCTGCATTCGTAGCACCACTCCCCCGTTTACAAGCATGTTCTCCCTTCACCACCCACAAACGGCACATTCTGTCACTTACAGTAGCGGGCCGTCTGTGTACTCCGGACGATCGTTTCCCGATCGAAAAGAATGGCTCATGCATGCGCATATTGATGCAGACGCTTGCGCAGACGGACGACAATCGGCCATAGTGCGAGATTGCTGTGTTGCATCCGGGTCTGAATCGGGCCGGATTGTCCCAGGAAAGGACAGTTGGCCTGATTCATTAAGGATCACTATTGCGATTGCAGCTCCATAATCGCACGCAGGTCTGCTGCTAAAATATGCTAATGATTGCTATTGCAATACCGTCGCACTGCCAGTATAGCGGTGCCCACTGCCTCTATCTAAGATCCGTAATACCTTGTAAACCTCCACAAATATCGGTAACATCGAGTACCACCGGCCTCTCATGTAGAATTACAGCAGCCCTGACCTTACGTAGAAATTGCTAACCTTGTTGCACGCAGTGAGTACCCAAGCTGCATATGCCGTTGCAATGGCTAATTTATGCACACCCATGCAACGGCGTTCAAATAGAGAGGCACACCTGCATTTCTCCGACTATCCCCCCATCACCACACCCAAATGCTCACTGCCTGTCCATCACTCTGCATGGTCTGCTTGATCGCAGTGGTGCCTTCGCGCACGCGCACTGCGATGCATACGCATGCGCAGTACGCATCAATCAGCCAACTGCGAGCACTGTTGCAGTTGTGATCCTTAATGAATCAGGTCCAGTGTGCCTAAATTAAGATCTACACTCAAAATGGAATGTCCTGCATTAGGATGTATCCACCTCATGTAGGACCTGGTTGGTCCCCATTTCCTGTGTGGCATAATGTATACTGGCAGCACTACAATATGGCATATTGGGAACTGGGCAGAATACAATGTGGCATAATATGAACTGGTGGCACTGTGTGGTATAATGTGAACGAGGGCACTTCTATGGGGCATAAAATAACCTAGGGCTCTACTATGCGGCATAAAACTAACTAGGGAAATATTATGCTGCGTAAAGTACACAACCACTGTGGAGAGAGGTGTCTCTGTAGAAGTATTGGGGAGGGTCCCCTTGAAAATGTTGCTATGGTACCCACAAAGTTCTCGCTACACCCCTGACTACATAGGAACATGGTGAGGCTATATCTGATGACATGATGACTCTATGATGCCATAGACAAGGGGTGTAGTAGGCATGGGCGGCGGTTCAAATCTCGACAGCGGAACCCCGGCAGGGGTGAAGATCCCGATTGCTAATTAAGGTAAGTACCGCTAACCTAATTCCCTACCCTAACCCTCCTTTAGGGGTGCCTAACCCTAACCTCGCCCCCTAGTGACTAACCCTAACCCTTCTCTAAGTGCCTAAACCTAACCCCCCCTTCCCCACAGCCTGAACCAAAGTCTCCCGGGGGGGTGCCTAACTCTAACCTCCCCCCGGGGGGCCAAAGCCTAAACCCCCCTTCCCCGCAGTCTACACCTAAGTCTCCCGGGGGGTGCCTAACCCTAACCTCCCCCCGGGGCTGCCTAACCCCTCCTTCCCCTAGCCTAAAACTAACCCTAAGTCCCCCCGGGAGCCCTAAAACTAACGCCCCCCCATGCGCGGCTGTCCGCGCCTGTTGCCCGGCTTACCTCCGTTTGGTATGCCGGGCAACGGGCTCCCGGCGTAGGTCTAATGATAGGCGTCTGTCATTAGTACCTTGCCGGGAGTAGACAGTCGGGAAGCCGGCGGTCGGCATTTAGACCATCGGATTCCTGACTACATACCTAGACAAGTTATACTGCAATTTAACTGAATAAAATTAGTACTTGCTTTGTACTGTATGTGCAGGTAGATATACAGTGTGTTATTGCATTGGGCTGAATATATGGATCCCATGCTGTGTACACCATTAGTTTTATCTGGACCAGTATTCATTTGTACTGTGTGTCACAACAGGCTTTGTTCTATTTTGTTATACAATGCACATCAACTATATTACACAATGCAACCTGCTAAGGGGCTGAGGTGGGAGCAAAGCAAAAAAAAAAAAAAAATACAAGTATCTTTGTACCTGGAACAAACCATGTTGCAATGCAAAGACTGCAAATATATATATATATGTCTTGATAAAAGCATTGGTTTGCTGAACTGTTGATATTAGTTGATATTAGATTACCGGCTCCGTCTGGTTTGTTTCACTACGCTGTTCAGTCCTGCTGAGTGCCCCCCGTTATCTCCACACACACACACACACACACACACACATATATATATATATATATATATATATATATATACACACATCAATGGATCCGGCTCTCCCAGGTCTCGGTGCCCGCTTGTAGAAATTAGATACTTATTGGTAAGATGCAGCACTCGTAGGACTTGTGAGAACTATTTATTCCAAAAATTAGACAATCAGCAACATTTCAGTGCTGATTGTCTAATCATGGCAGCACTATCTTCAGGCTAACATACAAACAAAATGACGTACCTTAAATACAGACACCATGTTACAAGTGACCGCCTCCCGGGGCCGGGCTAACCACCATGTTTATTGAGTAAAACAACAAAACACAGATTTTTGAACATTGCATTATAAGGTACTATATAGAGTCATAACAGTATGAATACACAGATGAAGGATCATACTGTTAATCTACACATAAATTACAGTCAGCTGGAAATGTAAAAGCAATACAGGAATATAAAACAATATAAAACAGGTATAAGATATCACTGATGGCTACATGGTGGCAGGAGTATTACCTGGCAGGAAGATTGAATACAAATTGACAGTTTGCCTGTGATATCACCATAATAAATATATATATATATATATATATATATATATATATATTAGTGATGAGCGGTTCGGATTCTGAGGAATCCGAACCTCTCCGAACAGGTGGAATCCGAGTCCACCCGAACGCAAGTTCGGGTGTTCCCGCCTGACTCGGATTCCACCTCGAGGCCGAACGTCACCCGTCCGGCGTCGGATTCTCGCGAGAGCCGAGTGACGTTCGGCCTCAATAAAAAGGCGCGGCGCCCGGCAGTCGGCGCCATTTCTCGCGTGACGCGTAGTTAGGTAGTTAGCTAGTGCGCTGTCTGTTCTAGTGTTAGATAGATTAGAGTAGGCAGTGCTCTGTGACTTTACTGGGCATAAGCCCTTGTGTGTGCTCCGTGACTGGGCATAATAAGCCCACTGTGTGTATGTGTACTCTACTACTCACTGTATTATACAAGCTCCATGACAACTGACAGGGCATAGCCCACTGAGTGTATTATACAAGCTCCGTGACAGGGCATAGCCCACTGAGTATTATACAAGCTCCTTGACAGGGCATAGCCCACTGTGTCTATTATACAAGCTCTGTGACAGGGCATAGCCCACTGTGTCTATTATACAAGCTCCGTGACAGGGCATAAGCCCACTGAGTGTATTATACAAGCTCCGTGACAGGGCATAAGCCCACTGAGTATTATACAAGCTCCGTGACAGGGCATAGCCCACTCAGTGTATTATACAAGCTCCGTGACAGGGCATAGCCCACTGAGTATTATACAAGTTTCTTGACAGGGCATAGCCCACTGTGTCTATTATACAAGCTCTGTGACAGGGCATAGCCCACTGTGTCTATTATACAAGCTCCGTGACAGGGCATAGCCCACTGAGTGTATTATACAAGCTCCGTGACAGGGCATATGCCCACTGAGTATTATACAAGCTCCGTGACAGGGCATAGCCCACTGAGTGTATTATACAAGCTCCGTGACAGGGCATAGCCCACTGTGTCTATTATACAAGCTCCGTGACAGGGCATAGCCCACTGTGTCTATTATACAAGCTCCGTGACAGGGCATAGCCCACTGGGTCTATTATACAAGCTCCGTGACAGGGCATAGCCCACTGAGTGTATTATACAAGCTCCGTGACAGGGCATAGCCCACTGTGTCTATTATACAAGCTCCGTGACAGGGCATAGCCCACTGAGTGTATTATACAAGCTCCGTGACAGGGCATAGCCCACTGTGTCTATTATACAAGCTCCGTGACAGGGCATAAACCCACTGAGTATTATACAAGCTCCGTGACAGGGCATAGCCTACTGTGTCTATTATACAAGCTCCGTGACAGGGCATAGCCCACTGAGTGTATTATACAAGCTCCGTGACAGGGCATAGCCCACTGTGTCTATTATACAAGCTCCGTGACAGGGCATAAGCCCACTGAGTATTATACAAGCTCCGTGACAGGGCATAGCCCACTGTGTCTATTATACAAGCTCCGTGACAGGGCATAGCCCACTGGGTCTATTATACAAGCTCCGTGACAGGGCATAGCCCACTGAGTGTATTATACAAGCTCCGTGACAGGGCATAGCCCACTGGGTCTATTATACAAGCTCCGTGACAGGGCATAGCCCACTGTGTCTATTATACAAGCTCCGTGACAGGGCATAGCCCACTGAGTGTATTATACAAGCTCCGTGACAGGGCATAGCCCACTGTGTCTATTATACAAGCTCCGTGACAGGGCATAAACCCACTGAGTATTATACAAGCTCCGTGACAGGGCATAGCCTACTGTGTCTATTATACAAGCTCCGTGACAGGGCATAGCCCACTGAGTGTATTATACAAGCTCCGTGACAGGGCATAAGCCCACTGAGTATTATACAAGCTCCGTGACAGGGCATAAGCCCACTGAGTATTATACAAGCTCCGTGACAGGACATAGCCCACTGTGTCTATTATACAAGCTCCGTGACAGGGCATAGCCCACTGAGTGTATTATACAAGCTCCGTGACAGGGCATAAGCCCACTGAGTATTATACAAGCTCCGTGACAGGGCATAAGCCCACTGTGTCTATTATACAAGCTCTGTGACAGGGCATAAGCCCACTGTGTCTATTATACAAGCTTCGTGACAGGGCATAGCCCACTGAGTCTATTATACAAGCTCCGTGACAGGGCATAAGCCCACTGAGTATTATACAAGCTTCGTGACAGGGCATAGCCCACTGAGTGTATTATACAAGCTCCGTGACAGGGCATAGCCCACTGTGTCTATTATACAAGCTCCGTGACAGGGCATAAGCCCACTGAGTATTATACAAGCTCCGTGACAGGGCATAAGCCCACTGTGTCTATTATACAAGCTCTGTGACAGGGCATAAGCCCACTGTGTCTATTATACAAGCTCCGTGACAGGGCATAGCCCACTGAGTCTATTATACAAGCTCCGTGACAGGGCATAAGCCCACTGAGTATTATACAAGCTTCGTGACAGGGCATAGCCCACTGAGTGTATTATACAAGCTCCGTGACAGGGCATAGCCCACTGTGTCTATTATACAAGCTCCGTGACAGGGCATAGCCCACTGTGTCTATTATACAAGCTCCGTGACAGGGCATAGCCCACTGAGTGTATTATACAAGCTCCGTGACAGGGCATAGCCCACTGTGTCTATTATACAAGCTCCGTGAAAGGGCATAGCCCACTGTGTGTATACAAGCTCTGTGACTCCAGTTCATAGTGATAAAGTAATATGGATCACGAGAATGAACTGAGAGGAGAGCAGAAACAACATGTAAATGCTAGCATTGCAGCGGCTGGAAGTCCATCACTTTTATCTAAAGCTGATGCTCAAGGGCGTAGAGGCTTTAAAACCTTAGGGAACCTGAAATCAAAAAATTTAGATTTTACAGGGGTAAAGACAAAAAAAAAACCTCTAAAGACTACTACTTTTGCAGAGAAACAGAAAATTGGCAACATACCATTCACCACACGTAGCGGCAAGGAAAGACTCAGGCTTTGCCCTTTATTTCTGAGTGGTGGTTCTGCAGCTGTCAGTGAGGCATCTTGTGCCTCTCGTGATGATAAAAGACCTTTTCAATCAGACTATAGAAGTGTGAAAAAATTTAAAACCAATAAGGCAGTCGAACAAACTGTGTTTTTTGAAACACAAATGTCAGAAATCCCTGAGGAGAGTCTAAGTGGGTCCACAAGTGGCATTTCTATGTGTAAGCCTGACCTTTCAGAGAAGCCGCCCTCCACAGTTTCTTTTCCATCTGTAGTTGTGGGGATGAGCAGTATTGCCGAGGACATAGAAATTGAGGATGCCACCGTGGAATTGCAAGAGGATGAGAGGAATATATGTGCAGCTGATGCTGGCACTAATGAGGATGTTGAGGATGAGGATATTATTTGTATAAGTCAGGCACCAGTGGAAGCAGCTCTTGGCCAAGATAAGAAGGCCATTGCCATGCCTGGGCATAGAACCAAGAAATCCACATCTTTTGTGTGGAATTACTTTTACCCAAACCCTGACAACGTTTGTCAAGCCATTTGTAGCCTCTGTGAGACCACAGTTAGTAGAGGTAGGGACGTTAAACATCTAGGAACCTCTACGCTATTACGTCATCTGCAGCGAGCTCATGACAGGTGTTTGATAACAGAAACTACTGCAAAAAAAATAACAACAAGCAGTCCAGCATTAGCTAGATGCCTTCTCTCTACTAAATCCCAGCACCTGCAATCTCCACCGACAACACCTTCCTCCTCAATATCCTCAGGAATGATCAGTGGTAGTACAACATCCAATTTATTAGTGCTAAGTCACGGTGACTCCTCCAATTTCCAGGACACCTCAGAAGAAACTAAATCTTTGAGCGCTAGGCCTGCTGCTGCTGCTGCTGGTGGATCTTCATCCCAGAAGTGGACAAAGAAGACTACTAGTAGTATACCAAAAAAACAATTGACTGTTAAAGAATCTCTTGCAAGGGGAAGCAAGTATGACAGCTCTCACCCTGTCGCACAGCGGATCACTGACGCCATGACAGCTATGCTAATATTAGATCTGCGTCCAATATCCTCAATTAATGCAGTGGGATTTACACAGCTAGTTGAGGTCATGTGTCCCCGGTACCAAATTCCATCTCGGTTTCATTTTACCCGAAAAGCCATTCCTCGGCTGTACCAGGACGTTAAACAGAACCTAATTATTGGTCTGCAAAATGCTATTGTACCCACTGTCCACTTAACCACAGATATGTGGACAAGCGGTAGTGGACAAACTAAAGATTACATGACTGTGACAGCCCACTGGGTGGGTGAATCGCCTTCAGCAGCAGCAGTATCTAACAGACAACACCAGCTCATTCAGAGGCAGGCAACTCTGTGCATCACCGGATTCAATAATACCGCTGACAACCTCTTAGAAAAACTAAGAGATGTCATAGAAACATGGCTTACCCCACTTGGACTCTCCTCAGGATTTGTGATTTCTGACAATGCTACAAATATAGTGAAAGCATTACAGCTGGGTGAATTCCAACACATCCCCTGTTTTGCTCACACAATAAACTTAGTGGTGCAGGGTTTTTTAAAAAACGACAGGGGCGTTCAGGAGATGCTGTCTGTGGCCCGAAAAATTTCGGGACATTTTCGGCATTCAGCAACAGCGTGCAGGAGATTGCAGCACCTGCAAGAGCAGTTTAATTTGCCCTGCCATCAACTGAAGCAAGAAGTGGTAACGAGGTGGAACTCAACCCTGTATATGCTTCAGCGGATGGAGGAGTAGCAAAAAGCCATCCATAGCTATACGACAAGCCATGACATTGGGAGAGGAGGGGGAATGTACCTTACCCCAGCACAGTGGAGAGTACTTTCTGTCTTGTGCAAGGTGCTCAAACCATTTGAAGTTGCCACTTGTGAAGTGAGTGCTGACACTGCTAGCTTGAGTAAGGTGATTCCCCAGATTTCGCTTTTGGAAAAGCAGCTGGAGAAATTGAAGGATGATATTAAACAAAGTGATTCCGCAAAGTATGCTGGACTGATAGATCAAGTCCTTTGTTCGCTTCGCCAGGATCCACGGGTGGCCAAGATCTTGAAATCTGATCATTATATTTTAGCAACCATTCTTGATCCTAGGTTCAAGTCATATGCTGTGTCTTTCTTTACAACTGACCCAGATCTTAAAAGAACCAAAGCGCTCCTGGTGAGCAAGTTGGCAGCTGAAGTGACACATGGCACTACGATGACGTCTCCTCCTTCGGTTTCTGCAGCAGCAGCCAGAAAAAAATGCACCTTTTCCAAAAGACCCAGTGGTGATGCAGATAAGTCAAGTCAACATTTTGACATCTGGTCGGGTCTAAAAGATTTGCCCAACACCAGTGACACCTCTACCGCAACTCCATCTAATACGATTACCATCCAAAGAATGGTGGAGGATTATTTTCAGGACACCATACACGTAGACATGTCACAGAGTCCCTTCGAATATTGGAAGAAAAAAAAGGCAATTTGGAGACCCTTGTATAAACTGGCTTTGCATTATTTAAGCTGGCCACCCTCCAGTGTGTACTCGGAGAGAGTTTTCAGTACAGCCGGGAACCTTGTGAGTGAACGACGAAGGAGGCTACTTCCACAAAATGTAGAAAAAATGATGTTCATTAAAATGAACTGGAAATTTCACGAGGAAAACCTTTCCCACCAATCACGTCACAGTACAGATACTTCTGTAATGGTAGATTCCAGCGGGGATGAACTGATATTGTGTGAGGAATCGGATGATGTACACACTGATGAGGGTGAGGATGGCAATGATGGTGACATCATGCCACTGTAGACCTGTTGCCTTTAGTAGATTGGAAGATTTTTTTGTGGGGGCCCAAACAAACCAAGCACTTCAGCCACAAAGTGGCAGTACCTGTCGCTGAAATGCTTTGTTTGTTAAAGTGTGCATGTCCTTTTTAAGATCCAACATAAAGGGTGGGTGGGAGGGCCCAAGGACAATTCCATCTAGCACTACCTTTCATTTCTGCCACTGCTGTGTGGCATAGTTTCATAGATGTGCTTTAAACTGTGGTGTCTGTGCCACTGCGCCGCTGCTCTGACGCTTGGTCACCAGTCAGCTCACTGCAACCTTTGGCCAATAATGGTGAAACGAATAATTTAAGCTGTGAGGTGGTCTAAATTGACTGTAAATGACTGGAAATTAATGTTATTGAGGTAAATAACACTCTAGGAAGAAAAAAAAGCCCAATTTATGTAATTTTAGCTTTTTTTGCCAATTTTGGCAAAAAATCCAAATCCAAATCCAAATCCAAATCCAAAGCCAGTCACCGCAGTTTGGCAAATCCAAATCCAAATCCAAAGCCGGATGACGAATTAGAACCAAATCCAAATCCAAATCCGCCAAAAATGGTCCGGCGCACATCCCTAATATATATATATATTTATTTTTATTTTTTTCATAATCTGGATGATCTGATTTCAAGCATTAAAGTTTTGTTCTTCAAGATGCTCATTATACATTATATATTTTACATTTGAATCATATAGCCATAAGCATTGTGAGAGGGGAAAAAATATAGACTCTTTCTCTATATTTTATCAAAACTACCTAAATAAATGACACATTTAGGTAGTTTTGATAAAATGTAGAGAACAGGTCTATATATGTCCATGCATTTACTTACGGTTTAATATGTATATGCACTACGCTAGATATTTTAATATAATGTGTTGGAATGGCCTAGTCAAAGCCCAGATCTCAATCCAATTGAGAATCTGTGGTCAGACTTGAAGATTGCTGTTCATAAGCGGAAACCATCCAACATGAAGGAGCTGAAGCAGTTTTGCCTTGAGGAATGGGCAAATATCCCAGGGGCAAGATGCGACAAGCTCATAGAGACTTATTCAAAGTGGCTTGCAGCTGTAATTGCCGCAAAAGGTGGCTCGACAAAGTTCTGACTTTAGGGGCGTGAATAGTTATGCATGCTGAAGTTTTCTGTTATGTTGTCCTAAATGTTGTTTGATTCACAATATAAAAAAACCCCACAACTTCACCGTTGTAGGCATGTTCTATGAATTAAATGATGCACACCTTCAAACAATCCATTTTAATTCCAGGTTGTGAGGTAGCAAACCATGAAAAATGCAAAGGGGGGTGAATACTTTTGCAAGGCGCTGTATATATATATATATATATATATATATTCATTTTTTTTGCATGCAGGGTAAATATTGGCTACTTTTGCATGTAGCCCACAAATACTGGATAGCTTTATTCTTGTACTGCATTTTAGATTAGAGTTTGGACCCCCCCCCCTCTTTGTGTTTGCCCACCTGCACAGTTTACTTGCTCTTTTTTTGCTTAGCTCCAAACTCAGAATCAGCCCCAGAATATATCTATTTATCTACAGAGAAAGCCCATCAGAACTATTACATGACACTCATTTATATTTTTGTAACTTTTGTGGGTTTAAATTACAATATTGGTTTAATATGTCTACTTAGTTATGCAGTGATATTAGTGACATTAGAAATTAGAGGGTAGGTAAACCTTAAAGGAGATTGCATACAATGAAGGCATCCAGTAACAACATTCTCAAGACAAGGCTTGTCATTGCAAGGTGAAAGAGAGGCAATGTTGATTAGATATTAATTTAAAACAGTTTTAATGAAACAACAAAAAAAGGTAAGAGTTAAAAATATGGGATGGGTGTCCCAAGTTGATACCCCCAAAGATTTCAGTTGCTGCTCAGTTCCACACCCATATAGCTCTGCATTTATTACATGTTTACAACATTACTGATGTACACGATATATGGATTCATCTGTGGTTTTCCCTTCTGGCATTGCTTATGGCTATATGATTCAAATGTAAAATATATACTGTATAACGAGCATGTTGATGAACAAAACTTTAATGCTTCAAATCTGATTACCCAGATAAATTTTTATTTTTTAAATGTATATATATATATATATATATATATATATATATATATAAAGCACTAATCCACGGCACTCACCATTCCTAGATTTGGGGTGCAACATGGTATGTGACCACATTGTTTAAATAGAAATCACAGGGGCTCTGCACTCACCATAATAACTAACAATAATAATAATAATAATAAACATAATAAACAGTGGGGTTTTGGTTCATGAATTGATCACTGCATTTAAGCTTGCAGCCCCCGTCACGTATGTGGTCACATACCATGTTGCAATCCAAATCTAGGAATGGTGAGTGCCGTGGATTAGTGCTTTTTGTTTATTATGATTAATTTTTATAATTAATCATTTTTGTGATCACATTTTCTCATGCACCCCTTTTAACTAGTTATCTAACTTGTGTCAGCTGTTTTCCTAGGTGCTTTGCAACAGGTGTGCTTGGTAACTGTCTCACATTTAAAAGCAAAGTTGCTGTGAGCTTTAAACCTTGATAGCATACCCTGAGTTTAACACTAATGTGATGGCTATGTCCATGTTATAATTCTGAGCAATAGAGTAGGGACTTGCAGTAAAGTGGGGTCCCGTGATGGGGGCTGCAAGCTTAAATGCATTGATCAATTCATGAACCAAAACCCAACTGTTTATTATGTTTATTATTATTATTGTTAGTTATTATGGTGAGTGCAGAGCCCCTGTGATTTCTATATATATATATATATATTATGGTGACATCATAGACAAACTGCCACTTTGTATTTTTTTTTATCAAATATTTTTATTATATTTCTTTTTAGCAATAAAAAGAAAAACATATACAATAAAGAAATATATGACCAATCCCATACAGCAATACATAGAAATCAGTACAATAGTAGAATAGCTGACATTCCAACAAGGAATATTATAGTCATTTCACAAAGCATGTGAACAGATTGTAGAGAACAAATACAAGCACTTAACAGTCACAATGTCAATCTTTGCATAGAATACAAACAAATATAAATATTTAAATAGATTCGGTTGTATGTGAACGGCTGACGGAGACATACTAAACACAATAATTAAGGAACCATAGTCATTAGCGATCAGGGAGAGCATAACGGGATTTCTGGCACAAGGACCAAAACTCTATCAAATTTACTTGGACATTTAAGTTTCTGGTACATATAACGTTCATGAGATGTTGTCAAATTAACCAAAGCCACCCAGGATGCAAAGGTGGGGGGATCAGAGGCCATCCACGTGCGGGCAATGCACACCCTTGCCAAAGTTAGGAGGTTATTACCATATCATCTAAGAGAAACGGAGAGGGAATCCTCCAAATCCAGGCCAAATAAACAAATACGCAGATTCAATAAAGGTACATGGATACCCATGCTTCGTACACCATCAACCACAATAGTCTAAAATAGAGCGATACGAGGACATGACTAAAGGAGATGTCAGATATCAGCAGAAGGAGCAGAGCATTTAGGGCAGGAGTCCACATCAGAACCACCAAACTCAAAAAGTCTAAGCAGGGTCCAGTAAACCCTATGCAAAATATACAATTGTATATGCTGAAATCTGGCATAGGCCATAGCATCCCGAGGAGTACCTATTACAACTTTCCAGTCATCATCAGACAAGATAACCAAATCATTATCCCAACAGGTTTTAAGGTTAGTCAATCCCCCTTCACCCCTAGAAGATAGAAGTAAGGAGTAGGCCACATAAACAGATTTTTTAGAGGGTAAAGTAATCACCAGCAAATGCATTGGAGTCTCACAAAAGTCAGGAACCGCGTCCCTCCACTGTACACAGAGAGCATGCCGAAGCTGAAGATATCTGTAGAAAAAATGAGCTGGGAGACCATATTTATAGGACAAGTATGCAAAAGAATGAAGGACCCCATCTTGATATAACTGACCAACAGCTACCACCCCATATGACCTCCAAGCCGAGCTACCCTGTAGCCACCTAAGTTCTGAAAAAGAAAGATTACCCCCAGAGCAGAGAACATGGGTCACTGCAGTTTTCCCCAATAATTTTTCCCCAGCAAGCCACACTCTGCGAGAGAGAAGTACGGGCCAGCAAAAACTTCAAGCTCGCTTTTGCAAGAAGAGCTAAAGGAAGGTGCCCCTGATCTAAAGGAGTGACCCATTCTTTCAACTGGGACATTTGAGCAGCTAGATAATAAAGATATAAATTAGGCAACGCTGTGGCCGGCTTAGTGTCTTATAAGCTATATGTGGATTCTTGTTTCCCCAAACAAATGAAGTAATACAGCTAGAAATTATTTTAAACTGGGATAAAGGGATATACACTGGAGAATTTTGTAATATATATAAAAATTTGGGTTGAATAATCATTTTAATAATATTTACAAGACCGGTTACTGAAAGAGGGAGTTTTCGCCTTATCTGAGATCTAGTTTTTAAATGATCAATTTGGGGGTAAAGTTTTAAGCGAACAAAGTTGGCCTGAGAGTGTGAAATCTGTATACTAAGGTACTTAAATTGAGTACACTATCTAAGAGGAAAATTGTACGTACGTGGTGGAGGGGTATCAGGAAAAAGAGGAAATATGATAGATTTGTCCCAGTTTATGCGAATACCGGAATACAAACCACATTTTTCCACTAATTCGAGGAGCGCAGGTATAGAGTTCTGCATATTTGTCAGAAACAGAATCATATCATCCGCATAAAGACCATTTTTTTCCTCTCTTTCCATGATTTTGAAACCAGAAATCAGAGAGGAGGCTCTAATAGCACAGGCCAGGGACTCTATAGCAAGGGCAAACAGTAAAGGGAACAGTGGGCATCCCTGTCTAGTCCCCCTTTCCAATTGAAAAGTATTCGTAACAAAGCCATTCACACTGACTCTGGCAGCCGTGCAAGAGTATAGGACTTTAACCCATGTCAGGAATTTAGATCCCACTCCAAATCTAGCTAGAACCTCCCAGAGAAAAGGCTACTCCAATGAATCGAATGCACGTGCTGCATCCAAAGACACAAGAACTGCATCATCCATCTCTCTATCAGCCACCTGCAGATAGGTAAATACCCTTCTCAGATTAATGGTAGTGGACCTTCCCGGCATAAAACCTATTTGGTCAGTGTGGACAATCTCAAGAACCACTGTGTTAAGCCTGGACCAACATTTTTGCCAATATTTTAATATCAGATGGTCAGTGTGGACAATCTCAAGAACCACTGTGTTAAGCCGGGACCAACATTTTTGCCAATATTTTAATATCAGATGATAGTAGTGAGATAAGACGATATGAATCAGGATATAGTGGGTCCTTACCGGGCTTTGGGATCAGTATAATTATAGCCTCCGCCGTAGAGGGGGGGAGTGAATCAATCTTATAGAAGTGCTCAAATATCTCCAACAGCTGGGGAGCAAAAAAAACTCACATGGGTCTTGTATAATTCGTTGGGGAGTCCATCAACCCTAGGAGCTTTATAGTTTGGAAAGGACTTAATAGCATCTTCCACCTCTTCTAATGAAATGAGGGAATCTAAAAACTGTTGTTGCTCATTAGACAAGACAGATGTCACGACCAGGGGTCCTCGGCATGCCAGCCGGCAGGTATTACCTGTGAGGACGCTATGGCAAGGGGCGTCTGGCGGTGGTGCTGGTATCTGGTGGGGTGCATTGGCTGCGCTTAGTCCTGTGCGGGCATACTTTCACTCTGGTCTGGTTAGGCCTGGTGGTGCTTCCGTTCCACTCTGGCATGGGCGCCGCCATCTTGACTTCGGTCATGTGACCTAGTCGCCCTATCCTGGTGTGTCACATGCTCTCTCTGGCCAGTCACAGTCCGGCACTGGGTATTTAAGGGAGTGCAGAGCTTTCTTTCATTGCCAGTGCAACGTGTTTCTCAGCGAGAGCTGAGAGAGAGACTTCCTGTGCTTTCACCTGTCTGTTGGGATCATTGCCTAGCCTGCTTCACCCTGCCTGTTCCAGCCCCGCTGGATTCTCCTGCCTCCTCCATTGCCTCTCCTGCCTGAGTACCTGTGTCAGCTGTTACTCTGCACCCTGCCTCCACTTGCCTTTTCCCTGCAAATTCACTTCAGCTTGCAAATTCACTTCAGCCTGCAAATCATTTCTGCCTCACAAAACCTGGATTACTGGACTACTTTCTGTTATCACTACCTGGACTTTTTCCCATTGCTTCACTACAGTTCCCCAAGTGCACTAAAGTGCTATACCCAGTGGTCGAAGTGGGAATTTTTAAGTGGGGGTATGTGCTGGAAAAGGAGGCGTGGTCACTCAAAAGGAGTGTGTCCTTAAGACGTGCCCCCTTTCATCAGTGTAGTGTACCACACCGTAGCATCCCTTATGCACATTATGCCACACAATAGCAGTGCCCCTTATAACACATTATGTCATGCAATAGTAATTCCCCTTACACATTATGCCACACACAGTAATGCCCGTTAAACAAATTATGCCAAAAAGTAATGCCCTTTACAAGTGATGCCACACAGTAATGCCCGCTTCAAATTATGCCATGCAGAATTAGTGCCCCTTACACATTATGCCTCACAGTAATGCCCCTTAAACCATTATGCCCCACAGTAAAGCTCCCCCTACCACGCAGCCTCTTACCTCCCCGTGTCCCTCCAGCATCCTCTCACCTCCGCATCATGGGGCAACCGGCAGCAGCCGCAGACCACCCCCTCATGTGCCAGGTGTGGATTTGGTGCTGTGCCCAGCAGGCATCCATGGAGAGACAGTGGCACAACTCTGAAGTCATTTTGAATCTGACAGTGTCAGCTAGTCAATTGGAGCTGATGGACCGCTACATGCACAGCAATCCCGTCTCTCCTGCATTGTTGATAGTAGGTAAGTAGATCGGTATGTAGTAAGGTAGGTAGTCAGAAGGTGGGCAGTAGGTAAGTAGACAATTGGTGATTAGGTTAATAGCAGGTTGGTAGTGTATAGGCAGGTTGTAGGTAAGTAGAGAGCAGACAGGTAAGTAATAAGTTAGGCAGTAGGTAAGAGGACGATAAGCAGTTAGGTTTATAGCAGGTAGGGAGTATATAGGCAAGTGGTAGGTAAGTGTAGAGAGTAGTAGACTAAATAAGTAGTAAGGTAGGTAGTAGGAAGGTGGGCAGTTGGTAAGTACACAATAGGTAGTTAGGTAGATAAGTATATAGGTAGTAGGCAGGCAAACAGAGAGTAGGGCTGGAGACAGTTAGTATATCGATAGTAGGGCACTGACTCCTCAGCACTCAGCAAACAGCAGGATCCCCGAGGATCGGGAGGCAGCAGTGGGGAGAGAGACCCCGGTCCCGATCCGGGTGGCAGCAGCTGAGGGTGGAGGAGCCAATGGGCCGTGGGGAACGTGTGGGGAGGGTAACTTTTGGCACAATTAATCCCTACAACTGGCAATCCGGGGGACCGTCACCAAGCCCCTCCGAGGTGAGCTGCTCCGAGGTAAGCTGCTGCTCTGCACTTCTCCTCCTGCGCTCTGCCAGGGCTCCCAGGCTGATAGGTCCGCGAGCTCCAATTGGCTTGCGGACCTGTCAGTCTGGAAGCCCTGGCAGAACACATGAGGAGAAGTGCAGAGCAGCAGCAGCTTACCTCGCTGGAGAGGGGGATCGGTGTCCATATACCGCAGTAGGGACTCATTCCCCCGGATTACCTGTTGTAGGGACTCTCTGCACCAAAAGTTAGCCTCCCCCACTGGCTCTTCCTCCCCCGCTGCTGCCAACCAGATCGGGACCAGCGTCTCTCTGATTGCCCCACGTGTGTGGCATAAAAGGGCCAGGGAAGGTTGTAGTTTTCTCCTGTTAAGGCAGCGGGCAGCACTTTTTGTTTTGCCACATTTATGTCTGTTAAGCCACTCATTAGAAACTCCACGTTTATTATTAAATCAGCTTCAGTGTCTGCTCCTTTAACCACCCTGGGCCGACAACAAAACCAGAACCTCACAGTTTGCACTGGCCCCATGGACCCGGCCACGGGACAGGAGTCTGGAGCGGATTTATTCCGATGTATTGCAGATCGTTTGGAAAATCTGGAAACTATGCAGCATCAAATGGCTCAGTTTCTTCAGAAAATGTCTAAACGACAGGATAATCTGCAAACTTCTTTGTCTACCTCTAATGTAACTAAGGTTACTCCTACTCCCCCACCCGATAATACCAGTTACCAGTTACCTCGGCTACACCTTCTGATGCCAAGTAAATTCGATGGCAATCCCAAGATCTGCCGCGGATTCCTGAATCAGTGTGATATATATTTCATCCTACAGCCTGACAACTTTCCCACTGCTAGAACTAAAGTGGCCTACCTGGTGTCTCTGTTGTCCTGCACAGCCTTGGATTGGGCTTCCCCACTCTGGGAGCGTTCAGATTCCCTGCTGGATAACTATACAGACTTCGTAACATCATTCAGGAAGATTTTTGACGAACCTGGGCGAACTGTATCAGCCTCGTCTAGCATTATGTCACTGAAACAAGGAACCCGCCCTGTCAGCCAATATGTAATACAGTTTCAGATTTTGGCATCAGAGCTCAAGTGGAATGAGGAAGCCCTCACCTCAGCTTTTTGGCATGGGCTTTCCGACCGACTGAAGGATGACTTGGTCACCCGTGACCTTCCTAATTTCTCAATGATATGATTTCTCTCTGTAACAAAATTGATCTATGCTTCAGAGAACGTCAGGTCGAGAACCAAAGAACTGAACGTACTAAATCAGTCACTCTTCCTTCCCCTACCTGTCCACCTCCCCCTCCTACAGATGAAGAGCCAATGCAGGTGAATCATACCCATCTCTCCAGAGAGGAACGACAGAGAAGAATATAAAAAAACTTCTTCCTATACTGTGGAGAACCGGGTCACCTGGTGGCCTCCTGTACCCGCAAGCCGGGAAACGCCCGCTCCTAACTGACCCTGGGGACATCGAGTTAGGAGTAATTAGTCCGTCCCCAACTTCTAAAGACTTTGTCCTGATCTTGGCCTTAGATGTCAAGTCTGAACCTGCCTTTGTCACTGCTCTACTAGATTCTGGAGCAGCCGGAAATTTTATGACCTCCAGTCTCGTTGATAAATTACGAATTCCCTGTTCTACCCTGGATCATTCAATCTCGCTGACTTCTGTAGATGGACGTCCTCTGGCTAACGGAGTTGTCACCAAAGAAACTCAGCCAGTGCTGGTCCGCATTGGAGCACTCCATTCAGAGCATCTAAGTTTCTCGTGATTCCTGAGGCTTCCCAAGAAGTAATTCTAGGGTTAACCTGATTGCGTCTGCACAATCCCAGGATTGACTGGTGCTCTATGCAAATTCTTTCCTGGGGAGTCGAGTGTCAAAAATCCTGTCTTCCCAAGAAACGACCTGTGAGGAAAACAGTCTCGTTAGTACCTCCAGCTATCCCCATGGAGTATCAACTGTTTGCTGATGTCTTTTCAGAACAACAAGCTAATGTCTTACCTCCTCACAGGGAATGGGATTGTCCCATCGATTTGTTGCCTGATAAGATGCCTCCTCGAGGTCGCACCTATCCTCTATCTGTGCCAGAGACCAAAGCAATGTCCGAATACATCTAGGAGAATTTAGAGAAAGGGTTTATTCATCCTTTTACGTCCCCTGCTGATGCTGGATTCTTTTTCGTCGGGAAGAAGGATGGTGGGTTAAGACCATGTATAGATTATCCAGGCCTTAATGATATAACAGTCAAGAATCGATACCCTCCTCCGTTGATTACAGAGCTATTTGACAGGGTCAAGGAATCCACCATTTTCTCTAAATTAGATTTACGAGGGGCTTATAACCTTATACATATCCGTGCGGGAGATGAATGGAAAACTGCTTTTAATACCAGAGATGGACTCTTTGAATTCTTGTGATGCCCTTCGGCTTATGCAATGCCCCTGCTGTATTTCAAGGCTTCGTCAACGAAATTTTCCGGGATTTGTTGTATGTCTCCGTAGTCGTTTATTTGGACGATATACTGATTTTTTCCTCTGCTCTAGAGGAACATCATAAACATGTGAAGGAAGTGCTGTCTCGTTTAAGAAGAAATCATCTCTATTGTAAGCTGGAAAAATGTGTCTTCAGTGTACCCAGTGTGCCATTCCTTGGATATGTCATCACTGGCTCCAGTCTGGAAATGAACCCCAAAAAAGTTCAGGCGATTCTAGATTGGTCCCGACCCCAGACATTGAAAGCCATCCAGAGACTGCTTAGATTTGCTAATTACTATAGATGTTTTATCAAAGGATTTTCGTCTCTGGTGGCCCCCATCACAGCATTGACTCGTAAAGGCACTAATCCTACACTATGGACTCCTGAGGCTGAGACAGCCTTCCAGCTCTTGAAACAAGCCTTCATCACGGCTCCAGTGTTAAGACAACTAGATGTGGATAGACCTTTTCTGTTGGAGGTAGATGCATCATGAGAGGCAGTGGGAGCAGTTCTATCTCAACGGTATGAGGATAACTGAGTTCACCCTTGTGGCTTCTTCTCCAAAAAATTTTCTCCTGCTGAAAGGAACTACGCTATTGGAGAACAAGAACTTTTTGCAGTTAAGCTGGCACTTAAAGAGTGAAACCTCCTCTTCCTCAAAAATATCCAGTGAGTAAGTCCCAGTCTGGCCCGGTGGGCAATATTCTTCGCCCGATTCCATTGTACTCTGACTTTTTGCTCCAGAGCTCTCAATCAGAAAGCAGATGATCTGTCTAGATCATTTTCCTGTGACAATACTGAAGTCTCTCACAGTACCACTGTGCTGGAGTCCAGGGTGTTTGCCACCATACAGTTACAGCCTCCTACTGGGAATACCTTTGTGGTCCCGGAGTTAAGGAAGCAGCTGCTCACGTGTGCTCACTCCTCACGCTTTGCAGGTCATTCTGGTACACGGGAGACCCTGGAACTTTTGAAAAGGTCCTATTGGTGGCCGTCGATGAAGACTGACGTATTGGAGTTTATCTCTTCATGTATCCCATGTGCCCAACACAAATCCTCATGTCAAGCCCCCGCCAGTGAATTGTTGCCCCTACCTATTCCATCACGTCCATGGACACATCTCTCCATGGACTTTGTAACGGACCTGCCAAGTTCTGGGGGCTACACCACCATCTGGGTTGTGGTGGATTGATTTTCAAAGATGGTCCATTACGTTCCTCTAAATAAATTACCCACAGCTTCTGATTTAGCCCATCTGTTTGTACAGCATATATTCCACCTACATGGACTTCCTGCAGAAATAGTCTCGGACCGTGGTGCTCAATTTGTGGCAAAGTTTTGGAGAGCCTTATGCTCCATTCTGCAAATAAAACAAAAATTTTCCACAGCTTACCACCCAAAGAGTAATGGATCCACAGAAAGAGTCAACCAGGACCTTGAGACTTTTCTAAGAATATTCATGTCATCACCCCAAGACAATTGGTCCGAGTTCCTGTCCTGGGCGGAATTCGCGCACAATGCCTCGTATCATTCCTCTATGAATCAAACTTCGTTCCAGGTGGTTTACGGGCTTCACCCTCGAATTCCTGAGTTCCGGAGCCTTCCAGCTTTTGATGTTCCAGCCGTGGCGGATACAGTACAGAGATTTGCATCCATTTGGGCTCAAGTGCGCACTAATTTGGAGAAGACGTCCTGTTGCTACAAACTACAAGCAGACAGGAGGTGCAGGAAGGTACCCTGCATGAAAGTTGTCCACCCGGAACCTACGCCTCAGAGTCCTGTCCATGAAGTTTGCCCCACGTTACATCGGACCCTTCTCCATCACAGAAGGCATCAATCCTGTGGCTTATCGCCTTCAACTCCCCTCTTACTTAAGAGTTCCAGACTCTTTTCATGTCTCCCTTCTCAAGCCTCTAATTCTGAACAAATTTCTCAAGGTTTTCCCTGTTTCACCTTGTATCCAGACTGAGAGAGGAGTGGAGTTTGAGGTCTCTCAGGTCCTGGATTCTCGTGTCCTCAGAGGCCGTTTGCAGTACCTCCTAGATTGGAAGGGTTACGGGCCGGAAGAACGCATGCCGGCCGGCAGGTATTACCTGTGAGGACGCTGTGGCGAGGGACGTCTGGCGGTGGTATCTGGCGGGGTGCATTGGCTGTGCATAGACCTATGTGGGCATACTGTCACTCTGGTCTGGTTAGGCCTGGTGGTGCTTCCGTTCCACTCTGGCATGGGCGCCGCCATCTTGCCTCCGGTCATGTGACCTAGTCGCCCTATCCTGGTGTGTCACATGCTCTCTCTGGCCAATAACAGTCCGGCACTGGGTATTTAAGGGAGTGCAGAGCTTCCTTTCATTGCCAGTGCAACGTGTTTCTCAGCAAGAGCTGAGAGAGAGACTTCCTGTGCTTTCACCTGTCTGTTGGGATCATTGCCTAGCCTGCTTCACCCTGCCTGTTCCAGCCCCGCTGGATTCTCCTGCCTCCTCCATTGCCTCTCCCTTGCCTGAGTACCTGTGTCAACTGCTACCCTGCACCCTGCCTCCACTTGCCTTTTCCCTGCAAATTCACTTCAGCTTGCAAATTCACTTCAGCCTGCAAATCATTTCTGCCTCACAAAACCTGGATTACTGGACTACTTTCTGTTATCACTACCTGGACTTTTTCCCATTGCTTCACTACAGTTCCCCAAGTGCACTTTAGTGCTATACCCGGACTTTTTGTTTTGCCACATTCATGTCTGTTAAGCCACTCATTAAAAACTCCATGTTTATTTTTAAATCAGCTTCAGTGTCTGCTCCTTTTACCACCCCGGGCCCACAACAAAACCAGAACCTCACAACAGGTACAATTATTTGATCTAAATAATAGGACAATTCAGAATAGGAATAGTGAGCTCTGGATTTATGAACATCAGCATAATGATTGGAGAATACAGTAGCAATAGAAGGGATATCCTCACAAAGCATCCCAGAAGCATCTTTCAGTCTGCACAGTGGTAGGGGAAACCTTAGCGCTAGCTAAATAAGTAAAAAATCTGCTAGTGCGACCCCCTTGAATATAATAGTTATGCGAAGCAAACAGCAGGCGTCGTTTAGATTTGTCTAATAAAAAATCAGTCAACTGTTTGCGTACAATAAGCTATTCCATCCTGTCAGCAGGAAGACCACTAGCAAGGTAAATCGCTTCAAGTGCCTCACATTTAGACTCCAATTCTTCCACGCGCTTTCGATTAAAGGCTTTAAGCTGGGCTATCCTAGATATCAAAGAACCCCTCAGAAGCCGCCCCCATCTGCATTAACCAAAAGTAATTAAGTTTCCAAAATGAAGCACCCCTGGGAAACTTCAGATCTAGGGATACCAGTAAAGGGGAATGATCTGAGACACCCCTTGACAAATATTCTATCTTAACATTAGAGAGAAGCAAACAATGCAATACAAAAGCCATATCTAGACACGAAAACACTTTATGGGACCCAGAAAAACATGAGTAACAACGGGCTAGAGGGAAACGCTGGCACCAAGCATCCACCGAACCTATTTCTGCAATTACATGCAAATAGGGGGCCGGACTCCTCTCTGACATCTGAGAACCCTCCCTCCACCTATCAAGAGATTCATCCAATACACTATTAAAATCTCCACTACAAATAATAGGAGTATTAGGAAATTCCAAAAGAAAATCACAGGCCATGGCAAGCGTAGTCAAATTAAAAGGGGGAGGTATATACATTGCTAGAAGAATAAGGGGAGAGGCATGAAAAGTGCCTGCAAGAAAAACATCGACCCAGAGAATCTATATGCACCTTATTACAGGTAAAGCACATTGATTTGTAAATTAATACAGAGACCCACCTGGAGTGTGAGTGAAAAGTGGAATGAAAGGCTCAGCCCATCCAGGGTTTTTTAAGTGACAGGATATGACTATCCATTAAATGTTTCCATTAAGCAAACTATTCCAGGGGTCTGAGCTTTGACGTAGAACCAGAGAACGTTTAACCTTATAATTTAGGCCCTTACATTCCAGGAAAGAAGACTTAACATATCATTAAGAGGTACCATAAAACAGGATAAACAATGTGCCAAAACCCCAGATCAGCCAGAAAATTCCAGACATACATTTTAGAATACTCCGACCGCCATTCTTCACAATACATAAATGGTCGCATATATTAAAAAAGAAAAAAACAAACAAAGTAAATACAAACACCTAAATCCAACCACCAGTAAAAAAAAAAGGATCTACACCACTAGAAAACTTCCAATCAGGAATAAAACAAATGCACACCTGTGCATTATAAACTTCCCCATACTCAAAAAAAAAAACTTCATAAAACATAATTTACTTAACATCGGTGAGAATAATGAAAAGAGACTACAGTATCATACAGAGAGAAAACACTCAAAATATTGAAAATAGAATACTCAAGAATATTAATATCTCTCATGGTGGAACAGCACGATTCTGCGCCTGTAGATCTATCCAGGTGGAGGCCTCACGCGGAGAGGCAATGAAATGTGTGCGATTCCCAGCCACGACCCACAGTCGAGCAGGAAAAAGCATAGAATAAGGCAACTGAAGATCTCTCAGCTGAGGCTTCACCTGTAGAAACTGTGTCCAGGATTTTTGGACCTCTTTAGAAAAGTCCTGGTTCCGCAATTTTATGACCATTATATTCCGACGGGCCCTTGGTTCTGGCAAGACGAAGGATGGTATCATGGTCCTTATAATGAAGAATCTTGACAATGATAGTCCATGATTGCACTCCAGGCGGAAGAGGGCGGACAGGAATACGGTGGGCTCGCTCAATTGCAAACTGTGGAGTGAAAGAGTCCTTGCCAAATACAGTGACCAACCAAGACTCCAAGAATTGCTCCGGACTTGTGCCCTCAGACTTCTCAGGCAGACCAACAAACCAAACATTGTTCCTGTGAAGACGACCCTCAATATCAGTTAATTTCTGCTGACATGCCATAACCTGAGAGTCCAAGGAAGATAATCTCTCAGGAACAGGAGCACTAGCGTCCTCCAAATTAGATATTCGGGTCGCCGCTTCCCGAATTCTAGTTCTCATTTTTTGCATATCTTGTCGAATAAGAGAGATGTCAACATGAAACTCCTCAACCCTGTCCGCCAGTCTTTTCTCAGAATCAGTAATGGCCTGCAGGAGCGTCTCCTTAGTAACTTCAGTTGATGCAGCCATATCAGGGGAAGGCGGAGCAGACAAAGAAATTGAAGGTGAAGAGGGTGCAGGTGAGGAAGGACCCACACTGTCTCGGGCAAACCTTGCCAACCTAGCCACAGCAGAAGAGTGAGACTTCCACACCATTAGAGAAATAAAGTAGACAGGCAAATATGGAAGCAATATGAAACAGCAAGCAGCCTGGCAAGGTAAGTATCAATCAATGTTTGCAGCACAGGATATTAGGAGAGTCCACAGTGTGAAAGTGAAGCTGTACTCCATCAACTAGTAGACCTCTTATGTACAGCCATATCACTTAATTGCAGAGAGACACATACAATTCCCATGGAGATCAGGCTGTATAGAGTGGGAGAGGAGCACTGAAGGCAGGAGCAGCAGACATTATGTACCTGTGGGATCCAAAATGGTGCTGTCACTCTAGACAAACTTCCAGAGGTCACCCCCAGCCAAGGATACTACAGCTGGCAGGACCAGGAACGTATACAGAGGAGACAGAGAAGGGCACCTCCAGGTAGCCGCTTTCCCCCCAAGATAAGAGTGGCTGCAGGAGACGAGGAGAGGCTGACGCACCACAGATGGCACATTTCAAAATGGCGCTGTCGTCTGTAGCTCCAAGAAGAAGCAGCCCAGGACCCCTAGGCAGCCAGCCGCAGGACAACCGCCGCCCCCAGAGGTCACAGAAGCCGCAGGAGACCAGAGGAGAGCAGCCGCACCTCAGAGAGCCGGATCCAAGATGGCGCCGCGACTCTCCACACAGACCAGGGACCGGGACACAGTGCACCACAGGACTAGAGCTGCTGGACCACCCGAGAGCCGGAGACCCACTCACAGGTAGGTAGGGCACTATATATACGGGGCAGAGCTAAATGGAAGTCCTCCATGTAGTACAGGATACCAATCAAGGATTACTAGGCTGAAGAGCAAAGGGATGTGTGTCCTACTCCATGCCAAGCCAAGCCATGCCCAGTCATTTAGGGTCTCATTTAGTAACGAGTTTTATCACCAAAACGAGTGATAAATTTCACTGTGTATGATAAATGGTGCTCCAGCCAATCAGCTCCCAACTGTCAACTGTTAGAAGAGAAGCACTCCCGCGACTCCACTGGCAACTTACCTTCCTCTTTTGAGAAAAGTGTTCATGTATTTTTTCCTACTGTTCAATAACTAAGTATTTAACTAATTAAAATTTCATTGCAGCTTCATGCAATCTACAGAAAAGTTATGTTGATGCAGATAAACCCCACTTCCAGCCTCTCAAAGAAATTTTATTCACAGACAAGCTGAGTGTGTCTGTGTTTTATATATATATATATATATACATATATATATATAAAAACAAAATGTACACAAGATTAAAATGACCTGCCTAATATTGTGTAAGTCACTAAAACAGTCCTGACCCCTTCCAGCAGTGGGCTCCACAAGACCCCTGAAGGTGTCCTGTGGTATCTAGGTGGTACATGTCAAAGTAACAGCCACATGAATGCCAGGACCCTAGGTTTCCCAGCAGAACATTGCTTATAGCATCACACTGCCTCTGCCGGCTAGCCTTCTTCTTCCTTGCCATCTCTTCCCCAGGTAAATGACACACACACACCTGGCCATCCACATGATGTAAAAGAAAATATGATTCATGAGATGGCCACTTCCATTGCTCCATGGTTTAGTTCTGACACTTACGTGCCCATCGTAGGCGTTTTCGGTGGTGGACACCTGACACCTTACAATCATAGCCAGCATTAACTTTTTCAGCAATTTGTAATACGGTAGCTTTTCTGCTAGATCGGACCAGACGGGCTAGCTTTCTCTCGCCATGCGCATCAATGAGCTTTGGGTGCCCATGACCCTGTTTCCGATTCACCAGCTGTCCTTCCCTGGACCACTTTCAGTAGGTAGTAACCACTGCATACCACACACACACATATATAAAGTGTAGCATCGGTGACACTCGGAAGAAAAAGCTCAATACACACAATAGGTCTGGTTCAGAGTTGAACACTATTGCCACAGCAGCTAAGATCCCATGCGCAATATGCTAACGTCGTAGCTACCGGGACATGTATTCAGACACCAACCAGTGTCTTCACAAATCCAACCATCTGCGAACAAAAAGGCAGCATCGGTCGCAGATCATTCAATGTTAGCAGTCCTCTATGGTCGCGTAAAGAATGTCTGCGGGTATTGAGACACCCCCGAAGAAAAGTCGCAACACACTTACATTTTTAGCAACACTCCCCGTTACCTCCCCCAAACGCCCCTTGACTGTCAATCACACTGCAAATAATATGAGATATGGTAAGAACTTACCCTTGTTATCTCTATTTCTACGAAGTCCATAGGGATCCACAGGATACCTTGGGGTATAGGTGTGACGTCAATCATCGGGCACCAAAAAGTTAAGCTTTCAGCCTCCCAGGATGCACTAGGTCCCCCTCCTATACCCCGCCCCCGAGCCAAGGCATCTCAGTTAGTTATCAAGCCATAGGCCGGAGGAGGAGAAGGAAGAGAGAGAACAAAGATCTGGACACATACAAGAATCACATTCTCACCAGACGGAAAACCGGTGACCAGAGCAAAGCCCATCTGCAGCACAGGTGTGACAGGGCGGGAGTCCTGTGGAACCCTATGGACTTCGTAGAAATAGAGATAACAAGGGTAAGTTCTTACCATATCTCATATTTTCTACTTCAGGGTCCATAGGGTATCCACAGGATACCTTGGGGATGTCCCAAAGCAGTATCCTTTAAGGGTGGGGACGCTCCTGTGCAGAAAGGAGAATCCGCCGCCCGAAGGAAGCATCCTGAGAGGCGAAGGTGTCAAACCTGTAATACCTCACGAAGGTATAGACAGAGGACCACGTAGCAGCCTTGCAGATCTGGACTGCAGAGGCACCACGTTGAGCTGCCCACGAAGGACCCACAGACCTAGTGGAATGAGCCTTCACAGAAGGAGGAACCGGCAGGCCTTCATGAAGATAAGCTTCAGAAATAGCCATACGGATCCAGGCTGCCAAAGTTTGCTTTGAAGCAGGCCAACCCTTTTTACGGAAGCCATAGAGGACAAACAAAGCGTCTGACTTCCTAAACGAAGAAGTGCGGTCAACATAAGTACTTAAGGCCCGCACAACATCCAAAGAGGCCTCATCCACGGAAAGACCCGGTGAGTTAAAGGCCGGAACAACGATTTCCTCGTTAACATGAAACTGGGAAACAACTTTGGGAAGAAACTCGGGCCGATTGCGGAGCACTGCCCTATTCCCATGAAAAACCAAGAAAGGGGGTCTACAAGAAAGAGCCCCTAACTCAGAAACACGTCTGGCCGAAGCAATAGCCAGAAGGAAAACAGTCTTAGCTGTTAGCCATTTAAGATCCACTGAGCCCAGTGGTTCAAACGGCGGTCCTTGGAGAGCCCTCAGGACCACAGCCAAATCCCAAGGCGCCACAGGTGGAACAAAGGGCGGCTGAATGTGGACAACACCTTGCATAAAGGTGCGCACATCAGGGATTGTAGCATTCCTACGGTGAAACCAAACAGACAGGGCCGAAACCTGTACCTTCAAAGAAGCAAGGCGAAGCCCATGATCTAGTCCCGCTTGTAGGAAGGTGAGAATCCGAGACAGTCGAAACTCCCTCGGTGCATAACCTCTCGGTCGACACCACTGGAAGAACGTATGCCACATGGTACGCACCACAGAGCTGGAAAACCCCCGGGACCTCAGCATGGCCGTCTCAACAGCCACGCCGTCAAAGACAGCTGAGTCAGGTCCGGGTGAAGACAAGGACCCTGAGACAGAAGGTCCGGTCGTAGCGGCAACCGCAGAGGACTGTCCACGGACAGACCCTGAAGGTCTGAGAACCAGTGCCGTCTGGGCCACGCGGGAGCTATCAACAGGAGCGTCCCTCCTTCCTGTTTGAATTTCCGGATTACCCGTGGAAGAAGGGAGACCGGAGGGAACAGGTATGCGAACCGGAACGTCCACCGGACGGACAGAGCATCCACCAGAGACGCCCCTTCGTCTCTTGTGCGAGACCCGTACACCGGCAACTTGTTGTTGTGCCGGGACGCCATGAGGTCGATCTCTGGAAGACCCCACCTGTCCACCAGCAGTTGAAAAACGTCCGGGTGCAGGGACCATTCCCCCGGATGAACGTCCTGGCGACTTAGAAAGTCCGCCTCCCAATTTAGCACTCCTGGGATGAAGACCGCTGATATGGCCGGAAGATTGCGCTCCGCCCAAACCAGGATCCGAGAGACCTCTACGAGAGCCGCCCGACTGCGGGTTCCTCCTTGCCTGTTTATGTAGGCCACGGTGGTAGCGTTGTCCGACTGGACCTGTACCGGGTGACCCTGGAGAAACCGATGTGCCTGCTGGAGAGCATTGAAGACCGCACAGAGTTCCAAGATATTAATTGGAAGCTCCGCTTCTGTCCGCGTCCACCTGCCCTGGAACAAGTGTGGACCCAAAACCGCTCCCCAGCCCCGAAGACTGGCGTCCGTTGTCAACAGGACCCAATTTGGAACCCAGAACGGACGTCCCTTGTTGAGGTGGGTCGTCTGTAACCACCAAGCAAGGGACAGGCGAACCACCGGGGTGAGCACAATCGTCTGGGACTTCAGAGACTGAGGCAGCCCGTTCCACTTGGACAGGATCAGGTGCTGCAGAGGTCTGGAGTGAAACTGGGCGTATTCCACCATGTCGAACACCGACACCATGGAGCCCAGTAACCTCATCGCCGAGTGTAGGGACACCCGGCGGCTGTGCAGACAACTGCACACCCTTGACTGTAAAGCAGAGATCTTGTCCTCCGTCACGAAGATCCTTTGCTGTCCCGAGTCCAATAAAGCTCCAAGATGCAGAATCCTCCGAGACGGGATTAGAGTGGACTTCTGCCAGTTGATTAGCCAGCTGTGCCGTTGCAGCAGTGCAATGGTCAGGTCCAAGTGGCGTAACAGGAGCTCTAGAGATCCTGCCACCAATAACAGGTTGTCCAAGTACGGCAACATGCGGACTCCCTGCAGCCGCAGAGAAGCCGCCATGACCGCCATCACCTTGGTGAAAACCCGTGGTGCTGTCGCCAGGCCAAAAGGTAACACCCGAAACTGGAAGTGGTTGCTGCGGATTGTAAACCTGAGGAACTGTTGATGGCGCAAAAGAATAGGGACATGCAGGTAAGCGTCCTGTATGTCCAATGACACCATGTAGTCCCCAGGTTCCAGCGCCAGAATGATGGACCGTAGGGTCTCCATCCGAAACTTCGGTACCCGCAAAGACCTGTTGAGTGCTTTGAGGTTGAGAATCGGACGATACGACCCATTGGGTTTCTGTACCAAAAATAGATTTGAATAGAAACCCTGGCCCCTCTGGGAGAATGGAACAGGCACTATAACTCCAGCCTGGAGCATAGTGTGCAATACCTTCTGCAGCTCCGTAGCCTTGTTCCGGTCTGATGGTAGACCCGTGGTGAAGAATCGAGCCGGGGGTCTGTGCCGGAAGGAGAGGGCGTACCCGTGGGAGACCACCTCCAGAACCCAAGTGTCTGTCGTAGTGGTCGACCAACACTGGGCGAACTACAGCAGGCGGCCTCCCACCCTGGGATCCCCCAAAGGGAGGCCCGGACCGTCAGGCCGCAGGCTTGTCATCTGGCTTGGGGGCCGGACGTCTGGTACTCCATGCCTGCTTCCGGGGCTTGACCGATTTCTTAGGGCCAGCCTGTCGAGGAAACGACTGTGGTTTGGGCCTGCCCTGGGCCCTAGATGACCGAAAGGACGATGGTCCAGAACCAGAAGGAGCAGCGGCCGACGGGAGACAAGCCGATTTGGCTGCCGCTGGCGTGGCCACAATCTTATCCAGATCCGGACCGAAGAGAACTTCTCCGGTAAACGGCAACGCCTCCAGACCCTTTTTGGAATCTGCGTCCGCCTTCCAGGATCGCAGCCACAAGGTGCGACGAGCAGCTACTGCTGCTGAAGAAATCCTAGACACCAGAGTACTAATGTCTAGGGCCGCCTCGTTGATGTAGGTGGCCGAATCACGGAGATTGCCAATCAACTCCGCCTGTTCGGCCGGACAGTCGGAATCAAAAGAAGCCTCTAATGAATCCGCCCAGCGCTCCATCGCCCTGGCAACCCAGCAAATGGCCATAGCCGGCCGTGCTGCCCCCCCGCAAGGGAATAAGCGGACTTCAGGCAGATCTCCACCTTGCGGTCCGTAGCATCCTTAAGGGAGGACATGGATGGCATCGACAATGTGGCACTACGGACAAGACGGGTCACGTGAGAATCCACCTGTGGAGGGGATTCCCACTTTGCAAAATAATTATCCGCGAACGGATAAGCCACTGCCAGGCGTCTCTGCGGCTGGTATCTTTTGCCAGGCTGTTTCCACGCCTCCTCTAAATGGTCCACCAACTGACCCGAAAGAGGAAAGACTGTGGCATCGCCCTTCACATCTTTGAAAAAGGCATACTTAGATTTAGCCGCAGGGGGAACTTCGTCCTCAATCACCAAGGCTGTGCGGACCGCCCGAATAAGTCCAGGAATATATACTTTGGACTTAGCATCAGCGTCCTTAGCATGGAGAGGTTCCTGATCGTAAGGATCCAGAATCTCCCCATCATCAGACGTCCCCTCGTCATCCTCATAAGGAGCCGACAGAGTCGCCACCAGCCGTTTATGCGGCCGCATCACAGACTCCCCTTGCAACACATCCGACAAGTGCTGTACAGAACTCGTCAGGGAGTTAACCCACGCTGGCTCCTGAGAAACCGGGAGCAGGGAAATAGGGAGACTGTGGGGTACCACCAATTGTCGTGGGAAACCCTGCATGGGTGACGACACCACTGACTGCTGGGACAAACCCATCGGTGTAAACGCGGGCTGCGGAGCTAACTGGCCCACTAAGGCTGTAAGCGCTTGAGCGAAACAAGCCCAGGGCGGCTCCTGTACCGGTGCAGTAACCGTAAGAGGCCGCGCCATAGACAAACACTGCCGGCAGAGGCCCTCCGCGCTACCCTCCCCCTCCGCTAACGGTACTTTACACGTAGTACACTGTAGCCGGAGGGGAAAATCACTTTCAGACATGATGGCACCACGTATGTGACCCCTCTCACCAATTATATATTTAAGAGGCGAGAGACCACCCTGCAGCACCGCACCGCAAGGGCTTAGCAGAAAAAAACAGGGACAGTATAAAGCTGACAGTTTAGAAAAAAAGTTACAGGCAGCAGCGCTAGCACAGTCACATACAATGCAGAGAAATAACAATTCCTGCACTAACAGCACTGATCACTCAACTACACAGACACAGGGCCTGGTAGGACACAGCGCTGCATACACAGACCTGACCACAGCGGAGGAGAGGTATGCGGGGGGACCCAGACCACGATGCTTCCAATGCAGGCTTCCAGCAGCGTTCACCATGCTTCAGAAAAGATGGCCACCGAGGAGCAGAGAGAAGGCTGGCCTGGGGGAGGAGCGCTGACACAGGGCCAGTCAGCACAGTGCAGAGAGGGCTGTGTGCAGCGGGGGAGGCGACGGCTGTGAGACAGGGAAGGCGCGCTCCCCTGGCATGCATTTAACCCCTGGGACGCCGCAGCGCTACCGCTCTGCTGCGGTCCGCTGTCCCAGGGGGTAGTGGAAGCGCAGGTTGGTCGCCTGGCTCCACGCTGCAGCCAGTCCCCAGGGAGCCCCCTGCCTGGGGACTTAGGACCATGTGATCAGCGGGGACCCCCCGGGGACCCCGGTGCTTACCTCTGTCCCCCTTTGAATCCGGCCATGGTCCGGAACATCTGGGGTCACCTCTAGCTGTGACCCCAGATGTCCACCAGCATCAGATCAGTACCGGCGTTCTGGTACCGGCGGGCTGTAGGGAAGACAGCATGGACGTCAGGACTGACTGTCCATGCTGTTCATCCAGATGTGCAGCCACAGCTGCATGAAGAAAAAGCTTCAGGGGCTCTTCTAAGCCCCCCTCTAGCAGGTGCCTCCGACTCCGGCCGGGCACCAAACAAAACTGAGATGCCTTGGCTCGGGAGCGGGGTATAGGAGGGGGACCTAGTGCATCCTGGGAGGCTGAAAGCTTAACTCTTTGGTGCCCGATGACTGACGTCACACCTATACCCCAAGGTATCCTGTGGATACCCTATGGACCCTGAAGTAGAAAAATGCTCACTGCGAGCGACTACAGTAATGTACTTTGACACATGTGCAGTGTGACTGACGCATGTGCAGAGGGACGATAATGGCTCAACTTGTGAAAACATCAGCATAGCGTACAACTCTGACTCAGGCACAATATGCTGTCTGTCAGACAACACATTGTGTTTATTGAGCTTTTTATTCCCTGCAAGAGGGAGAGGGGAACGTACTAGTTGTTAAAATGAAAAAATATAATTAATTAGAATACTAGAATTATAAGAGTAGGATTATAACACAATTACAGTAAGTGCTGTCTTCACCAAAGACCAGAGACAATATACAGGGAGCGCATGGAAATCATTGTGATAATCATATTCAGACTACAGAACTTATTTTATTTTTAACATTATAATAGTTCTTGTTTTATTTACTGTCCAGACCCCAGTTTTGCCTCGTCAGGGCCAGATCATCCCAGGACCCCCACACGCACTAGGGGTTAAAGTGATCCGTGAACAGGAGACAGAACCAGTTCCGCCTCCTCCGTTCCACCTAACCCTGGCATAGCAGGGAGGCTCCATTTGCCGGGCGCCCGGCTCCCTCCCCGCAGCGCCAGAGGCAGCCGGTGGCTGGAACTCACACCTGAGTTCTGGCTCACGCAGTGTGCAGTGCACTATGGGAGAGACGTCATGATGCCTCTCCCATAGTTCCGAGAAGCAGGCCAGCCGGACGTACGTGGGAACGGGGTTTAAGGTAAGTATTGTGTTTTTTTTTCGTGTAAGCGGCTTCACTACTGGGGGCACTACTACAGGGGGCATTACTACTGGGGCATTGCTATTGGGGGCACTACCTCAGGGGGCATTACTACTGGGGACACTACTAATGGGGGCATTGCATAGGAGACACTGCATAAGGGGCACCTCTCCTGGATGCACTGCATAAAGGGCACCACTACTGTGGGCTCTGCATCAACGTCATGATGTCTCTCCCATAGTTCCGAGAAGCGGCCAGCTGGACGGAAGTGGGAGCGGGGCTTAAGGTAAGTATTGTTTTTTTTTTGTTTAAGCGGCTACACCACAGGGGGCACTATGACAGGGGGCATTACTACTGAGGCACTACTACAGGGGGCATTGCTACTGGGGGCACTACAGCGGCATTACTGCTGGGGCACTACTACAGGGGGCATTACTATTGGGGGCACTATTACAGAGAGCATTACTATTGAGGGCACTACTACAGGGGGCATTACTATTGGGGGCACTACCACAGGGGGCATTACTACTGGGGACACTAATGGGGCCACTGCATAAGGGGCACCACTCCTGGTGGGCACTGCATAAGGGGCACTACCACTACTGGGGGCATTGCATACGGAGAACTGCTGCTGTGGGCATTGTATAAGAGGCACTACTACTGTGGGCATTATGTGTATTAGGGGCACTACTACTGTGGGCATTATGTATAAGGGGCACTGCTGTGTGCCATAACATGAATAAGGGATACTATTATGTGGTGTAATGTGAATCAGGGGCATTATGTGTGGTGTAATGTGGATAAGATTGTGCAACTGCTAATATTTCATGTGGGTGCCTATATGTGTTTTTTTTCGTGTTGTTGTATATTGTGTGTTTTTTCATGTGGAGCCCATGGGCCCCTTTAACACTCACTAAAGGAGTTATGGCCTCCTTTCAGTATTTAACAAACAGCGCTAAACTCAGCTTATTGCTGTTAGGCAATGTACCGCTAAGGAGCGATACGGTCCCCATTGCGCATACCCCCATTTCGTCCATATTTAATAGAGGCCCCTACAGACCATTGGGCGTGATTCAGAGGCGCTCGCAAAAAGCGAGCGCTCGCTCTGAATCAGGGCGGGCGCTTGATTTTTAAGTTGCGGCCTCTTGGCTGCTCGCATAGCTGTGGGTTACCACCCACAGCTTATGCGAGCGGCCATGATGATGGTCGCGATGGTCAAGACCATTGCGACCATCGCGCTTGCGACGAGACCCTTGTGGTAGGGCCTCGTGGCCGCAAGCCCCAGAGAGCTTTCGGCTCTAACAGGCCGCCCACATACGACAGGCATTCGCTTGGGAACGCCTCCGTTTGTGAAGCCACCCCCCGGCCACACCTACAAAAGGGGTCGAGCTGTCGATCAACATCGACAGCCGCCCCTTTTGTAGTGAGTCCCAGAGCGAGCGCTTTTTGCGCTCGCTCCGGGGCTCACGCACACACAGTGCACACGCCGCACATGCGCACTGGCCCACCATCGACCCGGTTGCGAGCGCACAGCGCTTGCGACCAGGTCTGAATCAGGCCCTGCCTCTTGTATTCTCATAAACATGTTTATATTCACATTCTATCTAATTATACACTCGCCTAGAACCTCTGCTAGATAATCCAGTCTATGAACTGCTAATAAGAGAGATACAATTAAAATACAGTACGCAGAGTGGGAGATAAGTACTATAGAGCATATGCACTGGTGAGGAGTGGCAATTGTGATTTCGGGAGTGTAATAAACTCATTGCAACATCAGATAATTGTGTAACTGATTATATTGCATTAGAATCCCGTTGTTGCCCGCAGAGGCTGTGCTATAATCCTTTTTATACTTATAAATCTGTGACCGAGTATGATTAGTATACATCTGGTTTATGGAATCAGTATGTAATGCCGGCTGTGGGGATGCCTCCTGTCAGAATACCGACAGCAACATCCTGCCTGTTAGTATCCCGACAGGGGTCGGGGAAGTATACTAACCCTCCCTTTTTGTAGCCTAACACTAACCCTCCCCACCCCGTACCCTAACCCTCCCTGTTAGAGCCTAAACCTAAGTCTCCCCCCCTTTGTGCCTAAACCTAACCCTACCCCCTTAGTGCCTAACCCTAACTCTCCCCCATAGGGGTTCCTAACCCTAACCCCGCTACGCTCCCTAAACCTACTACCCCCACTTCGGCTAAGGGCATCCTGGACTTACCTAGTTCGGGCTGCCATCCTTCGGTGTTCTGGCGTCAGGATTAAGATAGGTGTCGGTATTTGAACGCCTATCTTAAGTCCCTTGTCGGGATTCCCGTCAGTATTGAGACCTGCAGCATCGTGGCGGTCGGTCTCATAACTTCATCCCCTAGTTTATTACTAATTGTTTTGTCCATGGGGATCTCTTATTTTATTATGCTTTTATTTTATTCCTAATGTGATGGATTTAATAAAATACATTTAACATATAAGCACAGAAGCAATTTCCTATAACAATGTTTAGTGTAATTCTCCCCTGGACTGATTCTTTGTTGGTCGGAACTCTTTGCATGGACAAAAGTGGCGAGTTTATAGCATAGAGCAAATACTTTTTGTGTCTCTCCATCCTATTCTGAAACTGATGGAACATGGCCAGATCTCTTTGTGTGCCATTGGCATTTTCGGGGCAATGACAATGCGAGCGTACAGAACTGTCCTAACTTGTGGAAGTGTCAAGGACATGTATCTAGAGCTCCATGTTATTCTGAGTTGTACATATGGGGAAGGGAAACCTGTTTTTGACGGATCTCTTGCACCCAGCATGGGGCTGGTGCAAGTGCAGACACTAATTATGCCACTTGCTGCAGTTGGTTTAATAACAGTGAGCAGCCCAGATTCTTGCTTGCAGATGCACAGAACTCGCATTAGCTGAACAGAATCTCGCATTAGCATAGCTGGTTTCCGCTGCTGCCCTCAACTACAGCAACTTTATATATGAAGCCATATCAGTCCCATGTTCAGCACAATTATGCAAATATTTTAACCTATAGTCTTTTTTTTTTGCTATCATCCACTAGACATAGAAGTCTCTAGAACCCTGCTTTACTCTATCACAAAAATTTACTTTCTAGCTAATAATATTTATTTACACATCCAGCTGTTGGAGGTGGAAGCTGGAGTTATTAGAGGTGCAACCTGTGAGCAATATGTCAGGTGACTACCTAAATACATTTATTACAGTGGACAGCACTTAAAATCTTATGCATTTAATATCAGACATATGATTGCCACATTGCATAAAGGAGTCCTGATGGTTGCGGCAGGGATCTATACACTGCACATGAGCAGAAGGGAGGGCGTAAAAAGTTATGCGAGGACATGACTAGGGTATAATCAGAGGATTCGGAAGAGTGGTTTAACCAACATAAAGTGATCGAACCATACAAAATGTTCCCATGCTCCTGCAAAAATGATACCCTGAAATGTGATTTCAGGGTAACTGAAATCACATTTCAGTTACCCTGTTCCTTAAACAAGGAACATTAGGTAAGTAGTTAATGCAGTGGTTCCCAAACTTTTTTGAATCATGGCGCCCTAGAGTATCAGCATTGTTTTCACGGCACTCCTAAGTTTAAGTTTGTTATTGAGAAATTCAGACAAAAATAAGTAAAGTGAAGTAAATTGTGCTGACCTGGTTGTTATGTGGGTGTGGACAAGTTTGTGCTTCCGTTTGTCCACATATTTATATTATATTGGCCATAAATAATTTGATTTGGTTCTGGACCACCAACCTGAGGCACCCCAAGGTGCCACGGCGCACAGTTAGGGAACCACTGAGTTAATCCATATGGGTAGCTACATAGGAATGTTAGATGTGAAATGTTTTTTTTTTTTTAATGGGAAAAGATGATTACGTTGAACACATTCATCTAGGATGTGAAAAAAATTTTGGAAGTCAAGGGGACCAAGGGTGAGCACGGATAGATCTACAAATGTACATTAGAAGTGTAGTTTTCTAACATCAGTCTCAATGGTTTCTCACTCTTCATTGTGCTGCTAACAAAAGTCAATGTAGCTGTATTATTATGAATAAGCAAGTAGTCTGGTCTATGCACAGCTCAGGGAGTATATGTAATCGGGCGCGAGTTCCTTGAACCAGCACAATCTCAGGCATTAAGGTTGTAGATATAAAAAGGCAAAGCCAATAGCTTTGATTGTGCCGGTTCATGGAATTCACACCCTATTATATGGTATAAAATACCCTATATGAGTAAACTGAGCAAGTTATTTCGCCAAGTAAGACCTGTTTACTGACAATTCTGCTGTACCCACCAAGGTAAACTGTCATAGTCTCTGCTCATCCATTGGGGATCTCCATTGACTCCATGGTGGCAGCTCCTTCCCAACATGAGAAACAAGCGTGGTGCGTTTCCAGCAGCAGACGTGCTTAAAAGAAACAGCGAGCTACAAAAAGCTGCGCCAAAATGCAGAATACCCTCTGGGGCCAACCTAAATTTGATGACAAAATACCTTGCTGAGCCTATAGATCTGTGAAACACACAGATGGTAATGTCATAATTTGGCATACAGAGTATGAATCAATCCATTTACTAATAGCTACTTCTATGAAGACAAAGTGCTATATCTCAAAGCACTCAAGCTGGTTCCATGAGTCTGAGAAGGAGTTCAGGGCAATCCAGCGGACTCAATCACCAGATCTCACTCCAATAGAGCACCTTTGTGATGTGATAGATCAATTTGCAGCATGAATGTGCAGCTAACAGACCTGCAGCTAATGTGTGGCTGTATTATGTCAACATGGACCAGAATCTTTAAGGAATGTTTCCACCACTGTGAAGGAATTCAGGCTGTGTCAGGTAAGCAGAATCCTATTAAATAATATAATGGTATCCTTAAAAAAAGTGTCCACTCAGTGTATATGCTAGCAGCAGCTTATGTTTAACTAGTTCGGCAAAGGGTTTTTTGTATGCAATTGAGCACTTGTATTGCAGTGGGATGGAAATAAGAACTCCCAATTAATTTGACATAATTCCCCATCATAGGACCAAATGCACATTCCAGGTAAGAAAGAATTTGAGCCAAATTTTATAATATCGTGTTTACTAAATATATACATGAAACAACATTACTGCTCCGAGAGGTTGTAGCTTTCTGTGTACTTTATAGATCTTTAAGCCTCAGAAAGATGGTGACAGGCACTGTTATCATCCTCAGTGCCAAATAGTGACGCAGGAAAATTAAAATAAAAAACATCCAGAAAAATAAAATTGTGTACCTGTACAACTTGTTTTTAATTGTACATGCTGGTACAAATATATCAGTAATGTCACCATGTCCTTTTCTTCATCCAACAATTAACATTCACTTGAAAATACCCACATTTTACAAGCTGGAAGTGTAGACACGTTTATTCAGTCACAACACAAAATACAGTGCTGCACATGTACCATCACCAAAAGTGCATAATATTGTATCCCAATCTGTTCAAGGAGAACAGTACATATTATAAAACCACATCCCCATCACCTGTATACTAATGAAATACAGCTGCTAGCAGGTTATTATTAGAAGACTTAATAATGCAATGTGTGACAAACATTCCTAATTTGTTTTGCTTATTGAAAAAAAACAACAACTAAACAATGTGTTAAACTGCAAATAAACCTGATCACGCCAGTCTTGGTTATAGGTTTTAAGTATTAATACTTATTTTCAAAACTACATATTTTCTTTGACTATCCTCCAGTGTAAAAGTTTGAAAGGCAGTAATCATGTTTAATTTTAAAAGCAGGTGTTTGATCTAGAAAAGACCTTTGTATTATCACAGATTAAATTTGCTGTTGAAAACCGATTTTCAAGTTTTGCTGCGAGGAATGATGACCAAGTTTTTTTGGAATATGAATTTGGCATATTTTAGCTGCAAAGACAGCATTATCTTCTAAAGTCAGATAGTTATTTCTTTATAAGGTCAGGGAGTAATATTAGAATCCATTCTTCCTGCATTCATGTCAGTATAAGTGCATTAACCTCTTCCATTTACCTCTTTATAATAAGTAACCAAAGGCTTGTAACACAGACAAGCTCACAAAACTTCCTTGGGAAGTATATGATTAAATTAAAACCATTGTGACCTCAGACTGCTTGTTTAACCTATTAAAAAAAAAAAAAAAAAACAAACAACCACAGCATTGCATTATGCAGTAGTAGACACATTAAATTAGCAGCGTATATAAAAATATATATACAAAACACAACATAGAAAAACTACACATGGCAAGAGTTAAGCAATTATGAAGTGTTAAAAGATCCAGCGTCTTTTTCATCTACGGCATTCTGGAACTAGTAGGAGTCCGAACGTGTTCCACGCTATGCCTCAGCAGATTCCAAATGTCTCATATTTGATGGTATCCACATGACATCTCCCGCTTCTGTTTAAGGCTAAGCGTCACCCTTCACCGCTGCAGGCAAAAGCTGTAAAGCATCTTGTTGTTGATTCCTGTCTATTTAATGCAGACCCAACTCCAGGTATAAACCTGGTGATGTTGGAGCTTGCAGGGGCTGTGGGTGACTTCAGCAACAAAACAGGGACGTTAAAAGAACTTTAAAAAAAAAAAGTGTTACATTTACTAAGTATTAAATATTATACCCATTTAAGCACATTTTAACTAGTAGTAATAAGACCTAAAGAGCCAGCAAACATTTTTTTTGGAGCAAGTTCAGGAATCATGCTATAAGGCCACTGACATAAAAGACTCAATCTCCCACTCATCCACTAATACATAAAAATGTTTTTCCCATATTTTAAAAGCCACCCACACCCTCACATATTGGGAGCAAAGCGAACTCCATCACGCAGATTGAGAAGACTGCTGTGCATTACATCTCTTCTCTGCAAGCCATAGCCAAGTGGTGCACAGGTAAAATAAGAATTGGCCAAACGGTTCTTCCTGGAAAGAATGGAAACCATATGATCCAGTTTGGAACGGATAGTAGTGTAATGATACTGACGTTCCTTTGTTAGTTTCTGCAAAGAGTCCCGCATAGGATATTCCATCTGGTGCTGTCCAGCACCTGTGAGGTCTGATGAGCGAATGGAGGTATTTGAGCCGGTGCTAGCAGTAGAAACAGAAGAGGAAGACGAGGAGGAGGAAGTGAATGTGGAAGATGATGTGGACAACCTTGCGGTTGATGAAATTGGTGTACTTTGAGTAAGACCTGTCCCCGTCTCTGGAACATTGGTGGTTTGTGTTGTTGTGGATCTTGAGAACATCACAGTTTGTGTAGAAGCCATACGTGCTGGAACAGATGTTTGAGTGCCAGCAACTGAGGTAGAGACATTTGTCTGGGTGGCTGCATCCGCTCCCTTCACAATCCACTTACCATTCCATGGCTCAGTCTGAGTGGCCATACTCTCTGTCTCCTTGAGGCCAGATATTACTTCACACATTTGCAACCAGTCATCTTCTGAAGCCTTTGCATTAGCACCGGTTCCAAAGTCCTTGTCCCAAAGTGCTCTGTGGTCAGCAGCCATTCTCTTTGGGGTACTGGACACTTTTGCAATATCCAGATGCAGAATATTGCTCAGTAATGTCTTTTTATGTAGTGGTAAATTAGATGGCAACTTATCCATGGATACGTTACGGTTTCGTATAGTAGACAGAAGCTTTGTACTAATTGGTTTGGACTGGGCATAGAGTATCCTAAACTGGAGGTCAAATTTCTCCACTACTTGACCAGATAATACAAGCATGTTACTACTATTAAGCTTACCATCCATCCAGGTAAAACTGTGGAAAGATGAAGGAACATATTTAGTATAAGACAGTATATTACTACAATTCCATCTATACGATATCCAACTGCCCATATAAAACAATAAGGTTTGCCACAAAAGGTGACTCTAGTCTATTGCTCCAAGTAATAACATCTATGGCCAAATTAAATACCAAGTACCCATAAAGGGCCACCCCCCCAAAAACAAAGCCTCACCCCTTCTTGCACAAAGGGGGTCTATGTACGAAGCCTTGGAGAGAGGAAAGTGAATGGAAATAAACCACTAACCAATCAGCTCTTAACTGTCACTTTACAGACTGTTTGAAAAATGACAGGAGCTTTAGGCTTAGTACATAGGCCCCTAAATATGATACTTCATCACAAGCTATTGTATAGTGTCCAGTTAATGCTCTCCGTTATAAAAGAGTCCATGAAGATGGTCATTTTGCCAACTGGTACAAGGTAAATGTATGGTATATTTGCAGCTCAAGGCATGGGCCGTGCCCAGTTGCAAATTGAATGTCTGTCTATTAGGTAGAGAAAATAAAATCACATAGTATACATACACAAAGATTACATTGATTACTCATGGTCAGCAACCTCATTTTGTACACACACACACACACACACACGTATACACACACACACACACACACACACACACCTTTTCTAGGGCCAATTTGCTCATATTCATTAAAGGAGTGAAAAATACGACAACTTAGTGGCAAATCAATTGGCAAGGATTTCTAGCAGTTTTAAAACTGAAAAGCACTTTAAATAGTCTTCTCTTTGTAGCAATCATCCCCATCTGCTTTACTCTTGTAAAACAATGAACTATACGGTCATATTTGTACAAAACAAACATTGTAATTCTAAGGCTTGGACATAACAAAAACAATGTCTTGTTATGGCACATATGCCAATACCACACCTGTAACTTCCTGTAGCAACCTTCACCCCATCCACAAGTAGAAACTTCTCACGGGCTTTTCCAACAATCTTTGCACCAGATCTGGTGTAGTAATTATTGCCAGTTAGTGTTCGGACCCTCATCAGCTGGGAAAGCAGTACATAAATGAACTAATGAATATTTGCCATGTAGATTCATAGAGATCCACTAAAGTGGTAGTTTAAAGAAAAAAAAAAAAAGCCTACAAAGAGCGAATAAAAAGTAGAACACATACATAAAATACTAGATCAATTGCGACTAAGGGGCCTATGTATTAATAATAACGACACTGATGAAATTAAGGATCCATATCGCAGGGTATATTTTCATTTTTAATTAAAATATCCCCGCTATGTACTGAGGGGAACTCACAAGGACAGTGGTTAAGGTAACAGCTGTCACATCTCGGCACACTGTGGTATTCACAGAAGTGAAAGACTTCTCCGGGGGAAGATAACACTGCAAATGCACACAGTAAGCTTCTGCCGTCGGCCGGAAGCTACTGCAGAGAGAAAGATCGGAAGATCTCTCTTCTGCTCCTAAACCTCCACAGGCTTAAAGCAGTTTACACCATCTAAAGATGGTGTAAACTGCCAGGGCCAAACTCCGAAAAGGTCATATCATAGTCCCCGTTGATAATAATGAGGGCTGCGATCTTTAGTGCTAATTACCACTTTGCCAGAGATTTCTGTGAAGTCTCCTGCATTGTGTCATTAGGACATAGCTACAATACATACAATTATGCAGAAACTGCAGTTTCTACATGAATTTATGTTAAAAAACACAAGCTTGATACATACGCAAGTCTTACAGCATCAGACACACATAATGTATGCCATGAATTACATTCTAAAACCTTGGATGATAACATTGGTCTCCCTTATATACCTGTTCAGTTTCTATGGAAATCCCAAGATTTTGGCACATGGTGAGAAAGTGTGGCAGTTGTGACTCATCAAGTAAGATGTAAACTGGGACCTTGCGTTTTTTGCAAACTTCATGAATATCGCGAAATATGTCATTATCTGTGAAGCAATCCATGACCACTGCAATAACCTGTGGAAAGAGATAAAGGGCAAATATTTAATCACATGTAACAAGCACCATGTCCATTTCTACCATTGCTATTTGTAGGTTGCCATTCTTTGCCACACATAGGGGCGGATTCAGTTGATTCATAGCAAGTTTTGCTGATGCATCTTACATTTCTTCACACTGCACAGTGTACATAACTAGGGGCAGTGTGGAGGCTCAGATGCTTCTCCACTTACAGGTGAAGGGGCTTAGCTGGGTTGAAACAGGGCATTCACCCTTGGCAGAGAGTGTAGCAAAGGCATGTTGGTGGTATTGAGAGCGCTACGCAGAGTTGTGCATGTACATAATTACTCCTGGTTTCATACGGATCCTTTGCACAGAGAATAGAGCTGGTGCAAATGCACATGGGTGATGGGCAACAAACCAAGCAAGCCAACCAGCCACAAAGATGCTTACAACTCTGAATAGACACTTGCTTGAAGATAAATAAGATAGATAAAATTGTGAGAAAAAGTACCAACCAATCAGCGCAACAGTTTATAACTACAGCCTGTAATTAGAAGCTGATTGGTTAGCACTTTATCCCCCACAATTTTAGATCTCTCTCCAAACTTTGATAAATACCCCCTAAAATGTCAGAACACAAAACAAAACATGTAAATGTGCTGTGAGGATTGTCTTACATGAAGGCATATTCATAAAGAGTGATAACCTTGTATGGTGGGTAAACAAATATCAGTTCTACTATCTAATAAACATTGAATTGGTTGTCAGATACCGGCTGTTTTACAATGACTGAAAAAAAAAAAAAAAAAAAGTGTATTAAGCATAAAAGTTGATGTGCATTGACAAAACTTAGAACAGTCCAGACTTGCTTTGAGGCTACAAAGTGCAAACATAGATTTCTCTCATGTGAATATACATTTAGGAGACGCAGATATCTCCCATCCAGAAAACATTCATCCTTCAAACCAGGTATTGGAGGCAACAGGTGAGCAGAAGGAATGTAGGTGGTCACACACAAAAACAAGCCTAGACACAGGATAAATGATGTTGCAGGAATCTTGTTGATTGAGGGATGTATTTTCAGCTGAATCTGCAGACCCTCAAGGGGTCTAACTAATGTTTATGCTACACTAACCACGTGCAGGGTATAATGTTAATCAGAAAATGCAGAAATAGCCTAGAGGATTTAACTATTAAAACAGTGAAAGTAGGAGTCTCAGGTTCCTTTGCCAGAATTTTCAAAATCTTGATTACTTGGGGAACACAACATTGGGTATTGGTTTAGATCAGTGGTTCTCAAACTCAGTCCTCAACCCCACACAGGTCATGTTTTGCAGGTCACCCAGCTGGTGCACAGGTGTATTAATTACCTACTACCACATTTTAAAAGATCCACAGGTGGAGACAATTATTTAACTTGTGATTCTGTGAGGAGACCTGGAAAACATGCACTGTTTGGGGTCCTGAGGACCAAGTTTGAGAACCTGTGGTTTAGATTTTGGATAGGAAAGTTAGAAGCTTAACAGTAGTATTAAAGCAACAGATTTTCATTCTCAACTCAGTATGTTAGAACATAATTAATAGAATTAAGTACAGTGCACTGAGTTGTGCTTTGACGCAACAGAGAAAAAAAACAAACAAAAAAAAAAAAAAAACAACTTGTCAACAAACTCCCCATCACCAGATGTATGTCCTCCCACTCCCAGTGTAGTGCAAACCAGTAACCATAACAATATTGAAATAACGACACTAAAAAGTGCATACACACGTAAAGATTTTCTCTGTCCAACCATCCAACTAGTTGATTGGTTGGAATGAAAATCTGGTGAGGTATGAAAGCAAATTACAATCAGCAATTTCCTCCCAAATGCCAGAAAATGGACAAAAACTGTTTGAACAAATTATTTTGATCAAACATTTAACAAACTTGTCTGAACAACCATTTTCATCTAAGAAACACACAAAGTATTCCCCCAGCACACTGAATGAAATCAGCAATAAGATTTGAAAAACTACATGGTGGTAGATAATTCAGAGATCTCAGTTGCATATATTTGCAAAGATATGGCTAAGCCTCCGGGCCGCGTCACGGTGTCTCTGATACCGGAGGTCCCCATCACTTGGTCAGAATCTGGGGTGTAGATGACCAAGTGATAGGGACCTCCGGTGGTTTCTTGTATAGGCTAACCCCTCCCTTACATGCACCTGAGTGATATTACTGAAGTGATTGAGCAGCTTCCAACTTGTATGACCATTTTCATCTGTTTTCTGGCATTTAGGAGCAAATTGCTGATCATCAGTTGCTCCCATATGTTACCAGATTTTCATTCCAACCAATCAACTCGTTGGATGGTTGGACAGAAAATCTGTGTGTATGCAGCATTAAACTTGCTTAAGGGGAAAGGAAGGTCAGCTTTTATTTATTTTCCTATTTAAAACTATAAATGGCTATTTAAACTAGCAGATACTAAAAAATGCCAACAATGCTAAGTGACTGAGGAAAGGACAGATAAAGAATGGTGGCACCGAAAGAACAGCCCCACAATGCAAGAGCCACCAACTGTCACTCCATACTTGACCCGTACCAAAATGGGAGGCGGCCAGCCAGCCCATTACCGCGCCCAAGGTATCCACCTCCCGCCCCAATGACACAACATGAGCTCACCTGGAGCGATGGTACGGGCAACAAACCAAAGGAAGAGGACTTAAACTGGCTGCTAGAGCAATCTCCCTGAAATGTCCCCGAAACCCCACCCCCCAGCATCCTTCCTATAGGCTGACCCAATTCACCCCATCCTCTATAACTGCCTAGTGACAAAAACTTAACCCTCTATAGCCCGTAGTCAGACATACTGGCTCGGGTGTTTAACTTCTTGCATATGAAATGCACTCAGTCTTAAAGATTATTTTATTTGTGAATTAGTGACCAGCCCCGGCTTCACACGGGAACAGTTCTATCTCGCCACAGCCCCCTGCATCTCATAACTACCTACACCATTGTCGCCATAGTCCCCTGCATCGCACAACAGCCTCCTGCATTTCACCAAAGCATCCTATATTTCACCACAACCCCTTGCATCTCACAACAGACCCCTGCTTCTCACTTCTTCTTACCACAGGCCTCTGCATCTCACCAGTGTCACCATAACCCCCACTGCTGCTGACCTGCAGCTGGCTGGGGCCCGGTCCCTGGGATGTGCTGAGAAGGGTAGGAGTATCACGTATGAGATTTGTATTGCAGCTACCTTAAGTATTATAAGCAGCATGTCCCCCTGGGGCTGGGGGCACCTGTGCATATTCCCACAGCCTCCATACAAACTCTCCCCAGCTGCTGAACATGGCGATCAGCAATGTCCTCTTTTGCACAAAGCACCCTGTATTTCCAATGCTTCCTCACTGTGATGCTCCTGTCAGAACAGCGCTGACTTCCATGGGAGGTGCCTCCTGTTCACCAAGGGAGGGTGGAGGAGTGGTGGCCAGAGTCCGCCTGCAGATTCAGAGCAGGGATAGACATCAGAATCTGATGGTAACTAACCATCGATGCTTTTGTTCCAATGGTAGTATTTGTACCATTTGATGGTGGAGGTCCGATGTTTAATACCATCAAATGGAAGTCATTTGATGGTTGTTTCGATTTGATTCAATTCCGGATAGCTATGCCTCCCCTGGCTCCTGTGACTGCATCAGGGCATATTCATGGGTTCTTTGGAGGCTGTCTCTGAGTCTGCCTCAGACATGATCCTTCTCACTCCCTCCCCTCTCTAAGCTGCTGCTAAGGAACAGGGCAAATTGCTAGCTCGGATTGGCTTTCCCTTTGCGGCTTCAGCTTGGTGCAAAATTAAATTTTTTTTTCTGTGACTACGACCAAAACGATGGTCGGGGCACAGATAGTTAATATCGACCATGCATGCAGGCCAACCTGGTCGATATCGACCAGGTTAGCCTGGTTACTATAGGAACCCTCGATAGTTGATCGAGGGTCGTTATAGTAGTTGGGGGAATGGTGCATGTGCTGGATGCTCGATAATGATCATCCAGCACATGGATGACGATCAGACAACGATATCTGATCTGACCGTGTGTATGCACCATAAACCTTCCTTGACAATGCTGTATAGGATAGTGAAAACTCCATCAAAATCCGTCCAGTGGTTCAAGAGATTAACCCAAACAAACACACAGGCCCCCAAAACCGGGAACTTTATTACATAGTGATAAAAAAAAACAAAAAAACCCCTCAGGCACACATTTTATAACCAGGTAAAATATGAGATATGGTAAGAACTTACCCTTGTTATCGCTATTTCTACGAAGTCCATAGGGTTCCACAGGATACCTTGGGGTATAGGTGTGACGTCAGTCGCAGGGCACCAAAGAGTTAAGCTTTCAGCCTCCCAGGATGCACTAGGTCCCCCTCCTATACCCCGCCCCCGGGCCAAGGCACCTCAGTTAGTTACCAAGCCATAGGCCGGAGGAGGAGAAGGAAGAGAGAGAACAAAGATCTGGACACATACAAGAATCACATTCTCACCAGAGGGAGACGGAAAACCGGTGACCAGAGCAAAGCCCATCTGCAGCACAGGTGCGACAGGGCGGGAGTCCTGTGGAACCCTATGGACTTCGTAGAAATAGAGATAACAAGGGTAAGTTCTTACCATATCTCATATTTTCTACTTCAGGGTCCATAGGGTATCCACAGGATACCTTGGGGATGTCCCAAAGCAGTATCCTTTAAGGGTGGGGACGCTCCTGTGCAAAAAGGAGAATCCGCCGCCCGAAGGAAGCATCCTGAGAGGCGAAGGTGTCAAACCTGTAATACCTCACGAAGGTATGGACAGAAGACCACGTAGCAGCCTTGCAGATCTGAACTGCCGAGGCACCACGTCGAGCTGCCCACGAAGGACCCACAGACCTAGTGGAATGAGCCTTCAGAGAAGGAGGGACCGGTAGGCCTTCATGAAGATAAGCTTCAGAAATAGCCATACGGATCCAGGCTGCCAAAGTTTGCTTTGAAGCAGGCCAACCCTTTTTACGGAAGCCAAAGAGGACAAACAAAGCGTCCGACTTCCTAAACGAAGAAGTGCGGTCAACATAAGTCCTTAAGGCCCGCACAACATCCAAAGAGGCCTCACCCACGGAAAGACCCGGTGAGTTAAAGGCCGGAACAACTATTTCCTCGTTAATATGAAACTGGGAAACAACTTTGGGAAGAAACTCGGGCCGAGTGCGGAGCACTGCCCTGTTCCCATAAAAAACCAAGAAAGGGGGTCTACAAGAAAGAGCCCCTAACTCAGAAACACGTCTGGCCGAAGCAATGGCCAGAAGGAAAACAGTCTTAGCTGTTAGCCATTTAAGATCCACTGAGCCCAGTGGTTCAAACGGCGGTCCTTGGAGAGCCCTCAGGACCACAGCCAAATCCCAAGGCGCCACAGGTGGAACAAAGGGCGGCTGAATGCGGAGAACACCCTGCATAAAGGTGCGCACATCCGGGATTGTAGCAATCCTACGGTGAAACCAGACAGATAGGGCCGAAACCTGTACCTTCAAAGAACCAAGGCGAAGCCCATGATCTAGTCCCGCTTGCAGGAAGGCGAGAATCCGAGACACACGAAACTCCCGCGGTGCATAACCTCTCGGTCGACACCACTGGAAGAACGTATGCCACACGTGATGGTATATCCTCGCGGAAGACGGTTTCCGAGCTCGTAACATGGTACGCACCACAGAGCTGGAAAACCCCCGGGACCTCAGCATGGCCGTCTCAACAGCCACGCCGTCAAAGACAGCCGAGTCAGGTCCGGGTGAAGGCAAGGACCCTGAGACAGAAGGTCCGGTCGTAGCGGCAACCGCAGAGGAATGTCCACGGACAGACCCTGAAGGTCTGAGAACCAGTGCCGTCTGGGCCACGCGGGAGCTATCAACAGGAGCGTCCCTCCTTCCTGTTTGAATTTCCGGATTACCCGTGGAAGAAGGGAGACCGGAGGGAACAGGTATGCGAACCGGAACGTCCACCGGACGGACAGAGCATCCACCAGAGACGCCCCTTCGTCTCTTGTGCGAGACCCGTACACCGGCAACTTGTTGTTGTGCCGGGACGCCATGAGGTCGATTTCTGGAAGACCCCACCTGTCCACCAGTAGTTGAAAAACGTCCGGGTGCAGGGACCATTCCCCCGGATGAACGTCCTGGCGACTTAGAAAGTCCGCCTCCCAATTGAGCACTCCCGGGATGAAGACCGCTGATATGGCCGGAAGATTGCGCTCCGCCCAAACCAGGATCCGAGAGACCTCTACGAGAGCCGCCCGACTGCGAGTTCCTCCTTGCCTGTTTATGTAGGCCACGGTGGTAGCATTGTCCGACTGGACCTGCACCGGGCGACACTGGAGAAACCGCTGTGCCTGCTGGAGAGCATTGAAGACCGCACGGAGTTCCAAGATATTTATTGGAAGCTCCGCTTCTGTCGGCGTCCACCTGCCCTGGAACAAGTGTGGACCCGAAACTGCTCCCCAGCCCCGAAGACTGGCGTCCGTTGTCAACAGGACCCAATTTGGAACCCAGAACGGACGTCCCTTGTTGAGGTGGGTCGTCTGTAACCACCACGTAAGGGACAGGCGAACCTCCTGGGTGAGCACAATCGTCTGGGACTTCAGAGACTGAGTCAGCCCGTTCCACTTGGACAGGATCAGGTGCTGCAGAGGTCTGGAGTGAAACTGGGCGTATTCCACCATGTCGAACACCGACACCATGGAGCCCAGTAACCTCATCGCCGAGTGTAAGGACACCCGGCGGCTGTGCAGACAACTGCGCACCCTTGACTGTAAAGCAGAGATCTTGTCCTCCGTCACGAAGATCCTTTGCTGTCCCGAGTCCAATAAGGCTCCAAGATGCAGAATCCTCCGAGACGGGATTAGAGTGGACTTCTGCCAGTTGATTAGCCAGCCGTGCCGTTGCAGCAGTGCAATAGTCAGGTCCAAGTGGCGTAACAGGAGCTCTGGAGATCCTGCCACCAATAACAGGTCGTCCAAATACGGCAACATGCGGACTCCCTGCAGCCGCAGAGAAGCCGCCATGACCGCCATCACCTTGGTGAAAACACGTGGTGCTGTTGCCAGGCCAAAAGGTAACGCCCGAAACTGGAAGTGGTCGCTGCTGATTGCAAACCTGAGGAACTGTTGATGGCGCCAAAGAATAGAGACATGCAGGTAAGCGTCCTGTATGTCCAATGACACCAAGTAGTCCCCAGGTTCCAGCGCCAGAATGATGGACCGTAGGGTCTCCATCCGAAACTTCGGGACCCGCAAAGACTTGTTGAGTGCTTTGAGGTTGAGAATCGGACGATATGACCCATTGGGTTTCTGTACCAAAAATAGATTTGAATAGAAACCCTGGCCCCTCTGGGAGAATGGAACCGCCACTATAACTCCAGCCTGGAGCATAGTGTGCAATACCTTCCGCAGCTCCGTAGCCTTGTTCCGGTCTGATGGGAGACCCGTGGTGAAGAAGCGAGCCGGGGGTCTGTGCCGGAAGGAGAGGGCGTATCCGTGGGAAACCACCTCCAGAACCCAAGTGTCTGTCGTAGTGGTCGACCAACACTGGGCGAACTGTAGCAGGCGGCCTCCCACCCTGGGATCCCCCAAAGGGAGGCCCGGACCGTCAGGCCGCAGGCTTGTCATCTGGCTTGGGGGCCGGACGTCTGGTACTCCATGCCTGCTTCCGGGGCTTGACCGATTTCTTAGGGCCAGCCTGTCGAGGAAACGACTGTGGTTTGGGCCTGCCCTGGGCCCTAGATGACCGAAAGGACGATGGTCCCGAACCAGAAGGAGCAGCGGCCGACGGGAGACAGGCAGATTTGGCTGCCGCCAGCGTGGCCACAATCTTATCCAGATCCGGACCGAAGAGAACTTCTCCGGTAAACGGCAACGCTTCCAGACCTTTCTTGGAATCTGCGTCCGCCTTCCAGGATCGCAGCCACAAGGTGCGACGAGCAGCTGCCGCTGCTGAAGAAATTCTAGACACCAGAGTACTAATGTCTAGAGCCGCCTCGTTGATGTAGGTGGCCGAATCACGGAGATTGCCAATCAACTCCGCCTGATCGGCCGGACAGTCGGATTCAAAAGAAGCCTCTAATGAATCCGCCCAGCGCTCCATCGCTCTGGCAACCCAGCAAATGGCCATAGCCGGCCGTGCTGCCCCCCCTGCAAGGGAATAAGCGGACTTCAGGCAGATTTCTACCTTGCGGTCCGTAGCATCCTTAAGGGAGGACATGGATGGCATCGGCAATGTGGCACTACGGACAAGACGGGTCACGTGAGAATCCACCTGTGGAGGGGATTCCCACTTCGCAAAATAATTATCCGCGAACGGATAAGCCACCGCCAGACGTCTCTGCGGCTGGTATCTTTTGCCAGGTTGTTTCCACGCCTCCTCTAAATGGTCCACCAACTGACCCGAAAGAGGAAAGACTGTGGCATCGCCCTTCACATCTTTGAAAAAGGCATACTTAGATTTAGCCGCTGGGGGAACTTCGTCCTCAATCACCAAGGCTGTGCGGACCGCCCGAATAAGTCCAGGAATATATACTTTGGACTTAGCATCAGCGTCCTTAGTATGGAGAGGTTCCTGATCGTAAGGATCTAGAATCTCCCCATCATCAGACGTCCCTTCGTCATCCTCATAAGGAGCGGACAGAGACGCCACCGGCCTTTTATGAGACCGCATCACAGACTCCCCTTGCAACACATCCGACAAGTGCTGTACAGAACTCGTCAGGGAGTTAACCCACGCTGGCTCCTGAGAACCCGGGAGCGGGGAAATAGGGAGACTGTGGGGTACCACCAATTGTCGTGGGAACCCCTGCATGGGTGACGACACCACAGACTGCTGGGACAAACCCATCGGAGTAAACGCGGGCTGCGGAGCTAACTGGCCCACTAAAGCTGTTAACGCCTGAGCGAAACAAGCCCAGGGCGGCTCCTGTACCGGTGCTGTAACCGTAATAGGCCGCGCCATGGACAAACACTGCCGGCAAAGGCCCTCCGCGCTACCCTCCCCCTCCGCTAACGGTACTTTGCACGTGGTACACTGTAGCCGGAGGGGAAAATCACTTTCAGACATGATGGCACCACGTATGTGACCTCTCTCACCAATTAAGTATTAAATAGGCGAGAGACCACCCTGCAGCACCGCACCGCAAGGGCTTTAGCAGAAAGAACAGGGACAGTAATAAAGCTGACAGTTTAGAGAAGAAAAGATTACAGGCAGCAGCGCTAGCACAGTCACATACAATGCAGAAAAATAACAATTCCTGCACTAACAGCGCTGATCACTCAACTACACAGACACAGGGCCTGGTAGGACACAGCGCTGCATACACAGACCTGACCACAGCGGAGGAGAGGTATGCGGGGGGACCCAGACCACGATGCTTCCGTCCAGCGCTTCCAGCAGCGTTCACCATGCGTTCTGGAGAAGATGGCCGCCGAGGAGCAGAGAGGAGGCTGGCCTGGGGGAGGAGCGCTGCCACAGGACCAGTCGGCAGCATGCAGAGAGGGCTGTGTGCAGCGGGGGAGGCGCCGGCTGTGAGACAGGGAAGGCGCGCTCCCCTGGCATGCATTTAACCCCTGGGACGCCGCAGTGCTACCGCTCTGCTGCGGTCCGCTGTCCCAGGGGGTAGTGGAAGCGCAGGTTGGTCGCCTGGCTCCACGCTGCAGCCAGTCCCCAGGGAGCCCCCTGCCTGGGGACTTAGGACCATGTGATCAGCGGGGACCCACCGCGGGACCCCGTTGCTTACCTCTGTCCCCCTTGAATCCGGCCATGGTCCGGAGCATCTGGGGTCACCGCTAGCTGTGACCCCAGACGCCCACCAGCATCCCCGGATCAGTACCGGCGTTCTGGTACCGGCGGGGTGTAGGGAAGACAGCATGGACATCAGGACTGACTGTCCATGCTGTTCATCCAGTTGTGCAGCCACAGCTGCATGAAGAATAAGCTTCAGGGGCTCTTCTAGCCCCCACTCCAACAGGTGCACCCGACTCCGGCCGGGCACCAAACTAAACTGAGGTGCCTTGGCCCGGGGGCGGGGTATAGGAGGGGGACCTAGTGCATCCTGGGAGGCTGAAAGCTTAACTCTTTGGTGCCCTGCGACTGACGTCACACCTATACCCCAAGGTATCCTGTGGATACCCTATGGACCCTGAAGTAGAAAATACAGATAATGATGATGTGTGGCATAGGTCTCCCATCTCTCTTAATTTCTGCCATATGTCACTTCAAATAAGAATCATGTGTCCCATGTCCCTTCACCTCTCCTTCGTGCGTCCCATAGCAATTTATGACAGGGCTGCAGTGGAGCAGAGTAGTGCAGGTAACAATTTAAGTAAATAAAATAAACAAACACAATAAGGGGAACTTTGGGTGCGAAAAGCTGCTGTAGGTGAGCACAAAGGCTGCACATGAGAAGTATGGCATTTCCAAGCCAAACAGTTCACTGCAAAATTCTGACTTTTGCATCAAACTGAGAAATGCTTAATCCCTCAACTGTTGCAGAATTACCTGTCAAAGCATGCACAGAACCATTTACTGAGAGTGCATGCTGCCAGTCAACAGCTGCCATCACATGTTGGAATATGAATTTCCATTAGTAAGATTTTTTTATTTATAAGGTTTAATTGAACAAGCCATCCCAAATCCCTATTAACAGCTTTAATATAACATTTTCTTTATACTTCATCATAATTTAGTGGGGAATTCATCTATTTTCATAAACCCAAAAATACTAGAAAAAGTAAAAGTAATGGTTTGAAAATGTGTCAGTCCATTACACAGCAACCTCTCGAGTGGCAAGTTGTTGAGGTATTCTCTATAGGCATGGACATCGAAAATTGATGTATTGTGGTCAATATTTTTTTTCCTGTCATGAATGGTTAAGTGTCAAGGTCTTAACCTTAGTTTCTCTTGGAAAGGGTGGGGACATGCATCCCCCAACCACTCTACACTCTCCAGTAAAGGCTTCAACCAAGTGCTAACTGGGATGGATTTTGGAAAGTCTGAAAGGGTCCTTAAAAAAAAAAAAAAAAAAAAAAAAATAGATAGATAGATCTATCTATCAAAACCCAGGTTGAGCGACCCAGCATTTCAACAAACCCAGGTTGGTTACAAGTGTTGGACCCGGTTCAAGGTGCAGTGTAAATGGGGAACCCGGGTTATCCAGCCTGGGACCCATTTACAGTACAGGAAAAGCTGGCACTTGGAGCTGAACTCATCACCAAGCGCAGGAACTGCTACAGTCTGCAGGGATATAGGCAACCTGGGAATAAGCTGCCTGTGCCGGGTCGCATCCAGGTTGGACCTGCATTCAAAATCACAGGTGCAACCCAGGCTCTTTATCTGAAAGGGGTATTACAGTACCCCCCCCCCCATTTACTTAATAAGAGGGGGGGGGGGGGATTAAATTGAACATTATGTTAAATAGCGCCAGGAATTAGCTCCTGGAACTAGCCAAGTGTCCCCATTGCACCCTGCACTTACATCGGGAGATGCCGGTTACAGTGTCTTACGCCGGGTGTTAAATCTGAGAATGCAGATTACGTGACTCAAGTGCAGGCCTCGATGCTGTTAGTACACACGTGGCACTAGCAATTGGGTATCTGCTAGCACCTCAGGCAGGTGCATGAAGAAATACTCTAGTCAGGGTTAACAGCACAGCAATTAAATAGCTCCGGGAACTCATTCTCGGCACTATTCAGCATTGGGTTCAATTGAATTCCACCCCCTAAGTGCGCAAGTTTATGTTGCCACTGCGTTAAAGGTAGACAATGGCATCGCATCTCGCTCCCAGCTCAAGTTTACCAATTTTTTGGGGCTGCAAAAAATTGAGCAAATTTAGGCTGCCATAAAGCGCTGCCGCGCTAACTCACACCGCGACAGGACTCACTGCTAATTGGATTGACCCAAATGTTTATTTTGGGTATTCAGTTAGCAGAACTGATATCATGACTGATATATCCCTGAATACAGTATTAGCAGCAGGTGCCCATGGCATATCAGTTGCACTGGCATTTAAAACATTTTCTGTAAATATCAGGAAAACTAATGTTCAAGTTATGAATTGGACAGTTGCTAAGCCAAGCCATCTTCAAAGCAATTGTAATCGCATATTGATTGATTTATTAAGCAAGGTTTATATGGCCATCAGATTAGTATGTTCTCAAGCATCTGTGAGAACAATTTCAACTGAAGAAGCCTCAAAAAGGAACATGGCTTGGTTATTCAGTGCACCCACCTGAATATTGGACTGGTTTTGCATCGTGTATAAATTGCAGCAATAATTCAGGAAGTTTCAGAACACAATGAGTTATTAGTAAAGGGTAGGGTGTGCATATGAGCATTTAATGGTACAGGAAAGATGTAATTTAATAAAAACAAACGTTTAAGGTTTAAAATACAACACAAGCTATTAGAGTGGAAGCAGAGATCTAACCTGCCCAAACAGAACTACTATACATTCTACTGAGGTTTATGGGTAGACAATATAATGCACTGGACTGAAAGATTACTATAACATGCCGTGCAGGAGGGGTAATAACTTGTACATAAATTATACTGATTAGAATAGACCCTTCCACTCATACTGCCATCCTTTAGCTCTTATACAGTTGGAGATTGTCACCCCGCCTCTTCCCCGGTTAGTGGGCACAGCCAAGTAAGCTTAGATGTATCCCCCTTTTTGATTATATATTTGCAGCTTCTTATTAACTGACATTAGAACATCCGGGATTCATAGGTTGCTTAACGTTTAACTGCTTTATGAAATGCCTTTTACCCCGGTGCTCATACCCGCGCCTGCCAGCTCTATGCTGCCCACCTGCCCGACGTACACCCACCTCCCGGGCGGTTCTTATCAGAGCTCGGGCCGCCTCTTTGCAGCTGTAGATGGTCTCCCCGTAGCCAGGCTGGAAGTGCACCTCTACACGAGTGGCACCGCGGTATGAGCCAGCGCTGAAGGCCGGCCACCCAAGCTCCAGCAGCGGCGGCTCCACGTCCGAGATTTCGGGGAAATAAGTGATGGAGGAACAGTCCACCGAAGCCGACACGGACACTTCGTCCTCCCCGCATTGGAGAGAGGCTGCAGAGTTCAGAATCTCCCCGACCTCCAGCTCGGAAAGGAAATCAGGTACCCGCTCTCGCTTCAGGAACCCTCGCAGCGCCTCTGGACCCCCGGACACCAACTCTTCTAGTGCCAGGCGCTGGGCCTCGCTGTACAAGTCCGGGGGAGGCACGGGGGGCCTCCTGGAGCCCAGGGAGAAATCATCAAGGCACTGGGACAAATTGGCCATGGCTGACAAGTCCTGGTATCCCAGTAGCCACGCACACAGTCACACTAAAGACTACCACCCTCACCTGCGTTACTTATAGGGTATTTAAATACAAACAAACCCGGGGTGGTAGCCGATTGGCCGAAATAACACGCCCCGACCAATGGCAAGCCAGGAAACTCAGCACGCCCATATTTTTAGTGGCAAAGAGGAGGATAGGGCTGGGGATACAGAACATTACATTATAGTGACAGGATTCTCTGATTGTCGAGGTACTTTCACCTTTTACTGTGCACTGTCTGCTGCTCGTGTGTACGCTGTGGCTGTGCTGTGTGTATACAGTGCAGGTGTCAGACGTCAGCGACTGCTATTCCACTGTTGCTTACTGTATATAGTTGTTATTATTATATATAGAACAGTTATGTACATGGAGGGAAGCATAGAGTGGCTTCTATGTTTTATATATTCTTTACCTGTGTAAGTTATAGCGGCCTATGGGGTTTACATTTTTAGTAAACTAATCCGTATTATATCATGAACTATATAGTTCAATTACACTGTTGTTCCCTTTTTATTTGTATAAAAGGATTTTTAAGTTCATGGTGATAAGCAAAAAATTAAATATCATCAATAATAAGTTTATAGATTCAGAGGCGTAACTTCATCCCAGTCATCCGGAGGAAAGATAGATGTTAGCGCCCCCCAAGACGACTCTCCAACATTGTAAAACCAACGACACACCCTTAACAACCCTATGAAAATGAGTTGTATCGTGCAACGCAGTACTACCCATCCAGTTGCAGCCCATTTCCTGCTACCCTGTTACTGCTCACATTAACCTATTGATGCAGGTCCATTCAACTTTCGACTGCTAATTTTACACATGCGCAGCGTGATATCTCAGTAAATTACTCATGCACAGTAGTGTAAAAATCGCTCATTCCATCTGCGATCTTTTTGACCGCCAGACAATATCAAAGCATTTTTAATGACTACCATACAATACTGATAGCATTTCAGTGGCTGCCATACACCACTGAAAGCATTTTAGTGACCACCTTATTATGCAGAGAACATCATAGTGACCACATAATGCAGATAATGTTGCAGTAAATGCCATATAAGGCATTGCAGTGCCTGTCATATAATACAGAGACCATTAATGCCCACCCAATGCAGAGAGCGGTGCAGTGCCCACCATATAATGTAGAGAGCTTTGCAGTGCCCATCATGTAATGCAATGCCCAAGTAATGCAGTGTCGCAGTGCCCACCGTGTAATGCAGAGTGTTGCAGTGCCCGCTATATAATGTAGAGTGTCGTAGTGCCAGCTATATGCAGAGAGTCGCAGTGCTCGCCATGTAATGCAGTGTCTCAGTGCCCGCCATGTAATACCGAGTGTCGCAGTGCCCACCATGTAATGCAGAGAGTGTCGCAGTGCTCACCATGTAATGCGGTGTCGCAGTGCCCGCCATGTAAAGCAGATAGTGTTGCAGTGGCCACCAAGTAATGCAGAGTGTTGCACTGACCACCATGTAATCCAGTGTCACAGTGCCCACCATGTAATGCATAGATCATGAGCAGTGACCCACATTTAACATAGATAATACGAATACACCCCCCCCCCACACACACACACACACACAGTATTAGTACAACATGCACAACATTAATAGACCACCACAACCACAGAAAGTATTAAAACACGGCAACCCCAGAAAAAAAAAATACACACCCTCATTCATAATATACATAAATATACAACCCCCCTAGATAACATTAAAACATGTTTCACACCTCCATTTGAACTTACCTGTCCAGAAGGAGTATCTGTCTCTTAAAGTGACTGACCTGACTCCAGGGGCAAACGCATACTGCTTTCTGTCCTAGCACAGCAGTGTACTACAGGTTGCTGACGGGCAGGCACCTTGCATACTTTGGCTCCGCCCTTCGCAATAATCCCACGATCCGCAGGAATCTGGAAAGGGGCAAAGCTAGCCATATTGGCCCGACCCTGCATATAGGCAGCGTGTATATGTGGGCAGCGGGGGGGGGCATTTGTCAGTAGGGTTTCTGCCTCCGCTCCTTTTTGCCTGTTGCTGGGGCAAAAGTGCGGGGGTAGCGGTGTGAGTGTGCATGTGTGTGTGCATGTATGTGTTAATAAACCTTTAATTTCACGGTGTGTGTGTACTGTGTTTATTTTAATATTTATTTTGCAGTGGAACTACAGGTACCAGTGGGCCTGTAATGCACCGCATGCTGGTACTTGTGGTTCTCCAAGCATGCGTGGGAGGCTTGTTGGGACCTGTAGTTCTACTGCAAAAGACAATACTTTTAACTCTTTCAATTACACTACACTATCAACCTGGTATATACAACTTCAGACGATGAGGAGAATAATCTGTGGCTGTATGATACTTTACTCTCTTTATCTCTCTCACGGATCCTTTGATTACAGTGTGGTGTTTAGGTAACTACTGGGCATTACTTTCTTTAGTGTTTGCAACGGCTCTAATAATAAAAATCCTATCAGTGTAATCTCTCATATACAAATAGGTCTAACACTACTGAAAGATTTTCATGTCGTCTAAGAACAATACAGTAATTGCTGATAAAGCTGGTAAGAGGATCCTGACTATGGGGCCCACAACAAGCTCTATCATATGCAATGAGTTTTAAAACTCGTTGTGTATGATAAATGGTGCTCCAGCCAATCAGCTCCCAACTGTCATTTTCCAAACAGATGACAGGAGGCATGAGAACATGATTGGCTGGAGCACCATTATCATATGCAACAAGTTTTAAAACTCATTGCATATGATAGAATTTGTTGATAAATGGGCCCCTATGTCTGAAGGAATTTCTGCGTGGAAACTCTGCAGGGGATGGGTACGGGATGCCAGCGGTCAGAATCCCAACGCCGGCATTCGGACAGGGTTAAGATACCGACACCTGTCGGTAGGTATCCTAAACCTCCCCCTGTCCCTACCCTAATCCTAACTGTCCTTCCCCGGTGCCTGAACTTAACCTCCCCCTAGTGCCTAAACCTAACCTTCCCCTCCCAGCACCCTAAACCTAGTCACATTACTTACAATTTCTCCTGCTGTCTTTTCCAGCTATGCCACTTCAGCACTGGACAGCAATTCAGCAATCTGGGCAGTACTATCCCAGCACCGCTTTGTCTCTTGATTGGGTGTCCCACACTCCAAGGGTAGGCAAAAAAGAGGGAGGACCCCTCCTGACAGAGCCAATCTGTCTCTTCAATAAGGTGGTGACAGGAGCTCCCACCGGCACAGGTCAGTCTCTCACACAGCAGCACTACAACTGCCCAGCCCAACTGCCCCACGCTCCAACTGTCCCTGCCCAACCACCTGACACACAGTGCTAATGTGACGTGTTCCTGACCTCTCGAGCAGCTGCAGCTGGGAATTGTGGTCTGCCTGTGTAAGAACATGCCATGTAATGCACAGTGTCAGATGTGATACTTCTGTCAGACATAATACCTTGCATAGCGAGGTATTACATACCTAAGTGTGCCTCTGATACACTCCCCAACTCCTACTGTGACCCTAACACCATCCACAACTGTGCCTTTGCCTCCTACCCAAGGCTGGTGGCTGAGGATCAAAAGTAGGTGGACGGCAGGTAAGCTCATTTTTCCTGTTTTCTAAAAGCATTGTGGGTCCCTTCAAAAACTGTATTTTAAGTGGATATTACTTTTTCAATGTATTTTATGTGGATCTGGATTTTTCATTTTTTTTCTCTATGTATCTGGCCTTTTGAATAGTAATATGAATCCTGCTTTTCTTATACATATGTATTTTGATTGTGACTTTCCCCATATAATTAGTATGTTTTCTATGTGTGTGTAAATTGACAGCAGTTTTTTGTCCTATATTTCTGTATTTGAATAGTTTTATATATTATATGATTGACATGTTATAATAACACCCACCCCCAGAGCCCAAACTTTGACAATTAAAAAATAATAATACTAATTGTTTATGCACAAATTGATGTCCCAATCCCGCTGTAGCTCTACCAACATTATCCACAGATCTAGCCCATCTATGCCCCACCAGGAGTTCCAGAACCTATTTTTCTAGAATGATAGCGCTGTATATATATATATATATTTATATAGAAGGATAATCTAGGTGATACATACACTGCCGGGGTGCCTTCCCTTCCTAATAAGGGACATATGCAGGGGTGAATTGGCAGTTATTTTCTGCAGGAAAAATCCCTGTGGGCGATTGGTTGTGGGGCCGCTTTTCCTTTGAGGCCCTGTCCCCTTACATGTATCACGCACCGGATCTTGTACAGACTCACTTTGTGTCACAGGCACCCAGCTGCCTGTCAGTTCTGTCTGGCCGCACCTTAGCCTCTCTTGCAAGAAGAGAGGCCTACGGCAGCCTATTTAAGCCCCGCCCAGCATGCCGTTGGCGTCACACGCCTTGGAGGACTAAAGAAGATGGGAAGTGGCGGTCCGCGGGTGACATTGGTGTGACCGCGAGGGAGGTAAGTTGTGGCGAGGGTGGGGGGACGCCCAGGCGGTCTGCTAGCCCGATCGTCTCCTCTCTACTCTTCCCTTCCCAGGCTGTGAAGTGTCAAGTTAATTTCACAGCCTAGGGAGAGGGCAGAGCGGAGAGGAAACAACCTGGCTAGCTGCAGCAGTGCAGTGCAGGGCAAAGGGGCTGGGAGATGGAGTCTGGAGATACTCGGCATATCTGGGGTGGGGGCCCTGCTATGGGGAGATCATCTGTATAGGGGGGAGGGGAGATCTGCTGAACTAGTGGGAGATGGTCTTTCTGCTGGGGAGAGGGAGTCTTCTATACTAAGGGGGAGATGATCTGTCTGTGGGGTGGATTTATTTTGTGCCAAGGGGAGATGGTCTTTCTGTGGGGGAGGGAGGGCTGCTATAAGATCTGTCTCTGGGGTGGGGTGGGCTCATTTTGTTCTAAGGGGAGATTATATTTCTGTGGGGGGTCTGCTATACTAGGGGGAAGGGAATCGGTATGAAATACTGCCGGCCGATTCCCGGCAGCACCTGGCCAACAAAAGCAGAGTTCCCGGCAGCGGAAGCCCAACAGCGATGGAAATCGCGATCGTTGATAGGTAAGTACTTACTAACCTAACCCCCTAACCCTAACCCTCCTTAGGGGTGCCTAACCCTAACCTCCCTTCCAAGTGCCTAACCCTAATCCTCCCTCTAAGTGCCTAACCATAACCCCCCTTCCCCGCTGCCTAAACCTAAGTCCCCAGGGGGGGTGCCTAACCCTAACCTCCCCCCGGGGGTGCCTAACCCTCCCGGGGGGGGGTGCCTAACCCTAAGTCCCCCCCAAGTGCCCTAAACCTAACCTTCCCCCCCCACGGCTGTCAGCTCGCAGCGCCCGGCATCCCTTTGATCGGGATGCCTGGCGCCTGTCTCCCGGCGTCGGGAAAATGTCAGGCGTCTACATCTAGACGCCTGGCATTTCACCGTCGCCGGGATATGACAGTCGGGAAGCCAGCTGTTGGTATTAAGGCAGCCGGCTTCCCGATTGTATACCAGGGGGGAAGATATACTAGGGGGAAGATGTTATTTTATGCCAAGGGGACATGGTCTTTCTGTGGGGGGGGGGGGGTCTGCTATACTAGGGTGAAGATATACTAGGGGGAAGATGATCTGTCTGTGGGGCAGGGTCTTTTTGTGCCAAGGGGACATGGTCTTTCCTTGGGGGAGGGGGGTCATTTGTCTGTGGGGGGGGTCATTTTGTGCTAAGGGGAGATGATATTTCTGTGGTGGGGTCTGCTATCCTAGGGGGAGATGGTCTGTCTGTGGGGCAGGTTCATTTTGTGCTAAGTGGAGATGGTCTTTCTGTGGGGGATCTGCTCATAGGCAAACGCAGGGGGGGGTTTCCGTCTGCCTGGAAACCCCCCTCCCCACCCCACACCATGACCACAATAGAAATAGTAATAAAATAGATTGTTACTAGTGCTGCATGTTCTTCTCAGTATCACAAATGAAATAAATAGCACCACCTGTGGATCTTTTAACATGTATCAGCCAGTAATAAATAATCTGTGCACCAACTAGAAGATCTGGAAAACATGCACTGTTAGAGATGCACTGCTAAAGAGCCCAATATGTACATAAATGTCCAGGGCAGTGCTAGGTTCTTCTGTTGCTCCTCCAGGCTCCTGGACTTGCTCCAATGCTGGAATGGTGCTCACATCTAAAATAAATACATTCAGCTCAGGCAGGATGGCCCTACTGCCACATCTAATGGGTTACTGTGATCACTGGTCCTGTATATGCTGGAATGATTACACACAATACACTTTGTATTATGCTTATTACAGCTGGTTAAGTACTAATTCTGACCTCTTCATTAACAGGCCACACTCGCTGTAAAATTGAGTATTTGGAAACCCCCCTCTGGAAATCCTGCATTTGCCACTGCTACTGTACTAGGGGGAGATGATGTTTGTGAGGTGGGGTCATTTTGTAGTAAGGGGAGATGATCTGTCTGGGGGGAGGGGGGATCTGCTATACTAGGGGGAAATTATGCTCTGTCTGTGGCAGGGGTATTTCTGTGCTTGGAGAGATGATCTGTGTGAGGTGGGGGATGTCTATTCGGTGCAGTTTTTTAATTTAGGACAAGTTCAATATATGAAGGAAATTGGAAGTACTATTCATCTGAAAATGCTCAGCAAATTTCTCATTAAACCTAGTGGGTTTTCTCTCTCTCTCTCTATACATATATATTATTTATTTTTTTTGTAGCAATTAAGGTCTAATTATATTCTTATAACATTCCTAATGCTGGGTACACAGTAGACGATGTCGTCCAATCCCACGTATCGGAGTGGCATATCGGGTACATCATCTAGTGTGGGCCCATGATATGCGAACTCACGTGGGTCGTTAGCAACATCCCCCTTCAGCTCTACTGCAGGTCACATGTTGAATGTTGCGAACAGAGGCGTCACTAGGGTTGGTGTCACCCGGTGCTGTAATGCAAGGTGACCCCCCCCCCACACACACACCAAAAAAAATCGGGACCATGGTGCGCAGCACCGCGAACTCTTCCCCCTTACCAGTCCAGCAGTCACACTGTGCTCCTCACGGAATGCCAGGCGCACCCAGCAGGCGTGTCGATGCCACGCCCGATATTCTGGGTAGCAATGCTTAAAGTGGTCCTAGAGATGTGGTGGAACGACCCCCCCCCCTCCCCCGGCGATTTATCAATAAAAGGACAGCGTGCGCCTAAGGCGTGTAGCGCAAAAAAGGGGCGTGATCTTGAAAGAAAGGGACATGGTCATACAATACTATCCCCAATTCAAATTACGCCACACAGTAGCACAATCTTATCCACATTACACCGCACATAGTGCTAGAGATTCACATTACACCATAAAGTAGTGTCCCTTATTTATGTTCTGACACACAGTAGTGCCCATTTCACACAATGACCACATAATTGACACTTATACACAATGCCCACAGTAGTAGTGCCCCTTATTCAATGCCCCCAGTAATAGTGCCCATTATGCAGTTTCCCCTTTAGTAATACCCCTTTATGCAATGCCCCCTGTAGTTGTGCCCAATATGCAATGCTTCCTGTATTAGAACCCACTATGCAATGCCTCCTATATTAAAGCCCATTATGCAATGCTTCCTGAATTAGAGCCCCTGATGCTGTGCCCCCAGTAGCACCCCTTATGCAGTGCCCCCTATAGTGCCCTTATACAGTACCCCAGTAGCACCCCTTATACAGTGCCCCCTATAGTGCCCTTATACAGTACCCCAGTAGCACCCCTTATAGAGTGCCCCTATAGTGCCCTTATACAGTGCCCCCTATAGTGCCCTTATACAGTACTCCAGTAGTGCCCTTATACAGTACCCCCAGGAGATCCCCTTATGCAGTGCCCCCAGACAGTAGTGCCCCATATGCTGTGCCCTCTATAATGCCCTTATACTGTGCCCCCCTATACAGTACCCCCAGTAGTGCCCCCAGAACACCCCCAGTAATGCCCATTATGCTGTGCCCCCTCCCCTGTGCAATACTACTTACCTATCTTCAGGATGTCCAGGCTGGCTTCCACCAGGAGGGTTCCGGGCGCGCACCTCCTTCTTCCTCATGCAGCGTCACCGCGGCCGGCGTCCAGAGCAACACACAGGCACATAGAGATGCTCTGTGGTGAGAGAACCAAGTGACCCCCGGTGGCGGCGGCGTGCAGGACTTCGGTGGTGCAGAGGAAGGGGGTGTGCTAGCAGCAGGTGCGGCCGCGGGTCTGTATGCTGCTCTTTTTGGTGTCACCCCCTTGAAGGGTGACACCCGATGCGGGCCGCACCCCCCTTCTGACGCCACTGGTTGCGAAGGATGTCAGGCTGCAGAATGTAGCCTGACACGTCCCTCCCCCGTTGGCCCTGGCATCAGCAAATGTGTATGCACTTGCCGCAGACTGGGTCCAGGCGCCCGCAATGTCGCACTGGGTATGTACACATCGTGTAATCTGTACCCAGCTTCAGTTACTATGTATTTCCACCAACAATTAAAAGATAATTTTAATTCCCAATTTTTACAGGGATTAAAGCAGACTTCCCCAAACTTGGTCCTCAAGGCACCCTAACAGTGCAAGTTTTTAGGGTATCCATGTCTGAGCACATGTGGTTAAATAAGATTGAGGTGATAATTAACTAACCTGTTGTCAAGCATAAATATCCTTTAGGACAGAGGGCCTGATTCAGAGACGGATGCTCTGAAAGAGCGCTCGCTCTGAATCAGGGCGTTTTTTTATTTTATTTTATTTGTGACCACCCACAGCTAGTGCCATTGCGACCATCGGGGCTTGCGACGAGACCCTTGTGGTAGGGTCTCGTGGCCGCAAGCCCCAGAGAGCTTCTGGCTCTAATAGAGCCGGTAGCTCTCCCACTGACATCACTGGTGATGGCAGTGGGGCCGCCCACAAACGTCAGGCGTTAGCTTGGGAACGCCTCCTTTTGTGAAGCCACCCCCATGCCATGCCTCCAAAACGGTGCGAGCTGTCGATCAAAATCGACAGCTGCCCTCTTTTGGTGCGAGACCCGCCCCGGCGTGTGCATGTGCAGTGGCCAAACATTGAGCCGCTCACGAGCGGGTCTGAATCAGGCCCAGAGTTTGGGAACCTATGACTTAACATGTTGCTGTGTAGGGTAAAGTTTTACCACTAAAAAAAAAAAAAAATCACGTAATTTTATTATGCACAGCATTCTCAAGTAGGTGTAAAGCTGGGTACACACTGATATATATATTGCCTGTTCCATTGAACAGGCGATATATATCTATAGCGCATCACCGGTTGTGTACAGCTGATATGTCTGTGAACGATGTAATTCACAGACATATCTGATGCTGACTGCTGGTTGTGTGTACGGGCGACCCGCCCATCATCCGTACACATGCAACAGGAACCCCGCAGTGATTGACAGTTCAACTGGGTGGGTTATTTAAATGCCCACCCAGTTGAGCTGTCAAGCCCGGTACATTATGCAAACAATTTTTAAGTGTGTATATGCTTAACAATTGTCAGGTAGGTCGACCTAGTGTGTTCCCAGCTTAACGGAAAAAAATACAGATTTCAGATTTTTTTTCTCTACTTACATTGTATAATTATGCTATTCATCATGACAAATGCAATTTGACCTTGAGTAAATTCAACCCTAATGCGGGCCATACACAGTGGGATGGCTCCACTGCGAGGCGACAGGGGATCCGACGTCTGACATATCGGGCGGTCCCCACACCCAGTTCGTTCAATTGGCCGACCGCCCGATATGCCGCCTCCCCCCATCTCACCAGCATAGTGCTGCATGGGATCACACATCGCATCCCCTGATAGACTGATCCTGCAGTAAGATCCGGGGGTGTGATGAACGACCCCACGGGAACGCGCTCGGTCCGATATCAGGCCCAACACGGTGCGATATAGAAGCCAAATTGTACCAATCAGTCGGATTGGCTGCTTTATCGCACCGTGTATGGGGCCGCATAGGACTGGGTACACACCTGAAATATATATATGCAGATTATGGGTGTTCATACACACTGAACAACCACCATAGCCATCATGCTGGTGGGGGTCGCATAGCACCTCCCTCCCAGGCGTCCTGTGCTGCAAGTGTATGGGCGGGCTAATGACCGTACACACAGCACAATGTTCAAATATATTTGCCGATATATGTGCCATGTACTGTGATGCACAGCTGCCGCCATCGTGGGATGTCTGTGAACAACATCGTTCACAGACATACAGGACAATTCACACGATGTGTCAGCTGTTCAATTGAATGGCCGATATGTCGGCCAGTGTGTACCTAGAATTACAATATATATGTTGCTAAGTATGTTCTTTTGGTGTATTACATGTTATGTTATTGTGAACCCTGGTCTGCCGGCAACTTGTATGTCATAACTATATTTATTGGCTGTGATGTTTACCATACCTTTTATAGAAAGGTCACAATCATTACAGACACCACAACTTACTTCAACCCAATGAATGGATTGTTATCTGTAATGCTACATCATGTTAATTGGTCACATTAGCCACATTGAGGAATTGTGTTTGGGATCTCAATAGTATTTATTTAAACTGGCTTCTTATAGTCACCACAACTTCCTTTACCTACCAGGTCCAAAAAAACGTAATTACCTTTAGATCACATTCATAGAAATAGCCATTACTTTGATGTATGAGCCTGTAGTTGTTTAAATACACTTTCTTCCCACTTCTCCTTATCCCTGCCCTTCTCTCTCTCTACACTTTCTTCCCACTTCTCCTTCTCTCTCTCTCTACACTTTTTTCCCACTTCTCCTTATCTCTCTCTCTCTCTCTCTCTCTCTCTCTCTCTCTCTCTCTCTCTCTCTCTCTCCACTTTCTTTCCACTTCTCCTTATCTCTCTCTCTCTCTCTACACTTTCTTTCCACTTCTCCTTATCTCTCTCTCTCTCTACACTTTCTTTCCACTTCTCCTTATCTCTCTCTCTCTCTCTCTACACTTTCTTTCCACTTCTCCTTATCTCTCTCTCTTTCTCTCTGTCTCTCTCTGTACACTTTCTTCCCACTTCTCATCCCTCCACTTCTCTCCCTCTACACTTCTTCCCACTTCTCCTTATCTCTCTCTCTGTACACTTTCTTCCCACTTCTCCTTATCCCTCCCCTTCTCTCTCTCTACACTTTCTTCCCACTTCTCCTTATCCCTACCCTTCTCTCTCTCTCTACACTTTCATCCCACTTCTCCTTCTCTCTCTCTCTCTACACTTTCTTCCCACTTCTTCTTTCTCTACACTTTCTTCCCACTTCTCCTTATCTATCTCTCTCTACACTTTCTTCCCACTTCTCTCTCTCTCTCTACACTTTCTTCCCACTTCTCCTTATCTCTCTCTCTCTACACTTTCTTTCCACTTCTCCTTATCCCTCCACTTCTCTCTCTCTACACTTCTTCCCACTTCTCCTAATCTCTCCCTTTCTCTCTCTCTCTCTGTCTCTGTACACTTTCTTCCCACTTCTCCTTATCCCTCCCCTTCTCTCTCTCTACACTTCTTCGCACTTCTCCTTATCCCTCCCCTTCTATCTCTCTACACTTTCTTCCCACTTCTCCTTATCCCTCCCCTTCTCTCTCTCTCTACACTTTCTTCCGACTTCTCCTTCTCTCTCTACACTTTCTTCCCACTTCTCTCTCTCTCTACACTTTCTTCCCACTTCTCCTTATCTCTCTCTCTCTCTACACTTTCTTTCCACTTCTCCATATCCCTCCACTTCTCTCTCTCTACACTTCTTCCCACTTCTCCTTATCTCTCTCTCTTTCTCTCTGTACACTTTCTTTCCACTTCTCCGTATCCCTCCCCTTCTCTCTCTCTCTACACTTTCTTTCCACTTATCCCTCCCCTTCTCTCTCTCTCTACACTTTCTTCCCACTTCTCCTTATCCCTCCCCTTCTCTCTCTCTACACTTTCTTCCCACTTCTCCTTATCCCTCCCCTTCTCTCTCTGTACTTTTTCTTCCCATTTCTCTTTATCCCTCCCCTTCTCTCTCTCTACACTTTCTTCCCACTTCTCCTTATCCCTCCCCTTCTATCTCTCTACACTTTCTTCCCACTTCTCCTTATCCCTCCCCTTCTCTCTCTCTACACTTTCTTCCCACTTCTCATTATCCCTCCCCTTCTCTCTCTCTCTACACTTTCTTCCCACTTCACCTTATCCCTGCCTTTCTCTCTCTCTCTCTGCACTTTCTTCCCACTTCTCCTTACCGCTCCCCTTCTCTCTCTCACTCTGCACTTTCTTCCCAGTTCTCCTTATCTCTCTCTACACTTTCTTCCCACCGCCCCTTATCCCTCCCCTTCTCTCTCTCTCTACACTTTCTTCCCACTTCTCCTTATCCCTCCCCTTCTCTCTCTCTCTCTACACTTTCTTCACACTTCTCCTTATCTCTCTCTGCACTTTCTTCCCACTTCTCCTTATCCCTCCCCTTCTCTCTCTCTACACTTTCTTTCCACTTCTCCTTATCCCTCCCCTTCTCTCTCTCTACACTTTCTTCCCACTTCTCCTTATCCCTCCCTTTCTCTCTCTCTCTCTGCACTTTCTTCCCACTTCTCCTTATCCCTCCCCTTCTCTCTCTCTCTACACTTTCTACCCACTTCTCCTTATCCCTCCCTTTCTCTCTCTCTCTGCACTTTCTTCACACTTCTCCTTATCCCTCCCCTTCTGTCTCTCTCTGCACTTTCTTCCCACTTCTCCTTATCTCTCTCTACACTTTCTTCCCACCTCTCCTTATCCTTCCCCTTCTCGCTCTCTCTACACTTTCTTCCCACTTCTCCTTATCCCTCCCCTTCTCTCTCTCTACACTTTCTTCCCACTTCTCCTTATCCCTCCCCTTCTCTCTCTACTCTTTCTTCCCATTTCTCCTTTTACCTCCCCTTCTCTCTCTCTACACTTTCTTCCCACTTCTCCTTATCCCTCCCCTTCTATCTCTCTACACTTTCTTCCCAGTTCTCCTTATCCCTCCCCTTCTCTCTCTCTACACTTTCTTCCCACTTCTCCTTATCCCTCCCCTTCTCTCTCTCTACACTTTCTTCCCACTTCTCCTTATCCCTCCCTTTCTCTCTCTCTCTCTGCACTTTCTTCCCACTTCTCCTTATCCCTCCACTTCTCTCTCTCTCTCAACACTTTCTTCCCACTTCTCCTTATCTCTCTCTACACTTTCTTCCCACTTCTCCTTATCCCTCCCCTTCTCTCTCTCTCTCTCTGCATTTTCTTCCCACTTCTGCTTATCTCTCTCTACACTTTCTTCCCACTTCTCCTTTTCTCTTTCTACACTTTCTTCCTACTTCTCCTTATCGCTCCACCTCTCTCTCTCTCTCCACTTTCTTCCCACTTCTCCTTATCTCTCTCTACACTTTCTTCCCACTTCTCCTTATCCCTCCCCTTCTCTCTCTCTCTCTGCATTTTCTTCCCACTTCTGCTTATCTCTCTCTAACTTTCTTCCCACTTCTCCTTATCCCTCCCCTTCTCTCTCTCTCTACAAGTTCTTCCCACTTCTCCTTATCCCTCCCCTTCTCTCTCTCTCTCTCTCTACAATTTCTTCCCACTTCTCCTTATCCCTCCCCTTCTCTCTCTCTCTCTCTCTACACGTTCTTCCCACTTCTCCTTATCCCTCCCTTTCTCTCTCTCTCTCTCTACAATTTCTTCCCACTTCTCCTTATGCCTCCCCTTCTCTCTCTCTCTCTACACTTTCTTCCCACTTCTCCTTATCTCTCTCTACACTTCCTTCCCACTTCTGCTTATCCCTCCCTTTCTCTCTCTCTCTCTGCACTTTCTTCCCATTTCTCCTTATCCCTCCACTTCTCTCTCTCTCTCTACACTTTCTTCCCACTTCTCCTTATCTCTCTCTACACTTTCTTCTTATTTATCCTTATCCCTCCCCTTATCTCTCTCTCTCTGCACTTTCTTTCCACTTCTGCTTATCTCTCTCTACACTTTCTTCCCACTTCTCCTTTTCTCTTTCTACACTTTCTTCCTACTTCTCCTTATCGCTCCACCTCTCTCTCTCTCTCTCTCTCTCTCTCTCTCTCTCTCTCCGCTTTCTTCCCACTTCTCCTTATCTCTCTCTACACTTTCTTCCCACTTCTCCTTATCCCTCCCCTTCTCTCTCTCTCTCTGCATTTTCTTCCCACTTCTGCTTATCTCTCTCTAACTTTCTTCCCACTTCTCCTTATCCCTCCCCTTCTCTCTCTCTCTCTCTACACGTTCTTCCCACTTCTCCTTATCCCTCCCTTTCTCTCTCTCTCTCTACAATTTCTTCCCACTTCTCCTTATCCCTCCCCTTCTCTCTCTCTCTCTCTCTACAATTTCTTCCCCCTTCTCCTTATCCCTCCCCTTCTCTCTCTCTACACGTTCTTCCCACTTCTCCTTATCCCTCCCTTTCTCTCTCTCTCTCTACAATTTCTTCCCACTTCTCCTTATGCCTCCCCTTCTCTCTCTCTCTCTACACTTTCTTCCCACTTCTCCTTATCTCTCTCTACACTTTTCTTCCCGCTTCTACTTATCCCTCCCCTTCTCTCTCTCTACACTTTCCTCCCACTTCTCCTTATCCCTCCCCTTCTCTCTCTCTCTCTCCTCACTTTCTTCCCACTTCTCCTTATCTCTCTCTACACTTTTCTTCCCGCTTCTACTTATCCCTCCCCTTCTCTCCCTCTCTCTGCACTTTCTTCCCACTTCTCCTTATCCCTCCCCTTCTCTCTCTCTGCACTTTCTTCCCACTTCTCATTATCCCTCCCCTTCTCTCTCTTTCTACACTTTCTTCCCACTTCTCCTTATCCCTCCCCTTCTCTCTCTCTCTCTCTACACTTTCTTCCCACTTCTCCTTATCCCTCCCTTTCTCTCTCTCTCTCTGCACTTTCTTCCCACTTCTCCTTATCCCTCCACTTCTCTCTCTCTCTCTACACTTTCTTCCCACTTCTGCTTATCTCTCTTTACACTTTCTTCCCACTTCTCCTTATCCCTCCCCTTCTCTCTCTCTCTACACGTTCTTCCCACTTCTCCTTATCCCTCCCCTTCTCTCTTTCTCTCTCTCTCTCTACAATTTCTTCCCACTTCTCCTTATCCCTCCCCTTCTTTCTCTCTCTCTGCACTTTCTTCCAACTTCTCCTTATCTCTCTCTACACTTTCTTCCCACTTCTCCTAATACCTCCCCTTCTCTCTCTCTCTCTCCACTTTCTTCCCACTTCTCTTTATCCTTCCCCTTCTCTCTCTCTATACTTTCTTCCCACTTCTCCTTATCTCTCTCTACACTTTCTTTCCACTTCTCCTTATCCCTCCACTTCTCTCTCTCTACACTTTCCTCCCCCTTCTCCTTATCCCTCCCCTTCTCTCTCTCTCTCTACACTTTCTTCCCACTTCTCCTTATCTCTCTCTACACTTTCCTCCCTCTTCTCCTTATCCCTCCACTTCTCTCTCTCTACACTTTCTTCCCACCTCTCCTTATCCTTCCCCTTCTCTCTCTCTACACTTTCTTCCCACTTCTCCTTATCGCTCCCCTTCTCTCTATCTACACTTCTCCTTATCCCTCCCCATCTATCTCTCTACACTTTCTTCCCACTTCTCCTTATCCCTCCCCTTCTATCTCTCTACACTTTCTTCCCACTTCTCCTTATCTCTCCCCTTCTATCTCTCTACACTTTCTTCCCACTTCTCTTTATCCCTCCCCTTTTATCTCTCTGCACTTTCTTCCAACTTCTCCTTATCTCTCCCCTTCTCTCTACACTTTCTTCCAACTTCTCCTTATCCTTCCCCGTCTCTCTCTCTCTCTACACTTTCATCCCACTTCTCCTTATCCCTCCCTTTTTCTCTCTCTGCACTTTCTTCCGACTTCTCCTTATCCTTCCCCTTCTCTCTCTCTCTGCACTTTCTTCCCACTTCTACTTATCTCTCTCTACACTTTCTTCCCACCTCTCCTTATCCTTCCCCTTCTCTCTCTCTCTACACTTTCTTCCCACTTCTCCTTATCCCTCCCCTTCTCTTTCTCTACACTTTCTTCCCACTTCTCCTTATCGCTCCCCTTCTCTTTCTCTACACTTTCTTCCCACTTCTCCTTATCGCTCCCCTTCTCTCTCTCTCTCTACACTTTCTTTCCACTTCTCCTTATCCCTCCCCTTCTCTCTCTCTACACTTTCTTCCCACTTCTCCTTATCCCTCCCTTTCTCTCTCTCTACACTTTCTTCCCACTTCTCCTTATCCCTCCCCTTCTCTCTCTCTCTCTACACTTTCATCCCACTTCTCCTTATCCCTCCCTTTCTCTCTCTCTCTGCACTTTCTTCCCACTTCTCCTTATCCCTCCCCTTCTCTCTCTCTCTGCACTTTCTTCCCACTTCTCCTTATCCCTCCCCTTCTCTCTCTCTCTGCACTTTCTTCCCACTTCTCCTTATCTCTCTCTACACTTTCTTCCCACCTCTCCTTATCCTTCCCCTTCTCTCTCTCTACACTTTCTTCCCACTTCTCCTTATCGCTCCCCTTCTCTCTATCTACACTTTCTTCCCACTTCTCCTTATCCCTCCCCATCTCTCTCTCTACACTTTCTTCCCACTTCTCCTTAACCCTCCCCTTCTATCTCTCTACACTTTCTTCCCACTTCTCCTTATCCCTCCCCTTCTCTCTCTCTACACTTTCTTCCCACTTTTCCTTATCCCTCCCCTTCTCTCTCTCTCTTTCTCTCTCTCTCACTTTCATCCCACTTCTCCTTATCCCTCCCTTTCTCTCTCTCTGCACTTTCTTCCCACTTCTCCTTATCCCTCCCTTTCTCTCTCTACACTTTCTTCCCACCTCTCCTTATCCCTCCCCTTCTCTCTCTCTCTACACTTTCTTCCAACTTCTTTTCCCTCCCCTTTTCTCTCTCTCTGCACTTTCTTCCCAGTTCTCCTTTTCTCTTTCTACACTTTCTTCCCACTTCTCCTTATCCCTCCACCTCTCTCTCTCTAAACTTTCTTCCCACTTCTCCTTAACTCTCTCTACACTTTCTTCCCACTTCTCCTTATCCCTCCCCATCTCTCTCTCTCTCTGCACTTTCTTCCCACTTCTGCTTATCTCTCTCTAACTTTCTTCCAACTTCTCCTTATCCCTCCCATTCTCTCTCCCTCTACACGTTCTTCCCACTTCTCCTTATCCCTCCCTTTCTCTCTCTCTCTCTACAATTTCTTCCCACTTCTCCTTATCCCTCCCCTTCTCTCTCTCTCTCTCTCTCTCTCTCTCCACTTTCTTCCCACTTCTCCTTATGCCTCCCCTTCTCTCTCTCTCTACACTTTCTTCCCACTTCTCCTTATCTCTCTCTACACTTTCCTCCCACTTCTCCTTATCCCTCCACTTCTCTCTCTCTACACTTTCCTCCCACTTCTCCTTTCCCTCCCCTTCTCTCTCTCTGCACTTTCTTCCGACTTCTCCTTATCCCTCCCCTTCTCTCTCTCTCTACACTTTCTTCCCACTTCTCCTTATCTCTCCCCTTCTATCTCTCTACACTTTCTTCCCACTTCTCTTTGTCCCTCCCCTTCTACCTCTTTACACTTTCTTCCCACTTCTCCTTATCCCTCCCCTTCTCTCTCTCTCTCTACACTTTCTTCCCACTTCTCCTTATCCCTCCCTTTCTCTCTCTACACTTTCTTCCCACCTCTCCTTATCCCTCCCCTTCTCTCTCTCTCTACACTTTCTTCCCACTTCTCCTTTTCCCTCCCCTTTTCTCTCTCTCTGCACTTTCTTCCCAGTTCTCCTTTTCTCTTTCTACACTTTCTTCCCACTTCTCCTTATCCCTCCACCTCTCTCTCTCTCTCTACACTTTCTTCCCACTTCTCCTTAACTCTCTCTACACTTTCTTCCCACTTCTCCTTATCCCTCCCCTTCTCTCTCTCTCTCTGCACTTTCTTCCCACTTCTGCTTATCTCTCTCTAACTTTCTTCCCACTTCTCCTTATCGCTCCCCTTCTCTCTCTCTCTCTCTCTCTACACTTTCTTCCCACTTCTCCTTATCCTTCCTCACTGTCTCTCGGGCTCTATTACCTCTTCCCACTCTCTCATCATGAGCATATCTGACACATACTGGTAGGAGCAGTTATAGAGGTCTTACCCTCAGACATTACATTTTAACATGATGATCAGGCAGCAGTATTTTTTGTAATATATATTGTAATTGTATTTTTATAAGCTTCCTCAACATTTCAAGATCCAGACAACAAGATTGAGGTTGTGAAGACTGCAATAGCAGGTAGGATATAGCATAACAATCCACTAACACTATTTGCTACCTTCCTTAATGTCCTTCCACCCAACAGCTGTTTATATCATTTACATTACTCTACGCTACTCCTCCTCATCCTCTCGAATCTAAAACTTTCTCCACAGTGCCACTTCTGTGGGCCCTTGCAAGCAGCTGCAAATCTGGGAATAGATATTCCCTAATGGGGGGTATCCACTAAGCGATTTAAGCAAGCGATTGCACGATAATGATGTCGTTATCGTGCAATCACTTGCAAATCGCGCATGCATTGTGCATGCATCGGGGATGTTTTGGACGGAAGCGACCCGCGATGCGCGTGCCCGCGGGTCGCTTCCGACATCCGACATCGCCCGTACATGCAGGTCAACCTGACGATCTCGCCAGGTTCTGCATGGGCGAGGATGAGGGATGTGCCGGGACTGAACGAGTGAACGTTCAGTCTAGGCACATCACTTGCTATACAAACGACAGCACGATTGCAATGTCGCAACTGTGCTGTCGTTTGTATATCGCTAAGTGGATAGCCCCCTTAAAAATAGTGTGTTATGTGATGGAGGATTGGGATGACAAAGGAGGTAGTTTATTTGGACAAATAGGGAGGTGCTCTTCGTACCACTGCAAACCCATTGCAGGAAAATAAGAATAAGTTATATTAAAGAAGGGCATCACAGACGGTGTAATGGTTACAGTACTGAGGTCGTGGGCTCAATTCCCATCACGACCCTACCTGTGTGGAGTTTGTATATTCTCCCTGTGCTTTCGTGGGTTTCCTCCAGGTACTCTGGTTTCCTCTCACATTCCAAAATATATACTGGTAGGTTAATTGGCTCCCTCAAAAAGTAACCATAGTGTGTATGTGTGTGAGCATGTGTTAGGGAATATAGAATGTAAGCTCTACTGGGGGCGGGGACTGATTTGAATGGCCAAATATTCTCTGTAAAGCGCTGCGGAATATGTGTGCGCTATATAAATAACTGGTAATAAATAAATAACATTGTTCCAGTTATTTAATTACTACAATATATAACTTAATATTGACTTCTAGTTTTACGAAAATCACATGACTGCGTTGTGTATGTATGTGTGGGTGCATAATTGTGATATTGTGTGTATATATGTGTGTATGTATGTATGTGTCTGTATGCATATATGTGTGTATATGTGTCTGTATGCATATATGTGTATATATATATATATATGTATATTTATTTATTTATTTTTGTTTGTGTGTGGCTATACATACACATATATTACCTTTTGGGATATCTTCAATACCAACAATAAAAATGTCCTTGTCTGCTACAATGTTTTACATATACACACGTGTGTGCGTGTGTGCTCCAATGTGATCACATTAGTAGGATAATCATTACATAGAGGTTACAGCTCGTTAGGATTTGTAAGCAACCATACACAACTGAAGACCAAACAAAGTCAGTATATGATGCAGCACAAGAGTATATACAAGCATTAACACACAGGAGCTAGAACCTTACAATACTATAAAAATGGTCCATGCCAAACCACTGGCCAGGCATTAAAAGTATAAAAATCAATCACATGATTGGCTTTCATAAAAGATAGATACATAAACCAAAGTCATAAGCGGGTGTGAGAACACACAACCGGAGTCCTGACCAAGCTTTTTGACCATCCGGAGGAGGATATGAAAGAGGACAGTTAGATCCCTGGATTGCCACTTTCTTCTAGCAGAGGAGAAAAAGGTGTAGTACCGAGGTAAGAGGCTCTCGAACCCACCAGGAGTCATAGAGGAGCTGGGATTTCATGAGACCAAGAAGTGCTTTGGAATTGCAGAGGTCTTGTCTGCCGGAGTCAGTAGTCCCCGGGGTAGATCTATCCAATGAAGGGTTCAGGGCTGCATTAAATCACCAGATACAACAAGGAAGCACTTCCATTTATGAGAAAGGAGGGCATCTAGTCTAGTGAAAAAAGGCAGACTGAGCTTGGTTAGGGGCATATACGTTAACAATAGTACATAGAGTATTGTTCAGAGTGCCCACGAGGATAAGGAAGCGGCCACACTTATCTTCATAAAAGTCGATCATATCAAAAGTGCCCATGAGGATAAGGAAGCGGCCATCCTTATCTTCATAAAAGTCGATCATATCAAAAGTGAGATGGCGAGCAAAAAGGATAGCCACATCTCGTTTTTTCTACTTTGAGTCACAGGCATAGTAAGTGGTGGGATAGGCTTTAGAACGGAGTTCTGGATGGAGGTTTAAGAAAAAGTGGATTTCTTGAAGGAATATTAAGTCTCCCTTAGACCTAGCTACAAACAAATAGTCAGGATCTGCACACATATGTACATACACGCACAGACAGTTTACAAGTATCAATAGGGCATTGCTGAAAGAATAGCCAGGATATGCACATAGATATATACATACATACAAACAGTATAACATAGAGTCACTGAAGCATTACTAAACAGATCTCTGTAGATACACTAAAAGTGGGTTAAATAAATTCCCCAAAAAAGTAGTGAGATATCAATATGAAATATTCATAATGGGAGTATCTGCACAAGTTGAGGAGCCCCACCATGAAACAATAAGAACAATATAACATTAAATCTTTAGAAGACCTCGGGTTTTGGAGGCCGGAGTGGAAGACTTGGAAGATGCAAGAACAGTAGACCATTCTGATGGAGGGGTCGTCAGGTTGTCGTTTGTCAAGGCCTCTGGGAAAGAGGGGGTGGAAGATGCAGGAGCATGCTCTTCGGATATACCCAGTTTTGGAAGAAGAGATTGAGCTTCAAGGAGAGATCGAGCCGCATGTAGCTGGTTCTGGTGCCATATTAGAATACGGAAGGGGTAACCTCAATGGTATCTTATGTTGTAATGGCGAAGCAAGCTGGTGAAAGACTTAAAGTCTCTACGTTTAGCAAGAGTCAAGGAGGAAACCTCCTGAAAGATCCGAAGATTAGCATCCCTAAAAGTGACCGGAGGGAGCTTACGAGCCTCTCTCATTATAGTCTCCTTGGCTGTAAAGTAGTTAATGATGGAATAACATCTTGAGGTTGAGAAGAGGACTGTGGGTGTATGCTATTAGGAACAATAAACGTTTGCTACATGTTACATAGCAAGTTTGAGAATCCACTTCCTAAAAAGTGAGTTCTGGCAAATGAGCAACTCACAGGGTCTCTTTTCCTCCACTTGTAGCAAAGATCATGTGAGCACAGCTCCTTAAATCTGACTAGAAGAAAGTGTTTACCTGACTGAAACCAATATGGCCGTGCCCATAAAGTCAGGAAGTTTGTAAACAAATGGAGATGCTGATGCTCAGGAATGCCAGTGGAGGCCAGGAGAAGCGCAGGACACCATGATATAACTTTTCTGGACCAGATCAGTAAGGCTAATATGTGACACCTTGTAATCTTAATACTACTAAATAGTTACTGCGCTGGTGTTCAATTTCCATTATATTCATAGATAATGAATCAATTAAGGTTTGTTCTCTATTAGTTTACAGGAGGCTTGTTCAATTTTTTCTAAAATAATTTTATTAAAAACATCAATATATATAAAAAAGCTAAATTATTTATATAAACCTATACATATATAGCAGTAATCTTCATACATAACACCATGTAGATGGTTAAAATCCATACACATACTGTATATATCAATAATGTTAAGGTATATAGGATGATACTGTATACACAAGAAAAAACACTTCTCATAAAAGTCACAGATAATCACTCATTATAGCAAAAGGGATTTTTTAAGTATCAAGTATAACAGTTTTCCCAATAAAAAATACTATGTTATTTGTACATAAATCCACAGTATGTTGCAAATCTTGTGGTAACTGTGTAGCCAAATGTCAGTCCAGTGTTCTAATATGGCATAAGCATACACAATACTAAAAACTTATTACTGTCAATATAAGATGTTTAGATAACTACTGGCGTCCCAGTATTACCATATACTGTATACTCCAAGCAGTCTCTGCTAGATATAAGTTTCCCCCCACTCTTAGGTCAGCCAATAAATAATGCATTACCTTTAGTATGTTTCACCGCGTGGACATGCTTTGTAAGCTTCCAAGGACCGAGTACTCAGTGTCTCAGTTCTCTTGCCGTTGGCTGAAGGTGGGGAAAGTGCTGGTGACACTGTGTAGACGCTGCGGAGATCATATGTCCCGAAGGTAGAATGGAGCCGGTGCAACTGCAAAGCCGCCACGGCTGTGTGTCCCAGCTGTTGAAGTAAGAGTCAGTGCGGCTGTTGTATACTAGTGTCCGGCTTCTGCTGAATGCTTTTTCAAAACAGTCTCCAGCAATCTCTTAAGCAGAGTATCAAGGGGATAATAAAAGGTCAACGCGTTTTGTCCCATGGAATGCTGGGACTTTTTCAAGACTAGAGACCAGTATCCCTGGTGACTCTATTTATTCCCCTTATTTTTGATTGTTTAATCGTTTAATTCGTGACACCTGAATCTTATTTGGATTGCAGGTTCTCAAATCACTCATATCCACAATAAGAGGTTTCTACTACATAAGCTTTCTATGTAAAGCTGGCCACACACTAGAAAAACTTACATCCAACCAGCCAACTTGTTGATTGGTTGGAATGAAAATCTGGTAACGTATGGGAGTAAATGATGATCAGCAATTTGCTCCTAAATGCCAGAAAACAGATGAAAATGGTTGTTCAGACAAGTTTGTTAAATATTTGATCTAAACTATTTGTTCAAACAACAGTTTTGGTCCATTTTCCAGCGTTTGGGAGCAAATTGCTTTCATACCTTACCAGATTTTCATTCCAACCAATCAACTAGTTGGCTGGTTGGACAGATAATCTTTAGATGTGTGGCCAGCATTAGTCTAGGAACCTATGATTGTACTGATAGTCATAACATTAACATTTTTTGTAAAACTAAGACAAAAAAATATAAAAATAATAATAATAATTAGAATAATGAAAGACATATATTAAAAATAATAAAAACACACAGTACTACTAAACAAGCCTCCTGTTTTTATTTTTTATTTTAGACACTTATATACCATATGGCATATAAGTGTAAATAAATAATAAAAAATCTAAAAATAGTATCTTATTGAGAAAACTGATTCTTGATACTTAATCACTTATTATAGCAAAAGGGATTTTTGAACTGTGATTTTTATGAGAAGCGTTTTTTCTTGTGTATATCATCCTATATGCCTAAACATTATTGATATATATGTGGATAGATTTTAACCATCTACTTGGTGTTATGTATGAAGATTGCTGCTATATATGCATAAGTTTATATAAATAGTTTTGCTCTTTAATATATGTTGATGTTTTGAATAAATTATTTTTGGACGAATTGAACAAGCCTCTTGAATACTGTTAGAGAGCAAACCTTAATTGATTCATTATCTATGAATATAAAGGAAATTAGCTTTTTTTCCTCTGGTAATATATTCAGGGTCGTAACTAGACCCAAGTTACTTGCAGCAGGTATCAATTATATGATTACATTATATTGTGTTAACAGCACCAGGAAGGGTGGTTCTTTTAAATTTATACTATGGACAAGGTGCTGATATATCTTGGATTTTGGTGTTTCAACAAAGCAGTACACAGTCAATTCTGCAGCTTCCCTGAAAGATATGTAGCTGTACTTGATGCCTGGTCTTTCAATCTCTGGCTCTCCTGCAGTCATAACCAAATTGTTGCTGAGCTTATATTGTTTTCCAATTGTAGTTCTGATGATTTGGTCATCTTCCTGGCATCCTTAGTCCCCGTAACTGTGCTGCAAAGTGTGTAATCCTGAGTTCCTGACATCCTGTTACCAGTGTGCAATCCAGAATTCCTGTATTCAGTGTGCAATCCTGAGTTCTTGGCATCCTGTTCCAGTGTGCATGCCTGAGGTCCTGGCACCCTGTTGTCAGAGAGCATTCAAGAGTTCTTGGCACCCTGTTACCAGAGTGGAATCCAGAGTTCCTGGCACCCTGTTACCAGAGTGCATAGGTGAGTTCCTGGCATCTTGCTGCCATTGTGCAATTATGAGTTTCTGACACTCTGCTATCTGTATGAAATCCTGAGTTCCTGACACTTTGCAAATTGTGTGAAACCCTGAGTATCTTACACTGTTATATACATGCACAATCCTTGACACTTTGCTACTTATGTGCAATTCCAAGTTTCTGACTCTACTACAAGTATGCAATCCTGAGTTCCATGCTATCCATGTGCAATCCTAATTTCCTGACATTCTCCTTCCCTTGAGTAACCCTGAGTTACTGAAATTATGTTACCGATGTACAATACTTATTTCCTTACACATTGCAACAAGAGTGCAATGCTGAGTTCTTGACACTCTAGGCCTCATTTATCAACTAGTTTTATTAGTCACAACAAGTGATTAAACTTGTAGAGTACAGTATGATAAATGGTGTTCAAGACAATCAGCTATCAACTGTCATTTTTCAAACAGATGCCATTTGGGAATTGACTGGAGCGCTATTATCATAAGCAACGAGAAAGGTAAGCAGGAGATATCTTTTTGTGTTATCGTTCATACATATAACGAGGCAAAGTGATTATTGTTTAGTATTATATAAAAACACCTCTACATGCATGCTCCTCTAATGGTCCTACTCACCTGATATAAGGTGAGAGCACATGAAAAGGTTTCTTTCAGAGTACTCTTGATTTCATATGGTACAGGTGGAACGGGAATCTCAAATTAAAATGTATAACAAAATACACACCAATAGTGCATTACCAGATAACAACAAATTATTTATTATAAAAGCACTTCAAAGAATAAATAACAAAATAAAATCATTGCTTGTACCAGAAGCACGCTGATGGAAAACAAAGTCCTCCTCAAAACCCAGAGAATGTTGGAAGAGGTAGTTACCTGATGGATGGTGTAATTCAGTTCAGTACAGGAAGGTCCCAATCAGCACAAACACATTTCGAATAAGTATCCTTTATCAAGACACTTGAAATATGCCACCATCAGCAAACTACATATATTATCTTCCAGCATTCCCGTAATTTCAGATGAGCCCTTCAGGGCTGTTGCCAGTACCCTTCAGCGGTTTCAGCGTCTGTGGCAATGCTTCTGAACAATGTTCTGAAAATAAAATTAGCACTAAACATTCGGTTACATCTTATGTTGCGGGGTAAACTAATATGAAATTAGTCAGTCAGCCAGCCCAGTGGTGCATACCTAACCACCAAACAGCTCCCATGCAAAGAAGACTAGCAGAATCAAGCATAGGCAGAACAAAACATTTCAGATATATCATCAGTATTTAATCCCAGATGTGGTATGTCCTGCATTCCCAGAGAGTGGTCCCCCCCAACCTGGACATTTTTCAGCAGACACTAGAGACATGTAGCCAGCCAGGTTTTGGTACGATGGTATTCAGTTTGAACTGCAAGGTGGAGAGATTTGTGCTCAAGGATCCAAAAAGGTGAGAAGAGGTCCCAGTGCTATTGGTGGCACCATACTGGCCAAGATATGGCAATTCTTAGAATGACAGTGGGTTGCTATTGCATCTTGCCCTAAAGCGGGATTTAATAACGCGGCAATTGAAGCCAGGATTTTTAAGAAACAATGGTTCTCTGGTAGAGTTATAGAGACCATGCTCAGGTGGTAATCTTACCAGAGGTGTAGACTCTTTTGCAGGGTGCGAGACATCTGCGATCATCATACATTCCTAAAGTAGTCGTTGGGACATGAAATTAGTGTTGACAGCATTACCTTAACCTATTTGAATCACTTAATATAGTGGATGTTAACTTTCTCTCGTGGAAGACAATTTTTTTCCTCTGGCTATTTCCACAGCGAGGAAGGTGTTGGAGTGATTCTGTGATTTGCCCCACTTATATAGGGGCCAGGAAACCTATCCCTTACAATGTAAAGGTACAGTCTACATAATCAGCAACATCTCAGTGTGGTACAGACCTTTGGCTGAGCAGCTGTGTTGGGCAGCAACAAAATCTGTGGTAGATACTTGGCACATTTTACAAATTTAATGATTTTATAGTTTTGGTGTTGTGCAATACTGTGAGTATACTCACCTGAAGAGGCTGATATGGAACTTCACCATTGTCTAGTGTCCAACAAGTAGACAAGAGTAAATGCGATTTTGTGCAGTCATTTACGTTCCAGTTCTCTTGTTAAGTTTAGCCAAACTAAAAGGGTTTTTTTCGAGGATGTGGTTTCTTTCCATTAGTTATGTTATCTCTGTTTCTGACCTGGGGACTTTGGTTAGAAAAAGAAACGATTTGCCTGCAGGGTGGGGATACAGAAGAGTGAGGAGCACAAAACATATTTAATATTTTGAAATGCTAAAGTCCTAAAGGAGCCTTGGTCCAATGCACACCCAATGGATTCAGAGGAAAGGATTTAATACCAGTATAAAAATCATGTTTTCATTACATATCTTATTTAATCCTGTTCATAGCAACAAAGGTGATCATACTATAAGTATATTTACTAAAGTTCGGTTTTATAGAAGTGGAGGTGTTGCCCATAGCAACCAATCAGATCCTAGTTATCATTATCTAGCACCTTCTAGAAGATAATAGCTAGAATCGGATTGGTTGCAGTGGGCAACAACTCCACTTCTATAAACCCACACTTCAGTAAATATACACCTAGGAGAGGTCAACATGTGCCTGCACCATGGTACCTGAATAGTAACCTAATAAATGTGGCTAGTGCTGCCTTCTGTTGAAAGAATCACACACTGCATTTTGTTAAAATCAAGTTTATTACAAAAGGAAATGATTCAGGATTTATTATATTAGTCAGCAATTTTGCAATTTTTCATTTTCTTGAGAGTACAAACTGTAATACATATCCCCAACCTATAATGCGCTGAACACTATGCTGATGAATGCCCTGAGACATGTTGCAGTCCACAGGTATTGTTGTACGTGTTCATACCCCATGCTGCTATTTGTGTGAGATGTAGGTACAATTGTAATTGCCACTTACTTTTACAATATTGGTACTATCATCTAGAACCACCATGCCAAAGCTAGCCCATCCATGATACATTCTATTGTGTACACATAGATGCATTACATAAATAAAGAAACATATTTCTGTTATTAAACACACAATACTTGTATAGGTATATATACATCCTTTTATAGGTATATATATCCTGTTATATACAAACACACACTACCGTGCATGTTCAGAATTATTTATCTCTATAAATACACATAAATTTGTACATAAATATACATATGACATGGTATTTATATAACTATATCAGATTCCTGTGCCTGTATAGGCACACTGTACAAACAAAGCAAGATACAATTGGCACTAGAGCTGCTCTTTGAGCAACCAGTTAACTGCTTGTAAATGTTGAGACTTGTAGTTCAACAACAGGTGAAGTGAAACAAAGGTTTAATTTAATTTAATTCTTTAAGCACATAATAAGCCAAAATATGCACATTTTCATAAAGTCCTTTATGTACAGATCTACATAGGTCTGTGTACACATACACATAGGCCAGCGCATATACAGTATATGTATTTCTACATATAAACTGACACATTGATCTGATGGCCTACATGCACACATTGCTCTGCATATAACACAGATACAATATTCCGCAAAGTACTATATACCTGCAGTCATGACAGCCGGCAACACCGCAATACACTGGCAGCCTCTTCTCCTTCATCTTCAACTTGAGACTTTAGCCGTAAAATTGGGGGGTCACCACTGGTGTGTGTGTAATACACGGGTGTACCATTAGAGCACCAGGGTGGTGTACCAGGGTCACTAGAGTAATCTATATTTCCAGAGCCAAGCAAGTCACTAGTACTCCTTGCAAGGTATCTTCCCTGCTTGGTTGCCATTCTCTGTCTTTTCAGCTCTGAAAGGGTAATCGGGGTCTGGTCCAGGATGCCACTCCATAAAGGGCTTTGTGAATAAGAGGACAGGGAGTGTTTGGTATTACCATTAGTTAGAGAGGTGGGGATTGGTGAATCAGTAATGGTTTGGGAACAATAGAAAGGAGGGATTGGAGAGCAGAACCCATTCCGGAACTTGCTATCTGTAAAGTTCTCTGGTGTTACCATGACTGTGTTAGGATCCACAGATTCTCTCTGTAAAAATAAGAATTCAGTGACTCTTATGCTCATATGGCTTATCACTGCTTCACCATTGTATTACACCAATCACAGCAACAGTCTCCACATCACTCAACTCACTGTAATTTGTTATTAAACATGATCAAAGAAACAGTGTTAGATTTGTCAAGTGTCCTCAGTATTCTCGATTCTACAAGTTTTTTGAACAGTTAAAAACATGGACCTTTCCAGTGGCTGATTATAGTAATAATTTGGTCAGTAGCATAAGGACTAGTACAGAAAGAGGGCCCATAACTTACCCATCTAAACTATGACTAGGACAAGTGACAAAGGAACTGATACAGAGCTGTAAGTCCATTTGGCGGACAGATCGTTTTCGCTTTGTCCATGTGTCTAAGCCGAACATATGCAACTATGAGCAACTACAGACGATTCAGAGATATCCACATCTCAGACACATCTCCACTTGAGCTGAACTGGTGTAACAGGGAAGCAAATGGGCATTTAACTTGCGTGTACTGTGCTTGACTTACGTATACTCTCACCTTTTCTGTGTTGACCTTTTGACCATGTCGAGCTTAGTCCATGTCGGCCATTTGACAGTCAACCTTTTGACCCTGCCAACCAATTGCCTGTCTATCTAAATACTGTTCATCTTTCCCTTTTATACGCACACAGAGAGAGCGAGAGGCCACATTAGAATATATATCCTCCCAGTTTTCATTATCTAAGGTTTCCCCTAATGTTGGGTACATACTGGCCGATATATTGGCTGATCAATTGATCAGCCAATATATTGTGCCCCCATCGGCCAGTGTGTACAGACCATATGTCTGTGAACAACGTCGTTCACAGACATATCACATTGGCTGTGCTGCTCAGCCAATGAACAGATATGTCTTCAGACATATCTGTCCATCAGCAAGTGTGTACGGGCAATCAGCCGATCGCCCGTACACAGGGGTGCAGACAGGAAAGGGGGGGAGCCGCGAGCGGGTACTACTGACCCGAGTCCGGCACAACTCCCCATCCACAGGAGCCCAGCACACGCTGCTGTGTGCTGGGCTGCACTGGGAGACTGTCCGAGGCTGCTAAAGCAGCAGCCGGAGCAGTATTCCATGCCAAAGGGGGGGAGCGATCACGCTGATCGCTCCACCCATTAGCTGTGCGCGGGGCACACAGCGTCCCCGTCCCCAGCGCGCAGCGCTGCAAATTAATTTTTTCTTTTATTTTCCGAAGGAGATGTGACCACGCCTGCTGTGATTAGGTCACGCCCCCTACCCGCCCCCAGGTACGCCCGACCCGCTGCAGCATGCAGATGATGGTCATTCAGTGTATATGAACGTCCATCGTATGCAGATATATCAGCCTGCCAAGCCCTCTCATGAGAGTCTCTCTCCTCGGGGCATGGAGGTATAAGTTTCGTGTACAGTGCAGAGATAAGCCTTTTGGTGTTTGCCCCGCCAGAAGCTAAATACTCAACTCCATGAAGTCATTGTGGAGTGAAAGTACACAATTTGCAAATATTGATAAAAGAATTTGTGAGAAATGGAAAATTCGGTACGAATATCTGAGAATGTAGGGAAGGAAGAATTTTGAGAGATATCGTTCAACAAAATACTGTTCATCTTTCAATCCACACCCATCGCAAAGAGTTTCATAATTCACTAGAGTTTACAGTTGTGTCTATCTTCTGATCCTGTACAGCCCATTCTCCCAAACATTGAGGAGGCAAGACCAGCTAACTGATAAAAAACCCATAAAGATCTACCCCTCCAATCTCTTATATTAACTACTAGGTAAGGCTTTATTAGAATTGGCTTTTAGAGTGATATATGTAGGATGTACATTCTACACCCAGTGGCGCTTACCCCTCGCCCCTGACGAACAAAAATATGATATATGGTAAGAACTTACCTTTGTTATCTCTATTTCTACGAAGTCCATAGGGTTCCACAGGATACCTTGGGGTACAGGCGATGGCGGCAGACATCCAGGCACCACAGAGTTAAATTCTCAGCCTCTCAGGATGCACTGGGATCCTTCTCCTATACCCCGCCCCCGAGCCTCAGGCCACTCAGTTTCGTAACAAGCCATAGGCCGGAGCAGGAGCAAAAAAGAGAGAGAAGAAAGTCTGGAACACACAAGAATCACATTCTAACCAGAAGGAGACGGAGAAACCGGTGACCAGATCAAAGCCCATCTGCAGTACAGGTGCGACAGGGCGGGAGTCCTGTGGAACCCTATGGACTTCGTAGAAATAGAGATAACAAAGGTAAGTTCTTACCATATCTCATATTTTCTACTTCAGGGTCCATAGGGTATCCACAGGATACCTTGGGGATGTCCCAAAGCAGTATCCTTTAAGGGTGGGGACGCTCCTGTGCTGTAAGGAGAATTCGCCGCCCGAAGGAAGCATCCTGAGAGGCGAAGGTATCAAAAACATAATACCTTACAAAAATATGGACAGATGACCACATGGCTGCCAATCACCGCTGAACCACTGAAGCGCCACGTCGAGCTGCCCACGAAGGACCCACAGACCTAATGGAAGAGCTTTAAAAGAGGATGGAACAGGAAGACCTGTGAATCCATCCTGCCAAAGCTAGCGCAGTGGCCGGCCAACCCATTTTATGGAAACCAGAAAGGACAAAACTGAGAGTCTGATTTCTTAAATGGACTGGTACGGTCAACTTAAATTCTTAGAGCCCGTACCACATCCAAAGAGGCCTCACCAGCAGAAAGGACTGGGGAAGTAAAGGCAGGTACTATAATTTCCTCATTGATGTGGAAACTAGACACCACCGTAGGTACAAAACCAGGGCAAGTGCGAAGCACTGCCCTGTTCCTAGGAAAGATGAGAAAGAGGGAGGTCTACATGACAGAGCCCCCCATTCTGAGATCCTACCAAATCAATGGCCAGAAGGAATACATTCCTAGCCATAAGCCATTTGAAGTCCACTGAGCCCAGTGGATCAAATGGCGATCCTCACAGAGCCCTAAAGACCACAGCCAAATCCCAAGGAGCCACAGGAGGAACAAAGGGATACTGAATATAATGTATACACAAAGGTGCGGACATCAGGAAGAGTAGCAATCCTACAATGAAACCAACAGGGCAGAAACCTGCACCGTCAGGTAAGCAAGGCGAAGACCGTTATCTAAGCCCACCTGTAGGAAAGCCAACACTCTGGATATCCGGAATACCCGAGGAGCAGAGCCTGTAGGATGACACAACTGAAAGAAAGTATGCCATACCTGATGGTAAATTCTTGCAGATAAAATCTTCCGAGCTCTTAGCATGGACATAGGCCCTGTTAACTATAGAGCTGGAAAAACTCCTAGACCTTAAGAGGGCAGTCTCCACCGCCACACCGGCAAGGACAGACAACCCATGTCTGGGTATCAGCCAGGATCCTGAGACAACAGGTCTGGTCGTAGAGGTAACAGCTTCGGAGTGTTAACTGAAACACTCCAAAGATCTGAGTAATAGTGCCGTCTGGCCCATGCACGAGCTATCAGCAGGAGCGCGCCTCCTTCTTGCTATTACTGGAAGAAGGGATAACGGAGGGACGAGGTACACAACTTAGAAGGTCCACTGGACCAACATACGTCTACCATAAGAGACTCATCTCTGAAAGGCTCCACTTGTTCACCAGAAGATTGAACACCTCCTGATGAAGAGGACATTTCCCTGAATGCACGTCCTGATGGCTGGGAAAGCCTGCTTTCTATCTGAGGATTTCTGAATGAACACTGCCGATGACGGCAGGGATATAGCCTTCCACCCAAGCCAGAATTCGGGACACCACTGTTAGTGTCGCCCGACTTCGGGAACCACCTAGGTGGTTTACATAAGCCATCATGATGGCGTTGTCAGACCGTACCTGCACGGTATTTCCGTGGAGGACCTGTCCTGCATGCTGGAGAACCGTGAATACTGCTCAGAGTTCTCAGATGTTTATGGGAAGCGCAAAAACTACTGGTGTCCACCTGCCCTGGAACAACTGTGGACCCGTCACTGCTTCCCAGCCACGGATACTGGCGTCCGTTTTCAGAAGGACCCGGTGCGCAATCCCAAAGGGGGTGCCCCTTGTTTAGGTAAGCTTTCCGCAGCCACCAGGCCAGAGAGAGACAAACCTTCGGGGAAAGCACTATTGACTTTATCTTATGGGGCAACCCATCCAATCCGGAGAGGATCAATTTTTCTAGAGTGACACTGGGTACTCTCCACCATGTCGAACAGCGACACCCTGGAACCCAGGAACCACATTGCCGAGTGAATAGACACTCGGCGACTCAGCAGGCAACTGCGTACCTTTGCCTGTAATGCAGAGATCTTTTCCTCAATCACAAAGATCCTCAGATGTTGGGATATGGAGCATCCTCTGTGAAGAATCAGAGAGGACCATTTCCAGTGTATCAGTCAGCCCTAACGTAGCAACACAGATATTGTCCGTTGCAGATGGCACTGAAGTATCTCTGGAGACTCTGGTAACACCAGGAGGTCGCCCGGATTGGGTAACAAGCAGACCCCCTGCATCTGCAGGTGGGCTGCCATAACTGCCATGACCCTGGTAAAACTGGAAATGCTTATCGACTACTGCAAACCTGAGGAAAAACACTGGTGTTCGAAGTAAATAAGGACATTCAGGTAGTCACCCTGAATATATCCGACACCACAAAATTCCCAGGCTCCATTGAATGATGGAATGCAGAGTCCCCCTCCTGAACCAAGGAACCCTTAAGAATTTGTTGAAGGATTTGAGGTTGAGGATGTCCAGGAGTGTAACACCCTCAAAAATTACAGGGCCTTGTCTTGAATTGACAGAAGACCTGTAATGAAAAACCGTCTGGGAGGCTTTTACCGGGAGGAGAGGACATACATTCAAGAAAATACTTCTCTTACCCCAGTGTCCGTGGAGGTCAGACACCAGCACTGGGCGAACTGGAGAAGCCGGCCTCCAACTCTGGGGTCCCCCGAGAGGAGGCCCGTCCCGTGAGGCTTATAGTCCAACTTGGGAGTAGGACGTCTTTCAGCCTGTTCTTATGGCTGAGCAGATTTCCTGGCTACTGACTGTCTTGGAAAGCTATATTTTAGACTTACCCTGGCCTCACAGGGCTGAAAAGACAAAACCCCAGACCCCGATGGGACTGTAGCCGATGGCAGACAGGCAGACGTAGCTGCTGCCTGCGGGGCCACAATTGTGTCCAGATGAGGGCCAAACGGGACCTGTCCCGTAAAAGGCAAAGCATTCCAAATGGAATCTGCGTCCGCTTTCCAAGAGTGCAACCACAGGGAGCGGCGAGCCGCTACTGCTGCCGAGCCGCTACTGCTGCCGAGGAGAATCTGGAAAGGAGTAGGCTATATGTAAGACTGTCTCATTATGAACGTGGCTAAGTCTCTGAGAATTTGCCACTATCCACCTGCTCTGCTGGAGAGTCAGTGTGCAGAGATCCAGTTACCTACCCAGCGCTCCATGTCTCTGGCCCCCCAACACACGGCCATAGCCGGCCTGGAAGCCCCTCCAGCAAGGGAATAATTGGATTTTAGATATATTTGCACCTTGCAATGTGTAACCTCCTTCAAGGAGGACCTGGAGGGCATGGGCCACGTAACACTCCTCACTAGGCGTGTAACATGAGAATCTACCCGTAACGGTAACTCCCATTTGGAAAAATAATTATCCACAAAGGGGTATGCAAAAGGTCAACCGTTTTTGAGGCTGGAACCACTTACCCGGATTTTCCACGCCTCCTCTAAATGATCCACCTGACCGGATAGAGGAATTACAGTGGCAACACCCTTATCCTTAAAGAAGGCATAGTTGGATTTAGCCACGGGGGATATGTAATAACCAAAGCCGCACGGACTGCCCGTATAAGGCCAGGTATATAGACTTTAGACCCAGACTACGCCTCCTTTGCACTAAGGGGCTCGTGTCTGAAAAAGTCAATAATGTCACCGTCATCAGACGTCATGTCCTTACCCGTCTGAGACCCGAAAGGCCGTTTAGAAGGCCGAAATGGTGACTCCCCCTGTAAAACGTCCATCAGGTGCTATACCATTTGGACAATAAATTCACCCACACAGACTCCTGCGAGACCTGGGGGGGCGAAAAACAGGATACACTGGGGTACCATCAACTGCCCAGGGACCCCTGCATGTGATGAGACCACCACTCGTTGCGATAAACCCTATGGGGAAACGCAGGGAGCATTGCCCACAAGGGCTGTAAGCATCTTAGCCAGCCGAGGGTGGTCCCTTTTTGTGCAGGCACAGTGACAGAAATGGTGATATATAATACAACATGCCCAAACCCTCAGCGTCTACATATCCCTCCGCTAACTGCACATGATATCAGTACATTATAGCTGGAAGAGGATATCCTCGTTCACTTTCAGACATGAGGGTTGTGAACGGAGCGTATGTGACCTCCCACACAGAAAAACCACGTTTACTGTGAGGTAATAAACACCCTGCAACACCGCACCGCAAGGGCTGTAGCAGAAGAACAGGGATAGGAAAAAGGCTGACAGTCAGAAATGAAAGTACAGGCAAACAGCGCTAGCATTTAAGTCACATACAATGCACAGATAACATCCTGCATTACAAGCACTGCGATCAACTACACAGACCAGAGCCTGGTAGGAAACAGTGCTGCATACACTGACCTTAATTGAAGGAGAGGTATGCGGGGGATCCGGACCGCAATGGCACCTGTAACAGCTTCCAGCAGCGTTTGTCATTCCCAGCACATGTAGTGAGAAAATTGCCACCGAGGAGCAGAGAGGAGGCGGGCCCGGGGGAGGAGCGCTGACACAGCCCGCTCAGACCGCTGTGGAATGGCACTGTGCAGCGGGGGAGACGCCGGCTGTGAGACAGGGAAGGCGTTCTCCCCTGGCCTGCTATTAACCCCTGGGACGCCGCGCTGTACCGCACATGCTGCGGTCCGCTGTCCCTGGTGGTCTAGTGGAAGGCGCAGGATCAGTACCTGGCCCCACGCGCAGCCGGTCCCCAGGGAGCCCCCTGCCTGGGGACCAAAAAGGACTGTGTTACCGGCGGGTGCCCACCGTGGGACCCCGCCGCTTACCTTGTCCCCCGTGCATCCGGCCACAGTCCAGGTAGCCGGGGTCACCGCTAGCTGTGACCCCAGCTACCAACCAGCATCCCCGGACCGGTACCGGCGTTCTGGTACCGGCGGGGTGTAGGAGTGACAGCATGGACGTCAATACTGACTGTCCTATGCTGGAGCACTCTAGTTGTGCAGCCACAGCTGCGAAGAAATCTTCAGGGGCCTTGAAAAGACCCCCCTCTGTACGGTGCGACTGGTCCGGCCAGGCACCAACGAAAACTGAGTGGCCTGAGGCTCGGGGGCGGGGTATAGGAGAGGGACCCCAGTGCATCCTGGGAGGCTGAGAATTTAACTCTGTGGTGCCTGGATGTCTGCCGCCATCGCCTATACCCCAAGGTATCCTGTGGATACCCTATGGACCCTGAAGTAGAAATTTGTTTTGCAGAGACAGCCTTGTCCCCATCTCTGCACTGGCCGCAGAGCTCTCTGAACAGGATATGGCCAAGGTAGCTGCTACGCATGCTGACCAGCAGCAGCAGATCCACTAACTAGCCTAATGACGTCTACAGTCTGGCCCTGCCCCTCGAAGATGTTTGCAGAATCTCCTCTCCTGCTGCTCGCAGGGAGGAGTTCTGTAAAGTCGGCAAGTATGATACATACTGTACACACAAAAATACTACAAAACAAGGGATTCTTTGCTAAATATAGAATAATACAGTGTGTTCCCAACCTCTCTGTGCAATTGGCATGCATTCAATACATTTCTTTCAAAGTGCATACTGGCTATGTTAGGTCAGACCCCATGATAGAAGTGATGGTACGGAAAATGTAAGCAAATTAATTTAATAGCATTACAACTGAGGCAGTAGGAGAGGAAGCTGTTGGGCTTCCACGGCGGCAGGGCGTGTCGCGGCAAAAGGGGACGTGAGCATGGGCCTGACAGCGACATCGCGTCATTGTGGACCCGCCCCCTCTTCACAATGCTGAGATTAACCCAGTTGCCAGAGTCTATATTGTAATTGCGGGGGGAGGGGGGGTGTGTGGACAGGTCACCGGGGGGCCGGGAGGCTTGCCTGCCTTGCCAGGGAGCTGGGAGCAGCACACGATTTTCAGGAGGCTCCCGTCCGAGTCGGGAGGGTAGGCAAGTATGACTTAGGCCACTGACCAGACCATATTATATCAGCAATTTGAGGTTTATTTGTTTGTTCATTCATCCATTTTTTGTCTTAAGCTGGCCACACACTAGACCAACTTACATCCAACCAGCCAAGTTGTTGATTGGTTGGAATGAAAATCTGGTAACGGATGGGAGTAACTGATGATCAGCAATTTGCTCCTAAATGCAAGAAAACAGATGAAAATGGTTGTCAGACAAGTTTGTTAAATGTTTGATCTAAACTATTTGTTCAAACAACATGTTTCGCCCATTTTACGGCGTTTGGGGGCAAATTGCTGATTGTCATTTGCTTTCATTCCTTACCAGATTTTCATTCCAACCAATCAACTAGTTGGCTGGTTGGACAGATAATCTTTAGATGTGTGGCCAGCTTTAGTGTTTACCCTTTGTATGTCTGGACTGCTCTCCTCCTCTTCTTGCATCCCCTCAGTGTCTTCTGCAGAGACCAGGCACTGCCACACTACAGCCTCCTTCTCATATTCACGTCTGTACATGTTTGTCCTCTCTGACAAGCTGGCACGTCGAACCACCTTTCTGAGAGGGAAACAGACTGTCAGAGTTTGGATTTGATGATCATAAAATTAAGATCAACTTTTGACATGCTGCATTTACAAAATGAGATTGACGATTACTATGTTTTATAACACACTGAGGGGTATATTTACTAAAGTGAGTGTTTTTAGAAGTGGAGATGTTGCCCATAGCAACCAATCAGATTCTAGCTATTATCTTCTAGAAGGTGCTAGTTAAATATTAAGTAGAATCTGATTGGTTGCTATGGGCAACACCTCCACTTCTAAAAACTCTCACTTTAGTAAATATATCCCTGAGAGTTACGTTACATTGGTTAAAATTGCAAATAGTTTCTGATATTATGTGTCTATTATTATCAATATTATGATTTTTTATTTATGTAACAGAAATATATAATAGACCACTGTTTAAACAATTCATTCACTTCACTCCCAATCTCAGTGGGGTTTGCAATTTCCCTGCCTTGAGCACAGACACACATAGGAGCTCATTCAGACCCGCTCGCAAATTGTGGCCGCTCGCTCCCAGCGTATTTAAATTTTGCAAAGTGACGTCAAGGCAGCCGCTCGCTCGGCAAGGCATAAGCACGCCCACTATGTCTTGGCGTGCGATTACTTTGTCATTGTAGACGCCCATTAGCGTGTCTTTACACGCCCACTAGCACACGTTATTTCCAGGAAGTGTCTTAAAACATTGGTACATCGAAGACCATCGGAAGCGATCGCTGCGCTTGTGGTTGACTCTACTCTCACGCAAGCATTGCGAGCAGTCCAGGCTAAAAAACAACCAAGTGACGTGTTCAATGATGCTACTTTGCTAATTATGCACTCCGTTCTGACGCCCAGACACGCCTGCGTTCGCACATCCACTCCCCCGTTCACAAGCACCTTCCCCTGTTACTACCCACAAACGGCTCATTCTGTCACTCAAAGTGGCGGCCAGTCTGTGTACTACGAGCGCACGATTCCCCATCGATGAGACTGGCTTCCGCACGTGCACTGCGAATTATACGCATGCACAGACGGGCAACTATCGGTCAGTACGAGCAGCCGCAGTTTGGCGAGCGGGTCTGAATCAGGTCCATAGTACGGGTTTTTAGAAGTGGAGTTGTTGCCCATAGCAACCAATCAGATTCTAGCTATTATCTTCTAGAAGGTGCAAGATATATGTTAAGTAAAATCTGATTGGTTGCTATGGGCAACATCTCCACTAAAATCCTGCACCTTAGTAAATATACCCCATAGACACTAGAGCCTATTTAGTTAGAACCCGGAATGTTTTTGGACAATGGGAGGAAACCAGAGCCCTGGGAGGAAACACATTGGGAGACGTGGAGAAAATACAGACTTTTTGCAGTAGAAAATGTTATTTAACTCAATATTTTATCTGCCTAACAAGTTTATGAATTCTTCCCACTTTCAAACTGATATACAGATAAATTGAAAAAGCAAAAAAACAAAACGATCCAATACAATGTATACATAATACATTGTAATAAATAATACTAAGAAAAGTCTTAAAATATGCATATTTCACTCTAGGTAATATTGTGTACATATTTTTGTAATGTAGTGTGCATTGTATGACACAAAGCATGTTTTTTTAAGACTTCTTGTCATGTTATATTTTATATATTATGTTAAAACAAAATATTGGGAAAAAATTAATATGCCAAGCGGATAAGCACTAACAAGTGTGGACTAATTAATTAGATTTTGCTCATATAAATGTATTCAAAATCGTCAGCAACTCTTTGTTAAAATCTCCATTGGAGACAAATGTGTCAGAAGTGTAGCGTTTGACTCATTGCTGCTTTAAGGGTCCTATACATCTGCCAGCTGTTTCCCTGATTGGACCGGTATTGCGTTCTGCCTGTCAGAAACGCGGTTCGTCGGCCATCGAGGAACATCGATCTGTCGGTGAATCAGTGAAATTCTTCATGCTAAAAATCACTGATTTGATGATCCTGATCATATTTTGGTTGGGATTGACAAATCAGGGAAATCCAATAAGTTGGACCCTGACCCCGGTATCTTGGGATCGAGGAATTGCCCCAATATATTGCAAATGTATGGGGGCCTTCAGTTTTTCCTTGGCTCTCCAAGATGGATTAAAGAAAACAGTTCTTTATGGGTTTCTGACACAGCTTCCTAGAGCAAAGGTGTTTCTATAGGCCCCAAGAAATGTGCGATGGTCCTAGTTCAGATCTTACTCACCAGGTGCCCCTGGGAGGGGACAGTACTCCACATCCAAAGTCCTGACTGATTCCAGTCACAGCAGTCACCTCCACTATGCCCACCCAGAGATAAACTTTCAGGTGCAATATTTCACCAAAGCATGAGGGGCTCCCTCGCCCAGCAGCCTAATAAATCCAAGGCCTGGACTTCCCTCTGTAGAATCCTGTAATATCATCCTGCTGTCAGGAGACAAAACTCCACTCTCCGTATCTCCTGGTAGGAGCTTAAACTCCATACCCCTGAAGATGTTACACAGCTCCCAACCCAATCCTGTCCTGTCCTTTTATACATAACAATCAGCACGATGTTGGTATAACATCTGTTTAGGCAGGGGCGTAGCTACCATGGGTGCGGTTGCTATGGGGCTGCAGTGCTTACAGGGCCTACCGCCCCACTGCACACAATTTTGGTGGAGTAAGTACTGGATGAGAGACTAGGAAGCAGTTTGCTGTAGGGGATCATCAGTGTTGCGGGCCCCTGTCAAACTAATCAGCCCGGTCCCTCCTCTCATATGACTCTCCTCAACAGCAACAGTGAGGAGAGACACTGCTATGGGGGCCCCTAAGCTGCCATTTACTGCAGTGGAGAGGAGGTGTTTGATGTTTCCATCACCCACCTGCCCCTGCTATAGTCTATGAGGGAGGGGGGCCACTGGGGGGAAGGTTTGTTTGCTGCAAACATATGAAGACTGTCTTCTTGTGCTGTGTGAATGTATAATAAATTAATAAGTGTGTGTCAGTAAGTGGTGTCAGTAAGTGCATGTGTCAGTGTAAGTGTATGTGTCAGTAAGTGTTGTCAATGTCAGTGTGTGTCAGTAAGTGGTGTCAGTGTAAGTGTATGTGTCAGTAAGTGTTGTCAATGTCAGTGTGTGTCAGTAAGTGGTGTTAGTGTCAGTAAGTGGTGTCAGTAAGTGTGTCTGTATCAGGGTCAGTAAGGGGTCTGTGACAGAAAGTGGTATCTGTCAGCAAGGGGTGCCCGTCACAGTAAGGGGTGTCTGTGTCAGTAAGGCAGTGTGTGTGTTTGTGCGTGCAGCTACTGTATAGGGGCAGTGTGTGTATGTATGCGGCTATGGGGCAGTGTGTGTATGCATGTGGCTATGAGGGCCATGTGTGTGTGTGTGGCTATGGGGCAGTGTGTGTGTGTGGCTATGGGGCAGTGTGTGTGTGTGGCTATAGGGCAGTGTGTGTGTGCGGCTATGGGGCAGTGTATGTGTGTGCTGCTATGGGGCAGTGTGTGTCTGTGCGGCTATGGGGAAGTGTGTGTGTGTGCTGCTATGGGGCAGTGTGTGTGTGCGCGTATATGGTGCAATGTGTGTGTGCGCGGCTATGGGGCAGTGTAGGTGTGTGCGGCTATGGGGCAGTGTGTGTGTGTGCGGCTATGGGGCAGTGTATGTGTGTGCGGCTATGGGGCGGCGTCTGTGTGTGCGGCTATGGAGCAGTGTGTGTGTGCGACTATGGGGCAGCCTTTGAGTTATTTGTCCTCGAGACATTACTTCTGAGCCTCACTCCGTGACTTTTTGCTATAGGTCTCTGGCTCGGCCTTGTTTTTCACAGTTTTTACAATGTGATTTTCTATTTCACTATTTACAGCTGCCTTACTCTGCTGCTGTCTCCTTCGCGCTTTTCTCTTAGCTGTTAATGGTTTTGCTATGCTATATATGGAAGTTCAATGACTTTCACTCTCCCCTAGATATTCTGTGCCCTACCAAGGAGACATGTTTCATCCCCCTCTCTTTTGTTTTTTTTTAAGTATACACATTTCTATTCTGATTAATATGTTAATAGGTTAATATGTCACAATTAAAATATGCTCTTGGAACGTTGCTGGGATTAACTCTCCATTAAGAGAAAGAAGATACTTCTCTACCTGAGTAAAATGGGTGCTGATGTGGCTTTATTAAAGTAGACCCAGAGGTTCTCAAACTTAATTCAGTGGGGTTTTCAGTATCTTTGCATGCTCTTGTAATACCAAAGCACAGGCAGTGGCCATATTGGTTAGGAAGAGCTTTAATCCCGCTGTTAATTCTACTATTGCTGACCCTGCAGGGCAATTTATTATTATGGAGGTCTTCATATTGACAGAAACATTGGTGTTTTGCAATCTCTATGCCCTGACCACTTATTCTAAATCCTTTATTCAACGGTTATATTCATTCCCTTGTGGACTCATCATTAGTTGAGGGAGGTGACTAACTTGATGGCTCTCCCTTACCTGGACAAATCCTCTCATCCTAAGAGCTTCCCTAGGCAGCCTCTATTGGGGTTCAAATATTTTGCTGACCCATTAAATATGATAGATTGTTGGAGAGCACATCGCCCCACAGACAGAGATTTTACCTGTCTCTTAGTGGTTCACTGGACTTATTCCCATATAGATTATCTTTTCTCCTAAAACAGATTTCCTTTCCGGGTTCAGAGGAGGACCCAACAGGGTTGTCCTCTCTCAACGCTCTTAATTGCATTGGTCCTAGAACTGCTTGCCATAGCTTTGCGTGTCTCAGATGGCATCAAAGGCATAAGAAATGGTCGAGTGGAATTAAAACTCTCTCTCTGTAGATGATATGCTGCTTTTTGTTTCTGATCCTGATAACTCAATTTCTTTTATTGTAATGTTATTGGCAAAGTTTGGCTTTTGCCGGTTATGAGAGTAGAGGGGGAGTGGGTACTACTTACCCGGGCCTGGGCCAGCCAAAGGGGCCTGTTGGGTGCCTGAGTTAGAAGCACATAAGACAGAGTGAGAGAGGAGACTGCTGCTGCTCAGTGGCAGCAGTCTCTCTCCTCAACCCAGCACACGCTGCTGTGCACTGGGCTGCGGATTGTCCTCTCTCTCCCTGTAAGTATTTCGGGGGTGACGATCGCACTGATTGTCCCCCATCTGGATCTGCCCCCCTGGCTGAGGGGGACAAATCCGCCTCCTTCCCCCGCACACAGTACTTTAAAAAAAAAAAAATGTGGAGGGGGTGTGGCCACAGATTTAGCAATCTCTGTGTATAGCTCAAGCCAAACTATGTTTAGGCAGACAGGAGGGAGGTTTGTGTGTTCCAAACATAAAGGCATTTACTAATGTTGTATTTTTTCGATATATTTTAGATCGGTTACTGAGTAAGAGTCTGACACGCATAAGTCATAAGAAGCCATATTCTTATTAAGCCTTATTCTTATACTTATTTCCCAGACACGTGTCTTCATGAACCTAAGGCTCTTCCCCCGTCCTCTTGTTTTACACATGTGCTGTTTCAGGATACCTATTTTTTTTAGCTCTTTATAAATTGTGTATTGGGTAGATGCCATAATTCATCACATTTTGGGGTAACTCGCTTTTCAGCCCTGGATTAGATAATGTTATCTTTCGGCATTTAAGAGATAATGGTATCACAACCATTAGAGATATTTTTGATCCTGGAAGACATTTATACTTTTTCCAAGACCTTTCTTTTAAGTTTTCTATTCTCAATGCTAAGGGGCCTATTTACTAAACAGTGTTAGGAGACAGAGTGAAAAGTGATAAGGTGCCAGCCAATCAGCTCCTAACTGCCATCTCACAGGCTGTGTTTGAAAAATGACAGTTGGGAGCTGATTGGCTGGCACCTTATCACTTTTCACTCGGTCTCCTAACACTGCTTAGTAAATAGACCCCTAAGTTTTATATGCATTTGCAAATACAGCATATGATACAATCACTGCTGGAAGCAGCATATGCGGAAGAACATCGGTAGGACTTCTTAGTTATAAACCCAGAAGTTCCTCTATTGCAAAGGACAGCTCTTACTGACAGAGCTATCCTTTGCATTTTTTTAGGTACATACTGGCTAAATTATCGCCAGTATGCAGTAGCGTCCCTCCCAGCAAAAAAAGGGGGGGCTTGGCCTCGTGGATGGGGGTGTGGCCTCACAGGTGGGGTGAGGAATTGTGGCTCGAACCACGTAACAGCTCCTGTGGAGAACTCTGGTGGAAGGGGGGGTCCTGGAGGTGCGGCCTGCACCCGGGGACCACTCTGCGGATAGTGCTGGCTCCCTCACTGTGTCAGGAGCCGAGTGCTACACGTAATGTTACAGTGCAGAACCCGGCTCCTGTCACTGAGGGGGAGTCGGCACTTTAGTGTCACACCCCTTGTGACGCAACTGCTGGTATGTACCTGATATGTATCCGATAAGTGGCGATGCTTAGTACTGTACATCCCATCCTAGACGCGTTATATTAAAATATTTTATTCTTACTCTGCATTCAATCTCCTCCCTCCTTCCACCCCCTCCCTATTGTTTTTCCCTCTGTCCTACCCTAGGTAGCCATACATATTTCATGTGTTTTCTTCTTTTTCCATGACCCTGTATTACTTATGCTCTTTCTTATCACAAAACTGTAACAGTGTTATTCTGTGTCCCAACTTACTGCGGTGTGACCCATTCTCTGCCATGTTGTTATACAAAACTCTTAATAAAGAATATATTAAAAATGGATTTGATTGTTCCAGATTTCTTTTAGTTCAGAGCAGGGACAAAATTCAAGTGTTGTTGATGATTGAAAATACCTGTGCGACTTTCTGTAAAGCAAAGGATCCCCCTAGAAATGTGCCTTCATGACTCTTTTTTTTTTTATTTAAAAAATCATTACCAAAAAGTGAAAACCATTCCACACCCTGACTTTCTCTAATTTCTCCAATTGTTCAGCTCCTCCGCAAACACGGACATCTTGCTCTGCAATCTCAGATGTTTTTGCTTCAATATAGATGCATGTGCATCAAGATCAAGGCATGCACCACCAAAAAGATTTTGTGCCTCATAAGTGAGGTCCTGTCTATGCAGAAACAAATGTCAACGACATGTCTGCTCCTGACCTGCCTTTACTTATTTCTCAATTGATCCATGTTGCCATCTTTTGTCTCAGTTCTGTTCCACTTTCCACTGTGCATACTGATCCATGTTCCCCTCACCTGTCTCTGTACTTATCCATGTTACCTCACTCATGTCTGACTGATCCATGTTCCCCTCACTCATGTCTGACTGATCCATGTTCCCTTCAGTCATGTCTGATTGATCCATGTTCCCCTCACTCATGTCTGACTGATCCATGTTCCCCTCACTCATGTCTGACTGATCCATGTTCCCCTCACTCATGTCTGACTGATCCATGTTCCCCTCACTCATGTCTGACTGATCCATGTTCCCCTCACCTGTCTCTATACTAATCCATGTTCCTTTCACACATCTCTAAGTGATCCATGTTCCCCTCACTCATCTCTGTACTCATTCATGCTCACTTCATTGGTCTCTGTAATGACCCATGATAAATTATCCAGCACAATGGTTATCATGTTTAGACATTTGTGACCCCCACAATTGGCATATTTTAAATCTCTTAGACTAATGTTGAACTCATGTATGCTTAAATAGGAGTATCCCAAACACCTTGCTAGAGTGCATTCACTGATTGGGTACTAGAAATAATAATTATTTAATTTTTATAGCAATAAGACTGAGGGCCTGATTCAGAGCTGCACGCTATTTGCGCTCGCTCGGTCAGAAAAAGGGGCCGGCTATTTAAATTGAGCGCTCGCTCTTTGCGGTCTGTTGACGCCTCTATGTCTGAGTGAGCGAACGAAACATGCGCTCGCTATTTTGTAAAGACGCTCCCTGGCCGCTCGCATCCTACGTCATCTCCGCTATTTATTTGATTAATCGAATACATCGAAAGGCATCTGAACTGCTCACAGTGCTTGTGGTAGGTTTATCCTACCGCAATCATGCGAACAGTTCAGGCTAAGAGACAACCAAGTGACGTGGTCGATGATGCTGCTTTGTTAATTATGCACACCCTTAAAACGGCTGTTTTGACCGTTTGGCATGCCTGCGTTCGGATCTCCACTCCCCGTTTTCAAGCACCTTCCCCTGTTATCACCCACAAACACCTCATCCTGTCACTCATATTAGCAGGCACTCGCTATTTGGCGAGCGCTCGATTTCTGATCGCACTGACTGGTTGGCGCATGCGCATTACGACCCATACGCATGCGCAGTTGTGCGAACATAGCTCGGAGCGAACGAGCGGCCGCTTACGAGCGGCTCTGAATCAGGCCCTGAGGACTTTACATATTTGCAAAGGGTAATCATTCACATCAGTCCCTATCACATTGGGGATTACAATCTGATTCAGAGCCGGACGCTCTGAATCAGGGCATTTTTTTTTTTTTTGTGCGGACTCCTGGCCGCTCGCATAGGTACATACTGGCTAAATTATCGCCGGTATGCAGTAGAGTCCCTCCCACAGCTATTGTGAGCGGCCAGGATGATGGTCGCGATAACAATCGGACTTGCGACGAGATCCTTATGGTAGGGTCTCGTGGCCGCAAGCCCCAGAGAGCTTCTGGCTTTAATAGAGCCGGAAGCTCTCCCACTGACATCACTGGTGATGTCAGTGGGGCCGTCCACAAACGGCAGGCGTTTGCTTGGGAACGCCTCCGTTTGTGAAGCCACCCCCCGGCGACGCCTCCAAAATGGTGCGAGCTGTCGATCAAAATCGACAGCCGTCCCCTTTTAGTGCGAGAGACGGAGCGCCCGTTGCTGGCCGGGTCTCGCGCATGCGCATGTCGGAGCCGGCTCCGGCGTGCGCATGCGCAGTGACCAAACATCGACCCGCTCGCGAACGGGCCTGAATCAGGCCCTAAGTTCTCTACCGCACACATATATAAAAAAATAAATTCAATAGCAAAATCAAAAGCAAATTAAGCTACAAGTACTTTTGGACTTTGTAGGAGGAAACCAAAGAACCTACAGTAATCCCATGCAAGCACAGGTAGAACATACAAAGCTCACACAGATAAGGCCTTGAAGGAATTGAACCCATGACCCAGTGCTGTGAGCCAGCGAAAGTAACCACTGTACCACCATGCTGCTCAAGTGATCTAGACCCCTAATTTTATCAATAACTTTTAATTGTATTCCCAATAAGAACTGGGGCTCCCATATGTTTTCCCATGACAATTCCCTTTTTTCTTTAACTCACACTTACTGTATTTTCCTAAAATGCAGACTTCTGGTTATTACTGCGGGAGCCTCTAATATAACTTTAATACTGACCCATGACTCCCAGTACTGGAGCTCCGGCGGCTCAGAGAGGACTTGTTCTTCTGCTGAGACTTCATAATCAGGTCATGTTTGTGCTTCAGCTCCAGGAGCAAAGAACGAAGCTCATCGTCCTCACATAGATCTGGGGACAGAAGTATATATACACTGATGACTTGCAGAGGTTGTGGGACAGATGCACATATAAAACAACAGAAGTGGATTCTAGGTGTGACAAAACAATGGTATTAAATGTTTGTGTGATACGAAACCACAACAGTTTTCTAGTCTTTCAGCATTGGATGTAGCTTTCATGTTTTCACATGTTTGTGGAATCTGATCATACAAAACTTTCACCTGCAGAAGTATATTGTCATTTCCGGCAGTACAATACATTTTATCTGCAGCTTCTGCTGGAATTAGCCCTCACCTGCTTCTTCGTAGTCTCTGTGGAATTGGCCTACAGCTACCTAGCTCTAGATCATAATCTGACCCGGGTAAGTATTTCCATTGCTCAATCCGCCGCTGTAATGTTCTTAATCCTACACACATACCATGAAGAATTATCTTATGTATAAATGCTAAATCAGTGATTCCCAAAGTGGGCTGTATTGCCCCTTGGGCTACTGGATTGCCCTAGGTGGGTGCTAAGAGATAATGGGGCAGCTGGAAGCACATACTTGGAATAGAAGCATCTTATGTGCTTTCTTACTATTAAAATGAACACTTAAAAAATTGTGAAATAGTTCTCACAAAAGACAAAATAACACACCCCTTATATTATTTACTTATTAAGCAATCTCTCTCTCTCTCGCTTTCTCTCTCTCCCTGAAGTGAAAAACACAATATAGCTGCAAGAGCAACCAAGAATAAAGAGAGTTTGCACATTGTGCATATAATATATGAGCTTATGGATATATAAGCTTATGTTTGTTACATCGCGGATGAGTCAACGGCGCAAATAAAGAAATGGAGTGGGACATGAGAAGTCAGGACGATGTAATCACTGTCTGATGAAGAGTTGAAGCATAGCTATATACCCACCATAGAAACAACTTGAGAGATAAGATTCTATTTTTTTTTGTAGTATTTCTTTTTGTTACCACTTTTTCAATGTGGCATCCTGACAAATAGGCCTCTCTGTAACACTATTTGTAACAATTTGTTCTGAGCAATAGCATAAATGAGCAGGGGCGCTGTAACACATTTATAAAATGAAGGAGGTGGCAACCAGACAAATGCCGGGAATCACTGTGATAAATGATAAGACATACACTTTAAGTACAAATAACCAGGCCATGGGTGCCATGTTTTGTGGCTGAAGAAGATGTGAGAGCAAGCACTGAGAGATTGGTGTCTGGTAAATTTACAGAGTGTTCAGAGGACCTGTCACCTAGATAGGTGACAAGTTAGTAGGTAAGCAGTAGACACTTAAATGAGACGCAGATGCCCAAGGTTGATATGCATAGAGTGTACTGAAGATAGGATTGGAAGGCCTGACTCACCAAGAGGAGTTTCCTCCAAAGAAGTCTTGCTGCTAAGACTGGCACCATGTGAGACCAAGATCTCAGCCACATAGATCTGCAAAATATTCCAAATGGAGGAAAGTGATGAAGAACATAGGACAGGAACTACATTCACCAGGGATGCACCACAGTTAGGCTATCTACAAGCCAATATAAAGATAGCAAGATTTCAGCTATTGTCACAGTCTGAACTGGTCGTGTTCTTACCTGACCCCAAAAGGATGCAGCGTGCAAAGGTTCCCATAAGTCAAAATCTTTCACATCCACATGAGCCCCGTTTTCAAGTAAAGTCTCTGTCACTTCTGCGAAGCCCCTAGAGGCAGCAATATGAAGCTGCAGAGTAGAAAGCAGAGTTTGTATCCTACTCTAGTATTATTCATTTATTTTATTAACAGTTATTTATACAGCACACACTTGTTACTCAAGGTTTTACAAAGAACCTTATTAGTCATTCACTTCAGCCCATGCCCCAGTGGTGCGTAAAATCTATGGGCCTGATTCACCAGCGATCGCAATTGTTAGCCATTGCGCATGCATATGCATCGCACTGTGATTACGTATGCACATAGGAATTCATTGTAGTGTATATGACAGGCTGTCAGCGTTTGGTGGTGGTGGTGATGGGGGAGTGGTCGAGAAACGCAGGCGTGCCTGTCCATTTGGGCGTGCATAAATTAGCCACTGCGACTGCATAAGCAGCAAGTGTACTCACTGCATGCGATGAGACTTGCAGTTTCTGCGACTGGTCAGACGTGCAGTAAATGTGTGTGAAGGGCCGATGTGCTTCGATGGTACCGATGCTTATGCAGAAGTGCGAGGGTGGACCGATGTGAGAAAGCAGCAGTGGACTTCTTTATCCTGGCTGAGCTGTTGCAGGCAATAGCATATTTTCGCAGCTGAGTTGCGTGCGATTACGCAGATGCAATTGCGATCCGTACTGAGGGCCTAATTCAGACCCGCTCACGAGCGCAGGACGCTCGCAAGCGGGTCGATGGTGCCCTAATGCGCATGCGCACGACGGAGGGAGCTCCGTCGTGCGCATGCGCGAGACCTGGCGAGCGACGGGGTAGCCGTCGCTCGGGGTCTCGCACCAAATGGGGCGTGCTGTCGATGGTGAGTGACAGCACGCCCCCTTTGGTGGGTGTGGCTGCCAGACGGAGGCGTTCCCATGGGAACGCCTACCGTCTGGGTCCGGCCCCACTGACATCAGTAGTGATGTCAGTGGGAGTGATCAGTCTGCAGTGATCGCAGTGCTTGCGGTGGGGTAGGGTCTACCTCAAGTGCTGTGTGCAGCTCTGATGGCTCTCGATGTCACTGATTAATCTTACACTTCCTGGAGATGACGTGTGCTAAGAAAGAAAGGTGGGCATCTTTATACTCCGATGTGCGCTCACTGCCGTCGCTCACTAAGGCATATAGGGCGTCCTTTCACCAGACAGTGCGATCGTGGCATTTGCATACCCGGCCCCTTTTAGCTGCGTGAGAGTGCAGCTTAGCATCCGGGTCTGAATGAGCTCCCTAGTCCTCTAGGGCAGTGGTTCTCAAACTCGGTCCTCAGGACCCCAAACAGGTCACGTTTTCCAGGTCATCTAGCAGGTGCACAGGTGTATTCATTATTAACTGGCACATTTTAAAAGAATCCACAGATGGAGCTAATTATCTCTCTTGTGATTCTGTGAGGAGATCTGGAAAACATGCACTGTTTGGGGTCCTGAGGACAGAGTTTGAGAACCTGTGCTCTAGGGCATTGCCCAGAAATATGATCTAGCCCTCTCACCTACAGAGACCCTCCTGGTATTCCTGGTCGGTAGGTTCAGAGGTATAAATCTTAAAATGGAGTGTAATCACTTCTGGCACTACAAGTGCCAGCAACAACTGACAGACAGTGGCAGGTATTCAATTAGTCGGCCAAAATCCTGCAGCGCGAGGAAAAATCTGTTCAATAAAATAGCCTTTTTCCCGTGGCAAAATATCGGGACTCGCGTAAACTGCAAAATTGATGTTTATTTCCCCCTCGCGCGAGCCCGATTTGGTGGCTTATGCAGATTTTACCTCGCACCTTCATGAGCTGCGAGGTAAAGTCCGACTGCGGAGACTAGTGCGTGGGGTCTCAGGGACTCGCGCTCGAGGAATCCCCACTAACTGCATAGGTCTGGCGCGGCAATTAGCCCGCGGAGTAAACCCTGCAGCTAATTGAATATGCCCCTATGACTGTTATTGTATGCTGGTGCTTGCAGAACTAGAAGTGTAGAGCTATCAGTGTTGGTAAAAAAAGTAAAAAATAATAGTGTACCCTTATAGCAATAATCTTAGTGCCCACTTATAATATTAATAAATGATTAGTACAACCTATAGTAATAATAAATGCTTAGTTGTACGTAATGCCGATATTTAGTGATTTCGCACGCGTCAAGGTACACTACCTATGACGCTTGCAGTGAGGATTTATTCCCAAAGTTATTGAGAATCTGGGTGTGTTTGAGGGAAGCAATGGAGGAGTGGTGGCAAAAACGCAGTGTGCCGCGACCAATTTGGAGGGAGTGATACAGGCTGCGTCTGCCATCCCGTGCGCATTAAATATAGCTCCTGCATCTCACTACACACGGTCCATTCTGCTCAGCCATAGAATTACTCAGGAGGCCGATTATCTGCAACCAATGCTGCATCGTTATATGCAGTGATTGGATTGGCAAAGCTGCAAGTGGGCGTCTCAATACATTCCTCTGCGTCTGCGGCATAGTTTCTCTCAGTAGCTGTGTACAAGTTTGCAGCTGCGGTGGCATTGGCATACAATTCTGAATCAAGTCCTATAGTAATAATAAATGTTTAGTACCCCCCTAGAGTAATAATAAATGCTTAGTGTCCCATTATAGTAATAATGAATACCAGGGCCGGATTATAGGCAGGGTGATAGGGGCAGTCGTCCCGGGGCACCCACACACAGGGGGCACCCACACACTGTCCCCTACCTCCGGCCACTACTTCTACTGAAAACCCGGAGTACAGTATTTAGCTATCTCCTCTGCGGTACTCCTCGGCAGCTCAGCTGTTTCCTTTCAGAAGCCGTCGAAGCTTCATTACAGTCACAGTCTCGTGAGATTATGAGACTGTGGCTGATCAGACCAGAGCCCAAGCAGCAAACCGGCAACCAGGCTGCCTGCAGTGTGTGACGGCGTGAGGCAGAGCAGACTCCAAGGTGTCATGTTACTCTGCTTCTGCGTGTCACCCAGCCGTGGAGCAGAAGAGGAGAGAGCCTGTGTGCAAGTAGGTAATTGTGTGTGTGTGTGTATATAGGTAATTGTGTGTGTGTGTGTGTGTGTATGTAGGTAATTGTGTGTGTGTGTGTATATAGGTAATTGTTGTTGTGTGTGTGTGTATGTATGTAGGTAATTGTGTGTGTGTGTGTGTGTATGTATGTAGGTAATTGATTGTGTGTGTGTGTGTGTGTGTGTGTGTATATATATAGGTAATTGTTGTTGTGTGTGTGTATGTATGTAGGTAATTGTGTGTGTGTATATATAGGCAATTGTGTGTATATGTATGTAGGTAATTGTGTGTGTATGTGTGTGTGTGTATATAGAGGCAATTGTTGTGTGTGTGTATGTATGTAGGTAATTGTGTGTGTGTATATATAGGTACTTGTGTGTGTGTGTGTGTGTGTGTGTATATGTATGTAGGTAATTGTGTGTGTGTGTGTATGTAGGTAATTGTGTGTATATATAGATAATTGTGTGTGTGTGTGCAGGGTTGTCTTAACAGCAGTGTGGGCTGTGGGCAAAGCAATGCACTGGGGCCTCCACCCACCCATTCACGGGAAAAATATTTAAATGGTCAATAAAATTAATCCCTCCTGCATGGCAATCAGACCTCCCACACATGCAGAGAGACTCTGGGCCTGATTCAGAACCGAACGCTCTGACCAGAGCGCTCGCTCTGAATCAGGGCCCTCCTCCCTGAAAATGGAGCGGCCTTATGGACTGCGAACGTCCATGATGATGGTAGCGATGATTAAGGCCATCGCGACCATCGGGCTTGCGACGGAGACCCTGCAGTAGGGTCTCGCTGCCGCAAGCCCTGGAGTGATTTTGGCTCTATCAGAGCCAAAATCACTCCCACTGACATCAATAGTGATGTCAGTGGGGCCGGCTTCAGACGGTAGGCGTTCCCATGGGAACGCCTCCGTCTGGCAGTCACGCCCCCGGCACGCCCACCAAAGGAGGCGTGCTGTCAATCAACATTGACAGCACGCCCCCTTTGGTGCGAGACCCGGAGCGACGGAGAGCCCGTCGCTATCCGGGTCTCGCGCATGCGCGCGACGGATCTCCCTCCGTCGTGCGCATGCGCAGTGGGGCAACATCGACCCGCTTGCGAGCGTCCTGCGCTCACGAGCGGGTCTGAACGACCCCCTCTGTCTGACTGGTCTGAAGCCGGTGGATGAAGTGAAACTGGGACTGAGGTGAGTACTCGTCACTGGGGGGGAGGGGAGATGGGGGGGGGGAGGTTAGATCAGAGTACAGTGCACTGGCAGCCGTCTTATAAAAATATCACAAATTTACCAACTGGCCGTGGCTGTAGTGGGGTGGGTTGGTGGGCCCCTACAAGCTTCGGGCCCTTGGGCAACTGCCCAACAAGCCCAATGGAAGAGATGGCCCTGTGTGTGTGTGTGTATACATGTAGGTAATTGTGTGCGTATGTAGGTAATTGTGTGTGTATATATAGGTAATTGTGTGTGTATATATATATATATATATATATATATATATGTATTTGTGTGTGCGTGTATATATATATATATATATATATATATATATATACTGTTATATATATTTGCACTTAAAACGACAGCTTATTGCATTTTCTTTTAAATGTAATATACTGGGTGTTTAAAAAAAATTATATATGTATATATATATATATATATATATATATATATATATAAATAGAGAAGAAGGCGGCACTCGGATATATATATAAAACTTATAGCAAAGTATCGCTGTGCTGTACATTTGGATACAGAGAGTGCTGGGTCCTGCTATTAGTGTGTATATATATATATATATATACTGTTTACTGTGTGTGTGTATATATATATATATATATATATATATATATATACACACAGTACGTTATATTTTTTTAAAACATCAGCAATATATCACTTGTATAATTTTATTGATAGGGGCCCCAACAAATTTGTTGCCCAGGGGCCCCCACAGACCTTAATCCAGCCCTGATGAATACTTAGCGCACCCTTACAGTAATTCATAAATGTTTAGTGCAAACTTATAGAATAATAATAAATGCTTAAGGCTACACACTAGACGATATTTTTAACGATTTGGCCGACTCCCAGCATCGGAACGGCAAATCATTCAAATCGTCAAGTGTGTACGCACTATGCGTGCTCCCGTGGTGGCATCTGTCACATCTTCAGATCTTCTCAACATGCAGGAATATCTGTCAATAATAATAACTGCTTAGTGTTCCCTTAATAACAACTGTTTAATGTCCCCGTATAGTAATAATACATACTTAGTGTCCCCTTACAGTAATTCATAAATGTGTAGTGCAAACAAATAGAATAATAATAAATGCTTAGTACCCCCTTATAGTAAGAAATACTTAGTGCTTCCTTACAGTAATACTAAGTACTTATTGCTCCCTTACAGTAAGAATAAATGCTTAGTACCCCACTATAGTAATAATAAATACTTAGTACTCCCTTACAGTAATAATAAATACTTAGTGCTCCCTTACAGTAATAATAAATACTTAGTGCTCCCTTACAGTAAGAATAAATGCGTAGTACCCCACTATAGTAATAATAAATACTTAGTGCTCACTTACAGTAATAATAAATACTTAGTGCCCCTTACAGTAAGAATAAATGCGTAGTACCCCACTATAGTAATAATAAATACTTAGTGCTCCCTTACAGTAATAATAAATACTTAGTGCTCCCTTACAGTAATAATAAATACTTAGTGCTCCCTTACAGTAAGAATAAATACTTAGTACCCCACTATAGTAATAATAAATACTTAGTGCTCCCTTACAGTAATAATAAATACTTAGTGCTCCCTTACAGTAAGAATAAATACTTAGTACCCCACTATAGTAATAATAAATACTTAGTGCTCCCTTAGAGTAATAATAAATACTTAGTGCTCCCTTACAGTAATAATAAATACTTAGTGCTCCCTTACAGTAAGAATAAATGCGTAGTACCCCACTATAGTAATAATAAATACTTAGTGCTCCCTTACAGTAATAATAAATACTTAGTGCTCCCTTACAGTAATAATTAATGTTTAGTGCAAACGTACAGTACATGTTTACTGCAACAATGTCATCATCATCAATGCTTAATGACCTATAGCAACAGTAAATGTTTAGTGCCCCCTTATAATAAATCATTCTCTTTAGAACTGGTGATTTGGAAAGCATCTGAAAAAACACCCCTTTGTAACTGTACCCCTGCCCAGAGCCTTAAGGTTGATCAGACAATACTTATGTTGAGCTGTAAGCAGAAAGTGATACAAGTACACCACTGGGAAGATATAGGCGGCTAGCAATCTACTGATTCCTATGCCTGGCTGCATATGCTGTCCACACAGACATATATCAGTTTCTAGCCTCATATTTCATTGTTGTCCATGTAGTTCCTGAGCTGGCAGTATGGTACCTGCAGTGTGTATGCAAGGTGACAAGAGTTGTTTATGGAAAAGCACTTGTCTTGTTATTCTTATTATTATTATCATCATTTATTTTCTCCATGTATATCTCCATACCATATTGATTCACTCACATCAGTACCTGCCCCACTGGAATTTACATTCAAAATTCCCTACCACCATAAATAAATGTGCTTTGATATTTTGAGTAGACTAACTTGCTTTAAATGTGTAATATTCTATAATTACTTTGCTTCATAATAATAAACAGTACAAACAGTATTACCCATGACATGTTTTCCCACCAAGCAGAGAGTGGCAGTTAACCCCTACATGCACTGGGAGAGGATAGAGGGTGGTACATTTTCTGTGGCACTACATCCAGCAGGCGTAATATTACACAACCAATGTCTCACCAGAGTAGCGCCTTGGCTGTCTGTTCTGTTCAGGTCCTGTCCGGCTTCTACCAGCGCTCTAATATCATTCAGCATGTGACACTCTGGAGCCTGCCGGGCCTCATTAACCATTTCTTGTGTGATGCCTACAGAGAGAGGTGGACATAAATTAGGTACAATCCTATTGAAATCATTGGGGTTAATACAGATTACCCCACGGTATAATATTTAACTAAGAGTCATTAGAGTAACGGTTTGAGGTACAGCACGGATTTCTCTCACCTTTGTAGGTCATACAACTCTCTATGACATTCAGTGTAGCTTCATCCTCACATAGGTCATACACCATGTTACCATCTGCATTTACTGCCAGCAGATCTGCACCGCTGTAGAAGGGAAAGAATCACTATGAAATACAGTATTAGAAATATAGGCCCTCATTCAGAGCCGCTCGTTAGCGGCAGTACGCTCGTTCCGAGCGATGTTTGCACATCTGCGCATGCGTATGGTTTTTAGTACGCATGCGCGAACCAGTCAGTGCGGCCAAAAATCGTTGGTACGCAATATAGCGAGTGCCTGCTATTTTGAATGACAGAATGAGGCGTATGTGGGTGGTAACAGGGGAAGGTGCTTGAAAATGGGGAGTGGAGATCCGAACGCAGGCGTGCTTAAAGGTCAAAACGGGCGTTTTATGGGTGTGTATATTTAAAACAGCAGCGTCATTGTTCACGTCACTGGGTTATTTTATAGCCAGAACTGCTCGCAAATTTGTGGTAGCAAACACCAACCACAAGAATAGCGAGCAGGTCATACGCTGGTCGATGTACTCGATTAATCTAATAAATAGCGGACATGACGTAGGATGCGAGCGGCAAGGGGGCGTTTTTAACAAATAAACGAGCGTATGTTTTGCTCGCTCGTTCAGACTTAGAGGTGTGAACAGACTACAATGTGCGTACGGATCATTTGAATAGCCACCCCTTGTTTTTAAACGAACGACCGCAAATAGCGAACGGCTCTGAATGAGGGCCATAGTCTGCTAATTTGGCTTATTAACTGTCTATTTGTGTTGTGGAATGTCAACAACATTTTTTATACATTGTTAAGTGTAAAACACAAAACCAAACATTTTAAAAAAACTAAAGGCCCCATTTAACATTAAAATAAAAGATGGGCGGAATATAGCTCCTGCTTGCAGCGGTATTTAACACGACCTTACAGTTCATTGAGCAGTAGTGTCATTTTACCTGGCAGCTTTTTTTTCTTTATAATGGATGATATTGCTAACGGGTGAAGAGGATCAGCAGGAGGGAGGGGCAGAGAGAGGGACGGGGCAGTGAGCAGGAGGGAGGGGGCAGAGAGAGGGACGGGGCAGTGAGCAGGAGGGAGGGGGCAGAGAGTTAGAGGGACGGGGCGGTGAGCAGGAGGGAGGGGACGGAGAGTGAGAGGGACGAGGCAGTGAGCAGGAGGGAGGGGGCGGAGAGTGGTAGGGAGGAGGCAGAGAGCAGGGCCAGGAGGCAGAGCTGCACTACTGCATTGGGGGTAATGTCCCAGATGCCGGCTTCTCGTCAGGGCATTACTACTCACAACTCAGCTGGGCGCTAGGATTACCTGACGAGTTTGCCCATCACAACTGAAAAATCGCAGACATTGCTTGTTGTTAAATACAAAGCACATACTATTTATTTGGTTACGAGATAGGAGCCGAGCGCTGCTCACTGCATTAAGAGTAATTGCGGCATCTTGATAGATACCAGAAATGTACTTCAATGTATTATTACATTACAAACTAGCTGGGATACCCGGCATTGCCCAGGTTGAAGAATGGACCTTCAAGTCCATCTACAGCCTTCATTTTTTACAATGACCTCGCCTATAACCCCATTCCTATCTAAGATTATCTGATATCATTTTTTCTAAGGCATTCTTAAAGCTATTGATGTAGTTCTTGGTAGCATGAAACATTTCCTGTAACTGAAAGACTATGTGGAAATCAATGTCAGGAATATTTTCACATCGTCTTTCCTGGTTCCCATCTCCAATTAAATAAATTATGATTCTCATTGCAAAGTGACAGAAGTGATCTTACACAATGGTAGACTTGACCCTGAACTTTAAATTGTCCTTACATAAATGTTGACTCATCAACTGGACCTGTTGCTCCAAAGGATGTCATTTGGAGAGCAGAGTTATATTTTTCGAATGTCTGAGAAAAACACTTTTGATTTATTGTGTGTTCCAGCAAACAGAGACTTAAGTTGCTCAAGTGGGTCCAAGAGAGATGGCAGTTGTACCTTGCCACCACAACAACACATACCAGGTGCTTCTCTGCCAGATGTCTTAGCACTGCAGTACATGCATTGCCTGGACATGTTCCCAAAATGTACCTTAGAGAGCATCCCATACAGGATATTTGCATCATAAGGAAATGCAGCATTTTTAAAGTCTTGTCATGGTTTTAATCTATGAACAGCAGTTCTTGCAACATTAGCAGATTGTCGAAACTGTCCTGCAGCTGGAAACTCCATGGCCCTGGATGCTGCATGTATAGCAGCATCAGAAGATTGGTGAGCTAGCCTTGCATTGATCTCTCTCTCGTGTGGCTGCTTGTCTTTCTTGTTGAGCTGCCAATCGTTCTTGTACTTCCTCTGAGGTATCCTCACGTCTTGCCTCTCTTTTACTTCAAACAGCTGAGAAGCTGCGACCCAGACTGGATCAGATTTTTGTTTTGGTGGCATGGCTATTCTGAAACTTCTGTCTTTGGTTGTGCTTTAACAGTGAATGAAGTAGATTGGCTGGAGCACCATTACCATAGGCAATGAGTTTTAAAACTCATTGCGTATGATAAACTCGTTGATAAATGGGCCCCTAAGTTTGAATGTGGTATACTAAAGGGGGAATGCTTTGACAAGGAACACAGAAGTCATTCACACCTGCATAACAATGCAATTTAGTAATAAATGACAGGCAGGCTTATTCTCTGACTGTTTGGAATGGGGTATGTCAGGAGTAGAGTGACTTACAGGACAGAATCAGTATAGCTTCACAAATCACTGCGGTTTCAGAAATCACTGTAGAACAGAAATCAGTGCAGAGCAGAAATCTCCAAAAATTGAGACCATGGCAAATGAAAATGTGCTTAGAAGAAATTAGTGACTGTCAGTGCAGGTGCAGTGTGACAGTTGATCCTCGACTCACTGCTCTACTGTTGGAGCTCTGCCTGCCCCCTACTGGTACATATCAGCCTGTGCCTTCAGAACAGTGCAGTTTAATGTAGGGTATGCACTAGACAATTTCTCGGACAATATGGCGAATTGAACCGGCATATCATCTGGATAGTCTAGTGTGTATGCACTATGCGCGCACCCAAGCGGCAACATTGGTTTAGTTCCATCGGCCGTGCATGCATGCTGGATGGAGCAACCCAGCTGCCGATGTCAGGCGGGTGAATGGTGCATGTGAACGATGTATTGGGCGGATGGACACTGGATCGTTAAGTGTGTACCGACCGACCTATATATCGTTTCATCGTACCATTGGGCGTCGCATTGGCGGGTCGGGTAATGTGTACCTAGGCTTAGGCACTGAAAGACATCCTGATAGATCTTGCTTAAAAAGAACTCAAAGACTCCACGACCTACTTCGTGGACACCATGTAGACCTCCCTGTCCCCGACGAACTTCAAACATAGCCAAAAACATAATTTGGTCAAACTACACCACCATGGCAAATTTGGTGGAGCTAGGTACAAAACTCTGGCTGTGCATAAAGGACAAACAGACAGACAAACACGCACAAACACACACACTTTCTCGCTTATTATATAGGTGAGTGATAAAAAAGTGATTAAATGGGGCCCTAAATTTTGATACAATAGGTCCCAGCCTGACATGATCTGACCAAATCATGTCCTTATCCACCCACACCACACCCACATCGTCATATGGTCAAAATTAGAATAAGAACTGTCCTGTGAACACCTGTTTATGCCTAGCTTGTGGTCCTGGCATCACAGGTTCCCCCACAATAAACACTGTAATGGGGTCAATTGATATTTTGCAACATTTTACTGCTAATCCTCAGTGTTTTGTGTTCTAAAATCTGCAATACTGCATGACCACTTTCTTTTATGCTAATGTAATGTGGTGGGTGCTAGGGCCAGGAAGTGCTGTGACATGTGGTGCAGGAGGGGGATACGTCTTAGTGCAAAATGAAGCTAGAGGGTAACAAATATAATATGTTTAATAACTAACTTGCTGTAATTTTTTCACATAGGGTTCATTTGCGTGCAAGTAATATCTGACTGCACTCACTGTACAGTATATACAGCACAGCACGTACATCTTCACATACTATTTTAATGGCTACTCTATTTTCCGTGTACTGTGTATGTGGTTATCACCGTCAAATCACAAAGCATGCACTGTGCACTTAGATGCTCAGATCTGAGCAAGCCTTTCATGTAATTTACTTCAACCAACTATGAATGGTTTCCTCAGATCCAAAACCACTTAAAATAGTTTGTCAAGAAATGAAAGATACACCCATATGTTTCCTTCTAGCTAGGATGCACCAACTCCAACACTCTGCTTTGGACTCTGCTAAAGACTCAAAGGGTAATTTAAGCATAGCTCCCAGCTGTTATAATTTAGGTAGAATAGTCTTTATTCTGAAGGGACCATCTCAATATCTTGGGCCTTGACCCGACTAATGGAAATTTTGAGAGGTATGTGTGCAGCATCGAAGCATTACTTGGACTCATGACAATGGGCCTGATTCAGACCCACTCGCGAGCGGCTGTCCGCTCGCAAGTGGGTCGATGTTATGGACTGAGCATGCGCACGACGGAGGGAGCTCCGTCGTGCGCATGCGCCAGACGCGACGAGCGAAGGAAAGTCCTTCGCTCGTTGTGTCCGATCAAAGGGGGCGTGCTGTCAATGTTGATTGACAGCACGCCCCCTTTGGTGGGCGTGCCGGGGGCGTGCCTCCCTGACGGGGGCGTTCCCACGGGAACGCCTCCCGTCAGAAGCCGGCCCACTGACATCACTAGTGATGTCAGTGGGAGTGATTTTGGCTCTGATAGAGCCAAAATCACTCCGGAGCTTGCGGTTGAAAACCTCAACCGCAGGCTCCGGCTCGCAAATTCGATGGTCGCGATGGTCTCGACCATCGCGACCATCACAATGCACGCTCGTATAGCCTGTGGGTGGTGACCCACAGCTATACGAGCATCCAGGAGGACACTCCATGAAAATGGAGCCCGGCCCTCATTCAGAGCGTGCGCTCTGCTCAGAGCGTCCGGCTCTGAATGAGGGCCAATGTTCCTATTAGGGGAGGCAAGGGCATCGAAAGGGGAGGTGGGAGCAGATACTAATTACCCAGGCCCTGGCTTTTTGAAGGACCCTGGCGGGACCCCGGTCCGCCGCTGCCTCCCATCCCTCTTACCTGTCAACAGCCTCTCTCCCCAACACAGCACTCGCTACTATGTGCTGGTTTGGAGTGGGGTTATGGAGGCTGCTGCCGCTGATCAGCAGCAGCAGGCTCCTCTGCCAGAGGGGCTCACAGCACCCTCTTGTTCAGCGTGCGATTAGGCCATGCCCCCAGCATCCGAAAATGTGATTATGTGATCAATGTGGGTTTATTTTAATTTTCCAACATAGTAAAAGAATACAAAAGAATGAAGCGATGAGGGAGGATCCCTGAGGTGTTGTTCTGTTATAGATAAACCAAGCACACCAAACCTGTATTTATTTATAGGTATTATTATGTAGGTATGCAAATATTTTCTCAGAATTAGAAAAAACAAAGTATACTGCGCTTAGCACTATAAATATACAATATGTGGATATAAAATATATAGAAGGTTTGCTATCTGTTAATAAACAGGAGGCTTATAATAGATTGTGAAATTTAATACATATATAGCAAATATATCAACACTTAACATATACAAATGAAATAAAACAATAGAGAATCAAGCTATAAATACAAAAATATAAAAATTATATAGAAGTGGATTGCAATCATAGATAAATGGCAGTGAAGCTTGAGATGTTTAAGATACTAATGTATCTATAATGAACGAGAGTCCAAGATATAATGTTTCTAATGTAGCATTTCAGCAACACTTCCACTGATAATTTAAACGCAGGTGTTTGTTGGCAGAAAGACTGCTGAGAACAAATTCTCAGTACTGGCATCCCAGTGTGAGAGTGGTGACCGCAATAATAAATGCTTAGTTTGTAGGCAATAGATTGAATGCACCTGATATAGCATGTCCACGCTATTTATCCGTCCTGGCTCTGCTTGTGCCTGGCTATGTAGAGCCGCTGCCAGAAGAATTACAGGTTGCCGTGAGCGAAGTGAGAGGCGAGTTGTATGCGGTGGGCGGTCAGATGATCCAGAGACTCGCTGGAAATCGCTGGAAGGTTGCATTGGAGTACACAGTCAGGAATGGTGTAAGGGGACCTCGTCTGCCTGGATGACGTCAACGCATTTCGTCCCGTCAATCACCGGGACTTTCTCAAGACTGCTGGTCGTTTAGACATCTATCATCGGGCAAACATGTTGTACAACCTGACGATAACGTCAGGTTCAGCATATCTGCAGATGATTGATGTGCCTACACTGAGCGACTGCTCGTTCAGTGTAGGCACATCACAGACTGACAAACGACTGCACGATTACAAAGTCGTAATCGTGCAGTTGTTTTCATGTCTTTAAATGGATGGGCACCTTAACTCAGGAGCTGCTGGCGGGATGGGAGATCTTGGCGTTTCCAATGTCTGGCAATTAAACACAGCAGCATAAAGGATCTAAACAGAAAATGTATCAATGTGTTCAAACCTTCCAGTAGGCAAACAAGGAGAAAAGACCAGGAGATTTAAGCTGTACAGGCCAGTTTCACATCTGCCGCTTTTGACCGGGCGGCAAAAAAGCCGCCCGTTTTTTTCCAGGGTGTGAAAAAAGTATAAACAGTGAAGCAGTTGGATCCTTTCACACGGCCCAGGCACGGCACGGTTGCCGTGTAACAGCCGGGAGTATCCACTGAGCAGGATGGCTGCTGTGCCGTGCCCATGCCATCCCTGCACGCCAGTGGTGTATAGGAAACAATGTTTCCTTTCACACACACTGGCTTGTGCCGGCCGGGCTTGTGCAGTAGCAGCTTCTGCTGCGCATGCCCAATAGATAAAAAAAAAAATACATTAAAAGCGGCTCAAAGCCGCTGCTTGTGAAAGGCACTGAGGGCCTGATTCAGAGCCACTCGTAAGCGGCCGCTCGTTCGCTCCGAGCGATGTTCGCACATCTGCACATGCGTATGGGTTGTAATGCGCATGCGCCAACCAGTCATTGCGGTCGGAAATCGTGCGCTCGCAAAACAGCGAGGGCCTGCTAATTTGAGTGAGAGAATGAGGCGTTTGTGGGTGGTAACAGGGGAAGGTGCTTGAAAAGGGGAGTGGAGATCCGAACGCAGGCATGCCAAACGGTCAAAACGGGCGTTTAATGGGTGTGCATAATTAACAAAGCAGCGTCATCGACCACGTCACTTGGTTGTCTTTTAGCCTGAACTGCTCGCAGTGATTGCGGGAAGTAAAATCTACCACAAGCACTGCGAGCAGTTCAGACGCCTTTCGATGTACTCGATTAATCTAATAAATAGTGGAGATGACGTATGATGCGAACGGCCAGGGGGCGTCTTTACAAAATAGCGAGCGCATGTTTCGTTCACTCGCTCAGACATAGAGGCATCAACAGACCGCAAAGAGCGAGCACTCCATTTAAATAGCCGGCCCCTTTTTCTGAACGACCATTCGCAAATAGCTTCCGGCTCTGAATCAGGCCCTGAGTGCCTGAAAAAACTTGTCAAGCTACCGCCTGTTTCTTGCCCGTCCGGTCAAAACCGGCAGGTGTGTAAGTGGTCATACACACGGTACGCTCTGTACCACCAACGACTTGAAAGATATCTTTCAAAGATATAATTCAAAGCTCTTTCAAAGATATCTTTCAGTGAAGTCATACTGCCACTTCTCTGAACAGGCAAAGTTGGCAATATCGTGCAAGTTGGCCTGCATGTACGAACGCTAATAGATATCGTTATCGTTCATGCGGGAACACGCATCGTTGGTCGTTCCCTGCATAAAAATTAATGATATAAACGATATATCGTTGAACGATATTGTTATCATTCATAGATATCGTACTGGTCTGAGACAGAGCCATACATTCTTTTCAGCCTAGTAGGTACCAGGTACCACCTATAATAGATTTTGTAGGAGTTCTCCTTCATCATATAGGAAAGGATACAGGATTTTGAAACCCTTTCTCTTACTGTAGACCAAGGGCCTGATTCAGACCCGCTCGCTTGATGCGGCCGCTCACTCCCAGCGTATGGAAATTCAGCTAAGTGACGTCAAGGTATGCGCTCGCACAGCAAGATATAAGCACGCCCACTATGTCTTGGCGAGCGATCACTTTGTGTTTCGAGATGCCCACAAGCCTGTCTTTAGCCGCCCACTAGTGTGCGTCATCTCCAGGAAGTATATACAACCATCGGTACACCGGGAACCATTGGATCAGACCGCAGCGCCTGCGGTTGACTGTACCCTACCGCAAGCACTGTGAGCAGTTCAGTGTAAAAAACAACCAGGTGACGTGTACTATGACGCTGCCTGTTAATTTTGCACGCCTCTGAAATGGTGTTGAAACACACTGGCACGCCTGCGTCCGCAACTCCACTCCCCCGTTACTACTGCCCTGCCCCTGTTACCACCCACAAATGGCCTCTCCTGTCACTCATTCCACTGGGCTGTCTTGGCAGGGCGAGCGAGCACATTCCAATCGCTCGTACTAGTTTGTGCACGCGCACTGCGAACTACACGCATGCGCACATTAGCGAACATCGTCTGCAATGAGCAGCCGCTTGCTAGTGAGTGGGTGTGTATCAGGTCCCAAGTGTACTAATCTAAAGGACTCCACACATCCGCTTCCCACTTAAGCACATGGCTCTGGAAAGCAGTATATTTTGGTGTCAAGTATAAGTTATAGAGAACAGATATAATACCCTTCATGAGGTGATTATAGATACCGATGTTCTCAAGGGAGGGCAAGGGTCTGTTGGTGAGGTGATTGGGAATCTTCACTGTCTCATTAGGAGATTTGAAAACGGGATAATAGTTCATACCTTACATTGTCCTGTACGGTATCCAGAAAGGCCCAACGATTGATGGGCTGATAAAGGATGTACAGGTTACAGTGTTACATCCTTCATCAACTATGATGAAGAGATCTTAAGTCTAAAAAATACAAGGGGCTAGATTTGCTAACTAGGTGGTTTGGACCCTGAAATGTAAAACAGCAATAATATGTAATGCAAAACACGCCTGACTTTGCATATCATATTATTGGCGGTTAAATTTTGGGGTCAAAACTCATAAGAATCAGGAGCATACAAAAGGCGCCGCTTAGTAAATCTAGCCCAAGGTGTTAACCAGTTTTATATACTTAGTCCGGAGTCTTCCCTTGGTGTTAAGAGTTTTTATGATTGTATGTGAATTGGAAGATCAGAATTGCACTGCCTTCTTGCCCCACACAGGTGCTTACCACTCAATCACTGCTGGTCACTGTATTCACTTCAGGCCTCACTAAATGGTGAGCAACTTTTTGAATTTTACTTTGATCAGTTATCACAATCATAGCAAAACATACCAGTAACATTTAGGCCACTCCCATATCCTTTTAATGAGAAAATACGTTTTATCTGGCATGCGCAGAATGATTTTGCGCATTTTGCTCTAGGCAAGCTAACTTAAGTTCAACTCAGCATCAACCTCATTGTGTTGACAATATATCCTGTTAGCAGAGCTCATCTACTGAGTAAAGAAAGACAAAGGCCACGTCTCAAAGATGTCTCCTCTAAAATATATTGCCCTGATTCTTGAGAATGTAACGTCATGCCATGTTTAATTTAAAGCTCACCAGTGTAAGAAATATGGAAGCTCTCATTATCATGTTAATAAATGAAAATATGCAAAGAAAAATGTCTTAAAGGAACAATAGCCCACAGCCATATGTTTTACTTGATATTTAAAAAATAAATCAAGAATTTTTTATTTTTATTTTAAGTGACTCATTCAGATAAAGAATTACAGAATAACTTGTGCACCTATATATGGTGCATTCCAACTGCAATACCTGTATAGTGACAAGCTGCAGTGTTAGTAAAATAATATTCTAATGCTGTGAGTTTCACACTTGTCACCAGGTGGCACCAGTAACTGTGCCAGAAAAACCAAGCCAGGCTTTGAGCTGATAAGTATATGTGAATACTCAGGCATCTTATTCAGCCTGTGTGTTATAAGAGATGTTACTATGGGAACATAACTATGAATAATTGCTACTTGCCAGCATACTGGTGAGAGAAACGGCATTGCGACTCAAATTAGCCTCAAAAGTGAAGGGATGCTGCATCCAGTTACACCACAAGGTGGCAGCAGAACTAGTGTATTACACTAATAGTAACAGGTTTACTTGTTTAATTTGTTGTGCAACTCTCCTCTTGGGGGCAATTTAAAGTCTCCACACTCTTGAAGGAGACTAAGGGGCATATTCAATTTGAAGCGAAAAGTCCGTTGCTGGACTTTTCGCCGTCATCGGAGGTTTTGTCGTCAAAAAGTTATCGCGCTTATCCCCGTATTCAATTCCAAATCGTCGAAAACGAAATCGGCGAAAAGTCCTGTCATTTTTGGGGGAATCAGCCTGACACCGCCCAAAAGATGCTCTGACATGGGGGTTCACTATGGGTATCCCTGAATAGCCCTGCAAAAGGTATTTGGGGTCTCTGAATGGTCTCAATAGGTGCTATTTAGTGTCTATGGGATAGTGGTGAATAGCATTTAGACACTTTTTGGGGGGAAAATAAGTAGTCCCATCAAATTTAGGGTACCTGAAAATGGGTGCAGGCATACTTTTAATTGGCTAAAGTGAACTTGTAAAAATCGTGAAAAATCCACCTGTTGCAAGCACCTGCAATCAAAAAAACACCTGGGGCATACTTGGGCCCCCCCGAGTCTATTTAGCTAGTTTAAAAGTTTGTCCCCAGACTTTTTTTTTTTCACCCCCAAACTGAAAGTACCTTTTTTGGGGTGTCCTGTGGTACTTTTTATTTTTTTTTACACAGAATAGCTTTGGGGGCCTGTCCAAGGGGTGCAGGGTGGTTTTTGGAAGTCTGCACCCCAAAACCCCAATTCTGCACTTGTTCTTGTACACCTATTCAGTGGTGATACTTTTTCGCTGGTACCAATGCATAGACTTTTCGCACCAGTGAAAAGTCGGGAAAATTTAATACGGGGATAAGTCAAACCTGCGAAAATTACGTCATCGGCGATAAAGTATTGCCGATAATGGCTTTTTGCAGCCTAATTGAATATGACTCTAAGAGGTCTATTTATTAAGCAGTGAAAAGCGTGGAGAACTGTACCAGTGGAGAAGTTGCCGATAGCAACCAATCAGCTTTGAAGTAGCATTTATCAAGTACAGTCTATAAAATAATAGGTAGGAGCTGATTGGTTGCTGTGGGCAACTTCTCCACTGGTCCCCTTCTCCATGCTTTTCACTGCTTGATAAATAGACCCCTAGGTGCCATATTTAACATCATTTACATAGTGTTAGATGCAGATCTTATAAGTTGAAGAGTTGTCCATGCAAAAACCTTATTGGGCCCTTGCAGGAGAGGCTCCAATGAATTAGAAGACCACTGAATACATATAATGGGCCAAGATATGTGATAAAACATATTTTCAGCATTTGGAAAGTATTAAGTAGAATTGGGTTCAGTTTATTTGCCGGGACTAAATAACCTACTGTATAGTTTGCACAATGTCGGGTCTCATCTGCTTCTGGAATCACCACTATGTCCGCTATGTTAATCAGAGTTTGCCCCCTCTAATATGTTGTTTAACCACTTGTCTGGCGTGGTTGCATAAAATGCATCCATGCCATGCTGGGCTTCCTCTGACATGATCGCATCTGATGTGACCAGCCAGAAACGCCCACTTGGCGGCTGCTGGAAGATAAATCTTCTAGCAGTCACCAGTCTAAGAAGGGCCTCCCGACCCCTGTGCACCTACTGCTCCTCTTCCTGTATGTGCCAATGACTGCCAGTGGTCATGCAGCCTGGCGGCACCCCCCATCCAGCGGCTGCAGAGAGGAGCAGCCTCCAGTGAAGAGTAATGAAATCAACACAATGCTCCAGTATTTACCAAGCAGCTGCAGAGAGGAGCAGACTCCAGTGAAGAGTAATGAAATCAGCACGCTGCTCCAGTATTTACCCAGCAGCTGTAGAGAGGAGCAGCCTCCAGTGAAGAGTAATGAAATCAACACAATGCTCCAGTATTTACCCAGCAGCTGCAGAGAGGAGCAGACTCCAGTGAAGAGTAATGAAATCAGCACGCTGCTCCAGTATTTACCCAGCAGCTGTAGAGAAGAGCAGCCGCCAGTGAAGAGAAATGAAATCAGCATGCTGCTCCAGTATTTACCCAGCAGCTGTAGAGAGGAGCAGACTCCAGTGAAGAGTAATGAAATCAGCATGCTGCTCCAGTATTTACCCAGCAGCTGTAGAGAGGAGCAGACTCCAGTGAAGAGTAATGAAATCAGCACGCTCCAGTATTTACCCAGCAGCTGTAGAGAGGAGCAGCCGCCAGTGTAGAGTAATGAAATCAGCACGCTGCTCCAGTATTTACCCAGCAGCTGTAGAGAGGAGCAGACTCCAGTGAAGAGTAATGAAATCAGCACGCTGCTCCAGTATTTACCCAGCAGCTGTAGAGAGGAGCAGCCGCCAATGAAGAGTAATGAAATCAGCACGCTGCTCCAGTATTTACCCAGCAACTGTAGAGAGGAGCAGCCGCCAGTGAAGAGTAATGAAATCAGCACGCTGCTCCAGTATTTACCCAGCAGCTGTAGAGAGGAGCAGACTCCAGTGAAGAGTAATGAAATCAGCACGCTGTCACAGTATTAACCCAGCAGCTGTAGAGAGGAGCAGCCGCCAGTGAAGAGTAATGAAATCAGCACGCTGTCACAGTATTTACCCAGCAACTGTAGAGAGGAGCAGCCGCCAATGAAGAGTAATGAAATCAGCACGCTGCTCCAGTATTTACCCAGCAGCTGTAGAGAGGAGCAGACTACAGTGAAGAGTAATGAAATCAGCACGCTGCTCCAGTATTTACCCAGCAGCTGTAGAGAGGAGCAGCCGCCAGTGAAGAGTAATGAAATCAGCACGCTGTCACAGTATATACCCAGCAGCTGTAGAGAGGAGCAGCCGCCAGTGAAGAGTAATGAAATCAGCACGCTGTCACAGTATTTACCCAGCAACTGTAGAGAGGAGCAGCCGCCAGTGAAGAGTAATGAAATCAGCACGCTGCTCCAGTATTTACCCAGCAGCTGCAGAGAGGAGCAGCCGCCAGTGAAGAGTAATGAAATCAGCACGCTGCTCCAGTATTTACCCAGCAGCTGTAGAGAGGAGCAGACTACAGTGAAGAGTAATGAAATCAGCACGCTGCTCCAGTATTTACCCAGCAGCTGCAGAGAGGAGCAGCCGCCAGTGAAGAGTAATGAAATCAACACGCTCCAGTATTTACCCAGCAGCTGTAGAGAGGAGCAGACTCCAGTGAAGAGTAATGAAATCAGCACGCTGTCACAGTATTTACCCAGCAGATGTAGAGAGGAGCAGACTCCAGTGAAGAGTAATGAAATCAGCACGCTGTCACAGTATTTACCCAGCAACTGTAGAGAGGAGCAGACTCCAGTGAAGAGTAATGAAATCAGCACGCTGCTCCAGTATTTACCCAGCAGCTGTAGAGAGGAGCAGACTCCAGTGAAGAGTAATGAAATCAGCACGCTGTCACAGTATTTACCCAGCAGATGTAGAGAGGAGCAGACTCCAGTGAAGAGTAATGAAATCAGCACGCTGTCACAGTATTTACTCAGCAGCAGTAGAGAGGAGCAGACTCCAGTGAAGAGTAATGAAATCAGCACGCTGTCACAGTATTTACCCAGCAGCTGTAGAGAGGAGCAGACTCCAGTGAACAGTAATGAAATCAGCACGCTGCTCCAGTATTTACTCAGCAGCTGTAGAGAGGAGCAGCCGCCAGTGAAGAGTAATGAAATCAGCACGCTGCTCCAGTATTTACCCAGCAGCTGTAGAGAGGAGCAGCCACCAGTGAAGAGTAATGAAATCAGCACGCTGCTTCAGTATTTACCCAGCAGCTGTAGAGAAGAGCAGCCGCCAGTGAAGAGTAATGAATTCAGCATGCTGTCACAGTATTTACCCAGCAGCTGTAGAGAGGAGCAGCCGCCAGTGTAGAGTAATGAAATCAGCACGCTGCTCCAGTATTTACCCTGCAGCTGTAGAGAGGAGCAGCCGCCAGTGAAGAGTAATGAAATCAGCACGCTGTCACAGTATTTACCCAGCAGCTGTAGAGAGGAGCAGCCGCCAGTGTAGAGTAATGAAATCAGCATGCTGTCACAGTATTTACCCAGCAGCTGTAGAGAGGAGCAGCCGCCAGTGTAGAGTAATGAAATCAGCACGCTGCTCCAGTATTTACCCAGCAGCTGTAGAGAGGAGCAGCCGCCAGTGTAGAGTAATGAAATCAGCATGCTGTCACAGTATTTACCCTCAGCTGTAGAGAGGAGCAGCCGCCAGTGAAGAGTAATGAAATCAGCATGCTGTCACAGTATTTACCCAGCAGCTGTAGAGAGGAGCAGCCGCCAGTGTAGAGTAATGAAATCAGCACGCTGCTCCAGTATTTACCCTGCAGCTGTAGAGAGGAGCAGCCGCCAGTGAAGAGTAATGAAATCAGCACGCTGTCACAGTATTTACCCAGCAGCTGTAGAGAGGAGCAGAAGCCAGTGTAGAGTAATGAAATCAGCACTCTGCTCCAGTATTTACCCAGCAGCTGTAGAGAGGAGCAGCCGCCAGTGAAGAGTAATGAAATCAGCACGCTGTCACAGTATTTACCCAGCAGCTGTAGAGAGGAGCAGCCGCCAGTGTAGAGTAATGAAATCAGCACGCTGCTCCAGTATTTACCCAGCAGCTGTAGAGAGTAGCAAGCCGCCAGTGAAGAGTAATGAAATCAGCACGCTGCTCCAGTATATACCCAGCAGCTGTAGAGAGGAGCAGCCGCCAGTGTAGAGTAATGAAATCAGCACGTTGCTCCAGTATTTACTCAGCAGCTGTAGAGAGGAGCAGCCGCCAGTGAAGAGTAATGAAATCAGCACGCTGTCACAGTATTTACCCAGCAGCTGTAGAGAGGAGCAGCCGCCAGTGAAGAGTAATGAAATCAGCACGCTGTCACAGTATTTACCCAGCAGCTGTAGAGAGGAGCAGCCGCCAGTGAAGAGTAATGAAATCAGCACGCTGCTCCAGTATTTACCCAGCAGCTGTAGAGAGGAGCAGCCGCCAGTGAAGAGTAATGAAATCAGCATGCTGTCACAGTATTTACCCAGCAGCTGTAGAGAGGAGCAGCCGCCAGTGAAGAGTAATGAAATCAGCACGCTGTCACAGTATTTACCCAGCAGCTGTAGAGAGGAGCAGCCGCCAGTGAAGAGTTATGAAATCAGCACGCTGCTCCAGTATTTACCCAGCAGCTGTAGAGAGGAGCAGCCGCCAGTGAAGAGTAATGAAATCAGCACGCTGCTCCAGTATTTACTCAGCAGCTGTAGAGAGGAGCAGCCGCCAGTGAAGAGTAATGAAATCAGCACGCTGCTCCAGTATTTACCCAGCAGCTGTAGAGAGGAGCAGCCGCCAGTGAAGAGTAATGAAATCAGCACGCTGCTCCAGTATTTACCCAGCAGCTGTAGAGACGAGCAGCCACCAGTGTAGAGTAATGAAATCAGCACGCTGCTCCAGTATTTACCCAGCAGCTGTAGAGAGGAGCAGCCGCCCGTGTAGAGTAATGAAATCAGCATGCTGTCACAGTATTTACCCAGCAGCTGTAGAGAGGAGCAGCCGCCAGTGTAGAGTAATGAAATCAGCACGCTGCTCCAGTATTTACCCAGCAGCTGTAGAGAGTAGCAGCCGCCAGTGAAGAGTAATGAAATCAGCACGCTGTCACAGTATTTACCCAGCAGCGGTAGAGAGGAGTAGCCGCCAGTGAAGAGAAATGAAATCAGCATGCTGTCACAGTATTTACCCAGCAGCTGTAGAGAGGAGCAGCCGCCAGTGTAGAGTAATGAAATCAGCACGCTGCTCCAGTATTTACCCTGCAGCTGTAGAGAGGAGCAGCCGCCAGTGAAGAGTAATGAAATCAGCACGCTGTCACAGTATTTACCCAGCAGCTGTAGAGAGGAGCAGAAGCCAGTGTAGAGTAATGAAATCAGCACGCTGCTCCAGTATTTACCCAGCAGCTGTAGAGAGGAGCAGCCGCCAGTGAAGAGTAATGAAATCAGCACGCTGTCACAGTATTTACCCAGCAGCTGTAGAGAGGAGCAGCCGCCAGTGTAGAGTAATGAAATCAGCACGCTGCTCCAGTATTTACCCAGCAGCTGTAGAGAGTAGCAAGCCGCCAGTGAAGAGTAATGAAATCAGCACGCTGCTCCAGTATATACCCAGCAGCTGTAGAGAGGAGCAGCCGCCAGTGTAGAGTAATGAAATCAGCACGTTGCTCCAGTATTTACTCAGCAGCTGTAGAGAGGAGCAGCCGCCAGTGAAGAGTAATGAAATCAGCACGCTGTCACAGTATTTACCCAGCAGCTGTAGAGAGGAGCAGCCGCCAGTGAAGAGTAATGAAATCAGCACGCTGTCACAGTATTTACCCAGCAGCTGTAGAGAGGAGCAGCCGCCAGTGAAGAGTAATGAAATCAGCACGCTGCTCCAGTATTTACCCAGCAGCTGTAGAGAGGAGCAGCCGCCAGTGAAGAGTAATGAAATCAGCATGCTGTCACAGTATTTACCCAGCAGCTGCAGAGAGGAGCAGCCGCCAGTGAAGAGTAATGAAATGAGCACGCTGTCACAGTATTTACCCAGCAGCTGTAGAGAGGAGCAGCCGCCAGTGTAGAGTAATGAAATCAGCACGCTGCTCCAGTATTTACCCAGCAGCTGTAGAGAGGAGCAGACTCCAGTGAAGAGTAATGAAATCAGCACGCTGCTCCAGTATTTACCCAGCAGCTGTAGAGAGGAGCAGACTCCAGTGAAGAGTAATGAAATCAGCACGCTGTCCCAGTATTTACCTGGCAGCGGTAGAGAGGAGCAGCCGCCAATGAAGAGTAATGAAATCAGCACGCTGCTCCAGTATTTACCCAGCAGCTGTAGAGAGGAGCAGCCGCCAGTGAAGAGTAATGAAATCAGCACGCTGCTCCAGTATTTACTCAGCAGCTGTAGAGAGGAGCAGCCGCCAGTGAAGAGTAATGAAATCAGCACGCTGTCACAGTATTTACCCAGCAGCTGCAGAGAGGAGCAGCCGCCAGTGAAGAGTAATGAAATCAGCACGCTGTCACAGTATTTACCCAGCAGCTGCAGAGAGGAGCAGCCGCCAGTGAAGAGTAATGAAATGAGCACGCTGTCACAGTATTTACCCAGCAGCTGTAGAGAGGAGCAGCCGCCAGTGTAGAGTAATGAAATCAGCACGCTGTCACAGTATTTACCCAGCAGCTGTAGAGAGGAGCAGCCGCCAGTGAAGAGTAATGAAATCAGCACGCTGCTCCAGTATTTACCCAGCAGCTGTAGAGAGGAGCAGACTCCAGTGAAGAGTAATGAAATCAGCACGCTGTCCCAGTATTTACCTGGCAGCGGTAGAGAGGAGCAGCCGCCAATGAAGAGTAATGAAATCAGCACGCTGCTCCAGTATTTACCCAGCAGCTGTAGAGAGGAGCAGCCGCCAGTGAAGAGTAATGAAATCAGCACGCTGTCACAGTATTTACCCAGCAGCTGTAGAGAGGAGCCACCGCTGGGGGAAATGTATTCAAAGCAGTGCCCTAGTGTCTCTACGTCACCAGAAACTTGTGATAGGGAGCAGAGTGGGAAATTGGTGGAAAATTGGGCTTAATATATAAGATACATGGTTAATAATTTGGGATTGTCATGAAAGATAGTGAACAATGTAACTCTGAATCCTACCTCAGGAAATAATTCAGTGTCTTAGATACAGAAAATGCATAGTTCCTGTTTATTTGATAGGCTGTATTTAAATGGGAATCTCCTCAGCCCACTAATGGCTAAGTTGTTACAAGTAATATCCATATATTGTGGTATGTTTATGATCTGAAGAGCATGAAACACTCCATAGTAAAATGTGACAGAGTACTAATGTAGAATATCTGTAGCAATGTACTTACTGCTGTATAAGTATCCGCACCAGGTTAGTGTGACCACAGGTGGCTGCCGCATGGAGAGGAGTCCAGAGCTCATTGTCTGTGACATTAACATTAGCACCGTGTGATAATAGCAACTTCAGAAGATCTTCATAGTTATCAATGCAGCACTGAGGGGACAGGGCGATAGGAAAGACCATGTGATACAGGAAAGACAGTGACTGAGAGAGAACAGAATTCCAGGCATACATATGACACAGTCAGAAAGACCCATAAATAAATCTACATATTGTCTACAAGATAAAAATGATAGACACCACTTATACTATAGACTTAACACATTAACAATACATATTTTTCCTCCACTGAATGCTTTAAGGAATAAGGAACACAAGTTTAAGGAATAAGCAACACAGGTTTTACTTAGAGCAACGGTTCTCAACCTGGGATACAAGTCCCTCCAGGGGTACTTGCTGTCATGTTCAGGGGTACACAGAAAAATAACTGCTGGGGGTAGCATCTAGGTGCCATAGGGATCTGTACCCACATACACAGTAAAGGTGGCTACACATTAGACGATATGTCGAGTCCACATTTTGGCACATGTGTACCCACTATGTCGGCCTTTGCACGCTCCCGCGAGGTCGTTCATCGCATCGACAGATCTGCAGTACATGCTCGTCAATCTGTCAATGTGATGAACGACGCCAGGCAGGTGAATGGAGCCGGTGCCCGACATATCGTGCGGTCGGCCCCCGGATCATGTAATGTGTACCGGCCGCCAGATATTTTGACCCGTTGGGCATCTCTTCACTGTGTACACACATTGTTAAGTGTGTACCCAGCTTTAGACCTTGATAACAGGCAGGAGAATACAGAGATATGTGTGCTATAATTTTATTGTCACTTTTAAAATGTTTCCTAAGTTTTAATATGTCAGCAATGTACAGTATATGTATAATCCATTCCACTCCTGTGTCATTTTTTATTTTTAATCTTGTTTATATTTATTGCTTTTTATATAGTGGCGCCTAAATATTTTATCTATTGTAATTATATTCAGTGCACATGTTTTGTTTAGCACATGTTAGGGGCTCAGATAATGCAAATAGGATGCCAGGGGGTCCCCAGCTGGTAAATGATTGATAATCACCAACTTAGGGCCAAATGTAATAATCTGTAACTTGCAAGACTCGGCGCAATTGTAGCATGATAGTCACTAGCTTTAACGCAGAAAAACAGGTTTTGCTTTTAAACCATACATGCCTACCATCCGCGGGAGGCTAGCGATTTTTCGGGTAACCCCCCGCACCCCCGGAAGGGTAGGCATTTCTCCCAAATTCTACCCACTTCCTAGTGAAGTGGGCAGAATGAGGAGAATTCCCGCAGCAATTGCGGGTCTCCGTGTAGGGGGCTGGGCTTATTGACGTGATTCTACATGAATCACGTCATTTGGCCCTGCCCCTATGTAAATTCTAGCCAATCACGGCAATTTTACCATGAAGGGCGGGGCTTAATGGCAGGAATCATCAGGCCCCGCCCCCATCGCCACCCTCCTGCTTCTCTTACCTGGGCTTCTCCCGGGAAGAGATATTAAAAGGTAGGCAAATATGTTTTAAACTAATTGCAGCTTTAAATCTAAATGACGATCTCACCAGGATCACGACGGCTTTTGCAAAACATGGCACTTAGTGTAAGAGGGCCCTTACCTGAAAATAAGTTGGAGCCCTAACATTCAGCTTGAATTAGATGTCAATTAAAAATGTAATAAAGTCACTGATTTAAACACGATATTTAGGTGAAATAATCTTATATCCAGGTGGGTGTGCCATTTTCTGGTACACTAAAACATTGTAGAAAATGATTGACACCTGTTTAACAAGATTATATGGAGAAAACAGCAGGTAAGCAGAGCAGTAAGTGGTATTTAGTTTGTAATAAATATAGGCCTAAAACTGTCAACTATGAAATTAACCAATGTGCTTCCACAAATATGAAGTTTTTATTGAGGTCCTTCAGTAGCTGTTTTCCCACCCTGTGCAACATTATTAGCTGGAGGATACAGGATCAGACAGACAAACAGTGGGTGGCACACAATGCCTTCCTTGATGCTGAGATCTATGTGGGGAGCTAGGAATGTGCCCGCTCTGAAGTTTTTTCCCATTGCACAGGCTGGCATCGGATTTGATTAACCCAGTGGTTCCCAAACTTTCTTGAATCATGGCACCCTAGAGAATAAGTATTTTGTATCATGGCACCCCGAGATCAAAAGTGTCTTAATGAGAAATTCAGCATAAATTATTAAATGAAGTAAATTGTGATTACATGTCATCCTTAGGTTCAGGTATGTGGTGGTGGGCTGCACTTCTGTTTGTCCATATATTTTATGTTTAGCATTTGGCAACCACCAGCACTGGCTTTGCCTACACATGGACTACAAATAGTTTGATTTGGTCTTGCACCACCACCTCATGGCACTTCTGCAAGTGCCCTGCGGCATTCCAGAGTGCACCGGCCCCCAGTTTGGGAACCACTGGTTTACCCTTCAGCTACCCAAGTACTGGAGCATATAAAGTACCTTAATGAACACTTTGTCCATGCAGGTTAATGCTCCTCTAAGCAAAGGATTAATAAGAGAAGTGGTTGACAGGTGTCAGTTGAGCAGCATATATGTCACCATACCTGATGCAGAGCTGTCAAGCCATCTTCATTACTGAGGTTGGGGTCCACATTACTCTGAAGTAAAGAGAGGACTGCAGAAGAGATAGAAATGGAATCATTAGAGCATGTCACAAAAACATAGCCGCATCTATACAAAGGAGTGACCCATAGCAATCAGCACTGACCAGTGTAGTCCAAGGTAGATTAATGACAGTGTGTGACTGGTTGCTATGGGATATTGCACTGTGTAATTTTATACAGATGTTATTAATAAACCAGCAACTATTTGCAGAGGCAAGACCGTCTTTGACTGACCATTACATTTTACACCCAGTGAGTCCCAGGTCTTAGCGGGCTCATGTAGCGAGATTAAGACAAGGTAGAGAACATGAGTTTGTTTCTGTTCAAGCATTATATGTCTACACTGTATATGTAATTGTGCATATAGACTCTGAGGCGGTCATGTACAAGCACAGCCTATGTGCACTGCAATATATCTTGGCTTTGCGCCAGTTCTGTGTATGCTTCCCCTGGTTTGATATGTAGTTGGCAGTTCGACAGTTAAAATGTTACCACTCAGCAGTGCCAACTTTACAGCTTCAAACATAATGATTTACAATTACCACCATATGTCTAGAAATGTGCGTCTCCAGGAGAGGTCCAAATATAAGACACAAAAAGAATTGAAATAATAGTCTGGGCTTAGACGCAAGCTCTGAGCTACTGCAAAATCCTGGGATGAAAAAGGCCATGCAACCCCCAGCACATTCACATCATGTAATGTCCCTAATAACACACATTTTCTACTCAGTATTTCTTATTTCAATAATCCTGCTCTGCAAAACAAAGTGCACCAATGTTTTGCAAACCCACGCACCTGAAGTGGAAATCTAGGTGTACTTATACAGATCGAGGTCTATGGTGGCGCCATAGATGGATTTTCACTTCATAAATGGTCTCTTGAATGAGAGTTTTTCATAAAATATACTATTTCCAGCTCTATATATACGACTGCATTTACTGGAGTAATACCATAGTCCGTCATAAATCCCATTGTATATTTACCTTTTTTTTTTTTTTATAAATCAACCACACTCTCATTGCACTTCAGAGATCCTATGTTGTACTTGTATAATTGCAATTGCAGAAATATCAATTAAATTCTAGGTCACCAGTTACACATTGATCGAATCCTGCTTTATTTAATACCCCATTCAATTAAAGGTTATGATTGATTGTCGAGACAGCAGCTTCTTGTAGAGCAGTAGTCGTTTTCTGAGAGGTCACCCAGGGTTTCCCAGCCTCTGGGCTATAAGATGTCTCATGTATGCTCATTGTTCTTATTGTATTGATTATTAAATTATATATTATTATAACTATATAATATTTGTACAGATGTTATAATGTCCTTTTTCTACATATTATAGTTTTTCCTAACCTGTAACCAACAGTGACGTGCGGTGAGGTCATTGGCTGGGGAGGCACACATGTATAAAAACACACTTTTTATATCAAAACTCTGGAGCATGAAAGGGAGTATGATAAGGGGGAAGGAGTAAGACAGGGGAGGCTCAGCCTCCCCTGACTCCCCTGACTGCACGTCCCTGGTAACCAAGCATGACCACGTTGCAAAGCATATGGTAGTGGCACCTGGAGAATTCCCACCTTAATGGGCCATGTGTTTTCTTGAAAGAACATAATGCATAAAAATAGTGAAAAGTGCAAGTTGTCAAAAATATCAGCAATGCCCATGTCTCCTGGAAGTATCCCCACCCCCTGTGTTTGACTATGATGGCGACTCTAGAGAACAAGATGGGTGCGCCGAGAGGGGGGGGTCGGGTACAGATTACCGGGGCCCGGGCTTCCTGAGGGGCCCGGCGGGGGCCCGGGTCCGGCGCCGCTCCCCCTCCCTCACAGCAGCCCAGCACACAGCATGTGCTGAGCTGCAGTGGCGATTGCTTGTGGCTGCTGAGCAGCAGCCAGAGCAGTCTCCTATGCCTGCGGGGGGGGGCGATCACACTGATCGCGCCCCCCCTGCCTTTGAGCAGGACTGAGGGGGCCCAGAGCGCCGCCCTCCCCAGCGGCGCTGCAAATCTGGCCACGCCTCCCGTGATTAGGCCATGCCCCCTATTACCCGGGCCCGCCGCAGCTCTCAGCGGGCCTGTGTGTGATGCGTTTTGGAGCAGTCATGAATAGTTATTTCGGCACTTGTTTTACTACTATTTCAATGCAAAGAGCAAGTGCAAGACCAATATGGCAGCTGTGCTTGTCTCACTGACATGAACCAATATGGCAATGACTACAAACTTGAAGATGCTGATATGCAGCACACATGTTGGCAGACCTTGAATCTAATGCAGTCAGGTCATTCTTCTCAATCATGGATATAATAGTAAAGCTGTTTTTTTCAGAGTAGATTTCCAATTTTGCTGTACCTTCATCCATGTAGCCCTTCATTCAGGTCCTGTCACCATGTCATTCTCTACACTGAACATCTGGTCTTCTGTACCTGACACTTTGGAGTGGAGAAAGCTCACAAAACCTGTAGACTGGCAGCTAAATGGTGGCTACAGTTGTCTGTAATGCAATAAGCGGTAATGCTCTATTATGCTTTATTACTAGCAGTGGAATATTCGGACTGTAGACTTTTATGGTACATTTAAATTTTGGGGTTTAGTAGTCCTGTACTTAAAGACACTTCCCGTCTGCATTTCATTTATTTTAACCCTTCTGACAAAGAAAATTAAATTTCACCAATTTGCAATCACTACATCACATCTAGCAATCTAAGGAGGTTGTAACCTTCCAATCCAGCACACTACAGAATGAGGTAACGGTTCTCAACAATTGCTAAACACTTTTCAGCTACTGTAGGTTATAACTTGTTATGTCTTGTTTTTTCCCTGCAGGCTGGTCCTCACACATTCCTGGAGGTAGAGGAGATCATTCTTTGGCCTATAATTTCAATGGGACATCATTTGCACCTAAATTAAAATAGGGATCATTTTTAGGAGTTCAATAATTTTATAAAAACATTATGTACAATAATGGTGTGTAATAAAGACAGTATGGATATTTTCAGACATAAATGCAACTGGAACAAGAATAATTTATTGAGTAAAACTGCAAAGTACGAATGAATGAAGTGTGTTGTTCCAGGGCAGAACTATAAACCCTGCATTGGGTACAGAGGTTACAGGGTACAGAGAGGAACAGCATCACTGCCTGCACCATTTACCGTCTCAGCGTAAGCGAAGGCCCTATTGTAAGCTCAAAAGGGGAGAGAGGTGACATTTTAATATTTGCAGTACAGTATGTACATTTTCAGCCCCCAGCACTCCGACCAATGTAGGCAAATAATTATTTTCAAGGGATATTTCCAAATACTGTAGTCACGCATATACCTGTATTCCCACAGTGATTTTGGCATCACCCTCCTCATTAAATTATTTAGCTGTGCTCCTTCTAGTGATCGTAGGAGGAGGCACATAAGCACACGTATGACATTATCTACTTTTGCCTGTTTTTCAGTTTCTGTATACAGGATTCCAAGTAAAAGATCAGATCTCTATATAACTGTACTTTACTGTATTGCAATTAGTAATTTACGTACATTTTTTTTTATTTACAGTGAACATAATAATAATAACAATAATTAATACTCAAGTGCCAACGCTGATTATTGTTTATTTTTCCGATGGCTTTCCATGCACACTTTACATTAGCATATAGGTTGTACCAGCCCTACCAGTATTTATGACCATGGGATTTTCACAGTGTCTTCCCTAATGCAGTATTTTTACAATGTTATGTTTGTTCCTCATTTGTAGATAATAAACTAGTAGATAACCTAATTACTTCATACTTCCTCTCCACAGTTGATTTTTTGGGAGAGGCTAATAGGATCACCCTGGGACAATAACCTAGCATCTGTTTACAAGATCATTAACCCTCAGGACTTCTAACCAATGAAATGTGAGTTCCAGAATCATGAAATCCTCACACTGTTTGTAGAGGGAGAGCGTCTGAGCTCTCTATTTCTCTAACACAAGAATCTAGTACTAAGCTCTCTCAAACTCGCCTGCTCCGGTTCCTAACAACTCTGCATAACAAGCCTCATCAAGGTTTATTGGTTCAAAAATAGTCAGGTGTCCTTGTGCTTCCTTTACCCTTTCCTTGCCATGCTGTGGAAAGTGACGTGTTACATATGAGAGTGACCCATCCCACTCACCTTTGTATTACACAGGCCTTGAAAGCCGCATCATGACTTTTTTACAATTCATCAAAAGCTTATTAATTCAGCAATTAAGCTATCAAGATCTCACAATGTTCAGTGGACTAACACACACGCAGACAACCAGGGTTAACAGAGGTTATGACGCATATGCCTAAGGAGCCTAGTAATTATCAGAAATTTTAGGTTATCAACCTTTTTTATTTGGCTATATCCATTCTATGATTTATAGCTCAGGATTATTCTATTATTCTCCCTGTGCAACTCCTAGAATGACCATGGAACAACAAACAATCCTTTTTCTCTTATGAATCACATTTGGTATATAGCCAGCATGGAAAAGATTACCTACTACCTACATGATGGCCCTCTCAAATTTGAACTTGTTTGGGGCTGCTGGCTCTTGATAGAGAGCCATGGCTCACCTCCCTCCTCTGGTTTGGTGCTTTCTTTGGGTGTACACAGGTCTTAATCTGACTGTCGGCCTTGCCGACCTCGGGTCCTCCACACCGATTTATGTGCCTTGGTGCCTAGTAAGACTTACTTCATCACTACTCTTTTGAATTTTTGTGATGTGTATTGTTTGATATGCACCTGTATTTTCACCCCTCTTTTCCTCCCTCCTCTACCCCCACCCTATGTCTTTGGTTTTCATGTTTGTATACACTATTTCACAAAAGTTAATAAAAACTGCGGAAACATTTGTGATATATAACTGCGGAAAGATTTGTGATCTGTAATCTGTATTTTTTTATGCAGATTTCTATTGTTTTCCTTTAAAAGATAAAGAGTTTAAAAAAAAAAAATAATAAATAATAACTTTCAAGATGTTAAGTGGAATCGGGCACTACAGACAGATGAAGAAAATCAGATGTTTTTGTGGCTGCAATAATATAGTAGTTTCGCCTTTGCACTTATTAAATACCTAACTAGGCGATTATAATTTAACATCATTTTCATTTTTATGACATACTTAACATTGTTTTTGTGACATCTCAAGATGCGTCCAGCTGTAAAACATCAGCCTTTTCCACCAGACATGTGTTAGGTGTAAAATATTGTATACTTGATAGCAGTGGCGTAAGTTCATCTCAGATGCCCGGAGGCAAGTTATAATTTGGTGCCCTCCCCATCACAGACGCTGACACTGTAATGTAGCAATTTACATGCAGACAGGCTATAGATAGACAAAGGCAGCAGCTGATGGTCTGACATGGAGCTCTCCACTAGTGTATGGCGGCTTCTCAGGTGATGGTACACTCCGAGTACATAGTTACAGCCCTAAGTGGGGTGAATATGTTGTGGACAATGGAGGAGGTGCTCCTTCAGAGCTGGAGCCCAGCGGCAGGTGCCTCCATTGTCTCCCATAGTTTTGCCCCTGCTTGATAGCATTAAGATGTGACCTGACAGTGTTAGTAGTAAATACTATTTTCAAACTACTCTACTACACAATATAATAATGTAACAAAGCATCATGTATATGTGTGAGAATATTATTAATAAATGTAATGTGTTAAGATGTGTCCATGTCTGGCAGTGTGGCAATCATGTGAACATGCTCTCACTGTACTTGGCCTCCACTTTCCCCACTTTCCACTCCAGCCAAATGTATTTTTGATGTGCATGAATAGTATAGAAGTTTGTGCTTTACAAAAAAAATACAGATGTAGAGCCAACTCTAATGCTGGGTACACACTTGGCGATATATCGGACGTTCAATGGAACGGACGATATATTGCGAGCAAATTGGCAGCTGTGTACCCAGATATGTCTGTGAACGACGTCATTCACAGACATATAGCATCAGCTGTGCTGCACAGCCGATATACAGTGCCTTGCAAAAGTATTCACCCCCCTTTGCATTTTTTCATGTTTTGTTGCCTCACAACCTGGAACTAAAATGGATTGTTTGAAGGTGTGCATCATTTCATTCACAGAACATGCCTACAACTGTGAAGTTGTGTTTTTTTTATATTGTGAACCAAACAACATTTAGGACAACATAACAGAAAACTTCAGCGTGCATAACTATTCACCCCCTAAAGTCAGTACTTTGTCGAGCCACCTTTTTAGCGGCAATTACAGCTGCAAGCCACTTTGAATAAGTCTCTATGAGCTTGCCACATCTTGGGATTTTTGCCTATTCCTCAAGGCAAAACTGCTCCAGCTCCTTCATGTTGGATGGTTTCCGCTTGTGAACAGCAATCTTCACGTCTGACCACAGATTCTCAATTGGATTGAGATCTGGGCTTTGACTAGGCCATTCCAACACATTTAAATGTTTCCTCTTAAACCACTCGAGTGTTGCTTTAGCAGTATGCTTCGGGTCATTGTCCTGATGGAAGGTGAACCTCCGTCCCAGTCTCAAATCACAGGCAGACTGAAACAGGTTTTGCTCAAGAATATCCCTGTATTTAGCACCATCCATCTTTCCCTTGACTCGTTGACTCGACATGTTCCCTTGACATGTTGACTCCAATCAGTTTCCCAGTCCCTGCTGCTGAAAAACATCCCCACAGCATGATGCTGCCACCACCATGTTTCACTGTGGGGATGGTGTTCTTGGGGTGATGGGATGTGTTGGGTTTTCTCCAAACAGCGTTTTCCTTGGTGGCCGAAAAATTTAATTTTAGTCTCATCTGACCAGAGCACCTTCCTCCATACATTTGGGGAGTCGCCCACATGCCTTTTGGCGAACTCAAATTGTGTCTTCTTATTTTTATCACTAAGTAATGGCTTTTTTCTGGCCACTCTTCCATAAAGCCTAGCTCTATGGAGTGTACAGCTTATTGTGGTCACTTGCACAGATATAACAGTCTCTGCTGTGGAACTCTGCAGCTCCTTCAGGGTTACCTTTGGTCTCTGTGCTGCCTCTCTGATTAATGCCCTCCTTGCTCGGTCTGTGAGTTTTGGTGGGCGGCCCTCTCTTGGCAGGTTTGTTGTGGTAACATGTTCTTTCCATTAGATGAGGATGGATTTGATGGTGCTCCGGGGGATCAGCAAAGATTTGGATATTTTTTTATAACCCAACCCAGAACTATACTTCTCAACAACTTTGTCCCTGACTTGTTTGGAGAGCTCCTTGGTCTTCATGGTGTGATGCCTCTTGCTTAGTGGTGTTGCAGCCTCTGGTGCCTTTCAGAAAAGGTGTGTTTATACTGACAGATCATGTGACACTTAGATTTCACACTGGTGGACTCCATTTCACCAATTATGTGACTTCTGAAGGTAATTGGTTGCACCAGAACTTTTGAGGGGCTTCATAGCAAAGGGGGTGATTACATATGCACATGCCAATTTTCAGAATTTTTTTTATAAAGATTCTTTTTTATATATATTTTTCTCATTTCACTTCACCAAATTAGACTATTTTGTGCAGATCCATCACATAAAATTCAGATTAAAAAAATAAATAAATTACAGGTTGTAATGTAACAAAAAAGGTAAAAAGCCAAGGGGGGTGAATATTTTTGCAAGGCACTCTGGGGTCATTCAGACCCGGTCATTAGCGCCGATGCGCTCGTACCGGGTCGATGGCCCCCCACAGAGCATGCGCACGACGGCGCCGGCGCCGTCGTGCGCATGCGTGAGACCCGCTACGACCGACAGCGCCGGTCGTAGCGGGTCTCGATCCAAAGGGGGCGAGCTGTCGATGTTGATTGACAGCTCGTCCCGTTTGGAAGGCGGGCCGGGGGGGTGGCAGCCCAAATGGAGGCGTTCCAAGACAGAGCCAGAAGCTCTCCGGGGCTTACGACAAGGGAGACCCTACCCTAGGGTCTCGTTGTAAGCCCCGATGGCCATCACCGTAGCGGTCGTTAGAGCTGTGGGTGTTAACCCACAGCCTAACGACCGCAACAGGGGCAGGCGGTCAGGATGCAAGCGGCCGCCCAGTTTCTGAGCAACCGCTTGCATCCTCCGACCGCCTCTGAATGAGGCCCTCTATCTGCAGATATATTGGTGCATCTGGCTGTGTGTAGAGGTGGTCTGCCGACCATCCGTACACTTGCTGCCGGGACTGATGTCACAGCTGGGTGGGCAATTCAAATGCCTGCCCAGCTGTGACGTCAGGATGACATGTCGAGTGGTAAGTACTTACCAGAATCGGCCGCTCGGTCAGCGTGACAGACAGTCGACCGTCAAGTCGACCTATTGTGTAACCAGCTTTAAAGGACTTAAAGGAAAATAATACAACTACTTTAGATTATAAGGGGTAAATTTACAACAGTGAGAGTTTTTAGAAGTGAGTTTTAGAAGAGATGTTGCCCATAGCAACCAATCAGATTCTAGCTTTTATCTTCTATAAGGTGCTACTTAAATGTTAAGTAGAATCTGATTTGCTATGGGCAACATCTCTTTTAAAACTCACTTCTAAAAACTTTCACTTTAGTAAATTTACCCCTAAGAGTATATGGAGGAATAAAACTGCTGTATCTAATAAGGGCTGATCTATAACCCCTAAAGCTGGGTACATACTGACAGATACATTGGCCGATCAATTGATCGGCCAATGTATCTGCTGCCTGTCGAGCAGTGTGTACCCGCGATATGTCGGTGAACTTCGGCGTTCACCAACATATCGCATTGGCTGTGCTGCACAGCCGATGGACAGATATGCCTGTAGACATATCTGTTCATCGGCAGGTGTGTAAGGGCGGTCTGCAGACACACACAGCGGCAGCCGCGAGGAAGGGGGCGGGACACGCACCCGACCCGCCCACAGGCTGCCGGGTACCGGCCACCGGGACCCAAAGGCATAAGCAGATGATGGCCGTTCAGTGTGTATGAGAGACCATCATCTGCAGATATATCTGCAGATCACTCAATCCGCAGATATATCTGTCAGGTGTGTACCCACCTTTAGTCAGTATATACTAGTCAAGATAGATAAATTTAATCATCTAAGGCACGCATTTCAACTAATTATGAATGAACTTATAAGTATCAGTGGAAATAAAATATTCACAATTTGTAAATTAATACATTTATGTGTCACTAATCTTAAAAACAAACAAAAAAACAAACAATAAAAATCTAAGAAATAATCTTAGACAACACAGACTGAAACATTGGACTTCAATTATAACTAAATAATATATTTTACATCAACTGCACGTGTGAAACAGCATGGAGGAAGGTGGCTCTCAGTACAGTGATGAGAGCACTCAGTGCCGCTGCTATATTTGTTTAGCTGTCGGACAGACTCATAGCTGAGCTGAGCAGTAAAATACATTGGTGCGTGTGTAGCTGCCCACAAGCTCTGGTTGCTCCACCCATGCTATGCCCGTGGATATAAACTAGCCCATTTCATCTTTATTTTAATATTCACCTCAATAAATGAGGTATGTATAGGGGCCATGAACTTAACGTGGTGTTGCCAATATCAACCAATCAAACATTTGTTTTCATTTTCTAAACTGTGCTAGAAAAATTCTATTCTGATTGGTTGTTACAGATAACTCTCTTTTTCTGCACAGTTACCTTGGGAACAATGTTCATATTTGTTTCTTAATATAGTTAGCAAGAAGAGTCAGGGAACATAGGGCAGAAAGGTGAGAGGTTATTAATCTAATTCTGCAAAACCTGAACATTTAATACATTTCTATGATGCAGTCTAAAAATATCACACATGTAAACACAGAAGTGATTACAGGGACACACAACATGGGGGATTTCCAATCCTCAATTACCTCACACTGTATATGGCCCATCTACTGTATATTAGCAATCTGATTGCAAATGAATACACTGAGAATGTGTTGTTGGATGTAAGTTCTCCCGAGATTAGGCCACGCCCCCTATTACCGGGGCCCGCCTTGGCTCTTGGCGACCCTGACTGAATGTTGAAATAGGGATGTAGTCATGTCGTCATAACAATGTCAGTTATGACATTGACATTGTTGAAGTGTCAACACTGAACACGTAGGCATGTACAGAATGTCAACATAATTGCAATGTTAATAATTCTGCACGGACAGGCAGCGGAGGGTTAGGCAGCAGACTGGCAGCATAGGGTTAGGGATAGGCTGCAGGAGGGGGATGTAGTTAGGAAGCCGACGGTCGAAATGCTGATCGCCGGCTTCCCGACTGTCAAATCCCGGCAGGGGTCTAATGAAAGGCGTCTAAATCCCGACGCCTATTATTATCCCTACGCCGGAAGCCCAACAGCCGGCATACCGAACGAAGGTAAGCCGGGTGGCGGGCGCGGACAGGGGAGGGTTAGGTTAGGGGCTCCAGGGGGGACTTAGGGATAGGCACCCCCCCGAGAGGATTAGGGCTAGGCATGGGAAGGGGGAGTTAGGGTTAGGCACCCCTGGGGGGAGGTTAGGTTTAGGCACCCCCCCGGTAGGGTTAGGTTTAGGCGGCGGGGAGAGGGGGTTAGGTTTAGGCACTTACAGGGGGGGGGGTTAGGGTTAGGCACTAGGGGGAGGTTAGGGTTAGGCACTAGGGGGGTGTTTAGGATTAGGCACCCCTAACGGAGGGTTAGGTGGAGAGAGAGGGTTAGAAATAGTACATTTACTTACCTTATCAGGATCTTCACTGCTGGTACTCAGGCGGTACTCCGTCGTCGGGATTTGAATCATACTGATCCCGCGGGATGGGAGGGTTAGGTACTAGGGGGAGGGTTATGCTACAGGAGGAGGGGTAGGATTAGTCATACTGCCAGAAGCCATGCAGTAAGAACTGCAAGTCCAGCTGACCACTGGACCCGGAAAAGACACCTCTGGAGTCGCTGGACAAGTCAGCACTGGACCACCAGGGACATTTTGAAGGCACTCTAATCTTGGTTGACATGATGAATGTTGACATGCCAAGCATGTTGACATTGTCATGTTGTCATGATGAATGTTGACAAAATACCCCACACCCCCGTTGAAATGGCCTCATATACTGACAAAAGATAAGATTCTGAGTTGGGAGTAAAGTGATAAAAAGAAAGTAACTGTGCACCAAGACAAACCATGCTGCAATGCAAGGGGTGCAAATACATTTATTTTCTTCGTATGCAGGGTTAATACTGGCTGCTTTTGCATGTATCCCACAAATGCTGGACTGCTTTATTTTTACAGAGCAATTTACAATTTACCCTATCATAGTTTGTCTAGCAGTCAGGGCGTCGACAATGACAATGTCAACATATTAATGTGGTCATTTGCATTATGCTTAGGGTTAGATTTAGGCTTATGGTTAAGGATACACTCACATTAAAAAGACACTGTCAACATGCCAACCATGTTGACATGACATAAGTACTGACATGACTCATTTCTACATGGTCAATGTTAGGGACTCAACTGAGGCTCACCGTGACGTGGTAGGTTTCTCTGCTTGTTTCCTTCTCTCGTCTCTTCTATTTCCTTTAAGTAGACTCTTTTAGAACACCTATAATGACATTTCTCAATAATGTCATACATATCAATCAAACCTCTCACATTGCAGTCTGACACCTTACACATGGAGCTATTTGCTCATGCATAGGAAATCTGTGAATTCAAACTATATGAAGCTACTAGTAATTGTTAGTTTAATACATTTGCAAGTAGGCAGATGTATGTAGTGTGCATCCACAAAACCAATGCCCTGCTGCCAGATACCACATAGATCTGCTCAGCTGCAAAGGTGTATACTGACAATTACAAGTAGCTTCTAAAGGTGCATAAACGCACAACGATTTTTTTGAACGATTATCGATAACAATATCTTTTATCATGCAATCGTTGAAAAAATCGTTCACTTACTGAGTTAAAACGATAAATTATTATCGTTCATGTTTGTAGTTTGTAGTTCAGTCAGACTGACCAACTCAACGATTTCCAGTAAGGGATTATGCAAAAAAGTTTGTAGTTCAAAAAAATCGCTCATTACATTTAGTAAATGAATGATTTCAGTAAACTATATTCGTTCATTTTTCTCTTGAAAAAATGAATGAAAATCATTTACTAAAATCGCTCATTTACTAAATCGTTGTGTATATGCAGCTATATAGTTAGAATTCACAGGCTTCCTATGCAGGAGCAGGTAGCTTCATGTGTGACTGCAAAGTCTGAGGTGATGGGTTTGAGTCCTGGGTATGACAGAATTTGAAATGTGTTAACTTATGGAGAATGTGACAGAAGGTGTGCAGGGGTGTTAGCCCGGCAGCAGAGGGGACCCAATAATCAGCGCAAACCCTGGATGTCTGTATGGAAAGGAGTTAAGGAAATAGGGTAGAGTGGTTTGTGGGTGGGGGCATTTTGGTGCAGTGGCCATACACAAAAGGAGATGAGAAAGGAGTTAGGTAGAGTGGGCCTGATATGCTTAGCTAAAGTGTGTTTTTGTGGGAGGAGGAATGGTTAGGTAGACATGGGACAGGCTCTATGTCTGTCTAGCAACATTAAAGTGGCGATTCAAATGGTTTTGGGTGCCCAAACATAATGTTGCTCTATTCGGGCACTAGTGCCGAGTGTGCGCGCCCAAAAGCATGGGGTTTAGCAGCTAACTAGGGATGTGCGCCGACCCCCGTGTTTTGGTTTTGGATCTGTATCTCCTTCAAGGTTTTGGATCTGGATTTGGTTTTGCAAACCACCCTCAAGTGTTTTGGTTTTGGTTTTGGATCTGGATTTTTTAAAATAAAAAATAGATAAAAAGTTTTAAAAACAGCTAAAATCATATAATTTATGCAATCCAAAACCCGAAATTCGGATCTAAAATCCGAATTCTGAACCGCAAAAAGGTCAAAACTGCGACCCGAATTTACCCGGATCTCCTCAGGAGATTAGAACCGTGACTCGGATTTACCCAGATTCACGAAATTCGGGTGGATTCGGATCTCTGGAGAACCGAACCGCAAATCTCTACAGCTAACTATCGTTTGGATGCCCAAACAGCCGACTTATCGCACATTTCTGCTCGCCACCTTGGGAGGCAGCGAGTAGAAATGTGTGCAGCCATAGCTATTCACGCTCAAAACGGAACAAGAATTGAATTGCTCCATTGGGCACCCAAAAGAAATAGCCGTGGCTAAAACATTTGAAACGCCCCCTAAAAGCTCTGAGGGAAGGCGGGGCCTCATTTCATCTGTAGCGCGCAACTGTAAAGACAGATTTTAAGCCCATTATATAACAGATGTTAATTCCAATTAACAAAGCAAACTTCAACTCTGTTATTTACAGTACTGATGGAAGAGAAAAGTAGGGCGCCTACCTCTCTGCAATTAGATCATGACCAGCAGCTGTCCTATGGGTCCTCCAATACCCTAATTCCAATGAGGAATGAAGTACAATGTAGAAAAAGAGGGATAGCGCGTGGTTGTCTAACCGGACCCAAGAGACACGCTATGCTTAATCATCTAAAAATGTATTAAAGACACATGTAATAAATGCAATAAAATATTAAATAGTTATAATTGCAAATACTGTCATATTCTGAGTATAAAGCTAAGAACCATGTGGATATAGAATAGACTTAAAGCGGAGCACCAGCTGTGTGCTCCGGTCTCATAGCAATATAGCTTGTCTGTCCATTCATATGAAAAAAAAAAGTGGGTATAATGAATCCTTCTAGAGGATATGTTTGTGTCCGTATTGGCTCACTGTGTAACAGTTCTTTTTAATATGGATCCGTAGTAACAAAGTTTATAATTGTATCCAATAGCTGCTGCACATAATAACATTAACGTCTGGGATAATATGAGCACAAACTAGAATCAATGTATCTCTTGCTGATGAAGGGGGAGGTGAGGATGGAGTCTGTTAACCCTCCCATTGCCCACCTAGGATATACGGGCTGGGGATTAAGGTAGGTATGCTGCTCACCTCTTTCTTCTTTGTATCTCCTGTTGAATGATTTGGCAATGCCGTGTGAGTTCAAAGATGCTGCAGCCATTGATTAACGATTGTAAATGGAAGTGAAGTCCCGCTTTTTCTACTTACAGCACTGATGCCTAATTCATAATTACAGTAGTACTTTCTACACACCTCAAACTCATCATTTAGAAAAATTATCCCCATGATCACAGACGCTGGGATATGTACTGAGGCGCCTACTGGGGCCATCGCAAGTCCAAGCAACTGTGCACAGCCACCATCACAGATCATTCAATAATCAGCCGTCTGAGCAGTGGCGTAACTAGGGCAGGGATGCTGGGGCTCATCCCTTGGGCACAGTGGGACCGGGGGCATGGGGGCGCGCCGCCGGCCACAGTACCGACCCGTCCTAGTTAGCCCGTGTAGTGCCGACTGCAGTGAGTGCGGTCAGCATTACACATTTACTCAGGACCAGCGCTAGGCTTCCCTGCGCCCAGCACTGGTCCTGTGCTGCACAGCCGAGCCCCTTCCCTCCCCCTGAGTGCTTACCCAATAGCGCCAGACGGAGGGTGGGAGGCGGGCTAAGGCTGGTTTATTTACACACACATCGCCACCAGCGCGGCGGCGATGTGTGTGTTAATCAGCGGCCAATGAGAGTCATACAGACTCTTATTGGCTGCTGCTGTATCCACTGAAAGAGCCAGGCTGTAGCTCATTCATGAGCTCCGTCTTCCGGCTCCTGCACTGGGTATTGGAAGAAACGTAATGACGTCTCTCCCATAATGCCGAGAACGCCAGCCCGGTGGTGCGGACGGCGGCAGGAGCAGGAGCCGGAGTGGGGATTCAGTGGTATTTTTTATTTATTTGTGTGTTTGTCTATTGGGGCACTGCATCGGGGGGGGGGACCTCTACTGGGGACTGCTACTAATGGGGAGGGAGACTACTACTGCGGGCACAGCATTGGGGAGGACCCTCTACTGGGAACTGCTACTGGGGGGACTACTACTGGGGGCACTGCATCAGGGGGGGACCATTACTGGGGAGGGGGCACTACTGGGGAGGGAGCTACTACTGGGGCACTGCATGGGGGGGACCTCTACTGGGGACTACTGCATTGGGGGGGACCACTGCTGGGGGCACTACTGGGGAGGGGGCTACTAATGGGGCACTGCTTCGGGGGGGGCACTACTGGGGGCACAGCATGGGGGGACTACTGGGGGCACTGAATAGGGAGGACCACTACAGAGGGCACTGCATAAGGGGCACTGGATAGAGGGGATCACTACTGGAGGCCTACATAAGGGGGACCACTACTTGGGGCACTGTATAAGGGGCACTGGATAGGGGGGATCACTACTGGGGGCCTGCATAAGGGGTTCACTACTAGGGGCTGCATAAGGGGGACCACTACTGGGGGCACTGTATAAGGGGGACCACTACAAGGGGCACTGACTAAGGGGGAACACTACTGGGGGCCTGCATAAGGGAGACCACTACTGGGGGCCTGCATAAGGGGGGGCCACTACTGGGGGCACTGCATAGCGAGGACCACTACATGGGGCACTGCATAAGGGGGATCACTACTGGCGTCCTGCATAAGGGAGACCACTACTGGGGGCACTGTATAAGGGGCACTACTGGGGGCCTGCATAAGGGGGACCACAACTGGGGACACTGTATAAGAGGCACTAATGGGGGCACTGGCACTACTGGGGGCACTATATAAGAGGCACTACTGGGGGCACTGTATAAGGGGCACTACTGGGGGCACTGTATAAGGGGCACTACTGGAGGCACTGCATAGGGGGACCACTTCTGGGGGCCTGCATAAGGGGGACCACTACTGGGGGCACTGCATAGGGGGGACCACTACATGGGGCACTGCATAAGGGAGACCACTACTGGGGGCACTTGATAAGGGGCACTACTGGGGGCCTGTATAAGGGGGACCACTACTGGGGGCACTGTATAAGGGACACTACTGGGGGCCTGCATATGGGGGACCACTACTGGGGGCACTGTATAAGGGGAACTTATAGGTAGCTGCATAAGGGGGACCACTACTGGGGGTACTGTATAAGGGGCACTACTGAGGGCCTGCATAAGAGGGATCACTACTGGGGACATTGCATACTGAGAGTACTGTATAAGGGGCACCTACTGGGGGCTCCATTTTTAAATAAGGGGAACTTATACGGAGCTGCATAAGGGGGACCACTACTGGGGGTACTGTATAAGGGGCACTACTGAGGGCCTGCATAAGAGGGATCACTACTGGGAACATTGCATACTGGGAGTACTGTATAAGGGGCACCTACTGAGGGCTCCATTTTTAAATTTGCCCTGGGCTCCATATACCCATATAGTAGTTACACCACTGCATCTGAGTAGCCCTATGGTCGCGCAGAATTGGCGCCTAAACTGAGACGCAGGAACCACTTTATCTGTGTACGGGATCATAGTTGTAGGCTGAAACGTAAACCAAAAGAGATTGCAACTTTCCTGCATTTTTGTCGCTACTCCCCGTAACTGACCCCAAAATGGCCCTGAATGTCAATCACTTTGCAAAGAATTCCTCACTGCATGGGGGTTCATTAAGGCACGTGTGCAGTACGACCGTGGCGCATGTGCAGTCGGCTGAACTGCGTAAATATCGGCATTTTGTACATATCTGATTCAGGCCCAGAATTCACACATAAATAATCAATACCTAAAATAAGGTGTTCTATAAAGCACTATTTAAATTAGTAGGATCAGTAAATGGAATCTGTCTGTATACACTATAAAAGCTGTCTGTATACCTGCCTCAAGTAATGGACCAATCAAAGTCTTACAGCTGTTTTATGGTTAAATATGCTCCAAGATGGTGTACTTGCACATGTCCCAATTACCAGTACATTGTCCAGCATGTATGAAGATAATTCTTTAGTGGGAATCCATGCAGACCACAATCTCAAAGCTTGTATGCTCTGTACCAACACCACTAAGTGAAATACATAGTCCTGATGTGAGCACACAAACTACTCCTGCAGCTGCGGCAGAAATCCAAACAAAAGGTGATAGGTTATTCTCTGGATCCAGTGTACAGTACGGAGATAGTACAATGGTAATGACAGATGAGAGTACTGTAGTTCTCTAACTAGTTTTGTCTATATTGAGGCTTTATCGAAGAGTAATGATTATTTGTTTCCCTTGGTGGTGTTGGTACAGAGGAGATTGTGCTCTGCATGGATTCCCACTAAAAATTACAGTTTACAAGCTGTATTTGAAAAATGACAGTTAGGAGCTGATTGGTTGGCACTTTATTACTCTCCACTTCTGACACTTATCTGACAAAAGTATAGCCAAGCATAACTGTTGACTATAAATGCAATTTCCTACCACCTGGAAGACATTATTCAACCTGTTTCTCTAGCTTTTTATTTGTGCTAAAAATACTTATGTTTAGATTTTCTAAAGCTACTAAACATGAAAAGTGGAGGTGTTGTCCATACCAACCAATCAGATTCAGTCTATCATTTTCTAGGATGCAATAGACAAATAACAGCTAGGGGTAAATTTACTAAAATGAGAGTTTTTAGAAGTGAGATGTTGGCCATAGCAACCAATCAGATTCTACTTAATATTTAACTAGCACCTTCTAGAACAGTAGTTCTCAAACTTGGTCCTCAGGACCCCCACACAGTTCACGTTTTGCAGGTCACCCAGCAGGTGCACAGGTGTAATCATTACTCACTGACACATTTTAAAAGGTCCACAGGTGGAGCTAATTATTTCTCTTGATTTAGTGTGGAGACATGGAAAACATGCACTGTTTGGGGTCCTGAGGACCGAGTTTGAGAACCTGTGTTCTAGAAGATAACAGCTAGAATCTGATTGGTTGCTATGGGCAACATCTCCACTTCTAAAAACTCTCACTTTAGTAAATATACCCCTAGTATCTGTTTGGTTGCTATGGGCAACACCACCACTTTTCATTTTTAGAAGCTTTAGTTAATCTAACATTTTTCTCATCTACCTTCAAAATGAAATGAGACAACATAACTTGCCCCTCTCTAATGTGTTTTACCTGATTTACCTAGACACTTCTAGACATTCTCTTAAGTAAGCCGACCCTATGCGGCTGCTTGCCAGCTAAATAAAGATTCACACACTGGTCTCTTGAGGAAAAACAATGGTCACAGCTTTATTAAAAACCAAACAAACCACCACAGCAATCACGGGAAAGCAGAGCGCAAGGGCGTATTCACCTTACCCGTAAGCACCCTACCCATCATGACCATACATACCTGTCTACTCGCCCATGACATGACACCAATAGTGGCCTAACCCCTTTGCTTTAGGGGGTGTGTGCGTCGCGGGCCTATGTTTATGGCTATACCTTGCGTGCGTCTTTCCCCCCCGCATGCGTTCTCTTTCCCCTGCAGCTTCCTTTCTCCCTATCCTCCCTCCTCCTTCCCTCCCAGCGATGGCCCTATCCTACAGCTCTCTGCTTGCCCAAATGTAAGGGCTGCCATGCCTGTTCGCTCTCCTCTTTCCGGTGCTGCAGCCAAGGAGCTGGCCTCGCGGCCATGCTACTTATATGGCTTTGGCGCCATTCATCGCCTCTGCTGGCATTTTACTCATTTTACACCCTGAGGTAGGTATTCATTTACTAATGGTGTCATGCCCCCTGCTTGCATTAGTGATCCGGACTGCGTACATGGATGCATAATCGGCTCATCTGCGACATCATCGGCCTCCTGCTTGCATTAGTGATCCGAGTTGCATTCTAGGATACATCATCGGCTCATCTACGACACCATCGGCGGGATGCGTGACTTGTGGGGTTGCGCATGCTGGCCGCCACAGATACAGAAAAGAGGCCAGGAAATCTCCATCCTCCGACTGAGATTCTGGTCTCGTCCCTCCCACACAACAGCAGCAACATGCATCCGTTTTGAGAAACAGAGGCCATAACCGCCCCCAAACAGCATCAGATTGTTAATCACTGACAGTCTGATGCTGTACTGAGGACCTGATTCATAGATGGATGATAATGCAATTTTCATGCAGATCGAGCATTGCTTGTTTGCTATTACGCAAGCGTATGCACCACACTGCGCATGTGCTGCGATCACATTGCGATCACGTACGCACAGAGGAATCCATCACTAAGTGAGTGACAGACTGCCAGCGTTTGGGGGTGGTAATGGGGAGTGGTCACAAAAACGCAGACATGCCTGTCCGTTTCAACGCCGTTACATGGACATGCATAAATTAGCCACTGCGATTGCATACGCAGCTCTGCATGTCAGAAGAGCACCCAAGGCTGCTGCAGGTCAGACATGCCGCAAGTGTAAAATGGCCGCCGATGTGCGTCGATGTTACTGTTGTTTACATAGGTATGCGTAGTCGCACGCAGGTAAGAAGGCAGCAGTGTGCGTCTTTATGCTCAGGTGACCTTTGCTGACATTTGCATATTATCGCAGCTGCGTTGCATATGATAACTCAGTTGCGATCGCATTAGCATCTGTCTCTGAATCAGGCCCTGAGTACGGGTCCGGCACATATGCGCAAAGTACCAAACATCGGTACTTTGCGCTATGCGCAACACCTCCACCCAATGTAGTTTTGATTTTTTTTCTGTCATGTTAAAATTGTAGGAAGCAATCCTTTAGATTTTGTTTTGATTAAAAAGATCATATTTATATTTTTAAAGACTGGATTGTAACATTTATGCCTGTATATTGCTTAAAAAAAACCCTATAGAGTATGCTGTATTAGTGCATCAGCAGCATGGTTGGCGTAGTATTTAGCACTACTGTCTAACAGCACTTAGGTCGTGGTAGATATGTGCTGAGTTTGTATGTTCTCCCAATGCTTCCATAAGTTTCCTATGGATGCTCTAGTTTCCTCCCACACTCCAAACACACACTGGTAGGATAATTAGCTCCAGACAAAAAAAGAACCCTAGTGTGTGTCCATGTGACAGGGAACATAGGGCCCGATTCAGACCCACTTGCTAGATGCGGTCGCTCGTTCGATGCGTATGCAAATTCAGCAAGGCAAGCGAACGCACGGCAAGGCATTAGTACGCCCACTATGTCTTGGCGTGCGATCGCTTTGTGTATGCAGACGCCCACCAGCCTGTCTTAAGACGCCCACTTGCGCACGTCATCTCCAGGAAGTGTATGCAACCATCGGACCCATACGCAGCACTTGTGGCTGACCGTACCCTACCGCAAGCTCTGCAAGCACTTCAGTATAATATTAAACCAAGTGACGTGTACTATGACGTTGCCTCTTAATTATGCACGCTTCTGAAATGGCGTTGAGACGCTCAGGCACGCCGGCATTCGCACCTCCACTCCCCCGTTTTTAATGGCCAGCCACTGTCACCACCCACAAACGGCTTCTCCTGTCACTCATTCAGCCGGCTTGTCTATGCACGGCGAGAGAACGCTTCCCGATTGCTCGGAATGGTTCGTGCACGCGCACTGCGATGCATACGCATGCGCAGAATGCAAAAATCGTCTGGCTGCGTTACAACGCTTCCTAGCGGGCTGGTCTGAATCGGGCCCATAGACTGTAAGCTCCACTGGGGCAGGGACTGATGTGAATGACTGAAAATATTCTCTGTAAAGCGCTGCGGAATATGTGCATGCTATATAAATATCTGTTAATAAATAAATCAATACTAATACTTAGCAAAATGGTTTAACTGCTTTACTCACTGGCATTTGCTAAATTTGTAATCTTCTGTAAAACTGATTTAGATATATTAGCCTTTGATCCCTACATAAGTCAGTCCTATCGCTCACAGTACTGATTCTGCTTCACCTCAGAGTTACTGTACTAATAATACACACCTCTACCATTCCACACACAGTGCTGACCTTTACTTCTCAATCCCATGACTAAGAACTATGATTAAAAACATAACTCTATCATCCATCCACAATACATGATATCCTTAATAGGGCGAGATGCAGGAAGGGGAGAAATGCGGTCAAACCCCGAAAATGTGGGTTTGACCACATTTCTCATATGCGCTAAGCCCCGCAGTGCTATGCACTCCGGGACTTACTTGCGGTGGGTAATGCCATCTTCCTGACGGCGTTACCCATAGAAGCCTATGGGCTTCTTTCCGCAGAGTGCTGATAGAGGGATCCAATCGGATTCCTCCCAGCACCCCCGAGGCATGTGCGTCCTTCTGCACATGCGCAGAAGGATGCCGGAGGGGCTTCTGGGTCATAGACCCGGAAGTCCCTCCATGGCAAAGGGCCACTCTTACCGACAGAGTGGTCCTTTGCGGGGATCTTCATGCATACCAGCGTTACCAACACCGGCATGCATGCAATGACTGGGGGAATACATCACATTGCTAGTGTGATGCGTCATGCATCCCGATTCCCGACCATAGTATTAATTGGTCCATACATGAATGATTCCTAATTATTACACACCTTAGAGATCCCTACACACCTCAACTATGAGTCACAATAATGGTAAGGTGATTCATCAACTCCTTCATTAACTAAACATTATTAGTTCTAGCACTAATCTCTGCAAGCTCCAAGTCATAGAATTGTGCCCTATAGCTGCATCATCATTAATGTAATGTATCCCACCACCTATACCACCTCCATACCTGACACGTGGGTTTCTGTATTGCTACTTGACACAAGCCTCATCTCCCATATTACTGTGGCGTATTTTACCCATCTATCTATATTTATCCATGTACTTACTATCCCTGCACAATCATGTTTACCTTCTTCTGGGTCATTTCTCAGGCAGGCCTCATGGAGGGTGACCCGGGAAGGGAAAGACACTCTCTTGCTCCTGGTGGGTGTCTTCCTTCTGGCTTTCTGCTGTCGCCGCCTCCTATTCTCATCTTCCCTCTCACTTTGTGCCCACCTCTTCAGTTGTTGCTCTCTCCTTTTCTTTGCAGCACGTAATCTCTCTAAGGTAGATGCTTTCTCCAATAGCTGAAGTTCTGCCAGTAAGTCCATTGGTTTTGTGGCCATATCTCACTGTCAGAACAGCATTATCTCCTCTCTTACAGTAAGGGGTGGATGCCTTGACATACCTGTAGAATAAAATACATATTGCAATTGGAAACTGAAGAACCACTGTTTGGTCTGTGAAAATGAACTGGGGTATAGAGTTTTTAGAAGTGGAGATGTTGCCCATAGCAACCAATCAGATTCTAACTGTTATCTTCTAGAAGGTGCTAGTTAAATGTTAAGTAGAATCTGATTGGTTGCTATGGGCAACATCTCCATTTTTAAAAACTCTCACTTTAGTAAATATACCCAAGAGTTAAAAGGCCAAATTAATCTAAAGTTCCTAACAGTCCTGACATATAGCAGTGTAACCTAGGGACCTAATTGACAGCAGTGTGTTTAATCTCTGATCATACAGCTGTGTAGCGCATCCTGTATGGTAAATGAGACAGGCGACAAATGAAACCAGAGCAGGAAAGACAGATGCAGACTGGTCAATGATGTGACTTCCTGCGCTAGTAAATGACACACTGCTCAGCACAATGAACAATTACAAGGCATTGGGGAAAATATAGAAGTTATATTTACAAGTATAATATAGAAGATCACAGATAACAGTCTGGCAGGTTAGTGTATAAACCCCCTACACAATGTGAAAATTATCATCGATTTCATACTTGTTAGAGAAATACACAATAAAGAAACTAACAACTTTGGCAGGAAGAAAATTATATATATTTTATGTCTCCTACAAATGTTGCTTCCAGAGTCCCAGTATAAACTTACACCTGTAAGGGGGAAGCCTTAGGAACAAAATGAATTGCTCATGCCAAATGGGAGACAGAAAACAGCAGGAAAACTATCATAGCGAGAGCAATTTATCCACTGACAATAGCAATTAGAAAGGTGACATAGGGCCTTTCTCATAAAAAGACAGGCTGACAACTTTATAGTTCAGGACATGATATCTTCTCTAAATAAAAATGTATGATCCAAGCGGGATGTAGTTAATAAACGAATAAACCTACAGTCAGGACGCCAGCTGCCGAAATCCCGGCACTGGAATCCCGAACTGCGGCCAGAAGACCGGCGCCGGAATCCCGACACGAGTAGAGATGCCGGAATCCCGACACAAGTGGAGATGCCGACTCTGGAATCCCGACAGCCAGCATCCCGTCTGTAAGTATAGTGGGGCGGATTAGCTGTTAGCCGTGGGGGGGGGGGGACGAGGGTGTGTGTGTTAGGTTTAGGCACCATGGGGGGGAGTTATGGTTATGCTGCGGGAGGGGGGAGGTTAGGGGTAGGCTGCGGGGGGGAGGTTAGGGTTAGGCTGCGGACTAGGGGGGTTGGGCACCACTGGGGGGAGGTTAGGGTTAGGCACTGAGGGGGGAGCGTTATGGTTAGACACTAAGGGGGGAGGGTTAGGTTTAGGCACTAACCGGGAGGGTTAGGGTGCGGGGTAGGGAGGGTTAGTGTTAGGGTACAATAAAGGAGGGTTAGGGGGTGAACAGGGCAGGGTTACAGTACTTACTGTTCCCCTGTCGGGATTGTCAGCATCAGGATGCTGCTGTCGATGTATTGACAGGTGGCATCCCAAGTGCCGGTATTTCATACCCAACCCAACCAAACGCATATATTGAGCTTGATGTGTAATTCCTGTACCTGCTAGACACCATTATGTTCCTTCCTGGAAATGAATTAACTGAAAACATATGCAGGACATAAAATGCGTAAATTGACATAAATTACAATAATAAAAATATCACCCAATCCAATCCCTTATTCTCCATAAAACATACTCAAGAGCCATCACTGCCCCATAGTTGACTGGCTATGTACGGGTAACTGCTGGGTCAGCTATTGACAAGACCACTTCACTATATACTCATGGAGAAATATGCGCATGATATATATATATATATATATATATATATTATATATATATATATATATATATATATATTTTCATGCAATATAATTGACAAGTCACCATGGATGATATCCTGTACACGTGTTCAGTGTTCATTTCACACAAAATGCAGAAGGCTGAACGTGTGTAATGTGTCCATTATGGACAAGGCACCTGCTACATATAGTGCAGTCATAATATATATATATATATATATATATATATATATATGTATATATATATATATACTGTCCATTGCCAGCACTGCTTTATAAATACATTGTATTATTAATATATTCTTTCACATTCTAAATAAATGTAAGCTCTGTTTACATGTCATGTATAGACATCTGATGCACACAAATACACACAAGAAAAAAATGAAACATCTTTACATATTCTACCAGAAAGACTCTGTAATATACCTCTATAAGAATCACTGCGCTGAGACCAGCACACAGCTCCCAGATGCCACTAGACAAGGGTCAGGAAGCATTCTCAAATCTCTGGGACCACCAGGCAGCTCTTAGGATCGAGTAGAAATAGAAATTGTGATCCAACTGACAGCATTGAGGGAGTATGCAGTCACACCGCTGGGATCAGCACACAGTGCTACTAGCTCTGCAGAGTAAAGAGAAGAGGCGTCTGCTGCAGCCTGACAACCAAGCGAGGAGGGGGAGAGAGCAGACTGAGACAGTCTCATTATACAACTCCGCCTACAGCACAACCAAGTGCTGCTGCTAAACCCACATACTGTACATACACCACACACAAGCTTGTTCAGTACGGTACTCTGCGTACAATACAGATAAACACACTGCTCTGCTTATAATACATATGTATTCTTAAAATACTCACTGCTCTGTGTATCTAACATAGGTATACACACTGGTTTGTGTATAATACAAATGCAAACACTACTGTAGGTAGATAATACAGATATATTCTGTATACACTACTACATAATGCAGATTGACACACTATTCGGTGTATATAAAACAGATACACACTAATACAGATAGATACACTATTCTGTGTTTATATGACATATGTACACACTACTCTGTGTATAATAACGATACACACAATATAATACGGCAACACTGCATTAAATATATATTTTTATTGCACCTTTATATCTGTCTATCTACAAAAAATCACGATAGCACTCTCCAAATTATCCAGAAACAAACTATGCTTTACTTTATAATCCCATTATCACTAGTAGAAAATATATATATTGCACAGTCACTACACCATAAAAAAAGCTTCAGCAAAAAAGTGCATGAATATTGGCACTTGATATTGGCCACTTATCATGTCGGTCGACTTCGGCCACCTCCGGGCCATTCCAGACTGCCACCCAGTTCAAATTGCCAGCGGCGTGGACATGCTGCAAATTAATTGTGACGGCCATACACTTTTTTGCTGAAGCTTATGGTTTAGTGACTGTGCAATATATATATTTATATATATATATATATATATATATATATATATATATATATATATTTATTTATTTTCTTAAGGTACATACACACACAACGATTTTTTGAACGATTATCCATAACGATATAGTTTATCGTTCAATCGTTGAAAAAATCATTCACTTTCTGAGTTAAAACGATGAACAATTATCGTCCATGCACGTTCACGTTTGTAGTTTGTAGTTCAGTCAGACTGACCAACTGAACGATTTTCATTAAGGGAATATGCAAAAATCGTTTGTAGTTCAAAAAAAATCATTCATTACACTTTAAAAATCTGACAGATAATCTGACAGAAAATCGTTCAGAAAATTGTTGGTAACAAAATCGTTGTGTGTGTATGCAGCTTTACTGGTGATAATGTGATTATAAAGTAAAACATTGTTTGTTTCTGGATAATTTGGAGAGTGCCATCGTGATTTTTTCTTTTATGTGGCTAAACTGAACAATGGTATGGCTTTGAATGCAGCACCCCAGAGGATAAATCATAAATAAGGAGAGTGCGGATTTGTGATTTAATTATCTATCTATCTATCTATCTATCTATCTATCTATCTATCTATCTATCTATCTATCTATCTATCTATCTATCTATCTATAATGCTGGGTACACACTATGCATTATTTTGTTGGTACAACCGACAGTGCATAGTGCATCTGTGGGAGTGACATATCAGGTCAGCCCTGCAGCACAGCCTATGCCAATATATTTTACAGATATATCAATGCATCTGCCTGTGTGTACAGGCAACCCGTCAATACCCATACACTGGCACAGGAAATGGCAACATTGACATCACAACTGATTGGGTAAATGTAAATGCCTGCAAAGTTGTGATGTCTGGCCAAACATATCAAGAGGTCGATTGGTAAGTGTGTATAGATTACCAAGACGGCCGCTCAGGAGGAGCGACGGCAGGTCGGCCACGGGTTCACTTAAGTGTGTACCCAGCTTATGATAGGCACACACACTACTTGGTGTATAATAACTATACACACAATAATCTGTACTATATAATACACACAATGCTTTGTGTGTCTATGGGCTCTATTTAATATTTAGTTTTATAGCGCTTTGCTCCTAAAGGACTCAAAGATACTTTACATTTGCCTTTACAGTACAAAATACAAAATAAGCTTAAACAATGGACATTAGTGAAATGCTTGGGAGAAGAGGTAAGTCTTGAGTCTATTTTTGAAGGATTCTAGAGTGGAGGCCTCTCGAACTGTGCGGGGAAGTGAGTTCCATAAGGTTGGAGCCACAAAACTGAAAGCTCGACCCCCAGACGAATTCCGGGAGATTCTAGGTACTGTTATTAGTCCTTCGTCAACGGATCGCAGTAATCAAGTGGGACAGTAAGGAAACAGAAGCTGCTTCAGGTACCTTGGGCCATGGTCATATAGGGCTTTGTAAGTTAGTAAGCCAATAATGAAAAAAATTCGCCATCTGACAGGTAGCCAGTGAAGGGAGTAGAGTATGGGTGTTATGTGGCTGGAACGGGGCTCGTTGGTTAATAGCCTGGCAGCTGCGTTTTGTACCATCTGCAAGTGGTGCAATTCTTTTGCTGAGAGACCAAATTAGAGGGCGTTGCAGTAGTCTAGGCATGATGATATAAATGCATGTATGACTTTAGGCAGATCTTCTAAGGGAATGAAGTGCTTGATTCTGGCTATGTTCCTCAGATGAAAGAATAAGAATTTGATTGTGGCTGATACCTGATGTTTAAGTGTCAAGCCACTATCCAAGTCAACATACAGTAAATGAAAAATTTATAGCGCTGATAGAGGGTAATGATCTTATTAAATCTTATTAAAACAGATGAAGTGCAATCAATTTTAAAAGATTATATAGAATTTTAATAATGTATATAAAAAAACATACATATAAAATACATGTAAAAAACATGTATAGACCAGTCTGTATTTGAGCTACCCTTGCATGAAATAGTAATATTCGAGTGGATATGAATAACAAAGTCTTATTGCTCTATGACTCCTTTGAGATAACAGTGGAAAGAATATTAGAAATTCCAATTGGATTAGTCTCTACCAACTCACGATGTATAGGGATCCAGAGAATATCAAAGCGGCATCACGCTTATTGAAGTGTCCCTTGGAGTGGTGAAACACAAATATAGTCCATGGGATTCCTTTAGAAGCCACTGTAAAAGTCCGTCTGTCGTTTGGTGAATGCCCAGACAAGAAATTGAATGGTCCACGGAGTCCGTTCCAAATTAGAGCTGACAGCAATGTAAGTGTATCCAGAAGAGTCTTCTTCATGTAGAGAGGTGCTCAATCTACTAACGCGTTTCGCTGGGTAACCCCCAGCTTTATCAAAGGTAATCATATGTTGGAGTATTAGGGATATTTATACAGGGTCAATATGGCCACTAATTGCTCACACATGAGATTAATTGCACTTCATCCATAAATACACATTAAAAAGAAACAAGTTAACACTAATAAAGAATCCTAATTATGAGGCAAACTTGTTATTGTTCAAAAATTAAAAGTTTAAACATGCAATGAGCTTTTCCGTCCAGAATTTTATTTCTCTGCTTTACACTGCATAGCGTGTTGAGCCGATCATGTGATATAAACAACAGACCATGTGACATTGCTAAGTCACATGGTCTATTTGTTGATAGAAGGACGTCACATTCGGCCTGGCATTCCGGCGCATTATGAGGCCGGAGGTGGGAGACCAACCACGTGACCGCCCGCCGTACTTGTGCACGCGCCCTGCGTTGTTGCCATTCACTGTGCACAATGGACACCAGCACTTCTCGGCGTCCTCCCGCCTCCTATTCACTTCTCACGATCCGTGAGTAAGGGCAACATGTGACTCTCATATGTCACAGGACCGCCATATTACATACGGTTTTTGCCCTGAATAAAGATGGCTATTTTAGATTACTTAGCCAACAGGGTAAGTTCAAATAACGTATATGTAAAAACATATTAGATGTTTATATAAATATAAATACAAGCCCAAATTTTATTATAATCACGATCCTCAAAATGGATATATAGCATAATTACCTAATCGCCATAATAATTATGGCTTTGCCCTTAGCAAACATGGCGGATTTAGTATCGTGTAATGAACTCTGTTGTGGTCTAATCTATATACCTACAAACATATAGGGATAACAACATGATACAAATTACATAAGATCATGAAGTATGGAATATACATATAAATATTCCCCAATAGATGATCATCTGTAAAGGGGTACAAAACCACCATACTTAGTGAGTCATGACTCATATTGTTAATAGATCCTGATACTTAATATATCAGATCATATGATGGATCAACAATATATATTATATGACCATCTAACAACACATCATAGTTATTGTTAATTCAATTGAAACCTACTATTTTTAGTAATCATAAACTCTTCGACACTCTATAACTTCCTATATTAAGTCTATAGTTGTATATTATCTATCCATACTTAGTTGTTGGAGTTCCAAAACATTATTATAAAATGTATTCAGTTAGAAAGAGAATCAAAAGGACTAAGTCTAATACCACCATTGTCATTATTGGGACTATTGGCATTAAACATCCAGAGCAGCAAATGATGAATAACATCATCAAAATTCTACACATAATATATGGAGATGAAAATTTAGTAATACACTTATAGAACTACATTCAATTCTACCGATTCATTTAAGCCGTTCGGGTGTAATGTATCTAACTTAAACATCCAGAAGATTTCTTGAATACAGAGACGTTTAAATCTGTCGCCTCCTCTTTTCGTGACTGATATATGTTCTAATCCCGTAATTGTCAAACATGTCGGATCTCCATTATGTTTCTCATCATAGTGTTTGGATAAGCTATGATTGAGATTCCTATTAAGAATATTTCTACGATGTTCCATGAATCTGGTTTTAATTTTTCGAGTTGTCCTTCCTACATAACGTAAATTACAACCACATGTGAGTAAATATATAGAAAATTCAGTATTACAATTTAAGAAACTCCTAATATTAATCTGCTCTTCATTCCCACAAACTATAACCTTAGTGGGTTTTTTCACATGTTGACACGTGGTACATCTGTTCCCTCCACACTTATAAAAACCACACGTTGGCTTTAGCCAATGTGGGCCAGAGTTGACAACATCACACTTCTTCTTGATTATTGGGAGCATTAGATGACTCGGTGCCAAAATATTTCTTAGTGATTTGTTTTTCTTAAAAATAAAAGTCGGTTTGATAGGTATGCAACCTTGTAGGATGTTATCCTGTCTGAGAATATTATAGTTGTTTAATATTATTTGTTTAATCTTCCCGTATTGGCTATTATATGTTGTGATAAATGCCAAATTACTATCATTATTTTTATTTTTATTATTATTATTTTCCTTCTTATCTGAATTCTCTATAGTTTTTTTAGATTTTTGATGTAAAAGAGTCTCTCTAGGTGTTGCTCTGGTTTCGTTCAATGCTTTTTGAATAATAAAATCAGGATATCCCCTAGTTAGAAAAGATTGTGCCATTTCTTGTGCTTGAGTCTCAAAAGTAGCTAAATCTGTGCAATTTCTCCGTAATCAGAGTAATTGGCCCTTGGGAATGTTCCTCTTCCACGCGGCACTATGTTCGCTTTTGTAATGTAGGTACGCATTTGTTCCAACTGTTTTATTATAGTTGGACGTGTGAATGGTGCCCTCTTTTATCTCTAGGGTTATATCAAGAAAATGAATTAAAGTGGGGTGATAAGTGTATGTAAACTGTAAATTTTAATCATTAGTATTCAGTGATGTGACAAATGTGAGTGCTGTTTCTAGATCACCATCCCAAATAATAAATAAATCATCAATATAATGGCCATAGAGGACCAGGCACCCGCCGATCCCGCCTCCCCACACATGTTGGTCCTCAAAGTGACCCATGTATAGGTTAGCGTAGCTCGGCGCGAACCTGGTCCCCATGGCCGTTCCCATCACCTGTAAATAGTGGGTGTCCAAAAACATAAAGTGATTGTGACGTAAAATGAAAGAAATAGAATCCAACAAAAATTGAATGTGTTTCTCAGACAAATCATTATCCAACTTCAATTTTGCTTCTATGACTTGTAAACCCTTATCGTGAGGTATGTTTGAGTACAAACTCTGTGCATCCAGAGTGAGGAATGCATAAGATTCTTTCCACTCTAAATCATTTATTAACTTCAAAAAATGGGTAGTGTCTTTGATATGTGATTTTAACTGAGAAACACATGGTTGTAAAAAAGTGTCAACATAATGTGATAAATTAGAAGAAAGTGACCCAATACCTGAAATTATAGGACGACCAGGAGGTGCTGTGAGGGACTTGTGAATTTTTGGGAGGTGATAATATATAGGGATAATCATATGTTCAATTAAAATAAATTTATATTCTTCTCTTGATATGACCCTATCCTCAAGTGCCGCGTCTAAGAGATTTATCAAGGTGGGGAGATAGAGTTTAGAGGGGTCTGATGTTAATTTACAGTAAAAATTAGAGTTATCAAGTTGGCGAATAGCCTCAGTTATGTAAACATCTCTATTTTGTATCACCAGGCCCCCCCCTTTATCAGCCTCCTTTATTACTATTTGAGTATCCTCAGTTAGTCTACGTAATGCTCTTTTTTCCCATTTGTTCAAATTAGACTTACGTTGATGTGTAAGTGGAGAATGATCGTGTTTACATAATTGTTTAAAATTATCTAACGTTGTCTTATAGAAACTTTCAATATTAGCCCTTTTGTATTTCATTGGATAGAAATCTGATTTTTTCTTTACAGTTTCTTTGTTAACGTTATAAAGTTCCATTATGGGATCTTGATTAGGGACTTCCCCATTCTCTCTAAGGAGCTCATTAAGGATATGAAGAGTTTGATCATCATCATTGTCCAGTATGATAGGTAGAGCTTCCCTTGGGAACATTCCCAAGGGCCAATTTCTCAGATTACGGAGAAATTGCACAGATTTAGCTACTTTTGAGACTCAAGCACAAGAAATGGCACAATCTTTTCTATCTAGGGGATATCCTGATTTTATTATTCAAAAAGCATTGAACGAAACCAGAGCAACACCTAGAGAGACTCTTTTACATCAAAAATCTAAAAAAACTATAGAGAATTCAGATAAGAAGGAAAATAATAATAATAAAAATAATGATAGTAATTTGGCATTTATCACAACATATAATAGCCAATACGGGAATATTAAACAAATAATATTAAACAACTATAATATTCTCAGACAGGATAACATCCTACAAGGTTGCATACCTATCAAACCGACTTTTATTTTTAAGAAAAACAAATCACTAAGAAATATTTTGGCACCGAGTCATCTAATGCTCCCAATAATCAAGAAGAAGTGTGATGTTGTCAACTCTGGCCCACATTGGCTAAAGCCAACGTGTGGTTTTTATAAGTGTGGAGGGAACAGATGTACCACGTGTCAACATGTGAAAAAACCCACTAAGGTTATAGTTTGTGGGAATGAAGAGCAGATTAATATTAGGAGTTTCTTAAATTGTAATACTGAATTTTCTATATATTTACTCACATGTGGTTGTAATTTACGTTATGTAGGAAGGACAACTCGAAAAATTAAAACCAGATTCATGGAACATCGTAGAAATATTCTTAATAGGAATCTCAATCATAGCGTATCCAAACACTATGATGAGAAACATAATGGAGATCCGACATGTTTGACAATTACGGGATTAGAACATATATCAGTCACAATAAGAGGAGGCGACAGATTTAAACGTCTCTGTATTCAAGAAATCTTCTGGATGTTTAAGTTAGATACATTATACCCAAACGGCTTAAATGAATCGGTAGAATTGAATGTAGTTCTATAAGTGTATTACTAAATTTTCGTCTCCATATATTATGTGTAGAATTTTGATGATGTTATTCATCATTTGCTGCTCTGGATGTTTAATGCCAATAGTCCCAATAATGACAATGGTGGTATTAGACTTAGTCCTTTTGATTCTCTTTCTAACTGAAACATTTTATAATAATGTTTTGGAACTCCAACAACTAAGTATGGATAGATAATATACAACTATAGACTTAATATAGGAAGTTATAGAGTGTCGAAGAGTTTATGATTACTAAAAATAGCAGGTTTCAATTGAATTAACAATAACTATGATGTGTTGTTAGATGGTCATATAATATATATTGTTGATCCATCATATGATCTGATATATTAAGTATCAGGATCTATTAACAATATGAGTCGTGACTCACTAAGTATGGTGGTTTTGTACCCCTTTACAGATGATCATCTATTGGGGAATATTTATCTGTATATTCCATACTTCATGATTTTTGTAATTTGTATCATGTTGTTATCCCTATATGTTTGTAGGTATATAGATTAGACCCCAACAGAGTTCATTACACGATACTAAATCCGCCATGTTTGCTAAGGGCAAAGCCATAATTATTATGGCGATTAGGTAATTATGCTATATATCCATTTTGAGGATCGTGATTATAATAAAATTTGGGCTTGTATTTATATTTATATAAACATCTAATATGTTTTTACATATACGTCATTTGAACTTACCCTGTTGGCTAAGTAATCTAAAATAGCCATCTTTATTCAGTGCAAAAACCGTATGTAATATGGCGGTCCCGTGACATATGAGAGCCACATGTTGCCCTTACTCGCGGATCGCGAGAAGTGAATAGGAGGCGGGAGGACGCCGAGAAGTGCTGGTGTCCATTGTGCACAGTGTGAATGGCAACAACGCAGGGCGCGTGCACAAGTACGGCGGGCGGTCACGTGGTTGGTCTCCAGCCTCCAGCCTCATAATGCACCGGAATGCCAGGCCGAATGTGACGTCCTTCTATAAACAAATAGACCATGTGACTTAGCAATGTCACATGGTCTGTTGTTTATATCACATGATTAGCTCAACACGCTATGCAGTGTAAAGCAGAGAAATAAAATTCTGGACGGAAAAGCTCATTGTATGTTTAAACTTTTAATTTTTGAACAATAACAGGTTTGCCTCATAATTAGGATTCTTTATTAGTGTTAACTTGTTTCTTTTTAATGTGTATTTATGGATGAAGTGCAATTAATCTCATGTGTGAGCAATTAGTGGCCATATTGACCCTGTATAAATATCCCTAATACTCCAACATATGATTACCTTTGATAAAGCTGGGGGTTACCCAGCGAAACGCGTTAGGAGATTGAGCACCCCTCTACATGAAGAAGACTCTTCTGGATACACTTACATTGCTGTCAGCTCTAATTTGGAACGGACTCCGTGGACCATTCAATTTCTTGTCTGGGCATTCACCAAACGACAGACGGACTTTTACAGTGGCTTCTAAAGGAATCCCATGGACTATATTTGTGTTTCACCACTCCAAGGGACACTTCAATAAGCGTGATGCCGTTTTGATATTCCCTGGATCCCTATACATCATGAGTTGGTAGAGACTAATCCAATTGGAATTTCTAATATTCTTTCCACTGTTATCTCAAAGGAGTCATAGAGCAATAAGACTTTGTTATTCATATCCACTCGAATATTACTATTTCATGCAAGGGTAGCTCAAATACAGACTGGTCTATACATGTTTTTTACATGTATTTTATATGTATGTTTTTTTATATACATTATTAAAATTCTATATAATCTTTTAAAATTGATTGCACTTCATCTGTTTTAATAAGATTTAATAAGATCATTACCCTCTATCAGTGCAGTAAATTTTTCATTTACTGTATGTTATTACTATACTGAGTGTGACTACACTCATCTTTTGCAGCTGCTGTGGAAATAGGGCCCACCTGAGCACCTGTTGTGAAGTTTCTTCACATTATTTTCCTTGTTCACTATCCTAGTCAACACCAAGATTCTGCACATGTTCAGTGTTTTGTAATTCTGATCCCCCAAGCATAAATCCTGTTGGTTGGCTATGCTGTAGCCCTGTCCTGTGACCTATCATAAGGACTTGTGTTTTATCAGGGTTCAGTCGCAGCCACCTGGCACTCATCCACTCCTGAAGCTCAGCTAGGCAACTATTTAGGGTTGTTATGGGGTCCTTTGTACTTGGAGCAAAGGACAGGTACAGTTGTGCATCATCTGCATACCAGTGGTAGACCAGGCCATGACGTCTGATTATTTTACCCAATGGAAGCATGTATACTGCAAAAAGCATGGCAGATAGTATAGAACCCTGTGGTACACCGCATGGAAGTGCCACTGGTTATGAAGAGTTTACTCCAGAAGAAATGCTCTGTGACCTGCCAGGCAGAAATTATTTGAACCAGCTAGGACTGTGCCATCCAGTCCACCAAATTTTTTCAGTAGCTCAATTAGAATCTCGTGGTCCACAGTATCAAATGCTGCTGAGAGATCCAGAAGGATTAAGATTGAACAATCACTTCTGTCTCTTGCCATCAGAAGATCATAAAGCACACATACCAGGGCTGTGTCAGTGCTACGTCTTCTGAATCCTGACTGGAATGGATCATAAATATCATGGGTAGACAGGTGGGTTTCTAATTGCATTGCCACCACTTTCTCAATGACCTTTCCTAGGAAAGGAAGGTTTGATACTGGTCTATAGTTGGTCATGCATTCTGGGTCTAAATTAGGTTTTTTAAGAAGTGGTCTAACAATAGCTTCCTTTAGTGGTTCTGGAAAAATGCCTGTTTGCAAAGAGCATTGAACTATTTTTGCAATTACAGGGCCAATCATGTCCTTACACCCTATGAGAAGCTTGGTTGAGGCAGGGACCAGATTACAGGTGGTGGGTCGCAACATTCTGATAATTTTAGCAATGCCTTTTACATCCATTATTCCAAAGCTGTTCCAGGCAGACAGGTGGCTTACCTTGGCAGGCTTGGTAGTTTGGCACTCCTTTGATGGCACTGTGGGGATTCCAGCCCGGATGGAGGATACTTTATCTGCAAAGAATTTTGCAAACTCATTGCATCTTGACTGAGAGAGAGTTTCATCAAGCTGCAGGCATGCTGGTTTGCAAAGCATCTCCACTGTATGGAAAAGCTGAGCTGGCCTATTGTTTGCTGCCTTGATCTCATTTGAAAGAAACTCGGTTTTCTTACGGGTGATTGTTGATTGATATTCTCCAATATGTTTGATTAGTGTTAACTTATCCTCTACCAGGTTCGTCTTCCTCCTTCGTCTTTCAAGTCCAAGCCCCATTTTTTTGAGTTCACAAACACTATTGTCAAACCAAGGGGCTTGACGGTGTCATATACGCACAGGGCTGATAATATCCATTGCAGCTGTCACATCCCTGTTATAGTAATGGACAAGGGAACAAGGATCTTCACAGGCCCCCATTACCGCAGAAAGATCCAGGTTTGCTGCAAGAGCCTGGGGGGGTCATGCCCCTTCTTGGACGATACCTTGTCAGCTCCATGGGTAAAGTTCTATTTTGAGGGGTTGTGACTGAGAAGCAAATTGAGTGGTGGTCTGACCATGTGACTGGGTTTAGATTTAGGTCAGAAACTTCTAATCCAATCTGGATGACAAGATCAAGAGTGTGACCACTTATATGAGTAGCTGAAGGAATGACTTGTGTGAGGCCCAGATCATTCATTGTGCACAGGAGATCTTGGCCAAGGTGAGAGAGCTCATCATCAACCCATGCATTGAAATCCCCAAGGATCAGCCATCTTTGATGCTCCAGAACTAGTCCAGCAACAATATCTGCAAATTCTTGGAGTAATATCTTTCCATCTCCAGGGGGGCGGTAAATGAGAAGTACTCTGAATCCTAATTCTGTAGAACTCCGAGCAGCAATGCACTCAAGTGAGTGAGTAATTTCCATTGGGTGGACCCTAAGTTCAAGTGCTTTTTTTAAAGCAGATGGCCACTCCCCCTCCCCTGCGGTTAAGTCTAGGGTTGTGAATGACAGAGTAATTTGTTGGAACTGCAGCTTCCAAGATGGGTGCTGCATTTTCACCTAGCCAAGTCTCTGTAATACAGGCAAGATCTGAAGATTCAATATGGTCAGCAATTGTAGCAGTCTTGTTGCTTATAGATCTGGCATTACAAAGGACGGACCTGATTGGGCATACTAGAGGGCCTGTAGTTTCCTTTATATTGAGTGTAGGGGCTCTGGGGATGTCAGTCACAAAGCGAGAGTTTACAGTTTTGTTCTTCCAAGCACAGGGCCGTTTGATAGGTACCACTTCTATTTGTCTCCTATATGAAACTGGTGAACCTGAAGGAAAGGAACTTAGGTGGTTACAGCGGATAAGAGATTTTCGTCCTTGCTTCCCACGACTGCCCCGTTGAGTTTTTTTGAAAATGTCAAGGGATTTAAGAATGGAAGCCTGTGCTGGATCAATAGGAGCTGCTGCTCGTGGTGGGTGGTGTGAAAGCATAAAGCTGGAGGTGTAAAATCATTGATGAGAGAGCATGAATTGCATTGATGATGAGAGAAGATCAAGCAGTTTTATTTTTCTGTTTTCTCAACTGTGTGTGTGATCCAGAAGTTATGATGGGATTCATGAACAGTCTAATTTAATTTGGCTATTGCTATGTCCAGTTGCTTCTCTCTTGTACAAAAGGTATATTTTGAATAAGGAGTATTTAAATAAGCTAACTTGTCTTTTCAGTTGATGATTTAGAGTCACACAAATTATTCCAGGGCAAAACAGGCTTGTGGAAAGGTGTTAGAAGCCATTCCTATTGTATAGGTGTGAAAATCTTTGTGTGAGACTCCTTTTGAAGTGGATATTCCATGCAAGGGTAAAGGTAACATGTCTCCAGGGGAAAAAATTGGGATCCTGTGTTTTAAAATGACCAGACCTCCAGATTTCAGAGACTGGGGATACTGTATTTTAGATTATTAATGCAAGAAATCAGAGTTATTTGCTGAGCAGAGAACAGAGGTGAATGATGTCTTAGGGGGGAGCTGGAGCCAAAGATAATTTGTATTCCACAGTAGCTTGCTCTGGGGTGTCCACTGCAGAGGTAATGCCAGTCTGAGTTCTAGCGGAGAAGGCAGAGGTTTCAATCCAATCCAATGTGAATCTCAGTGCAGGAATGCAATCCGTTGATTTTGGAGAGATGTCCATGTAGTGCAGTACAAGTTAAAGGTAAGTCCTTGTATATTTCTTGTGCTTCTGATGCCACTTTTGTAGAATTTTAGCTGTTTTATGAAGATGTTCAGGAGCATGTAAAAGGTGAGGCAGCCATTTTGGGTGCCTGAAAACTGAGGCGCCCGATTATTTTTACTAAGTTAAAGTGAAAAAGGGTGTTTTAACACCCTTTTCTTATTTTAGTTTCACCTACATTTACTAAAGGGCAATTGGAGTAGAATTCATAAAATTCTATGCCAAGCCCTAATTATCACATATTTTTAGTAAGCAGATCGCAATTCCCGTTATTGTAATGGGAAATGCGATCTGCCTGAGATATACTAAAAATAAAATGTGAAAAAATACCTGGGGAAGCCCTGTGATAATAACGCCACCTGGAGATGCCGTTATCCAGGGTCTCCCCCGGTTCCCCGACTCCTGCTCTGCTCTCACGGGCAGAGCAGAGCTGGGAGCCAGGCTCCAGTGATCAACTGTGTAGTCTAAACAGACCACAAGCTGATCACTTCTAAAAACAAAACATAGTAAAAAAAAAAATCTTCGGGGCTCCGGTCAGCTGGTCTCCCAGCTCCTGCATTGTGACCCTGGTCAGCTGCTGCATAGAACAGCTGACCGCGTCACAGAGCAGGACGGGAGAGCAGTTGACCAGAGCCCCGGAGGGGGGACATCAGTGGAGCAGCGATGACCGGAGGTAAGTGAAAAGGTGTGCTTCTCAGCCAACAGGACAACTGATGGAAAGACATTGCGGTCATCCGTACACACTGAACAATATAGCGCATGATATATCGTTCAGTGGTCGCATCCAGAAGCATAGGGTCATACACGATATATTTTCATCTGCCGTGCAGAATGGCAGATCAGAAGATGTCGTATACGACTCGGGCATACACACAAGCAAAACGCACAATATGTTCTGATTTGCTTGAAAATGACATATCATGCTGATATCATTCTAGTGTGTACACAGACTAGAATACATGCTGGTCTGCAACAGCAGCATTCGCACCTGGTTTGTGTCACACTTACAGACCACTTTTGTCCATGTTTATAAACATTTATTTTATTACAACAAACACATTTGACTCAATAATATAACTGTTAAAACCTTTTTAATAAAACAGAAACAACTGTCGAAGCTGAATAATTGGCTGAGACAAGTTCAGTTTAAAATTTAATCGCGGTGACGCCATCTTGCGAATGGCCGCAAGACTCCATTTTGGAAATGAGATCGCAAGACACCATTTTTGTGGTCAGCATCAATTCAAGTTATAACTCAGGAGCTAAGAACAGATGGCAATGTTTTTGTTAACCTACCAAGGGCAACTGGAAAAACAAGCTTTCTGAGTAAAAGTAAATAAGAAGAGACAATGGGTATTTTTACATACAAATTGGGAATCCCTGGATGCAGATAAAGTATAGTTGTGGCAATTGTAATATAATATCTACACAATTGGATTTGCCTGAATCCTAGACAGGATGGCCCCAAATTCCACAGCTTGAGGTGGTAATACATTTGCATTTCACACAAGAGTCTGTGAGAACAAAAGAGGTTTTGTTTTCCTTTGAACACACAACAGGTGGGGGCCTGCTGACAGAGGGCATGTAGAACTACAACCTTCAGCCATCCACACTGCTGGATGTTCACTTCGTGTATGAGAGATTATGCACTTAAATCTCACCCATTAATAACTAGCTACCTTATTTCAAACCCCGAATACTCACAAACTACATATTCGCACACAAGGTTCCATTAGCATCAAATTGTATGATTCAAGTTGGTTAAGTTAGTTTAAATGCTAAGAAATAGAGGTTTTTGATATCTAAGGTATTATACATGATAAGCAAGGTGTGTTTGGTTTCGTTCTGATGCGTACGCTTTTTACAGAATCCCGGTGTTATCGGTGGAGAGATCGCATCATGCAAACTCAAGTTACGGATCGCAGAACTTACAAGCAACAAAATGTTTAGTTGATGGAATGTTACAGGAGGCGTTACCAGAAAGACTCCGGCTGTTAGAGGCAGGGAAAGTCTATTTGAAACAACCTGTTAAATGTGTCGTTACATATGCTTCTCCTCTGGGAACCAATGAGATCAGCAGGAAGTTCCCCCTTTGTCCTGTTTCAGTCTGGGGGGGAATAAATACATGTGTCCGAACACTGGTTTGCCAGTTCATGCTGAATATTGGGTGAACTGAGGATATCAAGTCTGAGGTCTATCTCTGGGTCCAGAGGCGCAGCGTATGTATAACTGTACTTGGGTCTGTATAATTTCCTTTTACGCCTAACTTATGTATGTATAGATTGCGTGTAATTGACTGTACTTTTACCTGAATAATACTTGTGCATTGGAAACACAGATTCCACTCCTGTCTTTATTTGCGGTTATACTGCGTACGTAATTAGCGTTCTGATTAGAGGTTTTAGGCCGGGTTTTGTCTTAGAGGTTCTAGGCAGGTGAATCTTAGAGGTTTATAGGAAGGAATATATTAAAAGGTTTATTTACAAATTCAACAGTAGGGGCTCATCGGTTTATCACATCTGATACACGATAACACTCGGTCAGTTCTCTCTCAGCAAAAGGGTGGAGGCGCCTTTTGAGAGACGCATTAGTCTTTCATTACCACAGTGTTGCTGAGAGCGTACTGCCGGTTATTGTGTAGAGGAAGCGCTGATCAGAATCCAGGGACAAGAGAGGAAAAAAAAAGTTTTTTTTTCTCTGTTGATAGAACCTTACCTTTAGAGGGGTGCCGCAGTATTGAGTATGCAGCTGAGATGCATTTTTGCATACGCAGTTAAATAGTCATTATACGCTTGTGTGGTAGTCACATAATTGTGTATGCGGCCGGTCGCACAATAAGCGTATACGCATTTCCGGTTCTGCTGCCACGTGTTTGAACAAAGCCATTGAGGTTTACATTTTTTTCTATCTACCAATATCTGGGTTAAACGTTTATTTTCTGCGCAGAGAAAAAGTGTGTAACAGTGTGTGTATTGTTGGTAGGGTTGGTTTATTCCCTAAAGTTAAGGGTACCGTATGATCCTTAAGGGCTAGGTGCAAGGGTTAGCCTAGTCGCTCGGTAAGCAGCTTTACCGTTCTAAACACAGTAGCAGGTGTACATGTTGTCTTTGTTGTATAGAGGTGCGTGAGAGTGGCCGACATACAAACTCTCATAGGTTTGGAAGTTACCTTACTAAAGCTTATCTGGGTCTGGAAGTTGCCTGTTTCAAAACTTATCTAGGTGTGGAAGTGGCCTTACGAAATCTTATCCAGGTGTGTGGGTGCCGCCGACTTAAATCGTTCACAGGTAAGTGAAAGTATCTTGATTGTCTTTCACCAGTTTAAATTTTTATTGAAAAGCGTAGGAGTTGTCTCAAAATGGGAGCCACGCAAATGGTAGAAATGTTAAGCAATGATGTGCTGCTAATGGAGGCTCCGATTGGATCAGCCCGTCGTATTATGCATACTAAGGCCCTCATTCAGAGCCGCTCGCTATTTGTGGTCGCTCGTTTAAAAACAAGGGGTGGCTATTCAAATGATCCGTACGCACATTGCAGTCTGTTCACACCTCTAAGTTTGAACGAGCGAGCAAAACATACGCTCGTTTATTTGTTAAAAACGCCCCCTGGCCGCTCGCATCCTACGTCATGTCCGCTATTTATTAGATTAATCGAGTACATCGACCAGCGTATGAACTGCTCGCTATTCTTGTGGTTGGTGTTTGCTACCACAAATTTGCGAACAGTTCTTGCTATAAAATAACCCAGTGACGTGGTCAATGACGCTGCTGTTTTAAATATGCACACCCATAAAACGCCCGTTTTGACCTTTAAGTACGCCTGCGTTCGGATCTCCACTCCCCATTTTCAAGCACCTTCCCCTGTTACCACCCACATACGCCTCATTCTGTCACTCAAAATAGCAGGCCCTCGCTATATTGCGTACCAACGATTTTCGGCCGCACTGACTGGTTCGCGCATGCGTACTAAAAACCGTACGCATGCGCAGATGTGCAAACATCGCTCGGAACGAGCGTACTGCCGCTAACGAGCGGCTCTGAATGAGGGCCTAAGTACGGTACTTATGCAATAAGGTATTGTGATATATGGTTTAATATGACGAGAAAGAGTGTTAGACCGTTTCCCAGAATTGGTAGTTTTGACAAAAATGTGTTAGATAATGTCCAGGATCACATCAGTATGGTGCGATCCCGAGAGAAAAAGATTAAGGCCCTCATTCAGAGCCACTCGCTATTTGCGGTCGTTCGTTCTAAAACTAGGGGTGGCTATTCAAATGAACCGTTCACTGTTTGCGGTCTGTTCACGCCTCTATGTCTGAACGAGCGAACAAAACTTGCGTTCGTTTTTTGGAAAAATACGCCCCCTGGCCGCTCGCATCCTACGACATGTCTGCTATTTATTAGATTAATCGAGTACATCGACAAGGGTATGAACTGCTCGCTATTCTTGGGGTTGGTGTTTGCTACCACAATTTTGCGAGCAGTTCTGACTATAAAATAACCCAGTGACGTGGTCCATGACACTCCTGTATTAATTATGCACACCCTTAAAACGCCCGTTTTGACCTTTAAGCACACCTGCGTTCGGATCTCCACTCCCCGTTTTCAAGCACCTTCCCCTGTTACCACCCACATACGCCTCCTCCTGTCACTCAAAATAGCAGGCATTCGCTGTTTAGCGAACAAACAAATTTCGGCCGCACTGACTGGTTCGCACATGCGTATAACGATCCGTACGCATGCGCAGTTGGGCAAACATCGCTCGGAACGAACGAGCGGCCGCTTACGAGCGGCTCTGAATCAGGCCCTAAGTATTTTGAATGTTTAAAAATATGGCAGCATGAAGGGGATGCTTGGCTTAAAAATGTGCAAACGACGCAAACTAGCATTGCGAACGCATTGCCAGAAAATACATCCGCGACGCTGAGTTGCAATACGGGCGAGCCGCAAATTGGCGAGCACGGGTGGCAAAGTAGCGTCGTGGAGAGTATTGCCAGCAGTTCACGCTCACCTCCCCCACCTTATGTGGATGGAGGTGCAAGTACGGCTACCAAAAATACCAATAAAAATGTAACAAGTAATTTGTACCCCCTCTTAAGTAACCATAAAGAAAATGTTTATGATGTAGAAGATGAGCCTATTGTAATGTCTGCCATTTCCCATGCTGTACAAATGATAGATGCTGCATCACCACAATCACGGGTGGTGCCGCCATCTCCATCGGTAACAGCAAGGGAAGTGTTAATACACTCTGCACCCATTGAGGAAGTTGTTAATACCATACGTAGCAGCAGCAGATTAAACCCCCAGCCAGGTAACCAGGTCAGAGGTAGCAGCGCTGCCGGTCTGCATCCCATTCGGACAATAACTGTTCCAAATGGAAATGCAGATGCAAACGGTGTAGTGCCCATGATGGAAGTAGTAATGCATTGTCCATGGACAAGAGCAGAACTGAATTCCATCATAAATGATTTCCCCAATCCCAAAAAGGAACTAGCCAAATGTCAAAGATTTTTGAGAAATTTGGGTAGTTCTCATGAGCCCACTAATAAAGATTGGCGTGTGGTGTTAAGGGCCTGCCTGCCACACACTACCGACGTGACAAAATTTATCACAGACTGTGTATTGGATGGCGACGTTCCATTAACAGACCAAGTAAACCAAGGTAACATTTCCCGCATTGTGACTCAATTGGGTGTATATTTTCCAGTAGTAGTTAACTGGAACAAAATCTTCACAATCAAACAAAAAGAGAGTGAAACTGCAGAAGAATATTGCGAACGGGCTCTGCAGGCTATCACCCAGTACACTGGGATAGAAGATATTAAACATAGCACTCACCACAGGGGAATGATAGTCACGGTACTCATGGACGGTCTGAAAGACGATTTAAAGACTCGGGTTCAGACCTCACAGCCTGGCTGGCGGGGACTTACAATAGATAACCTCATAGAGTCTGCCATAGAACATGACAAAAACATCTCAAAAAAGAGGGAGACCCAGAGCGAAAAACTAATGGCTGTCAGTATACAAGCTCTGGAGAGAATGACGTTAACATCACAGCCAACCGACACACCTGCACCTGAACAATTACACGTCCTCACCAATCCCACACCACAGCAAACACATCCTTACCCCACATATCATACACAACCACAGGTCCCATACTCATATCCCCCACAATATCCTTACCCTCCCTATCCTTACCCATACCCACCACCTTTCCCTCTTGCTCAAATCCCACAACAATCCTTTCATCCACCCCGTTCAAAATTATGTTTTAACTGTCACCAAGTGGGACACATAAGTAAGTACTGCAAAGTGAAGAACACCACACAGGAACACGAGTTTCCCATGGGTTCATAGGTAACCCCAGTATCTTCTCCCAGGCCTTATATGACTGTTTACAATCTTTTCAACCTATCAATGGATCTGTTCTAATGAAAAATGTGGACGATTTATTGTTGTATTTTGGGTCATGTTTAAATGATATTAAACTGTTTTGCTTTATCTCCCACTCATAGGACACAAGGTTGCTAAGGATAAACGGCAGCCATGCCAGGCTGAGGTCGACTACTCGGAATACTATCCAACCCAATGGCACAGGCATTATTTAGAGCAGTAGCTATTGATAACAAGATTTAATTGCAGGAACCTGTATGCAGATACTATATCCCTAGAATTATTAAAAATGATAGGGGGACTTATTTTATAGGTGACATTTCCAAGAACATGTGTAAGATGATGGGTAACAACACTGAGATTATCCCAGATTGTCTTTTCCTTTATTTGCCCCCCTTTGAGATACTGTCCAAACAGGCAGCCTCATGTGAAAATATGATAATGAGGTTACTGTGCAGGGTCTCACGAAGATGAATGAGAATAACCGAAATTGAAAGTGTTATTAACTAACATGTCTAATGCAAACTGTCATGATGTCAAAATCTGGAAGAATTTGTTATGATCTAAATTTTTTTTAGCTCAGGTTGTTTGACTGATCGGCGGAAAGCTCCATATCTGACGATACAGCATCCTCAAAGGGTGGCCGGGGAAGACACGTGGGTCCATTCCACTCACTATAGGGAGGTTAACCAACCGGTGGAGATACAAGGCAGAGACAAGGCCGATAACGTGGACCTGTCGATTGCGAGCTTGTGCCGGAAGGATTAAAAAGGTGACGGTGAGATATCTGAGCTAAAGAAATGTGTAGATCAGTGCTTCCAGCAATGGAGTGGTCTGCTGTGGTCATCCTAGTTCTTTTTCTTTCCAGAGTTTTTGTCATGATGATCTGTTTGGGGATACTCAGTATCTGTGATGGGGGACTGATAAAGGAGATGTGAGCTGATGGCGGAGCTGATGGAGTGGAGTCAGGAGGAGTGCAATGCCAATCAGGGGAGTTTCTGACAAATTTTAGTATTGTAATTGTTATGTTATTTGGGAAAAATACTTCCAAAAGTTATGACCCTCACACATGTTGAAATGCTGGGTATAAATAAAAACACACCGTCACCATATCTTCACACACAATATGAACACAGAGGCAAGAGAAATATGATACCTGGTGATATGCATAACGCCGCTCAGTAAATCAGTGAGACAACTGGTTTCCAAGTTTTAGTCGCCCTGGATCCCACCAGGATTGCTAAGGGTACATTAAATTTTAGATATATCCAGGAACTTGCTAAATTAATAGATAATATCACCGAGATGTACGATGACACATTCAGGTACACAGGGAGAGAATTGCAAGCATACAAGAAAGAACTAGTGCAACACAGGCTAGTGTTGAATTATTTAACTGCTGTTACTGGAGGGTATTGCGTAACGTTAGCCACCCAATTTGGAGTAAAGTGTTGCACTTATGTCACCAATGATACCAGCGACCCTAAGGAGGTGATAGACCAGAAGATGGATGAGATTCTGCAGCTAAAGTGGGAATTTCGTAAGAACCATAACGCATCAGTGGCTGCAGCAGGGGAAAAGATAGAAGGATGGGTGTCATGGCTGAACCCAGTGAAATGGTTCTCGGGTCTAGGAGAGTGGGTCCAGGAAGTGGTCGCCAGCGTAGGCAAATTCTTGATCCTTATACTGATTGTCATCATAGTAATTGGCATATGCGTCCGGTGTGTTCCTATTGTGTTGAAGTGTGGAAAATGTGAAAACAGAGTGAAACGAAGGAATGAAACTATGATGGTGGTCAGAAATGATAATATGTATACCGAGGTAGATACAGAACTGCACTACAACCCTGAGCTAGGAAGTACCATCATTTAAATGTATAATATTTAGACATGCATAGAAGATATTATTGAAATATTATTTATAGAACACCCAGACAATGTAAAGTCTCAAATTCCCCTTCAAAACTACTGTTATAAGACTGGTGCATCCCCACATCTGTCACATGATCTCCCAAGATCCGCGGTGTGCGTATAATAGTAGTTTTATGCCCCCGCCTAGAGACACATTGTTGATGGATTAAGAACCACCTTGTGCCATCCCATGATAACACTAAATAATATGTGAATGTAAGCCCAAAATAAATTTTTATAGCAGATTGTGATAGCATGTTGTTTGCTATCACAGGGTGGACTGTCGAAGCTGAATAATTGGCTGAGACAAGTTCAGTTTAAAATTTAATCGCGGCGACGCCATCTTGCGAATGGCCGCAAGACTCCATTTTGGAAATGAGGTCGCAAGACACCAATTTTGTGGTCAGCGTCAATTCAAGTTATAACTCAGGAGCTAAGAACAGATGGCAATGTTTTTGTTAACCTACCAAGGGCAACTGGAAAAACAAGCTTTCTGAGTAAAAGTAAATAAGAAGAGACAATGGGTATTTTTACATACAAATTGGGAATCCCTGGATGCAGATAAAGTATAGTTGTGGCAATTGTAATATAATATCTACACAATTGGATTTGTCTGAATCCTAGACAGGATGGCCCTAAATTCCACAGCTTGAGGTGGTAATACATTTGCATTTCACACAAGAGTCTGTGAGAACAAAAGAGGTTTTGTTTTCCTTTGAACACACAACAGGTGGGGGCCTGCTGACAGAGGGCATGTAGAACTACAACCCTCAGCCATCCACACTGCTGGATGTTCACTTCGTGTATGAGAGATTATGCACTTAAATCTCACCCATTAATAACTAGCGTCCTTATATCAAACCCCGAATACTCACACACTACATATTCGCACACAAGGTTCCATTAGCATCAAATTGTATGATTCAAGTTGGTTAAGTTAGTTTAAATGCTAAGAAATAGAGGTTTTTGATATCTAAGGTATTATACATGATAAGCAAGGTGTGTTTGGTTTCGTTCTGATGCGTACGCTTTTTACAGAATCCCGGTGTTATCGGTGGAGAGATCGCATCATGCAAACTCAAGTTACGGATCGCAGAACTTACAAGCAACAAAATGTTTAGTTGATGGAATGTTACAGGAGGCGTTACCAGAAAGACTCCGGCTGTTAGAGGCAGGGAAAGTCTATTTGAAACAACCTGTTAAATGTGTCGTTACATATGCTTCTCCTCTGGGAACCAATGAGATCAGCAGGAAGTTCCCCCTTTGTCCTGTTTCAGTCTGGGGGGGAATAAATACATGTGTCCGAACACTGGTTTGCCAGTTCATGCTGAATATTGGGTGAACTGAGGATATCAAGTCTGAGGTCTATCTCTGGGTTCAGAGGCGCAGCGTATGTATAACTGTACTTGGGTCTGTATAATTTCCTTTTACGCCTAACTTATGTATGTATAGATTGCGTGTAACTGACTGTACTTTTACCTGAATAATACTTGTGCGTTGGAAACACAGATTCCACTCCTGTCTTTATTTGCGGTTATACTGCGTACGTAATTAGCATTCTGTTTAGAGGTTTTAGGCAGGGTTTTGTCTTAGAGGTTCTAGGCAGGTGAATCTTAGAGGTTTATAGGAAGGAATATATTAAAAGGTTTATTTACAAATTCTACACAACTCTAACAAAAAAGCAACAGTTTTGCTTAAACATACACATAAAAGCGACAAAAAACTCAACAATCATTGTCAACGAAGCATTCGCAAACAGTCGATCTCAACTGCCTTCAAAACAGCATCAATTCTTCTAGGTACAGTTGCACAAAGTTAGGGATTTTGTAGGATTATAGTCAGGTGTATGATTAACCAATCATACCAAACAGGTGATAATGATCATCATTTTCATATGTAGGTTGAAACACAGTCCTTAACTGAAACAGAAACAGCTGTGTAGCAATCTTAAAACTGGGCGCAGAACAGCCAAACTCTGCTACAAAGGTGAGGTTGTGGAAGACAGTTTCATATCACAGGTCATACACCATGGCAAGACTGAGCACAGCAAAAAAAAAAGGTAGTTATACTGCATCAGCAAGGTCTCTCCCAGGCAAAGATTTCAAAGAAGACTGTGGTTTCAAGATGCGCTGTTCAAGCTCTTTTGAAGAAACACAAAGAAACAGGCAACGTTGAGGACTATAGATGCAGTGGTCGGAAAAGGAAACTTAGTGCATCAGATGCTAACTTCCCTTCGAAATCGGAAGATGACCAGCAGTGCCATCAGCTCAGGACTGGCAGAAACCAGTGGGATCCAGGTATATCCATCTACTTTTCGGAGAAGTCTGTCCAGAAGTGGTCTTCATGGAAGAATTGCAACCAAAAAGCCATACCTTCGACATGGAAACAAGGCCAAGCGACTCAACTATGCACAAAAACATAGAAACTGGGGTGCAGAAAAATGACAGCAGGTGCTCTGGACTGATGAATCAAAATTTGAAATATTTGGCTGTAACAGAAGGCAGTTTGTTTGCTGACGGGCTGGAGAGCAGTACAATAATGAGTGTCTGCAGGCAACAGTGATGCATGGTGGGGGTTCCTTGCAAGTTTGGGGCTCCATTTCAGCAAATGAAGTTGGGGATTTGGTCAGGATTAATGGTGTCCTCAATGCTAAGAAATACAGGCAGGTACTTATCCATCATGCAGTACCATCAGGGAGGCATCTAATTGGCTCCAAATTTATTCTGCAGCAGGACAACAACCCCCGAACATACATCCAATGCCATTAAGAACTATCTTCAGTGTAAAGAAGAACAAGGAGTCCTGGAAGTTATGATATGGCCCCCCAGAGCCCTGATCTCAATATTATTGAGTCTGCCTGGGATTAATTACATGAAGAGACATAAGGATTTGAGCAAGCCAACATCCACAGAAGATCTGTGGTTAGTTCTCCAAGATGTTCGGAAGGGGTTCCGGACTATAGATAGACAATAAAATGGTCGACAATGTCTAAATAGACACCAGATGTTAGACAGTCAATAGGTTGACTGGGACAAAGGTCAACAGGAACAAAAGGTCAACGGACTTAAGGTCGACATGTAAGAAGGTCGACCATTTGCGTGTCGACCATCTTCATGTCGACATTTTGCACCTGTCGACCATTTGTACCTCTCGACCTTCTTACATGTTGACCTGTAGTGTGTCGATCTTTTGTCCCTGTCGACCTACTGACTGTCTAACATCTGGGCCCAAATGTAATAGGGTGAGAGTTTTGAAAATGTGAGAGAAAACTCTCACAATTTTAAACTCAGCCAATGTAATAATAATGGGGGGGGTACACAAACTTAACGCATCTGTAGGCAGTGCTGCGCATGCGCTGGTTTTACAGATGTAACAGCGCATGCGCAGCACTGTTTCTAGATGCGATAAGGTAGTGTAGGCAGGGAAAAGTATCTATTTCCCGAAAAGCTGTCATCGCAAAAATGACAGCTTTTCGGAATAGATACTTATGGAGAGGTGGAATGATGAATTCCACCTATAATTAGCTAGAACTCCATGAGAGTTCTAAAGCTAATTATCTCCAGAGAATTTTTAGGTTTAATGAATAGGCCCCTTAGTGTGAGAGTTTTACTGCTAAACTCTCACATTTTCTAAACTCTCACCCTATTACATTTCACCCCTGGTGTCTATCTAGACACTGTCAACCTTTTTACTGTCTATCTGTTAATCCAGAGGTTCCCATTTGAATCACGGCGCCCTAGAGCATCAGCATTGTTTTCATGGCACCCCTAAGTCAAAAGTTTGTTATTGAGAAATTCAGAAAAGAATGAAGTGAAGTAAATTGTGCTGACCTGTCATCCTTAGGTTTGGTTATATAGCGGTGGACATGTTTGTGCTTCTGTTTGTGCACATACAGTATTTACATTACATTGACCGTAAATAATTTGATTTGGTGCTGGACCACCAACTTGAGGCACCCCTGCAATTGTCCCGAGGCACTCCAGGGTGCCGCGGCGCACAGTTTGGGAACCACTGTGTTAATCCACACCCATTTGGATTTGGAACAACCTCCCTGTCGAGTTCTTTCAAAAACTGTGTGCAAGTGTACCTAGAAGAATTCATGCTGATTTGAAGGCAAAGGGTGGTCACACCAAATATTGATTTGATTTAGATGTCTCTTCTGTTCATTCACTTTGCATTTTGTTAATTGATAAAAATAAACTATTAACACTTCTATTTTTTAAAGCAGGGAAAAGTAGGCAGGGAGACCGGGAGAATGGCGGGTATAAATACGCAGGATAAGGAATGTAAACAATACTGTGAGTTTCATAAACTGGACTATAATGAAGGGAACTTGAAACTTGAGAACACTGGAGATCCCAGCAGGGGCTTGCACTAGAGAGTATCTCTGATGATCCGGACACAAGACTGTATAGAAGAGCAGAACAAGGAGTCAGTACACGAATGCTGTACTGAGTACACAAGCTGGTGATCCAGACAGAGGCACAGGCGCAGGAGAATGACACTTGGAATCAGTATACAGAAGCTGAACTGAGTACACACGCTGGTGATTCAGATGGAGGCACAGGTACAGGAGAATGACACTTGGAGTTAGTACACAGATGCTGTACTAAGTACTCACGCTGGTGCTGAATTAGTTAAACTGGACTTCCAGCACAGAGACAGGTGCTGACATTTACACAGGAGAACTAGACGCTGATTAGTGCTGGAGTTTCAGCACAGAGACAAATACTGAAGAAATCACTGGAGGAGTCTGATCCTGAGGAGCACTGGAAGGAGTCACTGGAAATAAATAGTATAAACCTAGGAGCAAATCCAGACACTAGGATATGACACTGGTAGGATGGAACGTGGAAGCTAGATAGCTGCAACAGCTAGAATTCATTGGGAGTAGCGAAGTTGAACAGCAGCTTCTTGTTCCTGCAGTCAGGCTAAATACCCATAGGTAGTTGGTCATTGGATCAGAAGATCAGCTGAGTGATCGCAGGACTACCATTGGGAGAGACTAGTCAGGTGACATGAACCAACATGGCTCCGCCCATGCCTGCCACCACGGGAGCCAGGACGCATGCACGGAAGCCCTAGCAGACCCTGGGGAGAATACTTAGCTCCACCCCCGGCGACTGAAAATCTAAGCTCAAGGATGCTTGCGCAGTGGTGAGTAGTGGCCGATCCCAGGCCTCATTGTTACAATTATTGAATTACTGATGTTTGCGCAGTTGAGCGATTATCCATGGTCTGCGCATGCGTCAAGTTTCATTACTGATGTTGCTCACAGTAAGTATTTAAACTGGGTACACACCTATACAATCATTGGCCTGATAATTGTGTAGGTGTGTATGCAGGAGTGTTAACTGATAAACTGCTTAGGGGATGATTCAGAGATGTACGCAAACCCGATGGTGCAGAATGGGTCCTGAAAGATCCCTGAAAGTGCCCATCTTGACAGACAGAGATAGGGGCCATTTTACAAAACATCACCCCCATTTTGTAGGCATGCCATAGCCAGGGTCTTCTGACAAAGATTTCCTGTCCCCGGCTGTGCAGTTTCGTTGCCCATTCTCAATAAACTGAAGCTTACTCAGTTGGGTGATGACTGCGGCCATCGCGACTGATGGTTGCTTTGGTGATCCAATGCTGCATCCTCGGAGGCAGCACGTGGATCTGTGATGCTGGCAGGTGGCGTCTTTTGTCTTCAGAAGCCTCCTGCTGTATTAACATATGTTAGCATTGCTCCTGCGTCCAAAGACGTCTTTTGTCAACAGACGCCTCCTGCTGTAGCAGAAGCAATGCTAAGAGCTTTCATCTCTGAACCAGATCCTTAAAACACTCCTGCACTGGTCAGATCATGAGGTTGCATCTTAAGCTGGGCATATACGGCCAGATAAAATGCCTGTCAGACTGACAGACATTTTATCTGGCAGCCTGCCAGCCGAAGACGTCCGCGGCATACACTGAGATTTCTCACAGTGTATCAGCCCGACATCTGCATTCCGCCCCCGGGGCAGGAGACATTTCCCTGTTCCTTCCATGGGAAGGAACACAATAAATGTCTGTCTGTCGGCCGCAGCAAGGCATACACTGCCCGATGCAGCCGACAGTTTTCCCCGTAAATATTGCATCGGACGGGCATGCTGAACAATCCGGCATGCCCGACCGAGCAATATTTAACCCTCAATCGCCCGCACACGTGCTGCAATTATCGGGGCGATCCGCGTATATCGGGCGGATCGCCCTGATAATTGTAGCGTGTATGGCCAGCTTTATATGTAGTTTAATATTTAAGATGCCCGACCTCCCAATCCATTGAAGAACATACACATTGAGCTATAAATAGCTCAGTGTGTATGGGGGTCACACTGATCGGAAAACTCTCAGTGAATTGGAGCGTTTATCTGATCTGCCGAGTGATCGTCATTATGTGAACCCAGCTTTACTCGCAAACTGATTGACAGGCAAGGACTGTTTGTTTGTGGCAATGGGGAGGTGGTGACTGAAATCATTTATGGGGCGTGTCTCAGCCTATTACTGTGACACTGTACACAGTCAAAATGGCTCCTGCATCTCAGTTAAAGCAGCCATTCTGCATCTCCATAGGGTTACTCTGAAGTCTGATAAACAACTGATCTAAGGCACATATGAGGATAATGAGTGTTAATTAGAAGGCAGTGTAGTAGTGAGTGACAATATGGAATGTGTTTCAGTGAAGGCAAACCCTGTAGACCGGCTCTCTGTGCATGGGCACAAGTAATAAGTTTTTGTATACAGCACATGCACAAATATAAATGTACACATTTTTGCATATGCCTGTCCTATTCTGAGTCAGATGGACCGTGAAATTGGGCATTTCGGGGTGAGAACTGGGCAGTGACAATGCAAACCTGCATGGCCACCCTGACTGGGAGTGTAGTGGGGATGTATCAATTGCTCAGTGCGATTCTGAGTCATGTGTACGGGGAAGAGAAGCCTGTTTCTGATGGATCTCATGCACCTAGCATGAGGCTGCTGCAAGTGCCAAAACTAATGATGAGGGTCCCGGCAGCTGGTGTAATATAAATGGACGGCAGGGCTTTCTGCTTTCACACACACAATCACTCGCATTAGTCAAACGGATACTGGCATTAGCATAAAGTAGTAAGGCTTCTGCGGCTGCCCGCAGCTTTAGCTGCTTTACGTGCAACTCATATTCAGCTCCTGTGTTAGATACATATTTCTAGTAATGGGTAGGACCCACTTTGACCACAGGTCAGCCTCAATGCCTTTTGGTATGGATTCAGCAGGGTACTGGAAACTTTCTCAGAGATCCATGGTGCATGTTGACATGATAGCATCATGCAGTTGCTGCAGGTTCGTCAGCAGCTCACTCATGCTACAATCTCCATTCTACCGCATTCCAACATGTGCTCTATTGGATTGGTGGTGGAGGCTAATGGAGTACATTGATATGATTGTCATGTTTGTGGAACAAGCCTGAGGTGACGTGCTCTGTAACCTGGTGCATTAACCTGCTAGAAGTAGTAGATGGAGATGGGAATACTGTGACAATAAAGGGTTGCACGTAGACTGCAGGAATTTTTAGGTATGTTGTGGCATTTAAGCAATGTGACATTAATATTATGGTGTCTAATGAGTGCCAAGAAAACATCCCCACAGTATTATATTACACCAACACCAGTCTGAACCATTGGCACAACTTTTTTTTTATTTTTTAGATTTTATTTTAAGTCTGCAAATTACAGTTATTAATAACAGTCATACAGGGGGAGATGTACTAAGCTCTGAAAAAGTGATGAAGTGGAGAGTGATAAACTGGCAGCCACTCAGCTCCCAACTGTCATGTTACAGGCTGTGTTTGAAAAATGACAGAAGCTGATTGGTTGTTAGTTTATCACTCTCCACTTTATCACTTTCCATAGCTTAATACATCTGCCCCATATTGAGAAAGAACAATATAAATGATTCAAAATTAAACTGCACAACACTACGGGATGTAGTTATAAGACTGACTGCCACAATGCCGCCAGTCTTAATACGACAGGGAAATCCCGAATCCTGGCAAGGGACTTAAGATAGGCGTCGAAATACCGACACCTATCTTAATCCCTACGCCGGAACGGCGAAGACGCCAGCCCGAATGAGGTAAGGTTAAGGGGTAGTGTTAGGGTTAGCCTACTTACCAGTAATTATCTGCATTGTGTCCCAGTCGGGACTCTGAGGGCAGGGATCCTGAGCGACGCCATCATGTACCCAAACCCATTTCCAGTGGTCATGATCATATCCATAAAGAGTAGGTGCAAAGATGTTGAAGGTGCGGGTACAAAGTCTAAGGTCTCTAGGGATTGCTTGTTTGTACCAGGGAGACATAACCACCCCCTCCAAGATGGCACAACAATGCCTTCCTTAGCTTCTTCCATGGACACCTGACAGAGAGTGGTCACGCACCCCACTTGCCCACACCTCTCTAGTACAAGGGTCTGTTGAAGCATTTGGTGGCCCAGTGTGCAGTGTCCTGTGTATGTATAGACTGTAATACATTCATCATCATAAACAGTGGTGAACGAATATAGCATTGTATAGTTTCCTATGTATGTACAGTATAGCATGATTTTTTTTATTATTATAATTTTTTGTTTTAATGATGATATCCAGTCACCAGTGGCAAATCCTGTTGGGTAGGTGCAGTCTGTATAAAAGGATTACTTTGATATAAAATTTGATATGTGATATTATAGATGATTATACCACTGAGCTTGGTCAATATTAAACTAGTTTCTTTTACAAACAGAGATAATGAAAATAAAAGACATGGTCGTTAGTGAGAACTATCTAATTACTAAAATGGGTATTATTGTGAAAGAATGCAGGAAAGAAACCTTATATCATCTTAATGCCTGATTAACCAATAAAACTAGTAAAAAAAATAGTTTGGATTCAGTTACTCATCTTGCAGCTTAAGTTTTATTAACACTAGTTTTTAAAAGACAAATAAATAAAAGCTAAACCTTAGTATGATTTGTTAAAATACACTGATAATATTATGGAAATTGATTGTACAGAGTAGGCTCAGAAGATCAATGAGCATTTAAAAATGTCAATCACACAAACATCTATTTTGGTCTGTCTAGACAATGATTTACCTTACTTTATTCAGTTACAATGTCAACAGAAATCAGTATTAATTCTTAATGAGCATTTTTATACAATATTTTTAATGTAAGTCAAAAAGTGTCAGTCCGAAGTAGAAATGCTATTTTATCGCATTCCTATTTTTGAACAAGTACATACATTTTTACAGGAAGGACATGGACTTGCAAGCCAAGATGACAGTAACTGAGAGTATTGTATGGAAAATTTTGGAAAATACTGGTCATGACCAGGGATTCAGTAATGAGCTGCATAGCATTTGTTCTCCTGCAAAATGTACTTGTCCTCATGATGGAAACCAGGTCTTGGCCAAAGCTTACAGTGGGACACTTTGGGGGATTATTATTTTTTTTGTTCCCAATCTCCTGGATGTTGTGCCAAAAAGCAGAAGCATAAACCGGCTAAGCCACTGAAAAGTCTTCTTTAGCGCAGCCAAATGGTAGTTTGGGTGCCCAAAAAACAGACTTTTCACGGATTTCTGCTATCCCCTTAGTAGGGTGCAAGCAGAAATCGGTGCTCTCTTAGGCGCCCATTACTAACAGCCACTAGCAAAAATAATTAAATTACCCGTTTGCTTGTTTTTTGGGGGTAAACTCATTAAGGGTTCAGGTTTGCCGTAGGTTTAAAACCGACACGTATCGAAGTTGGATTGCAGTACTAAAAAACATCATTTACTAGGGATTGGTTTTAATTGTCAGTTAAAATCTGACGTTGATATAAGTCATATTTCAAACCCTTATGCCGCAGACAGGTTGCCTTATGTGTATGATACTTCATTAAAATATTTTGCTATGGGGCCTATTTATCACGCAATATTTGTGGGATATTCCCTGAAAACACCTGTTTTCGGGGGATTTTGACACATATTCAAAAAACCCCGAATGTACCATGGAGGGACAGCAGCAGGTATCTCCGATATATTCTGCGTTCCCACCATTTACGTCAGCAGCCACAGCCACCATATAATACGTTTCTAAGAGGGCTGCAAAGCTGTTAGATTTGGCCCCGATAGGTTACGACATCTCCAGATGGCGTTATCCTATAGACGCCTATAGACTACTCAGGGGCCCATTCATCAAACGAAAAAATTTACCCATTAACCATGCAGAAATGTTTGTTTCCACATATTTAGGTTACGGAGCCATTCATCATCAGGCATACGAATAGGACCTCCTGATATTCAGCAAACTCCAAAAACTGTAAGTTTTTAAAGTTTGCCTGCGAGAACAAGCGCCATCGACAGAATGCACTTGTTCTTGTAGCTCCTCTCCTTCCTATAGGAAGGAGTTCCAGGGATGTGAAGAGGGAACTGAGCAGATCCCTCCACTGCCTCCCCGGCGGCTTTGCACATGCGTGACCCCAGGTCACACGTGTGTAGAAGCTGGCCGTGGGAACAGGTAAGTAACGCAGCTACTTCTGTAGCTGTACTACTAATCGCATGGACAGCTGCATTTGGGAGCAGCTGTCTCCGCACCGGAGCAATGATGAATTGCTCCAGTCAGTGTTAAGTATTCCCCCTGCAGCGAGATGAATACTTCATCATCGGGGGGCCATACGGCCTCCGATGATGAATAGGCCTCTCAGTCACAAATATTTCTAGGAGAGGGTTCCCCTGGAAACCTACCTGGCAATGGCCATCGCATATACGTGGTCATCAGACTTCTTTGATGTGACGGGCTCATTTCAAAGCCCCTCTCCCTGCATGTGATTTTTCTGTACATTCGGGGAAATGTAAATTTCCTATTGCCAGTGATAAAATATTCTAATTTTCGCGTGTAAAATCCAATAAATAGCAAATATGGAATTGTGTGCTTTAACTTTAGCATTTACTACTACCTGTACCACTACCTTTACAGAGCTGGATGCATCTTGAGATGCATCTAAATCTGCAGCCTATGCAATAAGGACCTTTTTCAGTTGCATTTTACATCTACCAATGTGTGCAACACTAAGCCCCATGGATGGAGTGTGATCTTCAAGTATATATATACAGTCAGGTGCATAAATATTGGGACATTGACAGAATTTTCATGTTTTGGCCTCTATTCACCACCGCAATGGCTTTGAAATGAAACAAACAAGATGTGCTTTAACTGCAGACTTTCAGATTTAATTTGAGGGTAATTACCTCCAAATTAGGTGAACGGTGTAGGAATGACAACGGTTTCTATATTTGCCTCCCACTTTTTAAGGGACCAAAAGTAATGGGACAAACTAAACAATCCTAAATCTAACTTTCACTTTTTAATACTTTGTTGCAAATCCTTTGCAGGCAATTACAGCCTGAAGTCTGGAACGCATAGACATCACCAGACACTGGGTTTCATCCCTGGTGATGCTCTGCCAGGCCTCTACTGTAAATGTCTTCAGTTCCTGCTTGTTCTTGGGGCATTTTCCCTTCAGTTTTGTCTTCATCAAGTGAAATGCATGCTCAATTGGATTCAGGTCAGGGGATTGACTTGGCCATTGCATAACATTCCACTTTTTAGCCTTAAAAAACTCTTTGGTTGCTTTTGCAGTATGCTACGGGTCATTGTCCATCTGCACTGTGAAGCGCCGTCCAATGAGTTCTGAAGCATTTGACTGAATATGAGCATATAATATTGCCTGAAACACTTCAGAATTCATTCTGCTGCTTTTGTCAGCAGTCACATCATCAATAAATACAAGGGAACCAGTTCCATTGGCAGCCATACATGCCCACGCCATGACACTACCACCACCATGCTTCACTGATGAGGTGGTATGTTTTGGATTATGAGCAGTTCCTTTCCTTCTCCATACTCTTCTCTTCCCAACACTCTTGCACAAGTTGATCTTTGTCTCATCTGTCCATAGGATGTTGTTTGGCAAACTCTAATCTGGTCTTCCTGTTTTTGTGGCTCACCAATGGTTTACATCTTGTGGTGAACCCTCTATATTCACTCTTGTGAAGTCTTCTCTTGATTGTTGACTTTGACACATATACACCTACCTCCTGGAGAGTGTTCTTGATTTGGCCAACTGTTGTGAAGGGGTTTTTCTTCACCAGAGAAATAATTCTTCTGTCATCCACCACAGTTATTTTCCATGGTCTTCCGGGTCATTTGGTGTTGCTGAGCTCTCCGGTGCGTTCTTTCTTTTTAAGAATGTTCCAAACAGTTGATTTGACCACACCTAATGTTTTTGCTATCTCTCTGATGGGTTTGTTTTGATTTTTCAGCCTAATGATGGCTTGCTTCACTGATAGTGACAGCTCTTTGGATCTCATATTGAGAGTCGACAGCAACTGATTCCAAATGCAAATGTCACACCTAGAATCAACTCCAGACCTTTTACTTGCTTAATTGATAATGAAATAATGAGGGAATAGCCCACACCTGTCCATGAAATAGCTTTTGAGTTGATAGTCCCATTACTTTTGGCCCCTTAAAAAGTGGGAGGCACATATAGAAACCATTGTAATTCCTACACCGTTCACCTAATTTGATTGAATTACCCTCAATTTAAATCTAAAAGTCTGCAGTTAAAGCACATCTTGTTTGTTTCATTTCAAAGCCATTGTGGTGGTGAATAGAGGCCAAATTATGAAAATTCTGTCAATGTCTAAATATTTCTGCACCTGACTGTATATATATATAATTTTATATATATATATATATATATATATATATACATATATATATATTTTTATATATATATACACAGTATAAATAACATTATTATTATAAATAGGAGGAAGCAGTGATAACTCTTTTCTCCAGCAAAAAACAAACAAACAGCGGAAACAGGTTCCAAAGGCCCTTCACTCTTTAATACAATCCAGAGAGAAATCCAAGACTGCTTTTTAATGCCTCATTAAACCTGTAGTTGAGGACATTATAGTGATACTTTTGCACATACTATTTATATCACATGTTTAACTTTAGTACAATACATTTCTTGGAACTTTACACGCTAAATTATGAACCTATTATTATATAAAATTAATCAGCTTTAAGGGTGGATCCGAATACGTCAGTTCTAGAGTAATTTATTTATATTACCTGTTACCTAAGCATGGAATTTTATACAATATACTGCTTCAGATATCTTTATAACATAATAGATCCAAAAGACAAATTCAATACTCAGTTCATCAGCTAGCTGAAAAAGATTTACTTTCCCATACTACCCTACTCCACGGAATGGGCATGCCGTACTTTAAGCAATCCTCTCTGCCCCTCTGGGATATCCTAAAGTCGAGGTCCAAAAACTAGGCTAAGATTCTTTATCTACAACAGAATGTTTTACCTTCCTATAAAAATAGGGAGGAATAAAATAGATTGGTTTTACAGTTCATTATGAATATAAAATCATGACTATAATACATAAATAAATGGTAATTCATTATAAAATGTGTATTATTCCATTCACTTATATAATAAATATACAAGAAGTGTCTTTGCATTGGCAAAATTACATATTTAACATTTAAGTTTGCTGTGCAGTTGAGTGCATACTATTGTTCTCTGCTATCAAACATTCCAGTTGCAGAGAAGCTTCCTGTGATATCCCAATATAACAGAGGTTCCCAAACGCGGTCCTCAAGGCTTCCCAACAGGTCAGGTTTCAGAGATAGCCATAGTTGAGCACAGGTGTCTTAATTAGTATCTCAGTCAATTTGATTTAACCATCTTTGCTCAACCATGGATACCTCTAAAACCTTGAGGACCGCATTTGGGAACCCCTGCAATGTATACAGGGCCTGATTGAGACCCGCTCGCGAGCGCTAAGCGTTCGCAAGCGGGTCGAGGCAGCTCCGTCATGCTCATGCGCGAGACCCAAATAACGACGGCCAAGCTGTCGTTATGGGTCTCGCACCAAAGGGGCGTGCTGTCGATGGTGATTGACAGCACGCCCCCTTTGGTTGGCGTGCCGGGGGCGTGGCTGCCCAGACGGAGGCGTTCCCATGGGAACGTCTACCGTCTGGGGCCGGACCCACTGACATCACGAGTGATGTCAGTGGGAGTGCTTTTGGCTCTGATAGAGCCAAAAGCACTCCAGGGCTTGCGGCAGACGAGACCCTACCTTAGGGTCTCGTCACAAGCCCGATGGTCGCGATGGTCTTGACCATCGCGACCATCATTTTGGCCGCTCGCTATAGCTGTGGGTGGCCACCCACAGCTATGCGAGCGGTCAGGAGGCCGCTCCAAAAAGTAAGAGGGCCGGCCCTGATTCAGAGCGAGCGCTCTGTCAGAGCATCCGGCTCTGAATCAGGGCCACTGTACAAAGACAGGAAGATTGTTGTGCATAAGTCAACATTCTTCCACCTGAGTCTCAGTCCAGTGACATTACAAGTTATCACTTGCAACCCATAGTGTTGCGCAGGAAAATTGCATTGTTGGGGAGGACTGTAACTGGACGATAGGTGCACAGCTAAGCATTGTGGGAATGCTCAGCAGGACATCTCCAGAACATTTTCTATTGTCTCTGTGGGGCCTATTCATTAACCGATAAATGGCCCGGTAACAATGTTTAGGTTACCGGGCTATTCATCATCAGGGGTCCCAATTGACCCCCTGATCTTCAGATGCTTGTTCTCGGATCCACGCTCCTTCCTATGAGAAGGATTTCCGAGGATGCGAAGAGGGATCCCAGCGGATCCCTCCACCGCCTCCTCACTACCTCCCTGGCGGCTGTGCGCAAGGATACTTACTGTAAGTATTCCACGCAGCGAGTTCAATACGACCTCCAATGATGAATAGGCCCCTGTGTTTTGAAATGGAATGTTTCTGGATCCAAGTATAAAGATTCACTAATGGTTTCTTGGTAATCAATTTATCTCTCACTTCTGAAAGGATCCTTTCCTTATTTTCCCAATTTTCCCACAATGTACTAGGGTTTTCAGTGGAACAAGAAAATAGACTTAGGCATAGGGGAAGGCCGGAATAGTTGTTACAAAAAATACAGAAATTCAAATATCAAAAAAATCTTCATCACAACCAAACAGAAAAATTTACAAACAAAACAGTATTCTTTCTTCTACTTATATTGGTTGTAAGTTACATCCAATAATTATTCTTAACAATGAAAAACATGTTTTTCGGAACAAAAATAATCTTAACAACATGCCCCCCGACGGGGGTAATGCCGCGTACAAACTAGGCGATAAAAGTGAACAATATGAACGATAACGATATCATTCACTGATATATCGTTCATATCGTCTAGTGTGTATGATCCAAATGACCAACTATGCGCGCTCCCGCGGGTCGTAAACAATATCCCCAGTCGGCTGTACATGCAGCCCAATCTGGGGATATCGTGAGCGATGCTGAATGCAGCATGGCCCTGCTCCCCCCCTCCTCCCCCCCGCCATCGTTCGTCATTGGTCGGCATCGGCAAGTGTGTATACAAATAAAATAATCTATACAAAATCTTAATATAAAAAGAATCCATTAAAAAACTTTGTACTTTAATCACAAAATCACATTTGGCATTTATTTGGTATATTGGCTGATGACAATGACAGACATCACTTATCATCTTCACTGCCAATTTCTGATTCGCAATTAGTGCAAGTAAATGCTACTGTATCACCTCTTACACAAGCAATATGAGCCCGCTGTTATGGAGCATACACACGGTCAGATTTTTCTTCAGATCTGAACGATAACGATTTAAAAAATTGTTCAATCGTTCATATCTGAAGGAAAATCTGACATATCTGTCAGATGAACGATTTGAACGATGCGCGTTCCCAATGGTCAGATAACGATATCTGACATCTGATGTGTTTGCAGTCAGACTTGGACGATTCCATTCATTTTAAAAATCGTTCAAATCGTTCAAATCTTTTGGTAAAATCGTTCAAATCGTTCAAAACGTTCATCTGACAGATCTGACAAATCTGACCGTGTGTATGCTGACTTAAAGTCTGTGTTTGTTGTGGACCCGGGGTGGTAACAGGAGTAGACACCGGAACAGGTTTAAACTGAAAGGTGGTTGTTTAATTTGAATGTTGGCAGACATGAACAATAAGATAAACTAAAGTTCAGTAATAAACAAACTAATATATGTAGCAGGAGGGAACTGTAGTGAGTGGGAATAAACAAATGTCCAGATCAGTGACAGAGATGAATGAGGTGAATCCAGAGAGACTGTAAGAGTGAAGTGGATATCCTTGTATGTTGAATAGTGGTAGAGAGGGATATCCGGTAATGCTGTGATGATGGCTGAAAGGAGAATCCGGTAATGCTAGGATGATGGCTGAAAGAAGAATCCGGAAATGCTGAGATGAGGGCTGCGCATAAATTGGTTAACTGAGGAGACAATTTCAGGCAGGAGTGGGTCTGGTGGAAGGTGCAGGCTGATCCCAGCAGAGTGCAAGGCAAGGCAGAGCAGTGCAGGCTATGCAGGGAGCCATAGGCTGACAAGGAGCTAGGGCAAACACCGGAGCACATCCGAGGTTCAGGAGCAAAGAGAACTGTCTCACAGCTGACACTGGGAACGTACAGGGCGCTCCAAACAACTTTAAGTACCCAGTAACAGAGCGTGATAGGCCAAAGAGAGCAGGTGACCTACAGACAATTGGCCTATGTCACATGGCCAAAGACAACATGGTGGTGCCCAGACAGCCGTGACGCGGAGACGCCACTAGACTTACCCTTGCCAGGATGGCCCAATGCTGGCAGACCTCTGCGTACATACAATGCCAGTCTCTAAACGCCAGCTCCCCCGCCAGAAGGACCGCACCACAGCGCCCTCATCAGTAAGGACCACAAACCTCCACGCCGCGAAACCCGGGTCGTGACACCCACCCTTTACATGCAATACACTGGACCCACTCCTGGCCAGGTTTCGACAGCAGCCCTGCTCTGCTCTGCCCATGTAGCTCTGCCCCCCTGCTCACAAGGAAGTCACTCTCCCTCTCCAGGTAAAAAAAAAAGGCCCGCTGCTGAAATGCAGCACGCGGCGTAGGGAAGGGGGCAGATTTCTGTGCCGCCCTCAGCAATTATCGCCTCTAGTTCTAGTGGAACCACTGATTTGCCTCCGATATTGTGTAACAGCTTGCCCCAAGTGATGTCAAATAACCAAGATGGCCATAGTTCCATTGCTGTGCTTCAGTTCATGATTATAATAATGATAATAAATACACTAATGGTCTGTGATTGTATCAAATTGAATGATAAACCCTTACCTTTAACAGTCCAGCCAAGATACGACTTCAAATCTAGGTGAAAAATATTACTTTGGAACAAGAAAAATTATTTTGTTTGTTTAGGTTCCTAATACATAAACACATCTGCGTTAGCGTCACTTCGCTGAGACGGTAACTTGTTCCCAGTGGCACGAGCCGCGGTGCGACGGGGATGTGGTTTTAGATTCATAGTAACAAGTTGCCTCTGTAACAACTAGTCCCGCCGCCTTCCCTTACTTCAAACCTGGATACAGAGATGCCCCCATCCTATGACATTGTTCCTACAAAAATGATACCATATAATTTGTATGTACTGGATAGTGGCTTAAAAATGTATACTGAGATACATCCAAAATATAGGGGTCAATCCTATTCCATGTGAAGAGTGCGATGTGCTCTTGCAACGGTGTTAAAACACCAGCAACGGACCGGCACATCGCACCCTTCACAGCCCGACTCGACCCTGAATTCGCAAGATTTTACAAATCCAGGCTGCCGTAAAGTCCGACCACTGCCGCGATGACTCGTCCTGGCGAGATCATCGCACGGGAATAGGATTGACCCCATAATATTAAACTGCATACGTATATGTTAATATTGATTAGCAAACATATAAGTGTATTGTCATGAGGTCATTAGCCATTTATAAAGTGTTTTTTCCCTTACAGGTACTGGTGCTGATTTAGAAATGAGCAAATGTTTATATTTTGTGTGTGTGTGATACACATTTCTGTACTGGAGATGCACACCAAAAATGTGCATGCATATATCCGTATATACAATACATACCTATCTGTTTATCGATGACTTTCATCTCCTTATGCTCGGAGAGGAAGAGAAGCATGGGCTGAGTAGAGAAAGGGCATTTTCATGTAAATGCAATGCGACATTGATGCACCCTCAGATGTGCCCTTTAAGTGGAGTAGCCATTGTGGCTGTAGGGCTGGTGAACAGTACGCAATAATGTTGATGACTATTGGCAGCACTATCTAGCTGCTTCTGATTGGCTGATTGTGTAAAGATCTCTTATGAGCTGTCAGTACTTACGTCATGCTATATAAGAGCATATAAAGCAAAACACACATTTAGTTATATATATTTTCTGTGCTTACTGATCCAGATTAAGTCCATGCATACATGAATGTATATACTCATATACAGCATGTACACAGACAGGCTGTAATTGGGAAAGACCTTGAGGTGTACATAATCATATGTTTCTGTTCTCAGGGAGAGGACACTGCTGTTTGCATGCTGGATTTAATGGTTGTGATTACTCAACTGCAGATAACATTTCAACACCTTATACTGTTAACACCAAGTGATGTTGCCAAGGTATAGAATGTTGAAACTAATTCCCCTATTTACAAACTTTTACTATTGTAAATCTAATAATTCTAACAACACTCCTTTGTTTTCTTAAACTGACTTTAAGCTTCTTGCTGGATGTCAGCGACAACAAGCAAAGGCAAAAACATAGGTCCTCCCTCCAAAATGCTGCATCATCCCTAATGTCAGTGGTGTCAAACTTCTGATATGCATTCTCCCTGTGCAGCTTAAGCCTCTCCCCTGCGCAACGTAATTGACATTTGAACTGCTACCTTGGCTTTCCCGAAATTGGACATAAAGGGCAAATGTTGGTGCACATATGTATTACTTCTATACATGAGCATCATTGGTGGTCTATGACTATTAAAACTAGATTAAAATGCTATAGGAACCCAACAGTCTTTGTTACTTGAATAATACTGTAAGTGAGTTAAGATGTGGGAAGTTGTGTTCTATGTAAATTGCTAGTTAAGCTAGGAAAATCCTATATATAAAACTTAAATAGTGAAGCTACAGTAGCAATTGGAAATTATCATATAGAATAAAATATATAATTTAGAGTTTGATGTATCAAAGTGTATTTGCATTTTTGAGACAACTATGTGTTCTTTTTAATATTTTCTAACATAAGTAGCAAAACATGATGACAGATTTCACTATGTTTGACTATACTTTACAGTCAAGTTAGCTCTGTTTTTTTCAGTGGAAACAAATCCATTTAATACATATCGGCAGATGGCAGTAACAATTAACCCTCCCCTAGCCATACAGAGGACATACTGTAAAACCAGTAACTAAAGCATATACATTTTGTACCATGGCAGTGACCCAATGTAACAGGCAGATATGCAAAATCTTTATTGTTATATACAATTTGTGTTCCAAATTTCTTGATGAAAGAATACAAAGGCATTTTTTCTTGGAATATTGTATATTGAAATATATGGGACAAACTGTTTTATGCTCTCTCTATATATGTGTACTAGCTGATGTACCCGGTTTCTCACAACTCCAATAACACATTATTCCTTTATCTCTATAGTAATGCATCCCCTCACTGCTATAGTAAGACATTACCCTCCCTCACCTGTGTATTAAAACATTCCACTCCCTCACCTCTGTAGTAACACATTATGCTCCCTAGCCCGTGACATTTCACATTCCCTTCCCTAACCTGTGTAAAAATACAATCCCTCCCTCACACCTGTAGTAACACATTACCCTCACTCACACCTGTAGTAACTTATTCCCCTCCTTCACCTCTGGAGTAACACATTACCCTCACTCACACCTGTAGTAACTTATTCCTCTCCCTAACCTCTGGAGTAACACATTACCCTCACTCACCCTTGTAGTAACACATTCCCCTCCTTTGCCTGTGTTGTAACATATTCCCTTCCTTCAACCCATAGTAACACATTTGACATTCCCCTAACCTCCCTCACCTTTATAGTAATACATTCCCCTCTCACTGCTGTTGTAACACATTTTCCTCTCTTACCTCTGTAGTAACACATTCCCTTCTCTCACTATTCAAATAGGGGAACTACATCAATTTCCAGTGATGTTTGGCAGTACTTGGGATGACAGTTGGTGTTTGAATGTGAACTGTGCTACAGCGATGATGAGACAGCCAGTCAGGACATTGCACAGGGGGAGGACACATTTTAGCCATTTTCACCCCCTAGGAGTTGAATTTCAAAAATTCCTTCTTAGGCGGCACCTTCATCATAGAAGGAATATACTTACCGATTTTCATGTTTCTAGTTCCAGGGTTTCGGCTGGGCGTTGGTGAGTCAGTCAGTCAGGATATTTTATTTTATATAGGGCAATTTTTGAGATACACCTACTGCAGAGGTGTACCCAATTTGCTTAGTTAAACTATTCTTATATTAATCACCAGCTTTGTGAATGTTTATGTGTGTGTTATCGATGTGGTATGTTTATGTTATTTTTATCTAATTATGTATTAAATTGATTTTTATTAGAATTTAGCGCTCTTTGGCTGGTCAGAGTTGTCAATTACACTACTGATGAATCAGTTTTTATTTATTCGATACTGACTATAGATCCAGATTTTTAATGTTTTAGTATATTTAGGTGTGTAGTACAGATTACCACATTAGGAGCTGCTCTCTTTTTTTTAGTTTTAATCAAGTATATAGTCATTTTCTATGTGCACCTGAATATTATATGTACACACATATAATCATTTTGCCTACAAACTAAAACTGGCCTTTCTTGGAGCAAGGAGATTTTTGAAACATTGGAAGCCACAATATACTGTGCAGTATTGCTCCAATATATATGAAAAAAGTGATGTAAAAAGTGACCTATTTTACTTAAGCACCCCCCCCCCCCCCATTTCCCAGTGAAATCTGCCACCCGCAGGGACTGCCTAGCAGTGGCAGTGGCTTCCCACTGAAAGTGCTCCCTGCTAATCACAGCTGGACAGGCAGTCCCAGGGGGAGATGTTTTCACCACCTCGGACTGCCAGTCTGGACTGCAATTAGCAGAGAGAGTGCTTTCTCTGAGAAGCCACTTCCCTGCTATAACGGCCGCCCTATGTGACTTCTGGGTGCTGCAGCCAATACAGTCCCTAGAAGCCTGGGCTGCTTGTCAATTTGTGCACATGTGCAGGATTGCGATCCTGCGCACAAGCCGGTTGCACATTTCAGACCAACAGAGAGCAGAGTGGCAGACTCCCGGGGAGTTACAGGTAGATGCCACCGCTGGGCGTATCACCTTTTCTCCTGCTGGACTGAAATGTATCTGTGTATATATATATATATATATATATATATATATATATATACAATCCAGTAAAAAAAAACAGCACTCGATAGTCTAAACAGACAATAATACCACTTCCCTGGTGCCTTCCCAAATAGCTTGATACAGAAAGCATTTCTTAAGTCCCGGAGTGACGCCTATGTCTTTCCTAGGATAGACCTGCATCTGTATATATATATATATATATATATATATATATATATATATATACCCAAGTCAGTTTTCTCTCTAGGTTCAGCGGTCGTGGATGACGGGATTCTCCATGGAGATGACTCAGGAACCTGCTGAACCCACACATAGAAAGTTGGAAATAAAGTGGCACATGGCTTGTTGCAACATACATAAACAGAACTATGATTCCTAATTCCCACAATGTGCACACCCATACAATAATGATAATAATATAGGTACAGACAGGCACACACACCCTTTCTCGCTTATTATATAGATATGTATGTTCTTACTGTATTTAACTGTGAATGTGTTACACACTTTGGGCTCTATTTAATACAATCCGCATTTGTAATGCAGATTGTAGTGTAATATTACCGACTGAATTCGCATTGCGAATTCAGGCAATATCACAGGGATTTACTAAAAATCCCTTGCAGGGACAGAGCTTGCAATAAAGCTCTGTCCCTGCGAATCCCCTCCGCAGCTTTGTCATGGTATTTTCTCAAAAAATACTGTGACAAGTGCCCACGCATCTTCCGACCGGCCGCCGCTGCTACCCCTCCAGCGCTAAGTCTCACCCCCAGCGCTAAGCCCCACCCCCTGCGATCGCAAAGCCCCCACAACCCCCCCTCCCTTAGTTGCACTTACCTGCATGATCCGGGCTCCGGTGATGTCCTCCATTGCTCTGGTCAGCTGACATCCCATACTGCCCTGGGACCTGGTCACCTGATGACCGGGCCACAGTGCAGTATGGGAGACCAGCTGACCGGAGTGTATCAGCGTGTGGTCTGTTTAGACCACACAGCTGATCACTGGGGCCGGCTCCGGGCTCTGCTCTGTCCGTTAGAGTGGAGCAGGAGTCCGGTAACCGGCGGGAGACCCTGGATAACGCCACCTCCAGGTGGCGTTATTATCACAGGACCTCCCCAGGTATTTTTTTCACAATTTATTTTTAGTAACTTGCACACAGATCGCATTTCCCATTATAATTATGGGAAATGCGATCTGATTACTAAATATAAGTGATACTTAGGGGTTGGAGTAGAATTTTACGAATTCTACTCCTAATTGCCCTGTAGTAACTTTAGGTGAAACTAAAATAATGTGAAAAGGGTGTGAAAACACCCATTTTCACTTTATTTTAGTAAAAATAATGATATCAAATAGAGCCTTTTGTGTATTGCAGGTGATTGCGGTGGAGAGGGCATGTGCAGGTATGGAGATAATATTAATATTTTAATAAAAAGCTGTCGAAAAATGTGTTTTGTGCCTTTTATCAATAAACTCCTAAGCATTAATTGGCCCAGCTAGACAGTTCATCCCAAGACCATTATTGTCATTACAGTTGCTTGGTGTCCATGCATACCAATAGATATTATAGAACAATCAGAAGACTATGAGCCTGATTCATTACGGACCGATCGCAGCTGCGATTACACACAAGAACATCTGGAATTTCATGTGAGTATGGTACGCTCACCAACGCTTAATTGCTAAATTTACAAGTATGGTTAGACGGTGGTTGGAGTTGGAAGATTAAAGATACCTTTTATACGTTTAACCACTCATATATATATATATGTGAGTGAGGTGCGTGATAGGAACAATCCTTCCTCGTCTGTTGATATGTAATATTTATATTGCTGGGTAAAAGAAAGATAGACCGATTGTCTCCCCCCTCTTCTCTTTTTTATGTGCATCTCTGAAATATCGTCTGGTCTGTGTGTGTTTGGCCTCTGACCTACCATCTAACTGTACTTTTTTTCCTACAACACTCTGGACACACCACCAGGAGGAGAGAGCTGCACATCATGATCTAATCACCTTCCTCCAGGTTAGCTTCTGTTATACACCTAATATTAAATAGTCAGGTGGGGTTTTTATCCAACTTGTGCTTCTAAATGGCTCATTTATTATGTACACAAGTTATTATGAGACATTGAGGGAAAATGCTGATACAAACCCCCCAAAACAGCTCTCTGTGGGGTTATACACCTTCAGGTAATGTACTGGGATACCCACCTGCGGCCTTTGCTAAGTATATAGGTTTCAGTATCTAGTACTTAGTTACAGTAGATATTGCGTGTGCCAGGAACTGATTGTGGGCGTGTTGCTGTGTTGGTCACATGGGGGGGGCAGAACATGCTCCAGCTGGTAACTTGGTGAATGTTGCACCCTGTTGTATGACTATCCCTACATATACTGATTGTGTGAGTAAGTCTGTGACTATTCCTATCACCAGCATGGGCCCCGAGAGGGGGGGAGCGGGTACAGTTTGGCGTCGCCCCCCCCCTCCCTCACAGCAGCTCAGCACACAGCTTGTGCTGGGCTGCAGTATGAGACTGCTCGTGGCTGCTGCAGCAGCTGGAGCAGTATCCTATGGCTGTGGAGGGGAGTGATCTCACTGATCACGCCACCCCTGCTTAGCGCTGAGCCCCCCTCCCCGTAGCGCAGCGTCGCAAGTGATTTTTTTAAAAAGGGGGCGTGGCCATGCCTCCCACAATTAGGCCACGCCTCCTCCTTTACCTGGGCCCGGCCAGGCTCTCTACGGCCCTGATCATCAGTACCAGTCTGGGAGTCGCTATTTAGGATGGCATGTGATAGCGGAGTTCCCTGTAATCAGAGGCGTAACTAGTATAGACCCCATAGCAAACGTTTTTAAGGGCCCCTATGTACTATCCAATGGTGGAAAATGTATATAACAAATGTATATAACAAATGTCACTTCGACAAGGAAGATGGGCCCCCTAAACTCTGGGCCCCATAGCAAACGTTTGTAAGGGCCCCTATGTACTACCCTATGGTGGAAAATGTATATAACAAATGTCACTTTGACAAGGAAGATGGGCCCCCCTAAACTCTGTGCCCCATAGCAGTAGCACCCCTTGCACCTATGGTAGTTACGCCCATGCCCACGGCCGGATTAACGGTGGGGCGACAGGGGCGATCGTCCCTGGGCTCCCACACCTGAATGGCCCCCACACCTGAAGGGGTTAAAGTGAACCGGAGGAGACGGAACCAGTTCCGCCTCCTCCGGCCAACCTAACCCCGCCGCAGGGAGGCACCATTTGCCAGACACCCGCTGAGATTGTAACCAGCGGGCGCCCGGCTTTCTATCCGCAGCAGCAGCCGGAGCCAGAGCACACTCGTGAGCTCCGGCTCACGCAGCGCACTATGGGAGAGACATCACGTCATGACATCTCTCCCATGGTGCAGAGGAGCAGCCGAGCGGCCTGGAAGTGGACGGCAGCGGCAGCGGGGCTTAAGGTAAGTAATAGCTCTTTTTTTCTTTCTTTGTGTGCAAGCGGCTATTGTACTGGTGGCATTACTCTGGGGGAAGGGGAGCATTACTACTGGGGGCATTACTCGGGGGGGGTGTTACTACTGGGGGGCATTACTACTGGGGGGCATTACTCTGGGGCATTACTATTGGGGGCCCCACTTCTGGGGGCATTACTATTGGGGGCACCACTTCTGGGGGCATTACTATTGGGGGCTCTACTACTTGAAAGCGGGGCATTACTACTGTGGCACTACTACAGAGGGAGCATTACTATTAGGGGCATTACTATTGGGGGCATTTATACAGAGGGTACTACTAAAGGGGGATGACTACTGGGGCCATGACTACTGGGGGCATTACTACTGGGGGCACAACTACAGGGGTATTACTACTGAGGGCATTTAGACAGGGGGCATTACTATTGAGCACACACAGGGGGCATGACTACTGGAAAAATTACTATTGGGGGCACAACTACAGTGGTATTACTACTGGGGGTATTTATACAGGGGGCATTACTATTGGGGACATTACCACAGGGGGCATTACTACTTGGGGCATAACTACAGGGGGCATGACTACTGGGGGCACTACTAATGGGAGAATTGCATAGGGGCACCACTCCTGGGGGCACTACTAATGGGTGCACTGCATAAAGGGCATCACTACTGTGGGCACTGACACTACTGAGGTCCCCATTAAGCATACGCCCAGTATGTCACATTTAATAGGGGCCCCCACATGTTTGTTGCCCAGGGGCCCCCACAGACCTTAATCCGGCCTTGCCCATGCCTGTAATCCGTATACATCTGGATGTAATGGCGATGAGCATTTCTCATATCACAGATTATATATGTAATAATCACAGCTGTCATTCTACGCCCTGCATGATATGACTGAGGGGCCTATTCATCAAATGATAAATTGCCCGGTAACCATGCGGAAAGGCTAGTTTCCGCATATTTAGGTTACCGGGCCATTCATGATCATTGGTCCGATAGGACCACCTGATATTCTGCAAACTCTGAAAACGTAAAAGTTTTCGAAGTTTGCTTCCGAGAACAAGCGCCATCTTCAGATGGTGCTTGTTCTCGGATCCCCATTCCTTCCTATGGGAAGGAGTTCCGGGGATGCAAAGAGGGATCTGAGCGGATTCTTCCGCCGCCTTCTCACGGACTCCCCGGTGGCTGTGCGCATGCATGACCTCGGGCCAACGGGGAAGAGGTAAGTAATGAGGGGACAACTGCTTTTCGGAGCAGCTGTCCCCACATAGGAGCAATGATGAATTGCTCCGGTGTCAAGTTTCCTCCGCTGTGAGTTGGATACTTAAGTATCCCTTCCAGAGAGACCAATACTTAATCATCAGAGGCCATATGGCCTCCGGTGATGAATGGGCCCCAGAGAGCTTGTGACATAGTATCTGCTTCTCTTTGTAGGAGACTATGGGGGTCATTCAGACCCGCTCGCGAGCGGCAGTATGCTCGCAAGTGGGTCGATGTTCCCCACTGCGCATGCGCACGACGGAGGGAGCTCCGTCGTGCGCATGCGCGAGACCCGGGGAGCGACGGGCTTTCCATCGCTCTGGGTCTCGCACCAAAGGGGGCGTGCTGTCAATGTTGATTGACAGCACGCCCCCTTTGGTGGGCGTGCCGGGGGCGTGCCTGCCAGACGGAGGCGTTCCCTGCCAGACGGAGCCGGCCAGACGGAGCCGGCCCCACTGACATCACTAGTGATGTCAGTGGGAGTGATTTTGGCTCTGATAGAGCCAAAATCACTCCAGGGCTTGTGGCAGGGAGACCCTACCGCAGGGTCTCCGTCGCAAGTCCGATGGTCGCGATGGTCAAGACCATCGCGACCATCTTTTTGGCCGCTCGCATATGCTGTGGGTGGTCACCCAGAGCTATACGAGCGGCCAGGAGGCCGCTCCATTTTCATGGAGGAGGGCCCTGATTCAGAGCGAGCGCTCTGGTCAGAGCGTTCAGCTCTGAATCAGGCCCTATGGCAGTACTGCAGGTGACAACAGCAGAAACAACTGTGTAACCACTGCGAACACCTGTGCAATCGACAGCATCAACCGCACAACCGGCGGCTTCAACAGCTCCACTAACAGCATCACCTGACCTACTGGATATGATATGAAGGTACTAAGGGCCTGATTCAGAGCCACTCGTAAGCGGCAGGTCGTTCGCTCCGAGCGATGTTTGGCCAACTGCGCATGCGTACGGATCGTTATACGCATGCGCGAACCAGTCAGTGCGGTCGAAATTCATGTGCTCGCAAAATAGCGAATACCTGCTATTTTGAGTGACAGAATGAGGCGTATATGGGTGGTAACAGGGGAAGGTGCTTGAAAACGGGGAGTGGAGATCCGATCGCAGACGTGCTTAAAGGTCAAAACGGGCATTTTATGGGTGTGCATAATTAACAAAGCAGCGTCATTGACCACGTCACTGGGTTTTTTTTAAGCCAGAGCTCGCAAAATTGTGGTAGCAAAAACCAACCACAAGAATAGCGAGCAGTTCATATCCTGTTCAATGTACTCAATTAATCTAATAATTAGCGGACATGACGTAGGATGCGAGCGGCCAGGGGGCGTAGTTTCCCAAAAAACGACCGCAAGTTTTGTTCGCTCGTTCAGACCTAGAGGCGTGAACAGACCGCAAACAGCGAACGGTTCATTTGAATAGCCACCCCTATTTTCGGGACGAGCGAGCGCTAATTGCATCTGGCTCTGAATGAGGGCCTAACTCAATGAGAACTAACAGCAAAAACAAAGTTGACATAAACATTGGATTTTTATCTCTTGGTTTATACACAACCTCCTTTATTTTTATGAAATATTTGTTTTTATTTTTCCAACTACTTTCTGTGTTTTTTTACTTTTACTTTATATTGTCCTCTGATAAAGACAGACATTAGCTCTGCTCAGTACATTGAATTCAAACATTATATCCAAGGCCAACAAATATTAGCAATGTTATCTAGATAATACAAAAACCTTGCCAAAAACACAAATGTACTAAAGATAAAGCAATGCAGTGGCGCCACAAGGTGGGTGCGGGGGGTGCGGGCCGCATCGGGTGTCACCCTCCAAGGGGGTGATACCAAAATCCGCACACTCCCCCACCGTCACATACAGTAGCTGCTGCAAGGTCACTGCTGCAAGGTCACTGCTGCCCGCGCACTCCCCCACCCTCTTCCGCGGCCGCCGCCCATCCTGGCCGCTATGCTTAAAAGTGTTTTTTTTTTTTTTTAAAAGGCACGCGGCGTGTGACGTCATGGCGTCAAACTGCGCCGCCGCTGCGGTGGAAGAGGAGTCAGCTGCCCGCCTGCCGCCACCGTTTGTATAAGAGAGGAGCCTTCTGCCTGCCCACCTTCCCACTGGCCGCTGCTGTCGGAAGTTCGGAGCCCGCCCACCGCCGCTGGAATAGAGAAGCTAGTCAAGAAGAGGTAAGGGAAGCAAAAGGGCTGGCTGGCTGGGGACAGGGGAGGGGGAACTGGCTTGCTGGCTGGGGACAGGGGAGGGGGAACTGGCTGGCTGGGGACAGGGGAGGGGGAACTGGCTGGCTGGGGACAGGGGAGGGGGAACTGGCTTGCTGGCTGGGGACAGGGGAGGGGGAACTGGCTGGCTGGCTGGGGACAGGGGAGGGGGAACTGGCTGGCTGGCTGGGGACAGGGGAGGGGGAACTGGCTGGCTGGGGACAGGGGAGGGGGAACTGGCTTGCTGGCTGGGGACAGGGGAGGGGGAACTGGCTGGGGACAGGGGAGGGGGAACTGGCTGGGGACAGGGGAGGGGGAACTGGCTGGGGACAGGGGAGGGGGAACTGACTTGCTGGCTGGGGACAGGGGAGGGGGAACTGGCTGGCTGGCTGGGGACAGGGGAGGGGGAACTGGCTTGCTGGCTGGGGACAGGGGAGGGGGAACTGGCTGGCTGAGGACAGGGGAGGGGGAACTGGCTTGCTGGCTGGGGACAGGGGAGAGGGAACTGGCTGGCTGCGGACAGGGGAGGGGGAGCTGGCTGGCTGGGGACAGGGGAGGGGGAACTGGCTGGGGACAGGGGAGGGGGAACTGGCTTGCTGGCTGGGGACAGGGGAGAGGAAACTGGCTGGCTGCGGACAGAAGAGGGGGAGCTGGCTGGGGACACAAGTTGGGGTGGTTGGCAGTCTGGGAACATAGAATGGAGGGCTGGCCGGCTGTGGACACAAAAGGTGGGACTGGCTGTCTGGAAACACAACAGGAGGGGCAGACTGGGGACACAGAAGGGAGGACTGGTTGGCTGTCTGGGAACAGAGAAGGGGGGACAGGCTGTCTGGGAACAGAGAAGGGGGGACAGGCTGTCTGGGAACAGAGAAGGGGGGACAGGCTGTCTGGGAACAGAGAAGGGGGGACAGGCTGTCTGGGAACAGAGAAGGGGGACAGGCTGTCTGGGAACAGAGAAGGGGGGACAGGCTGTCTGGGATCACAAAAGGAGGTAGGCTGTCTGAGGACTGTTGTGTTATGCGGCTATGCTGCCATCATAGTTAGTGCCTGCTGTATCTCGCCGATGCGGAGCTACAGGTCCCGTGAGATGATGATGTCATCATCTTGTGAGTCCCTCTCTCTATCTGCTCATGCCCACCGGCATTCTGGGAGGAGAACTGCAGTGTGAGTACTGGACTGCGTGACTGGTAAGGGGGAGGGAGCGTGGAGCTGTGCACCTTGGATCTGATTTTTTAATTTTTTTGGGGTGGAGGGGGGGGGGTGTCACCACGAGTTATAGCACCGGGTGACACCAACTCTAGTGACGCCCCTGAAGCAATGTGCTAGTAAAAGTTACAGGAGAGTGAGTACTAACAGATAATTGGAAACTATTAAGGTTTACCTGTTACCTACAGACTGCTGAGGCGGCCACCTTATGGGCTGGGCTAACATTCAGCCTATGAAGTCACTGGGGACTACAGGTATAATATCTTTTATCCAGAATCCCATTATGCAGAATTGGTAGGGTCTGGGCACTCGTAAGCCCCTTGGGAGCTTCCTGCTCTGTTCGAGCAGGAAGTTTCCCACTTACATCAGCAATGATGTCAGTGGGGCCGCCCCCAAATGGCAAGCGTTCCGACTGGAACGCCTCCGTTTGGCCGGGTACGCCCCCGGCCCGCCCAGAAAACTGGGCGAGCTCTCACTCAACATCGACAGCTTGCCCCATCTTCTACGAGATCCCTAACGATGGAGCGCCCATCGTTAGCCGGGTCTCGCGAATGCGCACGACGCTCACAACCGACTCTGAATGAGCTCCTTTGACTATAGTGATTTAGCCAGCTTCACACCCCTCATCCACAGAACATTGTTTGTATTGTATTGAGTTAACCATGTATGTATATAAATCCAATGTAGAATTTTTCAATATTGCCAAGCATGACTGCACACACTGCTGCTATTGTGTAGGCATAGTCTGTGTTTGTTTATTGTTAATTGTGTATTATGACTTCTGGAAGTAAAACAATGCGATTTGCGGGTCAATCGGGAGGCAGAACCAATATGACATGATTCTATGTCTAGTGTGTACCGACCTCATCAGTGAGTTTTATTAAGAATGATGCACAGTTACTTTCTCTTACTTACTTTATTCCCAACTCTGAATCAGGTCCCCAGTCTGCATACTAGGGATGGCCATCAGTAGACTGTCCATCGATGCTCATCATCAATGGTTCCATAGGTGATTACAGTCGATGACACAAAACCATCTATCGTGAACCTTTGATTGTTTACACTACTCGATGGTCACCACTGCTAGGGGACTCTACGTGCCGTGGGCTAATCATAATTGGGGGTGAGGCTTAGCGGTCACTGGGGGCGGAGCTAAGCTCCATGATGCCAGCAAAAAAACCAAACCAGTAGGTCCCACTCTGCCATTGATGGCGGAGAACCATTGGATTTCTGCCATCAATGGCAAAACCATTGGCCATCGGTAGTTAACCATCGATGGTTGTTAATTATCGATGGTTGATGGCCATCCCTACCACATACTCTACTGTTCCAACATCTTGAGGAAGCCCATAGAAGGCGCTATCTTTGGTTAGCCCTGTTGTCCAGCTATAGGTATCCAGGCATCTGGCAGTGGGGATTAGACTCTCCTTCTGGTAGATCGGCACACACTCTTCTTTCTTCTATGCTGAGGCACTATAGATAGAGGGTCTGATTCAGCATGGATGACAATTGCAAATGCGTACGCAGATCGGCCGCAGTGTTTGCGTGTGTGCAGGATAGCATTGCGATCACGCATACATATAGGAATCCATCTCAGAGTGAGTGACTGGACGTCAGCAATTGGGGGTGTAATTAGTAATCAGAGAAATGCAGACATGCCTGTCCGTTTGAACGCTGTTGCATGGGCGTGCATAAATTAGCCACGGCAACGTCATACGCAGCTTGAGTACTCACTCATGCGACGGACTTGCAATTTCTGAGACAGGTCAGAGCTGCTGTAATTCTGCGTGAGGGTCCGAGGGTCCGATGTTACTCAATGTTACTGATGTGTGTGCAAGACTGAGAGGTATTACGGATGTGAGAAAACGGTAGTTGGCGTCTCTATGCTGGCTGAACGGTTGCAAGCGTTACCATATTTTCACAGAACTGCGTGCGATTATGCAGCTACAATCGCAATAGCGATCCATGCTGAATCAGGCCAAGAGTCAGAACAAGTCAACTGGCTCTGCCTACATATGCTAATCCCACTTATGTTCTCCCCTGTCACAGGCTTGAAGTAAGGCTAGAGTTGCACACAGTGGGGGAAAATCACCTAGGGTACTTCAAGCCTATTATACATAGTCTCTTTGATTTCCATCTCCTTTAGAGCACTGCAGTCCTGGGGAACATCAGCTTGAGTGTATTCATCCTTAGCCTTCTCATCTCCTTTCTCAGGGGGTTCATTCTCATGAGAAATCGTAGGCCTCCTTCTCTCCATCTTCTCTCCCTCTTCAAAGATCTCTGAAAGCCGGACCTCCCCACCCAGTGAAAAAAGAGGCAAAAGATGGCAATGATACATTTTGATCGGGCCTCTAGCCCCCTCCAGGTTCACCTTGTATACTGGTATATCAGACAGCTTATAAATGACCATATGGGGCTCTCTATTCCATCAGTGGGCCAGATTGTGTTTCCCAGAGATGCCCAGGTGCCTAAGCAGGACTTGATCTCCTGGTTCTTGAAAATGCTCCTTGACACACGGGTTATAGCGCCTCTTATTATGCTGCCCAGCCTTGGAAGATGCCTCTTCTGCGAGCCAGTATGCCACACCCAACTCTCTTCAACATATCTCAGTTGGGATCTCCCTAGTTTATTATCCACATCCACTCCAAAACAGATGTTGATAGGTCACATTTTAGAAGATAGGGAGAATATCCCATGGACTGTGCAGTTGCAGGCATGTACTAACTGCCTAATGTGTCTGCTTCAGTGTCCTTTCCTCATAATGTCCAAGTTATCCATCATGCTGAGGAGGGTCCTGTTGAATCTCTTCAGTTGTAGATTTTCCTGAGTATGGAAAGGGGTGGTCCTGGATTTTCTAATGCAGCACAACTCACATAAATCTTTTATGAACCTGCTCTTGGTTGGAAAGAAGGCATAGGGGCAGTCAATAGTGAATGAATAATTATTTCCCACAGGATTTTGCCAATTCTCATGGTTTTCTGATCTTGGGTGGGGTAGGCTTAGGCATACCTAGTGAAATAGTATGTCACCACAAACACATTTCTGATGTTGCTCTACTTGCAAGAACATACTAATGAGTTTCAGAGGACGATTACTGGATATATTCTTCAAATGGGTCATTTGATCAGGGAGTGTCTTTCTAAGTACAGTACACATCACAATAGTTACAATATTTTTTTTTATCTCACTCTCCATCTTTGGCCAATAGAATAGGTCTGCTCCAGTCCCAAGTGGCCATGGTCATCATGTAACACCTTGAGGACCATGGGACAATGTTGCTCACTTAAAACCAACAGCTTTTTCCCTCTTCCATCTTTCCTGGCGGTCTTCCGGTAAAGCACCCCTCTTTTCACAGTTAAAAATTATCTCTGCTTATCAAGCAGCTTGGCCTCCTTGGTCTTCAGGGCCTGCCTCCCAACTTCCTCCCTGTGTTTTACAGACCACTGCACAGTGGAGATGGATGGCCTTTTATGCTGATCTTCCTGTATTTGATCCATATTTAATTTTTTTTTAGATCATTGAGGTCTAGCCGACTCAGATAACAATACCACCTTGGCAGCACATCCACACTTTGTCCCAAGGAGTTTACACCTTTTTTTGACCGGGGATACCACAACTCTTCCCTCATGGCACAACCTTCTCACTTCTAGAGCAGGCACCTTCAACCCATTATTCCTCTGGAGATTCAACAGGCTTCTTGGGTGGTCTGGACAAGGCATTAGCATTTATTTTACCTCTCCCAGTTCGATACTTGATGTCAAAATTTTATATGGCCAATGCGGCAAGCCATCTGTGCCCAATTGCATCCAGCTTTGCAGTGGTCTGTACACACATAAGTGGTTTATTATTATCCATATGCATTTCAAAGGATGCCCCGTACAGGTAATCGTGAAGCTTGCCAGCTACTCCCCATTTTCAGGCTAGGAATTCCAGCTTGTGCACCAGGTAGTTTTGTTCACTCGGTGAGAGTCTGACATTGTAGATTGGCCACAGTTGTTCCTCTTGGACTTAATATAACACTCCACCAGTCCTATGATGGAGGCATCTATATGCTGCACGTATGGTAGTTTCAGATCTGCATTTGTCAAAACCAGAGCCCAAACCAAAGAGTCCTTCAGCCGCTGAAGCGTCTCTTCACAGGCCCCTGATCACCTTTCTCCAAACTATTTGTTTTTATGAAGCAAGAGCTTTGCCTTTGTGTTTGTTCCCCTTGGAGCTAGGTAACTTAGGGTTAGGACAATGAGGGTTTTGACAAGTGCACTATACTTAGCAACAAACCTCATGTAGTATCCAGAACCCTAAGAATTACCACAATTCCCTGGGCCAATCCACAACTGCTTCTACTTTGGCTTGGTCTGTAAAGATCCCCTCCCTACTTACAATGTGTCCCATGCATTTGACCTAGGTCTATCAGAAATGGTACTTGTTTCATGGCAATTTCAACCCCCAACAATGGGTGAAGCATAGGGGCTCTTGGATTTTCCAATGACTTTGTTCTCCAACATTTCCCTCATATGTTCCCAAACATCATCTATATCAGCTGGAGCCAACTGTATTGACCTCTCCCTGAAGGGCCTCTCATCTGCAAGATGGATATGTGTTACAAGTCCAGTCCAGGACTTGTCTCTTGCCAGTATTCTTCCTGCTCCTGACCATGCTTCTAGGTTGCCGGTTGCTAGGAGACCCAGACGTCAGAGGATTTCACATGTTTCCTCCTAGTGTTGTCTGATTGGCAGCTGATCCTTTTTGAACTTCCTGGACTGTCACCGCCCTGTCGGCTATAGAGTTTTCATGTGGAACTTTTGGTTATGCAAATGGCTCTCTGTGCATCCAGACTTCCAGCTATATTTTCTACATGCTGCCTGTATTCTGCTCACCGGCTTTTAAGTGACCCAAGTAACCTGGGTCCAAGCAATGCTGTCTCCAGGGCCCTCCAGCCCATACAGCTATCCTGCTTCTATACCACGTTTCAAGTAACGCTGTCTTCAGGCCCCTCCAGGCCATACAGCTATCCTGCTTCTATACCACGGTTCAAGCATTGCTGTCTACAGAGCCTCCAGGCCATACAGCTATCCTGCTTCTATACCACGTTTCAAGCATCACTGTTTTCAGAGCCTCCAGTCCATACAGCTATCCTGCTTCTATACCATGGTTCAAGCATCGCTCTCTACTGAGCCCTCCAGGCCATACAGCTATCCTGCTTCTATACCACGGTTCAAGCATTGCTGTCTACAGAGCCCTCCAGGTCATACAGCTATCCTGCTTCTATACCACGGATCAAGCATCGCTGTCTACAGAGCCTCCAGGCCATACAGCTATTCTGCTTCTATACCACGGTTCAAGCATCGCTGTCCACTGAACCCTCCAGGCCATACAGCTATCCTGCTTCTAAACCATGTTTCTAGCTACGCTGTCTACTAGGCCCTTCAGGCCATACAGCAATCCTGCTTCAACACCACGTTTCAAGCACCGCTGTCTACTAGGCCTTTCAGGCCAAACAGCAATCCTGCTTCAACACCACATTTCAAGCACCGCTGTCTACAAGGTCCTCCTGGTCAGACAGCAATCCGGCTTCGACACCAGGTTTCAAGCATCGCTGCCTGCTAGGCCCTCCAGGCCATACTGCAATCCTGCTTCTATACCAGGTTTCAAGCATCGCTATCTACTAGGTCCTTCAGGCCATTCAGCAATCCTGCTTCTTCACCACGTTTCAAGCATTGCTGTCTACTAGGCCTCCTGGCCATTTAACAACTTAGTTTGGACTGTAAACCTACAGTATATTCTACTGACTGTCCTATGGTTTCAGCTCCTTATTGCACCATTGACATGTTGTGTTTTCACTGGTCCATCATATCATTTATTTAGTAAACTGCCATGATTTAACTATACTTCTTGTGTTTGTTCTTCGATGTGCCATGTATCTCCAACACCTCCATCTCGGTCCTAGCAATTGCTAGAGGATCGTAACAATATGATGCTCTACTCGGTCACCAAACCGATGAAAAAGGTGGTAGTTCTTTCCAACATTTGCTCACCAAGCCTCTTCCTGCTCTTTACATCTGCATCGCTCCCTCAAAGCATGGTTCAAATCTATCCATCTATTTCTTGGCAGGTGGATTGAACTTCCCAATCTCTCTCCTTCTCATTGGCAGCCAGGCAAACAGGGAGAATGTTCAAAGTGCGACTGTAATTTGCTCCTCCAGCTTCTTGGTACCACTTAGCCAACACGTCAAAGAGGTGGTAATTCATTGCAATGATCTTAGGGATGTCTCTGGCCCTCTCTTCATCATCAGGGCATACCGGTACCACCACTTGGACCTCCTTGCAGACTTCGGCCACCTCCTTTGGGAACTTCAGCGAGATAAAGATATATACTAAATAGGTGTAGTTCTGTTTGCTCAAGCCCCAAATAGTCACTACATAAAATGATAGGATGGGTAAATCAGAGGAATGCTTCTGGTTCCACTCCTCAAACACAATGGACACATGAACTACTGTCTAGCATTGCAAGGCAAGGTTTTCCATTCAGATAGACAGGCACATGTGGAGCTGGGCCCATTAATCTTCAGGCAATTGGTTCCAGTTGATATGAGATTTTTCCACCAAATTTTTGTCAGCTTTTTCAAAAGGATCAGTATGTGGTGTCTTGATCCTCCCTTTTACTAACCCAATGGTTTGCTACACCTGGATTATCTTCTTTGTCCATGCCTCTGGCGGCACTGTTGAACAAAATGTCTCAAGTCCTCACCAGACCGATGAGTTGCAGCCATCCTCCTTTCTGTAGACTTTTGGACAGGCTTTTGAGGAGGATACTAACCTTCAGGCTCAAGCTGCATCCTCAGCTGGAGTTTTGCATGCATTTCCACCAACCAAGCAGTGTATTTGCTCTGCTTCTCAATAATCTTCATCAATTCTCCCCCCCCATTACAGGTGCCGGTTTAGGCTACACCACTTTAAAAAATGTTTTACTGCTTTATAGAGCAGCATCTTTAGTCAGCTTATGCTTACAATGGTGGAGGGGTCACTTCTTCATACTGCCTGGATCAGGTCCCTTTAAGCTCTTGACTATCCATTGTATTTTATGCAGCTGTGAGCAGTGCCACTCCTTGAGGTATTGGGACGCGATCTCAAAATTTTGTACCCTAGAAGGAACCGGTGTCATCCCCGAAATATCTGAAACCTCCTGTAACCACCATCATGTTGGGTCTTGCCTAGTTGTTCCACTAGTTGCTGGATGACTTTAACAAACAGTTTGCTCTGAGCTTCAGAGTCCCTACGGGTATGGGTGAACAACCCATTCTTCAAGAAGGGTACAGTCAGTAGGGCACGGACTTGTAGGACAGGGATTTGGCAGGGCAACCACTTGAGAATCAGATTTTTACAGAACCACTACACTCCAGAGTTGCTGTCAAGATTCAGGGAACTAAAGGGCAGAAAATCTGGACCTATCTCAGTTCAGGTTTCCACTAATATCGGACTATCAGAGTCAGCCTCCTTTTTTTTCCCCATCCAATTATTTTTGTATGTTCAACACAATAGATTCCATGAAGGGACTGGAGAATTTCTTCACCCGTCACTCCCAGTGAGTCTCCATTAATCCCTATACACCTATTGTGGTTGGTGTTCTGCTGGCTACACTTCTTCTTTCAAATTCTGCTTGGCCTCTGTGCTGCTTTTCCCTCAGGAAACTTTGGGATTTCAGCAGTGATACCCCTTCTCCTTGTGGACCAGAATGTATGTGTATATAATTTGTGATCCACTAACCTTCCACTACAGATGGAGTGCTTCCACCTAAGTCAGTTCTCCCTCTCGGTTCAGCAGTCATGGATGAAGGGATTTTCCAAAAAGATGACTCAGGAACTTGGAAATACAGTGGAATATGGCTTGTTACTATTGACAGAACCTATGTTAATAGGTGTCAGCTGTGTGTGATGGAGGTTAGTTCACACATTAAATAGTTAAACCATTATTTGGTTTATTAAATATCTCACTGCTATATAAAGAGCATTTGTGCTCCTCAATTTAGTCATATTGTTTGCTATATATTCTCGTTGCTCTTTCTCATACTGAGCAACTTTCTTGCGTTTACTGTTACGCGTTCGTTCTTTTGAAATACATTTTATGAATAATTAATATTAAAAGTATAAGATTTAAATGCTAATAATCAACGAGTGCCCCCCAACGAAAGAGAGTTTCTTTTTCTTATATTCTCTCCTATGTTAATAGGTGTCAGCTGTGTGTGTTGGAGGTTAGTTCACACGTTAAATAGCTTAACCAGTATGTGGTTTATTAATTAGCTAGAACAACAGGGTGTGAGACAACACAGGGTTAATGCAGCATAACTTAGGTACATGCAGTATGATGCAGATCCAGCCAGAAGTGAGTTAACAGGGATAAGATGTTGTGTCTGGGCTTTGCACAGGGATAATAGATGTAGTGATGGCAACGGGACTTGTAGTTCCACTAGCAGTGGTGACACAGTGGTTAGCAGTGGTAAGTGCATCTATAGCGGCTCAGTGATTCAGAAACAGTGGGCACATCCTAGCAATATGAAGGAAGAAGAGCTCGTAGTAAGTTGTGCATGTGCAGATGGTGCATTGGGTTAGAACTTGAAGTCACACATGCTCAGTGAGTGTTGGGAATGGACCAAGGAGATAGCGAGAGTACTCTCCTCCAACAGTTACTACATACATAAACAGAACTACAGTTTACATTTCCCCACAATGTGCACACCTATACAACAATAAGTAATCTGCCTTAATCTCGCCCAATCTCCCATCTAAAGTGACAGGAGATCGCAGTGTGCTATTCAATTGTGCTGATTGCGCCCATAGAGGTCAGGTTTAGCTGCGTAAAACAGCTAAACCCGACCAAAATGCTGGGCACGACCGTTAAAAGTGCCGTTTGGTGCCCAAACGGGTCACTTTTCATGCACTTCAGCTCGTCACCCCTGGGGGGTGCGAGCTGAAATGCAGACACTGGCAGCTGACCATGTCAGACAGAAGCAACAATTGAATAGCTCCGTCGGGCACAAGGGAGGGGTCAGCTGCCGGCAAAATTTTTTTTAATGCGCCCTTGGAGTTATAACACCTTAATCCTCTATCCTCTAGCCTATTTGACTGTCCTACTAACCAAATAATAACTTTTGTGGTTTGCTAAGTCTTTATGAGCTTGTTGGTACACATTTTGCAGAACTTGTACTCCCTTTTCCTCCTTTGAATATAACGTGTCCTCCTCAGGCAAGGAGTGTAAATCAACAATTGTGAGAGGTGTATATACATGTACAGTTGCCAGGCATGCTGTCTTCCTACAAACAACTTTTGTAATCAGTACAGACTGTGGGTGGTAGAAAGTGCGAAGTATAGCAGTCAAATCATCAGCTCTAGTAGACAATATAGATTCTGGCTGATGGGTAGCATGAGGTGCAGTATTCCAATACTTTGCCCTATTAGCTAACACAACCAGAACAGACTAGCTGGCAGTGTGAGGTGCAGCATTCAGATACTTTGTCTTACTTCTATTCACTGGTACCACCATACAGCAATAGTTCTCCAACTATGAGGGTTTTACACCTTCAGAATAAGTCATGTTTACCCTGAAGTGGTAAACAGGATCAATCGCGTACACCCCTCCGGGATCAGTCACGTTAGCGACCCTCTCTATGTGATCATACCCGTGCGACTTTGAATCCCTCTCAGCTCTGTTGAGGACCCAAACACCGCTCTCCCTTGTCTCTCTCCTTCAGCAGTTTGACCACTGGCCACTGTAGACTCCTCTCTAAGGATACAACACAATATTCGAAGCGCTCCTTCTCTCTGGGATATTCAAAAAGTCTTTATATAACCGATTTCTTTTCCTGTATTAGGTTTCTTCTTTCTTCTACTGGTATCCTTCCTCCAATAATTCCTCAAATAAAGCAGAAGGATATTCCGTTGGTAATCAAATATAGTTATAGCCTACAATTTTCCTCACTCCTACTTACATGTAGGTTTCGATGATCCGTCTATTCCCAATGTCAAGAGGGTGGTGTATAATCCACAAAACAGCGTTGTGAGTCAAATAAACCTCAAAAAAAAGTATAGAACAGAAAAGCGACCATAGTGTAGTATTCCAACATTTATTTCAATATCACCACACACAATTAAAATGGCCGCGTACCAAATAGGGCCTTCCAACCAAGGCAAGCATGTACACATAGGACAGTGAAATGAGAGACCCGGGTTCAGATCACCTCCCAGTAGTACTTCTTAAAATGGTATAGTCACCCCAACAATTGCGGTTCCTCCAGTCACACAGACGCATTTCGGCCTCAAGCCTTTCTGAAAATGTGACTGATAGTGAAAAGAACCTGTTTATATAGCAGTATGTAACTCCACCTATCCTGTCAATCAATTTCTAAATCATCAATTACAAACGAGAATCTTTCATTATCGACAGTGAAAAAAATCCCTGGTATTGCAAAGGCTAATGTAATATCGAATAAACAATAATTTGTCTCAGTGTCAGCGTTGGTAAGTATGAAATACATTCGAGTCTCTCTACATGTTAATACTTCCATGTAGCTCCGCCCCCTTAAGGGCATACCATAACACACCTACATTGTTTATTCATCAAACCGGAAGTATCGAAAAATCAGTTTTATGCATGCACACCGGGGCACCTCCGTTATCTCCGGCGCACACCTGACTATGTCATAAGTGTGCATCAGAGTCGATACACCCACCATCCGTGTGTATAATGTGCTGGAAGTGTCGTGCCTGCTGGCTGCACGCACATACTGGAAGTGGGGCGTGTCTAACCTCTCCGGCGCACGCCGCAGTAAACATTAGCGGGCTCCGGAAGTGACCTCCGCTTACCCCAGTCCACACCTATTATATCTCCGTTGCTCTAGCGGAAGGATCCTTTGGTTCCTACTGAACCAATATTTCTTCTGTTAAAAAAGTGCACATAGTATAAATATATAAACTTCAGGAAGAGAAATGAAAAGAAAAAAAGATCCAATAAATAAAATTAGAGAAATATAAAAACGACAAAATTAAAAAAATCAAGGAATTATAAACAATACCATTCCTAGATTAAAAATCCAATAAAATATTATAAAAACCATTTAAATTCAAAGTCGCTATTGAGTCCATCGGGTTCTAAGGTTTTAAGATCGTAAATAAATTTAATTTCAGACTGTGCTAAAACCTTTTCCGTACCCTTAGTCCTCCAATTCCTTTCTACTTTTTTTATTCCTACAATTGACTTAACATCTAATATGGAACATTCATGTTTTGTTTTAAAGTGCAGTGAAAGCAATTTTTTTTCAAAGCCTTTTTTGATGTTCCGTAAGTGTTCGGCCCATCTTTCTCTTAATTTTCTCTTTGTTTTGCTGACATATTGTAAACTGCATTTACACTCTATGAAGTAAATGCAATTACTGGAGTTACAAGTCATAAACTCTTTAATTTTGTAAGTGAATTTTGTGGAACTGGATACTCTCTCTTCTATTGTAAGGATTTGGCCAGTTTTTCTTTCTGGAATTGCGCTCTTAACTAGATGTACAAAAATGTATACGAAAGGTAAGCTTGAAGAAGTATTTTGCAGGAATGAATAATAAACAAGAAGTAAGGGATCAATGTAGGCCCAAGTCTACATTTAATCCTGTCTTCAATAGAAGCTGCTTTGTAAATGGCTTTAATAACATTGTAGGTGCAGAAATAGATAAGATTGCACCACAGAAAAACATTAAATTTAATTTGAACAAGGAAGAATTTGATGCTATGAAAAAATTGGAAGAATATAGAGATATTGTAATAAAGCCCGCTGATAAAGGGGGGGGGGGATTGTTGTCATGGATAAAGAGAAATATAATATGGAGATCTGCAGACAACTAAGTGATAAAGACACCTATAACCTTTTAAGGGGGAACCCTACAGAAAGGATTGAAAAGCAATTGTGAATATGTTGGAGAAATGGGAAAAGAGAGGAACCATTACATCAACTGAAAGGGATTATCTAATTAAAAAAGAGCCAGTACTAGCAGGTACTGATTCCATCTCCTCAAATTTGTCGCATTATGTGGATTTTTTTCTACAGCCAAAAGTGATTATGATCAAATCCTTTATAAAAGACACAATTGATGTTATAAAGAAACTTAAAACTTTTTCGGATGCTGCTGAAGTGCTTTTGGTCACAGCAGATGTCGGTTCATTGTATACCATTATCTAACATGACCTAGACCTGAAAGCAGTAGAACATGCATTTGAAAATGAAGAAGAGAACAACACTCATCAGGATAAAGTGGATTTTATTAAAGAAGCTATTTTATTTATTTTAACTAATAATTTTTTTTTGTCTGAGAGTCAATTTTATATGCAAAATAGAGGTACGGCTATGGGGACTCGCTTTGCACCAGCCTATGCTAACATATTTATGGGCTGGTGGGAGGAGCAAAATGTGTGGAATAATAATCCTTTCACCAAAAATATTGCACTTTGGATTCGTTTTATAGACGATATTTTTTTTATATGGAAAGGAACACGGAAGGAATTGAATGTTTTCTGTGAGACACTAAATATAAATAATTTTAACATTGTTTTAACTTTTAATGTCAATGAAAAGGAAGTAAATTTTTTAGATCTTTTCATTTATAGAGCAGCTGATACATTGTCCACGAAGAACTATACCAAACCCACTGACAGTAATTCTTACATTAATATTACTAGTCATCATCATCCTCATTGGTTACGTAATATTCCCCAAGGCCAAATTCAACGTATTCGGCATAACTGCACAGATGTAAAGATTTTCGAGGAACAGGTGAAGAGTTTAAAATCAAAATTTGTATCCAAAGGATATGATGAAGATAATATTGATAACACAATTGAGAATATGAAGAAAATCCCACAAGAGAAACTTCTGGAATATAAGAATACCTCTAAGTCAACTGACCAGATTTTTCTTCCCATTATCACTACTTATAATAATCAATGTCTAGAGATAGAAAATATTAAAAAACATTGGTTCATCCTAACCCAAGATCCTAGTTTAAAGGGAGTGATTCCCCAAAATCCAAGTTTTATTTACAGAAGAGCTCCAAATTTACGTAACCATTTAGTTAAGAGCGCAATTCCAAAAAGAAAAAGTGTCTGAATCCTTACAAAGGGGTTCCATAGATATGGCTCATGTATTGTATGCACATCTCATAAAACACAGTCAAAGAAAATAGAACAGATAGTATCCAGTTCCACCAAATTCACTTACAAAATTAAAGAGTTTATGGCTTGTAACTCCAGTAATTGCATTTATATCATAGAGTGTAAATGCAGTTTACAATATGTCGGCAAAACAATTAGAAAATTAAGAGAAAGATGGGCCGAACACTTACGTAACATCAAAAAAGGCTTTGAAAAAAATTTGCTTTCACTGCACTTTAAAACAAAACATGAATGTTCCATATTAGATGTTAAGTCAATTGTAGGAATAAAACAAGTAGAAAGGAATTGGAGGACTAAGGGTACGGAAAAGGTTTTAACACAGTCTGAAATTAAATTTATTTACGATCTTAAAACCTTAGAACCCGATGGACTCAATAGCGGCTTTGAATTGAAATGGTTTTTATAATATTTTATTGCATTTTTAATCTAGGAATAGTATTGTTTATAATTCCTTGATTTTCTTAACTTTGTCGTTTTTATATTTCTCTAATTTTATTTATTGGATCTTTTTTTCTTTATTATTTCTCTTCCTGAAGTTTATATATTTATACTATGTGCACTTTTTTAACAGAAGAAATAGTGGTTCAGTAGGAACCAAAGGATCCTTCCGCTAGAGCAACGGAGCTATAATAGGTGTGGACTGGGGTAAGCGGATGTCACTTCTGGTGCGCGCTAATGTTTTACTGTGGCATGCGCTGGAGAAGTTAGACACGCCCCACTTCCGGTATATGCGTGCAGCCAGCGGGCACGACACTTCTGGCACACTATACACATGGATGGCGGGTGTATCAACTCCGACGCACACTTATGACATAGTCAGGTGTGCGTCGGAGATAACGGAGGTGCCCCGGCGTGCGCGTTTAAAACTGAATTTTCGATACTTCTGGTTTGATGAATAAACAATGGCGGTGTGTTATGGTATGCCCTTAAAGGGGCGGAACTACATGGAAGTATTAACATGTAGAGAGACTCGAATGTATTTCCATACTTACCAAAGATGACACTGAGACATATTATTGTTTATTCAATATTACATTAGCCTTTGCAATACCAGGGATATTTTTCACTGTCGATAATGAAAGATTCTCGTTTGTAATTGATGATTTAGAAATTGATTGACAGGAAAGGCGGAGTTACATACTGCTATATAAACAGGTTCTATTCACTATCAGTCACACTTTGAGAAAGGCTTGAGGCCGAAATGCATCTGTGTGACTGGAGGAATGCAATTGTTTGGGGTGACTATATCATTTTAAGAAGTACTACTGGGAGGTGATCTGAACCCGGGTCTCTCATTTCACTGTCTTATGTGTACATGCTTGCCTTGGTTGGAATGCCCTATTTGGTACGCGGCCATTTTAATTGTGTGTGGTGATATTGAAATAAATGTTGGAATACTACACTATGGTCGCTTTTCTGTTTTATACTTTTTTTTGAGGTTTATTTGACTCACAATGCTGTTTTGTGGATTATACACCACCCTCTCGACATTGGGAATAGACGGATCATCGAAACCTACATGTAAGTAGGAGTGAGGAAAATTGTAGTCTATAACTATATTTGATTACCAACGTAATATTCTTCTGCTTTATTTGAGGAATTATTGGAGGAAGGATACCAGTAGAAGAAAGAAGAAAACCTAATACAGGAAAAGAAAGTGGTTATATAAAGACTTTTTGTATATCCCAGAGAGAAGGAGCGCTTCAAATATTGTGTTGTATGTTTGTATGGTATGTGGTGGGGACCACATTGAATTCGAGCTGCCCTTTTCAAAATGTTGTGAGCGCAGGATTTGTATATTTTTGATTTCCTCTCTAAGGATGGCCATCGACCATTAATGGTTACCAAACCACCAATGTCTTTGCCATTGATGGCAGAGATCCAATGGTTCCCCGCCATGGTTTTTCATCCTTCCCTGGTGCTGAGACACTGAGCATAGCTCCACACCTGGCGCTACCAGTGAGTCTCCACCCCCAAATCTGATTGGCTCACTGACCAATAGAGCAGGGCTGATTAATAGAGCAGGGCTGACCATCAGTGGGTGAAACCATTGATGATTTCATGCCTATGGTTACACATCATTGAGGTTAAACACTAATGATACCATCAATGGTAACCATGGATGGTTAACCCACCAATAGCCATCCCTACTCTCTCTCCCCAGTTGCATGCTGTCCGCATTTCTCACTTGTTCACAGCTCCGCCTCCACCCATTTCATGCCAGCGGGAGGGTTCTCCGACTCCTCCCTCAGCCCATTGACTCTGTCGTTCCACTGGGTCGCAACCTCCTTTCCTGCACATATGCGGCTCTGGACGCCATCTTGGGGAAGACCATGGAAGACGCCACCTTTGGTTTGCCCCACCATCGAACTATAGGCATCCTGGAATTTCATAGTAACCAAAAGTATATTTTTATTTTGTCCGAGGCCCTATTGTATTTAGTGAAAAAGCTGCTATGAAAGTAGAATTTTCTGGCTTATCAGAAGATTTGTAATTAAGGAGGAGGAACCTGTCTACAATGTCTACTCTGGTTCTTGCATCAATAATGAATCAATATTCTTAGTTAGATATTTTTCTGTGATAATGTGTAATTTGTACTCAATCCTTTATCTAAAATTATTTTTAATTGGTTATATTATGTGCCAACACTTGCAGCCTTATCACATTTTTCAGCAATGAGTGTACAGTACATTTTATGAATGCGCTGATTATTTCTGAAATTCAAAATTTAACTCTGTTCCTTAGTAAATAAAAGTGAAGGATAAATAACAGCAATAAACTGAAAAAGAAAGACAAAGAAACCAGTGCAAACTTTAACTGAGCAAGCCACTTTAAATCAACAAGTGTTCTAAAAATTATTATAAAAAGTGCTAATGAAAAGTTAAAGAAAATGAAGCAAAAAAAAAAAACCATACAGAATAAATTGAGAGTAGAAAAGATAATCCACACAAAGGGCCTGATTCAGAGTTACACGCAGACGTGGCTGCAGAAATAGATCTGTGTCTTTATGCCAATGCCACAGCCGCTTTAGTAAAAACTGAAATGGCCACTTGCGCCATCTTGCGGCCAGGGCCAGATTAAGGCTTGTGGTGGCCCCAGGGCAACTAAATTGTGGGGGCCCCTTTCAAGCCACACTGATCTTACAAAGCCACCCCCACCCCTTCCCTCGAGCCACATGGAGCCTACATAGCCACACACCCTCCTTAGTCACACGGAGCCTACCACCCCCCCTTCCCCCTAGCCACCCAGTGCCTACAGCCCCCCTACCCCCAAACCACACGGAGCCTATTGCTCCGCCACTGTATACTTACCTGAGTGACGGCGTGACCTCCCGACAGATCTGCTCCCTAGTCCCCTCACCAGCGTCACGAGTGTAATGTGTCACGTGACACCGATGAGGGGACTCGGGAGCCGCTCTGTGCTGTATGCAGCAGCAGTGACTGCAGGGCCGGCGCTTCCTCTAGGAAAACTTAGGCAGCTTCCTAGGGGCCCTCCGATCACTCCCCCCATTTGCCGGGTGCCCACTGAGATTGTGTTACCAGCAGGCACCCGGCTCCTTCTCTACCTCTACCATCACCCCCCATTGCCCCGCTCTGCTACCCCGCCGCCGGAGGACGGAGCTCACTCCTGAGCTCCGTCTTCCGGGTCCCGCAGTGCACTATGAGAGTGATGTCATGACGTCACTCCCATAGTTCCGAGGAGCAGGCACTGGGGATGGACGGCAGCAGGCACTGGAAACAGGTTTAAGGTAAGTGTTTTTTATTTTTATGTGTGTGTATGTATGTTTGTATGTATGTGTGTGTGCGCGTACGGGGGGGCTTGTTACAGGGGCCGCATTACTGGTGGCACTACAAGGGGCATTACAGGGGTCGCACTTCTGGGGGCACTAAAGGGGGCATTACAGGGGCCGCACTACTGGGGGCACTACAGGGGCCTTACTACTGGGGGCACTACTGGGGGCACTACAGGGGCCGCATTACTAGGGGCACTACAGGGACCGCACTACTGGGGGCACTACAGGGAGCATTACAGGGGCCGCATTACTGGGGCCGCTACAGGGGGCATTACAGGGGCTGCACTACTGGGGGCACTACAGGGACTTACTATTGGGGGCACTATAGGGGCCTTACTATTGGGGGCACTACAGGGGCCGTACAAGTGGGGGCACTACAGGGGGCTTACTATTGGGGGCACTACAGGGGCCTTACAAGTGGAGGCATCATATGGGGGCGCTACAGAGGCCTTACTATTGGGGGCACTACAAGGGCCTTACTACTGGGGGCACTACAGGGGCCTTACTACTGGGGGCATCATATGGGGGCACTATAGGGGCCTTACTTTTGGGGGCACTACAGGGGCCTTACTACTGGGGGCACTACAGGGGCGCATTACTAGGGGCACTACAGGGGCCGCATTACAGGGGCCGCACTACTGGGGCCTTACTATTGGGGGCACTACTGGAGCCATACTATTGGGGGCACTACAGGGAGCATTACAGGGGCCGCATTACTGGGGCCGCTACAGGGGGCATTACAGGGGCTGCACTACTGGGGGCCACACAGGGACTTACTATTGGGGGCACTACAGGGTCCTTACTATTGGGGGCACTACAGGGGCCTTACAAGTGGAGGCACTACAGGAGCCTTACTATTGGGGGCACTACAGGGGCCTTACTACTGGGGGCACTACAGGGGCCTTACTACTGGGGGCATCATATGGGGGCACAACAGGGGCCTTACTATTGGGGGCACTACAGGGGTCTTACTATTGGGGGCACTACAGGGGCCTTACTACTGGGGGCATCATATGGGGCACTACAGGGGCCTTACTATTGGGGGCACTACAAGGGGCATTACAGGGGCTGCACTACTGGGGGCACTACAGGGACTTACTATTGGGGGCACTACAGGGGCCTTACTATTGTGGGCACTATAGGGATATTACTATTGGGGGCACTACAGGGGCCTTACAAGTGGGGGCACTACAGGAGCCTTACTATTGGGGGCACTACAGGGGCCTTACTACTGGGGGCACTACAGGGGCCTTACTACTGGGGGCATCATATGGGGGCACAACAGGGGCCTTACTATTGGGGGCACTACAGGGGCCTTACTACTGGGGGCATCATATGGGGGCACTACAGGGGCCTTACTATTGGGGGCACTACAGGGGCCTTACTACTGGGGGCACTACAGGGGCCTTATTACTGGGGGCATCATATGGGGGCACTACAGGGGCCTTACTATTGGGGGCACTACAGGGGCCTTACTACTGGGGGCACTACAGGGGGCATTACAGGGGCTGCACTACTGGGGGCACTACAGGGGCTTACTATTGGGGCACTACATGGGCCTTACAAGTGGGGGCACTACAGGAGCCTTACTATTGGAGGCACTACAGGGGCCTTACTATTGGGGGCACCATAGGGGTCTTACTTTTGGGGGCACTACAGGGGCCTTACAAATGGGGACACTACATGAGCCTTACTATTGGGGGCACTACTGGGGCCTTACTACTGGGGGCACTACAAGGGCCTTACTACTGGGGGCATCATATGGGGGCACAACAGGGGCCTTACTATTGGGGGCACTACAGGGGCCTTACTACTGGGGGCATCATATGGGGGCACTACAGGGGCCTTACTATTGGGGGCACTACAGGGGCCTTACTACTGGGGGCACTACAGGGGCCTTACTACTGGGGGCATCATATGGGGGCACTACAGGGGCCTTACTACTGGGGGCACTATAAGGGGCATTACAGGGGCTGCACTACTGGGGGCACTACAGGGACTTACTATTGGGGGCACTACAAGGGCCTTACTATTGGGGGCACTATAGGGATCTTACTATTGGGGGCACTACAGGAGCCTTACTATTGGGGGCACTACAGGGGCCTTACTACTGGGGGCACTACAGGGGCCTTACTACTGGGGGCATCATATGGGGGTACAACAGGGGCCTTACTATTGGGGGCACAACAGGGGCCTTACTACTGGGGGCATCATATGGGGGCACTACGGGGGCCTTACTACTGGGGGCACTACAGGGGCCTTAATACTGGGGGCATCATATGGGGGCACTACAGGGGCCTTACTACTGGGGGCACTACAGGTGCCTTTACTACAGGGGGCACTACTACAGGGGGCATTATTACTGCTGGGGGCACTGCATAAGAGACACTATTACAGTGGGCATTGTATAAGGGGCACCATTACAAGTGAGCATTTAGTGATTTAGGGGAACTACTACTGTGGGCATTGTGTAAGACCTCAGTTAGGGGGGACCCTTAAAAATGTTGCTATGGAGCCCAAAAAGTTCTAGTTACACCCCTGATACTGTGTGTGTATATATAAATATATATATATATTTATATATTGTGATATGATTGGGTAGGGGTCCCTCTCCTGGGGTAGCTGGACACCTCTTTACACACAGCAGCCAGGAAACAGCACTCTAGTCGTGGGTTTTCGTGCAAGTTGGTCAGCTCCAGTTTTTATTGTGCAACACCAATAATCAAATAAACAAAACATAAAATAAATCCTAACCCGTCTGGGCTCTAACTAGACATTAAATTCCCTCACTAACCGAACACTAAATAAGCTCACGTCCACAGTACCTTATGGACTGTAGTAAACAGTATCTCAGAGCAAGCTAACCTGCGGGCCTGCTCTCCCAGGTATGAGACACTGCATCAAAACTCTTACACAGCTATATTGTGCCACTTCCAGGTGTAATCAATAATTAGCCTGCTCACAGGCACCTGAAATGTGGAAGAGCAACGAGAATATATATTGTGACACAGTCGGGATAGGGGTCCTCTCCTGGGTAGATGGACTCGCTCTTTACACACACAGCAGCTGGAGAAACAGGACGCAATTCTGGGGTTCTCGTGCAAGTTGATCAGAGCCAGTCTTTATTCTTCTGGACACATAAATAAAACAAAACACATAACAAAATCCTAGCCTGTCTGTTCTCTAACTAGACAGCAAGTTCCCTCACTAACAGAAGACTAAATAAGTTCATGTCCACAGTACTTACAGGTGATATCACACAGTGGCCCTCATTCAGAGGCAGTCACAAGAAGCGAGCGCTCGCTCTGAATGAAGGTGGCCACTTTACATTTCTAGTGCGGCCTCCTGCTTTAGCGACCAGGTTGATGGTCAAGACCATCGCGAACATCGGGGCTTGCGACGAGACCCTAAGGTTGGGTCTCGGCAACCGCAAGTCCCAGGGAGCTTCCAGCTCTGATCAAGCAGGAAGCTCCCCACTGACATCACTGCTAATGTCAGTGCAGCCACCCACAAAATGGCAGGCATTCCTTAAGGAAAGCCTCCGTTTGTGAAACCACCCCCCCACCACGTCTACAAAACGGGTCGAGCTGTCAACAGCCACCCCTTTTGTAGTGAGCTCCGGAGAAAGAGAAAGAGAATTTCTCTCTCGCTCTGGGGCTTGCGCACGCGCAGTGTGGCCGCTACATGTGCGCAGGGCCTAAACATCAACCTGGTTGCGAGCGCTCCGCGCTTGTGACCGGGTCTGAATGAGGTCCAGTGTCTCAGAGCAAACACTCAGCTATAACAAAACCCAGCGTATCTGAGACACTTTCAGGTGCAAGCCCTAACGAGCCTGCTATGTGTGTGTGTGTGTATATATATATATATATATATATATACATACTTCTGCCTGCACCCCCCTCTTCTTACTAATTTAGCCCCTCAGGTGAAAATGACTTTGCACAGGTGGAGTGGTGGACAAGTTTTATATATATAAATATTTTTTTTTAACACAAAACTCATCCGCTGCTCCACCTGTGCAAAGTCATTTTTACCTGAGGGGCTAAATGAGTACCGGGGGAGGGGGGGGCATGCAGAAGTGCAGAAGTTTTGCCTAGGGTGCCTAGAAGTCTAGTACCAGCTCTGACTGACTGTGCTGCTGCATACAGTAGCACAGAGCCGTGACAGTGCCCCTTATACAGTGCGCTCAGTAGTGCCCCTTATACAGTGCCCCTAGTAGTGGTTCCCCCTATGCAGTGCCCCTTATACAGTGCCCCCAGTAGTAGTCCTCCCTATGCTGTGCCCCCAGTAGTGTTCCCCCCTATGCAGTGCCCCCAGTAGTGTCCCCCCCTATGCAGTGCCCCCAGTAGTGTTCCGCCCTATGCAGTGCCCCCAGTAGTGCCCCTTATGCAGTGGCCCTTACATATATAGGACAAAGACACAAAAAAATAAACACTTACCTGAATCCCCGTGCCTGTCGCTGTCCGCTCTTATGGGAGAGACTTCATGACGTTGACATCATGACGTCTCTCTCATCACCCACTGCGGGAGCTGGAAGGTGGAATTCATGAGTGAGCTCCAGGCTGGCTCCGGCCATGGGTGCAGAAGCCAATGAGAGTCTGTCCGACTCTCATTGGCTGCTAAAACAAACACAAGTGTACTACCCGGCGTCCGTGGCAGTGTGCTTGTTACCGTGTAGTGTGGACCGCACTCGCTGCGGTCCGCACTCCACTTACTGGTCGGCGGGCAGAGGGGATTTCTGGATACTCAGGCACACAGAGGCAATAAGGCACACAAGGGGTGGGGAGGCACACAGATGTAATAAAGCACACAGAGGTAATGAGGCACACCGAGAAGGTGGGATACAGAGAGGAGGTGGGGTACACAGAGGAGGTGGAGGGGTACACACTGCAGAGGAATAATAACTGAAATCTGGTATTGCTCACTAGTTGCTGCTTACTCCAACTGGGGGTTGGAAAGGTGGAGTGGAGAGGGATCCATCCAGAGGAGTGATGAGAAGGGAAGCACGTAGAAGTGCAAGAGCCAGTGGCAGCAAAATCTGTACAAGGGAGATTGGGAAGCCACAGCAATTTCAGAGGCACTAGCAATAAAAACAAGCTCCAGGGCTCAGCCAGCTGCACAGTCACCATCACCGTGGCAGTATGAGGGGCTGCCTTGTGACTCCTGAATCCGACAGGGGACAGGCACACACTGGCGCATAGCAGCAGAGGCACAATGACGGACTCTGCAGCGTGGATGTGTCAGAGACTTTCCTGCGAGGGGCGGGCAACTCCAGCATTTACACAGAGCCAACCACACAAGCACACAGCAGCTGGCTTTAGGGGCTGTCCTCCTGTGACTGAAAGCCTGTGAGCAATGTCAGTCAGTCACTGACAGTAGTGGGCAGAGGCATGTAGCTTCCCCACTCAGCACTGAAGCCACACCTCCACCATCTGTACTTGTTTAGTGCTTGTAGTTCCGGTATGCCATACCATAGAACTGTTTGTCATTAATTACCTCCTAGAAATATAACTTTGATATAATGGACTGGTTAGTTGCCTGTGATTGGCAGCATGGGTACAATATCAAGTCGGTGACCATCCCGACGGTCACAATACTGGTAGCGGAATCCTGAAGGTCAAAATACTGACTAATTTTAGTGAGTTTTCTAACCGTGACCCACCCTCCAGCAGCCTAACCGTAACTGTCCCCTTTGGCAGCCTAACCTTAACTATCCCCTTCGGCAGCCTAACCCTCACTCACCCCTCCCGCAGCCTAACCCTAACTGTCCCATTTGGCAGCCTAACTCTAACCATCCCCTACCGCAGCTTAACCCGATCCCTCTCCTAGTGCCTAACCCTAACCCTAATACTCACAGTCAAGATTCATCTATATTTTGACCTTAGGGATACTGCTACCAGTATTGTGACCATTGGGATGGTCACTGCCGGGATCTCCAGTGATTGGCTGCACAGATAGCATTGTTTTTCACACAGCCAAATGCAGTAAGTAGGTCGTCTCTAGAGTTGAGGTACAGCATTCCAACCTTCTTGACAGTTGACTTTCATCATTGTGATCATTCTAGAAGACCATTTTATACAAATGCATGTAGGTTTACATATCTAAATTGTTATATCAAGCCTCTTTTTACTTAAAATCAAATGTAAACTGCAAATTCCACATTATTTAAGTATCATGGCTATGTAACAACAGGCTAATACAGGAGATTTCACAGAACCATTATAACAGCTTATAATATTGTTTTCACCATTATTGGCCAGGTTGCAGTGAGCTGACTGGTTACTAAGCGTCAGAGCAGTGGCACAGCGGCACAGACACCACAAAGTCACAGTGCTTGTATTTTTTATATAGAGGGCTATGACCCACAAAGTCACGGTGCTTGTATTTATATACACAGGGCTATCGCTCGCAAAGTCACGGAGCTTGTATTTTTATACACAAGGCTATCGCTCACAAAGTCACGGTGCTTGTATTTTTATACACAGGGCTATCGCTCACAAAGTTACGGTGCTTGTATTTTTATACACAGGGCTATCGCCCACAAAGTCACGGTGCTTGCATTTTTATACACAGGGCTCTCGCCCACAAAGTCACGGTGCTTGTATTTTTATACACAGGGCTATCGCTCACAAAGTTACGGTGCTTGTATTTTTATACACAGGGCTATCGCTCACAAAGTCACGGTGCTTGTATTTTTATACACAGGGCTATCGCCCACAAAGTCACGGTGCTTGCATTTTTATACACAGAAGGCTATGGCCCACAAAGTCACAGTGCTTGTATTTTTATACACAGGGCTATTGCTCACAAAGTCACGGTGCTTGTATTTTTATACACAGGGCTATCGCTCACAAAATCACGGTGCTTGTATTTTTATACACAGGGCTATTGCTCACAAAGTCACGGTGCTTGTATTTTTATACACAGGGCTATCGCTCACAAAATCACGGTGCTTGTATTTTTATACACAGAGGGCTATGGCCCACAAAGTCACGGTGCTTGTATTTTTATACACAGGGCTATTGCTCACAAAGTCATGGTGCTTGTATTTTTATACACAGGGCTATCGCTCACAAAATCACGGAGCTTGTATTTTTATACACAGGGCTATCGCCCACAAAGTCACGGTGCTTGTATTTTTATACACAGGGCTATTGCTCACAAAGTCACGGTGCTTGTATTTTTATACACCGGGCTATCGCTCACAAAATCACGGTGCTTGTATTTTTATACACAGAGGGCTATCGCCCACAAAGTCACGGTGCTTGTATTTTCACACAGAGGGCTATGGCCCACAAAGTCATGGTGATTGTATTTTTATACACAGATGGCTACGGCCCCCACAGTCTCGGTGATTGTATACACAGTGGGGTACAGCACCAAAAATGTTTTACTTTGTTTTTCTTTTTAAACTTTAAACTTTTATCTTTTATTTTTTTTACACACAGCCACTTGTACCCCCTTACACAATCACAGCCACTTGTGAGTCTCTGGACACAGCACTTGATCAGCAGAGTATAGCGCAGCATACATCAGCGTGCAGTGTGCCCCCTTACAGTCACTTTTGCCAACGCAGTCAATTGTGAGTCTCTTGATACAGCACTTAATTAGCAAAGTATAGCGCAGCATCAGCATGCAGTGTCTCCCCCTATACAGCCACTCAGCGTGCCCCCTCAGCCAGACCGTTCCACATGCAGAGTTGCACGCAGTACGGAGCATGCAGGAGAAGTGGCGCCGAGTCGTGGGACTCGACGCCTTATGTAGAGGCGAACCCTCGCGAGATCCGACGTCAGGACGCTGACGGCGGGCTCGCAGTGGGGATCCGAGTCGGCGGGAACACCCAGACTCGGATCCCCACTGTTCTGAGAGGTTAGTATTCTACAGAATCCAAACTGCTCATCTCTACTAATTAGTGCTTCAGACCAGAGTCCCCACTATTCTTAATGGGGACTGCAGTCTGATCCCTATGCACCAATCTCCAAAAAGCGTAGACTCTGAGGTTGCCAACATCATCAGAGTATTTTGAAAACACTACTTCAATGTACTCGCAAGCAATTCACAGGGACAGCTCTGTATTGAAAAAGCTGTCCCTGTAGATATTTTTAATTCATAGCTGGGATAATCATATGAAAAATGATTATAATCGCTGCACTGCTGTAATAACTAATAAATAGGGACCTAAATGTATTACGATTATTCTGAGAGTTTTAAGATTTCTCTTTTATGTTGCAGAGACAGTTTTTGATGTTTTTATTTGATTTGGAGATTATGAACATTCTCTTTATTTGGCAGCTGCAACCAATTTTTTTTTAAGGTAGTAGCAACACAGACGCCAACCAATTGCAATTTTCCATTTCTTTTTGTGTTTTTATAACCTCAAGTCTACATTTTATGTCCAAGATGTGATTTATGTGTGGAATTCACAATCAGACCTTGCCAAGCATATTATCCTTCAAATACTTTATCAAAGTTTGTGGTTTAAAAGGTCAATGCCTTATCTCATTAGTATCCACATCCTATTGGAAGGAACCTCCCTGAAAAATTCACACAAAGCAGCATCAACAGTTCTTTAGCTTAATGGAAAGTCAGTGCGCCAAGTGGACAAAGCCAAAACATCTAATTATACTACAGTATGCAAAATACAATAACATAGAGAAGTAATATCCCTTCAGCTAACCAGAAACAAATATGTAAAAGTCAATGTTTGAAGTTTCAGAGGACCACTCTCCTACTGTGCTGCTCATTGGATTAATTCCATGCAAAAAATGTATGTACATAGGGGCTGATTCACAGGTGGACGCTATAGCACAGTCGCTGCAATGTGCAAAATTACGCTAAAGCCGCAGGTGGTGTCTTAACTACTTAACTGACTAATATTTTTTTTAAAGACATCTCCAAAATTGTCAATTTTTTTTATTAGGAAATTATGTAAATAAGAGCTATTTAAACTTAATTCAATATACTTTTTTTTAACAAAAATGTTAAATCAAGTTTAATTAGCTAATAATTACATAATGTGATAATAAAAAAATGACCATTTTGGGGATGTTTTTCGAAAAAAATTACTTTCTAGTTAAAAAAAAACATTGACAATAGACGGAGCGAGGGGCAGGTGTGTGTGTGCATACATATATATGTGATAACCAGAACCCGCACTACCTGGTGGCTTAACAGTTTCCTTATTTACCCAAGCCTTTCAGAGAGCAAGTAGCCCTACTGTTCTGAACTCCTAGAAATACTTAGACATGGAAAATATTTACAAGCATTACAAACAGCTTTGCTTTATTTCACAGGAACAGGATAAAAGATGTCTTCTTGTAACAACAATTTCCGTCAAGGAGTAGTAAATTAATGCACTATACATTTCAGAATTTAGCATACACCAATCATATAACAGCATATAACATAGCATGCATAACAATACTGTTAAATAAATATTTATTGGGGAACTGAACAATAAATATTTTAATACTGCAGTATTAATCAAACAGATAATTGTCTCTGGAGCCTAGACTCTATTTGTGAGCTCGTTGGTGCACAATGTTTCCTTTTTAGTCCTGTAGTATTTTCAGGGTGATATTTAGCTGAAGTACTTATGCTGGCCATACACTCTGCAATTATCGGGACGATCCGCCCGATATCGGCGGATCGCCGCGATAATTGCAGCGTGTATGCGGGCGACCGAGGGCTAAATATTGCTCGGTCGGGCATGCTGGATTGTCCAGAATGCCCATCCGATGCGATATTTACCCGGGAAACTGTCGGCCGCATCGGGCAGTGTATGCCCAGCGCAGCCGACAGACAGACATTTCCTGTGTTCCTTCCTACGGAAGGAACAGGGAAATGTCTCCTCCCCCGGGGGCGGAGCGCAGATGTCGGGCTATACACTGTGAGATTTCTCTCACAGTGTATGCCGGCGACATCTGCGGCTGGCAGGCAGCCAGATAAAATGTCTGTCGGTCTGACAGACATTTTATCTGGCAGTGTATGCCCAGCATTAGCAGTAACTGGTTTAAGATTTAATGATACTAAAAGGAACTTCTATTGCATATTAAAATATTCGAATGCTTGATTAAGCTTGAGAAGATATAAGCACACTGTTTTTTATTGAGTACAGTACTAGTTAGAGCTGGTTTTGTTGATAGTTTCTAATTGGTGGAGGTCAGTTGCCAATCATTATCTGGTTAGCCTATTAGCTGCCCCGTCGAGGCGGGGTTTAGCACTTGCATTTAAGGCTAGAGGAGGAGTCAGCTGTCTCCTTCCATTTTGAGATCAGAGTGATAAGTACTCAGTAGCCATAGTGTGCAGTTCATTCTTCACATAAACATTTTTTCATATCCTTTTCTTTCTTTCATTCTTTTCCTTTTACATAGCCTTACTCTCCATCACCCCTTTTCTCTTCTCTTCCTTTCCTGTCTATTTCTTTTCCTCTATCTCCTGTTATCCCAAACCCCCCTCCCCCCCCCATTTGCAGCACGATGCCCCGTCACCCGCAGAAATGCCCCCCCTCCCCGCCGCCTTGCGGAGGCCGTCAGACCATTAGCGGTTGCCGCGGCCTCTCCTCTTGCCCGGAGTGCGCGCCTGTCCACAGCACGCGCGGGCCCTCTCCTCCCGCCCGCCGCTGCAACCACAGCGGCTAACACCTCTGCCACCCCGCTCCCGCCGGCCCCTTCGCCATCCGGCCTCCGGGCTTGGTTGGCCAGGGGTGCGGGGAGCGCACACAGCACCCCCCGGCTGTTTCCCCTGCCGGACATTAGCGGGGCTGCCCGCCCGGCTTCCCCGACAGCCCCACACAGTGACATCTTCCCGGTGGCCATTTTGGACTGCGCGGGGCCCCAGATCCCGCCCACCGCTCCGACTACAGCGGCGGGCAGCCCCAATATTACAAACCCGCCAGGTACGGCGGTCGCTCCAGGGACCCCCCCAAATATTTTGGCCCAGGGGGTTAGGGGGATTGCAGGCCAGGCGTCCCTGGCCGCTAGACATGCCCCCTCGCCTCCGGTGGCCATTTTAGATGAGGAGGAGGTTTTCACCTCCTCTGATTCCCCCCCTCTGCCCTAGGGACAGGAGGACCGGGGGTTTGCCTCAGTGCCTAGGGCGCAGGCCTATCATAGGAGTCAGGCTAGCATGGCTGCAGATACTTTGCATCAACCCCCTTTTATCCATTTCACTAGGCCATTTGCGCAGCAAGATAGGGGAACCCCTCCTGGTTCTTGGCCCAGGTTGCTGGCTCAAGGATCGAACCCCCACCTGCTGCGGCCTACGTAAATGCGGGGCAGCAGTTCTTGCATTATTGGCCTGGCCCCGCCCCCACCCCTCCGTTTGGTTTTTCACCTTACTTCAGCCAGGGTTCTTACCAGCAGCCATTTGCAAACCTGTTCATGGGTGTGAGCCAGCAATTTTATCCTAACTCGTATGCATAAGCACCTGGGTTTTTCCCCCAGCAGTTCTTTTCTGCCCCGGGCAATTTTGCACCCATGCACCAAAAGGTTCAGTTCGTTCCTGGGCAGCACGTACGCCAGCAGCTGGTGTGCCAACCCCCCCTTCCACAATCCCCTCCCCCGCCATTGCCATCAAACATCAGAGCGTCAATCTTTCCCTACACCAGCCCCGCCCCTACCACTTTCTTCTGTGCCCCCCCTACCCCCATACAAGTTCCCCATTAACTCCCCCGTCGCAGTGCCCCCCCCTGCGCCTATTGCTACTTGTCCTCCCTCTGCTCCAATTACTAATCCGAATGTCTCGAGCCTGCAGGTTTCATTAGTTCAGCCCTTGGCATCGGCGTCAACTTCAAGGGAGGTTGTCACTGATGTAAGCTCGATGGGCATGCCGCACATCGTGGGTCAAGCCTCCTCCTCCAGGGATACGCCCGAGGTCCCGTCGGCGTCTGGATCAGGTGAGATGAGTGTTACAGTTCCTTCAATTGCGCAGCTATCACATTCTGACAAGTCTTCGGACTCCTCTAGTTCTGGGGAGAGGCCACGCAAGCTCATGAAATATTTTGTGCAACAGTTGAAGGGTAAAGGCAAGAGTCCCAAAAGAGCGGGTAGTATAGCGGCCAGCTCGGTTCCAGACGCTTCGGGAGATGCGGTCCATTGCTCCAACACGGCAATATTAAAAGGAGTTAGGTCCAAAATCAGAGAGCAAATTCGTAAAGGTCATGTCGACATGTTTGCCATTACTCATGACGCTAAGAAGGCGTTAGACACAGCAAAAAAGGGGGGAGTAGCAGCAGAGGAGGCCAGGAGAAGTTATCAGAATTGGCTGACTGGTATGTACGTGTTTGCTGCCTGTTATATCAAGACACGCCCAGCTGAATGTCTGAATGTGCTGAAGTACCTGCATTTAGTCCAGGGTATGCAGGTTGCAGCTGGGCATAATGTTTGGAGACAGTATGATGAACTTTTTAGGAAAAACAGGATGGCCAGAAAGTTTTTAGTTTTGGGTTTAAGGATGTTGAGGTGTGGCTTGAAGTTATGCAGCAAGCCCGATCAGCTGTCGAGCCTACGGTGGGGCGTAAACATCCCTTTCCAGCCCGCCCCGGATTTAATACGGGAGGCAAGAGGAAGTGCTACGCGTTTAATAATGCCCAGTGTAGCAGAGGAGTCAGTTGCCGCTACCGGCACGTGTGCATGCTATGTGGGGGAAGTCATACAGCAAAGGAATGCAATCGTTCCGGGGGTTCCGCAGCAGGAAAAAAGGACCAGCGTACAGGTGCTAAATAAAGCTGCGTCACCAATAAGATTGGAAGTATTAGAGCGCTGGTTGAGGCGTTATCCTCTTAAGGAGGAAGCGGCCTTCCTATTACAGGGTTTTAAGGAGGGTTTTAGGTTACCGTTGGTTCGTCCAGTTATGGTTGTAGCTAAAAGAAATCTTAAGTCAGCTAGGGATTTTCCAGAGGTGGTCGCGGAGAAAATAGAGGTCGAGCTGAGTTTGGGGCGTATGTGTGGCCCTTTTACCTCTCCGCCTCTGGAAAATCTTAGCATTTCCCCGTTAGGCGTGGTCCCAAAAAAGGAGCAAGGAAAGTTCAGGTTAATTCAGCACTCGTCTTACCCAGAAGGAGGGTCAGTTAATGACACTTTAGATCCGAGTGATTGCAGTGTCACATACCAGTCATTTGAGGATGCACTTGGTATGGTGCGCGATTTTGGTAAAGGGGCTCTGTTAGCAAAGATCGATATTGAATCGGCCTTCGGGTTGCTCCCTTTGCATCCCGAATCATTTAAGTACATGGGCTTTCGGATTGGTGATTCAATTTACATAGAAAAGTGTCTGCCCATGGGCTGTTCTATTTCTTGTTCCTTTTTTGAGTGTTTTAGCACCTTTTTGCAGTGGTGTCTACAAGCGGGCACTGGTCATGCAGGCGTCGCTCATTATCTTGACGATTGTCTTTTAGTAGGGCTGGCCGATAGTGCAGTCTGTAGTGATCTGCTTTTTTCGATCAAGGCGCTTTTTGGTTCAATGGGGGTTCCCATTGCACACAAAAAATCGGAGGGCCCCATTACTAGTTTATCTTACCTCGGTATTGAAATCGACACTGATTTGGGTTTATGCAGGCTCCCCTGTGATAAGGTGCAGAGGATCAGCGAGTTGTTATTGCATTTTACATCAAAGAGCGGGTAGTATAGCGGCCAGCTCGGTTCCAGACGCTTCGGGAGATGCGGTCCATTGCTCCAACATGGCAATATTAAAAGGAGTTAGGTAAAAAATCAGAGAGCGAATTCGTAAAGGTCATGTCGACATGTTTGCCATTACTCATGAGGCTAAGAAGGCGTTAGACACAGCAAAAAAGGGGGGAGTAGCAGCAGAGGAGGCCAGGAGAAGTTATCAGAATTGGCTGACTGGTATGTACGTGTTTGCTGCCTGTTATATCAAGACACGCCCAGCTGAATGTCTGAATGTGCTGAAGTACCTGCATTTAGTCCAGGGTATGCAGGTTGCAGCTGTGCATAATGTTTGGAGACAGTATGATGAACTTTTTAGGAAAAACAGGATGGCCAGAAAGTTTTTAGTTTTGGGTTTAAGGATGTTGAGGTGTGGCTTGAAGTTATGCAGCAAGCCCGATCAGCTGTCGAGCCTACGGTGGAGCGTAAACATCCCTTTCCAGCCCGCCCCGGATTTAATACGGGAGGCAAGAGGAAGTGCTACGCGTTTAATAATGCCCAGTGTAGCAGAGGAGTCAGTTGCCGCTACCGGCACGTGTGCATGCTATGTGGGGGAAGTCATACAGCAAAGGAATGCAATCGTTCCGGGGGTTCCACAGCAGGAAAAAAGGACCAGCGTACAGGTGCTAAATAAAGCTGCGTCACCAATAAGATTGGAAGTATTAGAGCGCTGGTTGAGGCGTTATCCTCTTAAGGAGGAAGCGGCCTTCCTATTACAGGGTTTTAAGGAGGGTTTTAGGTTACCGTTGGTTCGTCCAGTTATGGTTGTAGCTAAAAGAAATCTTAAGTCAGCTAGGGATTTTCCAGAGGTGGTCGCGGAGAAAATAGAGGTCGAGCTGAGTTTGGGGCGTATGTGTGGCCCTTTTACCTCTCCGCCTCTGGAAAATCTTAGCATTTCCCCGTTAGGCGTGGTCCCAAAAAAGGAGCAAGGAAAGTTCAGGTTAATTCAGCACTCGTCTTACCCAGAAGGAGGGTCAGTTAATGACGCTTTAGATCCGAGTGATTGCAGTGTCACATACCAGTCATTTGAGGATGCACTTGGTATGGTGCGGGATTTTGGTAAAGGGGCTCTGTTAGCAAAGATCGATATTGAATCGGCCTTCGGGTTGCTCCCTTTGCATCCCGAATCATTTAAGTACATGGGCTTTCGGATTGGTGATTCAATTTACATAGAAAAGTGTCTGCCCATGGGCTGTTCTATTTCTTGTTCCTTTTTTGAGTGTTTTAGCACCTTTTTGCAGTGGTGTCTACAAGCGGGCACTGGTCATGCAGGCGTCGCTCATTATCTTGACGATTGTCTTTTAGTAGGGCTGGCCGATAGCGCAGTCTGTAGTGATCTGCTTTTTTCGATCAAGGCGCTTTTTGGTTCAATGGGGGTTCCCATTGCACACAAAAAAACGGAGGGCCCCATTACTAGTTTATCTTACCTCGGTATTGAAATCGACACTGATTTGGGTTTATGCAGGCTCCCCTGTGATAAGGTGCAGAGGATCAGCGAGTTGTTATTGCATTTTACATGAGTTAAGAAAATAACTCTGAAGCAACTGCAGTCGCTTTTAGGTTTGCTGAATTTTGCTTGTCGCGTCATTCCCATGGGTAGGGTTTTTTGTCGCAGGCTGGAGAGTGCCTCTGCCGGCGTTAAAAAAGCTTGCCAGGCATAAATTTTATCAATGGGGAAACAAGCCTGGCAAAATGCTTGCTAGAGCTCTAAAAACTCAGAGGCTAAAATCTTATGTCTCTAATGTTCGGGATTCCGGGGGAAATATTGTCCACACCTTTCCCCAGATTGCGGCTGCTTTCCAAAATTATTATATGAAACTTTATAATTTACGCAAGGAACAATCACCTACACATTCCTTAACACATCAGGAAGCGATTAGAAATTACCTCTCCTCGGTTGATTTCCCGCAATTTGATGAGAGTGATCTGACTTCTCTTGATCGCCCCTTTACTTACGAGGAACTAGATTTTGCTCTGTCAAATACTCCACTTGGGAAAAGCCCTGGCCCCGATGGTTTTCCTGTAAGTTACTATAAGACGTTTCGATCTATGTTGTTGCCACTTTTTTTGAAGGTCTGTAATGAAGTGTCCGATAGAGTAGGTTTTTCCCCTCAGACACTTGAAGCCCATATTTCAATAATCCCTAAAGAGGGCAAGCTATAGGCCTATCTCTTTATTGAATAATGACTTAAAATTATATGCTAAAATGCTGGCAAATAGGTTGAGTAATCTTCTCCCTGGCTTGATACACGAGGACCAAGTGGGATTTGTTCGAGGTAGAGAGGCTAAGGACAATACCTCTAAAATTATTGATATAATCCATTTTGTTAAAGGTACTGAGTCCCCTGTTATCCTTCTCTCAACAGATGTAGAGAAGGCCTTTGACAGGATTGATTGGCAGTTCATGGAAGGCCTTCTTCGCTATTTGGGTTTAGGCTCTCATTGTCTTCATCGTATCTTAGCCCTTTATAAATCTCCCACGGCCAGAATATGGGTCAATGGGGCTCTTTCAGAGCCTTTCCCGATCAATAACGGCACACGTCAAGGATGCCCACTGTCTCCTCTTATATTTGTACTCTGCATGGAGGCATTGGCACGGGCTATCTGGTGTAATGGGGATATTAAAGGTGTGCAGATTGGAGACCATGAGTACAAATTGGCACTATTTGCTGACGTTCTCCTTGCTACCATCTCTTTGCCGGTGACCTCTCTCCCTGCCCTCATGCATGAGTTTGATAGATTCAGTGGGATCTCTAATTTTAAAATCAATTATTCCAAATCTGTTGCCATGAACATATCAGCCCCTGACAGCACTGTGACAAGTCAGAGGTGCTTTTCCCTTTGTTTGGACTTCTTCTAGTCTTAAATATTTGGGTGTTCTTCTATCCCCTTCAAATAGTAATTTGTACCAACTAAATTTTCCCCCTCTTATTCAACATTTTAAGACAGATTTTCAGAAATGGTCTCTACTGAAGCTATCCTGGTTGGGTAGAATTAACACGGTTAAGATGTCTATTTTACCTAAGGTCTTATATCTGATGCAAGTACTGCCTATTACCATACCAGTTTCCTTTTTTATGGAATTACAAAGCTTGGTGGGTCATTTTGTTTGGGGCTCAGGTAGATCCAGACTATCACAGGCTGTATTAACGCAAAGTAGTTTGAAAGGTGGTTTGCAACTACCCCACTTCCTTACTTATTACTATGCAGTCCACTTGTCTAGGATTGTTGAAATCTCTAGACTATCTGCAATCAAACAATGGACACGTGTAGTAGGTCACACAGTAGGTAAGCCTCCCCATGTCCTTCCTTGGATTGTTAAGTGTCCGTCTTTATCTCACCCGACATTAGGTCCCACTCTCCAAATTTAGAAACTCCTCCTTGTTTAGCCAAGGTGCTTCACTACCTATTCCGCTGGTAGATAACCCTGATTTTCCCCCAGGACTTATGGCGTCTAATTTATCTGGTTGGTCCACAAAGGGTATTACAGGTATATCTCATCTAGTTACACCTAGTGGAATGCGATCCTTTACAGATCTCCAGCAAATATATAATCTCCCATCCCGTTCATTTTGGGTATATCTCCAATTAAGACACTATGTTAACTCTCTAAAGGGTAGTGATTCTCGCTGGACTCCAACTAAGTTTGAAGTTTTATGTATGGCAGCAGACCCATCAAGACACCTTATTTCTTCTACATATCGATTGTGTCTTGAGTGCTCTAACCCATCTCTGCCTTCCTATGTCTCTGCTTGGCATGGTGAACTAGGAAGGGAACTAACTGAAGATCAGTGGTCGCAAATATTTGAATTTACCTTTGCTAGTTCTTCTTCACTCCAAGTTCTAGAAACCCAATATAAGATCTTGGCTAGGTGGTATAGGTGCCCTGTTCACATTCACCGGATGTTTCCAAATTTATCTGATCTTTGCTGGCGCTGTCAACAGGCGATGGGCTCTCCTTTCCATACCTGGTGGCAATGCCCAGTGATAGCTGACTTCTGGAGGAAGGTTCGACAATTATCGGAATTGATCATTGGTCTTCCTTTATCTGATAAACCTGAATTCTGGTTACTAAATTTATCTGACCTTCCGATATCTATATATAAAAAATCCTTGGTGCGTCATCTGGTGAATGCTGCGAGGGCTACTGTTCCAAGTTATTGGAGGTCTTCGACTTGTCCTCCCATCTCTCGATGGTTCCAGAGAATAGATCAGTATATGTGTATGGAAGACCTTTCATTGTCTAAATCATCTTCCCTAGATTTTACAGACATTTGGCATAGCTGGCTGAATTTTAAAGAGACTACTGAGTACAAAATAAATACTTAAATGTTTCTTAGGATATAGCGACATCCTCTCTTACTTTTCCCCATTATTATTATTTTTTATTTATTTTTTATGTATCTTATTTTATTAGTTATTTCGGTTTCTGCTTTTGTATTTTCTTTTATTTTATTTTAGCTAGCAATATTTGAAAGCACATTCAAAACTAAGCGTTCTGGGACTTATTCATTCTTGCTCTTTTATTTCATGTTTTATGATTATATATGTCCATTGAATTTATATTGTTATTTGTACTTATCTGATGTTTATGTAGGCCACTGCAGGCCATATATGTACTGTGCTGTTTTCGTGTTCAATAAAAACAGATTACAAAAAAAAAAAAAAAAAGCTTGCCACTTGCTCCGCCTTTCAGCGGACATGAGGGAAGACTTTAAGGTTTGGTTAAGATTCCTACGAGAGTTTAATGGGGTTCGCATTTGGCTCGCTTCGTCTGTAGCCAATCACGAACTTCAATTGTTCACAGACGCATCAGGGTCATTGGGTTTTGGAGCATTTTTTGGCGGGGAATGGTGCGCTGAAGCTTGGCCCGATTCGTGGCATTGGGAGGGTTTGACTCGTAATTTGCTCCTGGGCTTCAAAGTTTAGCAATCGGAGAATAGTGTTTTGGTGCGATAACTTAGGGGTGGTTCAAGCCATTAACAACCAGAGGTCGGTCTGCCCCCAAGTGCTCAGGCTGCTTAGGCATTTAGTTTTTGTTTGTCTGTTGAGAAACATTGATTTTAGGGCCAGGCACGTTCCTGGGGTGGAGAATGGGATAGCTGATGCCTTGTCTCGGTTCCAGTGGGTGAGGTTTAGGTCATTGGCCCCAGCTGCCAGGATTCATGGTTTGCCTTGTCCTGATTTTGTTTGGCAGATCATAAATCCGGCATGGAAGGACTCGCTTTGAACGCACTCGCGCCAGGTACGTTGAGGTCTTATTCCTCAGCTTGGAATGAATGGCAGGTTTTTCTAGCAAACTCCGAGCCGGGTAAGGAGCTGCAGGTCAGCATGTCTGAATTTGTGTGGCAGGGGCATGAAAGTGGACGTTCAAAAGCTTCGATGTCTGGCGTCTTAGCTGGCATTTCCTATTTCTCCCGAATGTACGGTTTAAATGATCCTACGAAGTCTTTCATCATTACTAAAGCGATGAAAGGCTGGGCGAGGGAGCGGGCGGCTCCGGCCGATTCCCGTAGGCCAATAGATGTGGGTATGTTGAAGGATTTAGTGTTGGCAGTTTCAGGAGTAGCCAAAGGTGAATTTGAAGAAAATTTGTTTAGTTTGGCTTTTGTGATCGCATTTTTTGGCGCATTACGGGTTGGGGAGTTAGTGGCTAAAAATAAAGCATCAGTCAACTCAGGGTTGCTTTTGTGTAATGTGGTAGCTAAAGAAAGTGCCATATTGTTAAAAATACACAAGTCCAAAATGGATCAGATGGGTCGGGGGCGTTGGATTTCTGTTCCCTCGCACCCTGAGCTGAGCAACTGCCCGGTCACTCTAGCTAACAGATATAATCAACAGCGTCCTAGAGGTGGAGCTCAATGGCTTATTCATGAAGATCTTTCCCCCCTATCTAAGTTCCAGTTTGCAAGCGTTTTCGACAGATGCCTGATAGCTTTGGATTTGCCAACTGAGGAGTACGGCACCCATTCATTTAGGATTGGGGCGGCAACTTGCGCTGCAGCATCAGGTTCTTCCACGGAGGCAATTAAGCACTTGGGTAGATGGAAGTCTTCAGCTTACAAGGGTTATATAAGGGGTGATAAGTTACAGAAGTAGTGGTGCCCCTGGCGAGTTTGTTATTTAGGAAACCCAGTGCCTTATGCTACCCGCCGCTAGGGGGGATTGGAGTTCTTTTCACCTTTGCCCTCAAAGAAAGAGGTTTGGTGTTGTTCACCTCCATCTGGGTCGCTTAAACAACTCAAGTTTACCCTTCCCTGTTTTTGTTCCGTTTTCAAGTTTTTGTTCAGCAGTTATTTCAACATTATTAACGTTATGTTATACGGTTTTTTCCATCACAGGTTTTTTGAAGAAAGATGGCCGGGTGTGGATTGTTGGGAATTCTTTTGTTTACTGGGCTGGTAGGCATCAGCGGGCTAGTTTACCCCCTGTTAAGGTCCATTGGATAGGGTTGAGAGGTTTTAGGTGGAGCGGTCTTTTGGACCTGCTATGGCTGTCAGAGAGCAAGTGGGGAACACCTGACTGTCTGGTCGTGCACTTGGGTGGTAATGATTTGGGCACGTTTAAAGGAGTTGAATTTATAATTGCTATTAAGCGAGATTTGAAATTGGTAGCAGAACGTTGGCCGCTGGTTAAAATTTGTTGGTTTGAGATGATTCCAAGGAGATTCTGGTGAGGTACACAAGGTGGGGCAGCACTAGAGAGAGTAAGAAGGAAGCTGAATGCTGCAGTGTCTAGGTTTGTGGTTGGCTTAGGCGGGCGTGCTATCAAACACCCTCAGCTTCGTTATGAGGAGGCGCATTCATATAGGCTGAATGGAGTGCACCTCACTGAGGAAGGTTTAGGGTTTTTTGTTGCTGATATCCTAGCTTCATTGGAATAGTTAGTAAGGGCTGGGTTTTTTCTTTGGTGGCGTTACGTGGCCATTCCTCTTATCCACGTTGTTGGCGGAAAGCAGTGCTCCTCGGTGGCTCAATTTAGCACGGTAAAGCTTGGCTAGCATTTCCCCTTTGAGAAAGGCGAGTTGGTTACTACCTTAAGGGAGAACCAGGTCTTCATCCTAGGGAGGGGCCAGCACTATGCTAACTAAGGGGAGGTGGTTCTACCCAGGATAGCTTGTGCAGGGGGTGGTGAGCTGTAGACCGAGGTAGCACTGCTTTTTCGCCACTAGGACTAATTAACAATTCTAATTTCATATAATAAATTTGGCTGTGACCTCTTTTACAAATTCTATACAGTTGTCTGTGTCTTATTTATTAGTTAGTAAAGCTTAAGAGTGTTGTGTAAAATAATAAAACTATGGGTGACTTAAAATATTCGAATGCTTGATTAAGCTTGAGAAGATATAAGCACACAGTTTGTTATTGAGTACAGTACTAGTTAGAGCTGGTTTTGTTGATAGTTTGTAATTGGTGGAGGTCAGTTGCCAATCATTATCTGGTTAGCCTATTAGCTGCCCCGTCGAGGCGGGGTTTAGCACTTGCATTTAAGGCTAGAGGAGGAGTCAACTGTCTCCTTCCATTTTGAGATCCCTCCCACCCACCCGGCACATTGAAGAATTGGTTTGTACCAATATTTATTCATGGTGAGAAATTGGTTTGTACCAATAGTTATTAGTTGAGATAATTGGTGTGTACCAATGCGTTTCTCGTTGGAATTTGCTATGTTTCTTGTTCCAACAGGTGAGGCGCAGCAGGCGGAAAGCAGTGCTCCTCGGTGGCTCAATTTAGCGCGGCAAAGCTTGGCTAGCATTTCCCCTTTGAGAAAGGCGAGTCAGTTACTACCTTAAAGGAGAACCAGGTCTTCATCCTAGGGAGGGGCCAGCATTATGCTAGTTAAGGGGAGGTGGTTCTACCCAGGATAACTTGCGCAGGGGGTGGTGAAAACTCCACCCCATTTTTTAGTAAAACGATCAATTAATTATGAGCTGTAGACCTATAACATAGACTAGCAGGGTTCAGGATACAAAGTTGTGCTCACCACTCCTGAGATCACTAGCCTCAGTCTCCCAGCGGTTCCACAGCATTGCTACTGCCTGTCAGTATTGACTTGGTTCAGACAGCATCTCCTGCCTACAGCTTCAGCCTCCTGACCGCCTCCAGCACTTGTATTGCAGTTCTGCCTGGGCCCACCTCCAGGTCTCAGTCACTCAGCTGCTGGATCCTGTCAAACTGTGGGGTTTACAATACACAGTCACTGCCAGCAAACTCTCCCTTCAGAAGGCTACTTCAGCTCAGCCCAGTTCCAGCAGTGCGTCTCTCTCTCACTTGGCAGCCGCACCAGCACTTGCTTTCTGCCTTCTCACTGCCCATTCTTACCGACCTCTAGCCATCCAGAACCTTCTCTCACACCAACATAGGAGATAGGGGTACATATGTTTCTTCCACAGGGGTTCTGACCACATAAGTGGACACCACAATGGTCATATTTACACATGTCCTTTCTATGGGGTATCACATACTTCCCCGCTAGAATCTTGCATGTCCTCATGCAACAGGCCACACTTAAAGTCCAATGTAGAACAATCACAAACATTTTTTTGAAACAGAGACTATTTACATTTGATATTTACAAAAACAATATTCTAAACAGTTATTCACGGGTTAATGTCTATACTGTACAGGAGCACCTTTGAACCTCTTTCCTGACTTCCCAGAACTCTCTGCAGAAATTATTTCAATATATTTATGGTCTAGGAATTTAAATTCTGGGGGCACAGACATTAACAGCTCTTTGAGTACAAGATATGGCTCTATGGGAACAACAGATTTGTCACGAATGGTGCTTGAGAATTACCTGACTCAGGTGCTGGGGTACGAGACTTGAGACCCCCTGCTGGGGTGCGAGACTTGAGACCCCTCCTAGGGCTGAGACTCTGGAGACCCCTCCTGGGGTTGCCAACTGGAGTCCCCTACTGGGACAAACAGAATCCGGGCTGGGACCGGAACGGGCCGAATCCGGGTTGGGACTGGAACATGCAGAATCCAGGCTGTGAATGTTACGGGCAGAATCCGGGCTGGGACCGAAACGGGCACTGAGATGCTGACACTTGGAACCACTGCTGGAGCTGCAAAGGGAACAGTCTTTAATGAAGTGGTCAGAACCCCCACAATAGAGACAGAGCTGTAATTCTTTGCGCCGCTGACGTTCAGCCACAGGAAGCTTGGGACGCGGGTAACTTTGATGTCTCACATTACTTGGTTTGGAAGAACCCTTATTTCTTAGGGATTCCAAGGCAGAGGTTCTGGTTGAGACAGGGGTAGCTCTAAGAAACTCGGGAATGATCTGAAAAATTTTGATGAGTAAAGTCTGTAGCTGCTCCAGCAGTTGATGGAAGGTAGTTAGAGGTTCAGGTGTGATTTGAGTACCATCTAGCCGATTATTCAGGATTTGCAAAAGCTGTAGCACTTGATGCTGTATGGCCTCCTGTGAATCCAGGCGAGCGACCAGGTTGCGGAAAGCAGTTGGTCCAGTATTATATGCTTGATCCGCCACCATTGTTAGGCCTGAACATACTGTCACGAATGTTGCTTGAGAATTACCTGACTCAGGTGTTGAAGTGGATTCAGCGGAGACCGGCTTGACTGGAACCATGGTTGAGGTAAATAGATCTATTTGCGAAAGAATTGTATAGCAGTGAGAACTGCCTTTGGTGATTAATAACAAGAACAGGAAACTTCTAACATTGGAGTGGAACTAGTAGAAGACTTGGAGGAACCGTACAGGGACCGGCAGGAAGACTTGCTGAGTTGAACTGGCAAACTTGGAACTTGACTCTGGACTGGAATAACGTGGATTGAACTGAAGAACTTGGAACTTGACTCTGGACTGGAATAACGTGGATTGAACTGAAGAACTTGGAACTTGACTCTGGACTGGCGTATCGTGGAATGGACTTGGAATATCACTCCGGACTGGAGTATCGTGGAATGGACTTGGAATATTACTCTGGGCTGGAGTATCGTGGGCTGTGCTAGGAAGCACTGGTAACACACAGGGAACTTAGGATCATGTCATGCAACAACAATGGACATAATGCACTGGCCTGGGAACTGGTATGATTTCTGGATTGCCAGGTATTGCTGTAGCAGGTTTTCATGATTGCCAGGTATTGCAGTAGCAGGTTTTCTGGATTGCCAGGAATTGCAGTAGCAGGAGCCCGGGATACACTAGTACACAGTAGCAGGACGAACCATACACCATGGGAAGCAATGAGATTTTCAGGCCCAGAATGCTATCAGAGGAAGGTGTATATACTCTGGGTCAGCAGGAATTGGTGGATATGATCAGGTGGTCTGGAAGTAGCACTCTGAGTGGTGGAAGGCTCAACATGCAGAGAGAGCAGTCATCTCTGCAGGGCTGAGAGTCAGACCTGCACCTGTGATTCCAATCAAGGCTAGCAGTGTTGCACACACAGATCCACGGAGCAGCTGGCAGAGGTAAGTCTCAAGGCAAAAGGTAAAAAACTAGCCATGGTTGTGACAAGATTTAGATAACTGCATAACAGAATCCACAAGATTATGATCAGGGGACCCCTCCCACTCTGCCATGGCTAGGTTGGCAATTCCTTCAGGGTTTTCCTTTCCATTAGTAGCACACACTGGTTGGTTGGGGTGGGGCATGATGGAATCAGTGTCCTTCATTTCCATTTTATTCAGTCATAATGGCTATGGAGGTTGTCGTGGTCTGACTATTCCCTGTAGGCACTGCCGCATCAAGTCACTCGGTTCCTGTATATCTTGACCACTTGTTCTATTTAACAATTCACTCTGAACTGGAATATCGGGACACTGATAATATGATGTGTAGCGACACCTCTGGTAGGGCCATGGTGGTTTAGTTCTCTCTCCATCTGCCGCAATTTTGACTTGTTCTGAGTTCTCTCCTTCTTCACTGTGTTGGTAGTAACGTGGAGGACCCCTGTGACGTAGATAACACCAATAATGTTTTTGGTCTGCTGCATATATGCTGCCTTGTACTGAAACACCTCCAGGACCAGTCACATTAATGGCATTGGCAGCCCTCTCTCCATTTACTACATCAAACTCATCAATTTCTCCTCCTTTCAGGCTTCGGAAGTAGTTTTTAGGATTGTTCTTTTTGATGGCCGTGTAATGTACAAAGACATCTTTCTTGGTGTCATCTTGATTTATGAAGCCATATCCACGTTGTACATTAAACCACACAACTTGGCCTAAAATTTTTTTTGCACATACTGGTGTAACATCATCTAACGGTTGCATGTGGACAGCTTTTGTTTGGCTCTGCAACATTGGACCAAGCCTCACACCTTCCTCCAAGTGTGGACCTATTCTCCCTGTTCTTCCTGAGGGCTGGTCCTTGGCCACAGGACTTCTGAGTTTAAATTCTCTGACTATTGACAATTGCAATCGATGTGTCCACTTCTTTGACAGCGTCTACATATTGTACTGTCCAGTTCGTTGAACTTATCAGTAGCTCGTCGTCCATAATTCCGAGTTGCCTTCCATTGACTGTTATAGTGGGACCTTCTTTCAAATCGCCAGTCTCTCTCTTCCCTTCTGGGTCTTTCCTGCAAGCTCTTAAAATCTTTACACATGTCTGTAATCACCTGAATAAGACCTGCAATTTGGTCCTTTAAGGCAACTAAAGGATCTGCTGATGTGGTAGATTCAACTTGTTGCACTGCCAGATCTGGATATGCAATAACTTGTTCATGTTTGGAAGTGGTCTTTAAATTTTAGTTGCTGTCTCCTTAAACTTTAGGAAACTGCTAGTAGAATCTTGGAGGCGCAACATTTTAAGCTGAGGTGTCATATTGTCATCATAAACTCCCTCGATAAATTGACTGATCAGTGCTTCGTCTTCCTGACTTATCTCTCCTGGTTCGCAGGCATTAATAGCTTGCAGCGCTTCCTGTAAGCCAAGAGCAAACTCCCGCAATGTTTCACCTGGTTGCAGCTTTCTTGAGTAAAACTGCATCTTTAGTTCTGACTTCATTCGAGAATCAAAGATATTTGCCAATCTTTCCAATATGTCTTCTGCAGTTCTCTTTTGTCTCTGCGGCCACGAGTTTGCTTCGCGCAGAGCGGTCCCTTTCAGTTGTCCAATTAATATTACCACGTTCTGTAGCTCACTTAATGGGCACAATCTGAACATGGGCTGAAGTTTTGTTTTGAATTCTTTGAATTCAGTTGCCTCTGCTGTATGTGTTTCTCCTGAGTAGCTGGGAAGCCATGGCACCCCAAAATAATAGGGCATGGTAATGGGGGTAATAGAATGCATTACGGGACTCCCTCTATCGGGTCCCTCCCCCTGATCCATCTGTTGTTCCCTGTATGACATCTCGGATTAGGTAGGGGAAACGCTTGCTTTGGACTCTGACTGAATCCTGTTCGGGGACGCCAAATTGTGATAACCAGAACCCGCACTACCTGGTGGCTTAACAGTTTCCTTATTTACCCAAGCCTTTCAGAGAGCAAGTACCCCTACTGTTCTGAACTCCTAAAAATACTTAGACATGGAAAATATTTACAAGCATTACAAACAGCTTTGCTTTATTTCACAGGAACAGGATAAAAGATGTCTTCTTGTAACAACAATTTCCGTCAAGGAGTAGTAAATTAATGCACTATACATTTCAGAATTTAGCATACACCAATCATATAACAGCATATAACATAGCATGCATAACAGTACTGTGAAATAAATTCTATAATAAACAATATTAGTTATTTATTGGGGAACTGAACAATAAATATTTTAATACTGCAGTATTAACCAAACAGATAATTGTCTCTGGAGCCTAGACTCTATTTGTGAGCTTGTTGGTGCACAATGTTTCCTTTTTAGTCCTGTAGTATTTTCGGGGTGATATTTAGCTGGAGTACTTAGCAGTAACTGGTTTAAGATTTAATGATACTAAAAGGAACTTCTATTGCATATTATGGTATTGCTGAGGCTCTTTCAGAGAATTAGTCAGTTTCTTATTTAAACAGCTGCAACTATTGCCAAGTTCTTGTTATTGAAGGAGGGTGACACTTTAATTCAAAGTTACTAAATCTGGGTATCTTTAGCAGAAATCAGCTCAATGTAAAGTTCAATTTGTCCTTTATAGTAAGGGGGTGCCTGATGAAGATACAGGTGCTTAGATTATAGCTTTCTCTCCTTTATGAAAGATTGACAGCCCTCTCTATCCTATCACCTCCTACGCTGATAAGGCTCTATCTGCTGAGAGGAGTATAGGGTGGCAACTTGAAGTCTACCCAGGGCCGGCCTGAACCTAATTTTTTGGTAAGCGGATATAAATTTTGGCGCCCCTTATGAAATATTCCCGATTTTTCGGCGACAGAAAAAAGTTATTTAATTGCACAGCCTTTCCCCGCGCAGCAGGGATTTTTTTTATGGTAATTAGTCATGGGGGAAACCCTGCATCTAATTGATTAACCCCCATAGGCTACGCATAAAAAACCCCCACACATTAGCCCCCACATGAAAATAATTATGCTTTTATGCTTTGCAAAAAAAACACATAGGCCCAACATGAATGTGTATGAAGTCCTTACACAGCAGGACCACCCTGGGTGCTAAGTTACAATTATACCCAAAGATACATATTCAGGGAGAGGGTGACAGCACTGGGTGACAACAGGGAGAGGGTGACAGCACTGGGTGACAGGGAGAGGGTGACAGCACTGGGTGACAACAGGGAGAGGGTGACAGCACTGGGTGACAACAGGGAGAGGGTGACAGCATTGGGTGACAGGGAGAGAGTGACAGCAGTGGGTGATGACAGGGAGAGGGGGACAGCACTGGGTGACAGGGAGAGGGTGACGACATGGAAAGGGTAATAGCACTGGGTGACAGGAAGACGGTGACAGCAGGGAGAGAGTGACAGCAGTTGGTAACAGGGAGGGGGTGACATCAGTAATGCCCTTTCTAATACATTATGCCACACACATGTAATCTTTTATAATGTATTATGCCACACACATGCAATGCCCTTTATATTGCATTATGCCACATACATGTAAAGCCTCCCCCCAGTGTCAGAACTAGAGTGGTGGGCCCTGGTGCAAGAACATGTCCCCCCCCCCCGCCTCCCGTCCCGTGTGTGGAAACTGATGAAGGGGATGTAACCTTGAAACGTTGAACATAAAACATTTGTTCATGGAGGTAGAAGTCTCTGTAGTGCCGCCTATTTACCAATATATATATATATATATATATATATATATATAAATATATATATATATATATATAAAAAACTGAAATATATGCCAGCCTTTAAATAAAGTAAAAATACGCTATGACTTATCACACTGTCTCTCTTCTGTCTGTCTGTAGTTCTTGTCTTCCGTCTTTTGTGCAAGGTCTTCTTGATGACAGTACTGTGGATGCCTCAGGGGTAGGAGGACTGGTGTCTGCAGCCAGCCATCCTTAGTCGTCAGCCCCACATCATTTTCCTCAAATTCAGCCTCTCATTACCATCAACACCTCTCATCACCCCAACGCCGGGAGACCGGCGCCCGGCATCCTGATCGAAGGCATGCCGGGCGCCGTGAGCGGACAGCCGCGGGGGGGAGGCTTAGGTTTAGGGCACCCTGGGAGGACTTAGGGTTAGGCACCCCCCGGGAGGGTTAGGCTAGGGGTTAGGGTTAGGCACCCCCGGGGGGGACTTAGGGTTAGGTACCCCCCTGGGGACTTAGGTTTAGGCAGCCGGGAAGGGGGGGGTTTGGGTTAGGCACTTAGAGGGGGGATTAGGGTTAGGCACTTGGGGGGGAGGTTAGGGTTAGGCACCCCTAAGGAGGGTTAGGGTTAGGTAAGTTTATACTTACCTTAGCGACGATCGGGATTTCCAGCGCTGTCGGGCTTCCGCTGCCAGGAACTCTGCTTTTGTCGGCCAGGCGCTGCCGGGAATCATACCGATTCCATATAGACACATATTGTACTGCACAATCTCTGTGGCCAGCTGTGATCTGGACATTGTGGGGGGGGGAGCCGTGGGTGGAGGGAGGCCAGCAGGTCCCTTGAATATAGCTGGCTGTTGGAAGATTATCTTTCAGCAGCCAACCAGTGGGCATTTCTGACTGGGCGCATCAGATGCGACCATGTCAGTAAAAGCCCAGTCTGGCGTGGTCGCCAGGCAAGTGGTTAAATGAAAAGATGCCCACTGTTGGTTTTTGTGATCCGCTGTTGAGTCGGAAGATGCAGCATCGGATCAAATGCATGATCATTGGACATCTAAATAACCCTCAAGTTACTCAGGATTATTCGGCGAAATCATGCTGCCCGGATCAGTGAAGCTGTACCACTGGCATTGGTATGCTCAGAAAACATGGCCAACACACCTCCGTTTTTTGGAAGGCTGCCTGTCACCGCCCCGAAGTGCCAGCCCAGCAGCATCTCAATCATTCTGCGGCTTTTGTGGTACTGTGAGCGACATCCCCAGATCTGCACATGCAGCTCCAGCGCATGCACAGATCCACAACCATCGGCCAACTGCATAAATAATTGAAATAGCATCCACCTCTGAATCAGCCCCAGACTGCATCACTGTATGTCACAACCCAGGTCTGTTTCCCCTGCCGCTGGGTCACTTACCGATTTTGCCAGCGTTCTCTATCACATCCCAGACCCACAGGCTTCAGTGTTTCTCGGCCTGCTAGGCCTCAAGCAAGATCTAAGCCTGCTACAGAGTACTGCAGTGACAATTCCCGATCACCTGTCTGCAACAGCCAATCAAGTAATAGCCTGAGCCTCACCGTACCACCTGTCTCTGCTCAGCCTATCCCAGGTAACCCTGGGGTATATATCCCAGCTGCTGACTCTAGCTAATTGCCAGTACAATTAGTACTAATCTCAGGGCCTGATTCAGACCCGCTCGTGATGTTGGCCAAGTGCGCATGCGCATGACGGAGGCGGCTCCATCATGCGCATGCGCGAAACCCGAATAACGATGGCCAAGCCGTCGTTATGGGTCTCGCACCAAAGGGGGCGTGCTGTCGATGGTGATTGACAGCACGCCCCCTTTGGTGGGCGTGCCGGGGGCGTGGCTGCCCAGATGGAGGCGTTCCCATGGGAACGCCTACCATCTGGGGCCGGCCCCACTGACAACACTAGTGATGTCAGTGGGAGTGATTTTGGCTCTGATAGAGCCAAAAGCACTCCAGGGTCTCGTCGCAAAGCCCGATGGTCGCGATGGTCTTGACCATCGCGACCATCATTTTGGCCACTCGCTATAGCTGTGGGTGGTCACCCACAGCTATGCGAGCGGCCAGGAGACCGCTCTTAAAATATAGAGGGACGGCCCTGATTCAGAGCGAGCGCTCTGTCAGAGCGTCCGGCTCTGAATCAGGGCCTCAGTTCCTACTGAGTGAGCTATACTGAGCTCCTGTTGCTTACTTGTATCCTGTCTGTGCAGTTTTGCTTCCTTCTGCTACACGGACTCCTGCAAGTGATCTACACCTGGTGCAGCTATCCACACCTGGTGCAGTTATCCCACTGGCTGCACGGAGAATCTCAGTCTGTTCCTGATATCTGAACCTGCCACTCGCCTGTGTATACCATTCTCATTGCATGGTGAGCGTACCTGGTTCCTGCACCATTGATGCCGTCCCTGGTACCATCACCTACTACCCATTCCGGTGTTTTGTCTTCATCCGATCCTGCTACCATCTGAGTACTCCTGGATCCTGGACTACAGCGACAACCCAGTTTCAGCCTTGTGAATACGTTGCCTAGATCTACCACTCCAGCATTCCAGTTACAGTAAGAAGAGTGTTTTTATTATTTATCTACAGTACTAATCCAGTATCAGCCTGGTCAATCTACTGCCACACTCTCTTCTGATTGCACATAACAACTTGTCTTCAACACCGACGTCCCTGGTGGTCTAGTGGGTACGATCTGGCATCTCTCCGCCGAGATCGGGTTTGATTCCCGGTCAGGGAAGTGTTCTTCACTACATGCCAGGAGGTCTCCTTAGGCCTGCCAGCTTTCTGTACACGCCTCCAGACACCAACACAGACGAATATCAGACACCGGGTTCACAAACAAATACTAGTCTGACACTGTACTCAAAATGCTTTTTGATGCTCCTCATCCTATGTAATGTGTGGCCGGTTGGTCCCTAAGAAAATTGCAGTCAATCACATCAGTCCTGGCCCAGTGGAGCTTACCATCTATATCACAGGGACAAACAGACAATAGGGTTATATATATATTTTTTTTGTCAGAAGTTAACTATCTACCAATATATTTTGGACTGTGAGAGGAAACCCGGATCACTTGAAGGAAACGCAAACACATGGAGAACATGCAAGCTCCAGATGATGCCTGATGAGGAATTGAACACATGACCTCAGGGCTGATGTTAGCCGCTACAATAACCATTCCATTTATAGTTTAAATCAATTGCATGTTTTTAATTATTTGCAATCAATTAAAATATAATTTACATAAGTCACAAAATCTTACATTTATTGCTTGGTCTGACAAATTAAATGCATATATGGCAATATCTCAGCTAAGATGTCTCATATTTGCCTTATCCATAAACAAATAGAAAACATTCTCGCTTCTGCTGCCAGTTAGGATGAGTAGGGCAGGTAGGGATATTAAACTTTGATGTTTCAATGTCTTTTACAAGGGTACAAGTTATGAATGTAATAAAAAAAACTATTCTGACAACAGTTAAATAATTATGCTTTGATTTGAATAAGACTGGGAATTGTGGGTGGAACAAACTTGACGGGGAGAATTATGAACAGAAACCTTACTGCAAGGCCAAGTTCAGCTGCGGAAATGTTTGAAATTCTGCTCCTAAAATCTAAATGAGACGAATATTCCACATGAGATGCTATTAAAAGTTTGCTGGTCTAACCAAAAATAAAAACATGTGAATTTGCTGTGCACATGAAAGTGGTGGAAAAAGTACAGGTAAGATCCAGCTGAGCTCACTATTATGTAGCTCAATATTTTTTTACTCACATATTTTTCAAACAATGGGGTACAAACAATAGAAAATAAGGGAAGGATAATAATGGGGGAAGAAGAGAGGGAGAGGAGAACAATGCTATAATATAGTTTGCATCAAGACATGGTACAACAAAATACAAGTATTAAGGTGCATACACACACAACGATTTTTTGAACGATTATCGTTAACAATATCGTTTATCGTTCAATCATTGAAAAAATCGTTCACTTTCTGAGTTAAAACGATTATGGTTCATGCGCATTCACGTTTGTAGTTCAGTCAGACTGCCAACTCAACGATTTAGGTAATATGCAAAAATCATTTGTAGTTCAAAAAAATCGTTCATTACACTTTAAAAAAATCTGACAGATAATCGTTCAGAAAATCGTTGGTAACAAAATCGTTGTGTGTGTATGCAGCTTTAGTATTCAGAATTAGAGGTAGAAATGCCGGTTTACCTGCTTGCTCTATCATTAGTATGCACCTTTCACCGTCACCACCCACATATAAAATGTAATGTTTTCATAGACACACAGAACTAAAAATACATTTGGTGAGCAGTTTCCATCCTCACTTCCGCTCTGTGTTAATGACACAAATTACTCCTGTGCAGCAGCCAGTTTTGCTCGTTAGAATTTCCCACTAATGATATTTACAGATTGCGATACCACAAGCCATAGACTGATAGCCCTCACACAAGCATTTTACATGCTTAATATATATGGTATGTACTGTACAGTATATCCATCCTCTGTGGATGTAGTAGACAACAGGTGGCACAGATGAACCCTCTCGACTGGAACAATTTTATCTCTGTGGCCCCGGTGACATTGGGCTCATCTTTGTATGCAGTGGCATTTGCATACAACTCTGAAACAGGCCCAATAAAGTTGCAAACGTCACAGCTTCCTATCAGTTTGTGAATGGTTGGTGATTATATGCAGCATTGTACACATCAGTCACTGCACCAGAGGAACTTACAATCTAATTTCCTGCGGCCCGTACACAATCTCACTACGGCCAAATTAGTCGTAGGCCAATTAACCAGTATGTTTCTGAATTATCTCTAGCTAACCAGTCTCCTACTGTTCCGCTCAATGGGGTCACTCCCTGCATAGAATGTGTGAACAGACAACATCTCTGAACTCAAATTACTTTTTGATGCTTCTCGACCTATGTAATGTGTGACAAGTTGTGAGGGCTCTAAGAATATCATGTTTCACTGTATTAGGCCTTGATTTAAAGATCTACAAGAAAATACTGTTGTTTTTTGCAGATTTCACAGCAAATCATACAGAAATTGTTAGGATACCCTGGGACCCTGGAGATGGATACATATAAGATCAGCATTTAAAAAAAAAATCCTGTATATGTTCAGATGCATTTTGAGTTGAATCCAGCTCAAAAACATGAACATTTGCACCAGCTATAATAACAGGTTTCTATACATCCCACAATAGCATAGAGATGGGTTAGAAAGCATAGAGATAGCATGGATATGTGGCATGACAGCATACTTCCCTACTTTTTTTATCCCTTCTCTAGGAGTAGCCCGGAGAGGAGATGCAGCTGGCTACTTCGGGTGGTGGGGCTCTCATGTCATTAGGCCCCGCCCCAGTTGTGGCAAAATGCCATGAACTGTGACTCCGTGGGGAGGGTGTGTGACTAAAATGATGGATGCATTTTTTACATAGGTTTAGCCCCACTCCTCCATATGTTCTGCAATTCCCATTTTCATATCCCTTATTGTGCCCACTTAACTAGGAAGTGGACGGGAGGGATCGGTATGAAACACCTCCGGACGCATGTTCAAATCCCAATGCTGGGAGACCGGCAAGAGAAGATCCCGACAGGTACGTTTTTTGACTATTACTAACCCTCTCCCCCCCCCTAACCCTCCCTTAGGGGTGCCTAACCCTAACCTCCCCCCCAAATGCCTAACCGTAACCCCCCTTGTAAGTACCGAAACCTAACCCCCCCCTTCCCCGCAGCCCAAACCTAAGTCTCCTGGGGATGCCTAACCATAACGCCCTCTTTCCCTAGCCTAACCCTCCTGGTGGAGGTGCCTAACACTCCCCCCAGCGGCTGTCCGCGCCGCCGCCTGGCTTACCTTCGTTCGGTATGTCGGGCTCCCGTCGTAGGGATAATGATAGGCGTTGTGATTTTGACGCCTATCATTAGTCCCCTGTCGGGATTGCACAGTCGGGAAGCCAGCGGTCGGCATTTCAACCGTCGGCTTCCTGACTGCATCCTGGACGGGATGTCGGAGATCTTGCCACTGTTCCGAGGGTGCGGGGGACTACCCGAAATATCGTATGCCTCCTGCAACTTCTGGAAGAATTGGTAAGTATGAGTGATAGTGTTAATGGTAAAATAGTACAATTTAATAATATAATGAAGTATAATATACACAAGAGTAAATATTGTCTTAACAATGTTTGTAAGAGATGTGAATGCAAATGAAATACAAATAACTAGTGTTTTTTCCTTTTACAATTGGAATGTAATCAGCTAATCAGAAGCAGCTACATTGTGCTGCAGATAGACATCAGTATTGTATATTGTTAAACCAACCCGCCAACGTCCACAAGAAATACAGTACACCTCCTAAAAGTCATATCAGCGGATGCATACATGTCTAGTTATGTTGCAAGTACAGGAACATGATCTTATGGTACTTGGCCTAAGCTTAACCATCTCTGCCCACCCTCTTAGGGGTCAGTAGAGGCAATTTAAAAGTATGTAAAAGTCTACATATGAGTGTCTACACATTTTTGGTGCATGTACCCCATATTTGCCAGGTTTCCCTGTTTGTCAGGGAGACTCCCTGAAATAGCAGCAATCTCCCTGACTCCCTGAAGAGCCCAGTAATCTCTCCGATTGCACCTTATACCCATTATGTAGCTTTTATATGCTTAGAAAAAAAAATCTGAGATATAATATACAATTAAATGGGATCATCAGTGCAATCTCCTTGCATTGGTTATAAGTCACGCCTATTAGATGTAGCAGTACGCGTCCACTTTAACCATCATAGCCGATGCTTTCATAATCTCCCTGAAATGCTTTTCAAAAGTAGGCAAGTATGCTGTACCCATTATGCAAAATGCTCACCCCCCCCACTAGAACATTACTGATTAGCATGTCCAAGTTTTAATGAGCCCTGTGTTTATTGTATGTAAATAGAATTATTAAGCCGTGTGCTCCCCCTGCTGGCTTGTTCTAGATTGCAATTGTATACTTCAGTGGACTACTTCACTTTTAACATCTACATGTTAATTCTACATGTTAAATTAACATATTTATATATATTTTTAATGTGGAACCCCTCCGCCCACAAATGAAAGCACTTATTTTAAACCTGTGTAAAAGATATATATGCACATGAAAGTGATCAATAGATAATAGATATACACTATGTAGATAAAAATGATTGGACACTGACAGCAAATAGATCTATGAGATTTTATTGACATCAGTACTTTGTAGGACCACCACGTGCAGTGATTACTGCAGACATCCTTCTTGGCAAACTGTCCACAAGTTCCTGGACAACAGCAGGCGGTATGTTTTGACATTCTGCCTTAAGTACAGTGACCAACTGTGACACTGAACGTCGAGTTGGCCTACAACGCACCCGTCGCTCCAATTCATCCCAGAGGTTCTTAATGGGGTTAAGAACTGGACTCTGAGCTGGCCAATCCATCCAGGTTACCGGATTTCATTCCAGCGCGACAGGTGGCATTGTCTATACCTCTCTCCTTCCCCTCTACTACCTCCTAAGGCTCCTATCACTAAGTGTAACAAAAAGTCTATCAACACAGTTTATTTTTCCTCCATGCTTGGCTCACTTCTTTCCCCTATCCTCTCTCTCTCCTGCCCTGAACAAGCCACTACCCGATACAATATCTCCCTTACTTCTGCTCTGACTCTGTTGCTTCAGCAATCGCTACTCACCCTTGCAGATCAACACCTCAACCCTTGCATTGCAAGTGCACTAGATATCTGCAAAAGTGTTCATGCGCAGCCGAGGGACAGTGGAGAAAATCATGCTCTAATTCAGACTTCCTCCATTTTATATTTATGCTCTCATCCTACTATGCTGTCCTTTCCCACTCTAAACAGTTATATCTCAAGAACCTCATCTCCTCCCAGTCTTCAAAACCTCAGCGTCTCTTCACCACCCTCAACTCCCTCCTCTGCCCACTCCCTCCTCACTCTCTGCCCTTGACTTTGCCACCAACTTTACAACTAAAATGTAATCCATATGTCAAGACATCATATCCCACCAGACCCTCAGCACTACACCTCCTCCTTTCCTGGACCACTCCTCCCGTTACATATTACTAACTCTGACATCCTTCTCACCTGTAACTGGAGAGGAAGTCATGGCCCTCATTCGGTCCACCTTCTTCACCTCCCCCCTTGACCCTATCCCTTCCCATCTTCTCCACTATCTCTCTCCTTTTCCCATTTTACCCACCTCCTTGACATATTTCATCCTGGCTTCCAGTCTCCCCATTCCACGGAAACTGCCCTTACGAAAGTCAATAATGACCTCCTTGCCGCCAAATCCAAGGGCCAGTCTATGCTTATTCGCGTTAATCTCTCTGCTGCTCTGGACATTGTGGATCACCCTCTTCTCCTGCAAATCCTTCACTCCCTTGATCTACGTGACACTGTCCTCTCCTAGCTGTCCTCCTACCTCTCTGGACATTCCTTCTCTGTCTCCTCTCGTGACTCCCCCCCCTTCACACACTTTTACTAATGGTAGGTGTTCTCCAAGGTTCTGTTCTTGGGCCCCTCCTATTCTCCATCTATATGTCTTCTCTAGGTAAACTTATCAGTTCTTTTGACCTCCAATATCATCTCTATGCCGATGATACTCAGATCTACCTATCCTCCCCTGACCTCTCCCCCTCTCTTCTCACTCATATTTCCAACAGCCTCTCTGCTATCTTTTCCTGTCCCAGCACTTTCTTAAACTTAATATGTCTAAGACTGAGCTGATCATCTTCCCACCCTCTCAAATAATCTCACTTCCCACAATTTCTTTATCAATTGATGGTACAACTTTAGCCCCAAAGTGCGCTGTCTTAGAGTTATCCTGGACTCCTTCCTCTCCTTCAAAATACACATTTAGCACCTCTCACAGTCTTGCCATTTCCATCTAAAAATATTTCCAAGATCAGACCCTTTCTCATCCAGGATGCTACTAAAACCCTCATCCACTCACTGGTTATCTCCAGATTGGACTACTGTAACGACTTCATATCTGGCCTCCATGTCTCCCACCTCTCTTCACTCTACTCTGTCCTCAATTCTGCTGCTTGGCTTATCTTCCTCTCCAAACATTCTACATCTGCCTGCCCTCTAGTAAAAGCCCTCCACTGGCTCCCCTTCCCCTTCAGAACCCAATTCAAGGTTCTTACACTCACTTACATAACCCTCAGCTACTCCTCTTCCATTTACATATCTGAACTCATCTCCCCTGACACTCCTATCCACCCTCTTTGCTCAACAAATGCATGCCTCTTCTCCTGCCAACTGATTACTTCCTCCCACTCCTGCCTCCAAGATTTTGCCCGTGCTGCTCCCTACCTCTGGAACTCTCTCCCTCTCCCCATAAGGCTCTCCACCTCTCTATAAATCTTCAAATGGGCTCTCAAGACCCACTACGTCATCAAAGCCTTCCATCTCTCATCCTATACTCCGCTCTCTGGTCCTTCCTCCCTGTCTACCCCATCTGTGTCACACCTGTTTGTCTACCCCTCCCCATTAGATTGTAAGCTCTCATGAGCAGGGCCCTCTACCCTCTTGTGCTTCCCATTACTTATACCTTCATCTACTCCTCACTGACCACTTGGCATCTAATACTTGGTTGCTTACATCCTGTTGCTAATTTGAGTGTTATGATCGCTAATGCAGCAATGTATATAATCCTTGTCCTGCATTGTACTGTACTGTAAGTCACTGGTTTCTTGTTCACTTATTTATGTACTTTGTAAGGCGCTGCAGAACATTTGTGGCGTCATATAAATACAGGATAATAATAATAATTGTTGTCCTGATAAAAATAGTTTGCATAGAATTGCCACAAAGTAGGGAACATAGAGTTATCGAGAACATTTCTATACTTCTCAGAGTTAATGTGACCATGCATTACAACTAGTGGACCCATGCCAAACCAGCTTGCGCGGGGGTGTCCAATCACTTTTGTCTACATAGTGTATTACATTGTCTTATGTCAGTTCTGCAATATCAGGCTTTACACATTGCGCACTGTCATGATAAGTTTCAGGGGCATTTTAAGAGAGGAAGGGGCCCGTGTGCAGCCTCCGTTTGGGCCCCCTCCTCCCTGACTGCAGCTCAGGGGCACTGAGCACTGTAGATTCTTGCCTCATGCCAGAATCTACAACGCATGCGCGGGTCTCCGGGAAAATGGCGCCCGCGCCTACTTTTCCAGGGACATCTTTACTGCGCATGCGCAGATCACTGGAAAAATGACCGCCGCCATTTTCCCAGTGAGTGTTTGCTGCTCTACAGCGCTGGTCCGGCGCTGCGGAGCAGCACTTCGGGAATCGGCGGAGAGGTAAGTATAATTACCTATGGGTGCGGGGAGTGCAGTGTGGGCCCCCCTGGACCTTGCACCCATTATAGATATGCCCCTGATAAGTTTGCTCTAAATGAGCTATAATGTGCTGCATAAAATCAAACTTAAAAAATTTACAAAATACTTTGCTCTACATTTTTTTAACACATTTTTACATATCACCTTTTATTCCAGGTGTAAAAAAAAATGTAAAGTTTTTTTCTAAGTTCCCTTCACCTGGGGTTGAGAGTTGAGCAGCATATACTGTACTTTATATTTCTGAGGCATTGCAGCTGTGATTTAGCAAGCGGTTTGCTTTTCAAGTGAGTCAGGACATTTGCATAGATAATGCACTCTATTTTTTATTGCTCCCTAATGGATAAACAAAACGATTTATCTAAAAATTGACAGGTACTGTTTAAATTTAGGATATAAAATATAAAAGAAGTTGTTATAAACAAGTCAGTTGATTTTGCATGTGAGAGAACATTCACAGAAATAAGGCAGCATGGTGTGATCAATTTGTGTGAACAGTACTATACTGGGGATGTGGTCAATTTCCCGACTGCGGGGATTCCGGGGCTCAGAATGCTGGTGCTGGAATCCCAGCACCGGCATCCCAACCGCTGTAATCCCAAAGGTAAGTAGCAGGGTTAGGCACTAGGGGGAGGGTTATGATTAGGCACTAAGGGAGGAGGGTTGGGTATAGGATGCGGGGAGGGGGAGGTTAGGTTCAGGCACTAGAGGGGGAGGTTAGGTTCAGGCACTGGGGAGGGAGGGTTAGGGTAGGGAGAGGAGGAGGCTTAGAATACTGACCGACAAGTGTCTGTATTCTAAACCTAATTTTTTGTTTGATTTACTTAGAAATTATTTAAGAAATAAATACTTCAATAACAAAATGGTTTGCTAAAAATATTTGCTTAGATTAACGAAGCTGATCACAGAGTGATTGACAGGAAGTGCCATATGTAGGAGGTGACGGGGGAGGGGAGGGGTGGTCGGTGAAATGCAGGTGTGCCAGTCAGGGCCGGCAACAGAAAATTTGGGTCCCGGTACACTGATATCTCTGGCCGTCCCCCCCCCCACCACCACCACCACCTTTGGGAATCTGGCGGTCAGAATCCTTACGCCGACACCCTGACAGGGCTAGGATACCATCGGTCGGTATCCTAACCCTCCCCCTTCTCCCTATCTCTAAACCTCTCTCCCTGATGCCTAAACCCAATCTCCCCCCTTAGTGTCTAAACCTAACCCTCCCCTAGCTAGTGCCAAACCCTAACCCTCCCCTTAACCTCATTACTTACCTTCGGAATCCCAGCTGCCATGATGCCGGCACTGGTATTCTGACAAGTGTCGGGATTCCGGTATCGGCATCTTGAATGCCGGAATCTCCGCGGTCGGGATTATGACTGCTTCCCTCCTATTCAAATTTCACACACACACACATATATATATATCCAGAATGAAGGTGCACTCACCAGTCTTGTCATTAAATCAGCAGGAGTAGTTTATTCAGAAAACATCAGCACATAGTATCAACGTTTCAGTCCCCATTGGGACTTTTTATATATACAGTCTAAAGAGGCGGCACTTGGAGACTTCGGAATAAAGAGAAAAAAGAAAAGGGATGCGGTCCCCGAAACGTTGACCTGTATGTCACATTAAGGTTACCCCGGAGGGGGTCTTTTTTCACTTTATTCTGAAGTCTCTGAGTGCCGCCTCTTTAGACTGTGAATTATCTGTGGGGGAGCAATACCCCTTAGGAGGGCACCGGAGCCCATTTAACTGTATGGACTGGTGAGTGCCGTTTTTTTTTGCTGGATATATATATATATATATATATATACTTTATATACGTATGTATTAGGGGTGTGCACCGGCCACTTTTCGTGTTTTGTGTTTTGGTTTTGGATCTGGATCTTTCTTCGTGTTTTGGATCTGGATTGGTTTTGCCAAAACCACCCTTCCGTGTTTTGGGTTCTGGGTTTTGTGTTTTGGATCTGTATTTTTTTTTTAAAAAGCATAAAAACAGCTAAAATCACAGAATTTGTTGGTTTCTCTGCTCCTATGCTATTATTAACCTCAATAACCTTAATTTCCACTCATTTCCAGTCTATTCTGAACACCTCACACCTCACAATAGTGTTTTCATGTCCAAAAGGTTGCACCGAGGTAGCTGGATGACTATGCTAAGCGACACGAGTGGGCGGCACAAACACGTGACCCATCTAGGAGTGACACTGCAGTGGCAGACAGGATGGCAGTTAGAAAAACTAGGCCCCAAACTGTACATAATGCAAAGAAAAAAAAGAAGTGCAAGATGGAATTGTCCTTGGGCCCTCCCACCCACCCTTATGTTGTATAAACAGGACATGCACACTTTAACAAATCAATCATTTCAGCGCCAGGGTCTGCCACACAACTGTGGCTGAAATGATTGGTTCGTTTGGGCCCCCACAAAACAAGCTGGAAATTAATGTGTCCCTGCACAAACTGGCTCTACGGAGGCAAGATGTCATCCTCATCCTCCTCATCCACCGATTCCTCACCCTCTTCAGTGTGTACATCCTCATCCTCACAAAGTATTAACTCGTCCCCACTTGAATCCACCACCACAGGTCCCTCTGTACCTTCTGGAGGCTGGTCTCCCTGGAAGAGCTGATAATTCATTTTGATGAACATCATCTTCTCCACATTCTGTGGAAGCAACCTCCTACGCCTTTCGCTGACAAGGTTCCCGGCTGCACTAAACACTCTTTCGGAGTACACACTGGAGGGGGGGCAACTCAGGTAAAATAGAGCCAGCTTGTACAGGGGCCTCCAAATTGCCTCTTTTTCCTGCCAGTACAGGTATGGACTGTCTGACATGCCTACTTGGATGCTGTCACCGATGTAATCCTCCACCATTCTGTCAATGGTGACAGTATCATATGCAGTGACAGTAGACATGTCAGAAATTGTTGCCAGGTCCTTCAGTCCAGACCAGATGTCCAAACTTGGTCCTGCCTGCCCTGCATCACCGCCAGCGGGTTGCTTAGGATACCTAAGTTTTTTCCTGGCAGCCCCAGTTGCGGGAGAAAATGAAGAAGGAGCCGTTGACGTGTCACGTTCCGCTTCAGCTGACAGTGTGTTCACCAGCAGGTCTTTGCACCTCTGCAGGCTTGTGTCGGCCGGAAAGAGAGACACCACATAGGCTTTAAACCTAGGATCAAGCACGGTGGCCAAAATGTAGTGGTCTGATTTCAACAGATTGACCACCCTGGAATCCTGGCAAAGCGAATGAAGGGCTTCATCCACAAGTCCCACATGCCGAGCGGAATCGCTCCGTCTTAGCTCCTCCTTCACTTTCTCCAGCTGCTTCTGCAAAAGCCTGATGAGGGGAATGACCTGACTCAAGCTGGCTGTGTCTGAACTGACTTCACGTGTGGCAAGTTCGAAGGGCTGGAGAACCTTGCACAACACGGAAATCATTCTCCACTGCGCTTGAGTCAGGTGCATACCCCCTCCTTTGCCTATGTCATAGGTGGATGTATAGGCTTGTATGGCCTTTTGCTGCTCCTCCATCCTCTGAAGCATATAGAGGGTTGAGTTCCACCGCGTCACAACCTCTTGCTTCAGGTGATGGCGGGGCAGGTTCAAGAGTGTTTGCTGGCGCTCCAGTCTTCGGCACGCAGTCGCTGAATGGCGAAAGTGGCCAGAAATTTTTCGGGCCACCCAAAGCGTCTCCTGCACGCCCCTGTCGCTTTTCAGAAAATTCTGCACCACCAAGTTTATTGTGTGAGCAAAACATGGGACGTGCTGGAATTTGCCCAGATGTAATGCCCGCACAATATTGGTGGCGTTGTCAGATATCACAAATCCCCAGGAGAGTCTAAGTGGGGTAAGCCACTGGGCGATGATTTCCCTCAGTTTCTCTAAGAGGTTGTCGGCGGTGTGCCTCTTACTGAAACCGGTGATACACAGCGTAGCCTGCCTTGTAACGAGCTGGCGTTTCTGAGATGCTGCTACTGGTGACGCTGCTGCTGTTGCTGCGTAAGGTGATACATCTACCCAGTGGGCTGTCACAGTCATATAGTCCTTAGTCTGCCCTGTTCCACTTGTCCACATGTCCGTGGTTAAGTGGACATTGTGTACAACGGCATTTTTCAGGACACTGAGGACACTTTTTCTGACGTTTCTGTACAGTCTCGGTATCGCCTGCCTAGTGAAGTGGAATCTAGACGGGATTTGGAACCGGGGACACACTACCTCCATCAATTGTCTAAATCCCACTGCACTAATGGCGGATACCGGACGCACGTCTAACACCAACATAGCAGTCAAGGCCTCAGTTATACGTTTTGCTTCAGGATGACTGCTGTCGTACTTCATCCTCCTCGCTAAGGACTGTTGGAGGGTCAATTGTTTAGTAAAAGTAGTGGTGTTCCTACTTCCTCTCTGGGATGATGAACGACTCCCAGCAGCAGCAACAGCAGCAGCGGCAGCAGTAGGCGTAGCAATGCAGGATCCTCCAGAGGAATCCCGGATAGGAGAGTCAGTCATGCCAGTGACATGGCCTGCAGGACTACTTCCGATCCTGACTAAGGAGGAAATTGACGAGGAGGGAGTTGATGGTGTGGTTTGCAGGCGCTTGGATACAACAGGACAACGGGATTTAGGTGTCCCTGGACTGCTTACGGTCTTAGCCAAAGTTTCTGAACTTGACAGTAACTTTTTATGAACGCGCTGCAGGTGCCGTATAAGGGAGGATGTTCCTAGGTGGTTGACGTCCCTACCCCTACTTATTTCACCTTTACATATGGTACATATGGCAAGACAGTTGTTGTCCGGATTTGGATAGAAATATTGCCAGACCAAAGAGGTGGAATGTTTGGTCTTCTGCCCAGGCATGACCGTGATGGGCTTTTTCATCCCACGGACAACAACTGTCTCCCCCGGAGCCTGATTTAAACAAACCACATCACCATCAGAATCCTCCTCGCCAACTTCCTCCTCAGCGCCAGCTACACCAGTATCCTCATCCTGTTGTACTTCAACAGTGACATCTTCAATTTGCATATCAGCAAGTGGACTGTGGGTGCTCCTTTCAGCACTTGCAGGGGGCGTGCAAATGGTGGAAAGAGCCACCTCTTCCCGTCCAGTGCTGGGAAGGTCAGGCATCGCAACCACCACCACACTTGGACTCTCCTTGGGGATTTGTGATATCTTCTTAGAAAGCACAGTTCTTCGCTGTGTTTTTGCCAGCTTAACTCTTTTGATTTTTTTAGTGGGAGGAGGGCTTCCATCGTCATGTGAAGCTGAACCACTAGTCATGAACATACTAGGGATCGACCTTAGCCGTTCCTTGCCACTCCGTGTCGTAAATGGCATATTGGCAAGTTTACGTTTCTCTTCAGCTGATTTAAATGTCTTTTTCAAGGTCATTTTCCTGAACTTTGCCATTTGGGATTGTATGTGCCCTCTACTATGACATTGGGCATCGGCCTTGGCAGACGACGTTGATGGCATGTTATCGTCTATGTCATGACTAGTGGCAGCAGCTTCAGCACTAGGAGGAAGTGGTTCTTGATCTTTCTCTATTTTATTTTTATCGGAGAAAGTTTGGTCCTCCATTTATGTTATATCGATTTGATATATACGTGCGGCTAAACACAGAAAATAATTTTTTTTTTGGTTTGGACTGGAGTGTACTTTGTGGGTTACAGCACCCTTTAACGGTCAAGCCAGCCGGCCCTTTACTTATGACACAGGCGCACTCTTGGCACTACTTTGTTGATGCACGTGCGGCTACTGCGCACACAATTCACAAACACAGAAAATAATTTTTTTTTGGTTTGGACTGGAGTGTACTTTCGGGGGTTACAGCACCCTTTAACGGTCAAGCCAGCCGGCCCTTTACTTATGACACAGGCGCACGCTTGGCACTACTTTGTTGATGCACGTGCGGCTACTGCGCACACAATTCACAAACACAGAAAATAATTTTTTTTTTGGTTTGGACTGGAGTGTACTTAGGGGGTTACAGCACCCTTTAACGGTCAAGCCAGCCGGCCCTTTACTTATGACACAGGCGCACGCTTGGCACTACTTTGTTGATGCACGTGCGGCTACTGCGCACACAATTCACAAACACAGAAAATAATTTTTTTTGGGTTTGGACTGGAGTGTACTTTCGGGGGTTACAGCACCCTTTAACGGTCAAGCCAGCCGGCCCTTTACTTATGACACAGGCGCACGCTTGGCACTACTTTGTTGATGCACGTGCGGCTACTGCGCACACAATTCACAAACACAGAAAATAATTTTTTTTTGGTTTGGACTGGAGTGTACTTTCGGGGGTTACAGCACCCTTTAACGGTCAAGCCAGCCGGCCCTTTACTTATGACACAGGCGCACGCTTGGCACTACTTTGTTGATGCACGTGCGGCTACTGCGCACACAATTCACAAACACAGAAAATAATTTTTTTTTGGTTTGGACTGGAGTGTACTTTCGGGGGTTACAGCACCCTTTAACGGTCAAGCCAGCCGGCCCTTTACTTATGACACAGGCGCACGCTTGGCACTACTTTGTTGATGCACGTGCGGCTACTGCGCACACAATTCACAAACACAGAAAATAATTTTTTTTTTGGTTTGGACTGGAGTGTACTTTGGGGGTTACAGCACCCTTTAATGGTCAAGCCAGCCGGCCCTTTACTTATGACACAGGCGCACGCTTGGCACTACTTTGTTGATGCACGTGCGGCTACTGCGCACACAATTCACAAACACAGAAAATAATTTTTTTTTTGGTTTGGACTGGAGTGTACTTTCGGGGGTTACAGCACCCTTAACGGTCAAGCCAGCCGGCCCTTTACTTATGACACAGGCGCACGCTTGGCACTACTTTGTTGATGCACGTGCGGCTACTGCGCACACAATTCACAAACACAGAAAATAATTTTTTTTTGGTTTGGACTGGAGTGTACTTTCGGGGGTTACAGCACCCTTTAACGGTCCAGCCAGCCGGCCCTTTATTTATGACACAGGCGCACGCTTGGCACTACTTTGTTGATGCACGTGCGGCTACTGCGCACACAATTCACAAACACAGAAAATAATTTTTTTTTTGGTTTGGACTGGAGTGTACTTTCGGGGGTTACAGCACCCTTAACGGTCAAGCCAGCCGGCCCTTTACTTATGACACAGGTGCACGCTTGGCACTACTTTGTTGATGCACGTGCGGCTACTGCGCACACAATTCACAAACACAGAAAATAATTTTTTTTTTGGTTTGGACTGGAGTGTACTTTCGGGGGTTACAGCACCCTTAACGGTCAAGCCAGCCGGCCCTTTACTTATGACACAGGCGCACGCTTGGCACTACTTTGTTGATGCACGTGCGGCTACTGCGCACACAATTCACAAACACAGAAAATAATTTTTTTTTTGGTTTGGACTGGAGTGTACTTTCGGGGGTTACAGCACCCTTAACAGTCAAGCCAGCCGGCCCTTTACTTATGACACAGGCGCACGCTTGGCACTACTTTGTTGATGCACGTGCGGCTACTGCGCACACAATTCACAAACACAGAAAATAATTTTTTTTTGGTTTGGACTGGAGTGTACTTTCGGGGGTTACAGCACCCTTTAACGGTCAAGCCAGCCGGCCCTTTACTTATGACACAGGCGCACGCTTGGCACTACTTTGTTGATGCACGTGCGGCTACTGCGCACACAATTCACAAACACAGAAAATATATTATTTTTTTAGCACTTGGGGGGAGCACCCCTGATGGACAGAGCACCCCCTGGACAACACTACAGCACTCCTTTAGGACTGGGACACTGCACAGGACTTTGGAGTGGACACAGCCCCTATGGAGAACTGACTGCACAACACAGTCCAGCCAGCCCCTATGGACTTTGAAGTAGTGGACACAGCCCCTATTAACAACAGCAGCACAACACAGCCAGCCCCTATGGACTTTGAAGTAGTGGACAACAGCAGCACTACACTACACTACACTACACAGCCCTAACTCCCACCCTCCCTCTTCACTGTCCACAGCCGAGTGAGAAAATGGCGCCGACGCGGGTACCTTATATAGGATCCAAAACCCGCGAGACTCGGAAGGCGGGATGATGACGTTTTGCCTCGATTTCAGATCCGAGTCAGGCGGGAAAAGTCGAGCCTGACTCGGATCGGACTCGGATCGGGGGGGCTCGGGGGGGTTCGGATTTCAGAAATCCGAACCCGCTCACCCCTAGTATGTATATACATACACACACACATCAATATATATATATATATATATATATATATATGCTCCGTACCTGAATGTGTGTTAGCCACCACGAGTGCCACCTATTCGTTTTTGTGTGTATATATATATATATATATATAAATGTGTCTGTGTGTATATATATGCACACACATAATTTACATTGTTATATTCTAGAAAAAATATACAATATATATTGAAAAAAAAAAGACATAAAAAATTAAAAATAACAAAAAGTGGTTACTTACCTGGCCTGAGAGACCCTTTCTACATGCCTTTATCAGCCGGACCACCTAAAGAGAAAGACTTGGAGTGTGGGGAGGGGGGCGCGAGAGGGGGGGTCGGGTGTCCCACGAAGGGGGGGGGTCGGGGTGCCATGGGAGGGGGGTGACACAGGGCCGGCTCTAGGGGTGTTCAACCTGAGTGGTCGTAGCTGTGCCGGACCACGGAGGTTCTGAATGGATGGTGCGCGCTTGCGCGCGACATCCATTCAGTGACGGCAGAGGGCTGGGGGTAGCCCAGCTAGTGAGGCTCCCTCCAGCCTGACGTTATTTGGAGGCGGACACGCCTCCTAATAACGTCACACATGGGTCGTGGCCTATGGTAATTAGGCCTCGCCCCCATTCTCGGTCATTCTCGCACTGGAGGGGGCCAACACAGGGTGCTCCGACCCCTGGAGCCGGCCCTGGGGTGACAGACCGTTAAACACACTGCGGGGGGGGAGTGGAACATGATTCCTCTCCGATGGTGAGGAACAGGAAACAAAAGTGAGAACAGTTTGCTATCGGTGCTGGAGCAGTGCAGGGTAGGTGTGGATGCGGGCCCAGGAGGGAGGAACACCGGCGCCTGCGTGTCACAGTGGGGAAGGAAGGAAGGGTGATGGTGGGAGGAGCTTCTGCTGGACTGCTGCTGCAGCTTCTTGTCTCCAGTAGCACACACAGTCGTTTAAAAGGTATTAATAGGTGACCATGTTGCTGATCCATTTTTTTTTCTTTCCCTGAATCCTTGGGGTCCCTCTGACCCGTGGGGGCCCAGTACTGGTATCCCCTTAGTACCCCCCTGTCGCCGGGCCTGGTGCCAGTGCATTTGAACACTGTTGCGGGGGGGTGCATAAATTATCCACTGCGATGCAATGCATAGCTTGGCCTTTCACTGCTTGCAATGAGGTTAGCAATTTCTGAGTAAGGTCTGCCTTTGTGCAAGTGTGTTTGAGGCTCTGATTGTACTCGATGTTACAGATGGTTTTGCAGTCTTGCTGAACATTACGGATGTGTGTAAGGTAATATGTAGTGCTGTGATGGCATAGCTATCATCTCAGTGAGACTGTGTGCATAATCGCTATTGCAATCGCAGTTGCGATCCGTAGTGAATCAGGCCCAGAGTTCCATGGTGCTTATAAAGGTGATGTGAGCATGTTTAAGATAGCGAATACACACTAATTGTGGTAAGTGGCCAAATATGCATATTCCAAAAAATACTAACATTAAAAATATACAATTTCCATAACAAATGCTACATTTGAAATAAAGATTTCTATGACACATCCCCTGAAGGTGACGTAACAAACAACATCTGCTTCAATCGAAAATGAAGAGTATAACATTTTCAACAAAGAAACAAAGTAAGGTCCCTTATGAGTTGTATTGCAGGTATTATAACTGCAAATGAAGTGTAATGTATACTCCCAACAGATTTTTAGCATTAGCAGCTTCCACAATATTTATCATGCTAATCAATGTAGAACAGGTGGGTATGAATATACATGCCTGTCGTTGATACGTAATAGTAATAGTCATATAAAATAATAATCATAATAATAATAATAATAATTTTATTTATGTAGTGCTTTTCTCCAATTGGACTCAAGGTGCTTAACAGATAAAACTATGAACATAATACATGTCACACATTGCGGTCTTAGCCTCACTTATCTGGTCGGGCAGTGCAATATCATGTGCTGCACCTCCCCTGGCCTTCTGAGGCACTCCTGAAGCACTGCCTCTCCATTGTAAACAAACAGTCTGGCTGCATGGGCATGGCCATGTTGGATTGTGTAATGTGATTCTCCCAGTCCAACCAGATTCCAGAAGCTGTGCACACGTGATCTGATTTTCCAAATGACACTATGAGTTCCCTATTCAAACTAGCTCCGGAGACCAGATCATGGCCAGAACAACTCACTTCTATGGAAGAGGATTAGTCCCTTGCTCCAGGTTCCAGTTGCTTCTTGTCAAGTGCTTAGTTTACACTTGCCTATTTTCTAAGCAAGAACTCTGCATTCTCCAAGTTGCCTTATTTCCAGCAAGAACTCTGCATTCACTAAAGTGCCTATTTCTCAGCAAGTGCTCCACTTACATCTAGTGCCTGTCTCATTGTAAGTGCCACGAGTAATTGGTCCGTCTGCTAGCATACCATCAGTGGTAGGTGATTGGTCTCTGTTGTCATGGGCTTGAGGGTGAGATCCGAGTCAGGACCCGAAGACTGGACTGACGAGGAGAATAGGAAATGAGGTGAGCGTATCAGAGGCTTACTCATGAATCAGGGATCGACACCAACATGGAAAAGGTCATCAGAGAGGTCGGCAACTACTGGAAACCTCCAGTCAGTTCCTGGAACTACTTCAGAGGAACTCAACCCTAGATCAGACCCTCGGGACCATGGAGCTAGAACCAATACTTGAAAACTCAGGAACTGGGCAGAGGGCAACTCAGATAACCAATAGCCTGGCTAGAATCCACTGAAAGTGGTACAACATGACTACCAGAGCTGGGTGCCTGGAGCCTACACCTTCAGAGAGGGATGCAGATCCAGTACCCAGTACCCAGAAATGGCCACTCCACTGGAAACTAAACACAAACTCTAATACTCAGCGAGAGGATTGTCAGGACAACAACCAACATAGATGGTCACACCGATGGTTGATAATCAGAAAGTCCAAGGGGCAAACGTGGAGCAGTCCTGCTGAGAAGAGTAGTGGAGATGAAGTGGAACTCTAAGAGCAGCAATACAGGCTGAAGTATCTAATACAGGATCAGTACACTTGAACCCGCAATGAAGATTTGCTTGAAGCCACAAACGGCAAGAAACTGAAGACTTGGAAGCACTATTACAGTCAATGTAAGTAAATGGATTCTTCAGACTACTGCAGGAAAAACACAGGCTGGCACTGGAGTGGAACTGAAGTGTAGGTAGCAGGCTAAATCAGACTGAAACTGGAATGATGAACACAGGCTGGAAATATGCATGTTAGACAAGAATGAAACCGGAGGAGGCAGCACATGATTTGAACTGGTCTAGCACCGGAGGAGGCATGAGCAGACTGGGACCAGAGAACACTGAAGAAACATTGAGAAATGACTTTAAACAGATGGTTCAGGAGGTGACTTGAACCAGACTGGAACCAGAGAAAACAGCAGCACTGAACACAGGCTGGAGGGTTTATGGATACTGGCAGGAGTGATAACACTGCAGACTAGATGGAACCGACTCACTGGTATCAGGGTAGAAGCGGCTTGCACAGTCACAGGTAGCAGAAGAGCTGGTTCAGGAGGCAGATCGGAGTCAAAAGGTACACACTGGAGAGTGAGCACACAGAGGAATCTATAGTCCACATTGTTCCGACGGTGTGCTAGTGATAGATGCAAGTTTAAATAGGGTGCTCATGCATGGGATAGAAGAGAGCAGTCATGTGAACACAGTAGACAGACACTGACTGAATGTTAGCAATCAGCTGATCCAACCCATCATGGCTGCACCCATGCACCTTAGGAAAGCACTGACATCGCCCTGGAACAGAATGGCCCACCTTAAAGAATGCCCTACTGGACAGGGTATCACCGACTAATTCCCTGGTTTGTGACATCTGTGTTCTGGGTTTCTGGTAGCCGGGGCTAGTGCTGAGTCTCAGGTATCATTTCCAGTGCAATGTATCAGTGTGTAGGTTCCAGGTCTGTGCCTGAGTCTCCGCTGGCTGTATATCTCTGAGTTCCCAGTACTGGGTTCCAACTCTGAGTTCATATTCCAGGGTTGAGTTCTCTAAAAACAATTCCAAGTTACTGATGCTGCAGGTTCCAATTCCGTGGTCTGGTCCAGTCCCTGATCTTGGATTCAATATCTCTTGCTAGTGGTACTTGGCTTTGGTATTTCTTAAATGAGCAGATGTCTAATCAACGTGCCAAGCTTTAGTTTCACTGATGCTTCAGCTAATCTCAACAAATACAGACGACTGTGACAATACAGAAGTTTAGATTTAAAAAAAATAGAGAAACCATGGACATAATACATATTTAGATCTGCATGAAATACAGAAACCACGAAGATAATACAAAGGTGTGGCATCCATTTGGGGTCATCATTTCCAAGGGTTATTCATCCTGTCCATTACATGAAGGATCCATGTGAGGCAGCAATTTTAGGTGCACTGCATAGGATTACAACGGGCAGAAAAGACATTGCGTGAAATTGATAACCCTTAATGGGGGGAGATAAAAATATTGGGCATGATCCTTTAAAAATCATCAGAACCATTGTTCATTCTACATATTAGAGTACTAGACAAGGCAACCATGTTGGGTGAAATTCATTGGTTACAATGTGTGATAAGCAATTCATGGAAATTAGGCATACAAGAATAAACTGAACAGTGACTAACAAGACTGTACAAGTAGTTCAATAGGTTGTTCATCCTGCCCTTGAACGTACCAAGTGAGGAAGCCATCTAAGGCACACTACATACATTACACTGGGCAAAATGGGCAACAGTAGGATAAAGTGGGTGGAGATACTGGGTAAATAGGATTGGGAAGAAGTGGGACAGGGGAGGAATGGTAGAGGGGGGAGTCCTTGATGCGGCAGTAAGGAGAGACATGTAAAGCAGTCAGTATATTACACACAAGTACAAGGTAAAATGGATTAATAACATAGATGTCATACTTCAAAATGTGTGAAGTCAGAATGCAATAATAATAGTCCATGTTAAGCAACAATGGGGTCAATCCAATTAAATGCGATGGGTGTGAGTTGCCATTGCAACCGCGTTAAAACGCTGGCAACGGACCGGCACTTCGCACCCTTTGTGGCCCGGTCCAAGCCCGAATTCGCTTAATTTTGCTCTGAACACTTTTAAGCGAATCCGGGCTGCCGTAAAGTGTGGCCAATGCCCCCGCGAGATCATTACGGCTAATGGGATTGAGCCCAATTTGTCAAATTACCAGGTGAGGTTGCAGCAGGTGGAATTGAGTAGTAACAAGCAGGGGTTGTAATGATTGAGAACTTGTGATATTTTTAATGTTAGAAGGTGGGGCAAAATCCAGTCCAAATTCAGTTAAAACTTCAGTTATATCACTGTATCCTTGGAATGCAGCCTTCACAATGGCGGGCCAAGGCCTGATTGCACGTTTTGAAATTCATTCTCTTAAATATTACATACAGTATTAGCTGGCATAAGGAGAGAATGTGTTTGATCAGTATATTCAGCAGTCAAATTAACAGGGGGGAACTGCATTGAAGACAGGATCACAGTTGCAGACAGACAAACTTTCTTGGGGTGTGATTAGTGTAGCCAGAGAGATAGGAAAACCTCAGATGTATAAGGTGAAGATGGTTTTATCTGTGAAGAAAGGAGAGATGAGTTTTAAACTCCAGTTATAACTCTATATCCTTGGAATTACTTACTTAGAATGCAGCCTTCACAATGACAGGCCAAGGCCTCAGGGCCGGATTAGCAATGGGGCGGTTGGAGCTACAGCTCCAGGCCCCCTGTCAAAATAGGCCAATAGCATCTTGCATCAGTCAACAGCGACTGTTGTAGTCAGGATTTTTTTTACCAGGCTGCGAGTGGCCGTCCGATGCCCCGACCGCGTGACGCGAGCACCCCCCAGCAGGCTGCGAGTGGCTGTCCGATGCACTGCCCCTCCCCCCGCGGCAGATCACACCAGGAAGGGGGAGTCAGGGCACTCGGCACCCGGCAGGCTGCAAGTGGCCGTCCAATGGTCCACCCCTCCCCCCGCGGCGTATCACCCAAGGAAGGGGGCGTTAGGCCACGCCCCCCATCCACCCCAGCAGGCTGCGAGTGGCCATTTTCAGTTGCTGTCCGAAGTTCCGCCCCTCCCCCTGCTGCGGATCACAACATGAAGGGGGGAATCAGGGCTGGAGCATGGCTCGGCGGACAGAGTCCACATTCTGCCTGTTCATCACAGATTACACCAGGGAGCTCCAATGCCAGATTGATGTTGCAGCACTGCGCTGCCAGCACACATCCCGCAGATGTTTGTTTAAGTATGTACAGTCCTGATGAAAAAGCCGGTAGGATTTGAAACGTCAACTTATCTGTACCAATGTTAATTTACATTTAAACATTTTTTTTTTCACCTTTACATTGGAGAGAGCCACCTTTCTTTCCTCATATTTGTGGTGTTGCCATACATCACTAAATAAGGGGGATTCTTCCCTTCTCGCCCCCCTCTCTCTCTCCCCCTCCCCCTGTCTCTCTCTCTCCCGACCCTGTCTCTCTCTACCCCCCCTCTCTCTCTACCACCTTCCCCCCTCTCTCCCCCTACCCCCCTCTCTCTCCCCCCCTCTCTCTCTCTTACCCCCCTCCCCCTCACTCTCCCTCCCCCCCTCTCTCTCTCCCTCCCCCCCTCTCCCCCCCTCTCTCTCTCTCCATCCCCTCTCTCCCCATCCTCTCTCTCTCTCTCCATCTCTATATATATATCTATATATATTAGGGGTGAGCGGGTTCGGATTTCTGAAATCCGAACCCCCCCGAGCCCCCCCGATCCGAGTCCGATCCGAATCAGGCTCGACTTTTCCCGCCTGACTCGGATCTGAAATCGAGGCAAAACGTCATCATCCCGCCTTCCGAGTCTCGCGGGTTTTGGATCCTATATAAGGTACCCACGTCGGCGCCATTTTCTCACTCGGCTGTGGACAGTGAAGAGGGAGGGTGGGAGTTAGGGCTGTGTAGTGTAGTGTAGTGTAGTGCTGCTGTTGTCCACTACTTCAAAGTCCATAGGGGCTGGCTGTGTTGTGCTGTGCTGCTGTTGTTAATAGGGGCTGTGTCCACTACTTCAAAGTCCATAGGGGCTGGCTGGACTGTGTTGTGCAGTCAGTTCTCCATAGGGGCTGTGTCCACTCCAAAGTCCTGTGCTGTGTCCCAGTCCTAAAGAGGTGCTGTAGTGTTGTCCAGGGGGTGCTCTGTCCATCAGGGGTGCTCCCCCCAAGTGCTAAAAAAATAATATATTTTCTGTGTTTGTGAATTGTGTGCGCAGTAGCCGCACATGCATCAACAAAGTAGTGCCAAGCGTGCGCCTGTGTCATAAGTAAAGGGCCGGCTGGCTTGACCGTTAAAGGGTGCTGTAACCCCCGAAAGTACACTCCAGTCCAAACCAAAAAAAAATTATTTTCTGTGTTTGTGAATTGTGTGCGCAGTAGCCGCACGTGCATCAACAAAGTAGTGCCAAGCGTGCGCCTGTGTCATAAGTAAAGGGCCGGCTGGCTTGACCGTTAAGGGTGCTGTAACCCCCGAAAGTACACTCCAGTCCAAACCAAAAAAAAAATTATTTTCTGTGTTTGTGAATTGTGTGCGCAGTAGCCGCACGTGCATCAACAAAGTAGTGCCAAGCGTGCGCCTGTGTCATAAGTAAAGGGCCGGCTGGCTTGACCGTTAAGGGTGCTGTAACCCCCGAAAGTACACTCCAGTCCAAACCAAAAAAAAAATTAATTTCTGTGTTTGTGAATTGTGTGCGCAGTAGCCGCACGTGCATCAACAAAGTAGTGCCAAGCGTGCGCCTGTGTCATAAGTAAAGGGCCGGCTGGCTTGACCGTTAAAGGGTGCTGTAACCCCCAAAGTACACTCCAGTCCAAACCAAAAAAAAAATTATTTTCTTTGTTTGTGAATTGTGTGCGCAGTAGCCGCATGTGCATCAACAAAGTAGTGCCAAGCGTGCGCCTGTGTCATAAGTAAAGGGCCAGCTGGCTTGACCGTTAAAGGGTGCTGTAACCCCCAAAGTACACTCCAGTCCAAACCCAAAAAAAATTTATTTTCTTTGTTTGTGAATTGTGTGCGCAGTAGCCGCATGTGCATCAACAAAGTAGTGCCAAGCGTGCGCCTGTGTCATAAGTAAAGGGCCAGCTGGCTTGACCGTTAAAGGGTGCTGTAACCCCCAAAGTACACTCCAGTCCAAACCGAAAAAAAATTATTTTCTGTGTTTGTGAATTGTGTGCGCAGTAGCCGCACGTGCATCAACAAAGTAGTGCCAAGTGTGCGCCTGTGTCATAAGTAAAGGGCCGGCTGGCTTGACCGTTAAAGGGTGCTGTAACCCCCGAAAGTACACTCCAGTCCAAACCAAAAAAAAAATTATTTTCTGTGTTTGTGAATTGTGTGCGCAGTAGCCGCACGTGCATCAACAAAGTAGTGCCAAGCGTGCGCCTGTGTCATAAGTAAAGGGCCGGCTGGCTTGACTGTTAAAGGGTTCTGTAACCCCCAAAGTACACTCCAAACCAAAAAAATATATATTTTCTGTGTTTGTGACTTGTGTGCACTGTGGCTGCACGTGCATCAACAAAGGAGCAGCGCCAAGCGTGCGCCTGTGTCCCATAAGTAAAGAGCCGGCTGGCTCATTTCTTAAAGGGTGGTGTAACCCACAAAGTGCACTACTCTCCAGCAAAAATAAAAAAATATTTTCTGTGTTTGTGTGCGCTTTAGCCGCACGTATATATATCAATATAACATAAATGGAGGACCAAACTTTCTCTGATAAAAATAAAATAGGGAAAGATCAAGAACCACTTCCTACTAGTGCTGTTGCTGCTGCTGGGAGTTGTTCATCATCCCAGAGAGGAAGTAGGAACATCACTACTTTTACTAAACAATTGACCCTCCAACAGTCCCTAGCGATGAGGATGAAGTACGACAGCAGTCATCCTGAAGCAAAACGTATAACTGAGGCCTTGACTGCTATGTTGGTGTTAGACGTGCGTCCGGTATCCGACATTAGTGCAGTGGGATTTAGACAATTGATGGAGGTAGTGTGTCCTCGGTTCCAAATCCCGTCTAGATTCCACCTGCATCCTCAAAGCAGCAGCGACAAGCGCGCGTCTGTCTGTTAAAGGGTGGTGACACCCTCAAAGTGTGCTACACAAACAATTAAAATATTGTTCTTTTTTTTTCTGTCTTTGTGAAATGTGTGGGCTGTAGCCGCACCTGCATCCTTAAAGCAGCAGCGACAAGCGTGCGTCTGTCTGTTAAAGGGTGGTGACACCCTCAAAGTTTGCTACACAAACAATAAAAATATTCTTCTTTTTTTTTCGGTCTTTGTGAAATGTGTGGGCTGTAGCCGCACCTGCATCCTTAAAGCAGCAGCGACAAGCGTGCGTCTGTCTGTTAAAGGGTGGTGTAACTCTCAAAGTGCTCCAAAAAATAAAAAACTATTTTTTTAATGTGTTTGTGACTTGTGTGCGATGTAGCCACACTTGCATCCTCAAAGCAGCAGCGACAAGCGTGCGTCTGTCTGTTAAAGGGTGGTGACACCCTCAAAGTGTGCTCCACAAACAATAAAAATATTCTTCTTCTTTTTTCTGTCTTTGTGAATTGTGTGGGCTGTAGCCGCACCTGCATCCTTAAAGCAGCAGCGACAAGCGTGCGTCTGTCTGTTAAAGGGTGGTGTAACTCACGAAGTGCTCCAAAAAATAAAAAACTATTTTTTTAATGTGTTTGTGACTTGTGTGCGATGTAGCCGCACTTGCATCCTCAAAGCAGCAGCGACAAGCGTGCGTCTGTCTGTTAAAGGGTGGTGACACCCTCAAAGTGTGCTACACAAACAATAAAAATATTCTTCTTTTTTCTGTCTTTGTGAATTGTGTGGGCTGTAGCCGCACCTGCATCCTTAAAGCAGCAGCGACAAGCGTGCGTCTGTCTGTTAAAGGGTGGTGACACCCTCAAAGTGTGCTACACAAACAATTAAAATATTGTTCTTTTTTCTGTCTTTGTGAATTGTGTGGGCTGTAGCCGCACCTGCATCCTTAAAGCAGCTGCGACAAGCGTGCGTCTGTCTGTTAAAGGGTGGTGACACCCTCAAAGTGTGCTACACAAACAATTAAAATATTGTTCTTTTTTTTTCGGTCTTTGTGAAATGTGTGGGCTGTAGCCGCACCTGCATCCTTAAAGCAGCAGCGACAAGCTTGCGTCTGTCTGTTAAAGGGTGGTGACACCCTCAAAGTGTGCTACACAAACAATAAAAATATTCTTCTTCTTTTATCTGTCTATGTGAATTGTGTGGGCTGTAACCGCACCTGCATCCTTAAAGCAGCAGCGACAAGCGTGCGTCTGTCTGTTAAAGGGTGGTGACACCCTCAAAGTGTTCTACACAAACAATTAAAATATTGTTCTTTTTTTTCGGTCTTTGTGAAATGTGTGGGCTGTAGCCGCACCTGCATCCTTAAAGCAGCAGCGACAAGCGTGCGTCTGTCTGTTAAAGGGTGGTGTAACTCTCAAAGTGCTCCAAAAAATAAAAAACTATTTTTTTTATGTGTTTGTGACTTGTGTGCGATGTAGCCGCACTTGCATCCTCAAAGCAGCAGCGACAAGCGTGCGTCTGTCTGTTAAAGGGTGGTGACACCCTCAAAGTGTGCTACACAAACAATAAAAATATTCTTCTTTTTTCTGTCTTTGTGAATTGTGTGGGCTGTAGCCGCACCTGCATCCTTAAAGCAGCAGCGACAAGCGTGCGTCTGTCTGTTAAAGGGTGGTGACACCCTCAAAGTGTGCTACACAAACAATTAAAATATTGTTCTATTTTTTTCGGTCTTTGTGAAATGTGTGGGCTGTAGCCGCACCTGCATCCTTAAAGCAGCAGCGACAAGTGTGCGTCTGTCTGTTAAAGGGTGGTGACACCCTCAAAGTGTGCTACACAAAGAATAAAAATATTCTTCTTCTTTTTTCTGTCTTTGTGAATTGTGTGGGCTGTAGCCGCACTTGCATCCTCAAAGCAGCAGCGACAAGCGTGCGTCTGTCTGTTAGAGGGTGGTGTAACCCTCAAAGTGTGCTCCACAAACAATAAAAATATTCTTTTTTTTTTTCTGTCTTTGTGAATTGTGTGGGCTGTAGCCGCACTTGAATCCTCAAAGCAGCAGCGACAAGCGTGCGTCTGTCTGTTAAAGGATTACATCGGTGACAGCATCCAAGTAGGCATGTCAGACAGTCCGTACCTGTACTGGCAGGAAAAAGAAGCAATTTGGAGGTCCCTGTACAAACTGGCTCTATTTTACCTGAGTTGCCCCCCCTCCAGTGTGTACTCCGAAAGAGTGTTTAGTGCAGCCGGGAACCTTGTTAGCGAAAGGCGTAGGAGGTTGCTTCCACAAAATGTGGAGAAGATGATGTTCATAAAATGAATGATCAACTCTTCCAGGGAGACCAGCCTCCAGAACGTACAGAGGGACCTGTGGTTCCAGCAGGGACGAATTAATACTCTGTGAGGATGAGGATGTACATAACACTGAAGAGGGTGAGGAATCTGTGGATGAGGAGGATGAGGACGACTTCTTGCCTCCGTAGAGCCAGTTTGTGCAGGGACAGATTAATTGCCAGCTTGTTTTGTGGGGGCCCAAACGAACCAATCATTTCAGCCACAGTTGTGTGGCAGACCCTGGCGCTGAAATGATTGGTTTGTTAAAGTGTGCATGTCCTGTTTATACAACATAAGGGTGGGTGGGAGGGCCCAAGGACAATTCCATCTTGCACCTCTTTTTTTTCTTTGCATTATGTACAGTTTGGGGCCTAGTTTTTCAATGCCATCCTGTCTGCCACTGCAGTTTCACGCCTAGATGGGTCACGTGTTTGTACCGCCCACTCGTGTCGCTTAGCATAGTCATCCAGCTACCTCGGTGCAACCTTTTGGACATAAAAACACTATTGTGAGGTGTGAGGTATTCAGAATAGACTGGAAATGAGTGGAAATTAAGGTTATTGAGGTTAATAATAGCATAGGAGCAGAAAAACCTACAAATTCTGTGATTTTAGCTGTTTTTATGCTTTTTTTCAAAAAAATACAGATCCAAAACACAAAACCCAGAACCCAAAACACGGAAGGGTGGTTTTGGCAAAACCAATCCAGATCCAAAACACGAAGAAAGATCCAGATCCAAAACCAAAACACAAAACACGAAAAGTGGCCGGTGCACACCCCTAATATATATAGTGTAGAGGATTGAGAGGCCTTTTTCCCACTAAATTAAGGATCTATTATGTAATATATTTTGAGGTCAGTCCAGGGCATACACAGTTTACACACAGCACAAGCAATGGGATGCAGGATCCCGAGCGCCGGCATCCTGTGCCCATCCCGCATGGAGATGCGGTAAATATCCCCGCTGCGGGGATTCCCGGGGTCTGAATGCCGCCGCTGGAATCCCGACACCTGTCAGAATCCTGGTGCTGGCAACCCGACCTCTGGAATCCCGAAGGTAAGTAGCGGGGTTAGGAGGAGGTTTAGGTACTAGGGGGAGGGTTAGGGTTAGGCACTAAGGGGGAAGGGTTAGTGTGCAGGGAGGTTAGATTTAGGCACTAGGGGGAGGTCAGGTTCTGGCACTGTGGAGGGAGGGGGAGGGTGAGGATACAGACCGACAGGTGTCGGTATCCTAACACTTTCAGGATGCCAGCATCAGGATTCCGACCGCCGGGATCCCATACCCATCCTCAAGCATGACCCTGCTGACATCTCCCACCTTAAACTATCCCCCTCCTCTTTCCATAAAAGGTCCTGCAAAGAGAGCTGTGAAAAAAAAACTTTCGCAATGCCAAAATAAAACTTAATAAAAGTATGAATCATTGAGACAAGTAACCCCAAACACACAAGCTATTTGTCAGGGTTCAGCCTAGGTTTGGCCTCTCTCACCTCCTTGCCGGTTTCCCCTGACTTCCTTGCAGTCAGACATCTGGTGCAGTGATGGATGTGAGGCTGAGTATTCTGCCTTAGGTGCTTTTTGCGAGCTTCCATGGTCGGCTGTGTGTGCTGGGGATCGGAGTTCCCATCATGGGCGCCGCCATGACAGTTCCTCTCATGTGATAGTACTCCTAACCTATGGTAGCATGATTTCAGTCAGCTGATGCTGTGCTCCAGTAATCTGCTACCCCTGGGTATAAATCCACCTCCAGAACTCCAGGAAGTTGCTGTTCAACTTCTTCTCTGTTCCAGTGATACCAGCGTTGCTCTGTGCTAATCTTTCAGAGAGTTACTTCAGCCTGTTCACAGTTCTCCAGTTTCCAGTATTAGCTTCCAAGCTATTCTTAGTCTGAGAGTAGTTCTCTCCCAGTATCCAGACTGTTTTGTTTTCTATGTCTGTGTGTCTTTGTATATGTGCTGCTAGTATTGCAGCTTCCTTGTGTCACTGAGCTGTCAGATTACCTGCTGGTATTAATTAGCTCACAGCTGGACCTCCCAACACATATCTGTGTCAATCTGCCCTGTGTCTTGTCAGTGCAAATCTGCACTTGCATTTAGCACTCTCCTAGTGTATGCCTGACTTCTCTTTGTGTCTTGTCTCTGCCAATCATTTCCAGCATTCCCATATATTCCCTGAGTCCACTCTGCTCTTGTCTGTGCAATCTCCAGTATATGTCTGTGTTCTTTGCTCCGTATCTTGTCTCTGGTAATCAGCTCCAATCATTTCTAGCATTCCCATATATTCCCTGAGTCCACTCTGCTCTTGCCTTTGCAATCCCCAGTATATGTCTGTGTTTTTCTGCATACTTAACTGTTTCCAGTCCATGCCTGTGTTATAGCATTCAGTTCCATTTCCAGAGTTCATTCATTCCATTCACCTCCAGTGCTATTGCATTCATTATAGTTTCTGGTCTTCTGCCATTCCCAGGTACCTGTCCAGATGGCCGCGACCTGCTCACTTGGTGCAGCTGAAAAACAAATCCCAATTGGAGGGGTCACTGGAGAAAACCACTGAGTTAGACTCCGCGCCTCTGGGCAGGTCTAGCCAAACCTGGGTTTGGCCGCAACTAGGAGACCTAGTCTAGTCACTCTCCTAGTCACCCAAACCCCTCGGCTCACCGTCCTCCACAGAGGAATTCTTGCACTGGATCGTGACACTATTCCATCACACTGACTATTTACAGTGCGGAAAGCAAACAGTTTTTTATTCTAATTTTGTTTGTGAACCAATACAGTATGTCTTTTATGTCACTGATTTTAAATATTAACGATAACAGAATATTGTCCCTAATTGAAGTTTCCACTGTGTCTTAGAGTGCCAACATAAGAATTCAGAATATTTTATAAAACAGATTTCAAGGTGCATCATCATTTTTCTTTGCAATGTGCGCCATTAATCCTAGATATGCCTGTATGTGTGACGTCACATAGGTGTCACCACACCACCAATCCCTGAAGCAGCCGTGTCCGCCCAGTGAGCACACCCACTGGTCTGTGAAGGGGGCCTGACCGGGTGATTGATCCTCCTGAGGTGTCAGTATTCCTGACTTTCTGGCTTCTGCTAATCGATCAAGCCCACAATGTTGTTACCTGCTAGCTGCTGCGAGCGATGATTACTGGTATACAGGCACTGACAAGATTTACATTTTATATATATATATATATATATATATTTTTTTTTTTTTTGGACAATTTCATTAATACTGAGATGCCCACTTTCCGTTTCTTGCGTCGGGGCAGTACCTGCAGCATCAGGCCCCAAGTGATACTGTTTTGGATCTATGGTTTCTAGATCTAACACCTCAGTATGGGGGGAATTCAATTCAGCGCGGTGATGAATAGCAGCGGGAGGGAGCTCCCACAGCTATTCAATTCAATACGCTGTGTGCCTTGTTGGGAAGCAGGACAGTCAGAGAATGCTGGTTCTCGCGACTTAACCTGGGTGTTAAGGTGTGCAACCGGCATTCTCCAACTAAAGTGGCAGGCGCGTGGCTATTAGCACCGCGCTAAGTTGGCAAACAGCTGCGCGTCCGGCACTTTTGTCAGATTTCTCCTCACATCCCCAGGGGGGGGGGAAGAAATCCTTTAGCCGCCCAAACAGCACGGTGTATTGAATAGCTGTGGGAGCTCCCTCCCGGGGCTATTCTACATTGCACTGAATTGAATTCCCCCCTATAACTATTAATAAGATATGGTATTCTTATATATAGAGAGAGATAGCGATGTCACATTCTGACATCACTAAGTGACCCATGCGCTCTTTAATAGAGATATTTTCAGGTTTACGTCATCACCATGTGCCATTTTAACAAGAAGTTGTTCCTTTGCTGAACCTCGCTTTACAATATTGATATAAGTGAAAAGGGAAAAGAGATTGAGGTTTTTAAAGGTAGGGGCTAGTCACACCACATAGGACAGGCCACATCCCTGTGCAGACAACACCCCCACATTGCTAGTTACACCCCCACATCACTAGTCACACCCGCAGGGGTTGGTTATGATTACCTGGCAGTCGTGATGCCTGTTGTCAAAATGCAGACAGCGGCATCCCGATTCTCAGATTTCCGACGGGGGTCGGGTAAGTATACAAACCCTCCCCCCTTCTCTTCCTAACCCTCCCTTCTTGCACCCTAACAGTTAGTGCCTAACCTTAACCCTACCCTCATGGTGCCTAAACCTAACCGTTCCCCTTAGTGCCTAACCCTAACTCCCCCCACCAGTAGGACCTAACCCTAACCCTCCCATTGGTGCCTAACCCCCCCAGTGGTACCTAACCCTAAAGCCCCCCCCTTCCAGCTAAGGGCACCCCGCTTGCCTTTGATCTGAATGTCGTATTGTTATGTTCTGGGTTGTTTGTGGACCCGGGGTGGTAGCAGGAGCGATCACAGAAGCAGATTTGAAAATAAAACTAGGATTTTTAATAAGTGCTTGAGTAGACATATAATGTGGCAGTAAATAAAAGTACAGGAATATATAAATGTGCACAAGAGTTCTGTGGTGGGAGCAAAATGGTTAATGTCCAAGTAGAAACAATTAGAACTGTCCAGGTGTGCAGGTAGTGAAACCAAAAATAATCAAGCCAGGTTTGCAGGTAGTGAACTGAAAATAATCAAGCCAGGTTTGCAGGTAGTGAACTGAAGCGCAGGATGTCAGCAGGCTCAGGCACTCAGGTATGGGCAAGGGTGATGGAGGAAGCGGGGTAGTCCAGTGGGAGCTAGGAGCTGACAGGCAGACTGGCAGACAGCGAATTCACAGTAACAGGAAAGCACAGAGAACTCCCTCTCAGCTAGGCTGAGATACACGTTGCACTGGCAAAGAAGGAAGGCACTGACCCTTCCTAAATACCCCATGCCGTGCTGTTACTGGCCGGAGGGAACATGTGACTCACCAGGGTTGGCCAGCCGCATCACATGGCCAGAAGGCAAGATGGCGGCGCCCATGCCAAATGGAACGGAGATGCCGCCAGGCCTCACCAGCGCAGAGTGACAACAGGGCCGCACAACAACGCGCGCAGCCAAACCCCCCCGCCAGACACCAGCTCCGCCACCAGACAGCCCGCGCCACAACGACCTCACAGGTAACACCCGCCTAGCGCCATGCTGAAATACCCTGGCCGTGACAGTACCCCCCCTTTTGGGGTGGCCTCAGGACACTCATCAGGCTTCTCCGGATGGGCAGAATGGAATCTCCTGATGAGCGTGGGAGCATGGACATCACGAGCATCGGTCCAGCAACGTTCCTCTGGACCGTAACCTTTCCAGTCCAACAAATACTGAAGATGACCTCTGCGCAGACGAGAGTCCAAGATCTGGGCGACTTCAAACTCAACTCCTCTCTCCATCTGGACTCGAGGAGAAGCAGGTAGAGCATTATGGAACTTATTCAGGACTAGGGGCTTTAATAAGGAAACATGGAAAGAATTGGGAATTTTTAGGTATGGGGGTAACTGTAAACGGTAGGCCACTGGATTAATGACTTCTGTTATGGTGAAGGGACCGATGAAGCGGGGTGCGAATTTCATAGACGGAACTCTTAGACGAAGGTTCCGAGTAGACAACCAAACCTGGTTTCCTACTTGCATGCGTGGAACTATTCTACGCTTTCTATCGGCCTGGGTCTTATAACAAATCAGACCGTACTTGAGTCCAGATGGCAGCAAAATTCCGCACCATGTCCTCCACGGCCGGAACATCGAAAACAGGCAGGCTTCGAAATTCGGGAACACGAGGATGAAGGCCATATACAACCTGAAATGGCGTTTGGTTAGTTGACGAGTGGTAGGAAGCATTATGTGCAAACTCAGCCCACGGCAGCAAGGCAGCCCAATTGTCCTGGGAAGATGACATAAAAATTCTTAAGAAAGTCTCTAGATCTTGATTAACTCTCTCGGTGGAGCCGTTGCTTTGCGGATGGTAGGCCGTGGAAAAGTTTAACTTCACTTGAAGAACAGAACTCAAAGCCCTCCAGAATTTTGCAGTAAATTGCACACCACGGTCAGAGACAATTTCAGCAGGAAGGCCATGTAGACGAACTATGTGTTGGACAAACAACTGTGCCAGGTCAGGGGCAGAAGGTAACTTCTTCAACGGTATATAGTGGACCATCTTAGAAAATTGGTCTATTACAACCCAGATAGTGTTGAAACCTTGAGAGACTGGCAGGTCTGTGACGAAATCCATGGAGAGATGCGTCCATGGACGTGATGGAGTAGGTAATGGAAGCAATTCCCCAGCTGGAGCTTGTCGTGACGATTTATGCTGGGCACAGGAGGAGCAGGAAGAGATGAACTCCATTATATCTGCCTTCATAGAAGGCCACCAATAGTGTCTTTTCAGGAACTCCAAGGTCTTCCGAGTGCCTGAGGGCCCTGCGAAGCGAGAGGAATGTGCCCAAGTGAGAAGCTGCTTCCTTAATTCCGGGGCCACAAATGATTTTCCCGTAGGAGGCTGAACTTGTAATGTGGCGAAAACTCTTGATTCCAAGACAGGGGTATTGCTTTGATTTTCAGATTGATCATCACAGAGGACAGATCTCGATAGGGTATCAGCCTTCTGATTAAGTGCTCCAGACCGGAAAGTCAAGGTGAACTGAAATCTGGCAAAGAATATTGCCCAGCGGGCCAAATGAGGACTCACACATTGGAGGTTTTTGAGAAATAGGAGATTTCTATGGTCCGTAAATACAGTAAATGGAAACTTGGCACCTTCTAGCAAATATCTCCATTCCTTCAACGCCAACTTTACAGCTAGTAGTTCTTGCTCACCTATGGTGTAGTTCCTTTTGGCAGGTGAGAATTTTTTAGAAAAGAACCCACACGGATGGACTCGGTTGTCCTCATAACGTTGAGACAAGACTGCTCCCACAGCTTCAGATGATGCGTCCACTTCCAACAAAAAAGGCCTGTCCAGATCTGGTTGTCGAAGAACTGGTGCTGAGATAAAGGCCTGTTTTAGAAGATAAAAGGCAGACTCTGCCTCAGGTGACCATTGGGCAGGATTAGCACCTTTGCGGGTCAAGGCTGTAATGGGAGCCAGCAGTGTAGAAAATCCCTTAATGAAGCGTCTATAATAATTGGCGAAGCCCAACAATCTCTGGATGGCCTTCAGTGTCTGAGGTCGGGTCCAATCCAGAATTGCTTGTACCTTCTTGGGGTCCATTTCTAAACTGGAGCCAGGTATTACATAGCCGAGAAAAGGTACAATGGGCACTCCAAAGACGCACTTCTCCAGTTTGCAGTAAAGGTGGTTTTCTCTCAAACGGGTCAGAACTTCTTTAACATGTTCTTGATGTTTAGCCACAGAGGGTGAAAAAATCAGTATGTCATCCAGATAGACAACAACCGAAACATATAACAGATCCCGGAAAATCTCATTAACGAAACTTTGAAAGACAGCAGGGGCGTTACACAATCCAAAAGGCATTACTAAATACTCGAAATGTCCATCTCTGGTATTAAAAGCGGTCTTCCATTCATCGCCAGCTCGGATACAAATGAGGTTGTAAGCCCTTCTCAGATCTAATTTAGAAAAAATTACAGAGCCCTTGACCCTATCAAACAACTCAGTAATCAGGGGAAGAGGGTATCGATTCTTTACAGTAATGTCATTAAGGCCTCGATAATCGATACATGGTCTTAGACCACCGTCCTTCTTGCCATCGAAGAAAAACCCAGCTCCGGCAGGTGAAGTAGAGGGGCGAATGAACCCCTTTGCCAGGTTGTCCCGGATGTACTCGGTCATGGCTTGAGTCTCAGGCAAGGACAGCGGATAGGTACGACCATGAGGTGGTATCTTATCAGGTATCAATTCAATTGGACAGTCCCATTCCCTATGAGGGGGTAAGATATTTGCTTGTTGCTCAGAGAACACATCGGCGAACATCTGATATTCCTTGGGAATGGCAGAAGAAACTAATGGAACTGTCTTTCTCACAGATCGAATTTTTGGAAGACAGGATTTCTGACAGTCCATACCCCATGACAGAATCTGCATAGAACTCCAATCAATCCTGGGATTATGTTTACGTAACCAGGGTAGACCAAGAACCACTTCTTGAGAGGCCTCTGATATCACCAGGAATTTCAAGGACTCAGAATGAAGTGCTCCAATTCGGACCAATACTGGTTGAGTCTCTTTGGTGACTATCCCGTTAGTTAGAGGGTGTCCGTCTATAGAGGTCAGAGAGATGGCATGGTTGAGAGACAAACAAGGAATCTGAAATTTATCTATGAAACTAGACGTTATGAAATTTCTGGCTGCTCCCGAGTCAAGTAGAGCAGTAGCAAAGACAGGTTTGGGTTTAAGATCAAAGGCTAGGGTAATCGTGAAATCTTTAATTTTTGGAGACGGGTTCATAACTCCTAACTTGATGTCTCCAGGGTCAGTTAAGATTTGGCATTTCCCGGTTTACGGGGGCAGGAGATCAGCAGGTGACCGGACTCTCTGCAGTACAGACAGAGGTTCTTTTGCATTCTTCTCTGACGTTCTTCTTTGGAGAGGTGTGTATGATTCACCTGCATAGGCTCCTCTTCAGTAGGAGAAGGAATGGGTCGGGTAGAAATGGAGGGGGTAAATGACCTTTGCCGGTCAGTTCTGTTTTTTTCAGCCTGACGTTCCCTGAAGCGTAGGTCAACTTTGATACACAACGAATTCATGTCGTTCAGATTAGTAGGAAGCTCTCGAGTGACTAGATCATCCTTTAGTCGGTCTGATAACCCATGCCAGAAGGCCGAGGTGAGGGCTTTCTCATTTCATTTGAGCTCTGATGCTAAAATTTGAAATTGCACGGCATATTGACTGACAGGACGGACCCCTTGTCTCAGTGTCATGATGTTTGATGATGCTGATACAGTACGCCCAGGTTCATCGAAAATCCTCCTGAAGGATGACACAAAGCCTGCGTAATTATCCAGCAGCGGATCTGAGCGCTCCCAGAGTGGGGAAGCCCATTCCAAGGCCTGGCCGGATAACAGAGAGACTATATAAGCCACTTTAGTTCTTGCAGTTAGAAAGTTGTCAGGCTGCAGGGTAAAATGTATGTCACACTGATTTAGGAATCCTCGGCAAAGTTTTGGATTGCCGTCAAATTTACTTGGTAAAGAAAGATGTAAGCGGGGAGATGATCTGCCTCCTGTATTCCCAGATGCTGATGCGGATGTAGATGCTGGTACTTCAGGGGTAGAAAAGGAAGTTTGCAAACTATCCTGTCGCTTGGACATCTCTTGGAGAAATTGAGCCATCTGATGCTGCATGTTTTCCAGATTTTCTAAACGACCAGAAATGCACCGGAACAAATCCACTCCTGACTCCTGATCCGTGGCCGGCTCCATGGTGCCAGTGCAAACTGTTATGTTCTGGGTTGTTTGTGGACGCGGGGTGGTAGCAGGAGCGATCACAGAAGCAGATTTGAAAATAAAACTAGGATTTTTAATAAGTGCTTGAGTAGACATATAATGTGGCAGTAAATAAAAGTCCAGGAATATATAAATGTGCACAAGAGTTCTGTGGTGGGAGCAAAAGGGTTAATGTCCAAGTAGAAACAATTAGAACTGTCCAGGTGTGCAGGTAGTGAAACTGAAAATAATCAAGCCAGGTTTGCAGGTAGTGAACTGAAAATAATCAAGCCAGGTTTGCAGGTAGTGAACTGAAGCGCAGGATGTCAGCAGGCTCAGGCACTCAGGTATGGGCAAGGGTGATGGAGGAAGCGGGGTAGTCCTGTGGGAGCTAGGAGCTGACAGGCAGACTGGCAGACAGCGAATTCACAGGAACAGGAAAGCACAGAGAACTCCCTCTTAGCTAGGCTGAGATACACGTTGCACTGGCAAAGAAAGAAGGCACTGACCCTTCCTAAATACCCCATGCCGTGCTGTTACTGGCCGGAGGGAACATGTGACTCACCAGGGTTGGCCAGCTGCATCACATGGCCAGAAGGCAAGATGGCGGCGCCCATGCCAAACAGAACGGAGACGCCGCCAGGCCTCACCAGCGCAGAGTGACAACAGGGCCGCACAACAACGCGCGTAGCCAAAGCCCCCCGCCAGACACCAGCTCCGCCACCAGACGCCACAACGACCTCACAGGTAACACCCGCCTAGCACCATGCTGAAATACCCTGGCCGTGACACGTATGTCAGGATTCCGGCGTCGATGTGTAGGCTGGCTTTGGGATTTAGCCACCTATGTTTAGTCCCGGGTTGGGATTACGACGCCAGGATTTCAACAGACTGAATCCCGTCCGTCGGTATTTTGACTACATCCCCCAACCGCAGTGCTGATCACACCCCTTGCGGCACACAATACACCATTCATAAATTTCAGCTCCAGGCCCTTTTGGACCTTAATCTGGCACTGTATCTCAGTTGTCACTTTTTGGGGGTCCAGGATGGTTTTCCGACTTTTTCATGCACTTCTCCGATGTCGCATTTTGTATAAAAGTTGCAAACCGTCGCTGCAACTATTATAAATTGACATTTCTTACTGGATCTTGCATTCCTCAGGTGCGCGCAATCGTGCAATGTATGTGGGTTTCATGAAACAAATTTGCAAACTCACACCTAATAGGATTGAGCCCTTAGAATGCAGCCTTCACAATGGCAGGCCAAGGCCTGATTGCAGGTCTTGAAATGTGTTTTCTTAAATACTACACACTGTATCACAGAGCCGGCCCAAAGCATAGGCAATCTAAACAAATGCCTAGGGCAACTGGAATGGTATACGTTTAGGAAGCCGGTTGGGGTTAGGCTAGGAGGAGGGAGGGTTAGGGTTAGGCACCCCTGGGGGGAGGTTAGGGTTAGGCACCCCCCCGGGGGACTTAGGTTTAGGTGGCGGGGAAGGAAGGCTTAGGTTTAGGCACTTAGAGGGGGATTAGGGTTAGGCACAGGGGGTGAAGGTTAGGGTCAGGCACCCTAAAGCAGGGTTAGGGTCAGGGGGAAAAATAGGTTAGTTTATTATACTTACCTAGGGACGATTGGGATTTCCTCCTCTGTTGGCCAGCCGCTGTCGGGATTTGAACCGCCGGCCAGGGGTCCAGCGGTAATCATACTGATTCCATTGGAATGCTTAGGGGCATTTAGCTCTGTAGCTTCCCCCCACCCGCTGGAGCTCAGTTGTTCCTGCTTTCCAAACACAGCAGTCACGTCAACTGCCGGGATCCTTTGCAGCCAAAGGATGTTCCGCAGGGGCTGCTGGGAAATGTAGTCCCTTCCACCTCTGTGACCAATGTTACAGGGATGGAAGGGACTATGTTTCCCCATAGCCTCTGTGGAACATCCTTTGGCTGATGCAACGGATGCTGGGTGGCTGGTGTATTCAGGGGCAGGAGCCAGCGGCAAGAATACTGGCCCTGGGGGATCTGACTCTGTACCTGATCTGTCACCGTTCAGGTACCATGCTCCGTCACAACTCCATGCTAGCAGTTCAACGGGACTAACACACTGACTCCTCCCCAGCTGGTCACATGGTTGTGACATCATCAAGGTTCTTTGCCCACTTGGTTCTAGCTGCTCATCTACCTTGATTGTAAGTACTAACTACAGTAACTCCCCAGCAGCGCTGCTGTTTCTCCCTGTTCATAAATTGTGTGTATATGCATGTGCTAAGGCTACGTGTGTGTATGAATGTATGTATGTATGTATTTATGTGAGCTGAGCCTACATATGTGTCTGTTTTTTTTCTGTGACTGTATGTTGTGTGCATGTGTGCTCAGGGCCGGATTAAGGGGGGGCAACAGGGGCGGTTGTCCCTGGGCCCCCACAAATGAAGGGGCCTCCACACAGGGTCAGTGTAACCCTGACGACAACAGGTGTCCAATGACACCTGTTCCCGGATTGAGACTCACTGCCGCGCTCCGGTGTTACTGTATGTAGCAGAACAGTCAGAGCGGCCCCTATGTCCTCTCATCGGCATCACGTGACACATTACGTCAGTGATGCTGATGAGAGGACTAGGAAGCAGCTCTGCCGGGAGGTCCCGCCTGCACGCTGTCACTGAGGTAAGTCAGCAGCGCTGGTGGAGCAATAGACTCCGTGTGGTTTGGGGGTGGGAGGCTCAGGGTGGCTAGGGGTAGGGAGAAGGGGGTGCTGCATGTGGCTTGAAGGGGGCCCCCACAAGCCTTAATCCGGCCCTGTGTGTGCTGAGGCTGCATGGTGTGTGCATGTGTGCTGAGACTGCATGATGTGTGCATGTGTGTTGAGACTGCATGATGTGTGCATGTGTGCTGAGACTGCATGGTGTGTGCATGTGTGCAGAGACTGCATGGCAGGCTTGCCTACCCTCCCGATTTGGCCGGAAGCCTCACGATTTTCGGGTGTCGCTCCCGGCCCCCCGGAAAGGCAGGCAAGCCTCCCAGAAGCCTCTGACCCTCCCGTCCTCCCCCCTGAAAAGATTAGAAACCCCCGCAGCGGGGGAGCCGGTGACGCGATTCGCGCTGAATCGCATCATCGCGGCCCCGCCCCCTGCTTCACACTGCCGAAAATAACGGCATTGTGAAGAGGGGCGGAGCCACTATGACACGATCGTGCGGCTCCGTCCCCGGCTCCACCCCCAGTGTACCACCAACTGGCTGGCCCGCCTCCGGCTCCGCCCCAATGACCGCCCCCGCCCCCCTGCTGTTAGCCGACAATCAGCTCCCTCCCGGAAGGCTGGAGCTGATTGTCGGCAAGTATGCTGCATGGTGTGTGCTGAGACTAGGGATGTGTGCCGGACCATTTTTGCCGGATTTGGATTCGGTTCTAATTCGTCATCCGGATTTGGATTTGGATTTGCCAAACTGCGGTGACTGGCTCTGGATTTGGATTTTTGTACAAAAATTTACAAAAAAGCTAAAAATCACATAAATTGGGCTTTTTTTCCCCCTAGATTACTATTAACCTCAATAACATTAATTTCCAGTCATTTACAGTCAATTTAGACCACCTCACAGCTTATAATATTGTTTTCAACATTATTGGCCAAAGGTTGCAGTGAACTGACTAGTTACCAAGCGACAAAGCAGTGGCACAGACACCACAGTTTAAAGTACATCTATAACACATTACCACACAGCAGTGACAGAAATGAAAAGTAGTGCACCCACCCAGTGGGGTACGGCCAGCAGAATCACAGTACTTGTTTACAAAGTGGGCTACGGCCCTAGGAGTCACAGTGCACAATCTTATTCACATTACACTGCACATAGTGCCCCTGATTCACATTACACCATAAAGTAGTGTCTCTTATTTATGTTACGACACACAGTAGTGCCCCTTTTACACAATGCCCACAGTAGTGACCCTTATACACAAAGCCCACAGTAGTAATGCCCCTTATACAATGCCCCCAGCAGTGGTATCCCTTACACAATGGCCCCAGTAGTGGTGTCCCCTATGCAGTCCCCTTAGTAGTAGGGCCCCCTATGCAGTGCCCCCAGTAGTAGTATGCCCCCCAGTAGCAGTGCCCCCATTAGCAGGCCCCCAGTAGTATGCACCAGTAGTAGTATGCCCCTCAGTAGTAGTGCCCCCATTATCAGGCCCCAGTAGTATCCCCCCAGTAGTAATGCCCCCCAGTAGTAGCAGTGCCACCAGTAGTAGTGCCCCCATTGGCATGCCCCCAGTAGTAGTATGCCCCCCAGTAGTAGTGCTCCCATTAGCTGGCCCCCAGTAGTATGCCCCCAGTAGCAGTGTCCCCATTAGCATGCTCCCAGTAGTATGCCCCCAGTAGCAGGGCCCCCAGTAGTAGTGCCCCCATTAGCATGCCCCCAGTAGTAGTATGCCCCCCAGTAGTATGCCCCCAGTAGTAGTATGCCCCCCAGTAGTAGTGCCCCCAGTAGTAGTGCTCCCATTAGCATGCCCCCAGTAGTAGTATGTCCCCCAGTAGTAGTGCCCCAATTAGCAGGCCCTCAGTAGTGGTATGCCCCCCAGTAGCAGTGCCCCCATTAGCGCCCCCTTACACACACACGAATCCCCGCTCCTGCCGCCGTCCGCTCTGCTCTGCTGTCTTACACGCGAGGAGTGAGCCGGAAGACAGAGCTCATGAGTGAGCTCCAGCTGGCTCCCTCCGTGCAGCAGCCAATGAGAACCTGCCTAACTCTCATTGGCTGCTATTACAAACACACAGCTGCCGCTGGCAGCTGTGTGTTTGTGTCTGTGTAGGGCAGACCGCTATCACAGCGCTCTGCCCTACACTAGAGGAGCCCTGACGTTGGATTCTCTCGCGAGAATCCGACATCAGGCGGCCGCCGTTCGGCCTCTAACGGGGATCCGAGTCAGGCGGGGAACACCCGAACAGGGTTGGGGTGGACTCAGATCCCCTATATTCGGAGCAGTACGGATTCCACAGAATCCGAACCGCTCATCTCTAGCTGAGACTGCATGGTGTGTGCATGTGTGCTGAGACTGCATGGTGTGTGCATGTGTGCTGAGACTGCATGATGTGTGCTGAGACGGCATGTTGTGTGCTTGTCTGCTGAGAGTGCATGGTGTGTGCAGAATGGGATTGAAAGACCGACAGATGAAGATCCCGATGGGCACCTGTAAGTATAGTCACCCAACCCTCTCCCCCCTCTTCCTTAGGGGTGCCTATGCCTAACCTCCCCCCTAGTGCCTAACCCTAACCCCCCCTTCCCCTAGCCTAACCCTAACCTTCCCCGGGGGGATGCCTAACCCTGTCCCCCGGGGTCCCTAAACCTAACCCCCCCATCCCCGGCAGGAGGACGATCGGTCTGGCGTCCTTCGGCGTTCCTGCGTCGGGATTAGCATAGCACGTGTGCGCTCACGAGCGGGTCTGTATCAGGCCCAGTGTCCCATATACATGCATTTATAAAATTTTGGGTATTATAACAAACTTTCTGCTGATTATTTTGTTTTATTATAAAGAGGAAAAGCTGTCACCATTCATATCTATTATTACCCTGATTCTTAGACTGTATAATGGGGAGGGGAGTGTGTCAATTTGGGGTTATCAGCTCCCTGTACAGTAGTGTGTTGTGCTTACCTGTGCAGTGTGCTTGTATAAGTGTGGGCATGAGGTTATCTGTGCCCCTTTCTGTACGGACATGGGCTTACCTGTGCCCCTGTCTGTGTGGACATGGTGTCACTAGTGTGTGCACCTGTCTGTGTGGACATGTGCCCATCTGTACAGATATGGGCGTACCTGTGCCTCTGTCCGTGAGGGTATAGGCGTTCCTGTGTCCTTGTCTGCGCGGGCATGTGGTTACCTGTATGTACACCTGTCTGTGGCTGTTTTGTTAATCTTTTATATTGTATTTTGGGAACATATTGACAGATTTATATTAGGGATTCCAGTAAGAGAACATTGTTTCATCTACACCAGACATGTCAAACTCGTGGGCGCATAAGGCCCCTATTGCATATTTTTGCGGTCCGCTTTAGCTATACTAGCGAAAGTGCAATGCGGCCGGCCAGGTGAGTTCCGGCTGCTGTAGCGGCTGCCGCTGGACTGGAGGAGGGGACCATACAGTGATATATTTTTTTGCGGCACGCACACTCTTAGACCTTGAATATTCAGCCCGGTTGGGATTTTGAGTTTGACATGCCTGATCTACACCTTTCTGTTCACTACTACCCCCTTCTAACCAAGCCGTTCTCCACTAGCCTCTACCTTAATCCCCTCTGGTACCCCATTTCATATGACCCATTTTGCCATTGTTTGCTTCATCCACCCCACCCCCCACCTATTAATACCGTAGTACAGTACACCCCTCACCCGTAAATCTTTCTCAGACGTTTCCATTTCTCTTTCACAGCCTCTGGGATTTGCAGCACTGGCACTACTATGGCGGGAAAAGGGGCCCTAATTATCACTCCCCGGATCCGCCACTGCTCCTACTAATCCTGCTACTTCTCCTAGTTGCCAGCAATCCTGCTACAACTTCCCAATTCCAGCATCCTCTTTCTTGTGCACTTTTTGGAATGTTAGATCTGTCTTTAAGAATCTGGCCTCCATTCATAATTTTTTTATCTTTCATTTCCTAAAGTTATTTTGCCACACCCCTCCAATTAATGACCACACCTACTCATATAGATGTTTACGTGTGTGTATAGTGAGGTGCCGGCATCTGCAAGTGCATAAACATTTGCCGATTCCAGCAGCGACAGACCGACGGCGGGGGCCATGCTGCATTCGGCAGCATAGCCCTCGCTAATGATGTCGCCCGTCGGCCCTGCATGTAGTCCTATGGGCGATGTCACACAGGGGTGCGCATCATCAGCGACATAGCGGGCACACACTAGATGATGTGCCCAATATATCGTCCGATCCGTCCGGATCAGATGTCATATTGTCTAGTATGGACTTGGCATTAGATTGGTGGTGGGATTATTTGCTAGGGGCACCAGCCAAAATTTTGCCTAGGGCACCAAATTGGCTAGGGCCAGCTCTGCTGTATCAGCTGGTATAAGGGGAGAATGTGTTTGATGATGATCAGTATGTTCAGCAGACTAATTAACAGGGGGGATTGCGTTGGAGACAGGCTCACAGTTGCAGACAGGCAAACTTTCTTGAGGTGTGAAAAGTGAAGCCAGAGAGAAAATCACCCTCTGAAGAAATCCCCAGCCAGGGAAGAAACGCGTTAGTGAAAAACACACATTACTCTGCATCAGCTGATTGTTCACTTCAATCGCCAGCCACTATTGCAGACAAGATAGATCCAGCAAGCTCCGGACACGTGAGCGCCCCACGCTGTTGGTGATCTCTGCTCTGGCAATACCAGCTGTACACTCAGATCACGCCGGGACCTAAACATTGAGGCAGGCGCTCACACACAGAGGAGACGGGAGAGCGGTGTCCGCTACTTACATCGTGTGGCTGATGAGCTCTGAACACAGCACTATCAGCGCTCCCAAACTATCCTTAAGGGTCTAGTTACTAAGCAGTGTTAGGAGACAGAGTGAAAAGTGATAAGAAAGTGATAAGGTGCCAGCCAATCAGCTCCCAACTGCCATCTCACAGGCTGTGTTTGAAAAATGACAGTTGGGAGCTGATTGGCTGGCACCTTATCACAGACTTATCACTTTTCACTCTGTCTTCTAACACTGCTTAGTAAATAGACCCCTTATCTTGTCCATCCCCTCTGGTCTAACATACAAGAATCGGGTGAGTGTTACTTATTATATCCCCGCAACAGAGGACAGAGCTAAATTGAATGTGTTGTGCATTTTCTAAACTCTCACTCTATTACATTTGGCTCATAGTCTTTTTTTTCTCTCCACTTGCAGTACTTGCAGATGTGGAAGGAAACTATTTGGCCTTTCTGGCTCATTCAGATAGAACCTCCAGGGTTGTCCTGGCTATACTGAACTCCTCACAAACATTACATTCTACTGCTGGGGCATTGCTAATACTTTTCTGCAGTATTAAAACTCCCTGTATACATCTCAGGCGATATACTTTATCCCATCTTTGAGATTATCTGTCCCATATCAAGTTACTGTGCTTGTCTGTGGAGGTAGTTGATTTTTTGGAATCCGTTTTGTCGAAGCTGAATAATTGGCTGAGACAAGTTCAGTTTAAAATTTAATCGCGGCGACGCCATCTTGCGAATGGCCGCAAGACTCCATTTTGGAAATGAGATCGCAAGACACCATTTTTGTGGTCAGCGTCAATTCAAGTTATAACTCAGGAGCTAAGAACAGATGGCAATGTTTTTGTTAACCTACCAAGGGCAACTGGAAAAACAAGCTTTCTGAGTAAAAGTAAATAAGAAGAGACAATGGGTATTTTTACATACAAATTGGGAATCCCTGGATGCAGATAAAGTATAGTTGTGGCAATTGTAATATAATATCTACACAATTGGATTTGTCTGAATCCTAGACAAGATGGCCCCAAATTCCACAGCTTGAGGTGGTAATACATTTGCACTTCACACAAGAGTCTGTGAGAACAAAAGAGGTTTTGTTTTCCTTTGAACACACAACAGGTGGGGGCCTGCTGACAGAGGGCATGTAGAACTACAACCCTCAGCCATCCACACTGCTGGATGTTCACTTCGTGTATGAGAAATGATGCACTTAAATCTCACCCATTAATAACTAGCGTCCTTATATCAAACCCCGAATACTCACACACTACATATTCGCACACAAGGTTCCATTAGCATCAAATTGTATGATTCAAGTTGGTTAAGTTAGTTTAAATGCTAAGAAATAGAGGTTTTTGATATCTAAGGTATTATACATGATAAGCAAGGTGTGTTTGGTTTCGTTCTGATGCGTACGCTTTTTACAGAATCCTGGTGTTATCGGTGGAGAGATCGCATCATGCAAACTCAAGTTACGGATCGCAGAACTTACAAGCAACAAAATGTTTAGTTGATGGAATGTTACAGGAGGCGTTACCAGAAAGACTCCGGCTGTTAGAGGCAGGCAAAGTCTATTTGAAACAACCTGTTAAATGTGTCGTTACATATGCTTCTCCTCTGGGAACCAATGAGATCAGCAGGAAGTTCCCCCTTTGTCCTGTTTCAGTCTGGGGGGGAATAAATGCATGTGTCCGAACACTGGTTTGCCAGTTCATGCTGAATTTTGGGTGAACTGAGGATATCTAGTCAGAAGTCTATCTCTGGGTCCAGAGGCGCAGCGTATGTATAACCGTACTTGGGTCTGTATTATTTCCTTTTACGCCTAACTTGTGTATGTATAGATTGCGTGTAACTGACTGTACTTTTACCTGAATAATACTTGTGCGTTGGAAACACAGATTCCACTCCTGTCTTTATTTGCGGTTAAACTGCGTACGCAATTAGCGTTCTGTTTAGAGATTCTAGGCAGGTGAATCTTAGAGGTTTATAGGAAGGAATATATTAAAAGGTTTATTTACAAATTCTACAGTTTCTACAGAGGAGAAGCTTGATAAGGCTCTCACTTCCTTCCCTTCCTCTGAGGCTCCTGGAGTTGATAGGATCTCTGTGGAGGTTTTTAAAATGTAAACAATTTTTTGTCCCCCATTTCCTTGAGACCTATGATGGGTTCCCTCACTCCTTTCATGTCTGAAGCTCTCATCGTGGTGTTTCCTAAACTGGGGAAAGATCCTCTTCTTCCGGAGTCTTATAGGCCAATATCCATGTTGACTACAGATATCAACATACTTGCAATGTTATCCATTAGCTTAAACTCGGTGATTAGTCTCATTGTGCACAGAATACCTGCCTCCTCTATTACCATTTGCAGACGTTTGGGGTTAAAAGGCCAGGATGCTGTGGTAGTGTAATTTGATGCTGTAAAGGCCTTTAAATTTGTAGAATGGGACTGTTTGTGGAAGGGCTTGGTAGGGTTTGGCATGGGTCCCATTTTGGATTTGCTTGTTTTACTCCTCCCCGGCTGTCCAGCTCTCTGTCAATGGTCATTATTATCATCCTTTATTTATATGGTGCCACAAGGGGTCTGCAGCTCCTTACAAAGTGCAAAAACAGAAACAGTATGAACAAAAAAAACAAAAAACAAAAGTGACATACAATACAGATCATTGCAGAACATGGACTTTGTTTATAAACATTGCTACATCAGCAGTCATAAAACTCAAATAGGCAGCAGGGTTGCAGAACCCAAAGCTTGGGTGCTGTTGTAGGCAGTAGGGAGGTTATGGTGGTAGAAGCAAGGGAAGGAAAAGCAAATGAGGGAAGAGGGCCCTGCTCGCGAGAGCTTACAGTCTAAAGGAGATGGCAGACAGACAGGGGTGACACAGAGTGGAGAGACAGTGAGCATGGGGAAGTTAGGATGAGAGCTGGAAGGTTTTGATGAAGAAGTGGGTCCTGAAATTTTGTAGAGAACGCGAGTCTGATAAGAAGAGGGAGAGAGTTCCAAAGGTAAGGAGAAGCATAGGTAAAATCTTGGAGGTGACATGTGGAGGAAGCAATCAGATGGGAGAAGAGGCAGCATTCATGGATGAAGCGAAGTGGGTGGGCGTGTGGTGGGAGATGAGGTTAGCAATGTAAATGGGAGAAGATTGGCTGAGGGCTTTGTAAGTTAGTGTGAGAAGTTTGAAATGAGTTCTGAAGGGGAGCCAGTGAAAGGCTTGTAGGAGAGGGGAGGCAGATGTGGTGCATTTAGAGAGGAAGATGAGACAGATGGGAGTCAGGGAGGCCAGATAAGAGGAGGGTGAAGTATTTCAGTCTGGACATACAAAGGTGTCCTCGCTCATCTTTGCACCAAACCATCCCTCTGGGCACGACTGGTTCCTTGAGACTCTGCCAGTGCCAAGCGGCTTTCTTTTGCCGAAAAATGCATCTACATTTTAGCGACCGTTGCTTTTTTCCACAGTAAGTTCGGTTTACAGACTCAGTTGTACACAGATATACAAGTGTCACATATCATATTAACCAGCAGTCTCGCACATTGCGTCTTAGACTCATTTTCATAAAAAAAAGACACCCAACGCATTGCATCGCATTGTGACTACGGTACATTTTCAGCAAAAAAAGACGCCCAATGTTAGCAGTTGCATGGGACCTGGTGACTCACACACGCCAGGCATATTGTGCTGCATGGCGTATAGAAGCTAGATGAGCTAGGATACATCTGTCCTATTTCTTTTTCAATTTGGTCAGGGAGCTCGCCAGAGTTAACTTCTTTCTCCCACATTATTGACATTGGCAATTGAGCCCCTGGCTCACTCCACTCCTGCCATCCGTGGTTTACGTGTTGGTGATTCTGTGGATACTATTGCACTCTACATGGATCACATGCAGCTGTTCATTGCTGATGCGGCCGGCTCGGTGGACCGTCTTTTCTATGTCATTTCTGAGTTTGGTAATTTTTCCAGTCTCCTTATTTTCCCCATTAGTGGCTCTCTGCCACCTGTGATTGCTCTCTCCTGTCCTCCTTCCGTTATCTAGGTGTTATTATTACTCCTAGCCCTGTAGACTTTGTGAATACAACATCTAGCCCAAGGGTTCCCAACCACTGTCCTCAAGGCACACTAACAGCCCAGGTTTTAAGGATAGCCATAGTTGAGAACAGGTGACTTAATTAGTACCTTAGTTATTTTGATTTAACCATCTATGCTTAAGCATGGATATCGCTAAAGCCAGGACTGTTAGTGTGCCTTGAGGACCGAGGTTGGGAATCACTGATCTAACCTATTGCTGCTCTTTTTAAATGGAAAGTTAGTATTTGGGAAAAAAAATCCTGTTACTGGCCGCATCAATTTAATAAAAATGTTCAGCAGACTAAATATTTATATATACTACAGCACTCTCCTATCTATATCCCTGTGAAAATATTTGCAGCCATCGATGGGGGGGGGGGGAATATGAAGATTGCCGTATGTACCTTGTGTAGGTCCAAATCTACTGGTGGTCAAGCCCTCCCTAACATACAGTATGCCTCCACTACTGAATATGGCTTCTCAGCTGGTTCACTTTTTGGGCTGGTTGACTGCTTGTCCTAATGACACATTGAGAGGTTTCTTGGCCGAGCAGACGGGTCTCCCTTGTCTCCTGTACAAACCTGGCTCCATTGTTGTTCCAGGCTTTTTTGGTATGGCGCTATGCTCAGGGTTTGTTTGCTAGAGAGGGTATCGGTCCCAACACTACCATATGGTTTAATGGCTCCTATGCCGAGCTGGGTATGATTTAGCTCTAATAATATTTGGTTACTGTATGGTATTGTCACTATTGGTCAGCTATTTCAGGATGGTATCCTTAAATCATTTGAACAATTGAGGTCAAATGATTTAAGGCCCATTTTGGTATTACCCTTCTCCGGATCTCCCTATCCATCCTTAAATCTCTGCTACTTAAATTGCATCCCTGAAAACACATTCCTTCCATTGTAGTGATTTTAATGCCTTTAATTTTCCAGAAGGTCTTGTTCCTTTAAGGTATAAATGGGAGGCTGATCTGGGTCTCCTTACTGCCGAGCAGTGGGATAGTATTTTGTTTTCTATTAGGTATACTACACCACGTGTTCGCTACCAACAAATTCATTTTTAAATACTGCATCAGCCATACCATATGCCTATTGGTTTGGTCAAGATGGGTGCTAGAGACTCTGCTGACTGACACAAATGCCAAACTCCAGACTGCGACCTTTGGCACCTCTTGAGGTCTGGTCTGATGTGTGCTGATACATTCTGGGTTTATACACGCTTGCGAAAGTTATTATTGCTAGGCTGTGGTTCGCTCCTCACTGCACCAATATTCACAGTAGGAGGGCTGTGGTTGATGACACCGTTGATCATGAACACTATGCTTATGCCAGTAGGAAAGCTACTCCTAAATTTCATAAATTGTGGGACCAGTGGGCTCAGTCCCACCTTGGACTTCGTAGGCCCATATCAGATTTTCCTATGTACTGTTTGTGTTTGCCTATTTTATTTCCACTCTACTTCTTTCCTACCTGTCTACGCACCTGTAAACCATACTTTTGCCTCCCCTATTTTGTACTGGTTATTGCCATAAAGCTTTTTTCCCTCTATAACCATTATGAACATTTTTCACTGTGTAATCCCCAGAAATTGACAGCTTGCTCTCATTTTACCTTTGTTTTTTTCCCTTTTTTTATGTTATGTTTTCTTTGTGTATAATCTGTAAAACTTTAATACAAATGACCTAAAAAAAAAATCAGTTTGATTTAAACCAATTTGTCTTCATGACTGTTTACTAGTGTTTGGAAGCAAATGGCTGATTGTCATTTCCTCCCATACATTACCAGATTTTTGTTCCAACCAAGTAGTGGGAAAGAATCTCCAGGTATATGGCCAGCTTTATCATTATCACTCTGGTTGTCGTGTCTCCCTCTATATCTATCCTGTCGTGGCCGCTGTCCTTCCATGCCTAGGCTAAATGAAGATACTGGTATAAATTAGCATAAAACAGCTGCTCTCTGATTCGCTGATAGTCTGTCCATAGAACAATATTGCAGAAAGACCTGAATAAAGTCTAATGTTATTAAACTGCATACACACGGTCAGATTTTTCTTCAGATCTGAACGATAACTATTTTAAAAATCGTTCAATCGTTCATACATTAAGGAAAATCTGACATTTGTGCAATGATGAACGATGCGCGTTCCCGTTTGTCAGATAACGATATCTGACATCTGATATGTTTTCAGTCAGATTTGGACGTTTCCATTCATTTTAATAGTCAAAAATCATTCAATCGTTCATCTGACATATCTGACCGTGTGTATGCACCTTAAGCATGACACCACAACAGCAGACATGGTTATCTGTTATAAAAGAAAAATTTAATTGACCAGTGGCACCTTTATATATGGGGAATAACAAAAAAATGTTCCATTATATTTCAAACAGTATGTGAAATATCACAATATCTAAACGAAATAAATGTAGTAGTGTCAATGTGTGTATAATATAACATACAATATCCAGGATAGAAAAATCCAATACTGTTAAGTATATAATGTATTAAAGGCTTTAACACTGCATGTACAGTGCACCAGGAAAGTATTCACAACGCTTCACTTTTTCCACCTTTTGTTATGTTACAGCATTATTGTAAAATAGAATAAATTAATTTTTGTCCTCAAAATTCTACACACAATGGGGCAGATGTATGAAGCTCTGGGAAGTTATAAAGTGGAGAGTGATAAACGACCAACCAATCCACACCCAACTGTCATTTTTCAAACACAGCCTGTAACATGACAGATAGAGGGGTATTCAATATGAAACGTAAACTTCGCTGTCGAAGTTTACGTTTCATATCGGAGCTTTTATCTGGGATAAAGTATCGGGCGCGTGCCTGCTTATCCCCGTATTCAATATGAAACCTACGAAAACGGGAGCCTGCGAAGTGGGATTTGCGTTAAATTATGAAATTTTCCTTAAAAAAATTGTAGGACCCCCCTAAAGCTGTAAAAACATGGGGGATCACTATGGGTACCCCCGTTTTAGCCTGCAAATGAAAGTCGGGGATTTAAATAGCTGCGGCAGGAGTTTTTTTCCCGATATTGAAGAAGTGATGCAGAAGAGCACTTAGGTTTTTTTTTTCATTTTTTTAAGTGGTCCCATCAAATTTGGGGTACTTGAAAATGGGTACTAGCATATATTTGTGTCCCTAAAGTAATTTTTTAAATATTCTGCAACTGTGCACCTGCCGCTATTAATCTATTCTAGAATACACCTGCTGCATATTTGCAAAATAGCCCTGAACCTATTTCCCTATTGTTAAACAATTATTTCCCTTTTTTTTTTTCACTCCAATTTTGAAATTAATTTTTTGGGGTGTCCCTATTTTTTTTTTTTTGACAGTTATTTTTAAAATGTCATTCCCAGGGATGCAGGCTATTTTTTTTTAAGCCTGCACCCCTAAACCCCAATTCTGCACTTTTTTTCGCCACCTATTCAGTGGTGAAAAGTTATCCCCGTTTTTTTTCAAAGACTTTTCGAACCTGCAAAAAGTCTTTGAAATTGAATACAGTGTAAAACTAAAACCTGCGATAATGACGTCATAGGTGCGATATTAACGCAAAAACTGAGTTTTCGCTCCATATTGTATTCCCCTATTAGTAGTAGCTGAGTGGCTGGTCATTTATCACTTTCCAGAGCTTCATACATCTGCCCCAATACCCCATATTGACAACGTATACAATTTTTTTTTTTAAATTAAATTTTAAAAAATTGCAAACTAAAATCACACGTACATAAGTATTCAAAACCTTTCCTCAATATTTTGTTGATGCACCTCTGGCAGCAATTACAGCCTCAAGTCTTTTTGAATATGATACCACAAGCGTGGCACACCTATCTTTGGGCAGTTTCGCCCATTCCTTTTTGCAGCACCTCTTAAGCTCCATCAGGTTGGATGGGAGGCGTCGGTGCACAGCCATTTTCAGATCTCTCCAGAGATGTTCAATTGGATTCAAGTCTGGGCTGTGGCTGGGCCACTCAAAGACATTCACAGAGTTGTCCTGAAGCCACTCCTTTGATATCTTGGATGTGTGCTTAGGGTCGTTGTCCTGCTGAAAGATGAACAGTCACCCCAGTCTGAGGTCAAGAGCACTCTGGAGCAGGTTTTTATCCAGGATGTCTCTGTACATTGCTGCATTCATCTTTAACTCTATCCTGACTAGTCTCCCAGTTCCTGCCGCTGAAAAACATCCCCACAGCATGATGCTGCCACCAACATGCTTCACTGTAGGGATGGTTTTGGTCTGGTGATGAGCAGTGCCTGGTTTGCTCCAAACATAACTCCTGGTATTCATGCCAAAGAGTTCATTCTTTGTTTCATCAGACCAGAGAGTCCTTCCTGTGGATTTTGGCAAACTCAAGGCGGTCTGCCATATGCTTTTTTTTCTGGAAGGTTCTCCTCTCTCCACAGAGGTATGCTGTAGCTCTGACAGAGTGACCAACGGGTTCTTGGTCACCTCCCTGACTAGGGCCGTTCTCCACCGATCGCTCAGTTTAGATGGCCGGCCAACTTTAGGAAGAGTCCTGGTGGTTCCGAACTTCTTCCATTTACGGATGATGGAGGCCACTGTGCTCATTGAGAACTTCAAAAGCAGCAGATATTTTTCTGTACCTTTCCCCAGATTTGTGCCTCAAGCCAATCCTGTCTCAGAGGATTACAGACAATTCCTTGGACTTCATGCTTGGTTTGCGCTCTGCCATGCACTGTCAAGTGTGGGACCTTATATAAACAGGAGTATGCCTTTCAAAATCATATCCAATCAACTTAATTTACCACAGGTAGACCCCATTAAACTGTAGGAACATCTCAAGGATCATCAGTAGAAAGAGGATGCACCTGAGCTCAATTTTGAGCTTCATGGCAAAGGCCGTGAATACTTATGTACATGTGATTTCTAAAGCTGCATACACACAACGATTTTGTTACCAACAATTTTATGAACGATTTTCTGTTAGATTATCTGTCAGATTTTTTAAAGTGTAATGAATGATTTTTGTAGCTTCACTTAATGAAAATCGTTCAGTTGGTCAGTCAGAATGAACTACAAACAGGAACGCGCATGAACAATAATCGTTCATTGTTATAACTCAGAAACTGAACGATTTTTTCAACGATTGAACGATGACGACGTCGTTATAGTTAAATCGTTACGTATGTATGTATCTTTAGTGGGTTTTTTTTTATTACATTTGCAAAAATCTCAAAAAAACTTTTTACACATTGTCATTATGGGCTATTGTGTGTAGAAATTTGAGGACAAAAATTAATTTATTCTATTTTGGAATAACAAAATGTGGAAAAAGTGAAGCATTGTGAATACTTTCCGGATGCACTGTATTTTTAATTTATGCACACCAATGCTTTTTATTTTTATTTTAAATAGTGTGATAGATCACATGGTGCTTGAAACATGATGAAATCCGATGATGCAAGTTGTACATTTAACCATCAAAATGCAAAGGTTTCACTATCTCAGCCATGATAAAAAAAAAACTCCATATTTCATAATATTTGGATATGGGAGACTCAACCTGTCATATTATTTAATATAAATTTTCATCCCCTGCATATGGGATGTAGTAAAAAAGTCGACATTTACAATGCGCACTGACATAACAACTGATTATAAAGTTATTTTGTACATAAATATGTCATTATATTGGGACTCATGTGGGGTTGGAAACACACTTGGGAGAAATAGGGGGGTACTCAATTAGCCGCGGGGTTTACCCCATGACTAATTGCCGGCCAAAATTCCAGCGGTGCGGGGGAAAGACTATTCAATTAAATAGCCTTTTTCCCGAACTAAAAAAAAAATCAGGACTGATGTGGGGAAACACACCGATTCCACATAAACTGTGGAATCAGTGTTTTGCTTTTTTTTTTGTTCCCCCGCGCGAGCCCGATTTAATGTTTTTTTTATGCATATTTTATTTCACACCTCCATGAGCTGCGAGGTAAAGTCCGAATGCGGGGACTCGCGTGCGTGGAATCCCTGCTAATTGACTAGGTCAGGCACAGCAATTAACCCTGTGGCTAATTGAATACCCCCCAATAGCTCTAAAAAAACTGCATGCAAATAATAACCTATTAACACCCAAATACCAGTCAGACGCATCTCAAGATACATCCAGTTGTGCAGTACTTTTACCTCGGGTGTACTTACACCCAGATATACTAACACCCAACCAGATGATAAACAGAAGGTTTGTTCTTAAAAAAAAACATTTGTTTTGACAGTGAAAAATGTTCACAATTAGGTTTGTTCTAAGTAGAAGAAAAATGATAATACAGCAGCTATAACCTGTCTTTTCATGTATGAAAGTAACAAAATATTCTAACATATTTTTTAAAAATTATATAATATAGGTAGAGCAGTGAAGAAAGCACCTATCAGCTTCATAGACTAATCCAGATTCAGTTAGAAGTGGCTGTCGAGTGCTGGTGACCGTTGTCACCATGAGTATTTGCATCAGCTCTTGGCACTTCTAAGTGATAAAGCTACCAACAGGCATATATGTGTCTCTGTGCGGGTCAGCCTCAGATCACAGACAGGACCCTTACTGTGTTCCAGGCTGCATTTACACGTCCCTTCTTTCCATGGTTTCACCTCTCCAACAGTAAGGCAGTGTAGGTACCAGATAAGCGCAGAGGAGTATGCCTTTTTTTTTTTTGTGGGCATGCACATTCATATTTGCGGACTTTACACTAGGCAAACTCAGTGTACTACAAGTATTATACAGTTTAACATAACCTGCAAAAGCAAAAAATTTGGCATGATCACATACCTGTGAACAAGATGATATTCAGCCATTTTATGCCCTGAAGGAGTGCCTGCAGTGTCATTCAAGGACAGAAAATAGTTTTCTGTGCACATTAGGATTATGCTATAAATCTTTCATTGCATGTAATATCAGTGGAATTGTACTGGCTAGTTTACAGTTTTATTACAAAAATAAATATACATACAAAAAAATTGATCTGAAATGTCCAAGATCTTACTGGCCTTTGTGAAAATGACATGTCATTCTAACACAGCACCCTGAACATTCAGGGGCAGGTTCATAGGTTCCTTAATGCAGTATAATTCAGACCCTCTTCTCTCTAACTGATGTAATACCTGCCTATCTGGAGTCTTTCTAGTGCAATGTCGAAATCCAGATCTCTGAATAACGTACAGCATTGTTCCTCTGTTATGGAGCAGCACCAGAGTTAGTCTGTGGAACATTTTCGGTCTCCTGACTAGTGGGTGCTACTGCAGTACGTGGAGCAGGTTTGGGCAGGCGGATGGTAGTGTAGCAGTTGGATGCCACATGCTCCTTCACATACTCTCCACCCATTTCCTCATAGTCCTTACGATTTATCCAGCCCTCATCAACCTCAAGGTTTTGAAGAGCCCAGTCAGAGGCACCATGCCAAGAGTCAAGAACAGGATGAGAGGCCCGGTAAACCTGTGGAAGCAAATGGGACAAAGTGGATTTAGAATAGACAGAGCTGGCAGTAGACAGCAATAATAAAAAAAAGAAACAAAAACAATGGCAACATCTAAAGTTGTAACGCCTATTTACACTACGGACTGTATGGCATGGAGACGCAAAACAGGTACAGGGTCTGGCAGAAAAAGACCAATAAACACAAAAAAGATAGTCGGTCCACTTAACCTCTTCGCTGCTGGCGGTTTTCTCACCCCTGTGCTGAGGCCATTTTGAGTAGTTTGCGCTTTCACATTCCACCATCACTGTTTTTTTTTATGCCCTACCTACACAACTTATACCTTTTTTTTTTTTTTAATAAAACTTTGGGCGAGATGTAATAGGGTCCAAATTTTTTGTCTGAGACAAACTCGGGATCTTCTTGCACATTTAAAAGTCAGAGATTGTTTCAAAACTCTCCAAATGTAATAGCCTCAAAGTCACAAGTTCGCAGGCTATTACATTATGCAAGTCTGGGTGAGTTTTCTCCTATTAAAACTCTGACCTTTTAATGCGACTAGCATTAAAAGGTCCGAGTTATACAAAAGCCTTCACAGATCAGCGAGATCCATGAAGGGTTCTGTGTTTAAAAAATAAAATTACGTGAGCCTCCCCACAAGCAAACCCAGCCCTGGACTCTGTAGAGCCTGTCCTGAATCTTAAGATAGAGGGGAAAAAAAAAAAATGTATTGAAATCCCTGTATTAAAACCAGCACTGGGCTCTGCTGAGCCTGTCCTGGTTCTTAAAATACAGAGGAAAAATACGTAGGGTTCCCCTGTATTTTATGAACCAGCACAAGGCTCTGCTGAGCCGGTCCTGGCTGTAGAAATACAGGGATCAAAATAAGTATGGGTCCACTGTATTTTCCATAACCAGCACCGGACGCTTTCTAGCGGAGGTGTAAATGACACAGTCGGGGAATCCTTTCACTGGGTTCCCCGGCAAAAGCATTATACAAGACCGCTTAGTCAGCCCAGGCCCGGGGATCCCTGGGGAGGTGGGGACATCCCCCCAATAAAGGGGTCCCCCGCTCCAGGGCACTCCAGGCCTGGGCTGATAGCCTGGGGCTATCCCCGGCAGCTCTGGCTATTGGTTGCCGGGTTTATTGTTTTAAAGTGAAGTGTAGCGGGGGCCCGGGCTAGTTATGGCTTTTGGGTGGGGGGGGGGGGTGTCTATTTTTTTGAAACATGCACAGATCTCACTGATCTGTGCATCTTTCTGTGTTACTCTGACCTGCTCAGGCTTTTTTTGAGTATTCAGAAGTAATAGTGTGCGAGTGACACAGTAGCACTCTATTACATTGCCCAAGTTCTATGCTTACAATGGCAAAACATCTGGATGTGTGTTTTGCCATTGTGAGTTATGGAGGTGTGAGAAACATGCAAGTTAGCTCTATACTTGCACTTTTTCAAAAGTCACACCCTATTACATCTTGCCCTTTGTATTTTCAGAAAATATCAGTAATATTTTTGCTGTTTCTTACTTATTAAACAAAATTTAACCATAAGTTTTTTAAATTAAAAACTCAAGAAAGTGAACCAAAAGAAAACTTTTATTTTTTTTCTTAATACTTTGTGGTTCTTGCTTCAGTAATAATCCACCTTTCCAAAGTGGCAAAATGCAGGATTCTATGTATAGGTTTTCACACAAAAAAACTGCACTTGCATAAGATAATGCATTTCTTTAAACATAATTCTCTCAGCTTAAATTTTATGTGTAGGAACAATATGTTAGCCCAACAAAGTCTACCACTTTTTTTTTTTTTTAAACTAGACACTAGATAGGGGAAATATGAGTGACTGAGTTAAATACTAGGCAGACATTAAAACAAGTTAACCATATAGGGTTAAGGGGTTTATGTATCAAACAGTGAAAAGCGTGGAAAAGTGAGTGGATAAGTTGCCCACAGCAACCAATCAACTCCTACCTATTATTTTAAAGACTGTACTTAGTAAATACTACTTCAAAGCTGATTGGTTGCTATAGGCAACTTCTCCACTGGTCCACTTCTCTTTTCACTGCTTGACACATAAACTCCTATGACTTAGAGTATGCAAAAAAGAAGCTTGAAATGCAACATACATTAAATGTGGAACCAAACGGCCTCATTTGCAGCAATTCCTGCTCCATCCGGGCCTGCATTCCTGGGTACATCACATTACCTCCTGTTAAAAAGACATTCTGTACTAGTTCCTGCTGCACTTCATGTGGGTACCTGAGAAAGAAAACTTATAGTGAGGAACAGAGAACCTTTAAACAGACACAACATACACAATGGCAATTCACATTGTTGTGGCTGTAAGCCAGTAACTTTTGATAAATAAATGAATCATTTGCATACATTTCCAGATCTTAACCAAAAATAAACTCACTTACCGGTCCAATATATATTGCATTGTCTCAGCCAGGCCAGCCTGGTCTTCTCCAATAAGCGATGGCTGAAACAAGACCTCGGGCACGCGAATTCTCTCGGTGCCCAGGTACATCTGATGGTATTCTGCAATGTTAAACATGGCCTGTCAATAAATAAACAACTGGATTAGTCAAATATTTAAGAAACATACACACATTTGTAGATTCACTTTGTACCCTAACACTCAGTACCTGGACATTTGGTGTGGTCTTCTCAAGTTCCATTTGCTCCTCAGAATAAAGAGGTTCCAGCTCTGAAATTCCTTCCATATCTTCTTGTTCCCCTCCCATCGTTTCTGGTGTCTGAAGATGAACAAAAATTTCAAACAATGCAATCCATTTCTATTTCAGCTGTATGTAGTCTATGTGAAAATTACCCACGTGTGGTTTGCTGTCTATTGAATCCCCCAGTACTCGCTGCCTTCCCTGCTCAATAGCTACATTTAACTTGTGAATGTAAGACTGCAGCTCCTCAGCAGAGTCCATATTCAGTTCCACCAGGGCTTTGTGGAATTGCTCCACTTGTCCATCCTCCAGAAGTTCCTGTTGTAAAAGAGCACAAATTTAGGTATCCTGAAGAGCAGAAAGCTCTTGAGTTAGGTTAGGGTCACATTGAGGGGATAGGGAAATGTTTGCAACTCTGATAAAAGAGGGCTCATAGCACAGTTTTGGCTTACAGCTTACAAAAAGTTAAACATGGTGGATTCATTACTGTAAGCACTTAATGTTAACTACAACCAAGACTGATAATGGAATGGAAATGCATAAGTAAAACATAAATGCTAAATATTACTTAATTGTTCCTGAGATCTACCTAATCTAACAGACTCATGTTGTGGACATGGGAGGACATCTGCAACTACTGGCAATGTGGAAAAAGAACTCTCCTTGTATATAGTGTGAGTAACTTTCAAACCTATCCTACAAAACATAGGGCCTGATTCAGAGTTGGAAACAAAATAGCAAATAACTATGTACCTGGACAAACCATATTGCAATTTAGATTTTAGTTTGGACACCTCCCTCCCAAATCTAAATCTCTCTGCACATTTTAAATCTGCCCCACCTGCAGTGCAGCATGGTTTCACCAAGATGATCAGTTACTTGCTCTTTCTTACTCTATTCCCAACTTTGAATCGGTCCCATAGACTACATTGGTGGGAAATATATGGCTGTCATAGGAGTATTTCAAGGAATATAAATTAAGGGTAATAATTGTACTACCATCCACGAACATGATGTCAGTGTTCTCCCCAGAATTTTTTGCCAGCCGGGTGGCATCAAGAAGTAGCCGGGTGGGGGCCTTCGCAATTATGCGCGCGCCGGGAAAAGGGGCATCTCCCTTACCATTCCAGCCCGACAGGTCGCTGGCTGCTCCCCCACTGGCTCTCAGTCAAAAGTGCCCATTATGCAGTGCCCCCTGTAATTATCCCCATATGCAGTGCCCCCTGTATTTGTGCCCTTTATACAGTGCCCCCTGTAGTTTTGCTTTGCCCTTATGCAGTGCCCCCAGGCTGAAGTAGTGCTCCCAGACTGGTCCCTTATGTAGTGCCCCCAGACTGGCCCCTTATGCAATGCCCCCAGGCTTAAATAGTGTCCCTTATGCAGTGTCCCAGGCTTAAATAGTGTCCCTTAGGCAGTGCCCCCAGGCTTAAATAGTGCCCCTTAGGCAGTGCCCCCAGACTTGTCCTGGTTCCGGTCCCAGCCCAGAACTTACCTTAACTTGCTCGCCGCTCACGCTCCCACTCCCTCGCTCTGACTGGATCTAAACTAGATCCAGCAGGCATGCGGGGGCAGGCTCCTCACGTCGCGGATGACGTCACCCTCGCACTGCATCACTGGGAAGGTTTGCCTCTGAAGCGATCGGAGGCATCTTTAGCCTCCGGTCACTTCAGAGGCCAGCGTTCCACAGCAGGGGTCGGCGGAGGAAAGTGCCGGGCGGTAGGCCATTTCTTCCGGGCGATGCGCCCGCAGAAAACAGCCTGGGGAGAACACTGGATGTTGTACATGAAATATAGGCTGGGTTACTTAGAACAGTGTAAATACAAATAATTGCAACAATAGGACATTTTATTGAATAACTGTTTGAAGAATAATTCTTCCAAACTGAGCATCTACAGAAGAACTCGCATAAGGAGATAATTCCTGGTAAAGGTATGGGGAGGTGACCACCCTGATTCTTTGCATCATCTGTCAAAGCCTGAGCATGCATGCCCAGGAGGTTCCCACCACTCTGGTAGAATGCCTATTTATTATTCTGGCATATACGTCTTTTCCTCTTCTAAGCCTGCACAATGACACCCTTGATCCACATTACAAGATTTGTAATTTATTCTTGATAGATACACAGAAATTGCCCTGACCATGTGAAGGATAAAAAGCAGGAACTATCTTTGTTAGAAAAGTAGGATTAGCTTGCAGCACCAATTTATCCATTTATGTTCAGGGAAGGTCCTAACACCATAAAGCATACTGTTCTTCCATTCTATGGGCAGACATGATTGTTACTAGAAACACCAAATGTGAGCCACGAGAAATGATGCAAAGTTTCAAAGAGATCGTTAGAACCTCCAGAACTAGAGATTCAAATTCCAAGGTGCCACCAAAGATTTAACACAAAGCGCATATTCTCTTTACTGCCTGAAAGAATGGCAGAATAGGTTTATCTGATGCTAATCATGTGTTAAAAAAAACAAACACAGAAGCACCATTACTTTGTCAGAGATCTTTTTGCTCCTTAGCAATGATGGCTCCACGTCCCCAAAATTAACTGTAGGGGGTAAATTTACTAAGCTCCGTGTTTTGCCCATGTTTGTCCGATATTAAACACGGGTAGGAACGATCAGACATGGGGACTTATTTCTTTAAGAAATTTGGGAATTTACTAAGCTCCCTTGTTTGTCAGGATCATGTTTTCCAATGGTGTATGTGATCGTTCCTACCCATGTTTAATCCCCATGTTTCCCTAACCTAACGCTCCTGAACAAGCAGCCTGCACATATCAGTGAGATACATGCAGACTGCTTGTGTCTACTAAAGAATGAATTAAAGGTTTAATTGTTCTAAAAAAAAAAATTATGTGGGGTTCACCCCCAAAGCATAACCAGCCCCGGGCTCCTGAGCCAGTCCTGGTTCTAAAAATATGGGGGACAAAATGCGTATGGGTCCCCCGTATTTTATGAACCAGCACTGGGTGCTGTGAGCCAGTCCTGATTTTAAAAATATGGGGGGAAAAAAAAAAATGACGTGTGGGCCCCCATATTTTTAAACAAGCACCGGACTCGCCGGGGTGTAATGCCACAGCCAGGGGACTCTTTCACTGAGTCACCCCAGCCAAAGCATTAACACCCCAAACTAGTCAGCCCAGGCTGGGGATCTCAGAGGAAGTGGGGACCTCCCCAATAAAGGGGTCCCCCCACTCCTAAACACCCCAGGCCTAGGCTGAAGCTTGGGGCCCTTCCCTGCACGGTAGGTGCAGGGGTAATAGTGTGAATAATAGATGAATACTATTGTTTATTACAGTTGTTCGGGAGTCAGTTTCTTTGATTTAGGAATATAGGACTTGATTCAGAGTTGTACACTATGTCGATTTATTTGCAGTTGAGTTATTATTAGCTGTCTGTGCACTCGTCTGAGTTGCACGGCGCATGCATCAAAGTCTATTACCATAGTCGCAAAGCAGTATCCTTTTATTCGCAGAGTGATTGAAGTGCTGTTTGGGGGGGGAGTAACGGGGTATTCCAAAAAACACAGGCATGCTACAACTGTTTTTGGGATGTGTCGCTGCCCTCTCTGCAATTCCGCACGCACAAAACACGGCTCCGGAATTTCAGTTCAGGCGCCCATTCTGCGCAACCATAGAGTCACTCGGGAGGATGATTATCGATAGTTCTGCTTATGCGGCTTTATATTAGTACAGAGGGCCTGATTCAGACCCGGTTGCAAGCGCCGAGTGCTCGCAACTGGGTCGATGGTGGCCCAGAGCGCATGTGCACGACGGAGCCGGCTCAGTCGTGCGCATGCGCGAGACCCGAATAGCGACGGGCAATCCGTCGCTCCGGGTCTCGCACCAAAGGGAGCGTGCTGTCGATGTTGAGTTACAGCACGCCCCCTTTGGTGGGCGGGTCGGGGGGGTGGCTGCCCTGACTGAGGCGTTCCCATGGGAACGCCTACCGTTTGGGGGCGGCCCTACTGACATCACAAGTGATGTTAGTGGGAGAGCTTTCGGCTCTGATTGAGCCGAAAGCTCTCTGGGGCTTGCGGCCACGAGACCCTACCACAAGGGTCTCGTCGCAAGCCCGATGGTCGCGATGGTCTTGACCATCGCGACCATCATCCTGGCCGCTTGCATTAGTGGTGGGTGGTCACAGGAGGCCGCTCCATAAAAAAACAAACAAAAAAAAAACACCCTGATTCAGAGCGAGCGCTCTGTCACAGCGTCCGGCTCTGAATCAGGGCCAGAGTTGCTTAGATTTGCAATGGCGCCTGTGGGTGTCTCAAAAATCACGGCGTCTGCGACATTAGCATATGTCCGCATATCCTCTGCATACATATACACAGCAGCAGTGGCATTAGTGTAAAACATCAGGTACAACTTTATCACATGTTCCATAACTGACCCAATAAGGGGGTTATGTAGGCATAGTGCTCTTTGGTATTTTGGGTGTGGGCTCTGGCTCCATGATGCAGAAATCCTGCTGGTATGGTATTCTCTGCAATGCACACAGGCTTTCTACTGGTCAGCACAGAGGTGTCATAAGCACCAGTGACCTTCTTATGAGTTCCTGCCAGACAGAAGAGGGTGGCCAAATTTCCAGTCCTGTGTTTCCTAGTTTAAAGTTTCAGTTTGCACCAGAGGGAGCCACTCCCGTCCTTTACTGCACTCCTAGAAATGTGTTACAGGGAATGTGTAGGGATGGCCAATTGGTGGTCAAGTATTGATCTTTTGGATCAATACACAATCAGCTTCTCAAACATTTATACTGATCTTTTCAGATTAAATATTCATTTTTTTGTGCAGTTGAAAGCTCGCATATGCGCAGCTAAAGAAAAGGTCAAGCATGTGCACTGAAGAATAAGACGCTGTGGAACAGGTAAGAACATCACTGCCAGTATCATGATTTTTGTATCAATCCTATAGATACATCATGCCATCCAAAAATCATAATGCATCAAGCATGACTATCGAACTTTCCGAAGATCGATCTTTGATGACCACCCAGGTAACTAAAAGCACTTTCAACACACAAAAAAAACACAACTCTGGCCGTGATTATAGGACAAACAGACAGACAGACAGACTTTCTTATTATGTAGCGCTATCAACTCATAAGGAGGGTGACATACAGTAGTCACAGGAAAATGTAGGAAACATGGGCAGATTATCGAAAATGCACACGCACTGCCTGATATTGTGAGATTAAGGCCGACAATTTTCTGTCTTGACCGACTGATTGCAAAATTAATGGAATGCGTTTGTGGACTTTTTTTTAACAGTTTTATCAGCTAAATGAAGCAACGCTCGTGCCTACACACTATACACTAAATCAGGCCTATCAACTGATTACTGGCAAATCAGCCCAATAATTGTATAGTGCAGAGGTTCCCAAACTTGGTCCTCAAGGCACTCTAACAGTCCATGTTTTCAGGATATCCATACTTAAGCACAGGTGACTTAATTAGTACCTCAGCCAGTTTGATTATACCATCTATGCACAAGCATGGATATCCATAAAACCTGGACTGTTAGGGTGCTTTGAGGACCGAGTTTGGGAACCCCTGGTATAGTGTGTACCTAGCTTTATGGTGCCACTAGAAACCAGTTTGGGAAACACTGCCACACGGCAATACAACGGTGCTTAGTTGTTAGCTACCTGCACATAGAGCAATCTGTCCAGTCGTTCCTGGTCCTGGTGAAGCTTTTCTTCCCTTCGTCGTGCATTCAGTTCCTGAAGGCGTCTTAGCTGCTGCTGCCTGCGCTCCTGCTTCTCCTCTGATGGCACAGCGGTGCTCAGGAGCTTGGAGGAAAAAGGCAACTGCATCTTGTGCACATTCTGCTCATAGTAATCTGGGCAACGCCACTTCTGGAGCTCTGTGATAAATACACAATTACAACAAGTTATTATGGGGATTGATAACATGGGTTTTATGGACAGTCATCTCCGCCAATAAATAGCATCACAAATAATGGTATTTATTATTGTATATTACAGAAGAACTGCAGACAAATAAAAGAGGATACACCTGTGTTGAGGTAGCCTTAATGTGGCCCTTGGGGCATGGTATGGAAAATGCAAGTCTATTTTATATAGTTTATTAGGAGCGTCACCTTCCATATAATCATCTGGAACATAGCAGTGGTCGTGCAAGATCTCCTCCATGCGGCTCAGTGTAATAGCAGACAGATGTCCTGGATACTTCAGCTGCAGCAGGCGATGGAGGTAAGTCACAGCCTGGAAGCCCCCAAGGTTAATGCGTTTGCAGTTCTTGGCATCCAGCCTACATAATGGGACATCACTCACAGACTTAACATACAGACTTTCACATTAATCCTTCTGGGTGGCTATTGATTACTAATGGACATTAGATTACTCTGCTCTTAAGTGAGAACTCAAGTTCTGCTAGCTAGTCAGTTATTCAGGTTTTGTAAACATGATATGGACTGTGAACTCACCTGCCATTCAGAAAGGGAAGTATATGCGTACAGTGGTAGCCAGATGACACAACAAGCCCGCTGGTGGGAAACTCATCTTTTTTGTTGCGATAGAAGCTGTACAGCCCATCAACTCCGAATGACACTTTGGGCACCTGGTAGCACTCAAACAGAAGTTCAGACACCATCTGCCTTACATGAAGTGGGGTGCATGGTGCTTCAGTAAACACAAGGGGGTAATCAACACAGCCCTGGTCAGAAACATAAACTTATTAGTAATCAGGCTTGCTTTAAGTTAAAACCCTGTTTCTCTATCCGAAAAGGTATTGGAAGAGAGACACAAAATGTATTTACACAAAATAAGAGGGTAAAAGAACAGCAAGGAGGGTTAATAGGAAGACTATGAGCAGAACAGTTAGCGTAGTAGTAAGCATTACTGCCTCACAGACCTAGGTTTTGAGTTCAATTCCTGACCAAAGGCACTAAATGTGTGGAATGTGTATGTTCTCTTTGTATTTGCGTGGCTTTGCTCCAGGTGCTTAAATTTCTTCCCACAGTCTAAATATGTATATGTCTGCATGCAAGCCCAGTCTCTGAAAGGTATATTTCTACTGCAGATTCCTCACAATTATTATATAGGTAGATTTACTATAATCCTTTTAAACTGGGACACTCATGAATTACACAGGTTATGTGGCTAGCTGACTTCAAGCCTGCATTTCACCAGGTTTTAATCAGTCACAGAAACTGTGTAATTCAGGAGTGTCCCGTTTAAAGGGATAGTATGCTAAGCCTAATCATGTTAGAACTACACTGACTCCCTGCATTCATATAGTTTAGGTCAGAGGTTCCCAAATGCGGCCCTCAAAAGTCCCCAACAGTTCAGGTATTAGAGATATCCATGGTTGAGCACAGGTGGGTAAATCAACCTGACTGAGGTACTAATTAAGTCACCCGTGTTCAACCATGGATATCTCGAATACCTGAACTGTTGGGGAACCTCTGGTTTAGGCCCATTGTAAAAACCCTAGAGCTGCACTAGATCCCATAAACGTTACAATTTTGATGCCCATGTATGTTGTTTGGGACTTTAAAACATTTGGAACTGATTTGCACATAAACGTGGAAAAAATTAAGTTTGAACGTGATATGACTGCATGCACTGTGTCCAACAGGACACAGCCATGAGCAGCAAATAGCTAAAACATTAATCTGCCCGTGAATAGGCATATCTGCAGACATATAGTGCAATTCCCTTCTAACCACTGCAAAGCAGCACTTCTCCACATCCATATAGAGCAGGTTTATTCAGGGCCGTCATCAGTGGACCACATTTGGAAGGGGCTCAGCGTTGATGATCCTGGCCTAGGGATGGTTAGAAACCATCAATGGTCACCCATTGATAGCCAATTGTTTTACCATTGATGGTGGAGATTCATATGGTTTCCCGCCAAAGATGGTAGCTCTGGGTCTGATGGCTTTCTTTTCTTTTGCTGGCTAAACCATTGATGGTACCAGATCACAGTTTGTCACCATCGATGGAGGACAATCCTATGTCCATCCCTATCCTGTCCAACATTTCACTGACAGTTTTCTTCCTTCACACACCACTTACGGGACTTTTCGCACCCAATTGAATATGCCCCTTAGTGTTCAATTGTTCCATAATTTTGTAACCAAAACTAAAGCCATAGTGGCTGAGTTACCTAATTAGGACAGAATGCATTTAGTCTTAATAAAAATGGTTGCCATTTGTATAACCCAATCAGTAAGAGACACACACTGTAAGGTTTAAGTTAACTCACCTGACACTAATGTTAAGACTTCATTTAGCAACTGCCCCTCAGCAGAATGAACATGCCAGTAGTTCTACTTATATGCCAAATCCAGGCAATTTACAGATAAGGGCTACAACACCACATTGAAGTATATTGAGTAAATTACTTTTTGTATTTTGTATGCTGAACTAATAGTTGAAGCAGTGTTATATTAGTCCAGGGAATGCACTTTTTATTGTAAATAATAGGAAATATTTGTTTAACCGTTCAAAACCTTTTCAAAGTAGGTATCAGCCAGCAGAATGGAGAAATCGAAAGGAAACGTTTACATAAAATCTATATTTTACAGCCAGGTGCTTTATATAAGCAGAGCAGCAGGAGCATAGATTTATACGGGGCAAACACACATTACTGCTGGGTTACCTCTGACATCACTCCCAGTCTATGGAACACGTGATCACACAGCAGCTCCTGCAGCTCCAGATTCACCGGCAGGTTCCTGTCAAACGGTGTCCGTAGCAGCCAGCGAAGCGGCTCCAGGCTCGGTATGTCATTCCCCACCCGGCTCAGGCTGCGAGGACCTCCGCGGCTTCGGGCCACTACTGAGCGAAGCTGCAAACTGGGTCCCAGTCCCGCCCATCCCGCTCGCAGTTGGAAGGAACCGTTATCTAACACCAGCACGGCCGGTCCCTCCGCTACCGGGGCTTGTACGGGGTCCGGAACCGCTCGGGCATCCCGGAATCTGTATACATTACACACCGGCCTGGGCGCTGCCATTTTGAAAATGCAGTCCGTTTGAGAAACGGATCCGCCACTGCTTTTGCAACAAGATTCCGACGTGAAAACGTTCCTAGCAACAGACTGAGTCTGCGGAACTATTGGAGTGGAGATAGGTGAGACATATGGTGCAATATCATTAGCATAGTTGCCAATGGCCCATGGTTTCCACACCCATTTGGTTTGCTGGACGCAGTTCTCAACATCTATCAGCATTAGAATTGTGTTAGGAACATGTATGTATAGTGGTGATGCACAGAGGTCCGGTCTGTTCTGTGTATAGTAGAATTGTGTTATGTTCTATTCACTTTTTCATAGTTTCAAACAAGTAGGTTAATTGAATAATTGTGCTACATGTGCACAAATGTACTGTAATCAACTGCAACAATGTACTAGAAAAATGTCAGTTTTCGGTGCCTCATTTGTGCCTACAGCATTCTGTTAGTGAATATAAATCCTAAATTATGCCACTTTTACTGGCAAATATTAACAATGTACCCACACATTTTCAAGTGTACAGTGGGGTTGCTTTTTTTTTTTTTTGTACTGGTTTTTTATTTTTTTATTATAAGAACATTATTTTATATTAAGCTTGGAGGTGAACACTGTATAAATGGTAGTCTATATAGCAAAAAAGCATTATCAAATTAGATTAGTGTGCATTATTTAAAATTTTCATGGGTATATTATATAAACAAGCATAATCCTAATATCTGTGGGTCTTTTTAAGAGTTGTACGCTAATAGCATTGCCGCTGCGTCTATGTAAGCAGCAGAAATATTCTAATGCAGCAGGAGTTGTATTGTGTGTGTGTGTGTATATAGGGCCTGATTCAGCAAGGATCGCTGTTCTGCTAATACGCATGCAACACAGTTGCTAATATCAGCGGTGATATGCAAATGTTTGCATTCGCATTGTGGTCACAACCTAACATAGGGACGCCCACTTCCCCTTACATCCGTATACTTGGGCAACATAGCGAAATAATTGGTAAAATCAGACCATTACGCACAGTTAAGGCAGGTCAGACCTCACTCAGGAATTTCTTACTTCAGCGCACGCTATGAGTCCTCAGGCTGCGTATGATATTGCAGTGGATAATTTATGCACGTCCATGCAATGGCGTTGAAACGCACTGGCACACCTGTGTTCGGCCGATCACACCCCACCCGTCACCACCCACAAACTTTGCGTAGCCTCTGCGATCTCAGTCCCGTTCGCAATAGCTAGTTTGCGCACACACACTGCGATGCATGTACAGAACACAACAATCGGCCAATTGCGTGCGTATTAGCAACTGCGATCCTTGCTGGAGCAGGCCCATAGTCTGAGCATTGGATCAACTGCGTGAACATCGGCCATCTGAGTAATCCTCAGGTTGCTCAGCATGGCCGTGTATTACACGCTGCTGGGACCAGTAATGCTGCATCGGAAAAGGCAGATACTGGCCACGCCCCAGTTTTCTGGGACAGTGGACGTCGATGTTTCTTCTCTGCCCCCAAATTGCTGTAGCATATCAATCCTGCTGCGGCTTAGGGGGTACTGCAGATATCTATCGGCACATATACTGCGGATGTGCCAATCAGCCACCATCGGAGTTTTACGCATACCATCTGGTTTGCGTACTGTACAACTCTGAATCAAGCCCTGTATGACTATTAGAGCAAGACATATTTATTAACAATGAAATCAACCATGCAAAACAGCAGATGTTGGGGACTATGCCTCCCAGATGGCTTACACACTAAAGTAGTGACATCAGTAATAGCTTCGCAAATGCATTGTTAGTGGATTGCTATGTGCTTTATATGAACTGCAACAATCCCCACTGTACGTCTAATTACACCTTGTACAGATAAAGTGTATTATGTATCCAAGAAGCTTGGGGCATTGCCATGTTCAGTAAATGCAGTAAGGAAAACACTAGTGGTATTAAGGTGGGTACACACTGGGCGATATTACTGAGCGACTGCACGATTACGACATCGTAATCGTGCAGTCGCTCAGTAATCCTGCCCAAATCGTGCACTTTTATGTCGGAAACGACCAGCGATGCGCACTCCTGCTGGTCGTTTCCGATATTGTCCATCGCCTGAACATGCAGCACAATCTGACGATAACGACAGATTGGCATGTTCAGGAATGATGTACAGTGCCTGAACTGAACGACTGATCGTTCAGTGCGGACACTACAGGGGATCAGGAACGACGGTACGATTATGATGTCGTAATCGTACTGTCTTTCCTGTTCGCCTAGTGTGTACGCACCTTTAGAGTTTGCAGCTCACTTGAAGCTGCCTTTCATAATGTGTTGACCTGCGGTGTATGCAATTTTATAGAACACGATTCCTTCAGAAAACAGGAACACCAGTGTAATGCTACCAGAATGCTAGAAACAGCAGTAATTGGCATGCTGACACTGCAAATAATGGTTTCTACTGTGATCTGTTTACATTTGTTTTACTAACATTGAAATGCATTTAATTATTGTAAATGGGTATGATTACAAGCAGTACTGGTACTTAGTTTGATGATTAAACTGAAAATGTGAAATACTTTTAATAGATACATTTCTCAGGAGTGACAATATTCTCGGAACAACAGACTGGTGACACCCAGAAGTTGAATCAGTTATCTATCTCATCTCTGAGAGATGACTGTTACATTTTATTCCCTGGAGCAGTGATTCTCAAACTGGGTGCCGTGGCACTTGCAGTGGTGTCACGAGTTGGAAATCCAGGACCAAATCAAGTTATTTATGCTCAATGTAATAGGCAAAACTAGTGCTGGTTGCTTCTAATCATAAAATATGTGACAAACAAAAGCAGAACCCTGTCTACTAGCGCTCCCGCTAGCTGTTTTACTGCTAAAACAACCTGCTGGGTGCAGGGGAGCAGTGATGCAGTGGGGGTGGGGGGAATTGAGGTGCAGCGCTCACCGCCGGTGAATAGGCATGTGCACGGCATCTATTCAGTGAGGTAAGAGCTTGGGAGCAGCCTAGCATGTCCGTAAGTGCCGGGCACCCCCCCCCAAAAGGTTGTTGAAGGGTCTTAAAGAAACGCCCCTTTGGCCATACCCCCTTTTCGAACGGCGTGCAAAAGAGTGCCCTTTATATGGTCGGGCTCCCTGCTTCACTCCGGACCTAAAATGAACACTATCTACAGCCATATAACTGGACCTAAGGATGACAGGCTTAGCAGCTTCATTTAACTTTTTTTTTCAGAATTTCTCAATAAGAAACTTTTGGCTTAGGGGTGCAGTTAAAAATATACTGATACGCGAGGGTGCTGTGATTCAAGAAAGTTTGGGAAGTTCTACCCTGGACTATCCTTTTTTTTTTTTTTTTTTTTTTATCTGCTCTAAATTTACCATTTTTACTAAAATGATCAAAGTAAAATGTAAAAAAAAAAAGATACATACAGCTACAACAGGAGGGGAAAAGGAGAGGAGAATGACATCTTGGATATATTAAAACAAGGCACTCAATTGGCATTTGTAAACATCAATCATTGTTACTTGTCGGCTCATTGGGCACTCCTAAATTATTTTCCAGGTTATGATTATCATAAGGCATAAGGACTGTCCTTAGTTGTGACATAAATACAGAGCTCCTCCCTTTTAGTGGGAAGCTGACGGAAGGAATCTCGACCGTCGGCTTCCCGACTGTCTAATCCCGGCAAGGGGTTAAATGACAGGTGTCGAAATCCTGACGCTTGTCATTTTACCTATTGCCGGGAGCCTGACACCCGGCTTACCGATCGAAGATAAGCCGGGCGCGGATAGCCGCACGCGCGGGGGGGGGGGGGGGGAGGAGGAGAGAGGGTTAGGTTTAGGGTTACCGTGGGGGATTTAGGACTAGGAACCCCTCCCCCCTGGGAGTTTAGGGCTAGGCTAGGGGAAGGGAGGGTTATGGTTAGGCACCCCCGGGGGGAGGTTAGGGTTGGGCACCCCCATGGAGACTTAGGTTTAGGTGGCGGGGAAGGGGGGTTAGGGTTAGGCACTTGGGGGAAGGGGAGGGGGGGTTAGGGTTCGGTAGCCCTAAGGGAGGGTTAGGGGGTAGAATAGGTTAGGAAATACTTACCTTGGGACGATAGGGATTTTCACTGCTGTCGGGATTTGAACCATCATGCATACTGAATCCCTTTTAGTAACGTGTGCATAATTTAGTGCCATGTGCAACTTTGTCCATATTAGTGCTTTTCTCTTTCTGACCACTTTTTTTTTTTTTAATTCTTTATTTAGAAAGCTCACAAAAACAAATATGGAAGACCTAAACAGAATAAGCCTTACAAATGAGCTATTTTTTAAATAAAGTTATTGGCAATAAACCAAAACATATAAGGGGATTGGTAGAAGGGGAGGTGGGAAACAGGACTACCAAGAGAAATAAGTTATCGTTAAGAATACCAGATATTGGACAGAAAGCATTAGAAAAAGAAAGTGCCGCTCGGAGAACAAGAAAAGTATTCAGCTAATTAGAGTCGTTTGCCACTTAGTGGTCAGAGCAGAGCGAGCAGAGCCATCCAATTCGCATGAATCATATATGGGTAGCAAGTGTGGAGATCAAAGGTGGAGCGGTGCCATCATATAAGAGCCATGGAGCCCACACTTGAGAGAACATATGACCCCTGTCACAAAGATAGTAGGTGATATTTTCCATCTCCGATATATGCCTGATTTGCAACTTTAGGGCAGAGAGGGATGGTGGAAGAGGGTTCTTCCAGTTGCGAGCAATCAAGCTCCTGGCAGCAACTAAAATATTGGATAACAATTTAAGAGCGCTTATTAATATCAGGAGGGGGGAAACTTAAAAGGAAGGTCCATGGGTCCTTCGCAATCGGGTTCTCAAATATATTCAGAAGAGTATGGACCAAGGTCCAGAAGGGTTTGAGGATTGGGCAGGTCCACCAGATATGGGCTAGGGTACCCCGAAGGCCACAGTTTCTCCAACAGAGTGGTGAAGCAGAGGGATACATATGGGAGAGACGTACTGGGGTATAATACCAGCGGTAGTATAATTTATAAGAAGTTTCTTTAAGGCGTGTAGAGATAGAGGTTTTAGCAATTGCCAGTCTCATGTCGTCCCAAGCCTCATCAGATGGGGAGCCAAGGTCTACTTCCCAGGAGGATTCATGGGGATTATTAGAGGGGAGAACCGCATCAACAAGGATATTGTAAATATGAGAGCTCATTCCCTTAGACAGGGAGCAATGTTTACAGAGCCGTTCAAAGGGGGTGAGATTGCGAAGAAGCAGGGCTTGTGGTAGGGCACTTTAAAAGTGCCGTATCTGGGAATATTCAAAGGGTTTTAGGGGTTTGGCTGGACATTGTCATTGTAGGTCTGAGAATGAGAACCAAAGCCCCTGTGAACTAAAATCAGCAGGGAATTTAAAGGACTCCTGTATCCACAACTTCATGCGGGCCACATGCAAACCTGGGGGAAAATTGGGGTTATGCCATATGGGTGTAAGAGGAGATATATAGGGGTGGTGATGGCAAATTTAAAGTATAAAACCCATATCCGTAAAAGGAATTTAATTGTCGGTGGAAGTTTGGAGGAGTGGGACGATGGTTCTTCTGTAGGCCTCACAGGGAGGATAGGTCTGGGGAGTTGATCTAATTGGATTCAATATCAAGCCAGGAGGTTGCTCCATGGGGGGAGTAGGAGGAAACAATTTGAGAAAAATGTGAGGCTAGATAGTAGAGTTTAAAATCAGGGAGTCATCTACCCACCTTGGAAATTGTTTTTTTTTAGAATAGTCGAAGATAACCAAGGGGGTTTGCCATTCCAAATAAACCGGTTAATACATTTCTGAATATTGTGAAGGAGAGTAAGGGGAACTGCCTCCGAGAGGGTTTGGAAAAGGAAGAGCCATTTAGGGAGAACATTATTCTTGACTGCTATGATCCTACCCAGCCATGAGAGTATAAGCCATTTCCAGGAGGCCAGATCCACTTGAAGCTTTATAAAAAGTTCTCCTGATATAATAATTAGTAACGGGATGTCAGGAAGATCCCAAGATATTTGATTTTCTTATGTTGCCATTTAAAATTGTAGGAGGATTTAATGGCCTCAGCGTCTTGATGAGCAATATGAAGGAGCATGGCCTCCGATTTAGAATAATTAATCTTATACCCAGAGAGTATACTATAGCGGTTTAGTAGGTGATAAAGGTTGGGTAAAGAAATCCAAGGTTGAGTGAACGTGAGCAAAATTTCGTCAGCGAAAAGGGCGACCTTGGAAGAGGTATTCCCCAACCTTCACTCCATGGATATTAGGGTTCAGTCGGATTAGGGATGCCAGATGTTCTATCACCAGGGCACAGATCAAAGGGGACAAAGGGCAGCCCTGCCTGGTGCCATTTGAGATAGGGAAATGGTTGGATGGGATGCCATTGATGGAGACTATAGCGGAACGGTTAGATAGAGAGCCATGACACCAGTCAGGAAGTCTCCCGATTTCCCAAATGATTGCAGGGTTTGGGACATAAAGCTCCAGGAGATCCTATCAAATGCTCTTTCAGCATCGAGAGCAAGAATTACAGCCGGGGATCTACTAGAGTTCATGATATGAATTAGGTCTATGGTTCTACAGGTATTGTCTCGAGCTTGACGTCCTGGCACAAAGCCCACCTGGTCATAGTGGACCAAGGAGGGAAGGACCTGGTTGAGTCTGTTAGATGTTAAAATCTATGCCAAAATTTTAGCTAAGTTGAGAAGGGAGATGGGTCTATAACTAGCACAATTGTGCGGTTCCTTATCCTCCTTAGGTATCACAACGATCCTAGCCTCAAGCATATCCTTAGGGAAGGAGCCCCCATGTAGAACATCATTAAAAGGGAATACAGGTGGGGAACTAAATGCCCCATAATTTTAATATGCAGCTGTAAAGCCGTCAGGCCCAGGGGATTTGCCAGATATTTTTGCTGCTTAATTGCACTTTTGATTTCCTCCTCCGAGATCTCCCTACTCAAACATACCATTGTCTCTTGAGACAACTGAGGAAGGTTAGCAGCGGAAATAAATTCTTGGATAGCCGACTCAGTAGCTGGGACAGAAGTAGGGGGAGAGGTACATTTTAGGTTGTATAAATTACTATAAATGCTCTTGAATTCAGAACTGATAGCTGCAGGGTCATGTAGAAGGTGATTTGTGGACTTTTTAATCATAAGGATATTTTTATAGGTTCGTGCCACACGGAGTCTAGATGCCAAAATCTTGTCGGCTTTATCTCCTTTTTCGTAGAAGGTTTGGTGTAACCATTTAAGACGTTTAGCAGTGTGTTGGGAGAAAAGGAGAGCAAGAGAATGCCGAACACTGTTAAGCTCCTGTTGTAGGGAAGTCTGACCACTATTTTGTTGATATTACAGTCATCTACTAACACAAACCGTGTACATTTTATATAGTTTTATTTTATATTGTGCTCAAGCATTGTTGTATTACAACAATGGATGAGACTGGGATTTCTCTTTAGGCACAGACATGATCTTAAAGGCATTTATTCTTTACAGTTATTAAAGTTTATGTATTAAAGTTGAAAAATAAATGTTAGTACATTATTTGGTTTAGCATTAATATGCAATTTTGAAACAAAGTAATGTACACAGTTGTCTTCTCACAGTATTGGCTTAATCTAAAATATTATTTATTGATTCATTAACTAGTATACCTGGTAAGCTGACTTTTTGTAAACATCCTAATTTTCTTCGTTATGGTGGATTTATTTTCCTACAGTATTCCTCATGTTTGTTATTTCCATCTATTTTTAGGAAGTAAGAAAGAGCACCAGTATGTAGTGTACTGTATGTCTAACCAAACAAAGTCCCTATTGTCGCAATTGTCCGTCAAATGGATTTTTACAGGATAATAACACTTTCCCAGCTGTCCCTGCCCCCTAAAATCTTCTCATTAGTACCAGTTATAAAGTGCAAGATAAAGTGAGTCCTTGAATCTTATAGAACACTGAAATAAAAGATATCTATGGAGACGTCAACCTAGATCGATGAAAATTAGGGTGACATTTGTGGTGCGTAGTGCACACTCTGAAAAATAGGTTTAACCAAATCCTTGTGTTTTGTGTAACTTGAGCGTGGTTTTGCAGAGTCAATGAATATAAAAAATATTTATTTCCAAGAGCTGTAACAAAGTACAACGCAGTCCTATCTGATGTGTAATAGGTCAGATCCTATTCTAGTGACCAATTTATAATTTAGCAAGTATTCTATTGCCCCATTGCAGAAAATATTCTAGAAACAGAGGGCATTCTAGCGAGTAATATCCAATATGCATATAGATTGTTTTCTATAGAGCATTATACAGTAGAATAACCATTCTAATGTTGGAGCAAACCCTTATTTTATTTTAGAATACATATTTTAAAAACAGAAAAAGGTATGTCAGCGCTCAACCTTCTTGTAACCTTGTAGTTGTAATATATCCAAATAATGATTACATAAAATCGTTTAGTAATATATAAATGACTAATTGTCAATAAATGACTATTTATCAGTAAATTAAAACAGATAAGTTATGATGCTATGAATTAAGTAACATAAACCAAGTTAAAGTCAGTGACAAAAAAAACAGATACTGATGTCTCGTTTGTGCAAAAATCCCAATTGATAGGAATATAGTGTAACAAGATAGTAGCCAGTACGCATATGTATCAATATAACACAAAAATATTTATTGAACCATGCACTAAACCAAGGATAGTTAGAACTGGTGCATAAATGTGAGATGGTTTCTGTACCTCTCAACCATATAGGATTAGTGATAAATCGGGAATTCTAATGATTAAATAATTCCTGTCCAATGTCACTGTATAGTCAGTATACTGTAGAAAAAATGAAAAATATCAAACAAATTGCGGCGTCCCGCTATTAATGAAATAATGATGATGAATATTGTTCAAGGTGCCCGGGATGGTGTTCCTGGGGTCAGGGAGTACGGTGTGGCCTTAATGGGGAGAGGTTTGTCCTCTACAGTGCGTATTGCTCACTGGCATCAATGTCGGAGGGTGCCTGATACATCAAGCTAGCTCCGGTATGTAATGCGAAAGCGTGCGCTGAGGTCGGAGGCCGGGACAGCACGGACACACCGAGCAAACTTAAACATGTATGCTCAGAACATTTTTAAGGTCACCAGAATTAGTCTAAATAGACATGTCATGGTTGTAACTAGTAATACTTATGGGTTTGACTTCTCCAAGTTTTGGATTCACTGTATTCATTTATTTAATTTTATACCCATACCTACTGATAAAGTCACAGGATTATGCTAATATATGCATTGCCATTACACCAGAATGGTTGATTGACAGCAATCAACACCTATCTAGAGTGACTGAACTATCCACCAATCATCTAGGCGATCTTTGAACACCTCTGGACCGCCCTCAGACTACTTATTCAGATGTCAGGAACTTTACCACTACAGCATCTCCTTGAAAAAGGCCTTAAAGGCTGAAACGCGTTGGTGCTCACTGCACGCTAAAGATTTTAAACCTATCAGTTTTTTGCCTACACCAAGGACGTCAGACCAGGGTGCACTGCATATGTGATCCGGAACCTTTCTTCAACAAACTACTGTTTCCAAACAGACATCAACGTAAGACACCGCCGTAGTCACGTGACCAACCCAGAAAGACAGCGCCGCAGAAGCGAGGAAGCCGGAGCCGGCAGGGCTAGGAGTGGTGCCCTTCAGGGTAGAGAGGTAAGTCCCAGGTCGTTAGAGGGGGACGCACAGCACATTACTCTCACGAGCGGTGTGTCTGTGCTGTCCCGACCTCCGACCTCAGCGCACGCTTTGGCATTACATACCGGAGCTAGCTTGACGTATCAGGCACCCTCCGACATTGATGCCAGTGAGCAATACGCACTGTAGAGAACAAACCTCTCCCCATTAAGGCCACACCGTACTCCCTGACCCCAGGAACACCCTCCCGGGCATCTTGATTCAATATTCATCATCATTATTTCATTAATAGCGGGACGCCGCAATTTGTTTGATATTTTTCATTTTTTCTACAGTATACTGACTATACAGTGACATTGGACAGGAATTATTTAATCATTAGAATTCCCGATTTATCACTAATCCTATATGGTTGAGAGGTACAGAAACCATCTCACATTTATGCACCAGTTCTAACTATCCTTGGTTTAGTGCATGGTTCAATAAATATTTTTGTGTTATATTGATACATATGCGTACTGGCTACTATCTTGTTACACTATATTCCTATCAATTGGGATTTTTGCACAAACGAGACATCAGTATCTGTTTTTTTTGTCACTGACTTGAACTTTGTTTGTTACTTAATTCATACCATAATAACTTATCTGTTTTCATTTACTGATAATTAGTCATTTATTGACAATTAGTCATTTATATATTACTAAACGATGTTATGTAATCATTATTTGGATTTATTACAACTACAAGGTTACAAGAAGGTTGAGCGCTGCAACATACCTTTTTCTATTCATGCTCAATATATAGGCGGGGATACCTATAAGTTGTTAGCAGCTTACCTCCTTTAGGGAGCTCAGTGCGCAGGACTATTTTGTTTTTATATTTTAAAAACAGTCATCTTTCCCCAGTATCCATTTTACGCTCAGGCATTGGATCTTTGATGGTGACATTGGATCTTTGTTGGGAGGTTTCTGTCCAACCTGAGCTTGCCTTAAAAGGGTACATTCTTACACATTAGGTGGGAGTGTCCAGACCTAACTTCATTCATATAACTTTCATTGCAAGTGTTAGCTCCTCTGAGCCCCTCACACTTTTTGCTACACAAACTCATCCCTAACATTCCTAAATCGCCAAATAAACTTATTTGTCATATTTGTAACTTCGCAAGTCTCAAATAGCTAAGAACTGAAAGAAACCCCCTCCACCCATCCTAGCGGTGGTCATTAATAAAATATGGTTTGTTGCATCAATGGAATATATTTCTATGCTACTTAATGATACAGTGCACTCTTTCCACAAGGTCTGGAATCCCTGGTGTCTATATCACAGCTCCTCCTTGCCTGGCTCTTAATTTTATTGACGATACTCCTCTTCACCATCTAGGATTTCCTTGGTTCCAACGCTGGCTGTTTGGTCTTGCCTTTCCCTCCACCCACCTCCTTTTTCTTCTCCCAATACCCTCATGACCTATGTTACCCTTACCCCTCTTCCCCCTTGTCTTCTTTTTTTGTTATTACAAAATAATTGATTTTTTTTATGTGTATGACTCCTTACCTACTTCTATGTCTATTGGTTGGTAAGCTTGTACCACATGTTCTCACTTTTGTGTTAGCCAATTCTGCTCATCTGCTATGTGTCTTTGGGGTTAATGTATCAAGCAGTGAAAAGAGTGGATAAGTGGACCAGTGGATTAGTTGCCCGTAGCTTTGGCCTTTCATTTTATAGAATGTACTTGATTAATGCTATCTCAGAGCTGATTGGTTGCTATGGGCAACTTCCCCAGTGGTCCACTTCTCCACTCTTTTGATTGCTTGATATATCAACGTAATTATCTACTTTATGTCTTTGTAATACTCTGCATCCAAGAATAAAATCTTTTTAAAAAGAAAATTTATTTTTCTAATAAATCAGTAAAACCCGATTTACTGATTCTAGTTTCAGCCTTTTGGTACATGTACTGATAAAGGTACGAGAGAGATTCAAGGAACACCTTGAGTACCCCTTGGAAATCTGTTAAAAACACAACATTTGTTGGTTATTGATAGTGACCATAATACATTTCATCGGAGCTCCCCAAATATCTGTCTGCTTTGTGATGCAGACCCACAAATATCTGGTAACCGATACAATGCAGACCCTTCCCAAATCTATGTTCGGCAGAACCTATGCAGACCCCGAATGTCTGGTAGCAGATACAGTGCAGACCCTAGATCACTTGTTGCAGATGGAGTGCAGGCCCCAGATGTATGGGCCAGGAAGTGGTATGGTTGGAATCCCGACACCAGCAGGCCAGCAGCAGTGGAAATCCCGATCGTCTAAAGGTAAGTACTAACTAACCTAATGAACTCTCCTAACCCTCCCTTTGGGGTGCCTAACCCTAACCTTCCACCCCCCCCCCAGTACCTAACCCTAATCCCCCCTCTAAGTGCCTAAACCAAAGTCCCCCCCCG